>CM076577.1:1465062231-1466348255 GCA_034641835.2 Pinus albicaulis
ATCCAGCCTAAGTTATGTAAAAGGTTTGTTGATGATACTTGTTCGTATTACTGATCTCGACATAGCCCATTTAGTAGAACTTTGCTTAACCTCCACTTTCTTCAGTTTTGAAGGTGAATTCTATGAGCAAACCTGTGGCGCTGCCATGGGTTCTCCCCTTTCCCCGATAGTTGCGAATCTGTTTATGGAGGACTTTGAATCTAGGGCTCTCTCATCAGCCCTTTTCCAGCCTAAGTTATGGAAAAGGTTTATTGATGATACTTGTGTTGTCTAGCCTCATGGCAAGGATAAAATAGATCAATTTTTCATTCATATTAATAGCCAATCGCGTTCCATAAAATTCACCATGGAACATGAGGTGGATGGTAGCCTTCCTTTCCTTGATGTCCTTATCTCTAGAAATGATGATGGTTCTTTTTCCCGTCAAGTTTTTTGTAAGAAAACTCATACTGAGCAGTATCTTCATGCTAGCTCCCACCATTTCCCTGCTCAAAAATTAGGCGTCCTTAGCACCTTAGCCACTAGGGTGCTGAGAATCTCTGATGAGTTTCACCTTGAGGGGGAAAAGACCCATCTGTTGAATGTATTTTGTAATAATGGTTATAGTATGTCGTAGGGCTTCAAAGCTTTCCTTAAAGCGGAAAAAGGTCCTTCTGTTAAAAATAAAAATAAAAAAGAGCCTAGTGAATGGTGTGGCAGTGTCAGCCTTCCGTTCATCCAGGGTACCACTAATAAGATTGCTAAGATCCTTAAAAAGCATAAGGTATCCTCTTATTTCAAGCCCCTTAATAGAATTTGTAGTTCTCTAAAATCGGTTAAAGATCCGATTGACCCCAGAGATGGAAAAGGTGTCTACATCATTCCTTGTTCCTGTGGGACTCCTTACATTGGTGAGACTGGTCGATTGATTAATCAAAGGATCTGTGAGCATGCTGCTGATATCAAGCACAGAAGATCTCGCTCGTCCGTCTTAGCTGAGCATGCAGAAAAGACTAACCATCATGTTTGCTTAGAAGATGCTAAGGTCATTGCTAGAATCGACCATTTCCATCATCGTAAGTTGAGAGAGGCCATTGAAATTGAGAAAAGGCCAGTTAATCTCAATAGAGATGACGGTTGGAATATCAGCAGGTGCTGGATTCCTGCCTTATATTCTTGATTTTTTTTATTTTTATTTTTATTTATTTTTAAATAATTAATTAATTTATTTGTTTTTATTTTTATTTATTTATTATTATTTATGTATATGTATATGTATATGTATATGTATATGTATATCTATATATATATATATATATATATATATATATATATATATATAATTTTTATTTATTTATTTATTTATCTTTTAAACACAGTGTTTGATTATTTGATAGGTAGTTTGTTATTATTAAATTATATGAATAATAATTAATTTTATTTTTAATTATTAATAATAATTGATTATTATATAATCAATAAGAAAATATATATATATACACCACAATTTGTTGAATTAATTACCATTATATTAATTAATTGGTTAATTAGTTGTATAAATATAGAATTTATAAATAAATAAAATAATAATAAATAAAATTAATTAAATTAAATAACTAATGGAATATTTTATTTTATTTTATTTATTTATTTATTTATTTTTATTATTTATTTATTTATTTATTTTTATTTTATTTTTATTTTTTATTTTTTATTTATTATTATTATTATTATTTTTTAAAGTCAAACTAGCCATTATCCTAACAGCTAGTTGAGCCATTTCTTCATCTATTTATACTTATTGTCTAGATTTGATCTCTCACATAGTCTTGATGATGAACCACATTGGTTGGTTAGCAGCGTGTTGCGTTCTATGCATGTATTGTGCCGAAAAATTCTACTAATGAATTTATATGATGGATCACGAAGTTTTAGATTCCAAAAATAAATCTTTTTTTTTTCTCGTTTAGACTAATCCTAATTTTTCCATTTTTTCTCCTCCCATGCCACCCACGGGTTTCGAACCGGTGACCTTACAGAACGGAGTGCCTTAACCGTGCACCCCATCACCGACTGTTCTACACCACGTGGGCTTCCAAATAAATCTTTTATTTTTTAGTTTTATTTTATTTTATTATTTTAGTCCTAAATTAAACATTTAGTTATTAATGTATTTATTTATGGATTAATTCCTTTATTTTTATTTTGACTTTGATTATTATTTTACTTTTTATTTTTATTTATTTATTTATTTATTATTTATTATTTTTTGATATTTATATTTATATTTATATTTATATTTATTTATTTATTATTTATATTTATATATTTATATTTATATTTATTTATTTTATTTATTTATATATTTTTTTTAGGGTGTCTTTTTAGTTTTTAGTTTTGATTTTATATCTTTTTAGTTTTGACTATGATGCAGGAGCATCAAGGGCGTTTTTTATTTTGTAAATATGTTAAAAGGGGGTGTGATAATTTTTAATATTTTATTAATTAATTTGAATAAGATAGGAGAAGGTGAGGATTTTTGTAAATATATTTTTATTTAATAAAAGGATATGAGGGAATTTAATTAGTTGAAGGATTTTAGGGATAAAGATCTATCCTTTAGGGATGTTGAGAGATTTAGGGGTTTGTTGAGGAATTGAAGGGATTGAGCATTTAATTAAATGATTTTTTAAAATTGTATAAATACGAGGGGGTTTTGAGAGAAAAACACATTAGAGGTGTGAGTGAGTGTGATTGAGAGCAAGCTTTAACAGCCAAGGCTGTAAGCCTGGCAAATTGTAAGGGCCATGAACGTTGGATATTCGGCCAAAGAAAAGGCTGTAAGTGATCTCTTTTTGTTTATATGAAAACAATGTTTCAGATTTATATATAAACCATTGATTGATTGATTTCTGGAGTTAATGGCATTATGGGTTATTGAGTAAAATTTGTGTAATTTAGTGACATCGAAAGTGAATGAATTTCACTGTTGCAAATGTGTTAAATGAATTATAAACCATTAAGAGCTGTAGTATTGTTTTGGCAATTTGTGAGATGGAGCGTTTTTAGCTGTTTGAAATGCTTGGTCGATATGGTTAAATGTTGATTTGTATATGTAATGCATAAGCAAGTTGGGAAATCAAAGGGCGTTGGATGCAAAATTCACTTCAGATTCTGCCTATTTTGAATGGGACAGAGTATCGATGAGAAGCAAGGGCTCGTTAGTAAAATTCGATCTGCAAGTTAATTAAAAATGTAGGAATGAACACTGAGCATTCCAATTAGAATGAAAAAGCATTGTAAGGATCGATGGAAATCGAGTCAATCAAATCTGCTATAGCGTTGAAAGTGAAGAGATCGGATCGATGGAAATCGAGTCAATTAAATCTGCTACAGCGTTGAAATGGGGCGTATGCAATCGAATGAACTTCGATTGGCAGGTTTGAATTCGTATAAATTTGTTGGATAAATTCTGTTTGTAAATGTCAGGATGAATTGAAGAGATCGATTAGCGCTGAAGAAATTTGGACTCTGTCTATTCTCAATTAATGAAACAGTAACCTCAAAAGTCGATTTGTGTTATAGCAAGACGTGGAGAAATTGATGTCTGCGCGAAAGGTTCTAAAGGTTATGCTCTGGGTTAAATTAAATAATTCAATGAATTGAAATCGATTCAAGTTGTGGAATCGATCTGGGAGACTAATGAACCGTATGAATGGTTCTGGAGTTATGTTGATCAATGATTGAATGCGTAGAAGAATTTCTGGGTAAGTGAAGCTTTAATGTTTTTGAAATTCTTTATAAACCCAAATATTGAAATGTTAAGCTGAACGTTGAATACGTTGGTAGCCTGTGCAAAAGTTTATATACTCATTAGTGAAATTCAATGAAGAAATGTTAAGGGCCATCGATTTTTTGAAATGCTATCCCTCAAAGTATCTGGAGCTGTAAAACATGTTTGACAGAGAACATAATTGATGTAATTAAGAAGAGATGAAAGTGCGAAGTAAAGACTTGAAGCAGAGGTAGCAGAAGAATTCATGAAGTCCTGGTCGAATCATAGAAATTACAAGATCAGGCGCAGAGTGGAAGCTCGATGTTCCACTCCATCTTAACCACAAATGTGCTGAGTTTAGATTCTTTTGGGCAAACTATGAATTTGCAAAGGCGTTGTTGAGGTAGGTACCTTCATAGCGTATGAAGGCTTATGAAATGAATGGGCTGATCCTTTGCGCAGTTGAACAAATTGTGACATGTGGAAATTGCAGATATAATAAATATGGTATTATGAAACAGAGTTTATATTGGAATCCGATTTTCTGAAGAGTGGGATTCATATGTGGTCGAGTTGAGATTTTCTTACATGGGTACATTGGTTTTATTGATATAGCCATATGTGAATTGATTTGGTACTTATTACAGTGATGTCTTGACCAAACTGTTATAAAGTAATTTGTTCAAACAATTGATGGGGTAACACAACGATGAGTGTAATGGATAGATAGAATTTGGGGTTTCTTAAATCTCAATTTGTTGAGTCAGACGTATTGAAGAGAGGGACTTGGGTTTTGAATGATTGGGAATTGAGAGGGGAATGTAAAAATTTGATTCAGGAATTCTAAGCTTCCGCATGGAGTATTGAAAATTGCCGTGTAATTGAAGTTGATTTGAAGCGCATGCTTTTATATGCATGTTTTATTAATATCCTGGTTATTTGCAGGCCTTGCCTGCGTCAGACTAGCGTTTTTAGGGTTGGGTTTGTTATGTTTTCTATTTTTGTTTCTATTTTTATTTTTGACCGTTTATTTTTTGGTTTATATTTTTAATTTTAACCGTTCTTTAACTGTTCTTGGGTTTTGACCGTTGCTTCTCTCCTTCTGGTATAAATTGGGTTTGTCAGATCAGCCAATCTTCATTATCCTGATAATGAACTACAGTTGGTAGTTCGAAACGCGTCGTTCCTAAAATTCTCATGTGATTTTCCTGGAAGATTTATATCCAATAAATTGTAAGATTAAATTATAATAATTATTTTAATATAATTGTATTATTAATAAATTGTAAGATTAAATTATAATAATTATTTTAATATAGTTATATTATAATATTATATTATTAAATTATTATAAGTTTTATGGAGTAGTGGTCTTCTATGCATGTCATTCAAATGTATTCCTACTCACAATTAACTATAAAGAACAAAATATTATTTTATTAAATTTAACTATAAAGAACAAAATCTTATTTTATTAAATTATTCTTCCTCCTCTCTATTTAATTTTTATTAATTCAAAAAAAAATGTTGTTTCTCTCATATTCAAGTGTGCATGCTACCCATTTGGACTTCATTAATGTTAAATTCCTTTGCTTAATATGATCATATTATTTAAACAATATAATTAATAATTAATAAATTGTAGGTTTAAATTATAATATAATTTTAGTTTCATAAATTAGTTGTAAGAAAAATGGGGACTATCATGTGATCATATATCACTTAACTAATGCAATTATACTTATTGTTCTATTCAACATTTGTATTAAAGTTTGGTGTATTGAAATTTTTTCTCAATAATAAGGTTTCATTAACACATAGTTACTTTATAAAAAAATAAACCTTAAGGTTAAATTTTAATGAAATTATTTTAATACAATAATAAATTATAAGATTAAATTATAATGGTTATTTTAATACAATTATATTATAATATTATATTTTTAAATTATTATTATTATTATTATTATATAAAATAATAATAATAATAATAATAAATTATTATAAATTTAGAATCTATTTTAATAATATTTTAACTTTGAAAACATAAAAGAAAAGGTTCTACTTGATCATTCTAGATGAGTAAATTGTATTTTAATGCAATCCATAATTAATATAAATTAATTAATTAAAACATTAAAATATTAATAAATTAAAACAATAAACATTATTAATTAAAAAATTAATTAATAGCATTAATTAAAACATTTTACAATATGTAATTAAAACATTTATATAATTTTTTTTTAATAACATTAAAGATTAATTCAAAAATTTGTAAAAAATATATATTAATATTAATTCATAATAAAGTGAAATAATTATTATATTGTCATTATTACAGTGACATATTTCTTAAATCATTAATACATAATTAGTATACTTAATTACATTATTCAAATATATCTAAACATGAACCTATTGAAATTGGTTAATAATAATAATAATAATAATAATAATAATAATAATAATAATAATATGATGTTGGTATTGTACTTAAATGTTTTTAACTTTAAAATATTAATTAAAAATTTTGACAACATATTAATTAAAAAATTTATTTAAAAATGTTTAATAACATTAATTTAAATAGATTTAAAGAAATGAATTAATACAATATTAATTAATTAAATTATTGAAACATTAATAACATTACTATTAATTAATTAAAACGTTAACGTTAATTAATTTTAATTTTATTTAACTAATTTTTAACATTATATAAAACATGGATAACATTTATAAAAACATTAAAATTTTTAACGTTAATTAAAAACATTTATATAAAAATGTTCAATTACAATAAACATTAATTTTTAAATCTTTAAATTAATATTCTCATATTAATTAATAGTAATATTAAGTTGCCCACGAGGCGTAGAACAGTCGGTGATGGGGTGCACTGTTAAGGCACTCCGTTCTGCAAGGTCACCGGTTCGAAACCCGTGGGTGTAGGATTAGTCTAAACTAGCAAAAAAAAAATAGTAATATTAAGTTAATTAATTAAAATATTTAATAAGATTAATTAAAATACAAGAAAATATACTAATTAAAATATTTATATAAAAGTCAACAAGGTGAGCAAAGATGAAACCTCATGAGGGGTGGTAAAACATTGAGACAATTATTGGGTATAATATTAAAGTTTATATTATTTAGGTTTATATTATTAGGTTTAATGATAAGTCTTATAATTTTTGTTTTAATATGAGAGTTTTTAATATTGAGTTTTTAATATATATATATATATATATATATATATATATATATATATATATATGGCTTATAATATTTGGTTTTAATATTATGATTTACATTATAGAGTAATATGTTGGGTTATAATATATATTCTAATATATAGGATTTATAATTAGGCTTTAATATTGAGTTTATAATATTTGGGTTTAATATTAGGGTTTATAATATTGTGTTTAATATTTAGAGATTATAACATTGGGGATTATAATATTTTAGTTTATAATATTGATTTTTAGGGTTTATTGACTTCTTTTGTTTTTAATATTGATTCCTTGGACTTATTGATCCCTTAGGTATTTAATATTTATCCCTTGGGTTCACGAATTTCTTTGGTTTGTAATTTTAAATCCTTGGGTTTATTAGTTCTTTGGTTTATAATATTGATAACCCCTTGGTTTTATTAATCTCTTGAATTTAAAATATTAATTCTTATGGTTTATTAATCTCTTGAGTTGAAAGTATTAATTCTTATGCCTTATTAATTTCTTGGTTTATAATATTAATATTTATCCCTTTGGTTTATAATATTAAACCCTTGGGGCCCACGAGGCGTAGAGCAGTCGGTGATGGGGTGCACTGTTAAGGCACTCCGTTCTGCAAGGTCACCGGTTCGAAACCCGTGGGTGTAGGATTAGTCTAACTGAGCAAAAAAAAAATATTAAACCCTTGGGTATATTAGTTTTTTTTGTTCATATTATTAATAATCTCTTCAGTTTATTAATATCTTCAGGTTTTGTTAATTTCTAGGGTTTTGAGTTTCAGATATTAATTATTAGGGTTTATTCATCCCTTGAGTTTTCTAATTCTTTGGTTTGGTAATATTAGGTGTTTAATATTAGTCTTACACTTTAATATTAAAGCATGGTCCAATGTCACATTATGTAAAACATTGTCTCAATATGAAAATCCCTCATGGGCTACCATTGTTAAGCATAATTAGTCGTAGTCAATGAAGGTCTTCCATGGTCTAATGTCACATTGTGACAAAGATTGTGTGAATATGAAAATCAACCATGGCAAACTATGGTCATTCTTCGTCCAACGTTGCATTGTGACAACAATTGTCTCAATGTTTAAATCAAGCATGCTGAACCATATTTATTTTACAGTTTATAGTATTTATCTAAAGATGTTTATATACTTGAGGTTTATAATATTTATCTAAAGGTTTTTATATACTTTAGTTTTATAATATTAATATCTTAGGTTTAATATTATTCCCTTGAGTTTATAATATTAATAATCATGTGAGTTTATCAAACCTTTTTACTTAAGGTATTAATGTTTAGGCTTTATTAATGTCTTATGTTTTTCATATTGATTCCTTCACCTTATTGATCCCTTAGGATTTTAATATTTATCCCTTAGGTTCACCAATTCCTACGGTTTATAATCTAAAACCGTTGGGTTTATTAGCTCTTTCGTTTATAATATTAAACCACCCTTGGGTCTTAGAATCTCTTGAGTTAAAAATATTAATTCTTAGGGCTTAATTAATTTCTTGGTTTGTAATATTAATATTTTTCTGTGAGTTCACCGATTACTTTGGTTTATAATATTAAACCCTTGTGTTTATTACTTCTTTTTCTTTATATATTAATAATGTCTTGGGTTTATTAATCTATTAAATTTAAAATATTAATTATGAGGGTTTATTAATTTCTTAGATTTTTGAGTTTAAAAATTTTATCCTTAGGGTTTAATAATCATTTTTGTTTTTAATATTGATCCCTCGGCCTTACTCATCACGTAGGTTTTTAATATTTATCCCCTCGGTTCACTGATTCCTTTGGTTTATAATATAAACCCTTGCGTTTATTAGTTCTTTTGGTTTATAATATTAATAATCCCTTGGGTTTATTAATATTTTGAGTTTTAATATTATGATTTACATTATGGCATAATATGTCGGGTTATATAATAGATTCTAATATATAGCGTTTATAATTAGAGGTTAATATTTGGTTAATAATATTTGGGTTTAATATTATGGTTTATGATATTGTGTTTAATATTTACAGTTTATAACATCGGGAATTATAATGTTTCGGTTCATAATATTAATTCTTAGGGTTTATTGACCTCTTGTGCTTTTAATATTGATCTCTTGGTCTTATTAATCCCTTAGGTCTTTAATATTTATCCCTTCAGTTCACCAATTCATTTAGTTTGTAATATTAAATCCTTGGGTTTATTATTTTGGTTTATAATATTAACAACCACTTGGGTCTATTAATCTCTTAATTTTAAAATATTAAGTCTTAGGGTTTATTAATCTCTTGAGTTTAAAATATCAATTCTTATGCTTTATTAGTTTCTTGGTTTATAATATTAATATTTATCCATTGGGTTCACCAATTCCTTTGGTTTATAATATTAGACCCTTGGTTTTATTAGTTCTTTTTGTTTATAATATTAATAATCCCTTCGATTTTATTAATCTCTTGAGTTTAAATTATCAATTCTTAGGGTTTATTCATTTATTAGGTTTTGAGTTTAAGATATTAATTATTAGGGTTTATCAATCCCTTGAGTTTCTTAATTCTTTGGGTTGGTAATATTAGGCGTTAAATATTGGTCACACACTTTAATATTCATGCATGGTCCAATGTCGCATTATGAAAAACATTGCCTCTATATGAAAATCAACCGTGGGCCACAATTGTTAATCATATTTAGTCGTAGTCAATCAAGGTCTTATATGGTCGAATGTCACATTGTGACAAAGATTTTCTCAATATGAAAATCAACCATGGAAAACCATGGTAATTCTTTGTCCAACATCGCATTATGACAATAATTGACTCAATGTTTAAGTCAAACATGCTCAACCATGTTTATTTTACGATTTATAGTATTTATCGAAAGATTTTTACATACTTGAGGTTTATAATATTAATCTCTTAGGTTTAATATCATTCCCTTGAGTTTATAATATTAATAATCATGTGAGTTTATCAAACCTTTTTGTTTAATATATTAATTTGCAAGCTTTATTAATCTCTTATATTTTTCACATTGATCTCTTCACCTTATTTATCCCTTAGGTTTTAATATTTGTCCATTGAGTTCACCAATTCCTTGGGTTTAAGACATAAAACCCTTTGGTTTATTAGTTTTTTTTTTATAATATTAAACAACACTTGGGTCTTAGAATATCTTGAGTTAACAATATTGATTCTTAGGGTTTATTAATTTCTTAGGTTTTTGAGTTAAAAATATAAATTCTTAAGGTTTTTTAATCTCTTTTGTTTTTAATATTGACCCCTTGGCCTTATTATTTATTCCTTGGGTTCACCAATTCTTTTGGTTTGTAATATCAAACCCTTGGCTTTATTAGTTATTTTTGTTTATAATATTAATAATCCATTGGGTTTATTAACTCTTGAGTTTAAAATGTTAATTCTTAGTGTTTATTAATCTCTTGAGTTTAAAGTATTAATTATTAGGGTTTATTAATTTCTTGGTTTATAATATTAATATTTATCCCTTGGGTTCACAAAATACTTTGGTTTATAGTATTAAACCTTTGGGTCTATTACTTCTTTTGGTTTATAATATTAATAATGTCTTGGGTTTATTAATCTAAAATATTAATTATTAGGGTTTATTAATTTCTTAGGTTTTTGAGTTTAAAAACTTTATTCTTAGGGTTTAGTAATCTTTTCTGTTTTTAATATTTATCACTTGGGTTCACCAATTCCATTTCTTTATAATATTAAACCCTTGGTTTATAATATTAATAATCCATTGGGTTTATTAATCTTTTGAGTTTAAAATATTGATTATTATGGTATTAATATCCTAGGTTTTTTAGTTTAAAATGTTAATTTTTCAGGTTTATTAATTTCTTGTCATTTTAATATTAATCTCTTGGGTTTATTATTTCCTTGGGTTTTTAATATCAGTCCATTGGGTTTGTTAATCCTTTATATTTTTAATTCATTGGGTTTATAATATTAACAATCCCTAAAGTTGATTGTTCTCTTTGGTTTATAATATTAATAACCATGTGAGTTTATCATTCATTTGTATTTAAAATATTAATTCCTAGGATTTATTAATCTCTTCTCATTTTAATATGGATCCCTTGGGCTTCTTGATCTATTAGCTTTTTAATATTCTCCCCTTGGGTTCACCAATTCCTTGGGTTTATAATATTAGACACTTGGGGTTATTAGTTCTTTTGGATTATAATATTAATAATCACTTCGTATATTTGTAAGAGATATATACTTATTATAAATAGTAATAAAATACTACTATTATGTTATATTTTAATTTTAGTATAGTTTGAGTTATAACTATTAATGTATTGAAAAAAATTAATAATATTTTATTATCAAATAATAAAATATTATATATTTAATATATATATATATATATATTAGTTTAATATATAGTATCAATATAGTTTATATTATTAATATATTACAAGTAGATATATAAGATATATTGGTAATTATATTCATAAATATATAATGATTATTTTGGTAAAATACATGTGGTGGGTGGTGGATATAGGCCTATAGATGTATATTAAATACATTAGCGAATGTGGTTGTAAATCTATTTCATATACATTTATGGACATATATCGACCACATTAGTAAATGTGAGATGAAAAAATATTGATTTTATAATTAAAATAATTGATAACAAATATTTTATAATTAAAATAATTTATTATTATAAATATTAAAATTTATATTTATTTATTTTCATTAAAATTTATAATTTAATTTATTTTAATATTATTTTTAAATTTATTTTTTAATATGATCTTTAAATTTATTTTAGTATGAATTTTTAGGGCAGGTTCTTAAGCCATATAAGTAAAGTTAAAAGAAATATTTAAGTATTTGAAATTGTTCTTGAGATGTATTCAAATTTTAAAATTAGAATTAGGTTTGTTAGTTATGAAATAATTAGTATTTTTTTAAGGAAAAGCTAATATTTATATAATTTTTTTTTAAATATAATAAAATAATAAATAAAATTATATATATTTAGATAAAATATATTTAATGAACGAGTTTCATTATTATCATTATATTAATTTTCCTTTTATAAAATATTAATTTCTTATATTACACACCAACATATTATGATTCTTCCACTTTGTTTTATGTGAGTAATTTTTGGATTAAAGGATAATGTAATTTATTTGCATGATAGTACCAAATGTCCCATTTCCAATCCAGCTTTAAAAACGAGACGGTATTCTAATTAAATTTTTTAACCAAAGATTGTATTTTTCGATTTTTTTTTCCCTCTTTGATTACTTATAGAAATCTTTCAGGTGATTTGTTTTAAAAAATAGTAAAGTTTTAGATTTACTTTAATAAAATTTAGTAAAGTTCTAAATTTATAGAGAAGATGTTATTATTATTCTTTGCAAGTTTATTATTAGTTTAATACTAACTCATGCAAGTTATAATGTTTAACTTTGAAAAATTAATATTTTTTTTAGTATTATTAAAAAAAATATTTTTGAAACATTTGATTGGAATATAACTTTGAATTTGTGCAATGTAGATAACTCTCATATCTTTTTGGGATAATTTGTGGATGTAGTTGCAATATTTATTCCATGATTATTAAATAATCCTCAAATGATTTTTCATTGTTAAGCTATCCTTGAAAGTAGCTCATACTCATCAAAACTGAATAGGAATGTAAGAAGGAAATAAATATATCCACCAAAACTTACTGCCTACCAATATTTATATTTTTTTCAATGATTTGACATATAAAAGTAAAAGTGTAAATGTGCAAACTTAATAGTAGTATCCACCAAAAATTTGTTGAAATTTGGTACCGGAGGACAGGTGGTTCCCTAAGGCTTTGATCTTTGGCCTAGGGAAAAGTGTCCAAAAGAATTTAATTTTTCTCCTAAAGTGACTTTATAAAGTTATAAAATCAAATCTAATTTAAAAGTGACTTTAAGTGATAAAGTTACTAAAGTTTAATTTTAAAGTGACTTTAATAAAGTCAATGTAAAATTAGAAAGGAAAAGTGACTTTGGAAATAAATGACTAAGTGGGTCTTTATTAAAGTGGGGTGAATTAAAAAATAGAAAGTGAGATTTAAATGAGCATTTAATCTTAGCCCTAGAACTCAATCTATTTCAGCCATTGGATTTAGGGATTCCCCGAAAGTCACTTAGGGTTAGGTTAAAGGAGGAAAAGGAGGAAAAGGTCATTCATTCTTTCATGAGCAGATTGAGAGAAGGAGAGCAAGAGAGCAAGGGAGATTTCTGGGCAGTGAGGAGAAGGAGGCAGCAGCTTGGCACACATTCCAAGGCAGCGTTTCAGCAAGTCCGTACAACAGAGTTTGGCACACATTCCAAGGCAGTTTTTGGCACGATTTTCTAGAAGACCGTACAACAGCCTTTTGGCACGATTTCCAAGAGGCCGTACAGCAGTTTGGCTCAGTTTTCGAGGCAGCATGGAGCTGTTCTATTTGGCACGAATTTCTAGGCAGGCCGTACAACAAGTGGCTGTCCTTTTGCATGGAAATCGAGGCAGAATCCGTACAGCAAGTTTTTGCTGTCCTTTTGGCACAAAAATCGAAATCCGTACAGCAGCATTTATTGTTGTTTTGCAGAGAAATCGAGGTGGCCGTACAGCTGCATTTATTGCAGATTTCTGGGCACGAAAATCGAGGAAATCCGTACAGCATTTATTGCTGTTCCTGTTTTGCTGTTTGCACATTTTCCGAGGCAGTGGTTAAGCATGGAAAACGAGATAAGTTGTAAAAGTTTGCTTGCTGATTTTTTTGCTGAATATTTCTCTCACTGTAAAAAGCATTTTCCAGAAATAAGAAGGAGCTTTCGAACTGGTTTTCCCCAAGAGTTGTAGGGGGTTTTTCCAGGGTCATGTTGACCAAAAATATCTGTGTCAAAATGTGTGAATGACTGTTTTTATGCTTGCTGATTTTTAATTCTGCATTTTCCAGCGTTCTGAAAAATTTCCAGAATTTGTGTTTTCAGCAAAATTTATTTTCCAGTTTGTTAAATGTATGGATATGGGAAAGGGCATTTAACTATTTTGGAGTAATAAGGTGAAAAACTGAAAACCGAGGTGGGAAATGAGAAATTTTTACATGGTATCAAAGCTTGAGTGCTGAAGAGCAGTGTGGGACAGCAAGGAGGAAAATTACAGCCTGCTGATTTTTCACTCAAAAAATTTCAGCAAGCTGATTTTTCACAAACAGCAGTTTTATCTTTACCACAGCAGTGCTATTTTTCAGTTTTAGGACAACAGGATGTCTTTGGGACTGAGGGTGGAGGATAGGTTGGATGGGCATACCAATTACAGTGTTTGGAAGGAGAGAATGCAGAGTATCTTTAAGGAGGCGGAAGTCTAAGACATAATGGTGCATATCGCACAGAACCCTGTAAATGTGCCTACTGATGCTACTCAGTTGGCAGCGTATAATAAAAAGAACAACAAGGGTAAGAGACTGATTCTAGACGGAATCAAAGACCATTGCATTCCTCATGTGAGAGGAAAGAGAAATGCTCATGAGATGTGGACAACATTGACCAACCTCTACCAGAGTACCAATGAGAACCGAAAAATGGTCCTGAAGGAGAAGCTAAAGAACATTAAGATGGGTAAGACTGATAGTGCAGCTGGATATCTCACAAAGATTACTAATGTGAGAGATGAGTTGGCAGCGATTGGAGAGGCCATTCCACCCACTGAGTTGGTGCGGATTGCGGTGAATGGCCTCCCCCGTTCATGGATGAACTTTGCTGATGGGGTTTGTGCACGTGAGACCCTTCCCACATGGGAGAGGTTTTGGGATGATTGCATTCAGACAGAGATCAGGAAAGGTTAGCTTGGGGCAGCCAAGCCAGTTGAGCAGGATGAGGATGTAGCATTGTTGGCAGGACGCAAGAAAGGCAAAGGGAAGAAGCAGGCTTCCACAAGCAATGGTGGGGGCAAAGGCAAAGGTAAAGGTAAACAGGATAACACATAGAAGGACTATTCCAAGGTGAAGTGTTGGAATTGTCAGAAGATGGGACACTATGCAGTTGTGTGTCCGGAGAAGAAGAAGAAGAAGGGGAATAACCAGAGCATGGCAGCTTCAGCAGAGGTTGAGGACTTTGCAGATCGTTTTGACCGGGAGTTTGGGTTCACTGCGTGTGAGTCCTCTAGTGCGGGATTATCTACCATAGAGGTTCAGAGGGAGCATGCATTTCCCTCGATTAGCAGAGCATATTCGGGTATCTGGTATGTGGACAGTGGGGCTTCACGTCACATGACAGGAGTCCGTGAGTACTTCTCAGAGCTTTCAGAGAGTGGCACTGATGTAGAGGTAGTACTCGGTGATGATAGAGTTGTTAGAGCAGTCGGTGTGGGGACACTGACATTTCAGAGGGAGTCTAAACCTCCCTTGAAGGTGTCAGATGTTCTTTATGTGCCAGGGATGAGGAAGAACCTCATATCTGTCTGAGCTTTGGAGGATAGAGGATATGAGATACTGTTCAGGGGAGGACAGGTGCTGATGTATCCCAGGGGCGCTCCAGCTGATTCAACTAGAGTGATAGGTGTACGCCATGCAAAGGTGTACAAATTTGCATTTCAGTCCCTTTTGGCATTGAGGATTAGTACTGATAACAGAGCTAGCAATTCTGAGTTGTGTGAGATTTGGCACCGCAGGATGGGGCACATGTATCATGGAGCCTTGAGGACTTTGCGGGAGATCACTACAGGTGTGCCAGATTTCAGTACTGATCACTTTGATACTTGCAGAGGATGTACGATGGGCAAGTTTGCCAAATCCCCTTTTCCCAGCAGTGACAGCAGAGCGACTGGGATACTTGATTTGATTCATTCCGATGTGAGCGGTCGGATGTCTCATGTTTCCTTGAGTGGATATGAGTACTATGTCTTATTCATTGATGATCACTCCAGGAGGACCTGGATTTATTTCTTGAAGACCAAGAGTGAGGTCTTCAAGCGGTTTCAGGAGTTCAGAGCTCTTGTGGAGACAGAGACAGGTCGGAAGATCAAGTCCCTGAGGTCGGACAATGGGGGAGAGTACACCCTTGGAGAGTTTGTTGACTATTGTGCGGAGGCAGGCATTAGGAGGGAGTTCACTGTTCCTTACAACCCCCAGGAGAACGGGGTTGCGGAGAGGAAGAATAGATCCATCGGAGGGGCTGCCAAAGCCATGTTACATGATCAGGGGTTGCCATTTCTTTTGTGGGCAGAGGCCTGCAACACAGCTGTTTATTTTCAGAACAGGAGTCCGCATCGTGCCTTGGGGCACATGACTCTGGAGGAGGCTTTTTCTGGGAAGAAGCCTGATATTGGTCATCTTCGTATCTTTGGGTGTATCACATACTCCTACATACCCAAGGAGAAGAGGACCAAACTAGATCCCACCGCAGAGAAGGGTATCTTTGTGGGCTACAGTGAGACCTCAAAGGCCTTTCGGATTTACATTCCTGCACAGAGGAAAGTTGTTGTCAGGCGGGATGTGAAGTTCGAGGAGGATAGGGCCTTTAGGAGGTCACGGGAGTTAGAGTATCTAGATCAGCCAGACCCTCAGCAGCAGCTGAGTCAGTCACAGGGATCCAGTGGGCAGGGATCAGGAGGATCCGGAGGTACATCTATGATGATGTCTGGTCCGTCAGTGAGCAGTGGCTCGCAGAGTCAAAGGGGTGGTGCTTCAGGCTGCATGCAGAGCAGTCCACAAAGCAGTTCACTAGGGAGTCCACTGATGGACAGTTCACATGGTACCTCAGCTTCTACATGTCCAGGTGCAGGCAGGAGGACAGCAGACAGACAGTCAGGAGTTCAGGCTCCTGATGATGATGAGGAGGAGGAGTTTCATTCTCCAATGGGAGAAGTATGCTCAGGGAAGAGGAAGCCCAAGTGGCTTCGGGACACCCTGAGAGATGCCACATCTGTTGCTGAGCCTAAGAGGCCGGTCAGAGAGAGCAGACCACCTGAGAGGTTTTGTAGCTATATGGCAATGGCTACCAACATCCTTGACTCTGAGCCTTCTAGCTATGAGGAGGCAGCTAGCCAGCAGGTCTAGAGAGAGGCCATGCAGGAGGAGTATTCTTCTATCATGAAGAATGATGTTTGGGAGGTGGTGTCGAGGCTTGAGGGCAAATCCGTGGTTACTTCTAGATGGCTTTACAAGGTAAAGCACACTGCAGATGGCAGCGTTGAGAAATTCAAGGCAAGGTTTGTGGCTAGAGGGTTCTCCCAGGTAGAGGGAGTATATTATGAGGAGACCTTCACTCCCGTGGCTCGATATACTTCAATTCGCTCCATCATATCGATAGGAGCAGAGATTGGTTGAAAGATCCACCAGATGGATGTGAAGACCGCATTTCTCAATGGCTTCATACAGGAGGAGGTGTACATTGAGCAGCCACGGGGCTTTGAGGTGCATGGGAAGGAGTCCCATGTGTGCAGACTGAAGAAGGCCCTTTATGGCCTGAAGCAAGCTCCCAGAGCTTGGTACTCCAGGATAGATACATACTTACAGAAGATGGGTTTCACAAAGAGTGAGGCAGATCCGAACCTTTACTATATTGTGATAGGTGAGGAGCCTCTCATTCTGGTGCTGTATGTGGATGACTTAGTCATTACAGGTGCAAAGAGACTCATAGAGCACTGCAAGAGAGATCTTGCGGCGGAGTTTGAGATGAAGGACATCGGCTTGATGCATTACTTTTTGGGTTTGGAGGTGTGGCAAGAGGAGGGGCATTTCTTCCTGGGACAGGGGAAGTATATTGTGGACATCCTTGGCAGATTCCACATGGAGGATTGTAGACCCATGTCGACACCGATGATCACCAACCGGAAGAAGCTTCATGCTTCGGATTCCGAGTTGGTGGATCCCACATTGTACAGACAGCTGATTGGTTCCTTGATGTATTTGGTCAACACTAGACCAGATATTTGTTTTGCAGTCAACACGATGAGTCAGTTTATGTGTGAGCCTAGGAAGGTTCACTGGGTGGTTGCAAAACACATTTTGCGGTACTTGCAGGGGACAGTGGATTATGGTCTGGACTACAGGCAGGGGGATGGAGTGAGATTGGCAGGCTACACTGATTCTGATTGGGCAGGTTGTGCTTCTGATAGGAAGAGCACTTCAAGGTGCTGTTTTGGGTTGGGTTCGGCAGTTGTGTCATGGTTCAGCCGAAAGCAGCAGTCAGTAGCATTGAGTTCAGCGGAAGCAGAGTATATGGCAGCCAATCTAGCTAGTTGTGAGGCCATCTGGCTTCGCAAGATGTTGTTTGGCTTATTTGGTCAGCCGTTGAGACCTTCAGTGATTTACTGTGATAATCATAGTTGCATTAAACTCACGGAGAATCCAGTATTTCATGACAGGTCAAAGCATATCGGGATCAAATATCATTTCATTAGAGACTATGTTCAGAAAGGAGCTGTGAAGCTTGAGTATATTCCCACTGATGAGCAGGTTGCAGATATTCTTACCAAAGCCTTACCATGAGGCAAGCATGTCTACTTCAGAGACAAGATGGGTGTGGTGAGGAACACCTTCCTCGGTAAGAGGGAGTGTTGAAATTTGGTTACCGGAGGACAGGTGGTTCCCTAAGGCTTTGATCTTTGGCCTAGGGAAAAGTGTCCAAAAGAATTTAATTTTTTCTCCTAAAGTGACTTTATAAAGTTATAAAGTCAAATCTAATTTAAAAGTGACTTTAAGTGATAAAGTTATTAAAGTCTAATTTTAAAGTGACTTTAATAAAGTCAATGTAAAATTAGAAAGGAAAAGTGACTTTGGAAATAAATGACTAAGTGGGTCTTTATTAAAGTGGGGTGAATTAAAAAATAGAAAGTGAGATTTAAATGAGCATTTAATCTCAGCTCTAGATCTCAATCTATCTCAGCCATTGGATTTAGGGATTCCCCAAAAGTCACTTAGGGTTAGGTTAAAGGAGGAAAAGGAGGAAAAGGTCATTCATTATTTCATGAGCAGATTGAGAGAAGGAGAGCAAGAGAGCAAGGGAGATTTCTAGGTAGTGAGGAGAAGGAGGCAACAGCTTGGCACACATTCCAAGGCAGCGTTTTAGCAAGTCCGTACAGCAGAGTTTGGCACACATTCCAAGGCAGTTTTTGGCACGATTTTCTAGAAGACCGTACAACAGCCTTTTGGCACAATTTCCAAGAGGCCGTACAACAGTTTGGCTCAGTTTTCGAGGCAGCAGGGAGCTGTTCTATTTGGCACAAATTTCTAGGCAGGCCGTACAGCAAGTGGCTGTCCTTTTGCATGGAAATCGAGGTAGATTTCGTACAGCAAGTTTCTGCTGTCCTTTTGACACAAAAATCGAAATCCGTACAGCAGCATTTATTGCTGTTTTGCACAAAAATCGAGGTGGCTGTATAGTTGCATTTATTGTATATTTCTGGGCACGAAAATCGAGAAAATCCGTATAGCATTTATTACTGTTCCTGTTTTGCTTTTTGCACATTTTCCGAGGCGGTGGTTAAGCACAAAAAACGAGATAAGTTGTAAAAGTTTGCTTGCTGATTTTTTGCTGAATATTTCTCTCACTGTAAAAAGCATTTTCCAGAAATAAGAAGGAGCTTTCGAACTGGTTTTCCCCAAGAGTTGTAGGGGGTTTTTCCAGGGTCATGTTGACCAAAAATATCTGTGTCAAAATGTGTGAATGACTGTTTTTATGCTTGCTGATTTTTTAATTCTGCATTTTACATCATTCTGAAAAATTTCCAGAATTTGTGTTTTTAGCAAAATTTATTTTCCAGTTTGTTAAATGTATGGATATGGGAAAAGGCATTTAACTATTTTGGAGTAATAAGGTGAAAACTGAAAACCAGGGTGAGAAATGAGAAATTTCTTCAAAATTATGCAAGTCGTCTTTATCCCTCAATAAACAAATAAATAATAAAAACTTTTCATGTTTGAATATATATATATATATATAATAAAAAATAATAATATTTTATTCATATATTTAAAACAATATAACAAATAAAATAATTTTTCCTAAACAAATAAATTTAACACATACTACTCACTTAAATTGCAGGGCCTCCACTTCCTTATAGCACTTGTTCTAACTGGGTTTTCTCATTCTCAATAAAGAAAAAAAAATAATATTATACATAACGATGACATTAAATATTAGTGGACTTTTCCATATAATTTTAGTTATAATAAAATACTAGTTATATCTTAAAATTAAATTCTTAACTTATTAGAATATTTAATAAAATGTCTATGAAAATAAACATATTGTTTAATGAGAATCTAGTTTGAATTCAGCCATTAGAAAAGCTGCATATGATGAAAGAAGGAGCGGTTGGAAATTTGCATATTTAGGAAAATTATTTTTCATTGTATTCATGAATTTATACCATGAATTTATTGTTATAAATTATGTTTTCTTTTTGAAAATTTAAAGAAAGAGAAATATCTTATTACATTTTTGAAAGAGAAAAATTTTTATTGGAAAAAGTTTAGAACCTTTCAAAGTAAAAGTAATTCTTTATTGATTTTTATTACCTCTATATTGAAACAAATGAATAAATACAAAGTTTACTATTTCAAAATGGTAATATCATGGAAATGTAAAGAAAAATTTCATTATCTAAATTATATTATAAACAAAATTACAACCATTTTCAAACAACTTATTGTCCACTAAAATATAGTGCTTGTGCAAAATACACGTTAGTTGTAATGACAATTTAAAAATATATAAATATGATCTCTAAAAAGAATCATTACATGTGCTTATGCAATTTTTAAGGATATGGTGTAGAAAAATAAAAATGTAGACAAACTAACCATCTTCCTAAATATACAATCTTTACTTATGGAAAAACGAGACAACTAAAAACAAAATCTTGTAACACTCCAATACTTATTCCCCCCAATTTGTATTGTAATAGTGTAATGGCATGAAATATGGGATCACAAATTCACGACCTAAGAGGGAAGGGGAAATATGAACCCAAATGGGATTAATTGACACTTTAAATTAATTTTATAGTGTAAATAATAAGAAAATTAAGATGACGAGTCCAAGAGGAATATGAAGAGATTCTTGAGAAAATGATAAAAAGGAGAGTGCATGACAATACGGGGTTGGAACTGTTCTTGGAGGAGCTCTTGAGTAAAGTTAAAATAAGCCATGAGCTAAGGGAATGAGATTTATTTGAGAGAAAGAATCGTGACTAGAAGAGAAAGAGGAAATGTGATTGAGGGCTTGTTATGGGTGATAAACTACTCATGGAGTGCTTAACACAATTGATAAACCACTCAAGGTGCTTGTTAGGGCTGATAAACAACCTTACAATGGATTATGTTGTGCTTCAATAGCTAATAAACCACCCATTTTCATAAATTTCCATCGTCTGTGTCGTGGAGAAGACTCTTTGCAAGGCTACTGAAAAGGAAATTCCCATTAGATCATTGATTTGGTTCAAGGGTGACTATTGTAAGTAATCTTGGCTATAGTAGGTTTAAGGTTGGGCAAAAAATTAAAGTCCCATTTTCAGTTGCCTTTCTTTTCTTAATTGTTAATGCAAATGAACTGAGTTGAGAGTTGTGAATTTAGATAAAATTCCTTGTAAATATTGCATGATGTTGTTGTATGACTCTTATGTATTGAATTATTTGAACTTTTTAATGAATTATGTTTATGAGACTTTTCCATGCAACTTTGTGATTATTTTTTGAAAATGAAATGCTTGTAAGGCTCGTGAAAATGTTGATTTATGTGCATGAATGTATGGTTTGTACCTATAGTAGGATTGTAGAGAGGGTTACCCTATTATTTGTGGAATTGTGATGTTTTTCTGGCCTTTTTGGCACCATTTTCCTTCCACCTACTATTATAATCTTGCTACACTTATCTATTTCTCAAAGGAAACATGGAAGACTCTATTAGGGTGAATGGGTAAGTCCCTTACCTCTATGGATAACTCTATGAACCATACCTTGTATTCCTATCATCAAGAACTCTAAGATGGTATTCTTGTGGGAATATTAGGAGGGATAACACCATGCGTGCTTCATATGACACCACGGAAAATAATAAGACTCTGTGATGAGTCCAAACCTTTTAGAACAATCATGGTAGAGACATGGTCATAAAGCTTCATAGATGGTTGAAGTGGAAAGGTCCTATCCATAATCCCTTTAACCTCATTCATAATCACAAGAAAATTTTATTAGGTTGCATAAAGTTTGGTTTGAAGGCTAAGTCTCTAGCCCATATGTCTGCATCGCATGAACAAGCATAGAGCTTGTATAGTGGGGGCTTGAGATTGAGCATAAGACGATAAACAACTCCCCAAATGTACTGCCCAGATGTAATCTGGGAGTGAAATCATGATGCATATTTGAGCGTTCAATTATGATGTTATTCCCTAGGAGTGCAAGAGGGATGCATAATTGAGCACAAGTGAGATTTTATTCCCTAGATGCTTGAAGTGGGGCACACGTTAATGAGGAGTCAAGGTGATAGAGCTCGGGTAACTAACCTATAAGATCTATCTCAAAGCATTTAAAAAGAGTGTAAAGGAGGAGGAGGCAAGATTTAGAGCTAGGAAATGGGAAAATTCTCCATCAATAAGTAATTGGTCAAATGACCATGGGCAGGTTAGCCTAGAAGAATTTCCCCTAGGGAAAATTTGAAAGTGCAAAGATTTAAGGGTTTGGGTAAAGGGTCTTTGTAACTGAAGGTTGAGTGACAAATGATGGCTTGTTGATGTTCATAATATATATATATATATATATATATATATATATAAGAATGGGATAGCCAATTTTGTTGCATCTAGTCAATAGGCCTCCAAACTAGACCGATCATCATCTCTGAACAGTTTGTCATCATCCTTGAACAAATATCTAAGCATGAAATTTCAAAATTACTAAGTTTTTGGGTATAACTACTCAAAAATAATTCTTTTAATCCCCAAAACACCCTTCCCCTTTAGATATTTGCGTTCACCATCAGGTTGCTCCTTATTTCAACAATGCTAATAAAGAACATCTTGTCCCTTGCTCTAGGTGTATTGATTCTAGAAATTCTGGAAAATTAAAAAGAATCCTGAAGCTTCCTCTTCTAGAAGCTTGTAGGATTTGTTTTAACCATTTAACTTGTATAAGAAGCTTGAATCATATTTGATGCTACCTTGGAGATTTCACCTCTTATCCCTTGAGATCATCCTCCCATCTTAAGTGGATCAAGCCTACATTCGTAAATTGATAATAATTCCTAAACTACTACACTCTCCTATATATTTACTGCCATCCAAAACATCAGAGTTGGCTTCTCGATATTGATCATGCCCTCATGTTGTTTCATTGAATATAAGAGATTCATCATCTTCATGCATTGGGGTGACATTAAGGTGTGCTTTGTGACAAGGGAGGACAAGTCAACTTGGGGAGATCTTTACATGATCGACACTAAATTTGGTTGTAAACTCTCTCCGATTTCTATTAATACAACGATTGTATTGTTTTCCTATATGTGTTATGTTATTTTTACATTCATGTATTTTAATGCCTTGTTGATTCATTGAATAGAGTGATTGAATCATGCTACATAGATTTTGTATATCCTTGGGTTATTTTGATTGTATGTGCAGGTTCTAATTATAGAAATTAGAGTTGGGATTGGAGCTTACAATCTAGGAGGAAAGTAAAGTTTACTTGGCTCTGTTAACCTACATTGCAATAATTATTCTATCTCTTGTTTACATAACTACACTTCTTGCAACAATGTTGAATTTGTTTATGCTTTTTTAGGTTTTCCACTAAATCCTTTTTTATAATAAAGATTTACCAAATATTTTTCTTGGTAGAAATAGGCATCTGAATATTCCGGGGTGCAGTATTTTCCCAGATTCTCAGACATTTCTTTTGATTCTTCAATCCCATGAAGCTATGGATTCCTGAAAATATTCTTTATCTTAGAAAAATTGTCTATCGATTCATCAATAAGGCTAGGTTCCTTCTCAAATATTATGATTATGAAGTCACTTTTGTAGGCAAACTTAACAAATTTTCCTTGAATATGAAAAATAATAGAATCACTATCAATGGTAAGTGGTTGATGTCTTCTTACAAAATCCTAAAAGGAGGATATCACAACCAACATCAAAACAATATAAGTTTACACTAGTATTATGGACATTTATAAGAATTGGTAAATTGAGAGAAAATTCTTTTATTTTCATGATATTTTTATTAACTGCTCTGAAATGAAGCTAGGTCAGTTTCCAAAAATAATATGGAATAAAAACCAAATTTAGACAACTATTCATTGCTCCTATGTGTACTTGAGCATATAATGAATATTGCTTAATACCTTTGACATTTACACCAACATAAATAACAAGTCTATCATCAATTCCCTTAATTTTAGGAACTTCCTGGCTATGATTAATTGTTTGCTCATGTTCATCCTCATTAACATATATATCTTTCAATTGACCTACAATCTACCTTGTTAGTAAATTTGTAATTTGTTGTCTTAGGTTTGAAATTTCATATATATCCCTTTCAACATATTGTACTAACTCCTCAATTCTTCTTTTATTTAGTTTAACATAATTCTCCTTAAGTCTTATGTGATCTTCTAGCCATGATTTTGTATCATCATTAGATGCTTCTTTTTTCCCTTTTAATTTTTGTTGTTGAGAATCAATAGGATGCACATACCTAGATATATGAAGTTTGTGATATAAGGCTAGAGTGTTATTGTTTGACCAATAATAGTTTGAAAAAATAGGATTAGTGTAGCAATTTTGAATCAAATATTTAGAGAACATACTACTTTATAAATTTGAGGTAAATGACTAATGTAATAGGTGTGAAATAGATTACAGAGGACGAACATATTGCATTAGGAACTTGGTGCCTCTAGAAATTTGGTGCCTACAAATCGAGGGAGGTTCGTGCCTCTAACAAGTGGGTTCTTCTAGATATGATGGGATTGGTGTCTCCTGTAGGTTGGATTGTGAAAATTCAGAAAGGGAATTGGGTTGCTGCTTATAAATTAGGGGATAGGTGTCTCCTCTTGGTTAGTGCTAGTAGATCATTGCACCAATAGGTTGGTTCATACATTTACAAAGAAGAAGTTAATATTTTTATAGTTTTATCCTATAATGGTCTCCATGTATATCTATTCTTATCATGTGGTGTTTTTTATTGGTGTATTATATTTTTTAAGTTATAAATTTCTTTATATTATTTAATTGAACATTATACTAATTCACCCCCCACTTTCAGTGTAGTCATAATTCCAAAAATTGGAATCTGAACAAGGTTTGTTCAAAAACAACCTAATAAATTGAAATGAGATCTTTTAAGGATAATGAACAATACAAATAACAGTAAGAAGAAGTCATCATATAAGAAGAAATATTATATCAAAGTCTGTGATTGTACTAGAAATAGATCACATGTGGAAGTAGTGGAATCCAACTTAAGAGGATCTACACAATGAAAATTTGATTCCAAAGAAGACATTTTCTTACTAATCATTGATGCATAAGTCAATAAAAAAGAAAATAATACACAATACAATATATATTGTATTGTAATTGTGGTAATGAAGGTAAGGCACTACAATATATAAAGTCTAGGGTAAGGCATATATTCAAGGTGAGCACATTGATGCATTATAATAAATAGTGAAAAACATAGAATATAATAAAAGGAATAAGTGGTTATTGGAGGAATACAAAAACTAGGATGATGATGAAGTAGAAAAGGTAATTCTAGACCCAACTAGAAGAAGAAAAAATGATGTAAGAAGTAAGGAATATCCAATTGAAAGAAAGCTGATGCCATTATGAGGATATAAAATCTAGGATTGTTTCTTTGTGAAATAAGCTAGAAGAAGACAATGATAAATTGATGAAGTATGAAAGACAAGAGCATGATTCTGATGAATCATCAATTATTATTCCAAGAATTTAATTGGAAGAACCTTGAAGGATTAAGGAAATACTTTTAGGACAATTTAAAATAATACTCAAGGGAATGTGAAAAACTAGAAGAGGAAATTGGCTAAAGGGATAGAAATTTTGGGTACATTTTTCAACAGACATAAACCTCCCCTCTTTAAGACATACCTTGGTTATAACTATTATAATGAGACATCCAAAGGTGAATCAATATTAAGGGCACCAAATGGAGAAAAATCCAAGATCTATGGTGAACCATTCAAAGGATCCAAGAACAATATAATTAGAGACACCAATCGAGAAAAGGACTTGGAAAGACATGTTCATATAAAAAACATAAGAATAATTTGAGAGGGAGCAAAGAATTAACAAATATTTGAATATATTCATAGAAACAATTACAAAAAGTATAGAATAACATTTTCTCCACGAAGTCCAGTTGCTCCTAGGTATCAAAATTTATTTTAAGGTCATTGTTATTTATACACTAATTTTGGTCACAAACCTACAAAATGTAGAGCTTATGCTATAATTAAAAGAAATGAATTCTTTACAGTCTCAATGAATACTTATTGAAGAAGTAAAACCAAAGGTATGCATGAAGGAGTTATTAGAAGATACAACTCATTTGTTCCATTATTAAATCATATTGAGTGATACATATCCACTAATTATGGACATAAAGAAATTGATTATCGGAGAGCCCTTATCAAATAGAAATCATAGTTCATTCACTCACCTATTTAATTAAAATAAAAAATTCTACAACTGCCATAATTTTGGGCATATAACATGTGACTATAGAAGCAACATGAGATGGTCTCCTAAATAAATTAAGGAAGAACATATTTCTACTAGGCATAAACGAAAATACACCAAGGTATGGAAAATAAACATAAAGGTATAAATATGGATATAAATTTTGAGGTATAATAATTTGATGAAAGTTTCTTCAAGTATATGCAATGTTGAGTGCTCTGAGGAAGATGAAAGAAGGGAAGTGTTTTATGGTATTTTGTTTTAATACATAAAAAATCATAATAGTACAACAAACATAAAATATAAAGTGGAACATGGATATGAAAATTTGAAACTTGAAAAAGAATAAATCTCTTGGTATTTTGGAAGATCATTTGGGAAAATAAATATGAAGAAAACTTGAGTGAAAATAGGAAGTTTTTATAGAATGATAGAAATATCAACATGATCAAAACTAAAATTCTAATCTAAGCATAAATTTTTATGACAAAGGCATTCATCGAGATAACAATTTAGATTTACCTTGATTAGATAAAAAAAAAAAAGAAAAAAGAAAAAAGAAAGAAGATGATTAATATTTTGAACTACACTTTAATGGAGCTCTTGCATTTGATGCTCCTAGTAGCTATGATCTAATCTATCATCTAGACAAAGAAAAGAAACTAAGGGGGAGAGAATGGTTGCATGATAAGCATGATAAAATGTTATATATTTATGACTGTGTCTCTATCTTTCTAAGAACAATAAAATGGTCTTTATTGAAGTGACAATTGGAGAATTTGTAGGTCGTAAGGAAATAAAAACTTGTTTATCTAGTTATGTATATGACATAATGGTTGGAATATGTGTAAAATCACCACTAGCATTCGAACACAAAAAAAATAGTTGCTATGTCATGCACTTTGACTACTCGTATTTCAGATATAAAATATTAATGTGATTGGATAGGTTGCTGAGAAGGCGGAAGCTTGGGGGATGTAGTAGGAGAATGACCTTTTCTATTTAAAGTTTTTGAAATTTCTTGAGATATCCATTCCAATTAAATAATCCATAGTTTTCGAGTATAATATTGAATTTTTCAAGGTCAAGATTCAAAGTGAAGTGGGTGTTCATGTGTAACAAAAGGTTAGAATGCCTTGTAAAAAAATGAGAAATAAATTCAAGTTAGCATCAAGAAGGTAGGTTCCAAAGAGAATCTTGAAGATTATTAAAATCAAAGTATCATAAGTTCTTAGATACCAAGGTATCAAAACACTCATAGCTCTCGAAGGTTGTGTCTTATTTATTTATAAGATTGTAGGAAAATCTGAAGATGATTTTTATTTGTAAGTGAAAAAACCTTTATCTAGTGAGTTTAAAGACCAGGAATAATGCTAGTGTGCCCTTAACTAGCATCCATCAAAAGGATTTTTTAGAGGAATTAATTCACTTCTGTATGCATTAAATATATCATGGATCTCATTATAGTAATGAAGTTGGTTACATTTGGTTTTCTCATATAACATTATGAGCCATGAAGTTGTTATTCCACACTTAACATTGGATTGGATCAAAAGCTATGGGGGACACTTCCAATCAAAAGGGTGTTGAAAATAAAATAGCAAGAATTTATATTAGGAGAGTAGTCCTTTAACGAAACCAATTACGGTTCATCATGATTACATGAATTATGCTTGTTGACCTTAAAATGATAATGTTAATGATAAAAGGATGATATTGTTATAAACAAGAATTATGTAGTTAATTATGTTATAGGATAAAGGTAGTCTAAGAATAGGGAGAGAAATCCTTAAAAAATAAATCAAATAAATAATAATGGTGCATGAACGGTCTCAAACTTGATAGTGGTAGATTAGATACACTCGATGCAAATGATAGTAATATATATTAGCACATAAAATGGGAAGAAGGAAAGAAAACAACATTTTCTGAGAGGGAATTCATATGAGACCCTGATAAAATAATAGATGGAGTAGTTCCAATTATAGAATTAACCATTAATATCATTAAGAGCCCAACCTATTCAGTAATCAAACACTTGGCTCTTCATGTAAGGGAACTTCAGAAGTAAGGCTCTTTACCATTTGATTTCAAAAGGGGAGAGTGAGTAGACATTACATCCTCATATATAAGGGGGAATTGACAGCCTTATAAAGGGATTTTAGTCCACACCTATTAATGAACAAGACTTTTTGGAGTTGTTACCATCAATCACAAAGGGAAATATTGTTAACCAATGTGGTTTCCTTGGTGTCAAAGGAACTATGGTCAGTAATAAATTATCATTCATGTGCATAAGAGTGAAATTTTGTTTAATGATGAATGATAAAGATGTGTATTAGGTGCATAAGGTAGAGGGACCAAACTCTGAATTTTGGGGCATGAAGCCAAACGCCAAATTTCCCTTAGGTAAAGTGTAAACGCTTAGGCTTTTGGAAAAACCCAAAATTGGTTAATGCACGACAACCTATGAAGTCATTTCAAACTAATTATCTGGTTATCCATGTTGTGACAGGTGTAACATGTAATACTTAGTGAAAGAAGTGAGATACTATATTTCCTTGATTAGTCTTTAATCATGATTAACCTACTTAAATAGCCTAATCTTGTGATTAAGAAAGAATGAAATATCCCATCATCAAGGGTCTGTAACATGAAATTTTTTACTGTTCAAATACTAGCCCAATTGTGAAATTGTCAAGTGGATTTGATATTTTTATATTTTTCCCAAAATGGAAAATGACATCTAGATTGGTAGAAGTCATCCGAGTCTATATCAAATCGAGACCTACTAAACGTTAAATTAAGGAGGGGCCATTGGATTTTCGGATAAGTGGATCGATGTCTGGTTAAATATCTAGCATAAGACCCACATTCGGCTAATTAGAATTTGTCTGGTCTTGGATCAACTTGAGCCTTTGAAAACGTTTGGCATCATGAAATCCCAAAATCCATGGATTCCAAATAGGAACTTGTTTATGGTACATGGGTTATTGGGGCTATGAAACACACCTCCCAAAGCTTATGAAGTTGCAGAAGAAGGTTGAAATGGTTAAGTGCCTAATTGTGGGGTCTCGTTACTATGAGCCACATCGTAAGGTTCTCAAAGCATCAATCACCAAACTTGAGGTCAAAGAATAATATCATACCATGCTAGACCGAAGCATTTTCCGAGAGGGGAGGAAAGAGAAGAAACATACCCAAAAGCATTTTCCATTCATTTTAGTTGCAGTAATAGTTTTGACGAGCAACACCTCCACCACAAACTCACCACCACAAAACACCAACACCATAGAATGATCTGAATGAACTTTCATAAGGGATAAATGCCCATAAAATTAGGAGTTGGCCACCAAAACCAATGGGCAGGGTACCACCTCTCGTCTGTGGTATTTCGGATTGAAAACCACGTGTCCATAACCTTAACTCCACACATATCTTGCATACATGGACTGAAAAATGGCCACTCCATAACCTTATCTATATACGTCCCTCCCATTGCCTAAATCCCAATGTGGATTACTGTGTCGTCTCTCACCGTGATTTGGGGGGGTTGGGGTGCTTGAATGCCCTCCACCTCCAAATTTTGGGTCTGTTGATGATATTGATATCGAATGAGTCAAAGAGACTCAAAATCTTCTCTGCGTTGAATGTTCCTCCATTGGGATTCTACGAATTCACCCTTATGATAGCAACGCCAATTGGCCAAGAAGTTTGTTCCCTTGTTTCCCAATCTTAGAGCATGAGATGGAATGATGTAGTCAAATTAAGATGAAATTTTACTTATCTCTTGGATGAGAATGGAAATCATCCAAATTTTACTGATCTTATCCCATCAGGTTCCATGGTTCAACTACTTTATGAATTCAATAACTACTTTACGAATTCAATAACCATTTAGGAGTCTCCCTCAGTTTATAACTTTTTAATTCCTTCGCTTTGAGCTATGAGGAGACCATGCTTGATTGCGTTAAATTCAACTTCATTATTCACGGCATATCTGCAATTTGCTTCATAAAGATGGAGAGCCTAACTATGAGAATCTCTAAACAACCCTTCGAACAATGCATTCCCCAAGTTCCCTTTAGATACACCATCAGAATTTATCTTGAGGAATTTCTGATGAAGGGGGAAGAACATGGATGACTCCGGAGCCATCGTTTGAGGGGATAGGTTCCACACCCTTTTAGGAACTAGAATTTGAAATAAAATTGAAAAAAACTGTATTTTATATATTTATATTAATTTTATATATTAAATAGTTAATTGTAGCCACACTCTTTATATAACATAAAGTTTATATTTTATATACTCATTGAGAGACCTTTTTAGTCGGCATAAAACCTGGCCTTGTGCGACCCCCACAAATAGAGAGAAACATTCCCGTACCATCATCTTAACTCCAGACTGATCTAAAATATATGGACTTATGGGTTGCTACCTCTCGACATTATCTCAAGACATCCCTCCATCACCCCAATCCCAATGTGGATTACTATGTTGTCTCTCACCTGGTAGGGTTAAATTCCATGTCATGTTTAGGACCAGGCTAGAGAAAACACTATATAAAAATAACTTTTATTTTAGTAATATTTTTCTCTTCTATATACTATTTAAAATAAAAAATATTTTTGATTCTCAAATCTTATTTTCTTGTAATCTTTAACTAGATAAACAAAATTCAAAAATTAGATTTTATATATTTATATTAATTTTATATATTAAATAGCTAATTGTATCCAAACACTCTTATACAAAATATAGCATAACATAAAATTTGTATTTTATATATTTACATTAATTTTGTATATTAAATAGTTAATTATAGTCATACTCTCTGTAAACAAAATATAGCTTAACATAAAGAAGTTTAATATTTTTTCCAAAATATGATGTCGAAGATTTAATAAACAGTTTTAATAGTTGTTTCGGGGAAAATCACCCTAGAGGTTTGTTGGGTCTAAACCTCCACAGAGCAGGGCATGCTATTCAGAAGGACTCACACACAACCATACTTGAATGCAAAAAACTAGTTAACAATGATAGCAGAACTCACCCGAAGTCCTATGTTCGATGTAGATCCCGCAGGGTCCAAACCCCCAGCAACTCTCCTTCCGCCTTCAACCTGAAAAACAAGAAAGAACGTGCACGGAAACCTAGTTGTACATCATATACTTCTCCTAAACGTTAGTGCAATCCATGTGAAACATTATATAAACCATAATAAATGCTTAAATGATAATCTTTTCACATATATAAATAAACATTAACACACGAGTTCAGGAACAAGATGGTTCTTCATTATCACGAACAGCATGTACAATAGTAAAAGTGGAGAGATCACCTGAATCCTTCCACGATATTCGAGCAGACCGTCGTCCGGATTCGTCCCGCCCTTGCCTCGCTAAGATTCTTCCAAGACTTGTGCACTCGAGATGGCATATAAATGGATGAACATCTCCAGGAAACAAGGGTTTCCTGATATAAATCTCGGAAAGTGCAGGAGGCACGGGGAATTAGACTTGAACTGGGATTCCAACAGAGTATAATGTCTATAAAATTTCTCTCTCCCCTAGGCCATACACATGAGGGGCTTTTATACTCCCTCAAAGTAGTTTCAACCAGTTGGAAACAATTGGCCACGTGCTGGGGTGGTTGAACTACTAGAGTAACCATCAACCCAACCTGAAAATAGGGATTTTTATATATTTTTTAATGATTTTAATGGCATACACGAAAAAGTACATGTGGACTCGCGTATACACCCGGAAAAGTCTGGACATATCTGCTTATGGGGATTTTAACACTGTTTTTTAGTGAATTTTGTTCAAGTCTGTAGGAATGGGTGCCCAAAACCATAAAAGCAATCATGAATCATATGAAGGTGAAAAATGATGCTATAACAATAATTGCTTTTATAAACTTAAATAGAAAAAAGGTCTTAGTAATTGTTACCCAGAAATTTTATAAATGAGTACATTGAGAGAACGATTTTAACTATATACAAGAATAGGAATGATTAATTTCATCTCGGCCATGGGGGAAGAGATCAAGCAATGTGTAATGTGTGCATCACTTATGTGCATCACTTATAATGTCTTGAATCAATGTCTTAACGCATTTACCGTATTTATTGCTTTGAAGAAATTTTCTAAAAACTTCAACGTCATTTTCCCTGATAACGCGATGACCCCCTTGTTTATAAAGTGCCCTTGCAATATTAAGACCAAATTGGAAGTGACATGGTTCCATGAATTTGCAACCTAAAAGCACAAGCTCCACCATTCGGACTATTTCTTTAACTATGTCCAAAGTTTGTAGCCTTTCCTTCTCATATGCGTAGGTATGACTATCAATTGAATTATCTGTGACTAAGTAATCAATTAACGAGAGACCTTGGTTCAGTGCCATACTAATTCTATTAATATTCTCCGCAGGCTCGTCATGTCCAGTGTCGTGAGATATGCAATGAGCGTGATCAACACCAGCTACATGCAGGTTTTCCAGACGGGAAATGCAAATTATCACCACGTTCACTAGAACATCCACGTAGTGTTCAGAGTCTCGTAGAAGGGACGAGTCTTTGACCCATCCAGATTTGAGCGTTGTTGTCCCATTGTAGAGATCTTCATTGGTTATATTTGTGGTATTCTCGCGCCGTAAGAGAGAGAGAGTGTTCTCCACCACACAATTGCAGAAAATATTGTCTCCATTTAGACAACCTACGCTGTCGTAAAACAGTCTACGGTAAATTCTCAAAACCATACTCTGGATTTTCAAATACTCTGACTCTGCGAGATCAGAGATAATGTGTACGAACGCCCATAAAGTATTTTCAGGTATTGTTTTCAGGTCGGTGTCTTTCAGGCCGATAATATCGACTATCCTCGCAGCTTCTCTGCAGACTTCTTGAGCATAATCACATAAAGAATAATATTGACGGCATAAATTAAGAAGGGGTTCATCTATTACCAGGAACAAATATTCATATCCCTTGATCGACAAAAATGTCGCCCTGTTTCGAACCTTGTACTCGCAATGAAGACGTAGCAGATTTAATTTTTTCCACAAGGCCTTCCAATACTTCTTTTCATGCATGTTTCCTATTTTCTCCTCAACAATTGCAATTGAACAATGAAAATGTAATTCTTGATAACAAAAGCTCAGTTCGTCCAAGAGCAACCTCATGTCTGTCGTGGTCAAGACATTGGTGTAGTCGGGAATAACGTCAAGACCTAGGGTTAGGGTTTGTCTTCGGTTGTCAAGGATGTATTGGGACATCTGTTGCTTCAGTTCAACCTGAGGGATGACGTTGTTAATGTCGAAGGGTTGGCGAGTGTATGGATTGACAGCATCGTGTTTTGTGTCCCAAATCCTTTGGAGCGTTCTGCGATCATAGAGCATCTGAACAGGGTCTTCTTTCACAGGCAGTCGAATTGGATCGTAAGCGAATTCTTGAACCAACGTATCAACAAATTGATTGGGAACGCCGTCCGACTCTATTTCCCTAAATTTCCTCATGAGAAGCAGAGTGAGAGAAGGCATACAATATTGGGATATATGTGAAGTGAAAGAGAATGTATACTATATTGCGATATATGTATAGTGGGATATATGTGAAGTGAAAGAGAATGTATACTATATTGGGATATATGTATAGTGCTTTCATATGTGTAAAGAGTCGGCTCCTGGTTTGGTGCACACGCTTAGGGTTTACTCCCCCTCTCAAATTGCGTTGACTCCCCCTCTCAAATTGAGTTGTTGGATCTGGTATTTGGATAAGGTGACTGGCATGAGGGACACCTAATTTGATTTATTAAGAAAGTAATTTTAACACTGTGCAAGAGATGGTCACTTTTACCGAGTCGAGTCATAACATCACCTCCATAGGATCATAAATTTTAGAGAGAAATTAACTCTGCATTCTTAAAAGATAGACATGTATGGGTTTAATAATTGAAATAATTTATTATTAAAAATAAATAAAGCAATTATTTCATAATTAAAAAAATTTATTATTATAAATATTAAAATTTAGTTTTATCCGTTTAATTAAAAACTATAATTTTATTCAATTTAGTATGAATGGGTTATCCGTTTAATTAATTTAGTATGCATTTTTAATGGGTTCATTTCAGTATATTTTTTTTAGGTTTCGACAATGCTTTTCTATTTTCTATTATAAAAATATAGCAGGTTCAACATATTAAAACTTGGTGGTCTCAATATGCTAGAAGAAATCACGTCTATTGGCCACTTTAAAGGATTAAAATCTATCTAGTATTGAAACAACTTTAGTCTTCTACTAGCAACTATATTTGAATAACTATATGTGACATACTCAAACTGCAAATAGTAAAATCTAATCGCAAAATGCACATAGCTAAACCAAAGAAAGGTCTGCGTGAGTCATTCGAAGATTCTATTGGAGTCGGATCCTTTATGCTTGACCTGAGCATATCCACCTCTTGCATGTTTTGCAACTCACGATCTATACTACCGAGACGAACTGATCCATGTTGTTGGCATAACCGGATTTCTTGAATCTCCCTTTTAATGTCCTGCAGTGTAGAGGAAACTTTTGCGTCTACTCCTATTTCCTGAATATTCAAAAATCAAATTCTTAACCTATGGAGAGTTACCTAGAGAGTATAAGTTAAAGAGGATTTCCATGACCTCCTCCTTTAACCTGTAAATAGAATTTATTACAATACCATGGGTCAATACCATCACTTATCAATACCACATGCTCAAAAAACCTCAACACATTTCAGGACAATAGTTGATAGTACATATTTTTAATTAATCAATTTAATTAAAAGAGCATAACTACTATAAAATAAATCTCATGTTTTGATTTGTAATTCCTATTAATAGTGTTTTAAAAAATTTCATAAAAGTAAAATCCTTATCCACACATTAAAAAACTTTATTCTAAAATCACATAGTTGAAATATAACTTTTAAAATTCAAAATATTTATATAATTTTCTTAAAAATATATTAACTTAATAAATAAATTTTATAATTTTGTTTTTTATTTTCTCTTAACAATACATTAAAATAACAAATAAATTATTAATTTTATTTATTGTGTTATTTTTAAAAGTAATATTATATATATATATATATATATATATATATATATATATATATATATATATATATATATATATATATATATATCTGTGTGTGTGAAATAAATTTTATTAATCTTAATTGTCACGTCATGAGGTAACTCCACCAAATTTATTAATCTTAATTGTCACGTCATGACGTAACTCCACCAAATGAACCATTGAATTTGATTGGGGGTGCTCATGAATATATACATGGAGGAGAGACTGTTGGGATTCATTTCTCAATGTCTCTTAGACTTACTTATTGCCTATTTTACACTAATATATAATTTCTCACAACCCCTTAGGATTAGGTGCAACATTCACCCCTTAATCTAAGGGGATGTTGCTGAGTCCAAGCATTCTTTTGAGATTTTCAAATTTTTCTCTTCCAAGAGCTTTGGTGAAGATGTTTACAGTCTGTTTATTTGTGGAACAATGACATAGATAGATAGTTTGGACCTTAGCATGATGTCTAATAAGATGATATTTTGTATTGATTTTCATAATTAAAATAATTTATTATTATAAATGTTAAAATTATTTAATAATTTATTATTATAAATATTAGGTTTAATTAAAAATTGTAATTTAATTCAATTTAGTATGAATTTTTAATGGGTTAATTTCAATATGATTTTCTTGGGTTTGAGTGTGTATTCGGAAGCCTTGGAGACTGAGTTTATGTATTCAAGTATTGGAATATGTTTATAAGATAGGGTTAAATTTTAGATATGGTTTTAATAAATTGAATGAATTGTGTTAGTTATTAATCTAGAGTATTTATATAAATAAATTAAATGAAGATTAAATATTGATAGATTGGTAGATAGGTATCAAGTTATAATACCATTCAAAATACTTATCATCATATATTTCAAGTGGTAAATATTAAAAATTTTAGAAAAATTATTTATATTATAATTTTATTTTAAAATATTATTATTAATAAGGATAAAAAAAAATTAAATACATGTTATGAAATTAGTAACTATGGATATTCATTTTCATTTTACTGTAGAGATTTTTTATTTTTAAATGGACTTTGTTACAATACTATGGGTCAATACCATCAATTATCAATACCACACACTCAAAAGACCTTAGCACATTTCATAACAATTGTTGATAGGGCATATTTTTTTAATTAATCAATTTAATTAAAAAAACATAACTACTATGAAAAAGGTAAATCTCATGTTTTGATTTGTAATTCCTATTAATAATGCTTTAAAATATTCCATAAAAGTAAAATCCTTATCATCCACACATTAAAAAACTTTATTCTAAAATCGCATAGTTTAAATATAACTTTTAAAATAAAAAGTATTTATATAATTTTCTTAAAAATATATTAACCTAATAAATAAATTTTATAAATTTTTATACTTTTTCTTAAAAATATATTAAAATAATAAATAAATTAATAGTTTATTTATTTTGTTATATATATATATATATATATATATATATATATATATATATATATAGAATAAAATTCATTAATTTTAATTGTCACGGCATGAGGTAACTCCACAAAATGAACCGTGATTGAGGGTGCTCATGAATATATACATGGAGGTGAGACTCTTGGGATTCATTTTCCAATGTCTCTTATACTTCCTTATTTCCTATTTTATACTAATATACAATTTCTCCCAATCCCTTAAGATTAGGTGCAACATTCCCCCGTAATCAAAAGGGATGTTGGTGACTCCAAGCATCATTCTGAATTTTTCAAACTTTTCTCTTCCGAGTGCTTTGGTGAAGATCTCTATAGTCTATTCGTTTGTGGAACAATGATGTAGATGGATAGTTTTGGCCTTAACATGATGTCGCATTAGATGGTATTTTGTATTGATTTTCTTCATTCGATCATGGAACTTTGGGTTCTTGGGCAACTTTATTGCAGAAGTGTTATCGATCATGAGTGGAGTTGAATGCATTTGTTTCATCTGCAAATCTTCTAGGATTTTCTTGAGCCACACAATTTCTTTTGTCGCTTCAAATCGTGCCACATATTCTACCTTAGATATGGAATCTGCTGGAAGTGACTGTTTGTGTGATCTCCAAGAGATAACTCCTGATCCAAGACTCATAATATAACCTGAAGTAGATACCCCATTTTCTTTGTCTCCATCAATTTCTTAAGCAGAGTATCCAATCAAGCTAAAGTCGCCCACATGTGTATATTTGAGTCCAAAGTCTTGAGTCTCTTTCAAGTACTTTAGAAATATTTTCGTAGTAGACCAATGTCCTTCACAAGGTTTTTGCATAAACCTGGAGGGGATCGCAACACTAAATGAGATGTCTGATCTAGTAGTAGTCAGGTAGATGAAAATTCCTACAAGTTGTGTATGCTCCGTTGCATCCTCAGATTCCTTTCCTTCAATGGATGGGAGCTTCAACTTTTGTTCCATTGGAGTGGTCAAAGGATTGCATTCAAACATGCCAAATTTTTTCAATAGATCTCTAATGTACTTATTTTTAGAAAGGAATATCAATTTAGGGTGTTGATTTAATTCAATACCAATATAGTAGTGAACATAGCCCAAGTCAGTCATTTCAAAACCTTTCTTTAATTCCTTATTTATGGATGCAATATAACTATCAATGTTCCCTGTCATCAAAATATCATCTAAATACAACATAATATATACAATTGTTTTTCTAAATTTGTTAACAAACAAAGTTGCATCATTAAGATCAAAATGTTTGAAGTTAAGTTTCAGAAGACACTTAGTTAATTTGTCATACCAAGCTCCTGGTGCTTGCTTCAGGCCATACAAGGAATTTATAAGCTTGCATACTTTGTGTTATTGACCCTTCATAGAAAATCCTTTTGGCTGGGACATAAAAAAATTCTCCTTTATATCTCCATTCAAAAAGGCATTTTTTACATTCATATGATGTACTTTCCAACCCCTCTGAGTTGCTAAGGCAGAGAGTGTCCAGATGGTAGCCCATTTTGTTGTGGGGGAAAATTTTTCCTCATAATTGACCCCTTCTTTCTGTGCAAAACCTTTTTCCACAAGCCTAGCTTTGTGATTTTCAAGTGAGCCATCCACTTTGTACTTGTTCTTGTAGACCCACTTGCACCCAATTGGTTTGGTTCCCAAATGGAGGATAAACCAACTTCCAAGTTCCATTCTTTATCAAGGCAGCATACTCCTTTTTCATTGATTGATTCCATTCATCATGAGAAGCGACTTCTTTGAAGGAAGTTGGTTCAATATCTATAGACAAATTCAATTCACAACTATAAGAAACATCCATATCAATAGGTGAATTAGAATCATCTACATCACCTACATTTTTCCTAGTGGAACTTCTTGATCCTCTCTTTCCAACCTCATCAGGAAAAACATTTTCGAGTGTCTTTATCAGCCATTTTAGGGGAATTTCTAAGATGGCCCAGGCTTCTAATGAATCAATATTGAGTCTCCACATTTTTTCAATCACATCATTCAAGGTGTCATCTATGGTTGGTTCTTCATGTGGGGGAGAGAGTGCTTCGGAAGACGATTCCATAGATTGAGTCAATATAGGAATCCCCCCTTGAAGATATGGAATCCTATTATCAAATTTTTGAAATGACTTTGTATGTGTGAATCTATCCAAGCAATCAAGTTTCCGCTCAACAACATCGTTAGTCTTGGAAGATTCAAGGAATATGACATCTCTAGTCTATGGGAAAAGACAATGTGAAAGCTACTAATTCAGATTTAATTATTCCTTAATACTTTCTTATGAACCTTATTTATCTTATTGTGTTTCATTACTAAATATTTTCATCAAAAAAATATCAAGACAAGAAAAGTAAAGACAATGGAAAAAGATATTAGGCTCCAAGCCAAGGAAAAACCCCTATATGGGGAAAACCCATAAATTCTCATTTTTTATAGAATTTTCTTCAAATGAGACAACAAATACCCAAACCATTGGCAAATTTCTCCTCCAAGTACCAAATAAAACCTTCCAATAGAATTAAATCACCACGTATAATTCTTTCATCAATTTGCAACTTCGACTGTAATTCTGACACTAACCCTTATTACGATGCTACAACTTCATCGCGCAAATTCAACCCTATAGACGCTATAGAAACCCTAATTTAGTTTCTTCAAGAGATCCTTCTTTGAGAAGTATAGATCTTCCCAAGGTTAATGAATTCAAAACAAAGTATTTCCTCTTCCAACAACTTGTTATAACAACTTGTCCTAGTGCAACTTAGACATGCAATTTCAACCTTCCTAGAAGTTCTAGAAACCTTAATTCTTCGTATGTGTGGGAGAGATGGAGCCCAAAAATACGTTTTCTTGCTTCTTTTGTTCTTTTATACCTTCTCTCTTCTTGCATTATTAGTTCCCAGCTACATATTGAACTTCCTTTCTTGAGATCGAATTTGTGAGTGAGTGAGTGACAAATGAGGTCAGATATTCTTCTTTATATAGTTTTTTCAAGGAGTCAAATTCCCTCCTTTAGAACAACTTGAAGCTACCAGGGCTGACTTGTACTTTGGAGGTTTCAAGGTCTTTCCAATATCAAAATAAATTATTTTACAATATGTATTTATCCCATAAGGGTCTTATAAAAATGATGTTCACTATATTGACATGACAATATATCATATGACCTAACAAATCCTAGAAACATGAAGAAAATGCTTTTACCTAGAATACTATCAATTATGAGCATGAAACCCATGCTTTAAAATAATAAATTTTTTTTTTGTTACATAAGATACATATTTAAATTAGTAAAATAACAATTATAAAGATCGAAACTAGTTACATTTCCAACACTCCCTCTGAACTAAAGAGGTATTCATAATTGTACAATCGGTACAACATCATTCTTACAATTAAGAGATCTCTTAAGAAGAGTTAAATAGATAAGCCAAATAAAATCATGAAAATTATAGCCTTTGGGGCTTCACTAGGGGATCAATACATACCACATGCATTAACATTGGACGATATATATTGAGGAAAACTTGACATAATATATTGAGCATATAATAGGGGGTAAAGCTTTTTTATATTGGAAGGTATAAAAAATGGATCTCAAAGTTAATGTAAAAGATAAAGGGGTATAAAAAATGTTTATGTAAAAATGATACCTACAATATCTAGTGAAAGTAAGATTTTTTAAATTGGAAAGGTGTATTGGGTTTGTATTGGTAGGGGGTTAAATAATGTGATTTTTAGAGGTATTTTCCAAAATGTGGTGAAATTAAGTGTATTGTTTAGTATGCCATGAATGCACGTGACATATCAAAATTTAATTGAGTGAATCCCCTCTGATTATAACTATAATTTCCTTTCGAATCCTAACTAGACAATATCAACTTCATTCAAGAGCACTATGCTAGGAGGATTTATGTGTGATACCACACTACCTACACAAGGAACATAACGAATCCATATGTTCACAAGGTATGCATTTTTAGGAATATTCTTATCTTGGATTCCCAATCCTAAAAGAATACATTTCTTCTTCGATCACTCTGATCTTAGATACCTATCACATTCTTAAAGAATGTTTGTACCTTTCCTTTCTTGGATGCATTATCCTCAAGGAAACCAAAAATATTTATCCAATCCTACACCATTCTCTCTCCAATGCCTTCACTTAGACTTATTGTTGTTATTCCTCGTCAAGTGCTTGACACATTAAAAATAGAATGGACATGTGACGTCCATAATCAATCCCTATCAACTAAGATGATATCTGTGTTACTTATTGACTAAGGAATAGATCCTTGATCATATTGAAGGAGACTCCTTTTCTCCCACTCAAATCTAGAGAAGATTCCAAACTTCCTTTCTGTTTGGGAATTCAACACCGTAAGCCTTGTAGTATGTCTTCATAAGAGTAAGGAGTCTCCCACTCAAATCTAGAGAATATTCCAAACTTCCTTTTAGTTTGGGAATTCAACACCGCAAGCCTTGTAGTCTGTCTTCATATGAGTATCAGCTACCAATTCTTTACAGCTACATGGTGCCCTCTTTCCTTTGCATCTCATTGTATTGATAGTTCCTTCTTCGGAGGTATTATGGAGCCATATTCTTTCTTTAATAATATGATAGGATCTAGGTAATCAATCTTTCACATCACTTTCATTTTGTCCTCATCAATGAAGGAATTAAATTGAGCCTTTCCAAACTTGAGGCTGATTATTGCTTCTTCATGTTGTGGTAGGAACTTGAATTTCTGGTTATCTCCTCACAATTATACCTTTTAAAACCAAGATCAGAACATCTTGATTTCATAATTTCCAAAATGATATGTTGAGATTCCCTCAAAAATCATCACATATTCCTACAATATCCTTCTAGGTAGTAAAACAATATGTTAACCAGATAACCAACTAAAAATATTCATAATAGAATCACTTCATCATGATGGATTTATCATCAAGGAATTAACATCCTCATTGTCCTTCTCCACGCGAACATCCCTTTTGTAGGAAAATGTAACTAGTTTTGGTCTTCATTTAATGTACTTGAGTAATCTTGTCATGTACTTGAAAAAATAATAAAGAAAAGAATTATTATCATTATCATCATCATTATTATTATTATTATTATTATTATTATTATTGTGACTTATTAAAGCATGGGTTTCACGCTTGGGTCACCATGTTTTAGGTCAAAATCCCCATTCAGGACTTCAATGATTTATTCTAAGTTAATAGAGTCATTGCACATTTAAAGAGACCCATTTTGGGATTTCGAATAATGTAAAAAGGTTTAAAATTGAGTTAAATATGAATTATGTGACCTCCATACCAAGTTGGCCTAAAGGGGATCACTTCGTCCTAAGAAACACCTATTCGAAATCACCTGGAGCCTATAAAAGGAAGGAAATTGAATTCATTTTGAGCACACTCCCTCACAACAAGTTCGATATCTCTTATATCTAGGAAAAGTTCGAAGTCTTTTGCCTGGAAGCCAAAATAATTGTGTGTTTGGGGAAGTATAAGTAGAAGAATAGAAATGAAATTTCAGTGCTTGACTCTCTCTGTTTTGTGCTCTCGATTGGGAGATCCAAGTCTACAAATTTTTATTGTTGCTGGAAGCTATATACTACCAAAATTTGCTGCATAGTCGAATTTTCTAGAAAGGGGTCGTAATTCTAGAAGTTGACATGATGTGCAGGGAGGTTATGGTATTTGTCTAGGGTGAAGAGTCTCAAATAATAATATTGGAAGGAATAATTTATTGACTGGGTTTTCGTCTCGAGGGGAGTCTTTCCTTGGCATAGTGCCTTCATTTGGTGTATATTGTTTTATGTGCTGCTACTTTGGTAATTGACTGATGAAATAAAAGTAAGAATATATAAATAATCATAATAACAAGAAACATCACAAGTAATTATCAAGAATAATAAAATATTTCTGCCTTTATGATTTTCTAACATGGTTTCAGAGGTTTGGGGAAGAAGGAAGAAAAAGGAAGTCTTCAACACTTAATTAAGGAACCATTCAAAGGATCATCTTAGGGAAGGAATCTAATACACTCTAGAAATATGTCTAACACAATCAATGGAGAAAAAATACTCCAAGGAGCCTTAAACTACATGTCCTGGAATAAGAGAATTAACCTTGTATTTAAAAAGAATAAAGTATTGGACCTGGTAAAAGGAAATGTAAAGAAGCGTACAAATGATTCTAGTGATGATGAAAAATTGAAATTTATGGAACTATAATTGGTGGCCATGACTCTAATGGTAGAAGGAATAAATGAAAACCTTGTCCCATTCGTAGACATCAACCATGCTCAGGAAATGTATGAATCCTTGTCGAATTTGTTAACTATTAAAAACATTGGTCTAGTAGAAAATATGAATAATGAGCTAAGAACTATAAACATGACTAAATAAGGCAGAATGACCTCCTTCTTTGTGAAGATAACAAGAATCAAGGATGAAATTTTGGACATTAATAAAATTGTTCCATAAAAATAACTTGTGATCACTACCTGTTATAGTATTACAACAAATCCCCATTATCCAAGTAAATTAGATTAGAAAGGATAATAGGGGCCCTTTAAATTTGTTAGGATTAATAATTATTTTTAGAAATAAAACCTAAAGATATAATTTTATTAGATTAATTTTTAATTTTATTTAAAAAATAATAAAATCACCTAAAGAACACCCAAAAGAACCCACAAAGCAAAAAGCATAAAAGCGAGAAGCACCAAAGCTACGAATAGAAAATTGATGAAGTACGAATAATGAATTGAAGATATGCGAATCGCAGAAATGCGAAGTAGAGAAACCTGTCACATAACAGATGCCGATATTGCATTTTGTCATCTAACATACCCCAATATCGCATATTGCCTAAAATCATTGTGCTATCTCAATATCTCATTTTGCATTTCGCAGATTTCTTTAAAACACTAAAGCTCGCCAAATACCAAAATCATTGATCAACAGATCCCAATGTGATGACATCGATCAAAATCAAACGAAGCCGTGCTTATCAGTTTAATGTTAATTCAAGTGTTTTGTAATCTTAAGGCTTGCAATCGTTTTTTAATTATTTCAAATTTAATACCAAGGATTTCCTATTATGCATGAGTTAAGTTGATATGACATTTAATAACTTTCGATGTGATTTCAACTTATCCTCTCTGGTTTTCTTTTCAACAGGGTAATTCAAAAAACTTGGGCATAAAAGGATGTCAAGGTTGATTAAAGCATGAAGGAAATTCACCACCCCATCATTGTTAGTCATACATAGAGAGGAAAACCACGAAATGGCTCCCTTAATCTTGGATACTACATGAAACCCAGAGATTGGTTCGTCAAGCTAGGTAGGGATCTATTAGTTTTTCGAGAACGAGAAACCACAAGTAATTCTAGACATAAAAGCTGTGGGCAAGGATATTTTATCCAATAGTTCAAAATCATGGATGGATACTTCCAATTATTTTCTTCACAGAAACGTTTCTCATCCTAAGATGCTACCATATATTGATTTAGTGAAATGGGTGTTGGATAATTAGATACCAGAGATAGGAAATCTATTACTAGAAGTAGAGTTGTAATTGGCTCTCTTAGGCCATCATATTTGAATAATATGTATAAACTGCTAGAACCCCAGAAGAGATATGACGCCCAATTTGTTCAAGATTTCATGCAAGAGAATGACCATTCTGCGACTATAATTAAAGAATGGAGAAATGATCTTAACCGAAATAAGCATGACGATAATGATATGTATTTAGTTGTCTCTCTTAAATTCCCATTCTCTCAGATAACTGCAATGATGTGTCATCTCTTTGGATCTATAAATATGTCCAAGTTTAAAGAGAATTGGACACCCTTGATAGAAGCATCCTGTGACGGCTATATTCTATATTGGGCTACTATTATTTCTGATTATTTGATAATATTTTTCACAGCCTATAGAGAAAATTGAAATGCCCCACCCAATGCAGACCCTCCTTTTTATACGAGTTCTTATATCTTAGACGTAGTCTTTTTTTTCTTTGAATTTTTGTCATTAGGATAGAAATGGACTAGAGAATTTGAAACCCCCATCTATGTACAATTAGATTTCTTGTGGGAATAAAAATATCACTCTCATATGTTCAAAATATGCAATGACATAATGCTCCCGGTCTTCCAAATCATTCTAAAAAAAAATATTCCTAGAGTGACCCCTCAAGACTTGGTAGCTCTAGCCCTTTTGGGCCTCCCCTAGAAATGGATTTTATGTTAAGATTTAGTAAATGGTAGAGAGAAACTACCAAGTTGGATCCTATTGTGATTTACAGTGATAATAAAAGTTGCATCAAGCTCTTTAAAAATATTTTTTTTCGCGATCGATCCAAACACATTGATATTTGGTACCACTATCTACGAGAGTGTGTGAAGAGGTAGATGATGTCGTTGCAATACATTCTGATAGAGGAAGACGATGCAAAAATTTTGACAAAAAAAAAATTCAAGAGGTAAATTTGAGTTCCATAAAGGCAGGATTGGACTGGCATTTAATCACTATCTTGCTGAGCAGGAGTGTTAAAAATGCATGATAAAAATCTAGTTTTCACTTTGCCTTGGTTTAACTAGACTAAAATTTGCATTTCAATTTCAACAGAGTAATTGTAAGTAGGTAACTTAGGTAAGATGGATTTTGTCACTCAGTTAACTCAATTAATTTGATTTGGTGACACTAGAGTTCAGTTGAATATGATTGATTACTAATTTCTAGCAATATATTTAAGTTAAGTTGAGTTATTTTCAATTAAACTAGTTCCAAATATTGGAGAAACTAGTGCAGGGTCAAGTTGTTTAGTGTAACTTCAGTCACATTGAGTGGCCATATAGCTAATTGATAAATCAACCCAAAATAACTTATGCATTTGGGGAATTCAAGTAACCGAGTTGAGATTAGATTTCAAGGACAATGTACTATCAATTGTAAAATCATCTAAGTTGTATATGTGGTGCATGCAGTCAAAGAATGTGCCCACAATAATTCCGTAATCTAGTTTAGGAATTTCCCCAAAAAATAGGGGCTAATTCCTCAATAAAAAACACAAATAAATAGGAGCTTGGAGGCTTGAAAATTTGGCTAAGTATTGGTTAGGTTCAATGAGTTAGGCAAAGGTTAGAAGAGAGAGGTGCAGGTTGTGTTCAAAATTGAGAAAACATATTGTATTTAGACAAATTATTGATTAATTATATACAAATAGTAAAGAGTTTTGAGCAGTAGCCTTCCCCTAAATAAATCATTGTGTATGTGTGTTGAATATTGATGCATGTCAATGATTTGTGTTCTTGGTCGTGAATTTCCTTTCATAAATCAGTAGAGTAGCTTCTAGTCTTGTGATCTAGTAAATTTCATGAAAAATTTAGAATCTACACATTAATTTATATGGAAGCATTTGTTGAATCTAAATGAGAAAACATTGTTGGCTATAGTAATCTTAAGTACTTTGTAACCTTTGATGAATTTTAATTAAAAACATTATAAAACATTAATAGTCTTATTCTAAAACATTAATAATCTTATTCTCATTGTGCTCACTCTATTCGTTGATATCTCAAATTGCAACAAAGGCACCTAACATATTTTGCTCCAAACCCATTAAATAGAATTTTGAAATAAAAAATTGAATATAACCATACCTATACTTTTTAAAATAAGTATTTTTAATAATTTTCTGTTGAAAATTGGTCTAACTTAAAAGTATGTTTTTATTTTAATAATATGGCTTTACAATCTATATTAATTAAAATAAAAATAAACTTTAAAATTTAATAATTCTATATATTAAGTACTCTCAGCATAAAAAATGCTAACTAACATGAAGAAGTTTAATGCTTTTTCCCACACATGAAGTCGAAGATATATCAAACAATGACGATATGATAAACGAGTTTAATTATATAATTTTTGGTTTTTCAATAAACAAATTACTTTACACTTTTTCCTTCTTGCCGAATGTAGACTAAAAAAGATCATAATCTTAAATAGAAAAATAATCTAAGTTGTCACCAACAAAGTTTATAGCTTACTATTTTGAGATAACAAGTTCCAACCGTATAAACAGAAATAGGGAGTGACTTATCTCATCGAGTTGATGGCAGAGATGAAAGCACCCTCTAAGGTTTATCTCAGTGCCCACCTTTACAATTTATACTATTTCAACAGTATCTATATACACGAACACCCCTCCGCTTAATATTAGCTTCCTCTACCTCACTTAAAATGCTTTGAAGCATTATCTTAACCCGTTTACCATACATCTACATTATTGCTTTGAAGAAACTGTCTAAAAATTTCAACGTCCTCTTCTCACCACACGTAGACCCCCTGAAGACTCCCTTGTTTATAAAGTGCCCTTGAAATATTAAGACCAATTCGGAGGTGAGATGGTTCTATGAATTTGAAACCTGAAAGCACAAGCTCCACCATTCAGACCATGTCTTATACTATGTTCAAAGTTTGTAGCCTTTTCTTCTGATCTGCGTAGCTATGTCTTTCATTTGTATTATCTGTGACTAGAGAATCAATTAATGAGAATCCATGGTCCAGTACCATACTAATTATATGAATATACATAGCCCAGTCATGTACAATACCGTTGTTGGAAGTGGGATTGAAATGATGAATTATTGCAGCTACATGCAGGGTTTGGAGACGAGAAATGCAAATTATCACCACGTTCACTAGAACGTCCATGTAGTGTTCAGAGTCTAAGAGTAGGAATGAGTCATTGATCCACCCACATTTGAGTGTTTTTGATCCATTGTAGATATCTTCATTGGTTATATTTTTTGTTTTCTCGTGCCGTAATAGAGAGACTAGTTTCCATGACACAATTGCAGAAAATCTTGCTTCCAGCAAGACAATTTATGCAATCGTAAAACAGTCGATGGATTTTCAAAAACTCCGACTCTGTAAGATTCTCTAGATGTTGGAAATACTCCCAACCATAGCCATGAATAAAATTGTTAGCAGCCCACACTTACATTGATTTTTTTTTGTAGGGAAGGACAAGCTCAGGATTCAAATCCGCAGGTGTTTTCACGCAATTCCGTAGATGTTCAGAAACAGAGTACCAGAACAATTACTCTGCGTTAATTGCTTACCCACCACATTTGCTTATTTTTTTTCCCGCATATCGCAGCCCGCAATTTTTAAGCTTTACCTCTAATGCTTAGCCAAAACTTATATTTCCGCCGATGTGATTTGGTGGGACCCATCATGCCTTACTGCATTACGAATCTGCATGCAAACCTTTGTTATCACCTTAACTTTTGCTTCTTATTTTTTCGCACTTCCTGACGTTTAGCGCGTTGCATATCGCACTTCACAAACTTTAACCCTTACCTTTTATGCTTCGTCTGAAACCATTGCGATGGTGCGATGTGATATCGTCATCGCACATCACAATTGCAATATTTAAAGTTTTCCACTGAAGTTGTGAGCAAGTTAAAAGTATTAAGTTGCGATGTGATTGCACATCGCATGCCGCAATTCTCTAGAAGATAGCGCCAAGTTAATTGCTGACACTGTCGTAGTATGATTTGCGATATTGACATGGATGTGATATCGCTCACAACCAAAACTTAAAGAATTTCAAGTTTGGTGTACAAGGCTCTGTGCATTGTGGTTAATGAAGAAAGCCAAAACATGACAGAAGGACGTTTGGTTGTTATCTGTCCAGTCTAGCATTGAATTAGCAATCAATTTTGTTGCTCCCCCATTTTGAATTAAGTAATATGTTTTTCATATGTTCATATAGATATGTGAGAACGAGAATGTTGTTGAGGCCTGCTCCAATAGAAGAATATGATACATAATTGTTTTTCTATTTTTTTTTGTCTCTCTGTGTATTTTTGTGCTATAATTTATTTGAATTCTACATTCTATGTAAATTGTTTTGTGCTTCTCTGTTTCATGTATGTTTTCGACATAGCATCAGAACATACCAGAATTTCCAACATGGTATCAAAGTAGGTCTAGGCTCTCAGTGAAAGAACGATCTCCTTACTGAGGAAGCTGAAAGGTTATTTTGAGGAGCAGATTCTCTGGCAGTGAGAAGGTTTTTTTTACACAGTCAAGATGGGAGCAGTAGGCACAAGCCTTACTAATCCTCAACTACCACAGTTAAATGGGAAGAATTATGATTATTGGGAGATATTCGGGAGCTGATGGAAAATGGCTTCCAAGAACCAGTAGATGCAGCAACAATCAATGCTTTGACACAAGAAGAAAGAGATTTTTTGAGAGACAATAAGAAGAAGGACTCATAATCCCTCTTTTAAATTTTCCAAGTAGTACATGAGAGTATTTTCCCAAGGGTTGCAGCAAAAAATAAGTCCAAGGAGGTATGGGATACCCTCCAGACAGCCTAACAAGGCATGGAAAAGGTGAAAGCAACAAAACTTCAAATGCTCAGAAGAGACTTTGAAACTCTTTTTATGATAAGAGTCTGATAATATAAACTCATTATTTACACATGTGATTGGATTGGTTACCCAAATCAAGTCTCATGGTGAGACACTTGAAGTTAGGAGAATAGTTGAGAAAGTCTTAAGAAGTCTACCATCAAGGTTTGATGCCATAGTTGTGGCCATAAAAGAGACAAAGGATCTCTTACAACTTTCAGTGGATGAGCTTCATGCATCACTGATGTCTCATGAGCACATACTGAACAAAGCAAAAAAATCCTTATTGGAGCATGCATTTAAGACACAAATGTCTGTTGGTCAAGTTAGAGGTCGAGGAAGATCAAACTATTGAGGAAGAGGAAGAATCCCACACAGAGGTGGAAGAAGCAACCCTGTAAGCACAAGTGGAAGGGGCAGTAATCAGAATCCAAGCCAAGGCTCAAGCCAGAATCAAGCACAAGGACAAAGGTATGATAAATCTCATGTCCAATGTCATTATTGAAAAAATTATGGTCATTATGAAAATGAATGTAGAAAGAAGCAAAATGAAATGGGTAGAAATCCAAGTGTAAATTTTACAAAAGAAAATCGGAGCCATGAAGATTTTTTTTTAGCTTGTAGTGTACCACAAGAAACACAAGAATATATATGGTTCTTAGATTCAGGGTGTAGTAACCATATGATTCGCAACATATCAATGTTTTCCAATCTAGATGAAAGTGTAAAATATGAAGTGACATTGCGGACTGATAGCAAAGTCTCTGTCATGGGAAAAGGGAAATTAAATGTTCTAACAAAGAAGGGAGATAACAAATTCATGCCAGATGTCTATTACATCCCTAGCTTGAAATGTAACCTTCTAAGCATTGTACAGTTCATGAAAAAGGGCTACAATGTGTTTTTTAAAGATGATGTGTGCACAATCATGGATAAACCTCCAGGTAGACAGCTCATTTCAAAAGTGCCCATGAAGATCAATAGAATGGTTCCTCGCAATAAAAGATCAGACTTGAAGGAAGGAGGTGTTGTAGCAGCTATCATAAAAGAAATCTTTCAAGAAGAAGTGAATGATGAGAACTGGTTATGGAAATTGATATTTGGTCATCTCAATTTCGGAGGTTTGAATTTGTTGCATAGAAAAGGCATGGTAAAGGGAATACCACTCATATAGAAACCAAACAGCCTATGTGAAGGCTACATCTTGAGCAAACAACATAGATAATCATTTCTAGTAGGAAAGAGTATAAGGGCAAAGACACCTTTGGAGATTTTCCACTCAGATTTATGTGGACCAATGCAAACACCATCATTAGGTGGAAGTAGTTAGTTTTTGACGTTCATAGATGACTACACAAGGAATACATCGTTCTATCCTCTAAAATAGAAAAGTGAAGTGTTTGAATTTTTCTACCACTACAAAGCTCTTGTTGAGAATCAAAGTGGAAACTACATAAAAGTGTTGAGCACTGATAGAGGTGGAAAATATATCTCCAAAGACTTCCTACATTTTTGCAGGGAGCATGGAATACACAAGAAATTTACCATAAGGTATACACATCAGAAAAATGGTGTAGCAGAAAGAAATAATAGGGCCATAATGGACATGGCAAGAATTATGTTGAAGGCAAAGCATTTTCGAAATGATTTTTCGGCAGAAGTTGTCTCTTGTGCAACATATATCATAAATAGATGTCCAACCAAAAGTGTTATGAATAGAGTTTCAGAAGAAGCATGGAGTGGAACAAAGAAATTTTTCACTCACATGAGAGTGTTTGGATGTGTGGCATATGCACATGTCCCAGAGTAGTTAAAGAAGAAGTTGGACAAAAAGGGGCAGAAATATATATTTCTTGGATATAGTGATGAATCCAAGGCTTACAAGATCTATAATCCATCAACCAAGAAAGAAATAATCAGCAGAGATGTTTAGTTCATAGAAGAAGAAGCTTGGGATGGAAGTTTAGAGAAGACAGTAAATGTGAATACATGTGTGTCTCATGAAGAGAAATACGAATGGACTGCAGCAAGTAACTCCTCAATGGTGGCTCCTCCTCCACCTGCACAAGCTCAACAGAGGACATTGCAAGAAATCAATAGAACATGATTGAGAAACCAAGGAAGTTCTTCTCCAAGCACACCACAAGGATCAACAACTCCCTCGAGTTCAAGTGAAACTCGAAGCACATTTTCAGTAAATACGAGAAGACCAAGATTCAGAAATTTAAGTGAAACTTATGAGCAAGAAGAAGTTGATAATAGTGTTGGTCTAAATTATTTATTTGCATTATTTTTTCATGTTGATGACCCAATCCATTTTGAAGATGAATTCAAAGAAGATAAGTGGATTGAGGCAATGAATGATGAAATAGGAGTAATATAAAGAAATGACACATGGGATTTAGTGGACCTCCCACAAGGAAAATAAGTTATTGGAGTGAAATGGGTCTATAAGACCCAGAGAAACATTGAAGGCAAGATAGAAAGGCACAAAGTAAGGCTAGTTGTCGAAAGATACAAGAAGTAGCAAGGAAGAGACTATGAGGAAACCTTTGCACTAGTTGCAAGGATGGAGATAGTGTGGAGAGTGTTGTCTATAACAACACAAAAAAATGGAAAGTTTATCAAATGGATGTGAAGTCAACATTCTTGAATGGAGTGCTGAAAGAGGAGGTGTATGTTGAACAACCTCCTGGCTATGAAATAGGAGGCCAAGAACACAAGGTGTGTAAGCTGTGGAAATCTCTTTATGGGATGAAACAAGCACCAAGAGCATGGTATAACAGGATTTATGATTACGTGATGGATAATGGGTTTGACAAGTGTGATGGTGAACCCACCCTCTACATCAAAGGAAATGACAGTAAAATTCTTATTATTGTTTTGTATGTAGATTAATTGATTTTTACAGGCACTGATGTTTCTCTCATTTCTTATTTCAAAGCAGTCATGAAAAGTGAGTTTGAAATGAGTAACTTGGGGCTATTATGATATCTTTTGGGCATAGAAGTAAAACAAACAGAAAAGGGAAATTTTATCTCCCAAGAAAAGTATGTTTCAAAGATTTTAAAAAGGTTCAGTATGCAGAACAACAAGCCATCATCAATTCCAACCGTCTAGGGTTGAAGTTTAGCAAGGAATATTGTAACAAGAATGTCAATTCGACATTGTACAAAAGCATGGATGGCAGGCTAGTGTATTTGACTGCAACTAGGCCTGACATAATGTATGCAGTAAGTTTGAAATCTAGATTCATGGAGACACCCAAGGAGACACATTGGCAAGTATGCAAGAGAATATTGAGATATGTAAATGGAACGAAGGATTATGGTGTTCAATACTCCTCAAGTGGTTATTTTAAGCTGATTGGTTACAGTGATAGTGATTGGGCTGGAAGTGTTAATGACAGAAAGAGCACATCAGGGTATGTTTTTCATTTGGGATCGGGAGCCATTTCATGGGCTTCCAAGAAGCAACCAATAGTCTCATTATCAACAACAGAAGTTGAATATGTAGCAGAAACAATAGCAGCATGCCAAACAGTTTGGATGATAATGATGCTGAGGGATTTATGTCATGAACAATAGAACTATGAACTGAAAAAACTGTTCTCTAGCACACCAAGTTGCTCTCTGAACATACTGAATTTCCCTTTTAGTTTCTTAGTCAAGATATTAACAATTTTTTGATCTATTGGAATCTATTGAAAAAGCTCAACTCCCTTCTGAACACAATCTTTAAAGTGGTAGTTGATCTCACTATGCTTGGGTCAATCATGAAACAATGGATATTCAGAGAGTTTAATACAACTTTGGTTGTCACAGTGTCATCTAAGATCTCATCTATTAATTCTTCTAGCAACTTGTGAGTTCACATGGCTTCATAACTAGCAAAATTAGTTGCCATATATTTTTCCCCTACTAAAATGAGTGCTATGGAAGTTTATTTCTTCCTAAAACAAGAAACCATGCCTGAACCTAAACTGAAGCAACACCCTAAAGTGCTTCTCCTATCACTAGCACTACCTGCCCGACCAAAATATTGATAAACCTTGCAGCAACACCTCACTTTTATGCCCATTTTGGTCAGTTTCATGAACGTCGTCTCCCTTGATGGCACTCTCACCATTTGCCATTCTACCCCTGGAAGAGATTATTATTCCAATTATTAGATTTTCCTCACCATTACCACCTAGAGTTTTCCTTTTCACATCAGTGTTTGTGATATACTCTCTAGCACTGCCATCACTCTCTCCTATTATACTTGTTGCAGTACCTTTTACATCAGAGTTGTTCACTTTCACTGCCTCCTTTGTGTCCCCTGCACCATGAGGTCGTAGAGGGGAACCATGACGTAGATTTGGCATCATCATCATGAAAATCACCAGCTTCAACAACATTCTCACTATCCACAGTCGATATTTGAGGACTCTCTTCCCTCTCATCATCTGCATCAACATCATGTTCTGCTCCTCTCTTAATGTCACACTCAACCTCTTCATCTTCACGTCTATTCTTATACTTATTTTTTGCACCATTATCCTCCCCTCTAGGGACAACATTTGTACCAGACACTACATTGCTAGCATTGGCATACAATGTGTTTTTTCAATCCTTAGTCTCCATTGTAAGTGACAAATCACCTTCTTCTCTTTCAACTTTCAAGCTGCTATGTACAACTCCTCCTTCAATTTATCGCAAATCCATGGTCGTACCTTCCATTCTTAAGCCAATATGTCATCTCTTAGTTTCCTATCCAACATTGTGTGACAAAGTCTAGTTACACAAGTGCATATACATATACAAGTTTTAACAAGGGTTCACATACAGAACAATTTTTTAAGCTCACAGGAAACAAAAAAATTTAACAGATAAAAAAGACAGTGACTTGCAAGAAATAACTTTCTTGGTACCACACCTTTCATCTCTCAAATGAAATAAATTATAGAGAACCACAAATTTTCAAGCAAAAACAAGTAGATATTTCACTTCACATCCAACCATAAATATGTTGTGGCATACTAGAGAAATATAAATGGTAATGAATTCAATTGCCTTGCATTGTAAATTTATAACAATCAAGAGATCATAAATCATTCCTACCGCTAATAGATGTATGAAATCAACATGGCAAGGGAATAACTCATAAATTATTTTTTCTATGAATCATCATAATTTATATACCATGTCAAATGAATGACACATAGATGGGAGGATGGAGGTATTTCACCAGTAACCAGTTGTGTTTCAGTTAAAAATAATGCAATACTTATATTTGAGGTTTGTTAAGCTTCCTAGAAGTGTATTTTAGTCAATGATGTATTGTGTCCTATGTCCTATGTGTATTTATAAATTTTAAAACAAAAATCTAGATAATTCTAGAACCATACCTCTATTAAAGGCCCCACCCTATGTTTTATGGAAGGCTTAGGCCCAATCTCACCAACCATTTTCCCAGGCCTTGAATGCAGTGCACCTATCCCTACCAAGAAGACCTCAATAATCTCAAAATGAGAGACAAAAAAACATAATAGGTAAAAACAAACTTAAATTCTATATATGACACTGCTTGTTAAAGCCGAATTATTCTAATAAGTTTTAGTTCTCTTGAAGTTGTGACTGTGTCCCATACATGGGATAATTATTATACCCTGACACATGGTACAAAACCAATCATCCTGAACTTGACTCTGTTTGAACTACAATCACACCATTCGAGTTATCTAACTTTTCAATGCAACCAACCTGCATGGCTATACCAGTAATATCATCAACAATAGTTGTAGTGGAATGAAATTTTCCACCCTCACTTTTATGCCCATTTTGGTCAGTCTCATGAATGCCATCTCCCTTGATGGCACTCTCACCAGTTTTCATTCTACCCCTGGCAGAGGTTGTTGTTCCCATTGTTAAATTTTCCTCACTATTACCACCCAGAGTTTGTTGTTTCACATTAGAGTTTGCAATATTAGCTCTAGGATTGTCATTACCCCCCCTATTATACTTGATGCACTACCTTTTGCAATAGATTTCTTCACTTTCACTGCCTCCTCTGTATCCTTGGCACCATGTGGTCACAGAGGGGCACCATGAGATAGATTTGGAATCATCATCATGAAATTCGCTAGCTTTAAAAGAAATCTCACTATCCTCAGTCGATTTTGAGTACTCTCTTCCCCCTCATAATCTGCATCAAGATCATGTTCTCCTCCTGCCTCAGTACCACACTCAACCTCTTCATCTTCACATCTATTATTATACTTCCTGTTTGCACCATTATCCTCCCCTCTAGGCACAAAATCTATACCAGACACTACATTGCTAGCATTGGCACACAAAGTGTTTTTTCAATCCTCAGTCTCTAGTGTAGGTGACAAATCACCTTCTTCTCTTTAAAATTTGAAGCTGCTATGTATAGCTCCTTCTTCAAGATATCTCAAATCCATGGTCCTACCTTCCATTCTTAAGCCAATATGTCATCTCTTAGTTTCCAGTCCAACACTGTGTGACAAAGTATAGTTACACAAGTGCATATACAAATACAAGTTTTAAAAAGGGTTCACATACAAAACAATTTTTTAATCTCACAAAAAAAATATATATATATTAAGAAACAAATAAGATAGTGACTTGCAAGCAAGACCTCTCTTATATTGCACCTTTCATCTCTCAAACCAAAGAAATTATAGAGAACCACAAAATTGGAAGAAAAAACAAGTACTTATTTCACTCCACATCCAACCATAAATATGTTGTGGCACACTACAGACATAAATGGTAATGAACTGAACTGCCATGCTTTGTAAATTGATAACAATCAAGAAATCATAAAGCATTCCCCACCACTAACAGAAGTATGAAATGAACATGGAAATAGAATAGCTCATAAACACTTTTCACTATGAATCATCATAATTTTTATAGCATGTGAAATGAATGAAAAGTAAGATTGGAGGAGGGAGGTATTTCACTAGCAATCAACTGTGTTTCAGTTAAAACTTGTAGTACTTATATTTGTTAAGCTTCCTAGAAGTGTATTTTAATCAATGATGTATTTCGTCCTATGTCCTCCATGTATTTATAAATTTTAAAACAAAAACACAGATAATTCTAGAACCATACCTCTATTAAAGGCCCCAACCTATCTTTTATGGAAGGCTCAGGCTGACTCTCACCAACATTTTCCTAGGCCTTGAATGCAGTGCACCCGTCCCTACCAAGAAGACCACAATAATCTCAAAATGAGAGACATAAAAAAGATAATAGGTAAAAGGAAACTTCAAACATATAGGGTACCTTCAACTAAAGGTAGATAATGATGTGTGTTCCTAGCTAAGGCATATACTAGACCTCGAGTGCATGGAAATTCCAAAAAACACAACATATTATGAACTAAAGCATGACATTGATACAAAAAAAATTATGCTTGCAATTTTAAAGGGAATATTAGGAGGAAATTGGCCTTGCCTGAGGTAGTAGAAAGAGACGTTTTCTGAGGGAAATGTTTTGTCAATAAAACTCACCTGATGCTACAAGGTAAGTGCTTGGGTTGAAGTAAAAGCTAGATAAGATCATGAAATACGAGTACTTATTTATTGAAAAAGAAAATCATTTGTTGGAAAACTACATGGATGGGACCAAAGTTGGTATTCTATTTTTTCCTTCTTATGAGGTATTCAAAAGAATTGTCAATCTCTCTGGTGGTTAAATTCCAATCCCTACACAATAAAAAACCCAACAAAGAATTAATTCTTAAAGCTACAAATGCAAGACATATCTATCCATGATGAATAATTGCTATCAGTTCAAAATATCAAAATCAAGATTTAGTGGTTTCCAGGTGAGACTGCAAACCAATTGCACATATTGGAAATTTCTGGTTGTGAAAAAACCATGAGAGGGTTTACAAATGGTATTCAAGAAACATATGAAATTGTGAAAAACCCACGAGAAGGTTTACAAATGGTATTCAAGCAACATATCAAATTCCCCATCTCCAAGAATTAAATAATGAAATTCACTTGGTACATTGTTGATAATGATGCATTTACATGAAAAACAGAAAATAGATCCTTTGAGGGGAATACTTATGCAGTATTGGATGTTTTCTATATGTAATCTAGGAATAATGGAAATGTAGTGGCCATAAAAATAGCTTGGTAACACTCAAGGATAACAATTCCATTATTGGAAAGGTAAATTTTCACAATAGTTCTCATAAGAGAAAATTTGGAGCTATCAATGTTAGAAGATGGTACCACGAAATAGGTTCTAGCTTAAAGGATACAAATGAGAGTATTGTTAAGACAATCAAGAGGAAGGTGAAGAGTTTTAAGAAGTTCAATGAAACCGAAACATCTTGTTCTTGCATTAAAAAGCTTAAGAAGGTTTCATGGGTTGTTGAAATTTTTCTGAAAGCTTTGTAAATAATTATTTTCTCTCTAGATAATACATATACTTCATATTTTCTAGTCCTTGACAAACATTCTCTTTCCAAGAACCCATATTTGGTTGTCGAGCTTGACCTAATGACTTCATTGATGTTGAAGAGGCTTCTAACAGTCCTTGTTGAAATAATTGCTTTTGATAGGTTACTCGATAGAACACTTGAATGTTTAGGTCAATACACTCGAATGACTTCCCTTAATAATCACACGACCTTAATTTACTAATTGGGTGGGGGGCACACTAGTTCCTTGAATTGAATTAGGTGGAAAGTAGACTGCATCATAGTTTGAATATTTTGGTGGCATGTTGTCCACAAAATTACTATAACAGTGGCACACAACTGTCTTGAATAGGTGTGACAGTGTCTAGTTGCAAAGGAATCACTCAAGGCTGTAAATTCAATTGTTAGTATGTTAACATATTTCTCTTGTTGATAAATGGACTGCACTTAGCTGTTAGCCTGGCTTAGGAGTTTTTATCTCTAGTTGGATATTTTTGTGGTGGATAATTTATTAGGTTCAAGATTGTTTTCATTTGGGGGTTCTTTGTGGGAAGTTATCAATGGTTTCAACAAGATTTTATGATCTTATTTTTGAATCTATCTGTAGGAAAACCATTTATGTGTTTGAATAGTCCAATGAAGTACGAATGTAGTGACATGGAAACTATCCATGTACGAGAAAGAAAGGATTCAAGTCAATGTAAAGGAGGAACATGAGTTTTCCCCTTTGATATCATGTAACTAAATATTGGAAGACCAATTAAATACTAGTTCACTTTTTCATTCTCTACTGGTGGGCATGTTGATTTTCACATGTTGGTTTGAAAATTTAAAGGTTGAGGTCAACCTTACTAAAGTGGCATGAGAATTCAAACAGATAACTAGTCATGGACATCTTTACATAACCAAGTTGCCTTAGAAGCATGACTCTCATGCGAAGTCAATGCGCATAAAAGCTAAGTCAATGCTTCCCATACTTTTTGTATGCATGGATTTAAGAATTAAATTTATCTTTGATGCAGGGGCATTGGATACTAGCCAACAATGTGAGGAAAATTGTCCACATGTTGTGGCTAGAAGGGTTTGAAAATGTTCAAGGAATGTACCAGTCAAGGTGTCAACACCTTAGCTGTCAGTTACACTTAGGGTAGATAGGAATAGTGTAATAAGTGAGGAAGCTGAATAGTTGATTCATGTCAGTCTGTTTAGTTTCTGTTCATAGAATTATAGTAATATTATGTAATTAGGCTTTTTGTGTTAAGAATAAATTGATCCTCAAGAAGGAGCCGAACAGTCATGTAAAGGATTATAAAATGTAACCCCTGATACAGAGTAAGGGGGGATTTCGCAGTGAAATATTGAATCGAGAGGCATTGCTCTCTGTTGAATAAATTTTAGGCGCATTTGGCTATCTGTGTGTGTTATTGGAAATTTTCCCAAAGGACTCATTGCTTCAATTTGAAAACTCTGTGTCTAACCTGAGAAGGAACCATTTATGTCTGAAATCTCCTTATTTCTCTCTAATTGTCTTTGAATTCATATTCTCAGCGAATAAATTGAATGTGTTAGTCTATATAGAAAATGGAAAGAAGGTCGACTAGTGGACTCTGTTGGAAGAGAGAAATCATAGTTATGCTTTGTTTATTCAAGGAATATTAAAAATCTATTTGTTGGAGTGAATGCGTTGTTTTGTTGTTTGGTTGGACGATATCAGTGAAGTCGTTCACAATGTCAAGCGGAGAAGACAAGTTGAAGAAATAAATTAAATTGCGTGAAAATCTTGGGTTAACATTGTTCAAATACTGGATTTGGCAGAAGATAATTTTGGAGGAGAAACCAGTGGTATCGTGCGGCATTTGGGCCCAAGGTGTTATTCACCTTTATCAATGTGATCCTGTTAAATTCTGCCACGTCGCCGAGACAAAACCTCCCATTTCACGTTTTTTTTAGCGCTAAAGTTCTGTGAGAAAAAAACGCGATTTTCGTTGGATTTGGGTTGTAGAATATCAAACAGCAATCATGCGGGGAAGCTGCATGAAGGATAACCCAAGGTATGGCCCAGCAGTTTTAACACTATTAAATATTTATTTAATATGTCGGGTTCGTGGGCCCGAAAGAATTAGGTGCTGTTGAAGGTTTTATGTCGGAGATTTAAATAGTCACCCAAGTGGTTAATAGTATAAACTCAAAGACTTAGATAATTGTCCCAAAATGTTTTAACATCAGGTTATTTACCTTTAATGCAATATTCCGAAAGGGGTTTCAGGAATAGTTAAAGTGTTTGTAAAGGGGAGATATAGTTACAAGCGTTGTATTGAAAATACCAAGGGACATATTAATTGGGAGGTTATATAACATTGGACTATGGTATTTCATTAATCAAATTCCATGAATTTGATAAATGAAATTGAAATAAGAAAATTGAGAAGACTCCCAAGCCAAAAGAAATTATTGATAGAGAGAGAAGAGTGAACATCTCTCCTTAGCACTTGCACCCAATTTTGCTATCATTTGTGGTATCAGAGCAGATTTCAAGACATTTTGCAGAGACTGAACCAAATTCCAAAGCCAGAAGAAGAATTCCAGCATGGCTGTCTGAGTTGCCAGAGGTACTGCTGGTAGAATAAGAGGCAGGCCAGTTGCCAATGCAGAAGTATTGGAGACCTTACAGTAGTTCCGAGCCAGATTGGAAGCAATGGAATTAGGACACCCAAGAGATCCTGAGGATGTCAGTGAACCTAAAACTGAAGAAGAGGCAGGAGAGAATGTTGAGATTACTCCTGAGATGAGACTCCTTAAATTTTTTCTAGGGTCTACATCCAAGCCTAGACTTGAAGTGTCAAGATTTGCAGGAGGATTGAATCCAGAAGAATTGATAGACTGGATCAATGAGATGAAAAAATGTTTTGATTATGAAGAGACGGGTGAAGAAAAAAGAGTCAAATTTGTAGTGAAAAAGTTGAAGGGACATGCAGCACTTTGGTGGGATGGAGCGCAAGCAGAGAGAAGGAGAGCTGGTAAAAAACCAATCAAAAGTTGGACAAGAATGGTGGCAAAGCTGAGAGGTAATTTTTTTCCTAGTGATTATCATCTTACATTATTCAGACAAATGCAGAACCTTAGACATAGATTAATGACAGTGAAAGAATACTCAGAAGAGTTTTATAAAATAAGTATAAGAGCTAGACAAATCCAGGACACAACAGAGAAGGTTGCCAGGTATGTGAATGGTCTCAAGTTGGAGATCCATGATGAGATAGGTATTCTGTCTCCTAATATAGTAGAAGAGGCTTATCAAATGGCCTTGAAAGCTGAAGAGAAACTCCTGAGAAAGAAGTTTGCCAAAGGAAGAGGTACTTTCCGAGGAAGGGGAAGTCAGGGTGGTAGAGGAAGGTCTATAGCACCAAGGGATGGAGATAGAAACAACTCACGTCAGAATGCATCCACAGAAGGTGATGCAAGGGGCAGAAGGGGTTCCTACAGAGGAAGAGGAGGCAGAAACAGAGGAAGAGAAGTGAGGTGTTATAGATGTTACCAATTGGGGCATAAACACTATGAATTCCCAAAGAATATGGGTACCGGTCAGAGAAATGAAATTGTTGCTTAGATTGGAGAAGAGGCAACAAGGCTGTCTGAAACAGAAGAAGCAATTCTACCAGAGAAGGGAGAATATTTGGTGGTGAATAAGGTTTTGTTGAAGCAAACAAAATAAGTTGCTAAACCAGCACATAGGAAGAATTTTTTAAGGAGTGTGTGCAAAGTCCAAGGGAAATGCTTTCAGTTGGTCATTGATAGTGGCAACACATACAATTTGGTCACTACAGAGGTGATAGAGAAGCTAAAATTGAAGACAAGGGAACATCCAACACCCTACAAAGTGTCATGGCTTCATAAAGGACACCAGCTGATTGTGAAGGAGCAATGTGAGATAGAATTGCAGATGGGCAGCTACAAGGACAAGATCATGTGTGATGTGATGCCTATGGATGTGTGTCACATACTTATGGGCAAACCTTGGCATTATGATAGAGCAGCAGTACATGATGGTAAGAAGAACACTTATAAGTTTTTCAAGGATGGAATACACCAAACATTGATACCTATGGAGGAAGGAGAACCATGAAGCAGAAAGGCTGATCCAAAGACTTTATTGCTGAGTGGGAAAGAGTACTTACAACAGATTGAAGAAGAGGTAAAATTTTCTTTAGTTTGCAAACCTAAAGTAGTAGTTACTTCTACAAAAATTTCTGATCTGTCAATTGAGATTCAAGAAATGCTGGACAATTATTGTGATACTGTTGTGGATGATTTTCCTGATGAATTTCCACCTGTAAGAAAAATCAGCCATCAGATAGATTTGATTCCAGGATCAAATCTGCCAAACAAAGTAGCCTACAGAATGACTCCCGCAGAGAATGAAGAAATCAGAAAACAAGTGCAAGAACTGGTTGACAAAGGTCTGATCAAAGAAAGCTTGAGTCCATGTGCAGTACCTACAGTGCTGAGCCCAAAGAAAGATGGAGGTTGGAGAATGTGCACTGATTCAAGAGCAATAAACAAGGTAACAATCAGATATAGATTTCCTTTGCCTAGGATTGAATATTTAATGGATTGTTTGAGTGGAGAATTTTTTTTCAAAATTAGATTTGAAAAATGGATATCATCATATTAGGATAAAGGAGGGTGATGAATGGAAAACAACCTTTAAAAAAAATGAAGGACTGTGTGAGTGGTTGGTAATGTCTTTTGGGTTATAAAATGCACCTAGTACTTTTATGAGGCTCATGAATGAAGTGTTAAGGGAGTTTATTGGTAAATTTGTAATAGTGTATCTGGATGACATATTAGTTTTCAACAAAACAAAGGAAGAACATTTAAGGAATTCTAATTATGTCTTGAAGAAGTTACATCAAGAGAAGTTGCTGATAAATTTAAAGAAGTGTTCATTCATGAAAGAAGAGATGGTATATCTGGGTTTTGTTGTTTCTGCTGAAGGACTGAAGATGGATCCAGAAAAGGTCAAGGCAATTTTGGAGTGGCCTTCACCAAGAAGTGTTTTTGAGGTAAGAAGTTTCCATGGACTTGTCAATTTTTACAGAAAATTCATAAGGAATTTTAGCAATATTAATGCACCTATCATTGAGACTATAAATAAGGACAAACAACCATTCAAATGGAATGTTGAAGTAGAAAGGAATTTTCAACTTTCGAAACAGAAGATAACTGAGAAGCTTGTTTTAGTTTTGCTTGATTTTAATAAGCCATTTCAAGTGAAGTGTGATGCCAGTGGAGGAGATATTAGAGCTAAGTTGAGTCAAGATGATAGGCCTGTAGCATATTTCAGTGAGAAGCTGAACGAGACAAGAAGAAAGTACTCTTCTTATGAAAAATAATTTTATGCAACTGTGCAGGCATTGAAGAAGTGGAGGCATTACTTAATGTCTAAAGAATTTGTGCTATAATCAGATAACCATGCTTTACAATATATTCTGCAGCAGCCCAAATTGAATCACAAACATGCCAAATGGATTGAATATCTCCAGATTTTTAATTTTGTCTTGAAGCATATAAGTGGCCAAGAAAATCAGGTAGCTAATGCCTTAAGTAGGAGGAACATGCTTGTTCAAGAAAACCAATTTGAAGTGGTAGGATTTGATTTTCTTAAGGAACTTTATAAAACAGATTTGGATTTCAAAGAAGCATTTTAAGCATGCTGTAACCCTGTGTTGATAGATAGAAGTCAGTGGTTGGAATATTTCTTGCAAGAGGGCTTATTGTTTAGAAGAAATCAATTGTGTGTACCAAATTTTTCCATGAGGGAGAATTTAATCAGAGAAAAGCATAACGGTGGACTTGCTGGACATTTTGGTGTTGATAAAACCTATGAGCAGGTGAGTCATTTTTATTATTGGCCAAGGATGAGATCTGTAGTGGAAAAATTTGTGAAGAACTGTAAAATTTGTCAATATGCATAGGGAAGAAGCCAAAATGCAGGATTGTACATTCCATTGCCTATTCCATACAGGCCTTGGGATATGGTAAGTATGGATTTTGTTTTAGGATTTCCCAAGACATAGAGAGGGAATGATGCAATTTTTGTTGTGGTTGATAGATTTTCCAAGATGGCACATTTTATTCCATGTTATAAAACCAGTGATGCTACTCATGTTGCCAACTTGTTTTTCAAAGAAGTTGTTAGACTACATGGGTTGCCCAAGAGTATTGTTTCTGATAGAGATACTAGATTTGTGGGTCATTTTTGGAGGAGATTGTGGAAGAATATTGGTACCAAACTGAGTTTCAGCTCAGCTTATCATCCTCAGAATAATGGAAAAACTGAGGTAGTAAATAGAAGTCTGGGAAATCTTTTGAGAAGTCTTGCAGGAGAGCATCCTAAATAGTGGTATCATATTTTTCCACAGTAGAGTATGCATACAATGATTCATCGAACAGAAGTATAGGATAGATTCCATTCCATATTGTGTAAGGAATGCACCCCAGAGGAATATCTGAACTGAGAAACTTGGGAAAAGCAGAAATGAGGAGTGCTGATGGAGAAGAATTTGCTTCAGAGATTTAAGCAATACATGAGCAAGTAAAGCATCAGCTACAAGGCAGCAACATCAAGTACAAGGGCAGAGGAGATTCAAGCAGAAGAAAATTTAATTTTGAAGTTGGAGATTTGGTTTTGGCACACTTGAGGAAAGCAAGATTCCCAAAGAAGCAGTATAACAAATTTAAGTTCAAAAATATAGGGCCATGGAAAATATTGAGAAAATTTTCTGCTAATGCTTATGAAATTGAATTGCCTCCTGATGTTGGGATATCTCCAATATTTAATGTTACAGATTTATACAAGTATGAAGCTACTGGCACAGAGGAAGGACCAGCAGATAGAGAGTAGATTGAGTGGGTAAAACAGTTACCTACAGCGCAGCCACTACAGCCAGAGAAGATCTTGGACAAGAAGGTGTTTAAAAGGACTAGAGGACAAGAATATTTCTAGTATTTGATCAAGTGGAAAGACCAGCCAGATGAAGATGCGACTTGGATGACAGAAGTTATGTTTCAGAAGCTAGGTAGTTCTGTGAAAGAGCTCATGGACAAGAGTCCATGAAGAAAATTGTCATCAGGAGTATGATGCAGGGGCATTGGGTACTAGCCAGCAATGTGAGAAAAATTGTCCACATGTTGTGGCTAGCCAAGGTTTCAACACCTTAGATGCCAGTTACACTTAGGGTAGATAGGATTAGTCTAATAAGTGAGGAAGCTGAATAGTTGATTCGTGTCAGTCTGTTTAGTTTCTGTTCATAGAATTATAGTAATATTATGTAATTAGGATTTTTTTGTTAGGAATAAACTGGTCCTTAAGAAGGAGCTGAACAGTCATGTAAAGGATTATAAAATGTAACCCCTGATACAGAGTAAGGGGGGATTTTTTAGTGAAAGATTGAATCGAGAGGCATTGCTCTCTGTTGAATAAATTTTAGGTGCATTTGGCTATCTGTGTGTGTTATTGGAAATTTTCCCGAAGGACTCATTCCTTTGATTTGAGAACTCTGTGTCTAACCTGAGAAGGAACCAATTACGTCTAAAATCTCCTTATTTCTCTCTGATTGTCTTTGAGTTTATATTCTCAACGAATAAATTGAATGTGTTATTCTGTATAGAAAATGGGAAGAAGGTCGATTAGTGGACTCCGTTGGAAGAGAAAAAACATAGTTATACTCTTTTTATTCAAGGAATATTAAAACTCTCTCTGTTGGAGCCAATGTGTTGTTTTGTTGTTTGGTTGGATGATATTAGTGAAGTCGTTCACAACATCAAGCGGAGAAGACAAGTCGAAGAAATAAATTAAATCGCGTGAAAATATTTGGTTAACACTGTTCAAATACCTGATTTGGAAGAAGACAGTTTTGGAGGAGAAACCAACGGTATCGCGTGGAATTTGGGCCCAAGGCGGTATTCACATTTATCAACGCGATCCTGTTAAATTTTTCCACGTCGCCGAGAAAAAACAACCCATTTCGCGTTTTTTTTTAGTGCTAAAGTTCTGTGAGAAAAAAATGTGATTTTCTTTGGATTCGAGTTGTAGAAGATCAAACGGCAATCACGCGGGGAAGCTGCGCGAAGGATAACCCAAGGTATGGCCCAGCGGTTTTAACACTATTAAATATTTATTTAATACGTCGGGTTCGTGGGCCTGGAAGAATTAGGTGCTGTTGAAGGTTTTATGTCAGAGATTTAAATAGTCGCCCAAGTGGTTAATAGTATAAGCTCAAAGACTTAGATAATTATCCCAAAAGGTTTGAACATCGAGTTATTTACCTTTAATGAAATATTCCGAAAGGGGTTTTAGGAATAGTTAAAGTGTTTGTAAAGGGGAGATATAGTTACGAGCGTTGTATTTAAAATACCAAAGGACATATTAATTGGGAGGATATATAACATTGGATTATGGTATTTCATTAATCAAATTCCACGAATTTGAGAAATGAAATTGAAATAAGAAAATTGAGATGACTCCCAAGAAAAAATAAATTATTGACAGAGAGAGAAGGGTGAAAAACTCTCCTTAGCACTTGCACCCAATTTTTCTATCAATCTTCTTATCCAAATAAAGCATGGGAGATATAGGCTAAAAAAAATCCCTTAGAGATACCCACGAGGCTATTCTTGAGGTTATGTTTTAGCACAAAGAGTGTTATCATAAATATGTTAGAAATTTAAGATATGACAACAGATTATGTCACACATTAATTCTGGAAACAACAGTTAAAACCTACAGATACTAATGTACGACTATGAGCAGAACCAAAAAATTTATAAAGAAATCATGGTCAGGAAAGCTGGCAGTTTCCTGTAGATAAAAAAACGAAAAAACAACTATAGTGAATGAATATTTGGCAGTTTCTTGTATGTGAAAGTTGTATATAGCTTTATTTCATGCACTGATCATGAGGCAAGTAAATATCCAACATTTATACCATTGGGAAAAGTGTTTTTTCATCAAACTACATGCTACACCCAACTACAAATTAGTTTAATAATAGTTAATTGTTGTGATATTAATGAGAAAAAATTATGACTTTAATGATATACCTGAAAATACAACACTGAGAATTATTTTTGGAGACAATTTGAGAGATGGTGGAGGAATATTTTGGTGAAGGATAGTTATTTTAGGCAGTGATTAAACAACAAGAAAATCCCTCTAAAACAGCACGAAAGTCATTAAAAACAACAATACAACTTAGCTGGAAAGCATGTAGAGGTTCTAAACGATGGGGAATTTAAAAAATATTGATGCAGGGATGGTTCAAGCTCTTGCTAACACCCCCAGGTTATTGACCTGCACCACCCTAAAGCTCCAAATCTTGTAAATCTTGTGCTCAAGGCTGCAGGATTTAAGAAGGGTTGCTAGTGTAGAAGAGAAATTTTTCGAGTGTGAAGACAATTATAAAAAGAAGGCTTTGGTAGTAGAAGAAAGAAATAATAATGTGTCCAAATTCATCTCGAGTAGAGAGGATCCACAAGATAAAAATAATGGAGTTAATGAAAGATAGGATTGGCAAGGGACAATTTTGGGCCAAACACAAAGATATATTGAGGAAGGCTTTACAGGTTCACTAAGAGATCAAGTAGCACATTTGAATGAGCATATAGAATGTGATATGAGATTAGAAAGGAGTGAAAATGCAAAACCTTCAAATGTAACAGAACGTGAAGAACAATTCATTCATGCCTCAAGTATGTTCTTAAAAGGAAAAAAAAGGCTTGTAAGATTTTTGTTGCCAATGAATTCTCAGCCTTTGAACATAGTTCTTGGGTATCTGAGTAGGTTTTTGGTGCATGTTCTCAGCTCAGAAATATGTAGATTAATTGGTGTCCTGTGTCCTCAGAGTTCAACAAGATGATCTAGACTCTTCAAATTCTTAATGATTTTGCTCCCTGCAGCATAATTAGCAGGAAAAAGTGGTGTATAATGGTTTGGGTTAATCTTCAAAACCATAGATTTTGAAGATGCACTTATGAGGAGCATGAAACAGTAGTCATTTCAGTTGTTTTTAACTTTTCATTGTACCCATATCTAGATGAATTGTCAAGTGAAGACAATGCATAGATAAGGGAGGCAGGAATGTAATGCCCCCGAATTGGTCCCCAAAATTGTAAATGTATATGTACATATGATACCTAGGATGGTATGCCAATACATGATAATTACACTGGTGAGCTAGGTTCTACCGAGGTCTACAGGCCAATATATAGTTATGTTTAGAGGCTAGAGTGCCTGTGTGGTCAAGCCAAATAGCCTATGTTTTAAAAGGGAAACTAACCTAACACATATAACATGTAAATATGATGAATTAATAAAATAACACCACAAATGCAGAATAATGGATGAAAAGGATATGGAGGGCTCAGACTCCACAAAAAGGAAAAGGTAATGTGGTCAAACCAAGATATGGTTCCAACTTCCAAAGCCAAATAACTATTAATGTTATAATATTCTTAAAGTAACTTTATGGGATAATATTAAAATATATTACAATAAAATACTATTATCTTAAGCCACAGATAAAAGTTAAGGGGGGGAATTATCATTTAGCATGCATTTCCATCACAGACTACGAATAGGTCACGGTGGTTCTAGCTTTGGAGATAATAGAAATAACCCTAGCTATTGTACCCGAGGACCATAGGTGGCTCAAGGTACGAGTGCAATTCTCCTTGAGATACCTTGGAAAAAATTAGATCCCTAGAGGGAGAAGGAGAAGTGTAGGGACAAGTGTCCTTGTATTGGTCTGTAGTGTGCATGGATACCCCCAAGGGAAACTAGAACTCCTTGAAGCCACAACAATGTAATGCATCCCTAGATAATCCAATATGGAAAATCTAAAAGGGTGATTGCATAGCCTGATGGACTATGGGTGCAAAGAAGGGGGTGCACTACCTTGGGTTATGTGAATTGAGGAGGGGGGCGAGATTGTTGGTTTGAGGTTTCTAGGGTTGTGAAATTGTTGGTCGCACAAGTACGAGCCTAGCCCAATTGTCGATTCATCTACATACATAAAAATAAAGGGATACAAAAGTGTGATATGGAAAGTTTATACCTATGCAACACTCATAAATAATAATACTAGCGACCATGTGTAGGGGAATGATTGATGATGCATGTTGCACAAACAATGGCCTCTCCAAAAAAAAATTCTATATTATAAGAATGAATCATATATCGCGCCATTTACATGATGCCCTATTCTTATGCTTAACCACTCTATTTTTCTCAAGAGCAAAAGATAAATGACCTCTCCCAAAAATACAGTGTTATATTCCAAGAATGAGACATATAGCAGGCCATTTCCATGATGCCCTATTATTATGCTTAGCCACTCTATTTTTCTCAAGAGTAAAAGGTAAATATATTAGTGTCCACCAGATGATAGCAAAATAGGTCAATGATACCATTTAAACGCCATGAGTGGTGAAAAAAGTGGGAAGAATTACTAAATTCCAATATACTTGCCTTCCCCATTAATCTGAATGTACCCTTTTGGTTGTTTGTGTTGAGCTTCACTAAGAGTTTTGAAATGTTTGATTCTCCAAACACATCAACCTTCAATTTAATGGTGTAGTCCCATTGAAATCAAGCACAATAAACAAAAAGAGGAAGTAATATGCTTTCCAGAGACACAATGAGAACATAAATATCATCGTGAACTAACTCAAGGACTTAGAGGCACACCTTGAGTTGTCCTTTGGAAGGGCTTGACTCTCGGTGATGTTTACCCATCACACATCCATCAGAAACACCACTAGGAGGGTCAATCTATGGAAGGCTCTCAATGAGACTAAGCTAACTCATGTCTCAAGGATTCATAACAGATGTGACCTAGACGAAAGTGCCATAGTTTATTGTCATCATCAAAATTAACCTCCATTGTAGTGAATTTATTCTAAGCTTAAGGCGAAGAAAAATTTTCAAACTTGTACATAAATTTTTCTTAGTCAAAAATATCAAGAAGAAACAAGTTTGACCATGCCCTATATGTCTTTAAAAACCCATATATTCAGCCAAAATTAGACCTTTTTATTCGAGTGTGTGACATGATAAATAGATAGAAGATTTGATCTAGCTCCAAGAACAAAGAGAACATCACCACACAATTCCACAACCAAATACAAGGATAGTTAAGTCATCATTGATAGTTAGTGAGAAGGTTCTTGTGCTTTTTCATATGTCTCATTGTCCCAAAATATACAATCCATTCATGTGAAGAAATTGAAGACCATAAACATATAAAACAAAGTGAACAACTGGATGTGAAATATTAGTAGTACTAGCCCTATCTTCAAAGAGGTTATTTTTGCTCATCGCTTGTTCAGTAACATCTTAAGTTAATTCTGTAAAAAGAGTTAAAACTTATGGAGACCAGTGTAAAGCTATGATCAGAATCAACAAATTTATGGAGAAATCATGATTAGGAAAGATAACAGTTTCCTATAGACAAAAAAATGAAACAACAGCTACGAGGAATAAATATTTGGCAGTTTATTGCATGTGAAAGTTGTGTATAGCTTCATTTCATGCACTGGTTTTCAAGAAAGGAAATATCCATCATTTAGATGATTGGGAAAAGTATTTTTTTCATCAAACTGCATGCTACAACCAACTACAATCAGTTTAATAATAGTTAATTGTTGTGATCGTAATGAGAACAAATGATGACTTTAGTGATATGTCTGAAATTTCAGCACTGAGGATTATATTTGGAGACAATTTGATAGATGGTGGAGGAATATTTTGGTACAAGGATAGCTATTTGGGGCAGTGAGTAAACAATAAGAAAATCCCTCTAAAACAGAATGAAAGTCATTAAAAATAGAAAACCAACTTATTTGGAAAGCATGTATAGCTTCTCAACGATGGGGAATTTTACAAATATTGATGCAGGGATGGTTCAAGCTTTGGATAACACCCCCAGGTAATTGTCCTAAACTTCTGTGAAGCTCCAAAGCTTGTAAATCTTGTGCTCAAGGCTTTGGAGGCTTTAACAAGAGTTGCTAGTGCTGAAGATCAAGTTTCCAAGTGTGAAGACAATTATAAAAATAAGGCTTTCATAGTAGAAGAAAGAAATTAAATGTTTCCAAATTCATCTCGAGTGGAGAGGAACCAAAAGCTAAGAAGAATGGAGTTAATCAAATACAGGATTGGCAAGGAATAGATTTGGGCCAAACACAAGTATAGATTGAAGAAAGCTTTACAGATTCACTAAGAGATCAAGTAGAAAATTTGAATGACAATATGGAATGTCATATGACATTAGAAAGGAATGAAAATTCAAAATCTTGAAGTGGAGAAGAACATGAAGAAAAATTCATTCATGCCTCCTTGTAGTAATCAGAGCACACCCTCTTTTTCTTGGAGGAAATGGGTGTTTCCCCTTCAGGCTCGTGAATAAATGAGGAAAAGGTAGCCTTAGAATAACAAGCTTAATAACAAGGGGTTAGTTCTCCTGAATTCTGCAAGGTGACTTGATGCTAGATAAGGATCAAAAACCATATCTTCTAAAGTAGAAATGGATAGCTTGATAAAGAGAGGAATGTTGTAGAAAATGATAACAAAGTTTTTGAATGCAGGAAACATATTATTCATAACAATACTTGCATATTTTGAATAGAGTTTTATGAGCCAGTGGATATGATATTGTCATTATATACTTGAACCTTGTGATATACTCTTAAATTCTAGCAACATTAGCAATCTTCAAAGTAGAGAGATCATTTTCAAGCAGACCAACTAAGTAGTGTTCACTATGTCAAATAAAGTGTGAGAAGTTTCAAAAATATGCCTTGCACTTTTCTTAATTTGGGTGAGATGAACAAGGTCTAACTCCACATGGAGAGTTATAAATCAAAGGGATACTAATTTTTCAGGTAAACTAGTCCATAACTATCTTATTTATCAGATGTTACCTTTTTAGTGGAAGGTGAGTGATGACATGCAGTAACACATTTCATAGATTTATTATAAATGTCATACTATCGGATCATTGGAAGTGGATAGCTACTCAAAGGATTTTTAAATGGTTTCTTGGGAAAATTTATGATAAGAGGATTCCAAAAATATGCAAATGGTTTTTTATCGTGAAAAAACGCAAAACATATGGTGTTCAAATGTAGGTAGGTTTATTATAAATTTCATACTATCAGATCATTCCAAATCGATAGCTACTCAGAAGGATGTTGAATTGGGTTTTCAGGAATATTTACAATAGATCTTTCCGCAAATATTCAAATTAGTTCTTATGAAATGCAGTTTATATTATGACAAGTGTAAAATATATCATGCTTACATGTAGGTAGGAAATTTTATGACCACAGGATTGCACTTGTGGCATCTTCAGATGCATTTCATGCATGTTTGATGGTGGATACTGGGTATGAGTAATTTTTGTTTTGGCATTAGATACAAGTGGTAACCCTTAACATAGAATGTCTCTCATTCTATGATTCCTATAAATTTCAAGTGATAGTGTTTGAAGGAGTTGTAGATTGTATTTTTTACCTGAAAATTTGATATTGTGAAACATGTTAAGTGTATTGTATTGTGGCTTCAAACAATGATTAGAAATTTTTTGTGGTTATATTTGTGAGCCTTATACAGGAAAAAGAGGCAAAGGATATTGAAATGCCAAACATAACCTGGGCAGTCTTTGAACTAATGATGCTTGTAATTCTTAATTTTTTTTTTTTTTTGTGTCGCACAATAACTAAATACTTATTGCTATTATAAAGCATGCATGCTGAATTTGGAAGAAACTATGACATGTTAGAACTTGATATGTTTTAATGAAGTGATGATTCTAACGGGTTATTAGTTTCATATTTATATACACGGGTACAGTAGAGGTGACAACAGATATTGCGCAAGATCTTTGAGGGATGTCGATCAATACCTTTTAGAAGGCATCAAATGTTTTTGTGAATATTCTATTGCACAGTTATTTTGTTGCATGTATGCCCTCTTCTAGAAGCTGGGCCAAGCCCTTCAAACCTTCCTGCACCCGAGTTTCATGAAGCTGTAAACATATCCACCAATCCATTGTTCTTCTTGAGAATCTCCAAAAAATTGCTGCTATTGGACTCCTCTACTAAACTCAAACTCACAGGAAAACCAGAAGAAAAAAAATTCCCAAAACCTCTCCACCAAATTTCTACTACCGGACTCCTCTACAAAACTCAAACTGACAAGACTGTTGGGAAAAATACTGAGAGGGGGGGGGGGGTGAATCAGTATTTACTGCATATTCAAAACTTTTACTTTTTCATGTTCCAAAACCCATACGCTACTTTACTGAAGCCAACTAGCGTATACACGCAGATATCCTTCATAAAACTCGCGTATACACAGAGATCTAATAATGCCATTAATTCTTCACTTATATCATTCCATCATTCATTCATTAGATGTTCTATAAATAGTAAACATGTGCAGTAAGAACAGAATAAACCATCACACATGAACACCAGGATTTTTAGGTGGAAAACCAAGACGGGAGAAAACCACCGCTGCAGTTGCTCAGCCTTCAATATTTTATTATAGAGAAAACATCTTACAACATATGTGCTGGTGCAGACTCTACCAGCATGCAGGCACCCACCTGCGCTCGTTTACTAGCCTCTCCTGGAAGGGAGCTCCAACCCCCTGACTCGTTTACCAGCCTCTCCTAGAAGGGAGCTACGACCCCCTGATCTCGTTTACCAGCCTCACCTGGAAGGGAGATACGACCCCCTGATCTCGTTTACCAGCCTCACCTGGAAGGGAGCTACCACCCCCTGACTGAAGGCTACAACCCTCAGAACCAATATGGACCACGTTTCATCAATTTTCACACTGGATCCAAACAACTTCAATAGAGTACAACTTGCAGGCCACGTTTCATCATATTTTCAGACTGGACCCTTTCCATACTTTTAAGCACAGTCAACCATGAACCAGATACATATAACTCACTGACAGATATCAGTAAACCAACAGAACAGATCAGACATTTCTTACCACAGTCTTCAGCAAACCCTAGTTTGCATACGTGCTTTCCTTTCACTGGTGTCGCGTATATACACGCTTCCGTTCACATAAACCAACGTATAGCTCTGTACATATTTCATTGCGCATACGCGCTTTCTATTCAGCGAAGCCACGTATATACGCGCTTCCTCTGCGGTGAACTAGCATATAGATCTTCCACCATTATAGAGCAGCATACTTCTTCAAATCAGATATTTAGTTCAGATTTACCCTTTTACTTCAAACAAATGTTCGCCTCATCTCAGATCTAAGCCTTCCATAAAAAATGTATCTAGCAACATACAAATACATTCCGTATCTAGATATTCCACTTCATCATTTCTTCATAGGTGCATCATAGATTCGCATCTATCAATTAAGCTTTACCCTTTCCATACAGATATACTTCACAGAGAAGTATTCATTCAAGCTTAGACATCTTGCCCACACTCTCATGATTTTCACAATGAATTTCTTCTCTTTATATAGATTTACCCTTGTTCATTACCATGAGCCCCTTTTTCAATACCATGAGCCAAAATAATACCATGAGCCCAAAACTACATTACTTCCGATGGTATTCCTAGACGGGGTCATTTAGACGAATCATTACCTAATACAATGGGTCAATACCATGGTGGTTACCCCTGGTTTTGCACTTTTTGAGCGCTTTTTCCCATACGCTACTTAACACGTTGTTTTCCGCGTGCATATGTGACTTCTCCTAGACAGATCCGCGTATGCCTTGAAACATACTCTTTTCACCATAGATTTAGCACATGATGAATTCCTTTCTTCATTGCCTTCTGTACTCACTGTAGATACATCAGATTTAGTTCATCAAGACATATTCTATCAAGCACAACTTCATCAAGTAAGTTGTAATCATCTTCATCAAGTGGGTTGCCATTCAAGGACAACACTCAGCATCATATTGCTAACAAACATCATTGCATATCGTATTTACATCATTTTACCAAGTCCATCGTGTCAAGAATAACTTCCATCGTGGATTTCCATCAAGGACAACACATGTCAACAATCTCATGTCTTCATCTTCATTCAGTGGGTTGCCATCAAGGACAACACTCTGCATCATATTTCCAACAAAGACAATCACGAAAAAAAACCCCTAAAACCTCAACAAATTCAATTGCATAAAAACTGAAGATAGAGAAAATGGCCTGTGTGTATTTCTCTTGATTTCTCTCAGACTCGGTGCTGGTTTCCAAATGCATGCCAAGATACCACTTCTTCCTCTATTCAATCGCATAAAAACCAAATACAAAGAAAATTGCAACCTGAATAGGTGGAAGTTTCTCTCTTTTCTTGGTTTCTTTTAGACTTGGTGTTGGTCTCCAAATGTAGGGCAAGATACCGCTATTCCATCTTTTTTTAAAGCTTAGATACCACTTTTCTCTTTTTCTTTTTTAGCCCTATTTTTAAATTTTCCCCTCCATCACATTTAGTTTGTGTCTTATTTTTCCCTCCACCACTTTAATTTGTTTTTATTTGTGTTAAAATATTTAATATATACTGTGTTTTCTTTTTGTTAAAATATGTAAGGTGTACTTAATGTTTTTAACGTGTATGAAAAAATAAATTAATTTATCTTTTAAATTATTTTTTTGATTTATAATGCAGTCTGTATAATTTTTCTATAAGTTTTTCACTTTTATTTTAAGTGAATAATATTATAATTACATTTTAAAACATGAATTTCATTGAAGATATTTTTAAACATGAATTTTTATATCAAAGCAAAAGAACATGTAACAATAAATTTATAAATAATTTGTGATTAAGTTGGCTATAATTATTTTAAACATGTATTCACAAATGTGGAAAAGTGTCTCCTGAGTATTTTCGCCAATGTGGAGGTGCCACATGGGGGCCTCCGGTTGGGCCATGTGGCAGCTTCCCATTGGGCCACCAAAATACACTGCAAGAAATAAAATTCGGCTAACTCACACTTCAGATCAAAATCACAATTTTTCATTTCCGGAGTGACACAATTAAAAGTTACTAACATAAATGACTAATTCATATACTTGTTGTACTTATTATTTGGTCAAATATTTATTCTTGGAGTATAGTAGTCATTTACGTTAATTATTATTATTTTTTTCACTTATTATCTAGTCATATATTTTAGTCCCAGTCTAAATTAGTCATTTTAGTTAGTCATTTTTAGTTTGGTCACTTATTATCTAGTCATATATTGTATCCCTAAACTAAATTAGTCGTTTAAGTTAGCCATTTTTAGTTTGGTCACTTAAAATTGCTCAAATTTAGTAGTAATTCACTTGAAATAATTGTAAGTATATTCTATCTCTCTTTCATCAACCTATTTATTCAAAATCTCAAAAATTTAAATAAAATAGTTATCCAACATTAAACTAATTTAATATGATAAAAAAAACATGTTTTCAAATCAAAATAGCATTCCATACAAAGAGGGAAACCAAAAATTATCGTTCTCCCTAGGAATAGGACCTATTTGGTCACAATATTTACTTTCCAATTTTTAAAAATTCATTCAAATTTTTAGGCTTATAATCCAACTGATAATCACAAATGAAGAAACTGGGTTCAAAGCACCTTTGACCCTACGGATTTCTCAATTTATACCTTAATTATTCAGTATGCAAGAAATCAAGGTTATCTAAAAATAATTATATGCATATTTTGAAGTTTATTATAGTACTTCTGCTTGAAATTTGAGTAAAAATTTTGGGAGATAAGTTTAAAATACGAGTTGAAAAAGTAGTTTTATTATTTTATTATTTTTTAATATTTTTACTTTTTTACTCCAAAAATGGTGAATCATCCATTATGGATGACATCATCATCTTGAATCCTATTGGTTCTTATAAAGTTTATTTTGGTTATACATTTTTCTTAGGAGGCCCATTTTAGACCATAAAATTCCCCGAATGGCTCCCACGAAATTTTTTATGAACCCAAAGGGATCAAAAACTCAAAAAAATTGCATGAAGCCACAAAAAAGCACAAAAATGAACCATAAAAAGATAGAGAAATGTTTTATATCCTACCTGGTCATGACAAAACTTGCAATGCTTCCCTAGATTAGTCATTATCAGATGTATAATATCGAGGGAAAAAGGGATCAAATATTCATTGTTCAAGGTAAAGTGTGAATTGGTAAAAATGATAAGTCATTTTGGATATTTATGGTACTTTTTTTCATTATTTTATTCATTTTTAACATTTTTACATAGATATGCTTCATTTTTACTATGAAACATGTATGTTTAATCCTTCTTGTGGTTTTTTGAATAGGTCAACAACTGTTAGCAAGTTTTTATTATGTTTTTAAAGGTTACTTTGACCAAGGAGTACACTTTTATCTCTTTTTCAGACTCTATAAACAAACGAAAAAGGAAACCCCCTGGAGTCCTCTTTCAGCTCTTTTTAGACTCCAAAATATGAAAATATTTCAAAGCACTTGTTTTTTAACTCGTAAAAATAAATGAAAATACGTCTCTTCAATATAAGTTTAACCCTTTTTTTGGATTGAGATAGACTAGCTACAAAAAAGGAATACCTTAGTTGAACATGGCTAAGAGGCTCTCTTGAGTATTGTTTTCTACCTTTTCAGACTCAAGAGACTATCTAAGGAAAGGGACATGTGGAGTTTTCATCTCTTTTTCAAACTCTCTAAACATGAAAAATATGTTAAGTTTTACCTTCACTGGACTTGTTAAAACATCAAACAATGATGGACTTGTTGAAAATGACATGACCGAACCACTCCTTATCAAGGTTTGTTAAATATACTCATATATATTGATTTAAAGGGTGAACTTATACAATCAATCATATGTTATCATCCTCAAGCTTCTTAAAAAATAAATAGGTACTCACGAGTATGGTTGGGGAAATTAGGATAACAAGGGATTCCATATTTCTAATGGCATCGAGTCTCTCTTGAACATGAATCTTTCCACTTTATCTCCATGGCTATTGGGTTGGATAATATTCTTGTATTTTCATTATCACACAATTTTGAGAGCCTCCATTTTGGTTTTGGGTCAATGGTTTCAACTCCATTGAGTGTCATGTGTTAAATATAAGTCATTCAGTTGATCTATGCTACAATACTATTGAGACTTCATTTCATGTTTGTCTTTCCTGATCCAGCTCCATATCAACAACATTCTAATAATTTTGTCTCAATCATGATACATGTTTCATGTGGTTCACGGGGGATATATCAATTCCCCCCTACAACGGGTCACCTGTTGTTGACATCAGCACATCATCCAAGAATTTAACTTAGAAACACCCCTTTGGTACCTTGGTTCTTGCATACATCAATGCTATGTTTCTTCACTCTTAGCGATAGGTTTACATTAATGACCTTCGACCAAAATAATCTGTGTGGTGTATGAAATGAACTCATTTAATCACTCCATGCAAATTATTCGATATTACCTTGACAACCATTAACATCAACGATGGTTTCTCTCTCGTATGTTAACGGCTTACATCATCAATTGGTAATGAGATGGTATATACCATGTTTGACTTAGCTCATTGAATAATATGGTTAGAATCATACATTAGTTGGTTGTGTGAATGAGATGGAAAACCTTGTATCTAGTTTCATCGATTCGGGCTGCAATTTCAGGAATTATATAAATATCACAATGTATGATGGTCATAATCATTTAGATAATCATCCAGTTAGGAGTCCATTAGTTGCATCAATGGACGTGTATTTTTTATCATTACATATGTTATGTTAGCCTATGAGAGGAGTATGGGTATGCCTTCCTTAACAATAAGATGTCATGATAAATGTATTGTAATAGATGAAGCTTTCTAGTTATCCTTGATCCCTATTTATCACAAGGTAAAGAACTGCATTCATTAGTCACCATCTCTGACTTTGCACTTTACGGGGTATTCTGTTATATTCCATTTTGTCGCATCTGATCAAATGAGCCTCCTAATGGGATCAATCAACATCCTACTCCCCTTGTCATCATCTTGCACAAAACCCTAAGCATGTAACTTTCATCCCCCAAAATTTCAACCCTAAACTGCCCTATTTAAGCTAGGTTGAGGACGAACAATCCCTGTAAGCCTAGTAGGGTGCATTCACCTACAAATTTATCCATTGTTTCCAACCTTGGTCACTAGAAGGTTGCCCACCTTTGCACCTGTGTTGGTTCTAAACTTCCATGAGAATGATCGGGATTCTGGAAGCTTCACCTTCTAGGAGTTTGCAGAATTTATTTCAACTACATACCTTGTATTGACATTTAGATCCCTTCTTACCCTAATTTTTAGTTTTCACCACTTATCCTATGATCCTATCCCTCCATCAAAGGTGGATCTAAGACCTAATAATGGTAACTTGATAAGAACTCCCAACTTACCCCTCTCTCCTATATTTTTACCCTCTGATATGCTAGAGGTAATGGTTGGGTTTGGATATTGATTCTGCCCTTATGCTGTTGCAGTAAGTAGTTATCATCTCATGCATTGGGTGACAGGAGGTGAATTCTGTGACAAGTTAAGGATGAGTTAACAAATTATAGGATCTCTTCTACAAGATCGACTGCTACTTATGGTTGTATTATCCTTCCATTTTTATAATGCAAATAATTATTTGTTTTCTTATATGTGATGTTCTTATTTCACTTATTTCAATACCATATTCATCTATTAAATAAAGTACTTAGATGATATTTCATACATATTGTAGTTTCTTGGATTGTGTTATCTTACAGTGTAGGATCTAATTTTGGTGGCTGGAGTTGGAATTGGACCTTCCAAGCTAAAAAAGGAGATAATCGTGTGAAAGATTCCATGTAGGCCTCAATATGTCATCTATTTAATTTAAGAAAAATCATTGAATTCCTTGTTTCTTTGTTGTTCTAGGTAGGCCACCAAACCTAGGGGAGATACATTTCTTCGTAATCATAAATATCATATAAAAATCACATCTTTGTTGATCCTTTGCCTTGTTGTTTCACCTTTGTTACTTTCTCTTGCATACCTTGTTGTTGTTCCTTTAATTTATTTGCATAACTTGATGCGTCTACTTGCATTATTGTATTTCTCCTTGCCTTATTTCTACTTTGTTGCTCCTTTTACATAAATTAAAATAATTCCATCAATATCCCCCTTTGGCACTGATGGGAACATTGTATCTGAGAACCAACTTCAAAAACCTCTAGTTCCCTCCCACTTTGACATATGCGGGAAGGGGTTGTACAAATTTTTTTAATTGTTTTTAAAATAAAGAGGAAACTCTCTACAGTGACAACTTATTAATGAGATCATTCGCCGATTTATAACAACACAATAATATAACAATCCAATATATATAATGCAACATTGAAGAGAAGATACCACAATGTACAACTTCAGATATTTATGCAGTGATATAGAAATTAGTTGCACAACAACTTGCACAACAATTCAAGTTGCATAGCAATCCAAGTTGTCCATACCTTCAGTCCATATATCCAAACCATCATCTCTGTTTTTCTGTAAAATGCATAGCAAAAATTTGCACCAGACTGTTGCAACATACTTTTTGCAGCATGTCAAAAACATTCGTAAAATACTTTCATAGTAGTCAAACTTTCACAGCAGTCCAACTTTTGCAGCACCTTTAGCAACACCTTCCACCTTTTCTAGCAACTTTCGCAACAATCCAAATTTTGTAGCACCATTCGTAGCAACGTCTAACTTTTGCAAGAACTTTCTGCAACAGTCCAACTTGTTGCTGCATTTATTAATATGAACATTGCCATGAAGTTGAATAAAGGTGATAATAATGCCAAAACGTTTTCATGAAGGTCAGTAAAGCAGTGATCCATATCACATGCACATTGATATCATTTGAACATTGATAAATACTATAAAAATATTGTATCCATGACATATCAATGATCTATGTATCAGTTCCATGCCATTTGCGAAATACATGTAGCAGTATGAGACCTTCATCGAATAGAACGGAGAATGAGTGGCTTAGGTGAATGTGTAGGATCAAATCGATGGCTCAATTGACACAACATATATACTTTATCAAAAACCATTATATAGGACAATATATAATGAAGAATTATCACCATATACCAATCATTATAACATGATAATGCACCATAACAATGCAGATATAGGAAATACATAACACAACCAATATATCGATAATTGGCACATAATATCAAATGAATGTTTTAATTTAAATCAAGGATGTCAATTTGTATATCAAAATTATTCTCCATCTTGTATTGAAGATACACAAAGGCAAGATAATCACAATCTAATAACTTCAATGATGTGCATATCAAAGAAACGACAAGGAAAATATATGAAATCGTTATCTAACATCATCCCATCATCTACAACATAATACATATCATGTGATATATTAGACATTATGAGAGTAGATATATACAAAAAATAATAGATTTTATTATTACACACTTCAAAATCAATAGACATTACATACGTATATATTGTTGAACTCAGATCCAACTAATTCTAATCTTAGAGAGAGAGGTTGAGAGAATCTCTCAACATCCTCCAACAAACCAAACCAATCCCTAAACTTTAGTATGCATCATAAATGAGGAATTATCTCAAACACCCCCCCTTACTGCCTACATTATAGAAAACTTATAATACTGAGATCACAATTACAAAATTTGTATTTGTTTTTTTCTGACTGGTCTTCATCAGCAACTCTACCCACTCTGCGGTCCTCTGGATTCCGCTCTTTCTTTCTTCACATCTTCGAGCTTACCTTTCAACCCATTTAAAGTACACCTGCTTCTGAAAATCAATGCTGAATTTGTAATATTAAAGATTCTTGACACCCCCGAAGAAGAGTCTCGACACTGAACTAAACTATGGAAATATTTCCATCTGTGAAATAACCCCGAAGAATAAATTTCAATAGTCTATAGGAAAATATTCTAGGTACAGAATATGATCAGTGATCAATCCTACAAAGTGACCTTTACACACAAGGATCTCATTGTATAACCTGTAACCAATGCTCTTGAAGCCCGAAGCACAACAAGATCCATCAACATATAACAAATTCACATAATCAAATTAGCCAATTGTTCTCTCGGCACCGAAGAACGTCGAGAACGACTAATTTAAATTATGTAAATCTATTCAATAATTGGTTCTGCACTAAACAAATCTCACAACAACAAATCCACAATTATACATATGAACAAACTACACACTCCAAAAAAAATGAACTTCTAACACTGATCTGTAGCTGACATTCACCTCCATAAACTTCTCCGGCTTGAACGCCAAAGCGTCCTCTCCCCATGCACCAATCACCCATGTGATGACTATGACCCTTGTTTTTGCAGGAATTGGGTATCCCGCCACACTGCACGCCTTGTTCGATTCGTGAGAAACACTAGAATACATCAGAAATTCTGGCCATTACACCCATGAAAGTGGAGGCATGATACTTCGACACTCCCCAAGAATTTCGCGGGATCAAGCGGAAGAATTTGGCGGAATTTTCCGACTTGGCCAGGTAACGTTGGTTTAAGCCTCCATATGCAGCAATTTAAAAACACCAAGTGCTTTTATTCTAGTGGAATTCCTCTAGTCATATACATTATGCATATTTACAGTCATAACATTAACAATCTTCACACTGAAATCATCAGCAATATACATTCTTATGACGCAAATAATAAACAATCACCATAAAGACTTTTTTTTTGCAAATCATGAAAATATTGAACAAACGCCAAACCATTTATATTCAGATTATCTGCACTCATTCTCATGGTGTAATGTGAGTCGATCCACTAATTTTTCCACAGAACGATGTTGTCTTTGCGTTGTAATGTTACCTTGAGGCCCTATTGAATGAAGATAGTCAGCCTGAACTTGGGCTTCACAGGATGGCTCAGATCGATTATCATGCGTTAATGCAGAAGAACATGAGAAGAGAACCCTTGGTAACCATATTTTTCCTCCTCTTGAGAGCCGTCATCAAAATTGAGGGAATAACTAAGCAATCTACTAACGAAGTTCCTCCATTTCAGTTCCTTTCCACAGCAACTCGTAGCACTATCAGTCACTGACTCTGCCCAATATTTTGAGTTTGTTGTTGGAGCTGTGGATAGAAATGATTTCTCTTCGTCATCTCCGTAACCACAAAAATGAATGTATGAAGGAAGCATGTGACACTGGAAATCGGAGTTAAACAACAATTATATAAAACACATAAAACAATTCACTCTCACGCTTATGTACAAAGAATCGATTGTCTAGAAACTCACATTTTCCTGGCTTTCCCGTGAGGGAATCAAGCTAGAACCTGCTCTGATACCATATTAGAAATTATGAGAGTAGAGATATACACAAAATAATATATTTTATTATTTCACACTTCAAAATGAATAGAAATTACATACGTATATATTGTTTAACTCAGATCCAACTAATTCTAATCTTAGAGAGAGAGGTTGAGAGAATCTCTCAACATCCTCCAAAAAACCAAACCAATCCCTAAACTTTAGTATGCATCATAAATGAGGCATTATCTCAAACATGATACATTAATGCCCTATCATTTAACAAAGTTTGTCTCTGGCATGCTTCAAACAACTTCCGTCCTTTTTCTTGAATGAATATTGAGGCCCGACTAAAATACCTTTACTCTCTGATGACCTCATAAGGTAGTCAGTTAAACAATCCCCGCCAATGGTTTGTTTTTGTAGCATTTGTGAGTCTATGAAAATAGAACATATGAGAAAATAAGCCATTGTAAATAGAACCTGTGAGAAAAGAAATCGATGTAAACTATAACCCATCCTTCAGTGAAATCCATCATGGAGATTGAACAACAACAATAATGTTGTCGCACTTTGCAGAGAAGGTAAACTTGAAGGACACCCTGAGAAATAATGGACCAACAACCTCTTCGGCTCAATGTGGAAACCTAAATTTTTTTCCTGCATTCTGCACTAAGAGAAAACCATAGTCATGGAAAATATTTACACGCTCAAATTGTCTTAGACATAATCAAACTCAATGTTGGAATTTCTGATTTATTCCAAACAAACAAGGAGAAAAAAAGGTTCCCCTCTACAACACAGAGATTTAAAAAAAATCTTGTTGGACAGACATGGGAAATTGAACTATTTTATTAACATAAAACAATGTTACAAAATGAGAAATTTTTTTTCAGAACATGGTTCTAGATTTACAATTCGAAAACTTTTCTTGGCTGTTACAGACACAACGCTGCAAACTTTCTATCTGTCTTTTTGTTTTTGCCTTCGGGCTTACACACAGTCACACAGTTCTTCTATATATATATATATATATATATATATTTACAATAAGCCTACAAGCTTTTTACCTTTTTATATTTTGCAGCGTAAAATAAAACATAAATGAAATTTCATTAAACGAACGAACAAACACGAATTTCAAATACAAAAAAACTAAACTGTAATCAAATTCATGTTACAAATTATCCCTACGTCAGCAGACCCAAAACCAACGCGAACGACATTTGATTGACTGGTGGTAGGACCCGCCCAGATTTCAAATATTTTACGAGTCAGAATTTATAACAAATTCGCGTAACAAAAGTGGTTGATGACGTCATGGCCAAAATGAATGCTAATCAACGCGATTGGTCGACGAGTGGTGTTTTTCCATGTGGGACCGGCTTCACATCGGCGATCGACGATCGGATGGTGTGGCGACTTGGACTTTGGCGAATGCGATATGTGATGCTGCTACATTGGAAATATCACGTCGGTGGAACAGTGGAACGACAGACCTGTGGTAGAGCGGATGTGCGATGTTGCGATGTGCAATAGTGGTAGGGACCACATCACATCGCGGGTGGAACGAACCTTTGTTCCGGACAATCAGACGACCAAGTTGCGATACATCGATGGATGATGATTGGTCCACGTCGCTGTGATGTGGCAAATGGGGTTGGCCCAATTCAAAAAGACTTGGCGTGTTAATTAAAATGCGTCTTTGGTTGGTGAGGGCTTTTATGCCTAATAAGACTAATTTTTAATAAACTCTGTTGTTGCATGGGTTAAACGCAAAACATTCAATTTTACTCTACAACAGTGGCTACGGCCCTTTAAACAAAATTTATCCTTATAGTTTTCTCCATTCCTCTGTTAAATGCACAGAGGTGTGCACTCAACCGAAGTTGCCCCTATTTGTATTTCTCATTCATTCTCCTGCACAGGGTTTGCAGGTGAATTTAATATTTTCAACACTCCCCCCTTAAATTCAGCTGCTGGGTTATCTGTCATACCCATGCATTTCCTAAAATATTTGAAACTCTTTTGCCCCAATGGTTTTGTCAGAATTTCTGCAAACTGCTCCTCTGTTCTGCAATGTTTCAGAACAATTTCTCCATTGTTCACTAGCTCCTTGATGTAGTGAAACTTGGCATCTATGTGTTTAGTTATTTTATGAAACACATAATTCTTTGACAATTCTATGACTAAGCTATTGTCATAATAAATCGATGTCCCTTTTACCTGTTCTTGGCATAAATTCCTCAACGTTCTTCTCATCCACACTGCTTGACATGCTACTGCTGCAGCTGCCACATATTCTGCTTTTTCTGTAGACAATGCCACAATTGGCTGCTTTTTAGAAGCCCATGAAATGGCTCCTGAACCCATATGAAAAACATAACCAGATGTAATTTTCCAATCATCTATACTTCCAGCCCAATCACTGTCATTATATCCAATTAACTCAGAATTTTCTAAAGTAGTATACAAAATACCATACCTCTTAGTTCCTTTCACATACCTCAGAATTATTTTTGTTGCTTGCCAATGTGCTTCTTTTGGCCTCTCCATAAACTTGGAAATTAAACTCACAGCATGCATAATATTAGGCCTAGTTGTAGTCAAATACATGAGGCTGCCAACTATGCTCTTGTACAAACTAGGATCAAAATCCTTGCTGTTGTCCTCCTTACTGAGTTTCAATCCCATTACTGTGGGAGTAATTGTTGCCTTGCAATCCTGCATGTTAAATCTTTCCAAAACTTCATTCACATATTTATCTTGAGAGATAAAAATTTTATTTTCATTTTGCTCTACTTCTATTCCTAAGAAGTATTTCAACAATCCCATATCAATCACCTCAAATTCATCCATCATGACTGATTTAAAATTCTCAATGAGGTAAACATCATTACCTGTAAAGATCACATCATCAATGTATAAAACAATAATTAGCATCTTACCATATTTCTCTTTGATGTATAATGTGGGTTATCCTTCACATTTTTCAAACCCATTCTCCAGTAGATAGGAATCTATCCTACTGTACCATGCTCTTGGTGCTTGTTTCATCCCATAAAGAGTTTTCTTCAATCTGCAAACTTTGTGATCTTGGCATTTTTTCTCATAGCCTAGAGGTTGTTCAACATAAACCTCTTCCATCAATAATCCATTTAGGAATGCTGATTTTACATCCATTTGGTAAGCCTTCCATTTGTTTTGTGCTGCTATGGACAACACTGCTCTCACTATTCCCATTCTTGCAACCGGTGCAAAAGTTTCCCCATAGTCTCTTCCATGTTGTTGCTTATACCCTTTGACAACAAGGCTAGCCTTGTGCCTTTCAATCTTACCTTCAACATTTCTTTTGGTTTTATAAACACATTTTACTCCAATGACTTCTTTGCCTTTTGGGATTTCAACCAATTCCCGTGTTTTTCTTTTCTCTATTGCATTCATTTCTTCATCGATAGCATCTATCCATTTCTTATCATTTATAGCTTCTTCGAAATGAATAGGATCATAAACATGACAAAATAATGCAAATAAAGAGTTCATACCTTCATTTGCTGCCTCTTGCTCATAAATTTCACTTAAATTTCTGAATCTGGTTCCTCTTTCATTTGGTGTACATGTGCTTGAAGAAGCACTCAAATCTGCTCCTTGTGGTGTGCTTGGAGAAGCACTCTCATTTCTTCTCAAGAGTGTCCTCATTCCTACTTATGGTGTCCCTTGTTGTCCTTGTGTTTGTGGAGGTGGTGCTGCTAATGACATATGTATTTCAACCATCTCATCCTCATTATCATCATGAGACACACAAATCTTCACATTGAATTTTTTCTCAATGCTTCCATCCCAAGTTTCCTCCTCAATGAACTGAAAATCTCTGCTTATAAAAAATTTCTTGGTGGATGGGTTATACAATATATATGCCTTGGATTCTTCACTGTATCCAATAAAAATACACTTCTCCCCCTTACTGTCCAACTTCTTCCTTAGTTGATCGGGAATGTGTGCATAAGCCACACAACCAAAAACTCTCATGTGGGTGACACCTTGTTTTATGCCACTCCATGCTTCTTCCGGAACTCTGTTCATTACTTCTTTGGTTGGGCATCTATTCAAGATGTATGCTACACAATGTCTAACTTCAGCCCAATAATCATTTGGCAAATGTTTTTCCTTCAACATACTTCTTACCATATCCATGGTTTTTCTGGAATCTAAGTTTTTGTGATCCACATATAAAATCAGCATAATTCTTTCGGTAATAATCACATGAAATAGAACTTGGTAGATGCATTTTGAACCAACTAGTGTGGTTCATCATCAGGACTATGTGAGAGATCAAATCCAGTCATTAAGTATAAATAGATGTAGAAATGGCATAACTAGCCGTTAGGATAATAGCTAGTTTGACTTTGAAAAAATATAATTATTCCATTGTCTATTAATTTAATTATTATTTTATTTAATTATAAAATAATTAATATATTTATAAAATCAATTAAATTAATGTAACGGTAAGTTATTTAACCAATAGTGGTTATATATATGTATATCTTTCTTATTAAATTAAATTGATTAAATTATTTAATAATAAATTATTAATTAATAAATATAAATAACTTTTATACATATATTTAACTAATAATAAAAGTTAAGGTTCAAGTAAAAAGAACATTATAATCAACGACAAATCAAAGAATCAAACCTGAGTTAAAAAATAATTAAATAATAAGTATGAACATATATATATATATATATATATATAACAATAACAATAATAATAATAATGAATAGAAATAAAAAATAAAATAAAAATAACAACAATTAAATAAATAGAAATAAAAATAAAAATGAAAATGAAACTAAATGAAATTCATAAAAATACAAAATAACTGAATAAAAATAAAACTCAAGAATATAAGGCAGGAATCCAGCACCTGCTGATATTCCAACTGTCATCTCTATTGAGATTAACGGGTCTTTTTTCTATTTCAATGGCCTCTCTCAACTTACGATGATGGAAATGATCGATCCTAACAATGACCTTAGCATCTTCTATGCAAACATGATGGTTAGTCTTTTCTGCATGTTCAGCTAAGGCAGACAAGCGAGATCTTCTATGTTTGATATTGGCAGCATGCTCACAGATCCTTTGATTAATGGACTGACCAGTCTCACCAATGTAAGGAGTCCCACAGGAGCAAGGAATGATGTAAACACGTTTTCCATCTCTGGGGTCAATCGGATCTTTAACTGATTTTAGAGAACTGTGAATAGTATTAAGAGGCTTGAAATAAGAAGACACCTTATGCTTTCTAAGGATCCTAGCAATCTTATCAGTGGTACCTTGAATGAATGGAAGGCTGACACTACCAAACCATTCGCTAGGCTCTTTTTTATTTTTATTTTTAACAAAAGGTCATTTTTTCGCTTTAAGGAAAGCTTTAAGGCCTTGGGACCTACTATAACCATTATCACAAAAGACCTTCAACAGATGGGTCTTTTCCCCCTCAAGGTGAGACTCATCAGAGATTCTCAACTCCCTAGTGGCTAAGGTGCTTAGGATGCCTAATTTTTGAGCAGGGAAATGTTGGGAGCTAGAATGAAGATATTGTTCAGTATGAGTTTTATTTCGAAAAACTTGATGGGAGAAAGAACCATCAACATTTCTAGAAATTTTGATGGTTCTTTCTCCCATCAAGTTTTTCGAAAGAAAACTCATACTGAACAATATCTTCATGCTAGCTCCCACCATTTCCCTGCTAAAAAATTAGGCGTCATAAGCACCTTAGCCACTAGGGCGTTGCGATTCTCTGATGAGTCTCACCTTGAGGAGGAAAAGACCCATCTGTTGAAGGTCTTTTGTGATAATGGTTATAGTAGGTCCCAAGGCCTTAAAGCTTTCCTTAAAGTGGAAAAAGGTCCTTTGGTTAAAAATAAAAATAAAAAAGAGCCTAGCGAATGGTCTGGTAGTGTCAGCCTTCCATTCATTCAAGGTACCACTGATAAGATTTCTAGGATCCTTAGAAAGCATAAGGTGTCTTCTTATTTCCAGCCTCTTAATACTATTCGCAGTTCTCTAAAATCGGTTAAAGATTCGATTGACCCCAGAGATGGAAAAGGTGTTTACATCATTCCTTGTTCTATGGACTCACGCATTGAGAGAGTGTTACGTAAACCAAAATCTGTGAGCATCTTCTTGATATCAAACTTATCAGAGATATAAGTGTCTGCAGGGCTGAAACATGCGAAAGACTAACCATCATGTTTGCATAGAGAATGCTAAGGTCATTTCCATCATCGTAAGTTGAAGACGCAGGCTTTCCTTTTTAACCGTTAATCAATAGAATGGCGATTTGGGATTTGCATTAGTCTTTGAGATTCTCTGTATATTCTTGAGTTTTATTTTTTGTTCAATTATTTGTATTTTTATGAATTTCATTTAGTTTCATTTTCATTTTTATTTTTATTTCTATTTATTTAATTGTTGTTATTTCTATTTTATTTTTTATTTCTATTCATTATTATTATTATTATTATTATTATATATATATATATATATATATATATATATATATATAATATTTATTTATTTTTATTAATTTTTTTTTTTAACTCAGGTTTGATTCTTTGATTTGTCGTTGATTATAATGTTCTTTTTCCTTGAACCTTGACTCTTATTATTAGTTAAATATATGTATAAAAGTTATTTATATTTATTAATTAATAATTTATTATTAAATAATTAAATCAATTTAATTTAATAAGAAAGATATACATATATATAACCACTATTGGTTAAATAACTTACCGTTACATTAATTTAATTGATTTTATAAATATATTAATTATTTTATAATTAAATTAATTAAATTAATAGACAATGGAATAATTATATTTTTTCAAAGTCAAACTAGCTGTTATCCTAACGGCTAGTTGAGCCATTTCTACATCTATTTATACTTAATGACTGGATTTGATCTCTCACATAGTCTTGATGATGAACCACACTAGTTGGTTCGAAATGCGTTGACCAAGTTCTATTTCATGTGATTATTACCGAAAGAATTATGCTAATTTTATATCCATGGTTGTTTTATTTTTCCTTTTAGCAACTCCATTTTGTTGCGGTGTGTACCTTGCTGTAAATTGCTTGTGTATGCCATTTTCTCTGCAAAAACATAGAAATTATTTTGAGATATACTCACCTTCTCTATCAGTTCTTAAAACTTTTATGTGCTGCCCACTTTGGTTCTCAAAAAGTGCCTTAAAGTGGTCGAATTTATCAAAAACTTCACTTTTATATTTCAAGAAATAAACCCATGTTTTTCTTGTGTAATCATCAATAAAAGTCAGCATATAATGGCTGCTTGCAAGTGATGGTGTTTTCATTGGCCAACAAAAATCTGAATGAACAATTTCTAAGGGTGCCTTTTCCCTTATGCTCTTTCCTGATGGAAAGCTTTCTCTGTGTTGTTTTCCCAAGATGCAACCTTCACATAGGCTATCCGATTTCTCAATCAATGGTAATCCCTTTACCATTCCTTTCCTATGCAACAAATTTAGTCCTCCAAAGTTGAGATGTCTAAATCTCAAGTGCCATAACCCGTTTTCATCTTTTGCTTCTATTTGGAATGTCTCTTGTGTCACCTCTACCATTTCTTCTCCTTTCTTCAAATCTGATCTCATTTTGAGAGGGAAAATTCTATTCCTTGTCACCCTTACTTCAACAATACATTGTTTGCTTGGTGGTTTATCCATGATGGTGCATACATCATCTTCAAAGAAAACATTGTAGCCCTTTTGGATGAGCTGTCCAATGCTTAACAAGTTACATTTCATACCTGGTACATAATATACATCAGATATGCTCTTCTTTCCTCCTTTCTTTGTCAAGACATTTACTATGCCTTTTCCTGTGAGATAAACCTTACTGTCTGTCCCCAATGTGACTTGAGTCTTCACATTTTCATCTAACATAGAAAACATAACAATGTTTCCAGTCATATGGTTGTTACATCCTGAATCTAGAAACCATATATCTTCATTCTTTTCCTCAACCATATTACATGCTAAAAAAAACTTATCTTGACTAATATTTTATTTTGTAAAATTAGCACTGGGTCTGTTAGCCACCCGTAAATTCTGTCATATCAGGTGGTGTCTAAATGATGTTGGATAGCCTTCAAGAAACAATTTCATTGCTAAAATTGCTGATGCTTAAAGTCTTTTGATAATATCCCATCCTTTAGATAATCGTCACTGCTTTTCCCCTCTTCAAACTTAGAAATTCTGCTGTCATTATATGAAGAAAAACTGTTGTAAGCACCATTTTCCTCTTTCTCCCTTCTTCCAAAACTGACCTCATCTTTGCTTTCTTTTCCCACGAAAAACCCTCATTTTCATGTTTTTCCCCTTTCCCTTCATTAAAACCCCCTTGATAAGGTTTAAGATTCTTTCTTAGCATTACCAAAAACCCCAAAATCCTTTGAAGACCATTAAAAATCCATAAAAATACATTTTTTATGACTTAAGCCCCCTTGGGCTAAGTCTTTAACCCGCCCTTCCATACGCCCTAGTGCCAGAACCAAGCGCTAGCCCTCTAAGTGCTTATCGCATCGCCCCATGCCGATTAGCCCTTCATCCATAACCCCCGGTCATATGGCTTTCCATGAAACTCATGGCCCCGCATATGGGCGCCTAACCATTTTGTATTTATATCCTGCCCCCGAAAATATTGAAACTTTTTGTTATTTTGAAACTACAGGTTTTTTATTATTTTCTAATGTTTCCAATGGCGCAAATTTTTAGTCGATCTCCACCATCGATCTGATCCACAGATCGACGGTGCGCAGTCCATCACACAGGTGGTCCCCGCCAGCCACTCGCCGATTGCAAAAACCAAGCGGATTTCATTGCACCGCTTTTGAGCGCGGGGCAGTTTGTTCCATTTCGCAGCGATTCCATACGTTGGCTGACACGTGTCTTGGGCACTATTCATAAAACCGCCATCCATCACGTGTTAAATATCGGATGTGGGCACGGCGTGATATTGACGTTCACCATCTCATCTGAGGCCACCCATCGGACGACGATCGCTCACCAAAGAAGCTCGACAGTTAACCAGGCTACGGCGCGGCATTTAAAGGATCTCCACCGTCAATCTGATCTGCAGATCGACAACCCACATTCCATCGCCCATTTCCCCTCGTCCACAACAGTACCGGTGGCCCCAGTGCCACATCAGCATCCACGTGGGAGATTTCTATTGGGGCGGGTTTTCGTTGTTTCCTCACGCAGTCAGCAAATCCGGACCTGGGAACTTTATTTAGCATAGTTTTATTTAAAATATTTGAAGTCTGGATGTGTTTTTATAAGGTTTTTGACATATGATCCTCGTCATTGATCTCTTGGGCCGCTCTCATCCGATGGCCCACGATCGTCCCGACTCCCGATATTGATTTCCGACCATTTTTCTCCAAAGCGAAGGTTTTAAACCTTTGTCTCCCCTTTTTTATTATTTTTTCGAATAATGTAACCCCTGTACGCGTTTATTCATCTTTGTTCCTGACCGTCAATCTCTGTGCGATCGACGACCCCAATTCAAAGTCTTCTACCACCCTCCATTTGACCCCTTCTAATCAATCTCAACTGTTGGATGATGCCATCAAATGGCCATGATCTCTCCACTTGTCTTCTGAAGCACTCTATACATGCAAGATTTCCTAATGTTTTTTGTATTTTGTAGGGTTTAAAGGTTTTTTCCGCTATGTCCAAAGAAAATTCAAAGGCAGAGGGTGACGATCCTCCCGCCTTCGATTCACCAGAGGAAACCATTCGCAGGAAGAAGCTCCATGTTTCATCAATCATTCATGAAGCATTTGTGCCACATAACCTTGTGCAACCCTGCATACTAGCAAAACACAAGAAAGCAGGCACAGTCAGAGAGTATCAGTGCCGAAGACAAAATATATTAGAACAGAAGATTGAAGACAGATTTGTGGGGATTACGTCTAAGATGGTCTATCAAAAGCCTAATCCCCAATTAAAACACAGTTTGAAGAAAATCTTAACTGTTTTATCAACAGGAAAGCCTCCACTGCCATAACTGAGGCAAATTGATCCCTCTGGCTACCACGATGCCACCTGTGCCTCAAAGCATTCATATATGAGGCCAGAGTTATTGATCAGGATCGTATATTTGTCTCAAACACGGCCAGAGAGTAAATTCTGCCAAGGAATTTAATGAAAAAATGTCTGCAGAGTTACTTTGACACCACACAGAGCCTCAAAGGTCAAAAAGAGCTCCCATCGAGCTTAAATCTTCATGTAAATCATTTAATACAAAGGACACCTATGTAATTTTCTTCATTGAGCCCCCCAAAGGCCAAGAAGCCATTAAGTCTGTATTAATTGTAATTGAAGATCTTTTTATCAGATCTCACCTCCTCAATTTTCTATATATACTACTACAGAAAATGAGTGAGGGGTGGGTTGGTTGTTGGTTGATCACTAGTTGTAATACTGAAGCTCTCTGAAATAATATATAGTCTGTTGAAGTTGAAGAATAATTTGAAGTCTTGAAGCCCTGATGATGTTGTTGTATGCTTGTTACTATGAAGGCTCTATCATTGGATCCATGAGCTTGGTTGTTGGTGAAGTATTCTGAACTGTTTTATGTTTTTTCCCCCGTTTTCATTATGTTCCATAATTTCTTACTACAGTAGGTTGAAATTTTTAGGCTAAGAAATGACTCCTGGAAGCACCTTAGACCTGTTCATCCTTCATGGTTTCATGTTTTCTTCTGCTAAAGCATTTTAGAGTCTTTAACCTCTCTCTTTAGTCTTCATGCTTGTTTATTTCCTTAATAGTTCGAATAGTTGGTTTCAACATGATTTATGGTTATCCCTTCTTGTCTGCTGCCACTTTAAAACTCTTATTGAAGTCTCCCTTTGTAGTTTTCTTTTTATAGTGAATCAAGGAGGTTTTTTCTGATCTTGCCCTTTGTCCTTACTTAAATAGTTGTTTCAAAGGTCTTTATAGTTGTAATCATAGATGTGTTAGGTGTTCTCTCTTCTATTACTGCAATTATCAGTGAATATTTATGTTTTCTAAGTCATTTGAAATAAAATATTTGAGGAAATAGGGTTTTCCCCGAATCTTAGATTTTATTTTAAAAGTTGTTTTGAAATCATTGTTTGCTTAAAGCTGTGATTTGTAGAATTCATGGTTAGCCCTGTCTATCAAAAATCTCTTTATTGTTCAAATTGTGTTTTCAAATTCCCTTTGTTGAGGATTAAGCTTCTCTTTTCAAATCATTGATGTCCATCTCATTCAAAAAACCAAAGGATCCTGTGGCCAAGTTAGATTTGCCCTCTGATATCCCATATCCATTGATAAGTATGTTATGACCTCTTTTTGACTCCATTTCCCAATGAACCAGATGTTCCTTCATTCTATATACCTTTCCTAGGCCTTTCATGTTCTGCTGTATCAATCCAAACAAACAAACAAATAAACAAACACCTGCACTTAATAACTAGTCTAAAACCAATACTCAAAACACACAAGATAAACCTTTGCAAACAAACATTTGAGAGATCCCTCTCTGAGAACAGGAGGACTAGATCCTGTAACTCTAAAGATTGGTTCTAATGTTGCCTTGTCTTTTGATTTGCCAAACTATCAAAACACGGGACACCAACTTAATGGTGATCACGGTGGGACCCTACTGAGAATATAGTGATTTGAAAACCGTTCTTCAAAATTTTTAGGTCCAGTATAACATAAGTAGCCCTCTTCAAGCACTACCTAACAAATGGTAATCATGATAGGACTTAATTGAATCAATGACAAACTAAGTAACCCTTAGGATTCTTATTAAACCTTATCAAACCTTGAAGGAATGAGTTACCAAGCCATAAGAGTGAACTCTGTATGATTAAACACCTTAGATAAGTGTCAAATCACATTTAGGACACTCTCTTAACCTGTAAGACCGAAATAACTCAGAAAAACCCAAAATATTTCAGTTTGGATTCACAATAAGCATGGTGGTGGAACCATCCAATATCTTACCTTCATAAAAGCTAAAAGTTTCCACCTGGCGACTCCACTAGCCCCAGTAGGCCTTATAATCAGCTAGGTTCCCAGATCTCTTCAGGACTATGTTAACCAGCCGTGAAGAAGTTTAGAAGCCTAGTCCCTTACTAGATAAGACATCGTGAGAGGTAAAATTCCTAAAAACAGTCTCTAAAACCTTAACCTCTCTCATTTTGGAAAAAATAGTCTGGCTTCACATAGGATCAACACTAGATCCCATCCAGACCCAAATCCTCCTTTAGTCGTTGACAATCCTGAGAGAATTCTGTGGCAGACTTCTAACTCTGGAGAATCAACTGCTAATAGGAGCCTCTTAAGAACAAATTCCCTTCCCGAAAACCTTGTTGTCTTAGAGGATTCACACTTTGATTTACATCATACACAGAACATCTTTAGAACTAGATCTCAAGGTGATTTAAACAAGATTGACCTTAACTTTGCAGATTTGCAACAGAGCTTTAGTAGAGAAGCCTCACCTTCCACTCCTGATTCCCAGCTTCTTTATCACTTTAGCCCTTTCCATAACAAATCATCCCAAAATCAGTTTGATGACCCAAGTGTTTCTTCCACTCCAATTCATACTACCACTGTTCAAAACACTCCATCACAACCATTTTTTGTAAACCCACCTCTTGTAAATCCACTCTTATTTCCAGCCATGGCAACATGGTATGCCCCATTAGTGTTACCGCAACCTCTACTTCCCCTACCAAATGATTACCAATCCAAAATCCCTCATTTCACTGGAAAAGAATCTACAACAACTCAACAACATGTAGATAGGATGGAGGATGCATTCAATTACATGGAGATAGAAGAAGAAAATGTGAAAATGAGGATTTTCGCCCAAATTTTAGGAGGAGATGTAAAGAAATGTTTTAAAAACTTACCTCCTAACAGCATAAATGATCTCCCTGCCTTGCATCAAACATTCATCAAAAAATGGGAGCTCAAAAGGAACCCCCTCCAAATACTAGCAGAATATAGTAGTCTCAAGAGAAATCAAGGAGAGAGTGTTCATGACTACTCCACTAGGTTCAATAGCGTTTATAATGCTCTCCCACCTCACATGAAACCTCCTCAAGGCATGGCTTTGGTAAGGTATCCCGAAGGCCTTGATGCTGAAATGACTTATGAGTTAAGGGGAAGAGATTACTTAACCTTAGAAGATATGCAGAAAGGAGTTGTGAGTGTGGAAGCAAACATAATTGAGAAAAGAAATAGGTTGAGATCATAGAAGAGGGTAACTTATAAAGATGATCTACTACCCTCAACCTCAAATTTTGACACAAAATTGACAACCTAGTGAAGGTGATGGAGAGGATGCTTGAAAAGATCAACTTAAATGAGAGACTGCCACCAAGAGAACCTCAAAACCATCAAAATAGAAATACAAATTAGAATTATAGAAGATAAAACAATCAAGATAAGAAAAAGGAAAGTGACCAATAGATTAGACCTCCCTTCCAACAGAACTATGTAGATCAATATGAGGAAGATAGGGAGTTGGAAAGGTTGGAAGAATCTCATGTAAACTTGATTGGATCAGATAGCGGAGATGATGTTTTCCTCACTGAGGAAGAACAAGGTTTCTTCTCTTATGATCAAAATACAAACACCTATGAAGACTCTGATAAATATATATTGGGTTTTGAAAATGCAATCATGGAGGTACACAAACAGTACGATCTTAGGAGCAAGGGAAGCATAGATAATTCAAAGGATAAGAACACTAGCACTACTGTCAAGAAAAATGCAGAAAAATAGCCTAAAAAGATAGTAGAGAAAACCAACATTCTGGCCAAGAAGCCAGACTTAAACAAAGACAAAAGTGTCCAGCCAAATGTTGAACAGAGCACCCCTAGCACTTCAGCTAATGGTCCTAATAAAACTGTCCAAATTGCCAGTCCAAAAAAGTTTCAGCAAATCAAAGTTGCTGAAAAGAATTCAATTAAAAAGACAGATGTAAATATCAACAAGTCAATTATTCCTTTCAACCTTGAGGGAGAGATTGCTAAGATAAAAATTTCCATCCCCCTAGCTGAACTAGTAACTCAAGATTTGTACAAAAACCAAGTTTTGAAATCTTTAAACCTAGGAAGTGATACTGACACCTTGAACTTGACAGATGAAAAACCTGAGTTGTTGTTTGGTCCAGAAGTTAAAGGAAAATACCAAGAAGGGGCTGTCCCTCCCTTCTATGTTACCTTTAACATACACGAGAAAATTTTACACAATGCCATGTTAGATTCAGGAGCTTCACACAATCTAATGCCCAAGGTGGCAATGGAAATCTTAGGCTTAGAGATTACTAAACCATACAAAGATTTGTATTCTTTTGACTCAAGCAGAGTCAAATGCTTGGGTTTAATCAAATATTTATGTGTTAATCTAGCTCAGATCCCTGCTAAGAGTCTAGTAATGGATATAGTTGTAGCTGACATTCCCCCTAACTATGGCATGCTCTTATCAAGATCTTGGGGAGCCAAACTTTAGGGAAGCCTTGAAATGGACATGTCTTATGCCACCATTCCCATTTTTAACCAAAACAGAAGACTATATAGGGAATCTCAAATGAAGTACATGGTGAGAAACATAGACAAACCAAACAACTCTCCAATCTATTCTATTCAATCAAGTTTAGATTCCTTTATCTTATGTAATGAAGATGAAATTACTCAACAAGATAAGGAAAACATGGACCCAATCAGTTCACCAGAACAATCCAATCTTCCCCTCAATCAAATTCAAAACATTGACAATCGACAGCTACAAGAAAATGAAAATGAGGAAAATATACTTTGGACAATAAACTTCAATGGATCCTATAATAAAACAAGCGCAGGGGCAGGTGTTTGGATTCAAAATACGAATCAAAGTTTTTCATACAAATTGGATTTCCCATGCACTAACAATATTGCTGAGTATGAAGCACTTCTCCTAGGCTTGAAACTTCTTAAACAGTTAGAAGCCCAGAGTATATCAATATTAGAAGATTCTGAACTTATCATAAGACAAATCAAAGGAGAATACTCAGCTAAAAATCCAAGGCTTAGGGAATATTGAAACGCTGCCCTTGATCTATTGAAAACCTTTGAAAATTATGAACTCATTTTCATCCCTAGAGCACTGAATCATCTAGCAAATGAACTCGCCTTCAATGCCAGCAACTGCCAAATACCTAATATAAATGAACAACTTAGTGTGAAAGTAAAACATAGGCCTGCTGTGCCTGATAACGAGGATCACTGGCAAGTTTTTGAATCTGACAAACAAATAGATGATTTCTTGAAATCAGAAAATGATTTCAGCATACCAATATCAGAGACAAGCCATAAAGAAAAATGTTTATATATTGAACAAATCCCAGAAGTTGAAATGACATATTCTGCTGATATAAATCATTATGAGAATCCTTTTGAAGCAGAGGTAACTGATAACGCAGACCAAGAAGACTTGGAATTTTTACAATGCAAAAATGACCAAATTCCAAGAGGTCTCACACCTTTAGAACACCTTTTTGATTTCAACGATGTAGCCAAAGAACCAAGAATGGAGCCCATGGAAACCAACGTGGAAGAAAATAACATAGGCGTTCTAGTAGAACCCAAGATGATCAAACTATCTAGCACTCTCCCAGCTCACATAAAATCTCAATACTTAGAGTTGTTCAAAGAGTTTAAAGATGTTTTTTCTTGGGGATACAAAGACCTAAAATCATACGATACGAGCATCATCCAGCATAAAATACCTTTGAAGGAAAATCAAAAGCCTTTTAAACAAAAACTAAGGAGAATAAACCCTCTTTTACTCCCTTTAGTTAAGGCAGAAATTGAAAATATGCATGCTGCTGGGATCATTGTACCAATTATATATTCAGAGTGGGTATCAAAATTAATTCTGTTAGAAAGAAAACAGGGGAAATCAGGCTCTATATTGACTTCGGAAATTTAAATAGAGCCTCTTTAAAAGACAACTACCCCTTACCCAAGATGGACCATATACTTTAAAGGGTATTTGGATCAAGAAGGATTTCCCTCTTAGATGGGTTCTCAAGTTAAAACCAGGTGTTAGTGCTCCCAAGTGATCAAATCAAAACTGCTTTTACCACACCTTGGGGCACCTTTATGTATGTAAAAATGCCTTTCGGATTAATGAATGCAGGGGCCACCTTCCAAAGGGCCATGGATATAGCCTTTTCTGAAGACATTGGCTATTTTATAATCATTTACCTTGATGACATAACCTTTTTCTCAAAAACTGATGAAGAACATTTGATTCACCTGAGAAAGTTTTTTGAGAAGTGTAGGAAATTTGGCTTATCATTGAATCCCAAGAAGACACTCTTTGGTCTCCAAGAAGGTAAACTTCTTGGCCATATAATTTCAGAAGAGGGAATCAAAATAGACCCTACAAGGATAGATGGCATATTGCAGATCAACCATCCAAGAAGCCTCAAAGAATTACAATCTTTCGTTGGAAAGATTAATTTTATAAGGAGGTTTATCCCTAATCTTGCTAAGCTATTGAAAAACATTACAAACATGCTTAAGAAAGATGTCGGTGTAAAATGGACTTTTCCAGCTAAACAATCATTCGAACTGGTCAAACAAGCTCTTACTCAAACACCAGTCCTGATTAGTCCAGATTTCACCAAAGACTTTTATATCTTTTATTTTGCATCTGAACATACAATAGCTGCAGTTTTACTTCAAAAGAATGATTCAGGGCAAGAAAAACTAATATCCTTTTTTAGTAGGGCCTTAAGAGATGCTCCTCTCAAATATAACATCATGGAGAAGCAAGCCTTAGCATTAGCGAAAGCATTAAAAGACTTTAGGGTCTATATTTTACACTCTCACATAATTTATTTTGTTCCACATACTGTTGTCAATGACATTCTAAGTCAAGACCTTGATGGTAAAAGGGGAAAATGGATTGCTATTATTCTTGAGTATGACTTGGAGATCAGGCCCACCAAACTAGTTAAAGGGAAAGGATTAGAAAAACTTATGTCTGAGTCTAACTTCCAAGCACTAGACATGAATATGGTAGATGTGTTGGAAGAAATAGAAGAATGTACTGCTCCTTTTATTGAAGAAACCTTTCTGAATTCTCCTTGGTATGCTGACATTATTTATGTGCTTTTATATTTAAATGCCCCCCCTTCTTTGTCTGAAACTAAAGCTAGATTTTTGAAACAAAAGGCTTTGAGTTTTTACATCCTAGATGGGGTGTTATATTGGAAAAATTCTATTGGAATTTTACTTAGATGTCTACTTGAATATGAAGCAGGGAAAATCATGCATGATTTGCATGATGAAGAATGTGGAGAACACCTCTACTAGAAGGCCACATCAAACAAAATTCTTAGATCAGGTTACTATTGGCCTACCCTTTTCCCAGACACTCAGAAGTTGGTCATGTCTTGCCATAAGTGTCAAATCTTTGATGGCAAAAGAAAACTCCTTCCCTTACCCTTACATACTATCAAAGTTGAGGCACCTTTTCAACAATGAGGGATGGAATTCATTGGGGAAATCCATCCATCCTCCTCAGTTCAACATAAGTGGATCCTCACGGCCACTGACTTCTTTACCAAGTGGATAGAAGCTATACCCTCGAGAAATTCTAATGACTCTGTCATTATCAAGTTTCTTGAAACAAATATCCTATCCAGATTTGGTTGTCCCAGAAAAATCATAACAAACAATGTTGCTACTTTTAAGTCTAAAAAGATGGTTGATTTCTGTTATAAATACCACATAACCTTGGGCCATTCCACTGCTTACTATCCCCAAGGAAATGGATTAGCTGAATCTTCCAACAAGAGCCTCATCAATATCATTAAAAAGCTGTTGGAACAAAATCAGAAATCACGGCACAGTAAACTGGTTCATGCCTTATGGGCTAATAGGTTAACTACAAAGAAATCAATAAATATGTCCCCCTATCAGCTAGTTTATGGTATGGACACAGTTTTTCCCACCTCATTAGGAGTTCCAGTCATGAAACTCCTTCAAGAAGTGCATATTGAAGAGAATGATATGCAGAGGAGAATCAATCAAACCATCCATTTGAAGCAGACCATAGAAGAAGTTTATGAAAGAACACAGTTAGTCCAAGAAAATATGAAGAAGCTATTTGATAAGAGGACTAAGGCAAACAATTTCCAAATTGGAAATGTTGTTGTTAAATGGGATTCAAGAAGAGAAGAGAAGGGAAAACATGGAAAGTTTGAGAACTTGTGGAAAGGGCCCTATATTATTCATGCTAAGAGGGGTCACAATGCATTTTTCTTGAAAGAATTGAATGGAGAAGATCTATATGGAGGTCCTATAAATGGCAGGATGCTCAAGCATTACTTCTGCCAAGAATCTTGAGTTTCAAAGTATTTTATTTTTTTTCATTGTAAATATCATAGTCTAACCATTGCATTCAAAGTTAGAAAAAATCAAAAATACAAAAACAATGAAAGAAAGAAAAGAGGGCAGATTTTAAAACAAGAAAGGTATAACCCCATACCACAAAAGAGAAACAAATTTGAAAGTGTGCAAGCTTAAATGCCACTCTTGAAAAAACACACTTCTAATTAGTCATATAGCCTAATCTTGACTAATTAGCTTTAAATTTTCTACTGATAGGATAGTGAATTCGATTTTCCAAACTGTTTAATATTGGCTTATCAGTAGATAGTTTAGGATAGAAATTAAAGGTTCAAACATGCTCAAAACCTGAACCTAAGTTTCCGAAAGAGAATGACTCAAATCTATTTCAAATATTGAGTCAAAGGATGTAAAAAATCTGGTTCTAATCAGCTCAAAATCCGAACCAGTTAGCAAAGGAAAGACATCTCAAACAAAAGTTAAAACAGAGCTGTAAGAAGAGGGAGGAAATGCTTTGAAATATCAGATCTCAAACCTTCCATTTTTGTTTTAAAATTTTCTGCAAAATAAATGTCTATGTGCAGCTTGTTTTTATGCCATAGATCAACATCAAGTTAGATTGTTCAATCCTGACTTGAATGCTTTCTAAATTTTTTGTTGTAGAATTTAGAGAATAAAATCTATTGGACAGACTAATCCCAACAGATAATAGATTAGGTAGAGAATAATATGGGCTCAACTGTTTAATCTGAGTCCATGGAGAAATAAGGAGTAGAAACAGTTTAGATTTCCTACTTTCAAAAGAATAAAATGTTGTAAAAGAGTTTGCCAATCCAAGTGCACTCTAAATAAGAAAAAATGTTAGATCAGTAGGATTGGGTAGGTAGACAGGTTGTATTAATGAAGTTTAATTGTTAATCCATGAATGCTAATATGTTTCAGAGCAAAAGAAGATCATCCACAGAAAGGAAGGCAACCCAATGGATGAGGCAACTGATCAACCTCCTAGAGAATGCAAGTCTGAAATTCTTGATGCCTTCACAAAGGCACCATCCCCAAGTGGAGCCACTGTTAGCCACCCATAAATTCTGTCATATCAGGTGGTGGCTAAATGATGTTGGATAGCCTTCAAGAAACAATTTCATTGCTAAAATTGTTGATGCTTAAATTCTTTTGATAATATTCTATCCTTTAGATAATCGTCACTTCTTTTCCCCTCTTCAAACTCAGAAATTTTGCTGTCATTACATGAAGAAAAACTGCTGCAAGCACCATTTTCCTCTTTCTCCCTTGTTCCAAAACTGACCTCATATTTGCTTTCTTTTCCCAAGAAAAACCCTCATTTTCATTTTTTTCCCCTTTCCCTTCATTAAAATCCCCTTGATAAGGTTTAAGAATCTTTCTTAGCCTTACCGAAAACCCCAAAATCCTTTAAAGACCATTAAAAATCCATAAAAATACATTTTTTATGACTTAAGCCCCCTTGGGCTAAGTCTTTAACTCGCCTTTCCATACGCCCTGGTGCTAGAACCAAGCACTGGCCCTCTAAGTTCTTATCGCATCGCCCCATGCCGATTAGCCCTTCATCCATAACCCCTGGTCATATGGCTATCCATGAAACCCGTGGCCCCGCAGACGGGTGTCTAACCATTTTGTATTTATATCCCGCCCCCAAAAATATTGAAACTTTATGTTATTTTGAAACTATGGGTTTTTTATTATTTTCTAAAGTTTCCAATGGCGCAAATTTTCAGTCAATCTCCACCGTCGATCTGATCCAAAGATCGACTGTGCATAGTCCATCACTCGGGTGGTCCTCGCCAACCACTCGCCGATTGCAAAAACCAAGCGGATTTCATCGCACCGCTTTTGAGCACGGGGTGGTTTTTTCCATTTCATAGTGATTCCATATGCTGGCCAACACGTGTCTTGGGAACTGTTCATAAAATCATCGTCCATCATGCGTTAAAGATTGGATGTGGGCCCAACGCGATATTTACGTCCACCATCCGATCTGAGGCTGCCCATCAGACGACGACCGCTCACCAAAGAAGCTCGATAGTTAACCAGGATATGACGTGGCATTTAAAGGATCTCCATCGTCGATCTGATCTGTAGATTGACAGCCCACATTCCATCGCCAATTTCCCCTCGTCCACAGCAGTGCCAGTGGCCCCAATGCCACATCAGCATCCACGCGGCAGATTTCTATTGGGGCGGGTTTTCGTTGTTTCCTCGCGCAGTCAGCAAATCCGGACCCGGGAACTTTATTCAGCATAGTTTTATTAAAAAAATTTGAAGTTCAGATGTGTTTTTATAAGGTTTTTTGACATATGATCCCCGCCGTTGATCGCTTGGGCCACTCTCATCCGACGGCCCATGATCGTCCCAACTCCTGATATTGATTTCCAACCATTTGTCTCTAAAGAAAAGGTTTTAAACCTTTGTCTCCCCTTTTTTGTTATTTTTTCGAATAATGTAACCCCTGTAGGCATTTATTCACCTCTTTTCTTGACCGTCAATCTCTACGCGATCGACGACCCCGATTCAAAGTCTTCTACCACCATCCATTTGACCCCTTCTAATCAATCTCGACCGTTGGATGATGCCATCAAATGGCCATGATCTCTTCACTTGCCTTCTGAAGTAGTTAACCTAAACATGAAAGATTTCCTAATGTTTTTTGTATTTTGCAGGGTTTAAAGGTTTTTTCCGCTATGTCCAAAGAAAATTCAAAGGCAGAGGGTGACGATCTTCCCGCCTTTGTTTCACCAGAGGAAACCATTCGCAGAAAGAAGCTCCACATTTCATCAATCATTGATGAAGCATTGATGCCACATAACCATGCGCAGCCCTGCATACTAGCAAAACACAAGAAAGCAGGCACAGTCAGAGAGTATCAGTGCCGAATACAAAATATATCAGAACAGAAGATTGAAGATAGATATGTGGGGATTATGTCTAAGATGGTTTATCAAAAGCCTAATCCCCAATTAAAACATAGTTTGAAGAAAATATTAAGTGTTTTATCAACAGGAAAGCCTCCACCGCCACAGCCGAGGCAAATTGATCCCTCTCGCTACCACGACGCCACCTCTGCCTCAAAGCGTTCATATCTGAGGCCGAAGTTATTGATCAGGATCATATATTTGTCTCAAACATGGCCAGAGAGTAAATTCTGCCAAGGAACTTAATGAAAAAACATCTGCAGAGTTACTTTGACACCACACAGAGCCTCAAAGGTCAAAAAGAGCTCCCACTGAGATTAAATCTTCATGTAAATCATTTAATACAGAGGACACCTATGTAAGTTTCTTCATTGAGCCCCCCAAAAGCCAAGAAGCCATTAAGTTTGTATTAATTGTAATTGAAGATCTTTTTATCAGATCTCACCTCCTCAATTTTCTATATATACTACTACAGAAAATGAGTGAGGGGTGGGTTGGTTGTTGGTTGATCACTAGTTGTAATACTGAAACTCCCTGAAATAATTTATAGTCTGTTGAAGTTGAAGAATAATTTGAAGTCTTGAAGCCCTGATGATGTTGTTTCATGCTTGTTACTGTGAAGGCTCTATGATTGGATCAATGAGCTTGACTGTTGGTGAAGTATTCTGAACTGTTTTATGTTTTTTCCCCTGTTTTCATTATGTTCCATAATTTCTTACTACAGTAGGTTGAAATTTTTAGGCTAATAAATGACTCCTGGAAGCACCTTAGACCTGTTCATCCTTCACTATTTCATGTTTTCTTCTGCTAAAGTATTTTAGAGTCTTTAACCTCTCTCTTTAGTCTTCATGCTTGTTTATTTCCTTAATAGTTCGAATAGTTGGTTTCAACATGATTTATGGTTATCCCTGCTTGTCTTCTGCCACTTTAAAACTGTTATTGAAGTCTCCCTTTGTAGTTTTCTGTTTATAGTGAGTCAAGGAGGTATGTTCTGATCTTGCCCTTTGTCCTTACTTAAATAGTTGTTTCAAATGTCTTTATAGTTGTAATCATAGATGTGTTAGGTGTTCCCTCTTCTATGACTGCAGTTATCAGTGAATATTTTATGTTTTCTAATTCATTTGAAATAAAATCTTTGAGGAAATAGGGTGTTCCCCAAATCTTAGATTTCATTTTAAAAGTTGTTTTGAAATCATTGTTTGCTTAAAGGTGTGATTTGTAGAATTCATGGTTAGCCCTGTCTATCCGAAAACTCTTTATTGTTCAAATTGTGTTTTCAAATTCCCTTTGTTGAGGATTAAACTTCTCTTTTCAAATCATTGATGTCCATCTCATTCCAAAAACCAAAGGATCTTGTGGCCAAGTTAGGTTTTCCCTCTGATATCCCATATCCATTGATAAGTATGTTATGACCTCTTTTCGACTCCATCGCCCAATGAACCAGATGTTCCTTCATTCTATATATCTTTCCTAGGCCTTTCATGTTCTGCTGTATCAATCCAACCAAACAAACAAATAAACAAACACCTGCACTTAATAACTAGTCTAAAACGAATACTCAAAGCACACAAGATAAACCTTTGTAAACAAACATTTGAGAGATCTGTCTCTGAGAACAGGAGGACTAGATCCTGTAACTCTAAAGATTGGTTCTGATGTTGCCTTGTCTTTTGATTTGCCAAACTATCAAAACACGGGACACCAAAAGGGTCTATTACCCATGTCACTCTGTTTTTTTCTACATTCATTGACGTAATGGCCATACTTCTTATAGTAATGAAATTGGACTTGGGATTTATCATACCTTTGTCCATGTGCTTGATTTTGTCCACCTTGCTAGCTGCTGCCTTTGCCTTTGTTCTGATTTTGATTGCCGCCCCTTCCACTTGCAGGGTTGTTTCTTCCTCCTCTATTTTGGCTTCCGCCTCTTCCTTTTCCTCTGTAGTTTCCTCTGCCTTGACCTCCTCCTCTTCCAAAGGACATTTGGGTCTTGAAGGCATGCTCCAAATATGAGTGTGCATTTCTACCCAATGTTTTTTCATGACTCATCAGTGATGCATGAAGTTCATCAACTGAAAAGTTTGAGAGATCATTTGTCTCTTCAAGAGTTGTGACTATCACATCAAACCTTCAGGGTAAGCTCCTCAACACTTTCTCCACAATCCTTCTTTCTTCAAGTGTCTCTCCATGAGATCTTATCTGTGTGACCATCCCAATCACATGTGTGAAGAATGAGTCTATGTTATCGAACTCTTTCATATAGAGAGTTTCAAAATCTCTCCTTGACAATTATAGATTTGCTGTCATCACCTTCTCCATACCTTGATAGGAAATCTTGAGGGTATCCCATGCATCCTTGGATATCTTAGCTATTGCTATCCTTGGAAACACACTCTCATGTACTGTGTGATAGAGATAGAAGAGGGATTTTGAGTCCTTCTTCCTATTTCTCTTCAACAAATCCTTCTCTGCCTGTGTTAAGGCATTGAAAGCATTTTCATCTACTGGTTCTTCAAAACCATCTTCAACAATCTCCCATAAGTCTTGAGAAGCAAACAGGGCTCTCATGGTGACTGAAAAATAATCATAGTTCTTCCCATTGAACTGTGGGAGCTGAGTATTTCCAATACTCATGCTTGTGTTGGCTCCAGACATTGCTAGCACACTGAACTATGCTATAAATCTTAACTGTGATTTTTAAATAAACTAAATTTCTTCAAACAGTAACACAAAATCTGTTTTGAGAAATACCTTGGACTTTAGCTGAGCCTTCACACTGTTGGAGAAACTACTGCAACAAAAAATCCTTCCTTCAACTTCTTTGACACCTTCAAAGAGCCTGGACTAGCTTTGATACCATGTTGGAATTTCTGATTTATTCCAAACAAACAGGGAGAACAAAAGGTTCTCCTATACAACACAGAGATTTAAAAAAATTCTTGCTGGACAGAGATGGGAAACTGAACTATTTCATTAACATAAAAAATTATTACAAAATGAGAAATTTTTCTTCAGAACATGGTTCTGGATTTACAATTCAAAAGCTTTGATTGGCTGTTACAGACACAGCACTACAAACTTTCTCTTTGTCTTTTTTTTTTTTGCCTTAGGGATTATACACAGTCACACAGTTCTTCTATATATATATATATATATATTTTTTTTTTTTTTTTAATTTTTTTAAATTTTTTTTTACAATAAGCCTACGGGCTTGTTACCTTTTTATATGGCGCGACGTAAAATAAAACATAAATGAAATTTCATTAAACAAATGAACAAACACATATTTCAAATACAAACAAACTAAATTGTAATCAAATTCGCGTTACAAATTAGCCCTACGTCAGCAGACCCAAAACCAATGCGAACGTCGTTTGATTGGATGGTGGTAGGACCCGCCTGGATTTCAAAGATTTTACGAGCTGGAATTTATAACAAATTCGCGTAACAAATGCGGTTGATGACGTCATGGCCAAAATGAACATGAATCAATGTGATTGGTCGACGAGCGGTGTGCTAGCATGTGGGACTGGCTTCGCATTAGCGATCGGCGATCAGATGGTGTGGCAAATTAGACTTTGGTGAATGCGATATGCGATGCTGCGACATCAGCGATATCGCATCGATATAACAGCAGAACGACAAACTTGTGGTAGAGCGGATGTGCGATGGTGGTGGGGACCACATCGCATCATGGCTGGGAACGAACCTTTGTTGCGGACAAGCGGACAGTCGAGTTGCGATACAGAGATGGACGATGATTGGTCCACGTTGCTGCGCTGTGGCCAATGGGATCGGCCCAATTCAAAAAGACTTGGTGTGTCAATTAAAATTCTTTTGTGGTTGGTGAGGGCTTTTACGCCCGATAAGACTGATTTTTAATAAACTCTGTTGTTACGTGGATTAAACACAAAACATTGAATTTTCCTCTGCAATAGTGGTTGTGACCCTTTAAACAAAATTTATCCTCACAATTTTTTTCATTCCTCTGTTAAATGCATAGAGGTGCGCACTCAACCTAAGCTGCCCCTATTTGTACTTCTCATGCATTCTACTGCACAGGGTTTGCAGCTGAATTTAATATTCTCAACACTCAAAGCACATCCAATGCACATAAACCTCAACACTCTTCTGTCTGTTATATTAACACACTCCTTTTTCCAACGTATTATAATCTCTGGAACTGTTGGAAAACACATATGAAGAATGTTGTATTGACAATATTAGTGTCATCACATAATGAATTATGTGCTATCGGTCTAATGGTGTTTTATAACCCTTTGAACTTGTGTCATTGTGAGAATGGTGTGATCAAATTCCAACATTATTTTAAATGAACCCACTATATCAAGTCCAAATTAACATTAAGGAACCCATAAATTCCATTACACATTAATGCCACCATCTTGTTGAAATATTAAATCCAACAGTGAAAACTGTACAGGAGGAAAGAAGGTGCAGAATTTTTTTATTTTGTTTAAACTTACACTTCATCCCGCATTGAAGTTTTGATTTTAAAATCTGCAAGTTCATTTCTTTGGTTAAATGGCTGCAGCTTGTTTTGTATGGAAAAGCCGTGGTTGACCACGCAAACATCTGATTCATAAAGCTAAGCCATACCTGCGTGTAAAACATCCACCAACCATTGTCCTTGCCGTCGGTCATTTTGTATTTAAATTGAACCATGTCATGTTTATGGAAGACCCACCACTGCCATGTCACGAGACCGATGGACCAATCCCATGCCTATCACAAATCCTACAGCTGACGACACACTAGCCAGAATTGGATGCGTTAAATATTTATCAAATATGGTTAATTTTTTTTGAAGTTTGCATGGGGTCTACCTTCCAACCAATCGCATGGCTATCATACAAACCCAATGCATAGTCAGCATCCCAGAAATAGGATGCGATGAATTATGAAAATAAGTTTTGACTTAATTTTTTCAAATCTGTCAAATTTAATTTACGTAGGGTTTTACACCTTGGGTAAAAGGTTTAATGGTTTATGTTTTATTAAAAAGTTGCGGCATAGTTTTATTTGAAAACTTAGAGCTATATATTATGTAAGTCTTATAATATATATATTATAAATATTTATATATTTATAATTTATATTTAAAGACAGAAAAGTGTTTAGCATAATAAAAAAAAATAATGAAAAGGCCCGAAGGCAAGTAAGCCACAGTTTTTTTTTTTAAAGGACTGTGTTAAAAAGTAAAAATACAGAGAGAAGTGAAAGAGTGTTGTGAGACTTTGTATGAAAAAAAATAAAGACCACTATATGTGCATTTTTTTACTGTGTAAAAGAGATAGAGAATAAATTTTGTAATGTTGTGTGTGAAGAAGCTTGAAGTAAGTTTTGTAATCCATAAAAACTGAAGTTCTGAAGCCTCTCATATTTGTAACAGAGTTTTGTTTTTTAATGAAATAGAAGATTTTTGTGCATCTCTGTCAAAATTGTTAAATGATTTCTCTGTGTTATAGGGAGAGATTTTGTTTTCTCTTTGAGTGTTTGGAATATTTCAGAAATTCCAACATCGTATCGGAGCTAATCCAGGCTCTTTGAAGTTGTCAAAGAAGCTGAAGGAAGGAGTTTGTTGCAGCTTTTGACCAGCAGAGTGAAGGCTCAGCAAAAGCAAGGAATTTTTTAGGAACAAAGTTTATTTCTCAGCAGAGAGACAGTTTGTTTAAAAAAACAATCAAGTTTTTTTTTTAAGGCATATTTCAGAAAGCTAGCAATGGTAGGAGCCAACACAAGCATGAGTATAGGAAATACACAACTCCAACATTTCTATGGGAAGAACTATGACTATTGGGAAATCACAATGAGAGCCTTGTTTGCCTCTCAATATTTATGGGAGCTAGTTGAAGATGGTTTAGAAGAACCAGAAGATGAAAATCATTTTAATGCCTTAACACAGAAAGAGAAGGATTTGCTGAAGAGTAATAGGAAGAAGGACTCAAAATCCCTCTTCCATCTTTATCAAGATGTGCATGAAAGTGTATTTCGAAGGAATGCAACATCAAAGAGGTTCAAGGATGCATGGGATACCCTACAGATAGCCTGCCAAGGTATGGAGAAGGTAAAGACAACAAATCTTCAATTAATGAGAAGGGATTTTGAAGTTATTTGCATGAAAGAGTCTGATACAATAGACTCATTCTTTAATCTACTGGTTGGGTTAGTCACCCAAATGAGATCTCATGGAGGGATAGTAGAAGAAAGAATAATAGCGGAGAAAATGTTGAGGATCTTACCCTCAAGATTTGATGTGATAATCACAACCATTGAAGAGACAAAGGATCTCTCAAAGTTTACTATTGATGCGCTTCATGCATCATTGATGACATGAAAAAATATTGGGTAGAACAAAAAAATCATGTTTGGAGCATGCCTTCAAGGCCCAAATGTCCTTTGGAAGAGGAAACTATAGAGGAAAAGGAAGAGGCATAAGCCAAAACAGAGGAGGAAGAAGAAGCCCTGCAAATACAAGTGGAAGGGGCAACAATCAAAATCAGAGCCAAGGCCAAGGCAGCAACCAAAAAGGTGGACAAAATCAAGCACATGGAAAAATGTATGATAAATCCCAAGTCCAATGTCATTACTGTAAGAAGTATGGCCATTATGCCAATGAATGTAGGAAGAAACAGAGTGACTGTTGGTCGCTTTAATTGTTCTAACAATTCAAGCACCACATAAATTGTCAACCCGGGAAGGTCTGTTTATTCCAAAGACAATCACGCACAGGATATGCTCAATTCCAAAAGCAAGGAAATGTTGTAGTAAAAGTCACACAATTACCAATCATACAAATCTAACTTATTCACACCCCACTTTAACAAAGCTGAAGCCTACTTGTGTTACAGCAAAAGAAATTCCTCTATTGCAGTCTTTTATTAAAAGAATTCTAGGAAAAGATAATGAAAGGAAATCACCCTGCAGGAAAGGAAATCAATCAACCATAACAGGGAACAAGACCCTATTCCTTGAAATAGGAATCTTCAGCACCTGTTTCCTGACACTAATCACACCGTGGAAAAATATCAATCCAAGGAAGACAGGACCCTATTCCTATGAACATGAAACTTCAACACCTGTTTCCTGATATTGATCACACTGTAGAAAAAGAGAATCAACCTACGAGGAACAGGACCCCATTCCTCCAAACAGGAATCTTCAGCACCTGTTTCCCGGCATCAATCATACATAACGGAAAAAGATCTCTTGGCTTCTTTAAGAATGAATGATACAGAACTAATGCAGCGTTAAAGAAAACAGAGTGCTTAAAGAACTACAGAACTATGTAAATGATTCTTCAGCAAACAGAGTTAAATTAAGGTGCAAATAACATAAAGAAGTTTAAAAAACTACAAGAGCAATCAGGTGAATCTTGTGATGAAGGCGGGCCCTTTCCTTCTCACAAGATTCCCCAGAGGAAAGAGTTAAATTGGAACACTCAAAAGAAACCTTTATTCATCTTTCAAAAAGGAATGATACATTAAAATGGAGTCTTGCTTCTTTTCGCTAAAAAATAATGTCTCTCCTGCAATCTCTAACTCCTCTTCTAATGATGATGTCTCCTCTTTTAAAGAGGAGACATCTATTACAGTTACATCAGAGAAATCCTATATTTATCCAAATCTGTTCTTCTATCTTAAAACAGGGTCTTTCTATTCTTCCATAGAAAAATATGGTTACAAAAGATACAAAAAGGTACTGGCTTCAGAACAATCCGTGTAACAACTTTCCTTGCTTGTCTTCGTCTTGTTGCCATCGTTCCTGAAATACTCTTTGAAGATCGCAAATCACGAATAGCGACGGAATTTACGTGCCCGCTCACTGTTTCAGCAACGAAGTCGACTGTTTCAGCAACAACACGTTCCTTATCATAAATTATTTGTGATATTTTAAACTTGTGTTAGCAACTATCTACCTTCGTTTAAAGATGAAATATAAGAGTAATGTGGAATTATACATAAAACATATTAAATATATAGTAAAGAGAAGGATTTCGTATACCTTTGGATAAAATGGATGAAAATGATAATGTAACCTTTTTAAATATAGCTATAAAGAGTAAGGTGGTGTCAAAAATGTATGGTAAAAATGGTACATTGTGAGGTCCTAACATCCCCCCCAGCTGAAAGGGTTGCATGTCCTCAGGCAACTTTTAATCCGAGTCAGAGTCTGAGTACTGAATCTTTGCATGCAAGTTACTCAAGAAATAACTATGGAAGGTGGCTTCTGTCGAAGATCTGAATCCTTGGTTACTTTGCAGTTTTTGCCATGCTACGACCTCGTCCCTGTAGCCAATTTGTAGTGAGGCTGATATTGTTCTACCGGCATCCATAAGACAGGGAAGTGAAAATGATAACCAATCCAATTCTCGGCACATTGCTGAATGCATCTGATATAGTTTGGTACCCTGGATAGTGCAGTTTGAAGATTATCAGGGCTAAAAGGATTATACTCTTGTCTTTCCTTACAAGACTATTGCCAGAACATGGTGTTGGCCTTCAAGGCAGTAGTCTCTTTGACTCTGATTAATTGATGACACTTTAGGAGTATTGAGGCTTGCAATTGTTGTATGTAGGTGCGCATTCCTGGTTTTTGCAAAAATTGATGATATTCCGCTACAAAAATGGCCGGATTTGAAGGTTCTGGTCTTATCCACAGGAGGCGATTATCCTCATTATGCTTACTTGCAATAAAAGAAGTTTTCCATGTGATTTGATTGGAAAGAAATGAAAAAAAGGCCCTAATTTGTATATCACCAACAATTGGATTTAGGTTGACCTCTCTATTGTCAGGCATAGCCTCATTATGAAGCTAAAGTTCACATAACAAATGTTGATCACTCGCGGGGGCCTCAGAAAATGTTTTGACAAATTGTTCGGTTGTGAGCAACTCATGAGGTCTCCCATCCTTAATTGCTTTCAACTGAAAATAAACAAGGCATTTAGAAAGGAATAGAGAATAATTCAAGGAAGGTTTCCTGGTGGCTAACAATTTTTGTACTAATGAAAACATCAAGACCATTTTATCTTTTAACTCCTTGATTTCTTTCTTGGAATCCTTAACCTACTGAAATGTCTGCTCCCAGTTATCCCAGTTGGCATACATCTGATTCTGCTAGGCCAACTTATGCTTTTGTAACATTTTATCTTGATCAATAACATACTGCTTCTTCCACTTATTGATTATTTCCAATTCTTTCCACGGCGGGGTCTGTGTCTCGGCATTATAAGTACTGGGTTGGGGCATAGTTTGAGTAGCTGAGCTGACTAACATAGGGCAGGATATCCGTAGCTTGGTTTCTTTTTCCAGATTTTTTAAGGGCCCCATTGGTTCTTATGTGGCAGTGGGGCATTCTTCTTTGGCTGCAACTGATGTGGATGCCTCAAGCACTGGGACTTTAACTATTTTATATCCGGCCTGTTGGTAAATGTTTCCACATTCATGGCACATGTATTCTTTACATGGGTCATTCTTTTGTACTGATGCTGTATGTGCCAACATGTAGAGATTTTATTCTTTATCAAAGGCTTCCCTTGCCATTACCAACTCTTTTTTATAGGCCTCTAATTCTGACTTCAAAAATTCATTTTCCTCCAATAAAGATGCCATGGTGAGTGAACCTTGTGTGTTTTGGTTGGTTTTGCTGGAGTTGATTGCTGATCCACAGTTGTAGCTGGTTCTTGTGTTTCAGCTACAGCTGGTTTCCTTATATTATCATGCTTGGTGTTTGGTTTTTACACTTCAGTAGCTGGTTCTTGTGTTTTAGCTGCTGAGTGAGTAACTGGTTCTTGTGGAGCAGTTACTGTTTGAGTAGTAAACGATGTCATATTACCCTGGGCATATGTTTCTTGTGGAGAAGTGCCATAGGATGAGACGGGTAATGATTTGGGAATTTGGAATGGCGATGAGGATTGAAGTTTTAACAAGATAGCTGCGGGGTCAGGGGAAATGGGAGTGACTTCAAATTCAACAGTCGTTTTCATTTTTCTCCTAGGTAGGAAAGCAAAAAAATCAGTGGCTTCCCTTTTCTTTTTATGAGAACATTCTTTTCTAGGGGAAGGGCTATCGGAAGAAGTGGCAGCTTGGGATGTGGCCCTTGTTTGCCTTTTTGAGACAGAGACTGTTGCAGTTCGTCTCTTTCTTTTATGAGTATGGGGTGATGGGAGTGTTTCAGATTGAGAGTCATCGCTAGAGATATGGATAGTGGGATGGGGTGACTCTGCTAAATAGGATGAACTTGGGGGCGGATCAACTGGTTCTGAATATGGAATCAATGGAGGATCAGGGATATCTTCCAGTTGCCATTCATAAGAGCTTTCAGGGGTTTCTTGGGGAATTTCAGCTTCTTGGGGAATTTCAGGGGCTTGTTGGAGAAGTAGGGGTGGATTATTTAGAGGGGGGTTTTGCTGAGAAAAACCCCTCTGAATTAATAATTGACATAAGCGATGATGGGTAAGGGACAGTGATGGGAATTTTACCCGTCTACAGTAATATGACATGTTTTTAATACATCCAAGTAGATAATAGGGAATGTTGACTAATCGACCATGCCGCAAATGACTCATTAGAAAACATTTGTGTTGATAAACTACCTGGTAACGCCCCTCGCAAGTCAAATAGTGCTTGATGAATTCAGCTACTGTTGGCCATGGGAGAGGTAGTGAATGCAGACTTATGCCGCGGCCTTTAATCTCAACCTGTTCTTCTGGAAGAAGGAAGTCCTGCTGTGCATTTAAAATGACTTGTTTTCTGCTAAACCAGCGAGCACCTGTGACTGGAAACCCTGAAACTTGTGCTATATCTTCCTTTGTGACCAAAATTCGGACCCCTTGGACTATGGAGTATTCTTCCTGAAAATTCTGCGCAAACTCTAGAACTTGCTGAGGATCAAATTCTCCTAGCCTTTCGAAGTATGTAATACAACCTGCCCACTGAAAAATTTGGTAGGCCTTCAGAAATAATTCGAGAAGAGTTATCGAGCCAGGCTCATGTCTGATAGCCGAGCCTCCCATAGCTACTAACTTGAGTCAAATGCAGAGGCGCAAAGAATAGAAACACAGGCTTGATCAAGCTAATCATTGCGACTGAGGATATGGAGTATCAATGACGACGGAAATAATGGATATGAAGAGTGACGGTGGATTGGATGGTGTGGAATGATGATTCAGTTTTCGAAATTCCCCCCTTACGTATGATGAAATGATGTTTAAGTGTGCGGGGATTGTAATCATAATGGGAAAGATCCTCTCTTTAAAATATTATTTAACTGTATTACATAAAAAATCCGCATACCTTACATTTTTACCTTTGTTTTTATAATTCGAAGTATAGAGTGCTTCATAATGGCTTGATACTGATGGAAGGATCTTTAAATTTCTCTGAAATGTAGAAACAGGAGCATATCAGGATCTACTCAATACTGAATAATATTCACCCAAGGGATCTGAAGAATAAAAGTGAGGTACTGGAAAAATTGTGTAGAAGAAGAAAGGAATGGTGTTTTAGCAATGGAAAGATAAGTGACAGGTTGCTGAAAGTGGTGTTTCAGCAATAGAAAAATAAATGACATGTTGCTGAAAGTGGTGTTTCAGCAATGGAAAAAAAATAAGGAAAATGGAATGTAATGATTTGGATTTAAGAAAACTAGGAGAAGTACTTGCTGAGGGATAATTTCAGCAGTAAGGAACGGGAAATACTGGCTAAAAGATGGTGTTTCAGGAATAGGTAGAAATAGGAAAAATGGAAAAAGGGAAATATGGAGTAATGGGATAAGTGATAAAAGGGATATTGCTGGGAAATAAGTTGAAATGAGGGGAACAAAGCTTCTGTGATTGAAGCTTTAGATCTTCTTGTGATGAAACTGTCCTCCTTAGTGAGTTTTGCCTTATTCTGCAAAATACAATTGTAACATGCCAACCCTTGATAGGGATTATTAGTTTTAAATCTAATCTAATGCTAGAAATATAATGCAGAAAATTAAATGTTGTGAGGAGCAGAGGACTCCCCTAGAAAAAGATAATGTGTATCAGTCATGCAAGCAGCCTTGAAATCTTCTTTAGAAACAGGGCGCTGATACAAACGAAGCCTATGACCATTTACTAGTAGAGGTGTTTTAGAATCATCAATTGTTAAAAGTCTTACTGTTCCATTAGAAAAAACAACATCTACTTCATATGGTCCAAGCCATAGTGTACGTAGCTTACCCTAAAAGTTTTCAAACCGAGAGTCATACAATAAGGCCCAATTACCTTTTTGGAACTGCTTGTGTTTGATGATTTTATCATGCCACTTCATTCTTTGTTGTTGAATCATGGTTGTTTGGTGAATGGCATCTAATCTCTTTTCATCCAATTCAAGAAGCTGCTGCAACCTAGCTGTCTGCACATCAGTCAAATCAAGGTCAACAACTAAATCAGTTCTTAAAGTTTTAATTTCAAATTCCACAGGAAAAACATCATTTTTACCATAAACCAATTCATAGGGAGAAAATCCTGTAGTATTTCTCCAGGTAGTTCTGTAAGCCCATAATGCTTCAGGGAGCCTTTGAGACCAATCCTTTCGGTTATCCTTCACTGTTTTAGTTAGAATGGCTTCTAATACTTTATTTGTACTTTCCACCTGCCCATTAGCCTGGGGATGGTATGGTGTAGTCATTCTATGATGAATATGATATTTCTGAAGGGTATATTTAAAACCATGAGAATTGAATGGAGGTCCTCCATCTGTAACTAGCTCTCTAGGAATTCCAAATCTAGTGAAGATCTCTTCAAATAAGAAAGCTAGGACAGCTTCTTCATTGGCTCTAATAAGTGCTTTGGCCTCCACCCATTTAGTCATATAGTCTGTAGAGACTAGTATATAAGTTCTTTGATTGGATGGAGGATTAATGGGTCTTATGAAATCCAAGGCCCATCTTTCAAATGGTTCGGATATTACCTGGGGGTTTAATGGCATTTGATCTCTATGATTGGGTTGACCCATTCGTTGGCAGCTGTCACAAGCCCGCACATATTTCTTTGCATCCTTAAACAATGAGGGCCAATAGTAACCCATCCTTAAAATTTTGTGTGCTATTCTTTTATCAGCAAAATGCCCTCCGCAGGGGCCATCATGAAAAGCTTTTAGTATATCGTACACTTCATCCTCCCTAATGCATCTTCGGATTTTCTGATCAAGCCCTGTGTAGAAAATACACCCACTTATCTAGCTATACCTGGCACTTTGTTGAACAATTCTTCTCTTTTCCCTGTATGACAGGTGTAATGGTAATTTTCCTACAACCAAATAGTTGGCAATGTCTGCATACCACGGAGAGTGAGCAAAGACTGAAAATAAATACTCATCAGGAAAGGAATCATCTACTGGAATATTATTATCAGTTTTTAACCATGAAAGGAAATCAGCCACAACATTTTCTTTACCAGGCCGATCTACAATTGTAATATCAAACTCCTACAGTAACAATATCCATCTGGTAACTCGAGCATTTGTGATAGATTTTTTCATTAAATACTTAATAGCCGAGTGATCAGTGTGGACAAAAGTAGAATGACCAGTGATGTAATGTCGAAATTTATTAATGGCATAAATTACTTCAATAAACTCCTTTTCGGTAACTGTATAACTAAGCTCAACAGGGGTCATGTTCTTATTGATAAAATAGATAGCATAAGGAAGATGATTTTCCTCTTGTCCCAGGACAGCTCCAATTGCAGTGTCTGAAGCATCAGAAGATATATGAAAGGGGAGGACCCAATCAGGTCCTCTCAAAATAGGAGCAATAGATAACTGATGCTTGAGTTCTACAAAGGCTTTCTGACAAAGATTAGTCCACTTAAATTCAACATTTTTCATAAGCAACACAAATAATGGAGAAGCTATCTTAGAAAAATCTTTAATAAATCTTTTGTAGTATCCAGCATGTCCTAGAAAGATTCTCACATTAGTTTGTGTTTTAGGAACAGGAAGATTCTGAATAACCTGTATTTTGGATGGGTCTACCTGAATGCCTTGAGATGAAATAAAATGTCCAAGCACTACTCCTTCACTCATCATCATATGACATTTTTCAGTACTTAGGGAGAGGTGAGTTTGTATACAACGTTTAAGTACCTTCTCAAGATTTTGTAATGCATCTTCAAAAGACACACCATAAGGAGTAAAATCATCCATAAATATTTCCATAGAGTCATTCAGCATATCAGAAAAGATTCCTATAACAGCCCTCTGAAAAGTTGCTGGTGCATTACATAGTCCAAATGGAAGAACTCTATAAGCAAAAGTTCCCCAAGGACTAGTAAAAGTGGTCTTGTTTTGGTCTTGGGGTGCAATTATAATTTGGTTATACCCACTGAATCCATCTAGAAAAGAAAATAATTTCTTTCCTGACAGAATATCCAACACCTGATCAATGAAAGGTAAAGGAAAGTGATCCTTTTGAGTAGCTTTGTTTAAGGCTCTATAATCAACACACACTCTCCATTTCCCGTTTTTCTTAGGGACTATTACCGATGGGGAAACCCATTCACTGTCAGATATGGGGTATATAAATCCTGCATTAAGCAATTTCTGAAGTTCTTCTTTAACAATCTCTCTTAAATTAGGGTTCATTCGTCTTTGGGGTTGACAGACTGGTCAACATCCTTCTTTAATATAAATTTGGCGAGTACATAATTTAGAAGATATTCCTTCATATCCGTGTAATCCCATGCGAATGCTTCGTTATTTTCAAGTAATAACTTCATTAACTGCTGTGTTTCAGCCACTGTTAGGTCAGGATTTATGTTTAATGTCTTGCCAGGTTCGATTTCAACTGTTATGCTTTTAGATGAGATGGTGGTTAATGTCTGAGATAAATCTTCAGATTCAATATTTTCCTGGGTATCCGTTTCAAAAAGTGCAGTCAATTGATTGTGTGTTTCAGCAATTATAGAGGAAGGTTCACAAATAAAATTATTAATTATTTCATCCTCTGTATTGTCTTTAAGAGTTAAGGCTTGTCTGATAGTTAAAATGGGCTGAATAGCATTATCATCATAATCCATCCACACAAAATCTTCATTATTAATTATGGGTGTAGCAGGAGGATAAAGAGTAAGCTGTTTAGTTTCATAACCATTAGAAATTGTCATTGAACCAGATCTGCAGCTGATAAAGGCATCGACTGTGGCCAGCCATGGCCTCTCTAGAATTAAAGGGTGTCCCCCCAGCTTTGTTTTAGTTTGTAATACGACAAAATCAGCTGGGTAATTCCAGGATTCAACTGAGATAACTAGATCTTCAACAATTCCTTCTGGTTTAATTGTAGAACAGTCAGCTAACTCTAGGATGGTTGGTGTATCTCTAATTGTGTTATTCAGCGGTAACAACTGTGAAGTTTCAAGAGTCATAATGTTTATTGCAACACCTAGATCTACCAGAACTTGAGGAATTATTGTTTTACCAATTTGAACTGTCACAGTAGGATGGCCGGGGTCACCATATTTCACAGGAGGGGTTTTTCCAGACATTAATGCAGATAAATCACCCATAACATGAACTGTAAGGGGGTCTTTAGTCTTCCTACCAGGTTTCTTAACACAAATGTCCCTTATGGTTCTGGCATAAATTGGTACATCTCTCAGTGCCTGTAGAAGTGGAATTTTAACATACAAGTTTTGCAGTTCCCCTAATAGATTAAAAGCAGGTGTTTCAGGCGTTTTAGTTAAAACTAAACGCTTGGGGAATGGTGGATCTATTATTCCAATACCCTTGTTAGAGGGTGGTTGTGCTTTTTTATGTTTCTCAGTTTCCTCTTTATCAGAATCAGAAAAGGTTATATCATCAATAATAGGTTCTACTATTTTCCCAGATCTCTAGTGAATATCATTACATTGCATTGTAGGAAATGAGGGCTGATTCTGAATATCAATGACTTGCACAACTTTATTATTGGGGTTAGGATTTGGTTGCACAGGTAGCTGGGGTATCATTTGATTATTTGGTGGAGCATTTGATGGTAGAGGAAGTGGTTGTTGAAATTGAGGAAATTGATTTGGATACGGGAGTTGTTGGCTTCTCCAATTTGAATTCCATGGATTAAAAGAAGATGGCTGTTGTGGGGGCCAAGGAGTCCACATTGCGGGATCAACAAAGGGAGGGTTTGTTTGTTGCATGGGTGGTTAGTTCATCTGATTAAAGGGTGGGTATTGCATTTGATTAAAGGGAGGGTAATTTGTCTGACTGAAAGAAGAATAATTATTCCAACGATTAAATGGCATATTGGAATTCATACCTTGTCCTTTTGGTTGCCATTGTCTCCTTTGTGTTAGCAGGTAAACTGCTTCAACTTCTTCTTCCGTTGGCTGTAATGCTGCCTTTATTCCCGGTAGAGAGGGACATTGTTGTGTTTCATGATCTTTCTCACAAAGGGTGCAAATTGGTATTTTATCCAATGGGCATTCCCTTAGTGGATGTTTGTCTCTGCATTTAGGGCAAAAGACAGCCAGAGCTGCTTCTGCTTCTGCTTGCTTCTTTTTAACCTGCAAGGTGTCAATTTGTGAAGCAAAAGAACTTAACATCTCAGTTTTAAATTCTTCAAGTAAATTACCTATTTCAGCTCTTGTTGCTCCTCCACTGGCTGATTTCTGAACTCTTGAATAGGTGGGATCTCTGTTACTTACTCTGTTCCTTGCAGCTCCTCTTGAACATCTTTTACAGAGTTCAACAATCTCATCATATGATTCTTTAGATATATCTCCCTTGCCAAGCATGTTTAACATGTCTAAACAATCATCCCTTAATCCTCTAAATAATATTGTTTTATAAATTTCTTTACTTACATTCGGATGATCAGATCTCTGCAGATTATATTGCAGCCTTTCCACATAGTCCTCCAGATTCTCGTCCGGCTTTTGTGCCATGTTGAATAGTTCCTCCCTCTTTTCTCTTGTCCGACAATAGTCTTGATATTTAAGCAGAAATTTCTGTTTCATCTGTTCCCATGTTGTGATTACCTGACTTCCAAGGCTCATGAACCATCTTAAAGCATTTCCTTTTAATGATGCTGGAAACAGTTTCAACTTCTGAGCATTAGTAACATAATCATAAATTCTGCATAATATATCAAATTCAAAAAGAAATTCATCCGAATCTTCAGAGGATAAACCATGGAAGTTGGGTAAAGCTGACAATGGAATATTCTTCATAGGAGTTGTTCCTCTAGGGAGATCATTGATAGGAAATCCCAAGGTAGAGAGAGAATTTTCATCCCTTCCTTCTCCTTCAGGATCTACACGTCCTCCACCAAAGAATTCTTCGTTGTTTCCTTCCATTGGTTGTTCTCCTACTGCACTTGCTCGATCCTCAAAATCTTCTACTGGCTCCTCAATGTTTTCCACTGGTCGTCCAATACTCTCTATTAGTTCCTCAACGTGCTTTGCTGATTTGCTAGCACTTTCTTCCGATTCTCTAGCACTGGCTGTTGGTTCTTTAATATCCATTACTGGTTCCTCTATGTTTTCAGGGCCCACAAATTCTTCTGTTTTGTAGTCTGATTGAGGGGAGCGCTGAGGTTTTGGTCTTCGAGAACTTAATTTCTGTGATGATTCAACATTTGATACAATCTCGTCAATAAAAGTCTTTCTTCCTCCCCTTCCTTTTCTCTTTCCACCTATATGATTAGTTTTCTTCTAGGTTCCGTGTCCTCTCATAGAATATGCACATCTAGAAAGAAAATATCATTGCTTTTGAAATCTATAATTGCCTTCCCCGGCAACGGCGCCAAAATGTTGGTCGCTTTAATTGTTCTAACAATTCAAGCACCACATAAATTGTCAACCCGAGAATTTCTGTTTATTCCAAAGACAATCACGCACAGGATATGCTCAATTCCAAAAGCAAGGAAATGTTGTAGTAAAAGTCACACAATTACCAATCATACAAATCTAACTTATTCACACCCCACTTTAACAAAGCTGAAGCCTACTTGTGTTACAGTAGAAGCAATTCCTCTGTTGCAGTCTTTCATTAAAAGAATTATAGGAAAAGATAATGAAAGGAAATCACCCTGCAGGAAAGGAAATCAATCAAGCATAACAGGGAACAAGACCCTATTCCTCGAAACAGGAATCTACAGCACCTGTTGCCTGACACTAATCACACTATGGAAGAAGATCAATCCAAGGAAGACATGACCCTATTCCTATGAACAAGAACCTTCAGCACCTGTTTCCTGATATTGATCACACTGCAGAAAAAGAGAATCAACCTACGAGGAACAGGACCCTATTCCTCCAAACAGGAATCTTCAGCACTTGTTTCCCGGCATCAATCATACATTCAAAAAAATAACGGAAAAATATCTCTTGGCTTCTTTAAGAATGAATGATACAGAACTAATACAGCGTTAAAGAAAACAGAGTGCTTAAAGAACTACAGAACTATGTAAATGATTCTTCAGCAAACAGAGTTAAATTAAGGTGCAAATAACATAAAGAAGTTTAACAAACTACAGGAGCAATCGGGTGAATCTTGTGATGAAGGCGGGCCCTTTCCTTCTCACAAGATTCCCCAGAGGAAAGAGTTAAATTGGAACGCTCAAAAGAAACCTTTATTCATCTATCAAAAAGGAATGATACATTACAATGGAGTCTTGCTCCTTTTCGCTCAAAAATAATGTCTCTCCTGTAGTCTCTAACTCCTCTTCTAATGATGATGTCTCCTCTTTTTAAAGAGAATACATCTATTACAGTTACATTAGAGAAATCCTATATTTATCCAAATCTGTTCTTCTATCTTAAAACAGGGTCTTTCTATTCTTCCATAGAAAAATATGGTTACAACAGATACAAAAAGGTACTGGCTTCAGAACAATCCATGTAACAACTTTCCTTGCTTGTCTTCGTCTTGTTACCATCGTTCCTGAAATACTCTTTGAAGATTGCAAATCACGAATAGTGACGGAATTTACGTGCCCGCTGACTGTTTCAGCAACAGAGTCGACTGTTTCAGCAACAACACGTTCCTTATCATAAATTATCAGCGATCTTTTAAACTTGTGTTAGTAACTATCTACCTTCGATTAAAGATGAAATATAAGAGTAATGTGGAATTATACATAAAACAGATTAAATATATAGTAAAGACCTTTGGATAAAATGGATGAAAATGATAATGTAACCTTTTTAAATATATCTATAAAGAGTAAGGTGGTGTCAAAAATGTATGGTAAAAATGGTACATTGTGAGGTCCTAACAGTGACATGGGTAATTTAACCAGTGTTAATTTTACTAAAGAAAATATCAGTCAAGAGAAGTTGTTTTTAGCATGTAATATGGCTGAAGAAAAAAATGAAGATATATGGTTTCTAGATTCAGGATGTAGCAACCATATGACTGGAAACATTTATATGTTTTCCATGATTAATGAAAATGTAAAGTCTCAAGTAACATTGGGGACAGACAATAAAGTCTCTGTCATGGGAAAAGGTAGAGTAAGTGTTTTGACAAAGAAAGGAGAAAGGATATCCATATCAGATGTTTATTATGTGCCTGGTATGAACTGTAACTTTTTGGGCATTGGACAACTCATTCATAAAGGCTACAATTTTTTCTTTGAAGATGATGTATCCACCATCATGGATAAACCACCAAGCAAGCAATGCATTGCACAAGTGAAGATGACAGGGAATAGAATGTTCCCTCTCAAAATGAGAGCATATTTGAAGAAAGGAACTGTAATGGTAGCAGTTACACAAGAGACGTTCCAAAGAGAAACAAAAGATAAAAATTGGTTATGGCACTTGAGATTTGGACATCTCAACTTTGGAGGTATGAATTTGTTGCATAGAAAAGGAATGGTAAAGGGATTGCCATTTATTGAGAAGCCAAACAGCCTATGTGAAGGCTGCATCTTGGGAAAACAACACAGAGAAAGCTTTCCATCAGGAAAGAGCATAAGGGAAAACACACCCTTAGAAATAGTCCATTCTGATTTGTGTGGACCAATGCAAACACCATAATTAGTAGGTAGCCACTATATGCTGACCTTAATTGATGATTACACAAGAAAAACATGGGTTTATTTTTTGAAGTTGAAGAGTGAAGTGTTTGAGAAATTCTTCCACTTTAAGGCTCTTGTAGAGAATCAAAGTGGGAAACATATTAAAGTCTTAAGAACAGATGGAGGAGGAGAAAATGGAATTCATAAACAGTTTATAGCAAGGTATACACCACAACAAAATGGATTTTCTGAAAGAAAATAATAGAACCATCATGGATATGGTAAGAAGCATGTTGAAGGCGGAACATTTGCCAAACGAATATTGGGTTGAAGCTGTACATTGTGTAGCATATGTGTTGAATAGGCACCCAACAAAGAGTGTTATGAACAGAGTTCCGGAAGAAGCATGGAGTGGCATAAAACAGTTTGTCACCCACATGATAGTTTTTGGTTGTGTGGCTTATGCACATATTCCAGACTAGCTAAGGAATAAGTTGGACAATAAGGGGTAGAAGTGCATATTTGTTGGATACAGTGAAGAACTAAAAACATACAGATTGTATAACCCATCCACCAAGAATTTTATGATAAGAAGAGATGTACAATTTATTGAGGAAGAAGCTTGGGATGGAAGCATTGAGAAAAAAGTGAATGTAAAAAGTTGTTTGTCTCATGATGATGATGAGGAATAAATGGCTGAAAGACATCCCTCATTAGTAGCACCCCTCCACCAACACAAGGAAAACAAGGGATACCACCAGCAGGTATGAGAACATCCTTGAAAAGTGATGATAGTGCTTCTCCAAGCACATCACAAGGAGCAGATTTGAGTGATTCTACAAGCACAAGTTCAGAAAGTGAAAGAGGAAAAAGATTCAGAAGTCTGAATGAAATCTATGAGCAAGAGGTAGAAAATGAAGGTATGAACTCTTTATTTGCATTGTATTGTCATGTAGAAGATCCTATTCTTTTTGAAGAAGCTGTAAAAGATAAGAAATGGATAGATGCTATGGATGAAGAAATGAATTCCATAGAGAAAAATAAGACATGGGAATTAGTTGATCTCCCAAAAGGCAAAGAAGTTATTGGAGTAAAATGGGTTTATAAAACCAAGAGAAATGTTGAAGGTAAGATTGAAAGGCACAAGGCCAGACTTATTTTCAAAGGCTACAAGCAGCAACAAGGAAGAGATTATGAGGAAAATTTTGCACCGATTGCAAGAATGGAAACAGTAAGAGCAGTTTTGTCCATAGCAACACGACACAAGTGGCAGGTTTACCAAATGGATGTGAAATCAACATTCCTGAATGGAGTATTAATGGAAGAGGTATATGTTGAACAACCTTTGGGATATGAGAAAGCATGCCAAGAGCACAAGGTATGCAGATTGAAGAAAGCTCTATATCAGCTGAAAAAAGTACCAAGAGCATGGTACAGTAGGAAATATGCCTATCTACTGGAAAATCAGTTTGAGAAATTTGAAGGAGAACCCACATTATACATCAAGGAGAAAGATGGTAAGATGTTGTTTGTTGTTTTGTATGTTGATGATGTTATCTTTATAGGTAATGATGCTTATCTCATTGAGAATTTTAAAATATTCATGAAGGATGAATTTGAGATGACTGATATGGGATTGCTAAGATACTTCTTAGGAATAGAAGTAGAGAAAAATGAAAATAAAATTTTTATTTCTCAAGCTAAATATGTAAAGGAATTTTTGGAAAGATTTAATATACAGGATTGCAAGGCAGAAATTACTCCTACAATGATGGGATTGAAACTGAGCAAAGAAGACAGCAGCAAGGATGTTGATCCAAGTTTTTATAAGTGCATAGTTGACAGTGTCATGTCTTTGACTACAACTAGGCCGGATATTATGCGTGCTGTGAGTTTAATTTCCAGATTTATGGAAAGGCCAAAGGAGGCACATTGGCAAGCAGCAAAAAGAATACTGAGGTATGTGAAAGGAACAAAGAGGTATGGAATTTTATATACCACTTCAGAAAATTTTGAATTAATTGAATATACTGACAATGATTGGGCTAGAAGTATAGATGACAGGAAAAACACCTCAGGATATGTTTTTCATATGGGATTAGGAGCCATTTCATGGGATTCTAAGAAACAACCAATTGTGGCTTTATCAACAGCAGAGGCGGAGTATGTGGAAGCTATAACAAAAGCATGTCAAGCAGTTTGGATGAGAAGAATGTTGAGGAGTTTGTGTCATGAACAAGTAAAAGGCACAATAATTTATTGTGATAATAGCTCAGCTATAGCTTTATCAAAGAATTCAGTGTTTCATAGCAGAACAAAACACATGGATGCCAAGTATCACTACATCGAAAAGCTAGTGAAGAATAGTGAAATTGTTTTGCAACATTGCAGAATAGAGGACCAGTTTTTTGATATATTGTCAAAACCATTGGGGCAGAAGAGTTTTAATTATTTGAGAAAATGTGCCGGTATGCAAGAAAATATAGCAGTTGAATTTAAGGGGGAGTGTTGAAATATTAAATCCAACATCGCAGACTGTATGATCCAGGTGGATATTAGTGGCCACTCGCATATTCCACTTGGGGCCCCAGCATTGTCTCTTTCAGTTTTTTTCACAACTTACTATTTTTAGTAGTTTTTCGAGTCTTGAACTTCAAGAGATTTTTTGAAGCCCCAAACAGAGATAGTATGCCGAATTTACATCCCTGGAAAGTTTAAACATCAATTTAACCAAACGGGGCCCATAGTTTTGGTGCTTCATCTCCTAAGGTTAGGTTTTTGGACGTTTAGAATTCTCCATTGTTTCTCCATAATAAATTGGCCCTCGACCCTCATTTAAATATAGTTTAGAGGTCTGTAGTCACCACATCTCTTCTCAGAGATTCACTACCAGCACCCTAGCTATTTTATTTCCATCATGTTTGTAAGAATATTTTTGTGATTTCATATTAATGAAATGAAGCCTTGTTTCCATTGTATTTCTATGTTTATGGTTATTTCTGTATTCTGTTGCATTTTTGCATAAATCCGGATCAGTGGTATCAAAGCAGTATTCTTTTTCTCGATCCTTCTTTGCATGTCCCCAACGAGGTCGGGGTATAAGGAGTTAGGGCTCGATCTGGTGGAACCTTTGCAAGATCATCTTCGCAAACCCCAATGGACACCCATGGGGGACGAAAAGAAAGATGAGGGAGAAATATATCCTATCAAAATATTGCTCAAGGAGTCCCTTGAAAACAAAGGAATGCGATGATGGATAACTTTGCCCGGATCCTTTAATGACTGCCCACCGACAGCGCATCTGCATCTAGTAGCCACTCTGGAGGCACGACTCCCTTTAAGGTACAAGTAAACTTTGACATTCCCATATTTGAGGATCAAATAGATGTAGATGTCGTAGATAGATGGTTGAATCTATTAGAAGGATATTTCTCGGTTCATGAATTTTTCGACTGGGAGAAGATTATTTTTGCACTCCTCAAAGCTACCCCCCATGTCAAGGACTGGTGGGAAACCTACTATGAGAAAAAGGATGAGACATAACACTCATTGTTCTCATCCGTACCCACTTGGAATTCTTTTTGAGATGCCATCAAAGAAAAATATTATCCTGTGGGGAGCTATGAGAACAAGTACATACAATGGACCACGCTGCGGCAACAAAGGGATCAAGATGTGCATGAGCTAACGAATATGTTCCATACCCTGCGCACAAAGTTGGGTATCAAATATTCAGAGAAACATTTGTAGCTAAATTATCGCGGTTTTTTGCACAGATACATTGAGGAGGAAATGGAGTTCCTCGAAATCTCCTCGCTTGCTACAACATACCGGTATGCTGCCAAGATTGAGCAGAAGTTCAAATAGAAGAAGTGAGACTTTGGATTTGCGAATCAAAAGCAAGGGAAAGGTGCCCCCAAACCGCAAAACAAAGGACAAAGCCAAGGCATGGCGGCCCAAGACAACCTGCCAAATACACAAGAAAATAACAACACTACGAAGCCAAAGAAGGACACGGGAAAGTGGTGTGAGTTCCATAAGAGCTCCACTCACAACACAAGTGAGTTTTGGACCAAGCAGTCGCTGGTGGACGAGATGAGGGTTTCCAAATTAGATGCATGCTCCGACTCTGAATAAAAACCTGACAAGGTGAATAACAAAGGGAGGCATATTATTGATGCAGAGCTCAATGCCATTGTTGCCACTACGAAGATCTAGAAGGAGGAACCAAAAGATCCAGAGGAGGTAGAGCAACTCTTCCACTCCCAGATGTGGGTAAAGGGTTCCCTGCTATGGTTCATTGTCGACAATGGGATCCAAAAGAACCTCATTTCAGCAGATGTCATGAAGCAGTTGAGCTTGCCGAGCACAGCGCACCCACAACCATACACCATTGGGTGGCTTCACCAAGGACGGGATCTCCGCATCAGCCAGTAGTGCTGCCTTCCCTATAGCATCAAGCCCTTCACGGATGAGGTATTGTGTGACATTTCTCCTATTGATGTTTCTAATGTATTATTAGGCCAACCATACTTTTGGAAGTGACATGTTGTGTATGAGTCCTGGCCTCACACTGTCATTGTTACTTTGGGAAATAAATTGTACTGGATACCAGAGGTACCACCACCTCCCACTATCTCTTTGGTTACTACAAAACAATACAGTAAGCTCATTTCCAAAAATAGGAAATTTGTTTTCCTGATTATTCGCCCCCAGGGCAAGAAGAAGACTATGGCCATGACCTCCAGACATGGCTCCTCTGCACGACAACAACAAATGGACAAGGTTATGGAGGAGTATGGGGACATCTTCACCTCACCCATAGGGGTACCTCTACATTGTTAGGTCAAGCACCCCATTGACCTGACCCCAGGTGCGCCACTACCCAATGGACTGATCTATAGGTGCTCTGTTCTAGAGAATGATGGAATCAAGAGGCAGATTCAGGAGCTGCTGCAGAAAGGTCACATCTGGCCAGGTTCGTCGCTCTGTGGGAGCCCGATCATGTTGGTACAGAAGAAGGATGGGACTTGGAGACTTTGTATTGATTATCGGGCACTGAACAAGATCACTATCTGGAATAGGTACCCGATCCCACGGATTGATGACCTTCTGGACCAACTCAAAGGGGAAACATATTTTAGCAAGATCGACTTGAAGTGTGGGTATCACCAAGTACTAATCAAACCCTCTGATATGTGGAAGACTGCCTTCAAAGCCAAGGAGGGCCTTTTAGAATGGCTCGTTATGCCTTTCGGATTGATAAATGCCCCTATAACCTTCATGAGGTTGATGGATGACATCTTGCATCCATTCACCAACTCGTTTGTAGTGGTATACTTAGATGATATTCTTATCTTCAGTTAGACTTGGGAAGAGCACCTCCACCACATCCGAGAAGTCCTCCAAACACTGCGGCAACACAAGTTGTGTGCCAATTTGGAGAAGTGCACTTTTGGCATGACCCAGGTTCAATATCTTGGATACATTATTGATGAAAGGGGGGTGCATGTGGATCCAGCCAAGATCCAAGTCATTCGAGATTGGCAAGCCCAAACCACCCTAACAGAGCTTTACAGTTTTCTGGGTCTTGCTAATTTCTACTGTAGGTTCATGTTGGGAGTCTCTCATATCACTTGGCCCTTGAGTCAAGTCACCAAGGGAGGAGCGAAAGCAAAATTCTTTTCGTGGGAATCTCAACAGAAGGGGTTCGTAGAATTGAAACATCGCCTCTGTTCGGCCCCAGTGCTCACATTACCAGACTTGTAAAAACCATTTGAGATCGAGACAGATGCCTCTAACTATGCTATTGGAGTAGTCTTACTCAACAGGGGCATCCAATGGCATATCGCAGTGAGACATTGTCCGACATAGTTCAAAATTATCCCACTTATGACAAAGAAATGTATTCCATTGTGCAGGCTTGTCGACAATGAAAGAATTACATTTTGGAGAAGGAGACAATCATCCACAAAGACCACCGACCCCTGCAGTTCATACAGACACAAGGGACGTTGCAGAATGATTGCCATTAGAAGTGGTCCACATATATGCAACAATTTCATTTGAACATCAAGTACAAGAAGGGTAGCACCAATAATGTTGCAGATTTCCTTAGCCGACCACCGATCGTGGCCAAAACCACCGTTCTAAACTCTTGTGGGCATGAGACTTCTGATTGGATGCTTCTCTATAAGAGTGATCTAGAATTCAGCTACACATACAAGGCACTCTTTGGGGGTATGTAAGTTGCAAATTTTCACCTCCAAGATGCACTATTATGTCACCTGGGACACCTTTGTGTTCCTTCAAGCAAGCGTGCCAAGATGATATGGGTAGCGTACTACAGTTGAGTCGCTGGGAATTTTGGGGTTGAGAAAATAGTGGCAATATTGTAGAAGTATTTCTGTTGGCCAAACCTTCGACAGGATGTTAGGAAGTACATCAGATCTTGCACTTCTTGCACCATTTCCAAACCGAGCATCAAGAAGCAAGGGCTCTATACTCTTCTACCCACCCCTAGTCGACCTTGGGAATCCATCTCCATGGATTACATGTCAAGCCTTCCTTCTAATAAGCATTGAAATGACTATGTTTTCGTGGTCATCGACAAATTCTCAAAGATGGCCATTATGGCGTCCTGCAAGAAAAATATCACAGCAGAAGCCACTGCTAAACTCTTCTTTGAATGAGTGTGGGTGCACTTTGGGATCCCACAGTCTATCATATCAGATCACGACAGTAGGTTTCTTAACACATTTTGGTCCAGCCTCTGGTCAATGTTGGACACCGAGCTCACGAAGTCCACAACTTTCCATCCCCAAATTGATGGCCAGAGAGAGGTCGTCAACAGGATGATTGTACACATTGTATGCATGTAAAATTTGAAGCATCCACACACATGGGATGAGAGCCTTCCCTATGTACAACATAGTTATAACCGGGCTCTCCACAGCTCAACTGGCCACAACCTCTTTCAGGTGGGTTTGGGATTCCAGCCACTATGTCCCATGGACGTAGCCATGCCATTTGTAGCTACTCAAGCCGATTCGACTCATGTATAGTCTAAAGCTGACAAAGAAAACAACTTCATCGAGCGCATTCAGCACATCCGCCAATAGGTTTATGACATATTGGACAGAGCCAATGCTAAGTACAAGCAACGACATGATCAACATCGGGTACCACACAACTTCTAAATGGGCGAAAAAGTGTGGCTACATTTGCAGAAGGAGCTCCTCACTGGACCCCACTACAAGATTCGCCTACTCCAATAAGGGCCGTACACCATCACTAAGGCTATAGGGAACAATTCTTTCGAGCTCAGTATTCCACCATTCCTTGGTCTGCTCCCAGTATTCACTGTAGACCGCCTTCATCCCTACTTCCCACCTTTATTGGACACCTCTGACATTGCAGAAGAACTCACACCAAAAGAGTTAAACCTAGACTGCATGGAACATGCCACCATAGACTGTATCATGGACATGAAAATCAAGAACACTCGCCGACAAAAGATCCAATTGTATCAGGTTGTCAAAGCTGGCCAATTCCTGCACCAAGGCAAGTGGTTCACTAGGGACCAGGTTTAACAAAAGTTTCTTCATCTCATGGAGGAACTCAACGCAATGGGGACCATTACTTCCTAGGGGGGAGGAATGATCTAGGTGGATATTAGTGGCCACCCGCATATTCCACTTGGGGCCCCACCATTGTCTCTTTTAGTTTTTTTCACACCTTACTATTTTTAGCATTTTTCAGGTACTAAACTTCTGGAGCCATTTTAAAGCCCCAAACGGAGATAGTATGCCGAAGTTACGTCCCTAGGAAGTTGAAACACCAATTTACCCAAACGAGGATCATAGTTTTGGCGCTTCATCTCCGAGGGTTAGGTTTGTGGACATTTAGAATTCTCCATTGTTTCTCCATAACAAATAGGCCCTCGAGCCTCATTGTAATACTGTTCAGAGGTTTGTAGTCGCCACATCTCTTCTCAGAGATTTGCTACCAGCACCCTAGCTATTTTATTTCCATCGTGTTTGTAAGCATATTTATGTGATTTCAGATTAATGAAATGAAGCCTTATTTCCGATGTATTTATATGTTTATGGTTATTTCTATATTCAGTTGCGTTGTTGCATAAATCCAGATCACTATACAGGAGGACAGAAGGTTAGGAATTTTTTTATTTTGTTTAAACTTACACTCCATCCCACATTGAAGTTTTGATTTTAAAACTTGCAAGTTCATTTCTTTGGTTAAATGGCCATAGCCTATTTTTTATGGAAAATTTGTGGTTGACCACGCAAACATCTGATTCATAAAGCCGAGCCATACCTGCATTTAAAACATCCACCAACCATTGTCCTTGCCGTTGGTTGTTTTGTATTTAAATTGAACCACGTCATGTTTATGGAAGACACACCACTGCCATGTCACGAGACTGGTGGACCAATCTCGTGCCTATCACAAATACCAAAGATGACGTCACACCAGCCAGAATTGGATGTGATAAAGATTTATCAAATATCGTTAAATTATTTTGAAGTACACACGGGGTCCACCTTCGAGTGAATCGCATGCCTATCACACAAACCCAATGCACAGTCAGCAACCCAGAAATTGGATGCGATGAATTATGAAAAGGCGTTTTGACTTAAGTTTTTCAAATCCGCGAAATTTAATTTACGTAAGGTTTTACACCTTGGGTAAAAGGTTTAATGGTTTATGTTTTATTAAAAAGCTGCGGTATAGTTTTATTTTATAACTTAGAGTTATATATTATGTAAGTCTTATAATATATATATTATAAATATTTATATATTTATAATACATATTTAAAGACAGAAAAGTGTGCAGTGTAATAAAAAAAAAGAATGAAAAGGCCTGAAGGCAAGTAAGCCACAATTTTTTTTTAAAAGGATTGTTAAAAAGTAAAAAGACAGAGAGAAAATTTTTGTAACATTGTGTGTGAAGCAGCTTGAAGTAAGTTTTGTAATCAAGAATAACTGAAATTCCGAAGCCTCTCATTTTTCATAAAATAGAAGTTTTTTGTACATCTCTGTCAAAATTGTTAAGTGATTTCTCTCTGTTGGAGAGATTTTGTTTTCTCTCTTTGGAATATTTTAGAAATTCCAACACATCTAAGATTTGTAAATATTTTAGAAATTCCAATGCATCTGAGATTTGTGATATGTATACGTTGAACTTTGTTTCTCCATAATACATTGAGATTTATTTTTCCATTATAACTTCAGTTTTATTTCTTCTATGACTGTGATAACTGTTGTTGGAATGCTCTTTTGATACCATAATAATCCTGCTCCAATAAATAACATATTTTACTCTCCATAAAAGTAACTTTTATGCTCTTATAATATAATATTCCCTCATAAATGAATAATGTTGCTCCAATATATGAATGAGGTTGCTCCAATCCAATTATCACAATTAACGTAGGGCAATTAACACAAATTCATTCCAATTATCGCAACTTCGATGTATTAATTATAGAAATTGTAGGAAAAGTTAATAATATAATGCAATGATATTATATTCATGTGTCTCCAATCCAACTTCATATGTATGAAAGTCGAAACACTAATATAAATGAATTCACTTGCCAACACCCATATTTCAATGAAATTTCATACATAATTGATTCCATGCTTCCTGAAGAAATATTTTCACCGAAACATCTCTACACCTATCTCGTTGCTGACTTAGCCATGTGGGAATTTGTAATATCCCAACCGTTTAACCGGTTGGGCCAAGTCTTAATGGTAGAAGAATAATAAATAAAATAGTAAATAAGCGGCACTAGCGCATGGTTTTTCCTTTTTTGTTATTTTGACCCCAGGTATTTGCCCCTGGTTTTCCCTTTGGTTGTTTTGACCCCAGGTATTTACCCATGGTTTTTCCAAGTAGCCATCTATAAAAAGAAAAGGAGGAACGAGAGCAAGACATGGAATTTGATCTTCTCTTCTTTGATATTTTGAGAGCTCAAGTGAGTTTTCAAATTGTGGGGTTTCAGGTGAGACCCTCAGTCACTCTTCGGTGAAACTCGATTTCACACTAGGGGGGCAAACCCAAATTCGGTGATCTCCCCGATCACCCTAGTTGGTTAAGTTATTTTATTTTAAGTTGAAGTTTTGCCAAGGCGCATCAATTGAATGTCTTGTTATTTGATTAAAAACCTCTCCATTATGCAGTTATAATGATTGCGTGAGCGGGTCAATAAAATAATGGATAACTGGGTTATGTTTAAAGTTATTGTGAGGGTTTATTTGAATGGGGTTTATTGCCATTAATCATTTAAATGGTATTTATGATTCATTTTCAATTGAAAAGGTTTGACATGATTTTCTGGAGTTTATTACGGTAGCAACTTTATTATTAATTTTTCTTTTTAAGGTATATTACAGAATTTCACATTGGATTCTCCCTTTGCAATGGAGCAGAATAATCCGTCACACGTACGATAGATGGAAATAAGTAAAATTATCATTTTTTGTGCTTGACTACAAAGCCAAGCCATTCAACCTATTCCTATCGATTTTTTATTAGCAGGTGCATCTACTTGTACCGCCGTGATGAAAATCTTCTACCATTGCTCTTCCTTTTGTTGAATATATTGTGTTTATCATGAGTGTGGTCGGTGTGACCATAGTTGTTGTCGATGGGCCCCTATTTCATTTCCCAATAATATCTCTGCAACTTTCGATTTTTATTTATTTATTAGAACTCAGGTCACCATCGTTTATAATTCCCATTTGAAGCCCCTCTTCTGAGCCAGTTCAAAAATCTCGATTTCTTCCAATCACCCCCACATGTCAATAAAGTCAATGATGCATCCTTGGATAACTATTCTTAATGAAATTTCTGCTAATCAAATCGACAGTAATAGTAGTAGATTTCCAAGCATGAGCCTGTATCTCCACCTCCACAAGTCACTCGATTGCGGTCTTTCCTTTATGCAACCTTCCATAATATATGACTCAGTAAGTCCATATTGAACCACGAGCAACAATATTGTATATTTTTTATATCGATTTCAACCATACAAATCACAAATCCAACATCCCATTTTCTAATTAGTAATTCATTTAGTAGTCAGCCTCCCTCTCTTTTCATTATTAGATAATGATTGATGCAGAACCAATGGATTGACTATAGGCGAATCTCATATATAACTACTACTCCTTCTCTACACCTCCTTTATGTTTACTCTCGTTGAATAATGTATTTTATTTTTCCACTTCACGCAAGCTATTAAAGGATTGGCAACATGAAGTTTGAGATCTGTCTTTTATGATCTGCTCCTATCTTCCTTTTCTCCCATACTTTAGTAGATTTCTTCCATAAGAGTCGTTTTCTTTGGGTTCCTTTGCTGTTACGGTCATAAAAAATATTTTTAACTCATTTCTCTGACTTATTGAGGGATTGCAGGCTTGGCCCATTTTTAGCTATGTGAAAAATCAATACAAAGTTTGCCTTATTGGATGTTGCTTCCTCTTTCTTTGTTGAAAATTTTTAGACCCTTCACATATGCATCCCATATTTCTTTGCATCTTTGGAAATAAGCAATGTTCCCATCTATCGGTTCCAAGGACAATTTTTATATCTAGCGTTCACAAGGAACTTTTAATGAGACATGTTCTTAAAGGAATCATTTAGCAGTTTTATTAATCTTCATCTCAACCACACAATATGCCATGTCAGCTGCTATATTGATAAATCGATATTTTTGTCCCTTTCTTCATTCTAACTTTGTTGTTGGATACACAGAAACTAGTGTTCATTCTTATTTGATTCTGTATTTATTTAACAATTATTTGAAGACATTATAGGGGTTTATCTACCCCTATTATGCTGCTTATTTAACTTCTTGTTATAACCAACATCCTTGATTTATTTAATACTAAACTCTCCATTATAAAATGAAAACTTCATGTTTCTATTAAAGTATCAAGTTGTTCCTTTTTATTCCTCTTACATATCTTATTGGCTTCCTTCTTTTGTTGTTTGCATTTATTTTTGATTCACAGTTTGGTATACTTTGATTTTCCTGCATTTATTTTTGATTCATAGTTTGGTATACTTTGATTTTCTTCCATGATGTTTCTGGAGTTCTTTAGAGTATATGGAAGCATGTACTCATTCACTTTGTGTCCAGGGTTTCTACATAAATAAAAGATTATTTGACCAAGATATGGTGGAAATGGTGTGTGAATTCTTGTGCTCTTCTTTACAAACAATTTACATTGAACAACTTTATGTCCTTATTCATTGCATAGATAAAAATAACCATGAAAATTATTTGTGTACTTGGAGAATGAATGATTTTTTTCTTACAATATGCTGCCACATGCCCATCTTCATGGCAAGAAAAATATGTGATGTTTCTCCCACGAGAAAAGAATCTCCTTTGAGATCTTCCACTTTTTTTCAACTCATTTTCACGAGAGAATGATCTTTCAATGAAATCTTCATCTCATCCATTGGCTTTTGATATTGCTTCTTGTTTTTGTTTTATTCTTTATTAATCATGGTGCTCGTCCCTTCTCCTATGGGTATTTTTAGAAAATCTTCATTATCATCTTGAATGTCTTCCTTTTCTGAGTTATTCATGGAGGCAACCCCCTCTTCAAGCTACTTACAAAACCTATTATTTTCATCTAACTCTCTACAACATGAAATATTTTAGACTCTAATCTTTCACATTGTACCTATATCTCCTTTAGTTGATTATTCATCATCTCCTCTATTCTACTTTCCTCTTCAATATGCGTCTTTAGGATTACAATTTATTCCTTGAATTTATGTTCTCTTTCATCACATATTTGCAATAGTTTCTTATATTCTCTCCTCTCATTCTTCAATATTTCTATTTCAGCCTAGGATATGTGAAGTTTTGGTTTTTTCTTTATCTAACCTTCCTTCATAAGAACCAGGTGGATAAAAGGCCTCATTTGATTGAACATGTTCCTTTTGATAGGACTTTTCTTTTCCTATTATTTTTCTTCTTCTTTTAGAAAATACAACTACTATTTTCCCCATCATGCATGAGATGCAATCTATCCCATATTTATTTTGCAGATGTTAAATCTGTTACTGTATCAAGATCATGATTGTGAATATTGTTAAACATAACAAATTTTTCTTTAGAATTCCACTGTTGACAACTAGGGACATTTTTTCCAGTAACCATCACATACAAGCCTCCATACACCAAGTACATAAGATTTTAGTTCCATTTTAACAATATCGCTCCATTTATGAAATTTTGATGCACTAGGAACATGTACACTTTGAGAGTACATGATTCAACCAGATCTACCTTCAGGCTATTAGGCTTACGCCAAAGGAACCTGATTTGACACCAATTGATGAAAACTTGACTAAACTAAGAGGTGGGTGAGGGGGAAGGGTGAATCAGTCTAGTATATTAATGGAAATTAAAATTATTTTCATTAAAATCATTAACTAAACCATTACATGAGCATATTAAGAGATAATGACTAGAAATAATAAGCTAACCAAAACATCACATCAACACATATTGATGGATGATATATGTGGAAACCCATAAAGGGATAAAATTGCGATTTTATTATTGTTTTGATGCAAAGGAAAGATCCTACTCCTTATTACATCTGATTTTTTGTAGGCTCCAACCTACGTGAGGTTTTTATCTTAAATTATTACAAGCTACAACATGCAAGGAAGATCCAAATCCCATCTGTTTTTTTTAGGCTACAACCCATAGGAGGCTCCTACCTTAACAATCTCCAATGTGATGTTTATCAAGATACTACTTGAAATGAGACTACAACCCCCTGATACAAACAAGAAACAACAATGTGTTTGTCTACCTAGTCATAAATTATGCATACCTCTATCTTCATGTATTCTCTTATTCCCTTCCAATATTCTTCACATAAGCTTCATCTGTTCTAGGTAACTAATGCATAACATATCAATCATCTTTCACACATTCTCCCACTCTCGAACCTAATTTTTCTAAAAAATAAAAAAAAAAATCTTTTCTAAATATAATTTTTTGGTTGTTTGTATTCCACATAAGAATATGAAGTGAACAGGCTTGACTGTTTTCTTTCCACTCATTTGTTTCAAAAATATTCATAACTTGAATATTATAAAATAAATAAGTGCTCCACCACATGTTATTTTGGCCATCTATAATGATTAGGTGCATCAATATCAACAAAGTTCCAAAAAAAAAATATTATAACAACACAACACATGCAAGACTTTTCTAATGTAAACGATATACACAACACATATGAAAATAATTTAAGAATATGTATGAGACATTCACTCTTCATAGCCACACATATGATCAGATTCATATTTTCTTCATGCCATGGCTTCAACCACCTTGAGTCTTTTCTTATTTTACTGCCATGGATTTTTTCCTTTTATGTTATGGAGTATTTCCTTTGTTGTAATGGAGTATTTCATTTTCTGATATGGATTATCGCCTTTGATGTCATGGAGTCTTTCCTTTTTTTCATGCAGTCTTTCATTTTCTGCTATGGAGTCTTGCCTTTGTTGTCATGGAGTCTTGCCTTTGCATCAAAACAATTCAGGTCAACAACAAATTAGTGTCACCACAGATTCTTCATTAAATAATCCTTGCAACATTATCCAAGCATATCACAACTCCTTTACGCTTTTAGTTACATAAAATCATCATGACTTATCAAAGGCATCAACAAAAATATCAAGCCATCAACATTCCAAAATATAACCATACGCAAACATGGCAACATATCACCATGCCATATCACTTGTTCCTTCTCCTTTGCTTTGTTGTTGTCAAGCATTCCAAGAATAACATATGCAACTTATAGAATCAACATATGTGAAATCAAAATATAGCATCTATCTCACCAATAGGTATTACACCTGCTCCTTTAGATACCTTTGTCGATCATGTTCTACTCCTTTTGCGCTTTACTAACCTATTATTTCTCTTGTCTTAATGCTCCTTTGTCATCACATATTGGTTGATTCTTTGCCTTATTGTTTCTCGTTTGTTTCCTGCTGGTGCATACCTTGTAACTACTGCTTTCTTTCTCATGCATAACTTGTTGCTTCTCCTTGCCTTCTTGCACTTCCCCTTTCCTTTCTCCTACATAGCTTGTTGTTGATCCTTGCCTTGTTGTGTTTCTCATTGCCTCCTTGCTACTTTTTTTCTCCTTTTACATTAATGACAATAATGCCATCAGGAATGAACGTGTAAACCACACACATACATAATTGAAATACTCGATAACCAATATAAAAACATAGAAATGCATAGGAGTCAATGCAATAACAAAAGAGCTTATCATTAATATTTCCATCTAACCAAATACATTTACACAAGATCCTCAAAACTTCGTAGTGGGATGAAATAAATTCATATCATCTTGGTACCATAGCACTAGCCTCACACTCCGTCCAACTATAGGCTATCAAGAGAAAATGTTTTCGGCTCCTAAAGAAAAAAATTAGCAATCCTATTAGTAGCCTAGATTAAGTGCTAAAAGTCCATATGCATGAGCCATGAAGTTATTTTTATAGAAACTGGGAGGGTGAATTTTAACCTTCTCCTATGACCTATGGACTCCCTCATGATCTTTCAACATCCAATTGACTCTTGAGCTTCCCTAGGAGTTTTTAACTTTCACCATGAATCGTAGACTTCCATAGGACCTTTGGCATTCTCTTTTTTCTTTTAATGATTTCAATATTTTTCATTTATGACAAATATAATATATTTACAATATGTTTAGAGGAGCTTCAAAAAGATTTTACATGTCATTTTGTAAAAAGACATCACACTTTAAAAAGTTTGGCGATGTATTGATGATATCTTCGCCACACCCTTGGGTTGCATTGCCCACCAATTTTGTTCAAAAATCCATGAAATACTTAGATCTACATGGTTGACATTGCTTCATAACAACAACCCTGCAAACATATAATTATCAATTAGGATATGAAAAAAGATCTCTTCATTAATAAAATGAGAAACTATCATCATGATTAAAATAGATTAAGATAATAAGTGAATAAAATAAATTTTATCATATTTTATAAATTAAAGTAATACTTATTAATATTTATAATTTTTTAAAATATTAATATATTAAAATTGATAAGATATTTTATAATTGAGTATGAAGTTATATTATAATATTTTATTAAAAAAAATTGATTGCCATGTTGAAACATGTATTAAAGGAGAAGGGGAAGCTACCACCTCACCACCTCCCATTCTTATAAGAGGGGGATAGCATGACTACTCCATCCCTTGCGTCCACACAAGTTACCAATAATATATTCCCTCGGACACTACTATGATAAGTTGTATACAATTTTCAAGTTCTTGGCCTAGTAGTTGTAGCTTTGTGTTCTTATATAACGACTACAACACTGCCATGCCATAGGTGGAATATGTTTCCCATAGAACTGGGTTTATTGAGATGCTATCCATTTCTCATGGTGTCATGTTCCTCTACAATCCTTGTGGCTCATCTTTGCTACAAGAGGAAGATCTCTCCCATGATTCTAGTTATGTGAGAATCCAAGGATATGATCCTCGTACTAACCCTTCATGTGTAGAGAAGGAAGATATCGACTTAGGAGGCAACATCGAGGAAATCTATATCAAGGAAAAAAAAGGATAGAACTAGTGTGGGAGGTGACTGAAAAGGATTCAAATTTGTTTAAATAATTTTTTATCTTAATGGATTGATAATTGTGGGGTAATTTTTTATATGTCCAATCTTTATAGCTCTTTCAGTTCGCTAGTATTTATATGGTGGATTTTAGTTCATGTTTTATGTAGTGTTCTAGTGGTGTGTGCTGTCATTGCAGTGCCTCAATTTCTATGGCTATTGGACTCTACTAAGAGATCTTCTTTATTTTTTATCCCTTGTCACAACTTGTTAAACTAAACTCTATAAATTTTTGGAATGTCAGTGTTAAATTTACATTCATATGGTTAAGGATCCAATAAAATTATTTAATTAGTTTTTTATATTTACTAGTGGTCTTCCTTAATCTAGCCTCTTCTATCTTTGAGTACCATGCCCCACCTGTAGATGTGTTATCATTGGGGTCTTCGAGGTAGACACCCTTAGGGACGAACTTTTCTTAATTTGAGCTTCATAATGTAGTCGAAAAAATCCATGAGGAAACTCTTCCAACTCTAAACATTCGCTACAAATAACCACCAAAAATACTATAATTGCATAATCCTAGCTTGTAATACCCCTTTGTATCTATGTAAATATATTTTGTTTCTAGAATGAACTATTTTTGGATTTATTTGTGAGGATGCCATGGGGGTTTGAATGAAATAAAGAATACAATATGGTGACATACTGATTGAATTTTATTAATGAAAAAAGGGTGGAAATTAATTGGGAAAGAAACACTTGAGTAAGAGATGCTTTCCAAGATCCAGAAACTAGTGTGGTGGATGGGATCAAGATAATTTTCCTTTAATATATCTTAGTTGAGGAAAAATACTAATAAAAGGGAAATTAAAGAACCACGAGAGAGAAAAACAGTGTTAAGTCCCTATATTAATAGTGTAGTCCCTTATTATGTTAGTCTAGCCCCCCTTATTGTTATTGTTGTACCCCTATAACCCCAATATTTTTATTATTTTTCCCTTACATTATTATTGTTAGGTTGATTAGGATTACTTTGTGGTCCCACTAGGATTACATTGTGGCCCCATGGACTCCTATATAGAGAAAGGAGGTTTTGTCATTTGTATCATCCAAGAATTTTTCATTCATGTAAAGTATTAGAGGTTTCCCCCTCGAAGTGGCTTATTTATAAGGTGTTGATATCTATTTTCTTCTCTTTTTGGAGCTGGTTTCACAACATTTGGTATCAGAGTTTTGGATTCTAGGGTTTCGCTGCACCAAACAAGTCATCGTGGCATTTTCGCTATAAATTTGTTTCTACGAAATTTCAGAAGCTGCAATTTTTAGAGCGCAAAGACGAAATTCTAAGGAGCATCATCACAAATTTTTTAGAGCTTGGTTTGCAATATTTTTGGAGATATGATATGTGGAAGTTAGGTCTTTTCCAGGATCCCGAATTTCATCTCAAATAGGTGATCGTGGGAAAATATTCATAACTCTCTCTCTCAACATCAGATTGGAATTCTGTAAAATGTGGCTGGAACCACACGGAATTTAGTTTCGTTTCTATCAATTTCAGAGCCAAAGGAGAAAACCGTGACATGTGGCATGTCATACAAGTTTTCTCTGCTAAACCAGTCCATAATTAGGTTATTGTGGGAGATTGGACATAACGTTTCCTTGAAGAATCCAAATCATGTCAGACCCGTGGCATTTGAAAGAGGATTTAGAGGGTTACTGCAGGACCAAATTTTAGATTTTGAAGATCTCAAATCATAGAGACAATTCAGTTTCAAAATCGAGCTCCTCAAAATCAAGAAAAATGTGTGTATTTGGTTTTTAAAATTGCATAATATTTGTTTGAAAAAGCAGTTTGAAGTGATTCCAAGGGTATATTAGAATTTTTATCAGTATTGGGTTCTATAATGCCTCCAAAAAATAATTCCATACCCATTAAGCCCTCAAAAATCTGTACTATGATGCATGAAGAGGAATAATTGCAGTATGAGATATCAAACTTACGGTACCAAGTGTAACAAATTTCAATCTTATGAAGAGAAAGCGAAGATGACATAGATGGTTTCAAAGCATAAATGGAGGCTAAGTTGGATGGTTTGAAGGATCAAATAATATCTAATATGGATGATAAATTAGTGGAAGATCACATCGAGCATCAACAACAAGTTCTCCAACTCTTAAAGGATAACCTAACTTTGGTGTAGAATCTAATGAAACAATAGGAAGATCAACATCACATCAAAATAAGTTCTAAATCAGTCACAGAAACAAGAACTTGACAATTACAATCAATTTTAGAGTATCTCAGCAAGTGGAAGAACTTTCTTGTAGAAGATTCCACATGGGAGGATGAGAATTTTATACAAAAGCATAAAGAAATAATCAAGCATTGAGGACAACACTTGTTTGAAGGAGAGGGACATGTTAAGTCCCTATATTAATAGTATAGTCCCTTATTATGTTAGTGTAGCCCCCCTTATTGTTATTGTTTTACCCCTTTAACCCCCATATTTTTATTATTGTGCCATTACATTATTATTGTTAGGTCGGCTAGGATTACATTATGGCCCCATGAAATCCTATATATAGAAAGGAGGTTTTCCATTTGTTTCATCCAAGAATTTTTCATTCATGTAATGTATTGGAGGTTTCCCCCTCAAAGTGGCTTATTTCTAAGGCATTGTTATCTCTTTTATTCCCTTTTTGGAGTTGGTTTCACAACAATCAGGCTTTAAAGGAAAAGGAAAAAAATAATCCTAGGCTAGTGGGTTGGCCAACCCATGGAAGGCGAGAAGACGCTAATGAAAAATCTCTTGAGAAATACTGTATAAAATACATTATTCAGAATCACAAGGGGTGTGATTCCATGCAAACACATATCATCTTGGGGGATACTAGAAGATCTATTTCAAGGTTTGGTGGAAAGTGTTTTCCCATGTGAATTTTCCAGAGAAAAAAATGGTGAGAATTTTCCTTTACTTTTGCAGTAAAAAATTTATGTTATTATTGATGAAAAAATGAAATAATGAAAATCTCCTATTTACTTTAATATGGTATGCATGAAATTAAATGAATTTTTTTTACTTAATATTGTATCTCTATAGTTAAATAAATATGTGTAATGGGAGACATTTTCAAGATTGTTATACAAAAGGTTTCTGATTGGTGTGTATTGGTGTTTGAAAAATAAATTAATGATAGAGTGATATAGGAATGCGATGTGAAAAATTGTGTTACTATGAATAATTTTACCGAGCTATGGAACCTAATGTGCTACTAAGAATTTATCGAAGTATATACCTCAATGCTTCGATCTGGTTAATAAATAGATCCCATTAAGGGTAACTAGAACTTTCATATAAATTATACTTCAAATAATTTAACACGACAACTGACAGTTCAACGATACGATATTGATAAAATATTAGGATTATTGGGGTTCAAGAGTAAATTGAAGGATATTTATGTGCCTGAAGAGGCTTTAAACACATGGAGGAGGTGGTACTACAGTACCAATATAAAACTCAAAATTGTACGCTACCTTATGATACCTAAATTAGATTCAAGGTTCAAAGCCACTCAGAGTGGATAGTAGTGAGTTACAGAGAGTTACTATAAATATATATAATTGAATGACATATTATGTATTACATGCAATATTAGTATAAAACTAGAGAAAATTAAAAGGATCGTAAGTTATGTTGGAAATTATGGTATGCTCTGATACCATGTTGGAAAATGGAAATAAACAACAAAGGATGTGTTTCCCCTTTACAACACAGAGAATGAAATATTGTGGAAATAAAAAATTCACATAGACAGAGAGCGAGAACACAACATAGGAAAACTTCAGTTTTTTCATTCATCTCTAAAAACATATGAAAATTACATTCCTTTAATACAAAATGGTGGAGCCTGTAAACTTAATGCTATTCAATGCTAGATGGGATAGATCACCACATAATCATCCTTCTGCCGCGAAAGCCCGATTCTTCACAAAACAACATACAAAACACAAACTGTCGGACTTGAAATTTTATGGGTTTCGGCTTTGAAACCACATTGCATCCATGCCCTCATATCGAATTTCATTTCGGTGATTTTAACTTTTAACTAGCGCATATGGGAAAAACTTACGTTTTTGCGATTGCAAGGTGTGATGCCACTATCGCATCGCAACTTAAAACATGTATGTTGTGGGCGCTATCCTCCTAAGCTTGTGATGTGCGATTGTGATCACGTCGCAACTTAAATAAGATAAATTGTGGGTGCTTAAAGGTAATTCATAAGAAATACGAAGTGTGAAATGCGGGTGGAAAAGAAGTTAAATCATAAAAAGTGTGAAGTGCAAACTGTGGGTGCCAAAAAGGTAAACGGTAAATCTCGCAAAGTTTGATGTTTAAGATTTTTCATGTGTGATGATGATGTCGCATCGCAACATCGCAAGTTTTGATTTGGGGCCTAAAATTTAAATGCTAATATGTGCGAAGTGTGGTATGCAGGTGGTAAACAATGGGAAGTGCGAAATGCGAAAAGGTAAGTAGTATGGCGATAACAAAGGTTTGTGGGCGGATTTGGTAATGCGGCAAGGTATGATGGGTCGCACTAAATCGCATCAATTGAAACTTAAGTTTTGGCGAAATATTAAGAGGTAAAGGTTAAAAATTAGATGGACAAAGCCAAGGCATGGCGGCCCAAGAAAACATGCCAAAGACACAAGAAAATAACAACACTGTGAAGCCAAAGAAGGACACGGGAAAGTGGTGTGAGTTCAATGAGAGCTCCACTCACAACACAAGTGAGTGTTGGACCAAGCAGTCGCTGGTGGACGAGATGAGGGCTTCTGAATTAGATGCATCCTTCGACTCTGAATCAGAACCTGACAAGGTGAATGAAAAAGGGAGGTATATTATTGATGTAGAGCCCAATGCCATTGTTGCCACTACGAAGATCTAGAAGGAGGAACCAAAATATCCAGAGGAGGTAGAGAATCTCTTCCACTCCCAGATGTGGGTAAAGGGTTCCCCACTATGGTTCATTGTCGACAATGGGATCCAAAAGAACCTCATTTCAGTAGATGTCGTGAAGCGGTTGAGCTTGCCGACCACAGCACACCCACAACCATACACCATTGGGTGGCTTCACCAAGGACAGGATCTCTGTGTCAGCCAGCAGTGTCGCCTTCCCTATAACATCAAACCCTTCACGGATGAGGTATTGTGTGACATTGCTCCTATTGATGTTTTTGATGTATTATTAGGCCAACCATACTTGTGGAAGTGACATGTTGTGTATGATTCCCGACCTCGCACGGTTATTGTTACTTCGAGAAATAAATTGTACAGGATACCAGAGGTACCACCGCCTCCCACTATCTCTTTGGTTATTGCAAAACAATGCAGTAAGCTCATTTCCAAAACTAGGAAATTTGTTTTCCTGATGATGCGCCCCCAAGGCAAGAAGAAGATTGTGGCCATGACCTCCAGACATGGCTCCTTTGCACAACAACAACAAATGGACAAGGTTATGGAGGAGTATGGGGACATCTTCACCTCACCCATAGGGGTGCCTCTACACTGTCAGGTCAAGGACCCGATTGACCTGATCCCAGGTGCACTGCTACCCAATGGACTGATCCATAGGTGCTCTGTTCTAGAGAATGATGAAATCAAGAGGCAGATTTAGGAGCTGCTGCAGAAAGGTCACATCCGGCCAGGTTCATCGCCCTGTGGGAGCCTGATCGTGTTGGCACAGAAGAAGGATGGGACTTGGAGACTCTGTATTGATTATCGCGCACTGAACAAGATCGCTGTTTGGAATAGGTACCCAATCCCAAGGATTGATGACCTTCTGGACCAACTCAAAGGGGAAAAATATTTCAGCAAGATCAACTTGAAGTGTGGGTATCACCAGGTACTAATCAAACCCTTTGATGTGTGGAAGACTGCCTTCAAAGCCAAGGAGGGCATTTTCGAATGGCTCATTATGCCTTTCGGATTGATAAATGCCCCTATAACCTTCATGAGGTTTATGGGTGACATCTTGCATCCATTCAAAAACTCATTTGTAGTGGTATATTAGATGATATTCTTATCTTAAGCTAGACTTGGGAAGAGTTCCTCCACCACATCTGAGAAGTCCTCCAAACACTGTGGCAACACAATTTGTGTGCCAATTTGGAGAAGTGTACTTTTGGCATGACCCAGGTTCAATATCTGGGATACATTATTGATGAAAGGGGGGTGCATGTGGATCCAGCCAAGATCCAATTCATTCGGGATTGGCGAGCCCAAACCACCCTAACAGAGCTTTGCAGCTTTCTGGGTCTTGCTAATTTCTACCGTAGGTTCATGTTGGGATTCTCTCATATCACTTGGCCCTTGAGTCAAGTCACCAAGGGAGGAGCGAAAGAAAAATTCTGTTGGTCGGAATCTCAACAGAAGGGGTTCGTAGAATTGAAACATCGCCTCTATTCTGCCCAGTGCTCACATTACCAGACTTGCAACAACCATTTGAGATTGAGACAGATGCCTCTAACTATGCTATTGGGGTAGTTCTTACTCAACAGGGGCATCCAGTGGCATATCACAGTGAGACATTTTCGGACATAGTTCAAAAGTATCCCACTTATGACAAAGAAATGTATTCCATTGTGCAAGCTTGTTGACAATGGAAACATTACATTTTGGGGAAGGAGACAATCATCCACAAAGACCACTGACCCCTGTAGTTCATACAGACACAAGGGAAGTTGCAGAATGATTTCCATCAGAAGTGGTCCACATATCTGCAAAAATTTCATTTGAACATCAATTACAAGAAGGGTAGCACCAATGATGTTGTAGATTGTCTTAGCCGACCACCGATCGTGGCCATAACCACCGTTCTCAACTCTTGTGGGCATGAGACTTCTGATTGGACGCTTCTCTATAAGAGTGACCCAGAATTCAGCTACACATACAAGGCACTCTTGTGGGGTATGCAAGTTCCAAATTTTCTCCTCCAAGATGCACTATTATGTCACCTAGGACACCTTTGTGTTCCTTCAAGAAAACGTACCAAGATGATATGGGAAGCACACTATAGTTGAGTCGCTGGGATTTTAGGATTGAGAAAACAGTGGCAGTATTGCAGAAGTATTTCTATTGGCCGAACCTTCGACAGGATGTCAGGAAGTACATCAGATCCTGCACTGCTTGCGCCATTTCCAAACCGAGCATCAAGAAGCAAGGGCTCTATACTCTGTTAACCACCCCTAGTTGACCTTGGGAATCCATCTCCATGGATTACATGTTAGGCCTTCCTTCTACTAAGCATTGAAATGACTGTGTTTTCATGGTCGTCGACAGATTCTCAAAGATGGCCATTATGGCGGCCAGCAAGAAGAATATCACAGCAGAAGCCACTACTAAACTCTTATTTGAATGAGTGTGGATGCACTTTGGGATCCCACAGTCTATCATATCAGATCATGACAGTAGGTTCCTCAACACATTTTGGTCCAGCCTCTGGTCAATGTTGGACACCAAGCTCACCAAGTCCACAACTTTCCATCCCCAAATTGATGGCCAGACAGAGGTCGTCAACAAGATGATTGTACACACTGTACTCATGTACAATTTGAAGCATCGACACACATGGGATGAGAGCCTTCCCTATGTACAACACAATTATAACCGGGCTCTCCACAACTCAACTGGCCACAACCCCTTTCAGGTGGGTTTGGGATTCCAACCACTATGTCCCATTGACGAAGCCATGCCATTTGTAGCTGCTCAAGCCGATTTGGCTCATGTCTAGTCTGAAGCTGACAAAGCAAACAACTTCATCAAGTGCATTCAGCACATCCGCCAATAGGTTCATGACATATTGGACAGAGCCAATGCTAAGTACAAGCAACGACATGATCAACATCGGGTACCACACAACTTCCAGGTGGGCGAAAAAGTGTGGCTACATTTGCAGAAGGAGATCCTCAATAGACCCCACCGCAAGATTCGCCTACTCCGATATGGGTCGTACACCATCACCAAGGCTGTAGGAAACAATGCCTTCGAGTTCAGTATTCCACCATTCCTTGGTCTGCACCTAGTATTTAATGTAGATCGCCTTCGTTCCTACTTCCCACCTCTATTGGACACCTCTGACATTGCAGAAGAACTCACACCAAAAGAGTTAAACCCAGACTGCATGGAACAGGCCACCACAGACTGTATCATGGACATGAAAATCAAGAACACTCACCGACAAAAGATCCAATTGTATCGGGTTGTCAAAGCTAGCCAACTCCTGCACCAAGGCAAGTGGTTCACTAGGGACCAGGTTCAACAGAAGTTTCCTCATCTCATGGAGGAACTCAACGCAATGGGGACCATTACTTCCTAGGGGGAGGAATGATCTAGGTGGATATTAGTGGCCACCCGCATATTCCACTTGGGGCCCCACCATTGTCTCTTTCAGTTTTTTTCACAACTTACTATTTTTCGCATTTTTTCAGGTTCTGAACTTCTTGAGCGATTTTGAATCACCAAACGGAGATATTATGCCGAAGTTACATCCCTAGGAAGTTGAAACACCAATTTACCCAAACGGGGCCCATAGTTTTGGTGCTTCATATCCTAGGGTTAGGTTTTTGGACGTTTAGAATTCTCCATTGTTTCTCCATAACAAATAGGCCCTCGAGCCTCATTGTAATACAGTTCAGAGGTCTGTAGTCACCACATCTCTTCTCAGAGATTCACTACCAGCACCCTAGCTATTTATTTCCATCATGTTTGTAAGCATATTTATGTGATTTCATATTAATGAAATGAAGCCTTATTTCCGTTGTATTTATATGTTTATGGTTATTTCTATATTCTATTGCGTTGTTGCATAGACCAGATCACTGTACAGGTGGACAGAAGGTTCAAATTTTTTTTATTTTGATTAAACTTACACTCCATCCCGCATTGAACTTTTGATTTTAAAACCTGCAAGTTCATTTCTTTGGTTAAATGGCCGTAGCCTGTTTTGTATGGAAAATTTGTGGTTGACCACACAAACATCTGATTCATAAAGCCAAGCCATACCTGCATTTAAAACATCCACCAACCATTGTCCTTGCCGCCGGTTGTTTTGTATTTAAATTGAACCACATCATGTTTATGGAAGAGACACCACTGCCATGTCACGAGACTGGTGGACCAATATCGTGCCTATCACAAATCTTGAAGATGACGTCACACCAGCCAAAATTGGATGCAATAAAGATTTATCAAATATCGTTAAATTATTTTGAAGTCCGCGCGGGGTCCACCTTCCACGGAATCGCATGGCTATCGCACAAACCCAATACACAGTCAGCAACCCAAATATTGGATGTAATGAATTATGAAAAGGCGTTTTGACTTAAGTTTTTCAAATCCGCGAAATTTAATTTACGTAAGGTTTTACACCTTGGGTAAAAGGTTTAATGGTTTATGTTTTATTAAAACACTGCGGCATAGTTTTATTTTATAACTTGCAGTTATATATTATGTAAGTCTTATAATATATACATTATAAATATTTATATATATTTATATATTTATAATATATATTTAAAGACAAAAATGTGTGCAGTGTAATAAAAAAAAAAGAATGAAAAGGTCTCAAGGCAAGTAAGCCACAATTTTTTTTTAAAAGGATTGTTAAAAAGTAAAAAGACAGCGCAAATTTTTGTAACTTTGTGTGTGAAGCAACTTGAAGTGAGTTTTGTAATCAAGAACAACTGAAGTTCTGAAGCCAACTGAAGTTCTGAAGCCTCTCATTTTTAATAAAATAGAAGTTTTTTGTGCATCTCTGTCAAAATTGTTAAATGATTTCTCTCTGTCAAAATTGTTAAATGATTTCTCTGTGTTGGAGAGATTTTGTTTTCTCTTTATGTGTTTGGAATATTTTAAAAATGCCAACACATCTAAGATTTGTAAATATTTTGAAATTCCAACACATCTAAGATTTGTAATATGTATACGTTGAACTTTGTTTCTCCATAATACATTGAGATTTATTTTTCCATTATAACTTCAGTTTTATTTCTCCTATGAATGTGATAACGGTTGTTGGAATGCTCTTTTGATACCATAATAATCCTGCTCCAATAAATAACATATTTTACTCTCCATAAACGTAACTTTTATGCTCTTATAATATACTATTCCCTCATAAATGAATAATGTTGCTCCAATATATGAATGAGGTTGCTCCAATCCAATTATCACAATTAACGCAGGGCAATTAACACAAATTCAATCCAATTATCGCAACTTCGATGTATTAATTATAGAAATTGTAGGCAAAGTTAATAATATAATGCAATGATATTATATTCATGTGTCTCCAATCCAACTTCATATGTATGAAAGTCGAAACGCTAATATAAATGAATTCACTTGCCAACACCCATATTTTAATGAAATTTCAAACATAATCGATTCCATGCTTCCTGAAGAAATATTTCCACCGAAACATCTCTACACCTATCTCGTTGCTGACTTAGCCATGTGGGAATTTCACATTGGATTCTCCATTTGCAATGGAGCAGAATACTCCTTCACACGTACGATAGATGGAAATAAGTAAAATTATCATTTTTTGTGCTGGACTACAAAGCCAGGCCATTCAACCTATTCCTATCGATTTTTTATTAGCAGGTGCATCTACTTGTACTGCCGTGATGAAAATCTTCTACTTGCAACTTTCGATTTTTATTTATTTATTAGAACTCAGATCACCATCGTTTATAATTCCCATTTGAAGCCCCTCTTCTGAGCCAGTTCAAAAATCTCGATTTCTTCCAACAATTTCATCACCCCACATGTCAACAAAGTCAATGATGCATCCTATAACTATTCTTAATGAAATTTCTGCTAATCAAATCGACAGTAATAGTAGTGGATTTCCAAGCATGAGCCTGTATCTCCACCTCCACAAGTCACTCGATTGCGGTCTTTCCTTTATGCAACCTTCCATAATATATGACTCACTAAGTCCATATTGAACCACGAGCAACACTAATTTTTTTTTTTTGTTATATCGATATCAACAATACAAATCACAAATCCACCATCCCATTTTCTAATTAATAATTCATTTAGTAGTCAGCCTCCCTCTCTTTTCATCATTAGATAATGATTGATGCAGAACCAACGGATTGACTATAGGCGAATCTCATATATAACTACTACTCTTCTCTACAACTCCTTTAGGTTTACTCTCGTTGAATAATGTATTTTAGTTTTCCCAACTCCTTTAGGTTTACTCTCGTTGAATAATGTATTTTAGTTTTCCACGTCACTCAAGCTACTAAAGGATTGGGAATATAAAGTTTGAGATCTGTCTTTTATGATCTGCTCTTATCTTCCTGTTTTTCTTTCCTCTTTTTTTCCCATACTTTAGTAGATTTCTTCCACAAGAGTTTTGGGTTCCTTTGCTGTTACGCTCATTAAAAAAACATTTTTAACTCGTTTCTCTGACTTATTGAGGGATTGCAGGCTTGGCCAATTTATCTAGGTGAAAAATCAATACAAAGTTTGTTTTATTGGATGTTGCTTCCTCTTTCTTTGTTGAAATTTCTTAGACCCTTCACATATGCATTCCATATTTCTTTGCATCGTTGGAAATAAGCAATGTTTCCATGTATCGTTTTCAAGGACAATTTTTATATTTAGCCTTCACAAGAAACTTTTAATGAGACATGTTTTTAAAGGAATCATTTAGCAGTTTTATTAGTCCCTGCCCCTTCGGCGCTGGCAGGGACTATTGTAATCGATTTTTTTCGGTTTGATTAATTTGCAAACAAACGAAGCTGCAAACCAAGTAATTAGCCTAAAGTTTTAAAGTTATATTTTATAAATTGTGTTTTTACAACCAATAAGAAAATTTTCACCGCTATTCTAACCACTCAGGAATTTATAGATCTTATTTGGCCTCATATCGAGGCAAGATGTGAGAAAAACTTAAGATATGTTTCAATTCATTTGGAATATTTTTGTGAAATTGATTAATGCTAGCATTAATAGGCAAGAATTTTATGCTAAAATTACATGATGTTTATACATGCTCCCATCAAAGTTTAAAAGAGTGTCATCGAAGTTTCGTTCAAAGTGCCACATACACCGCCATGCATACATAGCCACATACACCGCCATGCATACTACCACATGAACCGCCATGTAGATGTTTGGTGTCACCTACACCGCCTTGGATCCCCGTGAAAAAACACACCCCTGCCAACCTGCAAACCTTTTATTTCAAGTGGCTGCCTTGCAAAAACACAATCGATGTCGGGTTGAGATATCTCTTCTGTTTGGGGATGGGATCTATCTTCTGCCACAAATGTATAAATCTTGTTCTTGACTTCAATTCAGCTGAAGCATGGCTTCTTTTTTTTCACTCCTCTGTATTTCATCATTGTTCAGAATCAATCCCCACACAACCTTTCATCATTGTTCAGAATCGATCCCCACACAACAACACTAGCTGAATTGGCATCCTATCAACAACATACTGCAAGATACTGCAACAACATATTAGCAATCGTATGAAGATTATTTAGTTTTCCCATCAGCAACAATCTCCTCTCTGCTGGGATTAGTCAATTCAAGGAGGTAGTTCGGATGCCACGATTAAACTACTTCTAGACTAATGACCAGAGGAAGTGACTCTTAATCTGCATCACATGTAAATATCACAGGTAAATATGAGTAAAAATCCTTATAATTTATGCATTTTGACAACAATTAGACCTGGAAAGTGATCTTGCATTCTGTCCTCTGGTTTTGTTAGGGTGACTGCAATTTTGTTGATTGTTTGTCATAGCATAGTTCGTTATTCTGAAGCTATTTGGGAGTTAATTCGCAGATCAGGAATAGCCATATAACACAGAGTTGTTAAAAAACAGAAATACCCTCTTTCTGCCTCACGCCTGTCTACTAATTTTAGTAAACGAAGATAAGGTGGTTTGTCTAACAAATACAAAGTGAAAATATTTCAATATCAAAAGCTTATTACAGTGGCATTCAACAAAATTGCAGAACATTAACAAGAATTCGTAAATCCCAGTGTTCCAAAGGGCTTACATTAAAATGTTCTGGAGTAGTGAAAACATTTCAGTATCAAAAGCTTATTACAGTGGCATTCAACAAAATTGTAGAACTAACAAGAATTCGTAAACCCAATTGTTCTGAAGGGCTTGACTATTTACCAGTTCTTTTCCAAAATGCTAAAAACAAACCCCTAACACCCATGGACATATAGAATCATTTCGACTTGTTAAGTCTCATCTACAATTTGAAAACTGACAGATAAATCACTGTTATTTGAAAATTGATAGAGAAAACGATATTACATACAAAATATCTTATGCCGAGTTAAAGAATCTCCATGCTGTGGTACCTTGCTACCATCACACAAAAAATAATCCTTGTCAAATCTGCTAGCATCAATCCAATATGAATTATGCTACCATCACACATAGAATGATTTCTGTTGATATCGTCAGAAATAATAGGATAGCGGTAGCTTCAAAAATCGTCATCCATCATTTCATCACCTTCTTATCTTGTCTTAATAAGACCTTACAAGAAAATAGAGAGGTAATGATGCAAGCGAGCCTACTGGATGACAGTAAACAAGGGGAAGAAGTTGCATCCTTCCAGAAACCCCTATTAGGGTCTTTTTTGTGGGACTTGAAGTAAGGTGGATAGATAGGCCTGACCGTTCAAAAAGTAAGGCTGCCTGTCTTGCCTCATATTTTCCAAACAGATTCACTCTCATCTCTGGGTAAAAAGAAAGGGCGCCCGGTTCCAAAAACATAATCACCAGAAAATCCATTATTATTTGAACCAGAATCTTCATCTCGATTACAAGCATCAGACTCGCATCAGGCCCTTCAGTTCAAGCATCCGACTCTTTCTTCCGATCACTATACTTAGGCTCTTCCTTTCGATCCAGAACATAATAATATCCCCTTTGAACACCTGGCTCTTCATCCTCATCTCGACCTGCGTCCATCGACACTACCTTTGTCTCTGCTGCTCTAGCTTCCTCTACCTCTGGCCCTACCGCTACTGCTGTTGCTTATTGCTCTGTTTCCTCTACTGAGGAACTTGGCTTGGCAGCACCTTTGTGACATCCAAAGATTTCATTTTTGGAACTCAAAGAAGCACACACCTGCATCAACGAGATTACAAAAAGACCAACATTATGATATCGTACTTACCAACACATGCACTTCTCTCTCCACTAACAACACCTGTGATTCCATTAACTCCATTCAATGACAAATATATTATTAAAAATTAAAAATCTAATGACTGATTTCTATTTATTTATAATTTTGTTTACACTTTGCAGTGGAAAAACGTAATAGGTATGAAGATCGAAGATCGAATATATCAGTTCTAATTATCGGCGTCAATAAGTCTGTCAGTTGGCCCCAAGCTTCTGTCCCTGTGTAAAACAAAATAAAAGATTTATATTGAAAGTTGGCCGGGAACATTTAAACTTTAGTTTGTAGTTGCATATAAGTTACAAATAATACATCTTAGCGAACTTTCTTATCAATGACAGTTTTTAAATAATGTAGGCTTGATAATATTGACGATGGTGCGATTAGTTTAATATGCGTAGTATCTTTGAGCAAGATGGTTACCACTCGTGCATATTATTGGAAAATAGTTATTTTCCTGTAGCATGACCAAGGTTATTTTACTCATTGGCAAATACAAAAGTAAAGGAATAAAAACATTCTTGCAAATTTTGATTTGATCTTTGCCTTTGTATTTTTTAACCTTTGGTATGTGGTTTTACTAGGATGCTAAAATAGTTCTGTTCATATTGTTTGGTATATGTTTTCAATGATTTTTGCAGAAAATATAATGGTTATAGTTAGAATTCATCGAAAAAAAAAAATTGTGTTACAAAAAATTTTGTTGATATTTGATGCAAGAAATAAATTCACCAGATAGTATAATTCACTATGAGGTTGAATACACTTGTAGGAATCATATAATCCAACACCAAATGGTTTTCTCACCTAAGGGAAACAGATGTGTCATTACAAAGCCTCAGATGGGTTGGTGAAGCCTTCAATTTTAAGTAAGGAAAAATCAAGCTTTGGTTCTCATTCCACCGTTAACTCACTTCAAGCTTCCAGAGAGGATCAAGCACTGCTCATAGGTCATAGGTCAGGCAATGAGAAGGAAAAGTCATAAATGAGTTCAAGCAAGCCTTGAAAATAGGGCAAGCTCTGCAATTCAGTCTAAAAATCAGTTCACAGGTGTTGTTCTTCAAACAAATGGAAAGTGGAGAGCACAAATATATGCAAATGGTGAGAGAATATGGTTGGGCACCCTTAACTCAAAAAAAGAAGCTGCCTTGGGTTATGACAGAGCTTCCATCAAGTTAAAAGGCAAAGATGGCCCCTGAAACCTACCAAACGAACCAATATCTGAAACAAAGCTATATTTTCAAAATCTCTTCAAAGATGAACAAGTTGTTCAAATGATCAAGGATCATTCCTATAATGAAAAAATACATTAGATGAAGCACCTTCTCCAGTTACATAAATCAACAGAACAGGGTGAACCTAATCTGCAACAGTTGGACAATTTACTTACAGGCTCATCTACAATGTATAAAGAACATCTATTTCACAAAGAGTTGACTGGTAGTGATATTGGTTCTCTAAACAGGTTTTTGATCCCAATACAACATGCTTGGCATCACTTTCCTACAGACATCCTGGACAATAACAAATAATTTTTTTTTAAATTTATAGATAATGAAGCTAAAGAATGGAAATTCACGTTCACAAAGTGGAAGGGCAGGAGCGGTTTCACCTATGTGCTCACCAGAGGATGGAGAAGATTTGTGAAGGCTAAAAAACTGGAAGCAAGGGATATGGTTTACTTCGCCAGTGACTGCAACATGGCAGAATGCACCTTTTACATTACTGTTTGTCGTTTTCCCAAAATAAAAATATTGCAGGGTTTTCATCCGAGAACCAATTTTACCTCTGAGACTGGTATCAATCCTAAGAGTTCTGTCCCTAATTTTTAGGTATTGTCATTTTCTATGCTATGCTCAAAAATTATATCAATGTATGTCCCGATGAAGGAACTCATGTTCAGATTTTGTGGTTAATTCTAGCTTCAGCCAACTTACCGAGGTGCTGCTCAGTAAAGCATGAAGGAATTCTGTCAAAGAGACCTTCCCGAGACATCGCTGCTACTCACGCTGAAAACATATCAGTAGGAAATTTATACTCCTTTTTACTATGGGGATATTTCTGCAAACGAATACTAAAAGGATAGAGAGCCTCTTGCACAACTCTTCTTCCCAAAAGATGAAAGACATACTAGAGCAAGTGACTTCCTCATGTTGGGTGCCAATTATTTAACAATATTTTAAAAAAAATATCATGGCGTTATTTAAAAAAAAACAAGGTTATTAAAAACAAAACAGAGTTATATTCTTACACCAAAATAACAAAACAAAACAATATTAAATTACTCTGTACAAGATTAAATTAGTATATTAGATCCATATGATCGTGGTTCTAGATAATAACGAGTGATTATTGCAGGGCCAAGCCACATAAATGCATTAGGTCGGTATTATTCACGAGGCAAGGATGAGATTTTCTAAGCTTTGACAATTCAAAGCAATAGAAAGACCCTTCAACAACATTGGCATTCACTCCGGTAAGACCCTCCCACAACACAAAAATTCACACTCACTGTCACTGACTTGGTTAAGACTCTCTCACAACACAAACATTCGCTCTGGTAGTGACTTGCTCTCTTTTTACTTAGCGGCAGGGCTCACAACAAAGACATTCGCTCTGGCAGGCACTTGCTTTCTTTTTACTCAGCGGCAGAGACTTGCTGCCTAGCAGCCTCCCTTGTTAATCCTCATCTCAACCACACAACATGCCATGTCAGCTACTATATTGATAAATCAATATTTTTGTCCCTTTCTTCATTCTAACTTTCTTGTTGAATACACATAAACTAGTGTTCATTCTTATTTGATTCGGTATTTATTTAACAATTATTTGAAGACATTTTAGGGGTTTATCTCCCCCTATTATGCTGCTTATTTAACTTTTTATAACCAACATCCTTGATTTATTTAATAATAAACTCTTCATTATAAAATGAAAACTTCATGTTTCTATTAAAGTATCAAGTTGTTTTCTTTTATTCCTCTTCCATACCTTATTGGCTTCCTTCTTTTGTTGTTTGCATTTATTTTTGATTCATAGTTTGGTATACTTTGATTTTCTTCCATGATGTTTCTGTAGTTCTTTAGAGTATATGGAAGCATGCACTCATTCGCTTTGGAAATGTGTGTGGCTTCTTGTGCTCTTCTTTACAAACAATTTACATTGAACAAATTTATGTCCTTATTCATTGCATAGATAAAAATAACCATGAAAATTATTTGTGTACTTGGAGAATGAATGTGTTCTCTATTTTATTGCATGAGGGAGACTTCTTATTTACTACACATTCTGCTGATTATTATTGGTTTTTTTTTTCTTACAATATTTTGCCACATGTCCATGTTCATGGCAAGAAAAATATGTGATGTTTTTCCCACGAGAAAAGAATCTCCTTTGAGATATTCCAATTTTTTTCAACTCATTTTCACGAGAGAATGATCTTCTTTCAATGAAATCTTCATCTCATTCATTGGCTTTTGATATTGCTTCTTGTTTTTGTTTTATTCTTTATTAGTCATGGTATTGGTCCCTTCTCCTATGGGTATTTTTAGAAAATCTTCATTATCATCTTGAATGTATTCCTTTTCTGAGTTATTCATGGAGGCAACCTCCTCTTCAAACTACTTACAAAACCTGTTATTTTCATCTAACTCTCTACCACCTGAAATAATTTCAGACTCTAATATTTCGCATTGTACCTCTATCTCCTTTAGTTGGTTATTCATCATCTCCTCTATTCTACTTTTCTCTTCAATATGTGTCTTTAGGATTACAATTTATTCCTTGAATTTACGTTCTCTTTCATCACATATTTGCAATAGTTACTTATATTCTCTCCTCTTATTCTTCAATATTTCTATTTCAGCCTAGGATATGTGAAGTTTGGTTTTTTCTTTATCTAACCTTCCTTCATGAGAATCAGGTGGATAAAAGGCCTCATTTGATTGAACATGTTCCTTTTGATAGGACTCTTTTTTCCTATTATTTTTCTTCTTCTTTTAGACAATACAACTACTATTGTCCCCTTCATGCATGAGATGCAATCTACCCCATATTTATTTTGCAGATGTTAAACCTATTACTGTATCAATATCACGATTATGAATATTGTTAAACATAACAAAATTTTCTTTAGAATTCCACTATTTTTCCTACAACGAGGGACATTATTTCCAGTAACCATCACATACAAGCTTCCATACACCAAGTACATAAGCTTTTAGTTCCGTTTTAACATTATTGCTCCATTTATGAAATTTTGATGCACTAGGAACATGTACACTTTGATAGTACATGATTCAACCAGATCTACCTTCAAGCGATTAATATTATGCCAAAGGAACCCACTTTGACACCAATTGATGAAAACTTGACTAAATTGAGAGAGGGGGGGAAGAGGGGCACGGTGAATCAGTATAGTATATTCATGGACATTAAAATTATTTTCATTAAACTCATTAACTGAATCATTACATGAGCATATTAACAGATAATGACTAGAAGTAATAAGCTAACCAAAACATCACATCAACACATATTGATGGCAGATATATGTGGAAACCCATAAAGGGAGAAAATTGCGATTTTATTATTGTTTTGATGAAAATGCAAGATCCTACTACTTATTACATCTGATATGATGTAGGCTCCAACCTACGTGAGGTTTTTAACTTAAATTTTTGCAAGCTACAACATGTAAGGAAGCTCCTATGTTTTTTTTTGGCTACAACCCATAGGAGGTTCCTACCTCAACAATCTCCAATGTGATGTTTATCAAGACACTACTTGAAAGGAGACTACAACCCGTTGATACAAACAAGAAACAACAATGTGTTGGTCTACCTAGTCATAAATTCTGCATACCTCCATATTCATGTATGCCTCTTACGCCCTTCCAATATTCTTCACATAAGCTTCATATGTTCTAGGTAACTAATGCATAACATATCAATCATCTCTCACAGATTCTCCCACTCTCGAACCTACTTTTTCTTCCAGAAAAAAAACATCTTTTCTAAAGATAATTTTTTGGTTGTTTGTATTCCACATAAGAATATGAAGCGAACAGGCTTGAATATTTTCTTTCCACTCATTTGTTTCAAAAATATTCACATCTTGAATATTATAAAATAAAAAAGTGCTCCACCACATATTATTTCGGCCATCTATAATGATTAGGTGCATCAATATCAACAAAGTTCCAAAAAAAAGATTATAACAACACAACACATCCAAGCATTCTCTAATGTAAATGATATACACAACACATATGAAAATAATCCAAGAATATGTATGAGAAATTCACTCTTCAAAGCCACACATATGATCAAATTCATATTTTCTTCATGCCATGGCTTCAACCACCTTGAGTATTTTCTTATTTTACTGCCATGGATTTTTCCCTTTGATGTCATGGAGTATTTTCTTTCTTGTCATGGAGTATTTCCTTTTTTTTTCATGAAGTCTTTCATTTTCTGCTATGGAGTCTTGCCTTTGCTGTCATGGATTTTTGCCTTTACATCAAAACAATTCAGCTCAACAACAAATTAGTGTCACTACAGATTATGTTGTGTAACCAGCTCCAAAAATAGAAGAAAAGAGATATCAACGCCTTAGAAATAAGCCACTTCGAGGGGGCAACCTCCAATACATTACATAAATGAACAATTCTTGGATGATACAAATGAAAAAACCTCCTTTCTATATATAGGTGTCCATGGGGCCACAATGTAATCCTAACCGACCTAACAATAATAATGTAAGGGCACCATAATAACAATATGGGGGTTACAGGGTTACAAAATAATGATAAGGGGGGTTAGACTAACATAATAAGGGACTACACTATTAATATAGGGGCTTAACATGCCCCTCTCCTTCAAACAAGTGTTGTCCTCAACGCTTGATTATTTCTTGATGCTTCTGTATAAAATTCTCATCGTCCCATGTGGAATCTTCTACAGGAAAGTTCTTCCACTTGTTGAGATAATTTGAAATTGATTGTACTTGTCGAGTTCTTGTTTCTGTGACTTCTTCAGAACTTCTTTCGATGTGATATTGATCTTCCGGTTGTTTCATTTGATTTTGCACCAAAGTTAGGTTATCCTTTGAGAGTTGGAGAACTTGTTGTTGAAGCTCATTGTGATATTCCACTACTTTATCATCCATAATATATTTTATTTGATCCTTCAAACCATCCAAATTAGCCTCTATTTTTGCTTTTAAACCATCTATGTCATCTTCGGTTGCTCTTTGTAAGATCGAAATTTGTTGCACTCGATACCGTAATTTTGATATCTCGTATTGCAATTCTTCCTCCTCATGCGTCATAGCATAGATTTCTGAGGGCTTAATGGGTATGGAATTATTTTTTGGAGGCATAATAGAACCCATTACTGAAAAAAATTATTCAATATGCCCTTGGAATCAATTCAACTTGATTCTTCAAACAAGACTTATGCAATTCGGAAAAAAAAATACACACCTTTTTCTTTCTTTTGAGGAGCTCGATATTGAAATTGGATTATCTCTGTGATTTCAGCCCTTAAATATTTGAAATTAAGCACTGAATTAGCCCTCTAAATTCTCTTTTGAATGCCACAGGTGTGACCTGATTTGGATTCTCCAAGACAAAGTTGTGTCCAATCTCCCACAATGACCTAATTCTGGATTGGTTTAGTAGAGTGAAATTGTAGGACTTGCCACATGTCACTGTTTGATCCTTTGTCTATGAAATTGATAGCCATGAAACTAAAGTCTGTGTACTTGCGACCACTTTTTACGGAACTCCAATCCAATTCCCAGAGAGAGAGTTATTGAACTTTTCGCACGATCACCTCTTTGAGATGAAATTCAGGAGCCTGAAAAAGCACTACCTTCCACAGATCATATCTCCAAAAATATTGTGAACCAAGCTCTGAAAGTTTTTGACGAATTTCCTCAGGATTTCAGCTTCGCACCATACTAATTTCAGATTCTGAACCTTCATAGAAAAAATGTTATAGCGCAAATTCCACGATGACCTGTTTAGGAGCTTGAAAAAGGACTTAACTTCCATAGATGATATCTCCGAAAATATTGCGAACCAAGCTCTGAAATTTTTAGACAATCTTCCTCAGGATTTCGGCTTCACACCCTAAAAATTTTAGCTTCTGAAACTTCGTAAACAAAATTTATAGCGAAAATTCCACGATGACCTGTTTGGAGCAGCGAAACCCTAGAATCCAAAGCTCTGATACCAAATGTTGTGTAACCAACTCCAAAAAGAGAAGAAAAGAGATATCAACACCTTAGAAATAAACCACTTCGAGGGGGAAAACTCCAATACATTACATAAATGAAAAATTCTTGGATGATACAAATGACAAAACCTCATTTCTATATATAGGAGTCCATGGGGCCACAATGTAATCCTAGCCGACTTAGCAATAATAATGTAAGGGCACCATAATAACAATATGGGGGTTACAGGGGTACAAAAATAATGATAAGGGGGGTTAGACTAACATAATAAGGGACTACACTATTAATATAGGGGCTTAACATATTCTTCATTAAATAATCCTTGCAACATTATCCAAGAAAATCACAATTCCTTTATGCTTTTAGTTACATAAAATCATCATGACTTATCAAAGGCATCAAAAAAAATATCAAGCCATCAACATGCCAAAATATAACCATATGCAAACATGGCAACATATCACCATGCCATATCACTTGTTGCTTCTCCTTTGCTTTGTAGTTATCAAGCATTCCAAGAATAACATATGAAACTTACAGAATCAACATATGTGAAATCAAAATATAGCATCTATCACACCAACAGGTATTACATATGCTCCTTTAGATACCTTTGTTGATCATGTTCTGCTCCTTTTGCGCTTTACTAACCTATTATTTCTCTTGCCTTAATGTTCCTTTGTCATCACACATTGGTTGATTCTTTTCCTTGTTGTTTCTCCTTTGTTTCCTGCTCGTGCATACCTTGTAACTACTCCTTTCTTTCTCATGCATAACTTGTTGCTTCTCCTTGCCTTCTTGCACTTCCCCTTTCCTTTCTCCTACATAGCTTGTTGTTGCTCCTTGTCTTGTTGTGTTTCTCCTTGCCTCGCTGCTAATTTTTTTCTCCTTTTCCATCAATGACAATAATGCCATCAGGAATGAACGTGTAAACCACACACATACATAATTGAAATACTCGATAACCAATATAACAACATAGGAATTCAAATGAGTCAATGCAATAACAAAAGAGCTTATCATTAATATTTCCATCTATCCAAATACATTTACACGGGATCATCAAAACTTAGTAGTGGGAAAAAATAAATTCATATCATCTTGGTACCATAGCACTAGCCTCACAATCCATCCAACTATAGGCTATCAAGAGAAAATGCTTTCAGCTCCTAAAGCAAAAATTAGCAATCCTATCAGTAGCCTAGATTAAGTGCTAAAAGTCCATATGCATGAGCCATGAGGTTGTTTTTATAGAAATTGGGAGGGTGAATTTTAACCTTCTCCTATGACCTATGGACTCCCTCATGACCTTTCACCATCCAATTGACTCTTGAGCTTCCCTAGGAGTTTTTAACTTTCACCATGACTTGTAGAATTCCGTAGGACCTTTGGAATTCTCTTTTTTCTTTTAATGATTTCAATATTTTTCATTTATGACAAATATAATATATTTACAATATGGTCAGAGGATATTCAAAAAGATTTTACATGTCATTTTGTAAAAAGACCTCACACTTTAAAAAGTTTGACAATTTCTTGATGATATCTTCACCACACCCTTGGGTTGCATTGGCCACCAATTTTGTTCAAACATCCATGAAATACTTAGATCTACATGGTTGACAGTGCTTCATAACAACAACCCTGCAAACATATAATTATCAATTAGGATATGGAAAAAAATCTCTTCATTATAAAATGAGAAACGATCGTCATGATTAAAATCGATTAAGATAATAAATGAATAAAATAAATTTTATCATATTTTATAATTAAAATAATATTTTTTAATATTTATATATTTTTAAAAATATTATTATATTAAAATTGATAAGATATTTTATAATTGAGTATGAAGTTATATTATAATATTTTATTAAAAAAAAATTAATTGGGGTGTTGTAATATGTATTAAAGGAGAAGGGGAAACTACCACCTCACCACCTCCCATTCTTATAAGAGGGGGATGACATGGATGGTCCTCATCACCTCCCATTTATATAAGAGGGGGATGGAATGAATAATGCTCACCAAATCCCATTCATATAAGAGGGGGATGGCATGGCTACTCCACCCTTTGTGTCCACACAAGTTACCAATAATATATTCCCTCAGACACTACTATGATAAGTTGTATAAAATTTGTAAGTTCTTGGCCTAGTAGTTGTAGCTTTGTGTTCTTATATAATGACTACAACACTCCCATGCCATAGGTGGAATATGTTTCCCATAAAATTGGGTTTATTGAGATGTTATCCATTTCTCATGGTGTCATGTTCCTTTACAATCCTTGTGACTCATCTCTGCTACAAGAGGAAGATCTCTCCCATGCTGCTAGTTATGTGAGAATCCAAGCATATGATCCTGGTGCTAACCCTTCATGTGTAGAGAAGGAAGATACCAACTAAGGAGGAAACATCGAGGAAATATATATGAAGGACAACACAGGATAGTACTAGTGTGGGAGGTGACTGACAAGGATTCAACTTTTGTTTAAATAATTTTTTAGCTTAATGGATTGATAATCGTGGGGTAATTTTTTCTATGTCCAATCTGTATAGCTCTTTCAGTTCGCTAGTATTTATATGGTGGAGTTTATTTCATGTTTTATGTAGTGTTCTAGTGGTGTGTATTGTCATTGCAATGCCTCAATTTCTATGGCTATTGGACTCTACTAAGAGATCTTCTTTATTTTTTTATCCCTTGTCACAACTTGCTAAAATAAACTCTATAAATTTTTGGAATGTCAGTGTTAAATTTACATTCATATTGTTAAGGATCCAATAAAATTATTTAATTAGTTTTTTATATTTACTAGTGGTCTTCCTTAATCTAGCCTCTTCTATCTCTGAATAACATGCCCCACCTGTAGGTGTGTTATCATTGGGGTCTTCGAGGTAGACACCCATAGGGACTACCTTTCATTATTTTGAGCTTCATAATGTAGTCGAAAAAATATAAGAGGAAAATCTTCCAACTCTAAACATTCACTACAAATAACCACCAAAAATACTATAATTGCATAATCCTAGCTTGTAATACCCCTCCGTATCTATGTAAATATATTTTGTGTCTAGAATGAACTATTTTTAGATTTATTTGCGAGGATTCCATGGGGGTTTGAATGAAATAAAGAATACAATATGATGACGTACTAAATGAATTTTGTTAATGAAAAAAAAGGGTGGAAATTAATTGGGAAAGAAACACTTGAGTAAGAGATGCTTGCCAAGATTCAGAAACTAGTGTGGTGGATGGGATCAAGATAAATTTCCCTTAAAATATCTTATTTGAGGAAAAATAATAAGAAAAGGGAAAGTAAATAACCACGAGAGAGAAAATCAGGCTTTAAAAGAAAAAGAAAAAAAGTAATCCTACGCTAGTGGATTGGCTGACCCATGGAAGGCGAGAAGACACTAATGAAAAATCTCCTGAGAAATAATGTATAAAATACATTATTCAGAATCACAAGGGGTGTGTGGATTCCATGAAAGTAAATATTGTCTTGGGGGGGACTAGAAGATTTACTTCAAGGTTGGGTGGAAAGTGTTTTCCCATGTGAATTTTCTAAAGAAAAAAATGGTTAGAAATTTCCTTTACTTTTGCAGTAAAAAATTTATGTTATTAAATTTGATGAAAAGATGAAATAATGAAAATTTACTATTTAATGTTAATATAGTATGTGCAAAATTAAACGAATTTTTTTTACTTAATACTATTTCTGTGTAGTTAAATAAATATTTGTAATGGGATACATGTTCAAGATTGTTATACAAAAGGTCTTTGATTGGTGTGTATTTGGGTTTTAAAAATAATTTAAAGATAGAGTGACATAGGAATGCGATGTGAAAAATTTTGTTACTATGAATAATCTTACTTAGCTATGGAACCTAATGTGCTACTGAGAAGTTATCCAAGTATTTACCTCGATGCTTCAATTTGGTTAATAAATAGATCCCATTAAGGTTAACTAGAAATTGCATATAGATTATTCTTCAAACAATTTAACACGACAACTGATAGTTCAACAATACGATATCGATAAACTATTAGGGTTATTGGGGTTCAAGAGTAAATTGGAGGATATTTATGTTTCTGAAGAGGCTTTAAACACGTGGAGGAGGTGGTACTACAGTACCAATAGAAAACTCAAAACTGTATGCTACCTTCTGATACCTAAATTAGATTCAAGGTTCAAAGCCACTCAGAGTGGATAGTAGTGAGTTGCAGAGAGTTACTATAAATTAATATAATTGAATGACATATTATGTATTACATGCAATATTAGTATAAAACTAGAGAAAATTAAAAATATGGTAAGTTATGTTGGAAATTCTGGTATGCTCTGATACCATGTTGGAAAATGGAAATAAACAACAAAGGATGTGTTTCCCCTTTACAACATAGAGAATGAAATATTACGGAAATACAATTTTCACACAGACAGAGAGCAAGAACACAACAGAGGAAAACTTCAATTTTTTCATTCATCTCTAAAAAAATATGAAAATTACATTCTTTTAATACAAAATGGCAGAGCCTGTAAACTTAATGCTATTCAATGCTAGATGGGACAAATAACCACATAATCATCCTTCTGGTGTGATAGCCCGATTCTTCACAAAACAACGTACAAAACATAAACTGTTGGACTTGAAATTTTACGAGTTTTGGCTTTGAAACCACATCACATTCGTGCCCTCATCACGAATTCCATTTCAGTGATTTTAAATTTTAACTGGCACATGTGGGAAAAACTTAAGTTTTTGCGATTGTGAGATGTGATGGCACTATCGCATCACAACTTAAAACATGTATGTTGCAGGCGCTATCCTCCTGAGCTTGCGATGTGCGATTGCGATTGCATCACAACTTAGATAAGATAACTTGTGGCCACTTAAAGGTAAGTCATAAGAAATATGAAGTGCAAAATGTGGGTGAAAAAAAAGTTAAATCATAAAAAGTGTGAAGTGTGAACTGTGGATGCCAAAAAGGTAAACGATAAATCTTGCAAAGTGAGATATTTAAGTTTTGGGATGTGCGATGACAATGTCGCATCACTGTTGAGAATTGGAAAAGGTATGAATTAACCATGCATTTCTTTATCTTTTTCCTTTGAATATAACTCTTTTTATTCTAGAAAGATGATATATTGAAGGATTATGATAGAATTTCAAAGATTAATGTTTATTGTGAAAATTGGCTAAAACTTGTCTTTTATTCTCAACAGGAAACAAATGAAGGGGGAAACCACCATTTGAAAGGCAAAGCTAAAGAAGGAGTAACTGTTGTTCCTCTAGCAAAGGGTTGTATCCAGACAAGAAGGATGAAATCAGAACGCACAGCTAAAGTAAGGTAGGGAACAACACGACTACAGCCTAAGAAGACCAAGCATTAGCTAAAAGAAGAAAAAAGAGAGAGTCCCTCAGGATCTTTCGATCCCGAGGGATCGTTGTTCAAAGTCTATCGTTGTTTCTTGTATTGTCTGTTGAATTGTTATAAAAGGCATTGCCTATAGAAATTGGGGACAGAACGATTATTATTGAAACTCCTTTTGTAACTCTGTAGTTTCTAATCGACTCTTGTGATTAGAGAGCGACTGTTGTAAATGCTGTTATTCCTGATCAATACATGATCTAGTTGCCATTCCATTTCTTGACTCTAGAGTAGCCCAGTGGTGTTTCAGTGGTGGCTAAGGGCCCTTCCCTGGTGGATCCATCTACTGTTTGTATTATTATCTTTCAATTATCGTTGTGTGATGGTTTGCATTTGTTTTCATTACAACTTTCAAGTTTAATAGTTTACTGCTTAATTACTTCATAATATTGGTGTGTTACATTAGTGAATTATGTTGTCGTTCCTTTATAATTTAACAAGAATCTTAATCCTCATATTACTTATCTTGTTTTTTTTTTAACAGACCTTTGTTGTTCAGTAGTTGCTGTTATATTTCAATTGCTGTTCCGTTCTGATTGTTGATTGATGTTCAATAGAATTTGCTACTCAATTCCATTAGTTAGAGATTGATGTTTAATTTCCTTAGATAGGATTTGCTGTTCAATTTTCCTAGATAAATTTTGCTGTTCATTTCTATCGCTGTTCAATTCCAGATTTGTTGTTCATTTTAGTTAATTAGTTTACAGTCTGTTTCATTCCTGCAAAGAGTTGGTTTTGCTTTTGAGAACTTGCCTAGTTTACTTTCATTAGTAGCATTAGTGATTTCGTTCAATTTCCATTTCCATTTAATTGTTTTAATGAGAGATCATCAACTGTAAAGGACATCTGGTTATTGCTACCTCTGTTCTCAGATTGATTATCATGTTTTAATTTGATTTCAATTTCATCAGTTGCTAAAGGAAAGAGTTATCATTACTGCATCCTTGACTGATGATTGCTGGGTGAATGATTGGATTTCAGAGCGTTCAAGTTCATGTCATTGTAGTTATATTTCATTTCCAAGCATCTGTTTACTCTTGTATTTACAACATTATACTACATATTGCAAGGCATTACTCTTAGATTGAATTGCAGCCTCAGACTGAGTACACTCTTGAAACAAAAAGTCGTACCTGGATTGATGATTTATGTAGGATAAATAGGTGTTTAAAAGACACCTTTTATACCTCAACATTTTGGCACCGTTGCCAGGGAAAGTGTATGCCATTTAGAAAGAGTGATGCATATTTGATTTTTTTCTGCTAGGGAAGAGTTGGGTATTAAAAATAGAAGGTAAGAAATTACATACCAAGCAAGGAACATACTTGTTCATCGGCTCGCTTCACAGCAGAATTGAGTAAAAATTTTTTAGGTAGAAATGAATGCTTGCATTTTTTGAATGAATAGAAAATCTAAACAGAACAAAATTCCTCCTAAACCCGAAAAACCTAAGGGACCAGTGACCCTTGGGTGAACAAATTTCATCGACGAAATCCTAAAGAATTCTGAATCTTAGCCATCAGTAGGACCTAGAAAAGTTACTTCTAGACAACCTACTAGTTCCCTTCAGGCCACAGAGTCACCATCTGTAGCCTTTGCTGAGGTCCATAGCCAAACAGAAGAAATTGAGCAAGATCCCCAAGAAATTGAGAATTCTCGCCTAATTTCTCTGCAAGAAGGGAACTCTAGTAATCTCTGCGAAGGAGGAGGAGAAACAGGGGAAACAAAAGAACCAAAATCTCCTCTTAAAGTAATCCAAACAGTGGGCAGCCCAGATAAGGTTAGTGTTGTCAACATCATTCAAAACAGAGCTAAAGGACCTGAATCTCCTCAGATAGTAGGTCAGCAAGGAACACTCATTATTCCAGACCAAGGGAGTGTTGTCAAGGTCATTCTTATTCCTTCTAGTCAGCCTAGGTGTAATTCCCTAGAAATCCCATAAGATATTGGTACATATTTGATCAAATGGCCCACAACCAGCAACCACCTCAACAAACTTCCACACTACAATATCCCATTGTGGAAACTGCAGTTAATGCACCTATGAAGGCCATTCTTCTTCAACATATTCCTACATTCCATGGCTTAACATCGGAAGACCCAGATGCATTTCTGTTTGAATTCAATGTATTATGTAGAGGGTATGACTATACAACCAATCCCCAAAAATTAAAATTATTTCCTTCCACATTAAAAGGAGCAGCTCTACGATGGTTTATGGGGTTAGTTGGAGGTGTTATAAATGACTGGGATCAGACGAAAGCTGCATTTATAAAGAAATATAAGGATTATTGTAGGTCTAGGGAATTAAAAGACGAAATATTTCAGATGACAACAAAACCTAATGAAACACTTGAGGAATATGTAGAACGCTTTCAATACAACCTCCAAAGATCACCCTATGCATCTTTACCCTTACCTGATAATGTGTTAAAAACTACATTACTTAAAGGGATGAAGGAACAATGGGTTGAAACATTAAATATTATGGGAAAAGGTGACATATATCAGGAAATTTTTGCTGACATTATTGATTTATGTATCAGGATTTGAGAGGCAGCACAAGGCTAAAATTAGCAGAACGTGACACGATCACAAGGGATAGTAAGACCTCTGATGGAGGTATAACCTGCGCAAAGATTGGAAATCTACTAGAATATTTTAAAACTAATATTCTAGGGACTCTGACAACGTAGTTTGAAATCATGCAAGCTAAACAAAATCAAGCAGAAGCAGAACAAAATTTGGCAAACAGAAAGAAACACAACCATAAAGAGTGCCCACTGGATGTAGTCAAAATCTGTGCCATCTGCACAAAAGATCACTCCACAGAAGGTTTCCCCTCGCTCCCTGGATTGAAAGCGGTCTACAAAGAGGCAGAAGAAGAATCAGAAATGGTATGCCTACTCAATCAGCGCCGAAAATGGAAGCCACGACAAACAAGTATGCCAATTGATCCATCCTCTTCTTTTTAGTCTCCTCAGTATAATGCTCAGCAATATAATGGAATGTGAAAAAATCAGCCACCCTTCCCCAATTGGTCACAAAAGCCATTTCCTACATCGCCATGGCCAAATCAAACAAATCAAACCAATTGGCCAAACTTTCCTTATTGTCCACTATTTTGGAAAATTAATACTTATCCAACACAATAGTCCCCCTCCACTTTGCAGATTCAGAACTGGCAGTCGAACTGGAAAAGACCTACGAGTCAACCAGCTGGAACGATCCCTCTCCCTCAACCTACACTACCAACACCTTATACATTGCCACAAAATCCCGAGACCAACTTGAGACCGCAACTCCCAGCCCAACCCAACCCAAATCCTAATAATAGGCCGGTTCAGTTTGTTCAAATAATGGAACCACCAGAACTAGAAACTGAATTAAGGGAGTGCAACGACCTTCAACTAAGGTTTGGACGCATAATAGAATCAGAGGGAGACAAAAATGTTCAAGTTGAAAATTCGTTACCTTCAGAAAAAACACTTCAAAAGGAGAATGTGGCTATACAACAAACTCATGAACAAGCAACCACCTCTTCTCCACCATTCCCAGAATGATTAATCATACCTCGTCCAATAGAAAATCCTGATTTTGATCTTCTGGGAGAACTGAATTTTTTTTATATAAAAATCCCACTCCTCCAAGCTATCCAAGACATTCCCATTTATGCAAAAACCATCAAAGATCTATGTATAAAAAATCCAAAGAGGAGAACAACAACTAACCCAACTGTCCAAGTAGTCGACACTCTATCTGACTTATTATTAGGAATGGAAGCACCTGTAAAGTATGAGGACCCAAGAAATCCTATAGTGACGGTGCAAATCAATGGAAAATCATTTCCAAATGCCTTAGTTGATTTAGGAGCTGCAATTAATGTCCTAACAACTACCACTTGTCAAGAAATTGGAATTACATCATTAGATCCAACAACAACCTTATTGGAATTGGTTGACTGATTGGTAGTCAAGCCAGAAGGCACACTACATGATGTAATGGTATCTGTAGACTCCTGGGAGTACCCTGCTGACTTCCTAATTATTAACCGCAAAAACCGGCTAGATGGACACCCATTGATCCTAGGTAGACCTTGGCTGGCAACTGCCAATGCTTACATTGGCTGCTGACAAGGAAGCATGACTATAACTAGAGGAAACTATGTCAAGAATTTAGCTTTATATCCCCCAGCCCAACCAAGCCTATAAATAATAAAAACAAGGAAAAAACCTCTATCATACCTCATGGAAAACATTAGATCACCATTAAACATAGAATATGCCCTCGATTTTAAATACCAAACATAGGATGACATTATTAACAGTTTCATCAATAAACCAAAAATCAGATCACATTTGCAATGTCACATGATCAAGGCAACATTTGATAATAAAGAAGAAGAAGATCTCCTGAAAGACATTCATGATCAATAAATACCCACCACTTTTGTTTACAATAGCAAAATTATAGAAATTGAGCCAGGAAAATCCCTAAACATTAACAAAAACTTGACTGCTGAACAAGAAAAGAAGACGGTCCAACTACTAAAAAAATATAAGGGAGCTTTTGCATGGGATTATCTAGACATGAGGGGAATTGACCCTCAATTATAAACGCACCACATTTATACAGAAAAATATGTTAGACCCATTCGCCAACCCCAACAAATATTAAACACTCATCTTAAAGATATTGTGAAAGTTGAATTACAAAAACTGTTGGATGTCAACTTTATTTATCCAATATCTGATAGCAAGTGGGTCTCTCCATTAGTAGTGGTGCCAAAGAAGAACGGAAAGTGGAGAATATGTGTAGACTACATAGACCTAAACAAAGAAACCCAGAAAGACCACTTTCCCCTTCCTTTCATTGACCAGGTATTAGATACATTAGCAGGAAAGAAATTATTTTCTTTCCTAGATGGCTTCAGTGGATACAATCAAATTTAGATTGCCCGTGAAGACTAAGACAAAACTACTTTTACCTGTCCTTGGGGGACATTTGCTTACAGATTTTTACCCTTTGGCCTATGCAATGCCCTTGCTACATTTCAGAGGGCCATTCTCAGCATCTTTTTAGATTTAATAAATGAAGGGCTCAAAGTATATATGGAGAATATGTGTAGACTACATAGACCTAAACAAAGCAACCCAGAAAGACCACTTTCCCCTTCCTTTCATTGACCAGGTATTAGATACATTAGCAGGAAAGAAATTATTTTCTTTCCTAGATGGCTTCAGTGGATACAATCAAATTTAGATTGCCCGTGAAGACTAAGACAAAACTACTTTTACCTGTCCTTGGGGGACATTTGCTTACAGAGTTTTACCCTTTGGCCTATGCAATGCCCTTGCTACATTTCAGAGGGCCATTCTCAGCATCTTTTTAGATTTAATAAATGAAGGGCTCAAAGTATATATGGATGATTTCACACCTTACGAGATGATTTTGAGCCAGCATTAGAAACTTTGGAAAAGGTGTTACAAAGATGTATTGACACAAGGCTCTGCTTAAGCCATGGAAAGTGTCACATGATGATGACCGAGGGACTCATATTAGGTCATTATATCTCAGTAGCTGGAATACAAGTAAATCCAGCTAAAATTCAGATAATTTTGTTAATACCTACTCCTACCACACAGACAAAGGTACGTAGCTTTCTCGGATTTTCTGGATATTATAGAATAATTATAGAGTGTTATTCTTGAGTAGCTGCACTTTTATATGCATTAACAGGGAATGTTGATTTTATTTGAACAGATAAATGCGACCATGATTTTGAGGATCTGAAAAAGCTTGTATCAACAGCCCCGGTGCTAAGGGGTCCAAATTGGGATTTGCCATTTCAATTTCATTTGATACCTCAGACACAACTATTGGAGCAGTCCTTGGGCAGGAAGAGGATAAAAACCCATATGCAATTTATTATATTAGCAAAAATCTATCTCCTACTGAATTAAACTATACTGTGACTGAGAAAGAATTTTTAGCTGTAATACATGCTGTAAATAAATTTAGACATTATATAACTGGTTATCCTGTAGTTTTATATATAGATCACCCTCCCTTAAAATTTTTAGCAAATAAACCTGTTACAAATGGTAGAGTAACAAGATGGTGTTGAGTCTCAAATCTGCATCTTTTCCATACACTTTTCTATACCTTTTTCACTCACCTGAACCTCCCAAGTTGTCAATATCATTGTATATTAATTGCAAAAGAGCATCTAACATGGTTTTTAACTATATTTTTGTGTCTGCTGTTTGATTTAGATTTTTTTCATCTAGCTGCGGAATCTTGCCACTTTCCGCAGCTGCTGCAACTTTCCGCAGCCATTTTGTGAAACTCTATGTTACAGGTGTCTACAGGAAAAACGAGCCACATGGGCAAGTCAGAAATGATGTGGACATGGATTGTGTCCTATTGGCTCGAGAAAATTCATCTAAAGAGGCTGCGGTCAAAGGTGTCCAAATGGAAGTCAACCGTAGAGTCCCACGGTGACAGGACTCTGTTTCGTGTCACGTGAAGGTTCATATGGCCGTTTCTGAATTGCGGAGGACAAATCAACATCTGTACATGGCTCCATAGCCGAATTCAAACATCCACTCCTCATAGATTTAATTTTCAATACGGCCATGATCCTAGATCTGTGGACGTAATGGTCTACGTGTTCTCCATCAGCATAAACTTTAGGAATCAGTTATATTTCTTTTGTTATAAATAACGTGTTTGTATACGCATATTAGATTAGTCTCTGTTAGTTTTTATTAGTCTGCTCTGTAATGTAATTACGTTGCCACTGTGCCGTAATATCACCTTTCTGTTATGACTGCATTTTAATATAAGAAGACTGTTTCCAAACGTAATTCGTACTTGAAGATTGTTGCCAAGGCTGGTGTAGAGGGCCCCTGCACTTGCCAAGGTTTTGTGCATTATTGTATAGTTCTTGTTTTATTTCCTTAAAGCTCATTGTGCCATAATCCATTCACATGTTTATACATTGCATCTTTCATGGTATACATGCTTCATTTCTGTTTATAATCTTGCATGCTTTCCATTTTACTTCTGTCTTTCATGTTTTATGTTATTGTTAAACTGATCAGTGTTCTTGTTTCAGGTTATAAATAGGCAGCCCGGGCATTTGCATAAATTTTTGACTAATGACATGGAATTAACATTGTTCTGCTACTAATTTGTTTTTCTTAGTTTCTGTTTAATTTCAGTACTGCTTTGTTTAATTCAGTTTTGCTCATTTGATTCAGTAGTTAAATTTAGATATATTAAACTGCTCATAACATCTTTAGTTGCCTCCGAAAGCCACAACTGGATTGATGGTGAGGGATTGTATTATGAAATGTGTAGTTTGATATTAGTTTCCTTTCTGCAAATTTAGATATATTAAACTGCTCATAACATTTTCAGTTGCCTCCGAAAGCCACAGCTGGAATGATGGTGAGGGACTGTATTATGAAATGTGTAGTTTGATATTAGTTTCCTTTCTGCAAGTTAGAAATATTAAATTGTGCATGACATCTTCAGTTGCCTCCGAAAGCCACAGCTGGACTGATGGTGAGGGATTGTATTATGAAATGTATGGTTTGATATTAGTTTACTTTCTGCAAGTTAGATATCAATTACTCAAGTTGTTTATGGTTACTTCCGAAAATCATAGCTGGACTAATGATGAGGGATCAGAAGACAAGTTGATGTAATCTGATTTAGATTTAATTTGTTGCAATTTTGGATTTCTTTAAGCATAGTTTCTTTTGTGTTTAGACAGCAGCAAGAATAGTTTGATTTTCATGCTCAATAGTTCACTGTTTTGATTTATTAGACTAGCAGCACCTTTTCATTTCAGCAGCACATTTTAATTTCCTTTCAAGTTTTGTCATTGTAAGTTTCAAATTCCTTTTTAAGTTTCATGTTGGTAAATCATTATAGAGGATATCGTTTCCTTGAACAAACACAACCATACTTGTTTTTATTTTAGAATTTCCATCTCACCCTAGAAAACCAAAAACGACAAAAAGTTAAGAAATAGGTTATCTTGCACATATAGTGCGCCACACTTCATCAGCTTACGAATCCCAGATTGATAAATTAATGTAGCAATTTAGGACACACTAAATTGAACAAACATTTTGGCGCCGTTGCCGGGGAAGTGTAACTAGGTAGCCAATTTCTTAAAAAAAAAAACAAAACCATAAAAGAAGGGACAACTTGATAACTTCTTGAAGTATGCTCTCCTCTTACACCTAGTGTGACCTGAAAGATCAGAAAGAGAATTATTAGCCGAACTTTTTCAAAAATAAAAATAAAAATAAAAAATGACATGCATAGAGCAAGAGATTCTAGGGGAAGGTTTATAGCTAAAGCCAAGAGTTCGATTTTTACAACTCCATCTTCTTCAAGGCATAGACCAGATTCACCACCATCTACCCCTAGCCTTAAGATTTTTGGAATTCAAGGAACAGCTGAATTAGAGGATTCTCCTATACCACCTACTAAATCCCATTTAGAAAACAAAGAGACTCTCTCTCATCCTCCCTTGATAGAAGAACCAGAGGACTTTAAGGACTCTAAAGAAACTATCATGGCAGAGGAAATAATAGATGGATTTGGAGGTAGAGGTAGAGGTAGAAGAGGAGGAAACAATGGAGACAACAATGGTGAAGGAAATAATGGTAGAAATAGGGAAGGAGACAACTTGTTTGGATTCCCTATAGTTGATGAGGAAACTCATACAAAAATGAAAAATATCTCACCATCTGTTCTCCCTAACTTTTATGGATTGCGAAGTGAGGATCCTGAAACATTTCTGTTTGAGTTTGCAGTTGTGTGCCGAACTTATGACTATATGGAAGACTCTCAAAAACTCAAACTATTTCCTTCAACTTTGAAGGGAGCTGCTTTGAAATGGTTCATGGGATTAGCTACTCAATCTATTAGGACTTGGAATGATATGAAACAAACATTTTTGGATAGATACTTGGACTATTGTATGCCCACCAAACACAAGGATGAGGTATTCAAAATGATGCAAAAAGAAGACGAAAACTTGGAAGATTTACTTGAAAGATTTCAATACAACTTGAAAAGAGCAAAGATGAGCAACTTAGAAGATGAAACCTTGAAAGCCCTCATATTAAAATCCATTAGAGATGAATGGATAGATATTTTAAACATGATGGGGAAAGGAGACATTTCTCAACTTCCACTTCGTGACATAACAGAACCATGTGTCCATCTCTCAAGAGGAAAATCTAAAACAGGAAAAGGGCCTAGGGATCCTTCTCTTATTAGGGCTAACAAATCTGCAACTGGATCAGTAAGTAGGGCAGAGATTGGTAATATGTTTGATGAGTTCAAAACTGATATCTTAGGGAGCCTTAGTGAACAACTAGACACCCTTAAAATCCAAAACAGCAGAAAGCAGAAACAGACGCTTTAGCCATCTTTTGTCCAAAATGTAGGAAGAAACATGCTTTGAGGGAATGTCCCTTGGATGCAAAAGTTGTAGAAACATGTATGATTTGCTCAGAGAATCATGAGATCAAGGATTGTCCTTCAATTCCTGGACTCAAAGCTATCTTTCAAGAAGACCCAAATTCAGTAGAATCTCTCTGTTTTGTTGCAAGGAGACCTTGGCAGGGACAACAAACTCAAGGGTTTAACAACCCTATGAATCTTCAAACCCCACAAAATTGGAATCCTTGGCAACAACTTTGGCCCCAACATCATAATCCATATCAACCATGGGTACAAGGGATGCAAAATCCTTATAGGAGATTTGCTCAATTTTATCAATATCCTCAATCTTTTCAAAATCAACAAGCTCCACAACTTCCAAACCCAAATCCACAACTTTCATTGCCATTTCCACAACAACAACCTTCTCAACAAAATCCAAATCCTCAACTCATGCTCCCATACCAGCAAAAGACAAATCAACTTCCAGCTCAGCCATTGCCAAATCCTAACAATAAGAATCCTCAGAATACTTACATGGTAGAAGGACAACAATTTCCTACCTATATGATTGTTCCTCTCAACGATGTACAACTCAGATCTGGTAGAGTTTTAGAAAAACCTTCTATAGATATTCAAGAGCAAGATACCTTTGAGGAGGATTCTCTTGAAGTCAATAAAGGTTCTGAGGAAGAATCTCTTCAAAATCCAAGCATGCAAAAAGAAAAGGAAAAGTTAACACCCACAACTCCTATAGTTGAGCGACCTGCATCTTCATCTACACCTCCTTTTCCTGAAAGACTACAAATTGACAAGGGGGTGGAAAAACAAATCTTGTTGCCTAACTATGACTTTCTAGATGAATTGAAGAATGTTTGTATCAAGATTCACTTGCTACAAGCCATTCGAGAAATTCCTATTCTAGCAAAAACCATAAAGGAGTTGAGTTTCAAAAGACCAGGAAGGAAACTAAAAGACACAAGAAGAATCCACCTGGTAGGAAAGATTGCAGATATTATGATGGGAAAAATTACCATGCAGAAGTATGTAGATCCGGGAAGTCCAATTGTCAAGACACATATAAATGGGATAGAAATTCCAAACACATTGATTGACTTAGGGGCTGCTATCAACATTATGAGTAGACAAACTATGGACTAGCTAAAACTTCCTAACCTTCTTTTTACACCTACTTTACTGCAACTTGCAGATCGATCAATTATTAAACCAGATGGTGTATTAGAAGATATTTCAGTCTCCTTAGATTCTTGGGAATATCCGATAGATTTTATGATTTTGACTCCCAAAAGTAATCTAGGAGGGCACCCACTTATCTTAGGAAGACCTTGGCTAGCCACAGCTGATGCTTTTATTAGTTGTAGATTTTATGACATGTACATTTCTAATGGTAATTCGAGAAAGAAATTCAATTTGTATCCTCCAGCAAAAGAAATCACAGAAGTAGGAGACAATGAATGGGTCGATGATGAGGACATTATACAACCTGTCTTTACTATTTCTGAAATCAGTGAGGATAGTCAAATTCTGAACACATTAGAAAATTTTGAGACATCTTCAGAATATGACCCCACACAATTTAAGTTGGAATCTGACATAGACTATTTATCATCAAGACAAATGTCTCTTTACTCTATGGAAGAGTTTGGTAGTTCTACCATTGAGATTTTTCCAGGAAAAACACTGAATATCAACAAACATTTGGAAGAGTCACAACAAGAAGAACTAACCAAAATCTTGCAAAAACATTCTACTGCATTTGCATGGGAGTATACTGACATGAAAGGTATTGATCCTAAGACTTGCATCCATCATATCTATGTTGAGGAAAACAGTAGACCAATCAGACAACCTCAAAGAAGGATGAATCCAAATCTTAGGGAGATAGTGAAAGAAGAGCTCCAAAAACTTCTCAATGTAAACTTCATTTATCCAATTTCAGATAGCCGAAGGGTTTCTCCTTTGGTTATAGTACCTAAAAAGAATGGTAAATGGAGAGTATGCATTGATTACAGGGAATTGAACAAAGCAACTTTGAAGGATCACTTTCCTTTGCCTTTTTTTGATCAGGTATTAGATACATTAGCAGGTAAAAAGTACTTTTCATTTTTGGATGGTTTTAGTGGCTATAATCAAATTCAGGTAGCACCTGAAGATCAAGATAAGACCACATTTATTTGTCCATGGGGAACTTTTGCCTACCGAGTGCTTCCTTTTGGGTTATGTAATGCACCAGCAACATTCCAAAGAGCAGTACTAGGAATTTTTTCTGATCTAATTCATGATTGTGTAGAGGTTTATATGGATGATTTTACGGTTTATGGTAATTCATTTGAAGAGGCATTAGAAAATTTGGAAAAAGTTCTTATAAGATGTAAAGAAACAAACCTTTCATTAAGCCATGAAAAATGCTTTATGATGTTTATTGAAGGGATTTTTTTAGGACATCATATTTCAGGAGATGGAATTAAGGTTGATTAGATCAAAAGTTGAAGTCATCTCCAAGTTACCTATTCCAAATTGTCAAAGAGATGTTAGAAGTTTTCTAGGATTTACTGGTTACTATAGAATATTTATAGAAAACTTCACTAAAATAGCATCTCCACTTTTCAAATTGCTTACAAAAGACTGTGAATTTAAATGGGATCCTGATTGTCAATCAGCTTTTGAAACTTTGAAAACAAGAATATCTGAAGCACCTATCCTGAGAGGACCAAATTGGAAACTTCCTTTCCATATTTCTACAGATGCTTCAGATACAGCTCTTGGAGATGTGTTGGGTCAAAAAGATTTAATTCCTTATGCCATTTATTACACCAGTAAAAATTTGACTCCCACAGAGTTGAACTATACTGTGACTGAAAAAGAGTTTTTAGCCGTTGTTCATGCAATTAATAAGTTTAGACATTACATAACAGGCTATGAAACTTTTATTCATACTGACCATTCTGCAATTAGATATTTAATGAACAAACCTATTACTAATGGCAGAGTGACAAGATGGCTCTTACTTTTGCAAGAATTCAATATTACTGTGTTGGATAGACCAGGAAAACAGAATATAGTAGCTGATTTCTTGTCTAGGATTCAGAATACTAAAGAAGATTCTCCTGTAGAGGATAAGTTTCCTGATGAATACTTGTTTGCAGTAACTATTAAAACTCCTTGGTATGCAGACATTGCTAACTATTTGGTTACAGGGAAACTACCTTCACATTTATTTCCAAGTGAAAAACGAAAAATTATTCAGGAGAGCTCAAAATATTCATGGATTTCTAACGAATTGTTTAAAACAAGGCCAGATCTTGTAATCAGAAGATGTGTCAGGGAAGATGAAATGCCTGATATTCTTAAGGCATGTCATGATGAACCATGCGACGGACACTTTGCAGACAAAAGAACGGCCTATAAAATCCTCTCTTTAGGATATTATTGGCCTTCCCTCTTCAAAGATGCAAAACAATATGTCAAAAGGTGTGACAGCTGCCAAAGAGTAGGGAAACCTACCCTTTCAAATGAAATGCCATTGCAAACACAGGTACTCATTGAACCTTTTGAAAAATGGGCTTTAGATTTCATTGGACCGATTAATCCACCATCGAAGCAAAAGAAGTATATATTGGTTTGCACTGATTATGTTACTAAATGGGTAGAAGCTAAAGCATTAGTATCTGCTACTGAAAATTCGGTTGTTCATTTTCTTTATGAGGATATTTTTACTCGCTTTGGTGTTCCAAGAGAAATTGTAACAGATCAGGGGAGCCAATTCACATCAAATTTGGTGGAGAAGTTGATGGAAGAATGCAAAATCAAGCACAGAAAATCTACTCCTTACCATCCACAAGCAAATGGTCAAGTGGAGTCCACAAACAAAGTTCTTGAAAGTATCATCACCAAAACTGTTCATCTACATAGAAGAGATTGGGCGGAAAGGCTTCCAGAAGCCTTGTGGGCCTACAGAACTACATGGAGGAATACAACAGGACATTCTCCCTATGAACTTGTTTATGGGAAAGAAGTCTTGCTCCCCATTGAGTTCCAAGTCAAGACCTTCAAGATAGCAGTTCGGTTGGGGATGGACTTATCAGAAGCCCAAAAGCATAGAATGGAGCAGTTGAATGAGCTAGATGAGATCAGACAAGAAGCAATTTTAAGAACTGATCTAGTTCAATATCAAAGAGCTAAATGGCATGACAAGTACATCAAAGAGAAGAAGTTTCAAGAAGGAGATTGGGCATTGTTATTTGATTCCAAGTTTAAAGATTTCCAAGGAAAATTTCAGATTCATTGGCTTGGGCCATATGAGATTGACAAGATCTTTAACAATGGAGCGGTAAGAATCAAGACCATTGATAAGTTTCAAACTCATCTTATTGTGAATGGCCACAAATTGAAAGTTTATCATAAGCCACTCTCAAAAGAGGATTTTGTCAAAGTGTTTCAAGAGAATTCTGCAATCAGGCTGGTACAGAAGAATTCTTCTTCTCTACCAACCTAGCTTTTGTTCTTTTCAGTTTAAAAAATAAAAATAAAATAAAATTGTATAAGCCTGAAAACCAATCACTGATTGGCAGTCTTATACAGAAAATATAGGGTGAAAATCAGGAACACCTGACACTCTATATTTTCCAAAAAAAAAAATCTCTCTCTTTCATTTCATAAGTTTTGTGACCACCCACTCCATTCCATTCCACTCCATTCCATTTCATTTCACTTCATTTCACTCCATTCCACTTCATTTTATCTATTTCATTCCATTTCATCAATAAAATTCTTTTTCATGACCATTTCCATCTAGTCATTTGTCATCCGTTCATGTTCATTCATCCAAATAATAGCTGTGTCAGTTTCCGCAGCTGACATCTGTTTCCGCAGCTGACTCCAGTTTCCGCAGCCAGAAGCAGATTCCGCAGCTACTACTCTATTTTCAAAAGAATGTACAGTCAGATGTTATTTCCATAATCATGAAATAAAATGCAGGTGAGAGGATCAAAAATGAAGACCTGGAGCATTCAAGACACCAATAAAGAGCAACTAGTTGAAGACCAAGGGAAAAGGCAAAAGATTCCAAGGTATGAGTAAAATTCATTTCAAATAGCATTGAAAAACACATTTTTATATAGTTCTAAACCATAAGCTCCATCCATTATGTGCAATGATTATATTGACAACTTCCGTAACCCTTTCGCAGTCTCCATATGATCCTCCCGCATCATTCTTAAATGGTTCCATAATTAAACCCCCGATCTTCACTCATATTCCGATATTCCACCGGTGACAATGAGACGTAATTGATTTGACCACGGACTCTTACAGCCGCATAAATCCAATAGTCGTTGTTTAAACGTGCTCACATTTATTTCGCAGCCACCAAATTTCAAAACACTGCCGGATGTGTTATACTTTGTTAATCTCACAGCCGTATCTATGTCGTGCTCACGAAAACCCCTCTCTGTTCTGTCTCACTCCATTTCGTTCTCTATTACACTATAGTCTGTATACCCACTTTCTGATATCTACCCACAGTCATTGTGCTCATCTTCGTGCATTCAGCCGTTCTATTTCCATTGAATCCTCACGCAGGCAAATTTGTGAAGAGCAGAAAGAAGAATGGGTAAATTGCTAAGAGCAGAACCGGAAGGACCTAAGTTCATGGAGGGATATCCGCAAGTAAGGGATATATTGAAGAAAGCAAAGTGGCTGCGGTTTATCCAAAAGTTCAGAGGTTATCATAAAGAAGTGACAAAAGCATTTGCAAGGTCATTCAATGGCTTGGAAGTAGAGATTGGAGACCTTAAGTTTGCGGTGAACGAGGCATCTATAGCATCTGCCACGTAACTTCTTCAAGAGGGTGAGCGTTGGTTTAAGAATAAAAGCATCAGTGATGAAGCCTGGAGAACAATCTTACGAAACCAAGGTATGGACATAACTATTTTTAAAAGAGGAATTCTTGTTCATGCATTGAAAGAGGAATGGGCTACTTTGCTGCTAGTTGTTCAAAAATTCATTACCTGTGAAGGCCGTTTTGGGTCCATGTATATGTACCATACCAAATTTCTGATGAATTTTCTAGATAATCAAACTCTCAATCTCCCATATTTTCTATTAAATAGTTTGAAGAAAATGTCTGTAACTGTTCAGAAGCATTTAGGAGATGTAGAACCACATCTATATCACCACGGGCTTGTAAAAATTTTGATTGAAAAAGAGTTAAAGGAGAAGAAAGACACATGGGAACAATTTCTGATTAGAAATTTCTTTGAGGAACCTCAGGAAATTCCTGAAGGTAGTACAACAAGAAGAAGTAGGAGAAAAAGAACAATTGATGAAATTCAAAATACTCCTACTACTACAATTGAAAGAACTGATAGGGAAGAGAGACTGTCAAAGAGGAAGAAGAAAGAAACTAAGGGTAAGAAGCCAATAACACCAAAAGAGAGAAAAACTATTGAGGCTATACATCAAACCCCTTCTTCCGAAGAAGAAGATCATCAAGTGTTATCTGAAAGATTGGTTCATCTTCAAGAACAGTTATCTATAGCCAAGAAGAAAGAAAAAGGAAAACAAAAGCAAAAGGACAATGGTCCACAGCATGTGAGAAGAAGTTCCAGACTTAAGGGGAAATTGAGGAAAACGCAAATGAAAGGACCCCATTTCATTGATTTCGGAGAAGAAACATCTGAACAATCCCCAGGTGACCATAGTCCATCTCACTCTCAATCAGTTAGTGAACCTGGTTCATTTCATTCTCAATCAGACATTGAACATAGTCCATTCCATTCTCAGCAAGATGTTGATGTAAGCCCTTCTCAGCCAGATTTTGAAGATAACTCTCCTTCACGGAATTTTGGGGACAACCCAATAAAAATGACACCTGATATAGACCCCAAGCAGCAGGAAGTATATGATTATATAGAATCTTTAGAAAAAGCAGCTACAGGTCCCAGTACTTCGTCCATTCAGCCTCACACAGTACAAGATGATTTAGTCCAATCACTAAAACAGGAAGTCTTTGAGCTAGAGCTTTTAAATAGACACATCAAAAATGAAAATGAGACATTGAAGGAACAAGGCAAACTGGACAAAATCATCCATGATAATACCATGCTACATCTGGGAATATGGCAGAAGAAGAACAAGAAATTGAAAAGGAAATGCCAGAAGTTGAGCAAAGCACTGGTTAATATCAAATTTAGGTGCTTAATGAAGAAACCCGGAATGTTGACAGCACCAAGAAAGAGGAGGAGAGGATTGGATGTGCTGGCTGAAGTGTCAAGGCACATGAACTAAGGAAGGAATATCAAAATTTTGGTTGCATGAGGACATGCAACACCTTCACAGTGGGGGTATGTTGAGTCTCAATTCTGCATCTTTTCCATACACTTTTCTATACCTTTTTCACTCACTTGAACCTCCCAAGTTGTCAATATCATTGTATATTAATTGCAAAAGAGAATCCAACATGGTTTTTAACTATATTTTTGTGTCTGTTGTTTGATTTAGATTTTGTTCATTTAGCTGCGGAATCTTGCCACTTTCCGCAGCTGCTGCAACTTTCCGCAGCCATTTTGTGAAACTCTATGTTACAGGTGTCTACAGGAAAAACGAGCCACATGGGCAAGTCAGAAATGATGTGGACATGGATCGTGTCCTATTGGCTCGAGAAAATCCATATAAAGAGGCTGCGGTCAAAGGTGTCCAAATGGAAGTCAACCGTAGAGTCCCACGGTGACAAGACTCTGTTTCGTGTCACGTGAAGGTTCATATGGCCGTTTCTGAGTTGCGGAGGACAAATCAACATCTGTACACGGCTCCATAGCCGAATTCAAACATCCACTCCTCATAGATTTACTTTTCAATACAGCCATGATCCTATATCTGTGGACGTAACGGTCTACGTGTTCTCCATCAGCATAAACTTTAGGAATCAGTTATATTTCTTTTGTTATAAATAACACGTTTGTATACGCATATTGGATTAGTCTCTGTTAGTTTTTATTAGTCTGCTCTGTAATGTAATTACGCTGCCACTGTGCCGTAATATCACCTTTCTGTTATGACTTCATTTTAATATAAGAAGACTGTTTCCAAACGTAATTCATACTTGAAGATTATTTCCAAGGCTGGTGTAGAGGGCCCCTGCACTTGCCAAGGTTCTGTGCATTATTATATAGTTCTTGTTTTATTTCCTTAAAGCTCATTGTGCCATAATCCATTCACATGTTTATACATTGCATCTTTCATGATATATATGCTTCATTTCTGTTTATAATCTTTCATGCTTTCCATTTTACTTCTGTCTTTCATGTTTTATGTTATTGATAACTGATCAGTGTTCTTGTTTCAGGTTATAAATAGGCAGCCCGGGAATTTGCATAACTTTTTGACTAATGACATGGAATTAACATTGTTCTGCTGCTAATTTGTTTTTCTTAGTTTCTGTTTAATTTCAGTACTGCTTTGTTTAATTCAGTTTTGCTTATTTGCTTCAGTAGTTAAATTTAGATATATTAAACTGCTCATAACATCTTCAGTTGCCTCTGAAAGCCACAGCTGGACTGATGGTGAGGGATTGTATTATGAAATGTGTAGTTTGATATTAGTTTCCTTTCTGCAAATTTAGATATATTAAACTGCTCATAACATTTTCAGTTGCCTCCGAAAGCCACAGCTGGACTGATGGTGAGGGATTGTATTATGAAATGTGTAGTTTGATATTAGTTTCCTTTCTGCAAGTTAGAAATATTAAATTGTGCATGACATCTTCAGTTGCCTCCGAAAGCCACAGCTGGACTGATGGTGAGGGATTGTATTATGAAATGTATGGTTTGATATTAGTTTACTTTCTGCAAGTTAGATATCAGTTACTCAAGTTGTTTATGGTTACTTTCGAAAATCATAGCTGGACTAATGATGAGGGATCAGAAGACAAGTTGATGTAATCTGATTTAGATTTACTTTGTTGCAATTTTGGATTTCTTTAAGCATAGTTTCTTTTATGTTTAGACAGCAGCAAGAATAGTTTGATTTTCATGCTCAATAGTTCACTGTTTTGATTTATTAGACTAGCAGCACCTTTTCATTTCAGTAGCACATTTTCATTTCCTTTCAAGTTTTGTCATTGTAAGTTTCAAATTCCTTTTTAAGTTTTAAGTTGGTAAATCATTATAGAGGATATCATTTCCTTGAACAAACACAACCATACTTGTTTTTATTTTAGAATTTCCATCTCACCTTAGAAAACCAAAAACGACAAAAAGTTAAGAAATAGGTTATCTTGCACATATAGTGCGCCGCACTTCATCAGCTTACGAATCTCGGATTGATAAATTAATGTATCAATTTAGGACACACTAAATTGACCAAACAGATGGTTGATTCTATTGCAGGAGTTTGATATCACAATAAAGGATCGACCTGGAAAGGAGAACCCTATAGCTGATTTTATTTCATGAATGCCAAAACCAACAGATGGAGCAGCAGTCGAGGATCACTTCCTAGATGAACATTTGTTTGTTGTTACTGCTAGAACCCCATGGTATGCCGATGTTTCAAATTATTTAGCAGTAGGTAAATTACCTAAGCATCTAATTCCCAATGAACGAAAATAGATAGTACAACGTAGTACCTGATTCTCTTGGATTGGGGGCTACCTGTTTCATACATGAGAAAATATGCACATCAGGAGATGCGTTCGAGAGGACGAAATATTTGATATTCTGAAAGCATGCCACGACGGGCCGTGTGGCGGACATTTTTTAGATCGCAGGACTGGTCACAAGGTTTTAGAAACAGGCTATTACTAGCCTACAATTTTTAAAGATGCTAAAAAAATTTTACAAGCCTGCGATAGTTGCCAAAGGGCGGGTCGCCCTAGACAGTTCGATGAAATGCCTTTGAATCTATAGGCAGTAATCGAGCCATTTGAACACTGGGTGCTCTATTTTGTTGGTCCTATTAACCCACCATCAAATCAGAAAACATACATACTAGTTGCAATAGAGTATGTTACGAAATGGGTTGAAGCAGAGGCACTTTCAAGAGCTACAGAGGACTCTGTCATACAGTTCCTTTTCAAAATATTTGTGCGATACGACCTCCAAATCGACGTAATTACAGATGGAAGACCACAATTTGTAGGTAAAAAAATCGCTGCAACATTAGAAAAGTACCACATCCAGCACAAAATCACAACTCCATATCACCCATAGGAAAATGGCTAGGTAGAGAGCAGGAATAAAGTGATAGAATATATACTTACAAAAACAGTTGCATCACACAAACGTGACTAGGCTTATAGATTTCTGGAAGCCTTTTGGGCATACCGAACAACATAGAGAAATACCACTGGGTATTCACCATATCAATTGGTAATTGGAAAAGAACCCATCTTTCCAATAGAATTTGAAATTCAGACATTAAGAACAGCCCAGGAGGTGGGTTTAGATTTAAATGAAGCCTAGGTCAGAATATTACAACAAATCAACGATTTAGATGAAATTAGGCTCTCCGCTCTCTAGTACATTGCATTAATTCAACAGCAGAGAGAAAAATGGCACGACGCCCTCATTAAAGAGAAAATATTCCATGAAGGAGATTGGGCACTCCTATATAATTCCAGGTTTCAGGATTTCCCAGGAAAACTCCAGACACGATGGCTTGGACACTATGAGATACAAAAATTGAATGATAATGGCACCATCACATTAACTACCATTGATGGATCCGGACATTCTTTCAAAGCAAACGGTCATCGAGTATGATTTTACCATAAACCTCTTAATCGGGAATTCTTTTACCAACAATTACGAGAAGATTCTACCATGTAGATTTTTGTTGAGGGAGATAAATCCTCCTCAGCACCCATTCATTGAATAATTCCTTTATTTTGAAACCTGTACATAAGCTTTTCTTTTTACTTTGCTTGTTTTTTTGTACAGAGTTTATTTCTCAAGCTATTCCTTTTAAGGAACAACAACAGTTCCTCTTAAGAAACAACGCGTTTGTGTGTTTCTTTTTGTTGTTCCTTTAAAAAGGAACATCAGTTTTGCCGTGTGTTTTTTCTATTCCTTTCCAAAGGAACAGTAATTTTTTCCATGTGTTTTTGCTGTTCCTTTAAAGAGGAACAACATTTTTTTTCGTGTGTTTGTACTGTTCCTTTAAAAAGGAACAACAGTTTTGCCGTGTGTTTTTGCTGTTCCTTTCCAAAGGAACAACAGTTTTTGTTGTTCCTTTAAAAAAAAGGAATAATAGTTTATGCCGTGTGTTTTTGCCATTCCTTTCCAAAGGAACATCAATTTTTCCGCTTGTTTTTGCTGTTCCTTTCCAAAGGAACAACATTTTTCCCGCTTACAACATTTTTCCCGCTTGTTTTTACTGTTCCTTTCCAAAGGAACAACATTTTTCACATATTTCTTTTGTTATTCCTTTCCAAAGGAACAACACTTTTCGCAGATTGTTTTTGTTGTTCCTTTCAAAAGGAACAACATTTTCACATATTGTTTTTGCTATTCCATTTAAGGAAAAACACTTTTTGAGTGCATTTTTCTTGTTTTAGAACAACATTTTGAGGATTCTTGTGAACTCTTCATGACTCTTTTAAAGGAAAACATACAATTTATGAAAAGACACACAAATTAGAGGTTACTGGAATCAACAAATCAAGAGAAATTGTCATTTTTAAGAAATATTTTGTAGTGATAAGAAAAAAGGAAAAGACACAACCATCTATATCAATTTGTTGTCTTTACTTTTACTAAAATAATATGATCGATTATATTTATCATGTTGGCTTTTCCATGAATCTTCATAACTCTCTTTGATTTTTATTTATTTAATAAGAATAAGGGCATATTTTTTCTATTGAGATGTTCAGACTTCTTCCACCATCCCTACTTTTAAGGAGTGTTGAGCCATCCTCTATATATAAGTAGAGAAGTGCTATAAGAAAAGAAAGAAAAGAAAAATATCTATATATGATTACTAACAATACTATCATATGGAAGATGGAGGATAGGGAGTCTCATCAAGAGCCAACCTACCATGATCATAAGGAAGCAGTGAAGTGGCATTCCCACTATGGCCACCACACCAGGGATATGATCCAATGGACAGCTCAGAAAAAATAAAAAGTCCTTGGAACAGGAGTTTCATCACGAGCTAACCTGCTCACCTTTCACTCCTTCCTGGTGAATGGCATTGTGATTCATCTGGTTCCCAAGCCAGCACAGTGGCCTCCATCACGACATCACACAACACTTCCTTAAGCATAAATAAAGGATAATGGTTCCAAGGGTGGAAAGACAACTTTTTCAAGGTTATAGACACTTGTGGGCAACAGAGCTCTGCTAATGGCATTGGAGTCATATTTTTCACAAATCAATAGTAATGTTAAACCCTTTTCTTATATCTTTATCTAATATCAAATGAGAGTATGATCCTAAACCCTTTGTTCGGAACCTATTATGCATGAAATTTATTTATAAATCGATCATAATAGTTTATGTGGATAATGACCACATAAGTACTTTTTACATCATTTTTCATTTTCCCTTATGTTCGAAATCATTACATAACGTTTCCATATCTATTCAAAATTTAACAATATGCATCGATTTCAGTGATGTGATAATTTGTTGATCATATCATAAGTATGTATGCCTTTCAATGTTGTACAATTGTTGTGTAGTACGTTGCTCTTCTATTTGACGGTCGAGGATGACCTATTATCTTTCAAGGGGGGCGCAGATGCCTTTTAATGCCTGCATGCAAGTCGAATCCCTATTTTCATCAAATTCTTGGAAATAGTAAGAGTTTAATGGTATTGTGTTGATATGCACAAGGTGTTGTTCCATTACATTTCTGTGTATTTGCGAAGAATAAATAGGTTGCGGACAGAATAGGAGGACGAGAAATACGTAGTGAGCCACAGGTGCTAGCAGTTTCCAATGTTGCACGAGAAATTCTGGAGAGAGTAGGATGGATTACCTACCTCACACGACTGCATCAACCTCATGAAACGGTAGCCATTGAATTTTTGCAGAACTTGCAGGAAGGCTATTCCATGGTTAGAGGTAGGCAAATAGCAGTAACAAATGCAATAATCGCCGAGGTATCTGGTCTGCCAGTGGAAGGACCCATATGGACCCATAAAAAAGTAAAACTTCAAGAAGCCATGAATCTCTTTCGGGACTAAGGGCAGACCTTGGTCGTCAAAGGGAAAGGAGTTCAGCTGGCAACTTTGGGAGAACCATGGTCAGAACTGGCGAAAGTAGTACAGAGCTACATCAAATGCGATGGAAGAAAGGATGTGGTAAGACTGCGCCACTTTAAGTTATTAGCAGTATTAAAAAAAAATGTGCTGTAAAATTTCCTGCATACTTAAATATCTTATTGCATGATGCGGCCCAGAGCATAAGAAAATCCCATCATATAGCGACAGTGGTAAGCCACCATTTTTTAATCAGATTGATAGTGAGTTACAGTCTTTCCTGACAGCAGACTAGTTGGGAATAATTGATATTCTCAATTGACGGAGGAATAGCTCTACCTACCCCAAAAAGTAAAAGAGTTACTAGCACAACAACAAAACCATTAAAATGCAGACAGTCCTCCAGGTTAAGGAGAAGTAGGGGAATGATAGCAAGTCTTCAGGGTGGCAGCAACCAACCCTTAGAATTGACCAGTTTGGAAGATGAACAACCCCCGCAACTCGAAGAAGGAAGTCACCACACTGATGAAGAAGAAGGAAATCAGGAAGAAGAAGAGAATCACCACACCAGTGGAGAAGAAGAAAGTCACCACATCAGTGGAGAAGAAGAGAGACACCACACTAGTGGAGAAGAAAGAAGTTACCACACCTGTGAAGAGGAAGAAAGTAATGAAGATGAAAGAGAGGGAGTAGAACCTCCTGAAACTTCCATTGCAAGTTCACCACAGAGCCCATTGCAGGAGGACCAATTGGCCCAAATTTTGGCCAATATGAGTGAATACATAAAACCTCACAGTCCACTTAATCTCAACATTGAGATAGACCAATTGCAGGAACAATCTGTTACCGACAAAGAAACGGGCGAGGAAATGCCTGATAAAGTAGAAAAAGAAAACCCTCAGGGAACATTAGAACCAACTAGGGTTGCTTCCCCCGAGGAATGTGGCCTGGAGCATGTGAACACTGAAGAAGTGTTCCAATAATAAAGCATAAAAGCAAGCCTGGGCGAAGACACAGCCTCTGAAAAACAAACCCTAGCTAAGCAATTAAGTATAGAGAAGGGAACAGTCATTCCTCCCAGAAGGAAAAAGAAAATAAACGAACTTGAGAAGCTACGGAGGGAACGACAAAGGCTCCAAAAACTAGTGAAATGACTCAGACAAAGGATTAGGGTTATAATAATGGAGAAAGCCCCTAAACGAACCCCAAAAATGAGGAACGTAGCCATCAAAGCAAAGCCCCAGAATGCAGAGACCATGGAGACCCAAGCTGAGCCCAATCAAGAAGACAAGGAACAGCAGGCAGCTGTTCCAGATGCAGCTGCTCCAATCGAAAGTGCACAGGGCTGCAGTAAAAACATTTTGTTAATAGACCCTACGATAGAAAAACTCCAAGAGGAGCTGGCATAGGCTCAACAGACTAGAGAAAAGCTTGAAGAGGAGACTGTTCCTAAAAGAAAATACCAAGAGTTACAACATCAATTAAGGAACACCCATGCACCAGAGGCTGAAGCCTACGATAAGTGTCAAAAGGCAGAAGAGAAAGTTGAAGAGGTAAGGAATAGATTAAAAATGGTCCAGAATCAAATGGATACTCTCTGCTCCTTATACACAGATGTTCTAGCATGTAGGTGCTCTACCAGAAATTATGCTTTGTTTTTATTGGAAAGATATTTACAGTTAAAAATTAAAGCTGTTAGGGCAGGAAAACCTATAGAATTAAACACTGTAGATGATTTTATAAGTTGCTGCAAACTATATGGAGTAAAAGTACAGATTCTGCTCTATGAGTTCTATTTGCACAATTTCATATTGGAGGATGAAATCGAGATAAATCCCAGTCCTTTTTTGGGTGATATACAATATAAGGTATTTATTTCATTTGTTGTCAACTAGTTGAAATGGCTCAAGGCCTATAATAATTTTCAAAGGTAAGAAAATGGGTTAGACCTTTGGGTTAGGGGTGAACCAAGACACCAATTACAATTATGGGCTAGGCAGAAGAGTCTAATGACAAAGGAGGGTGTGATCCAGACATTGGGACCCGTCCACAAAGAAATTGTCTTGGATGGGATAAAATATTTTCTATCTATCAGAGACCAGGCCTATGTAGCAGCTAAAGTCTGATGGAAGATTTCCAATCGGAATATTCAAGACAGAGAGCCATTTAATTATAGAAATTTTGGATTAGATGTTGATCACCTCGTTCTCTATAGTAACCTCATCTTGAGGGAAGGCCCATACCAACTAGGTTGTAGGTTTCGAAGTCCCATTATATGGTATCTTGCAACATAATATAAAGTCAAATATGAATTACCTGAAGGACAGACAGGGCACATCTTTGAAGCTTTAGCTGCAAATCATGGTTTTAGACCTCTTATTGAAAAACCCTCTTCAGCCTATTCTCTAATTGCTTTACATGTAAACTATGGTTTTCATGAGGACATGAAAAAGGGTAAGCAGGGGGGTGTGTTGAGCATTGGAAAATGTATGAATTCACCATGCATTTCTTTATCTTTTTCCTTTGAATATAACTCTTTTTATTCTAGAAAGATGATATATTGAAGGATTATGATATAATTGCAAAGATTAATGTTTATTGTGAAAATTGGCTAAAAATTGTCTTTTATTTTAAACAGGAAACAAATGAAGGGGGAAACCACCATTCGAAAGGCAAAGCTAAAGTAGGAGTAACTGTTGTTCCTCCAGAAAAGGGCCATATCAAGACAAGAAGGATGAAATCAGAACGCACAGCTAAAGTAAGGCAGGGAACAACACGACTATAGCCTAAGAAGACCAAGTGTTAGCTAAAAGAATAAAAAGGAGCGAATCCCTCAGGATCTTTTGATCCTGAGGGATTGTTGTTCAAAGTCTATCATTGTTTCTTGTATTGTCCGTCGAGTTGTTATAAAAGGCAGTGCCTGTAGAAATCGGGGACAGAACGATTATTATTGAAACTCCTTTTGTAACTCTGTAATTTTTCATTTACTCTTGTGATTAGAGAGCGACTGTTGTAAATGCTATTATTCCTGATTAATACATGATCTAGTTTTCGTTCCATTTCTTGACTCTGGAGTAGCCCAACGGTATTTCACTGGTGGCTAAGGGCCCAGCCTTGGTGGATCCATCTGCTGTTTGTATTATTATCTTTCAATTATCGTTGTGTGACGGTTTGCATTTGTTTTCATTACACCTTTCAAGTTTAATAGTTTACTGCTTAATTGCTTCATAATATTGGTGTGTTACATTGGTGAATTGCGTTGCTGTTCCTTTCTAATTTAACAAGAATCTTAATCCTCGTATTACTTATGTTGTTATTTTTTAACAAAGCTTCGTTGTTCAACAGTTGCTGTTCTATTCCAATTGTTTTTTCGTTCCGATTGCTGATTGCTGTTAAATATAATTTGCTACTCAATTCCATTAGTTAGAGATTGTTGTTTAATTTCATTAGATAGGATTTGCTGTTCAATTTTCTTAGATAAAGTTTGCTGTTCATTTCTATCGTTGTTCAATTCCAGATTTGACGTTTATTTTAGTTAATTAGTTTACAGTCTATTTCATTCCTGCAAAGATTTGGTCTTGCTTTTGAGAACTTGCCTAGTTTACTTTCATTAGCAGCAATAGTGATTTAGTTCAATTTCCATTTCCATTTAATTGTTTTAATGTGAGATCATAAAATGTAAAGGACATCTGGTTATTGCTACCTTCGTTATCAGATTGATTATCTTGTTTTCATTTGATTTCAATTACATCAGTTACTAAAGGAAAGAGTTATCATTACTGCATCCTTGACTGATGATTTTTGGGTGAATGATTGGATTTTAGAGTGTTCAAGTTCATGTCATTGTAGTTAGATTTCATTTCCAAGCATCCATTTACTCTTGTATTTACAACACTGTACTACATATTGCAAGGCATTACTCTTAGATTGAATTACAGCTTCAGACTGAGTACACTCTTGAAACAAAAAGTCATACTTGGATTGATGATTAATGTAGGATAAATAGGCGTTAAAAAGACACCTTTTATACCTCAACAATCACAACATCGCAAGTTTTGGTGCAGGGCCTAAAATTTAAATTCTAATATGTGCGAAGTGTGGTATGCAGGCGGTAAACAACGCGAAGTGAGAAATGTGAAAAGGTAAGTAGTAAGGTGATAACAAAGGTTTGTGGGCAGAATTGGTAATGCGGCAAGGTATGATGGGTCCCACTAAATTGCATCAATGAGTACAAAGTTGTATAATGGGTCACACTGATTGAATAACTATTGCATAATGAGTATAAAGCTGTATAATGGTGCATACTTCATTAATTGACGAAAAAAGGAAACAATTATAGAGCCATTAAATTTTATAATCAGAACATGGAATAAGCATTAGTAGATGACAATATTCTTTTCGTAATTACAAAGCTAATGGTACACACTGACTAGAAATTATTCTACATGACAAAGAGAAGCGTAACTTATCACATCCTTATCACCAACCGTAATAATTATATAACAGGAAGTTATGGCAGTGATTAATTGTTCAAACTTACACGAAAATTAACAAGTTAAAACACAGTTTACCGAGAAAAAATAAATGAACCCATCATTACCAAAATTTGAGCCGTATATTAAATGAAAGGATTACCTGTATTTCCTAGAGATGAACTAAGTACAGTATCACCAATAGCCATAACTTTTGCATCAGTTTAAAAATGTATCCACTCTTTGGAGAAATGAAATAAAAACTAGTTACAGAGTATCTCCGTATTGTGCTATAGTATTTCAACCAGTTAGGAAACTAACCATAAATGAATACTACCATACGACAATGGATTACATATCTTCAGAGGAGAATTATAGGAAGGAAATTCACTCTCAACCTACGAGCTCTACATTCAGGAAAAGAAATAAGGATAATTTTATGGATATGACCCCAATTTATCTCCAACCCGCATGACTGGGTAAAAATCCAAACCCAAGAGGGGAAATGTAACCAACTTGGAACAAGAAAAATCCATGAGGGGGAAACATTAGAGATAATTCTTGAGTCTCGCTGCCACCGGAAATCATAAGAAGATCACTACCAAATAAATGCCTATCAGATAGATGTAAAGTGAATGAATTAATACTTCAGTCAATTTTAGGGCAATATTCATAAAATAAAGACAAATTAAATTGGGGAAAAAGAAAATTTTACATATTCAAATATGGAGAAAGGAATTGTGACTTTTTACACCATGCGCAACTGCATTTCAAAGAGAAGAAAGAACTGGAGTTTTAAACGCCGATAAAGGGGAAAATATTTGAGGAGAAGTTGAAGACAATTATAACAAAAAGACAGATGAACCAAGTTACATGACTGAACACTAACTAAATTACCCGTGAGTAATTAGTGCCAAAAGAATGTTGCAAAGAGTTCTTGAAGTAAGTTGTCGGTCTCCATTCAAACCTCTTGTATAATAAAGAAACAATTCACGGAGTTGAATCTCACCAAACTGAATCATAACATTCATATCAAAAAGGAAAAAAAAACGTATCTTATGGAAATGGTCGACAAACAACAAGAACATACCTGGAACGAGTAGATATTGAGCTGAGAAGAGAAATACTCTTATGAAATGTAGCTCCAAAATGATTGAATGGAAATCTATAATGCTAGCAACCGGAGGAAAGAAGTAACCGGAGGAACATAAAATATAGCAAGTGTTAAAATATTCTAATATTCCTCTTATATGGGCCACATATGCATAGCTCTATGATTAAACCAATTAAACGAATGCCTCCATTCACCCTGTAAGCTGTCTCAGAGCCATGCATCGACATCTGATTCTAGAGGAAAGTTGCAGAGACACGACGAAAGAAAGGAAGCAAGGGAAGTGGAAAAATGACGTAAGACTTATCGAATTTAAAGTTTAGGGTTATGAAAACAAATCTCAACCCTTTATTTACCAAAGCCCATGGCCACCATTGAACAGGTGCAAAGTGATCACATACGCCCATGTGAAGATTTCAGACATGGCAACCACGGAGTGGACCCTTCAAAGCCCAATGTGGTGTGCGACAGACAACATTAAGAAATATGCATGAAGTTCGTATGATCACATGAGCCGAATGGCCACAGCACACCTAGAGTTGTATGGAAGGCTAGATATTGGTTAAAAACATTATACAATATGTAAATATTTACCCAAACGAATGGAAAGCCGCAACTAGGAAATATATAAACTTAACACTATGGCTATATTATTATCACTATCATAACTCAGGTTAGCATGGAAAAAGGAGTAATCCAATTCATGATGGTTAGATCGAATTAGACATAATATAAAGTGTCAATGTAAATAAGTCGGAAAAATAAACTTACTAAATGAAGCATACTCTTTAACCATGAACGAGTAATATTTCTAAGAGTTGAAGGTTTGATTAGTATTATTTAGTACTATAATAGACCCCATCATTTTCCCATCGAAAGAATCAAGGCTAAGTGCGCATAAACCAAAACAATTATAACCTTATAAGAATCATGTAAAACAAAGTAAAATATATATAAAGGTAGAAAGGGGACCAACCTTCTTTACCAAGGTCTCACATACATCTATGCCATATCTTATGGGTATAAGGAGTAATATACCTCACATAGAAAATCAAATATATATACATAAGATCGAATACATAATGATGTCATGTGAGTACCTTCATATAAGGGTGTAGTGAATAAAGATAGAAGTATGTAATACTCGGTCCATCACTAGGAAACAAAGACACCAAGGGAGAATAATTTATATGACAAGGGTATGTTAGTCGTGTTAAGTATAGAAGAAAAAAAAAATTAGGGAGTTGTGATAGATGGTACTAGAGTTTTAGGTTTAACCCTCACATCTAATAAATGTGTACAATTTCATATCATTAATGTTATGCTATTGTTGCACATAAGAAGGTGAATAAATTTTTAGATTTGCGTATATTTACAACAGTAACCGGAGAAATAGTTGTAGCTAAAGTTTGTTTGGTTTTGAAATATTACCTCTTTTTGGGGAGTAGGTTTCTGAGTTGTTCTATGTATTATGTCATTCATATGAAGCTAGAGAAGTGTCCTTAGGGAAAATATCCTCTTGGCCACGAAAAAGAGCGGATGAACACAACACATATAATAATTAATAGACCATGGTTCTACTAGTTTACAAAACATTTGGAAAGAGCAAAGTTGAAGGAGTGTAGATCTTAGAGCTGATTTGTATTCACTTTGTTTATGTTTGACTTAGTTAATATAGGTGATATTAATCTGTATTGGTCGACTCATCATCCATCTGTTCAGTAACATATTGTGTGGGAGGATATACATGAATCAGTAAAGATCGTGTTCCTTTGTTTCACAACACTCATGAGAGTTTTGCTTTATTTTCCTCGATTTTATGATTCAAATTATGTATAAAAGTTTGGATTTTCAAGTACCATTTCATGGATTTTAATATAGGTGTACATGAGTGGAGATTCAAGCAGTAATTTAGCTTACAATCTTCTATTGTGTCAACTGAGATTTAGAATATAAAATCCTTATGAAAGTTGTTAGAGTCCTGTAATTTACAGTATCACAAGGCGACTAATTATTGCTTATATTTCTTACTGAAAATAATATTCCATGGCTATGATTTATTTCCAGATAAAGAAAGGGAACTCCTAACTGTAAAGAGCCTCAAAGGAATCAGTGTGCCTCTCCGTCAAGTAGAAGGAAGGAAGTTTTGTTGATAAGGTGTGATGGGGATAAAAATTCATTTATTCCCTCCTTCAATTTCATTTCATTCACCCTCTTTGTCCCCCTCATTTCCTCCATATTCTGAAATGCTATGAATCCCATTCAAACCCCAAAACCCACATGTATAATCTTTGGGAATTATTTCTTTATAAACCCTTTTATGTTAAATTCCACAATATTATTGTCATAGCTCCACCCACCCACTAGCAACCATGTTTTAAACACATATCTTACCTTTTCCGGGTTTTCGCTTTATATTGCTACCTTACCTTTTTCCATCGCATATCATTCGTTTCGATTACCATCTGCTTCCTTATTCCCCAATTATTAAAGTGGGACCATCCCTCCACATCACCCTTTCCTTCCCCACCCTCCATCGCAGATTGCATATTATAGACCTTTCACATGGAAACTAAAACTTAAAAACCGTGATTTCCGACTTGCGATGTATCACATCACATTTGTTTCAACCTACCTTTGAAATGCCCACAATCTATTTAGTTTAACTTGCGACGCGATAGTTGCCCCACCATAACAGTTCCGCCCCCCACTCCGTAGTCATTTGAAACACGTTTAAAACTTCGTCGACGCTGTGGGCCCTATCTTGCCACATCATCCTCCAATTGGCGCACATTGCACTTCGCATTCGTTAAATTTTACCTTCGTTGTTAAATGTTAAAACTTGGGATCTGCGGGCTGCAGTCGAGTCCCACCTTCCTCCACATCACTCTGCCCTCTCCGCACTTTGCACTTCGCATCCATCAGGTTTTACCTTCATTATTAAATTCTAAAACTTTCGATTTGCGGGCTGCGCTCGGGTCCCACCTTCCTACACGTCACTATGGCCTCCCCGCCTTCGCACTTCGCATCCCACAGAGTTTTCCTTCACTGCTAAATGTTAAAACTTGTGATATGTGTGCAGCAGTTTGGTTCCACCTAACCTGCCATGTCGACTCTGTACTTCGCATCGCATCGTCGAAACCATTCCTTATAACTTAAATTCTAAAATGTGCGAAATTCGATGCTGCTACGGATGCGATAAAGTTCAGGAGTAAAATTTAAATGTTTTCAAGTCTGAGCTTCTATGGTTTGTACAATGCTTTATGAAGAAAAAGGGCTAAAAGGATGGTGTAAAGGGCTTATAATAAACTGAGCCCCGAAAAAGAAGAAAAAGGAAAAGCGAGGTTGAACGCCATAAAGAAACAGACAGAACAGGTCGAGTTTGGCTTTGGGGCAGAGATATAACAGCAGAAACTAAAGGGGCAACAAAAAATAGATCATCACAGTCACTAATCAATGAAAATAGCCAGCGTTGCACCAGACTTGATTACCCAATGCTGATTTTCTGAGGAATAGGGCCAGATGTCAGGAATACTTGATTTTTTACCTCTTCACATTACTTGAGCCAGTTTCTAACCACTCTGTAATTAATCACAGACTGCCAAAAGCCACTGTTGGAGGTTAGGATTGTCTCATCACTGCCTGTGTGTTTCCACTTGTCCAGTTTTGCTTGAATTTAATTAATGCAGTAGACAAATTAGCCAACTAAAGTTTTCTATAAACACTGTATGCATTAGCAGTATGAGAGGAGGCCCCCAGAAGGGAAAAACCATTGTAATAAGACTCATTATGTTATAAGAACTCTTTTTTGGATGAATGAATGATTAAGTTTTTTTCTAGATTCTTGTGTTATGCTCTGTGGTGAAGTATTTTCCCATGTAATTTGTTATTCTACTGTTTTCTCATACTATTTTCTTTTTCTTCACTGTGGATATAAAATTTTGTGTAGGATCTACCATAGGGTGCCCTGCATAGTCTTGAAACAATTCATTATTTTTTCTTCTGAGACCAGAATGTAGAATTCAAATATTTTCTACTTTGCATTCCTGTAGAACCTTAATATCCTCCTTTATTCCATTTCACAAGTTGTTAAGATCCATAGACATGGCTAGCATTCTCGGTTGTACCTGACCTCAGATATTAATCCATCTGAATTTGTTCACACTTGTGTGACTCCATAGCCCAATGGCCCTTTTCTGTTGCCTCAACCAAACATCTTCAAACAAACCTATGCACTAATAGCTAGCCTAAAATTCCCCTGTAAACAAAGTTGTTAAGATCCATAGACATGGATCTTAACAACTTTTTTCACACTTGTGTGACTCCATAGACCAATGGCCCTTTTCTGTTGCCTCAACCAAACATCTTCAAACAAACCTATGCACTAATAACTAGCCTAAAATTCCCCTGTAAACAAAGCTGTTAATATCCATAGACATGGCTAGCATTATCGGTTGTACCTAACCTCAGATATTAATCCATCTGAATTTGTTCACACTTGTGTGACTCCATAGCCCAATGGTCCTTTTCTGTTGCCTCAACCAAACATATTCAAACAAACCTATGCAGTAATAGCTAGCCTAAAATTCCCCTGTAAACAAAGTTGTTAACATCCATAGACATGGCTAGCATTCTCGGTTGTACCTAACCTCAGATATTAATCCATCTGAATTTGTTCACACTTGTGTGACTCCATAGCCCAATGGTCCTTTTCAGTTGACTCAACCAAACATCTTCAAACAAACCTATGCACTAATATCTAGCCTAAAATTCCCCTGTAAACAAAGTTGTTAAGATCCATAGACATGGATCTTAACAGATTTGTTCACACTTGTGTGACTCCATAGCCCAATGGCCCTTTTCTATTGCCTCAACCAAACATCTTCAAGCAAACCTATGCACTAATAGCTAGCCTAAAATTCCCCTGTAAACAAAGTTGTTAACATCCATAGACATGGCTAGCATTCTCGGTTGTACCTGACCTCAGATATTAATCCATCTGAATTTGTTCACACTTGTGTGACTCCATAGCCCAATGGCCCTTTTCTGTTGCCTTAACCAAACATCTTCAAACAAAGCTATGCACTAATAGCTAGCCTAAAATTCCCCTGTAAAAAAGGTTATATCTAACAGATAGAGCCCTCTCTGAATCAAGGAAGGCTAGGTCCTGGATTCCAAAGTTGGTTTGATGTTTCCCTCCATATTTTTGTCTTTAGCCTTCAGAATTGTAAAGTGACAACAAAATCTACCCTGAAATCAAGCACTTTTGGGAAAAGTTCAAAGTTGTATTTAGCTCGAATCTCGGAATTTCCCTAAACAACAAAAAAATGATAATAAAAATGGGCATCAGTTACGAAATCAACCACACGTATGCTACTATTGAATTGTTATCAAATTTACCCTTCTTTCCTTAGGAACGAGACATTCAGTACTCTGTAAATTAAACAGAAAGAATGAGAGGAACTAGTGACTATGTAGAAATTTTAGGATTAATTGGGGCATATTACAAGCCTAATAATCTAGGATAATGAAATATTTTATCTAAGAAATGTTCCTTATTTCCACTGTGAAATAAGTGGTAGGAGTAAGTTATACCACAAGAATTTTATTAAGGATATTTTTTTTGTACCAGTAGATTGTGATAAATGTGGAATGGTTGCCCACCTAAACAGACTAATTAATTTTTCTGTCAATAGGAGTGGGGAAAATAAAAGTCGAAATGAATAAAATTTCCATCATTGATGTAACTCAATTCTTATTTCCTTCCCACCAGATAAAATACATTAGTCTTATGATTCAAGAATAATAATGAATAAGAAACTACATAAAACCTTTTTGTCTTCATGAAACATTGAAATGAAAATTCAATCCGATAGACGTAGTTTTTAACCCTGTACAGAAATTATCTGCAAACGAATTCTTAAAGACAAAAAATAAACAATAGCAAGAGCATAAATCATAAAACAGATATACACAGAGATTTTCCCCTACATCCCAAATCAGGACTACCAGATTGATTTTTCATTATATTCCTTTTAGTGTTACAACACATATATACATGTCGAAGCATTCATAAACCCCAATCCATTAACCATAGATTAGAACATAATTGAACTTCCCTTGACCGGATCTATAAAATACTAGGGGCCGAAAACCATCATGCCCCAAAACCATGTTCAAACCCCTGCACAAAACCATAGGTGGGTCCGCCCATCGAAAAATAAGGAAAAATAAAATTTTCCCAGGGCATAGGGGCTACCTGCCCCCTCCGAACCCATGGATAGGGGGAGCTTCCACCCCCCTTGTGACCCTCTTGCCATGCCCAATGCAATGTACAGGGGGGGATTTCACTCCCCCTGTGATCCCCCGTGCATGCGACTAATCATGGAGAGAATATGACACACACCTAAAATTCTCCCACTTGTTGTTTTTTTCCATAGGGGGCCACGGGAGAGCCTAGTCATTAGTCTAGTCGTGTAACACCCATTTCTTCTCTACGCAAAGAGATATTTTGAGTGCTCACAGAGTTCTTCAATGCATATGCAACATTCTTCAAAGTGTCCACCTTTACCAGAAACACATTTTTATCCTCGACCATATGTCTCACAAAGTGATATTGAACATCAATGTGCTTTGTCTTTGAATGATAAGCAGGGTTCTTAGCCATGAAAATTGCACTTTGGCTATCACAGTCTATCCTTATAGCGTGCTGCACCAACCCCATACTTAAATAAAATATCTGTAACCAAATTTCTTCCTTGCTTGCATGAGTGGCTTCCATGTATTCTTCCTTTGTAGTTGAAAGAGCCACTACAGACTATCTTTTAATCATCCAACTGACCCCACCGCCAAATAGGATAAACACATACCTACTTGTATATATTCTTTGGTCCAGATCTCCAACCCAGTTTGCATCAACAAAACCATGTATCTCCAACACGTTTCCCGGTCGTGGTCTTCCTTGGTAGCACAAACCATAATCACTAGTGCCACGCAAATATTTGAAAACCCGCTTCACTGTTGTTCAATTCCCCTTCCCTAGTTTTGACATAAACCTGCTCAATACTTCCATTGCATGTGAAATGTCTAGTCTAGTATAGACCATTGCATACATTAGGCTACCCACCACACTTTCATATGGAACATGAGACATATCCTTCTCTTCTTCTTATGTATTGGTACACTATTCAACCGATAGCTTTACACGTACAAGAATATGAACCTTCACTGGTTTACTATCCTGCATATTGAACCTTTGCAATATTGTATCAACATGCTTCCTATGATATAACCAGAGCTTCCTCTTTTCCCAATATCTCTTAATTTCCATGCCCAAAATATAGCTTGAAGCACCAATATCCTTCATGTAAATTTGGAGAACAAATGGGTCTTCAAATCCTGGATAATTTCTTTGCCATTTCCAATCAGCAACATATCATCCACATACAAGAAAAAATAATAACACAATCACCAATTAATTTAAAATACACAAAATAATCCTCTTTTCTTCTCGTGAAGCCAAATCCCCATATATAGGTATCAAATTTCCGATACCATATCCTTGGTGACTGTTTTAACCCATGCGAAGACTTTTTCAAACTGCATACCAATTCTTTCTTACTCTTCACCATAAAGCCTTTGGGTTGCTTCATGTAGATCTCCTCTTCCAGATCCTCGTGAAGAAATTTTGTCTTCACATCCATCTGTTCTACCTCAAAATCGAATGAGGTAGCAAAAGATAAAAGTAATATAATCGAAGTAACCTTGGCAATAGGAGAAAAAATATTACCAAAAAAATTCCCTGCATTTGGGAATAATTCTTTTTATTTGAAAATACTACCTGAATTAAAAATATTACCCGGTCCAAAAATACTTCCAAATGGACTCTCTAAAAAAGCATCATAAAAAAAATCATTGTCAAAAATTATCCGAGACATTTCTTGAAGCTTCACCTCCTAATACACGTCCATGGCCTGCAATCTTCCTCAGCCACTACGAAAAAGAGGCTCTTCACACACAGATAAACAAAATATCTCTTGCAATAACACCATATGAGACTGAGATCTATCACTACTACAACATATACTTTGTCTTCACATGAGCATAACCTACTGAAACCCAATATAGAGATGCCTTTCAACAGATATGCTACACATGTTGCAGTCACATGCTCAGTAGATCAACTCTATCTCCATATTCAGCTCTCTACTTGGACTTACACATAGATCCTTCATCAATTTTTTACCTTTAAGTATTGAAATGTGACAAAAAATTAAGATATTAATGTAATTGCGGGAAAGTTTTAGTTATTACCGGTTAGTCAGTTGTAAAACGAGGAGTTATGTAACGCAGTAGCCCATATTTATCGAGGTGGCATGAAGGGCTTGTAAATATGGAGAATCATTCTCTATTAATATAAGTTTCTATTCCTTTTCCCTGTTGAGGTTTACTTGACACCCTCTAAAGGTTTCCCCACGTAAATTTGTGTATTTACTTGTGTGTTTATTTGAGTTTTCCATATATATATATATATATATATATATATTCTTTAATGTGTTACCCAACCCAATAAGTGGTATCAGAGCAAGGTTGAGTCAGGATCATGTTGAGAAAGCTAGAAGAAAAAAGGGAAATGCCTCAGTTTCAGAATCGTGGTGTATTGAGACACCATTGTTGGAGGGGATTGAGGCACTGGAAAAAAAGAAGGAAATGCCTTATTATTTTTCTCCATTTAATGTTGCTGCCTTTTTTTTTAATATAAGGTTGTAAGACTACTGTTTGGAACCTTCCGCAACCAATTGAGAGCCACGGGATAGAAGATTTATAGAAGAGAACCTTCACATAGAGAAAAGCAAACCCAAAGTGGGCCGCAAGTCAAGGGTGAAGAATGATGCATGACATCGCTGGAGAGAAGCAGCTAACATAATTTTCAACCATGCATAGTGACAAAGCCACCAAGGTAGAAGAAGTAGGTTGGTTTCCACCGTCAGAGTGAGTCGTATCCATGCCCACCGAAAATGCTTAAGAAGAGGTCGGCCAAGAGCGTTAACTTTCTAGCCATATAAAATTTGTGTGAGTGATAAAGCCATAGAGGAAATAAATTCATCACAACCAGTCAAGGAAGTTCGGTGCAGAGACATCAAAATAATGTTACAACCAACTCATTGTGCAGAACATCTACCCACGAAAGAGGAATTCGTTGAGGATTTTTTTTGTTAAAGAAACCCTATCTAGAAAGAGAGAAAGGTTGTCATTTTGTCAAATCCTTTGTAGAGATGGCCATTACCAGGTAAAATTCATAATTAAAGTACTTTTTTTCAAGGTTTTCTGTCAAGTTTTCATTTTTCTAAAAGAGGATTAAGATGTTGAAAGAAAAAAATATGGCTTGAAGTTTCGTGAGAAATGTTAGGAAATTTTTAAAGAGAAGGATTTGTTTTGGGTTGTATGATAGTTTCTTGAGCAGTAGGGGGTTTAAAGAATGAATGGGGGAGCTTGAAAACAATTTTTTTTGCTGGAAATTTGTTTAATAAAAGAAGAAGAGAAATCATAAACCTTGGGGGAAATCAAAAATTTGTTTTTAAACCCTAGTTGAAGAAGGGAAATCAGAAACCTTGAAGGAAATAATTTTTTTTTGAAACCCTAGTTGGAAATTTAAGAAAGAAGGAAAACTAGGAAACCATAGTAGGAAGATTTGTAGGAATATTTGTAGGAAGAAATGGCTAAAATGATGAATGTAGAGTTCGAGGTGGAGAAGTTCACCAACAAGAACAATTTTTCCTTATGGAAACTGAAAGTTGGCGATTTTATAGTGTAACAAGGGTTGCATAATGCATTAGACGAGGTGAATAAATAACCTGCAAGCATGACAGATTCAGACTTGGAGTACTTAGATGCCCGAGATCTCAGTACCATTAGGTTGTGCCTAGCAGATGAAGTTCAATTTAATATTTATGACGAGAAAATCACTATAGGTTTGTGGGAAAAACTGAAACTTTCTATATGACCAAATCATTGACCAACATAGATTTTTGAAAAGACAATTGTATAGTATTTAGATGAAGAAGGGTACAAAATTTTCAAAACGTTTAAATATTTTTAATACACTTATTTGCCAATTGTTAGATGTGAAAGTTAAAATTCAGGAAGAAGACAAAGCTACAACCTTGTTGTGTTCTTTGCCCGAGTCATGGGACTCGTAACTTCAATCAGTTTGAGCACTGTTGACTCTTTGAAATTTGAATCAGTTGTGGGAGATCTATTATCTGAAGAGGTACAAATAAAATCCAGTATTGAAACATCTGCACTAGAAGCCATGGTAGCTAGAGGCCGGTCCAAGGGGAGAAGGGAGAAAGCGAGTTCTTCCAGATCAAAATCAAAGGGCAAGAAGTGTAAATCTAGATTATGGTACTACAAAAAAATTCAACACCTCAAGAAATACTGTTGGAAACTGAAGGAGTCTAAAAATCAGAAGAAAGAGGAAAATCAAGTTGATTCAGGCATGGTTGATGAAGTTTTATCTGTTGAATTAGGAATAGTAGATGAAGATTTACATATTTGTAATGTCTCTCAGAATGTTGAAATTTGGTTCTCAAACTCTAGTGCTTCTCATCACATGAGCCTCCAAAATAATTGGTTTACTTCATAGGAAGCTATGGATGGTAGTTATGTGTTTATGGTAAATAATGTTTCTTGTTATACAACCGGGATGGGAAATGTAAAATAAGTTGTATGAAAATACAGTTAGAAAATTAATTGAAGTTAGACATGTACCCCGGCAGAGTCGTTGCATCGCCTCTCTACACAGGAAGCCTTTCTCAATCCTTTACCCTTTATTGGTGTGCTACTGCACTTATTTTAAATGTGCCCAAGGCACTTATTTAGATGTGCTCATGGAACTTATTTGAGAGAGGCAATTTTGCCTGGGTGGATGAGGGATCCCGATTTATTTTAATTGCAAAAGAGGTTGCTCCTGGTCTGTATGAGGACTTTGGGTTTTCTCGGATATCCTTACGTCACCCGAAGTTAGCTCTGTTCCCTTTCGGTCTAGTTTCCGCTTTAACCAACTTTCTTTTCACAGACACCCTTTCAAGCTTGCTAGGTGGGCCACCCACGCTTAGTAGCTCGAACTAGGTGTTGATCGGATAAATCAATCTTGCAGACAAGATCGATCTCTATAGTACCAAAAAGGTAATCTAGCAATAAACAACCAAATAAACCTATCTTTATCTAGACATATGCGATTTACAAAAGAATACTATAAAGGTGTTAAGGTCTTATCGTAGATCCAATGCTTGTTTGAAGTTGTTGTCCCTCGGTCACTTGAAAGATTTATCTTTATAAACCTGCAGTCACAAACAAGAAAACATTAAATAGCACCTGTATAGTAAATATTATAAATCATTCCTATCATGGTGATCAAGGAATTCATGAAATAAACAGTTAATTAACAGCTTATTGAGAAAAATGAATTCATTTGTATTAACTTTGAAAGAAGGAAAACCTTACAACCTTAGCCTTGATGTTGAACAGGCCTTCCCGGGGTCTGAAAGCAGAAATCTCCTCTACTCTGACAAGCCTTGCACTCTTCCAACCGAGACAGATAGAGGTATGTGATCTCTCCTCACAAAATCTCAGTTAAATGAGTCTGAATCCCAACAGCACTTAACCTCAAATAATTCTAAAGCTTGAACTCCCCTTGAGGCTACCTAATGCCTCTTTTTATAGTGAAAAATAGGAGGTTTCAGTTCCAACTATGAAGGGATAGAATCCTCCTTCAAAGGGATAAGCTCCTCACATCAAGGGGTTAACTCCTTAAGGTAAGGGATACATGAACCTCAAAAGAGTGGTTCTGCCACCGCAAGATTCTTTCCAGAGGCTTCTAGAAATTACTGAAATTAAGATTTTTGAGTTTATTTGCACATTTTTAATCTTTTATAGGGGTCTGCACCCATAACACAGAGAAAGTGTGTTCAGGTACGCAGGAGTCATGAACATTAGGTGCAGGACCGCAGGAAAGATAAAGAGAAAGTGTGATACTAGAGTTAAGGAGATTTTTAAGAACTTTTCTCTTATTTTGAAGGCTTGACATGAGGAACTGATGTGTTATACTTGCAAAGGAGGAAGTATGAGTGATAATGAGCTCATACAAATAGCAAAATGTCAAGATGACAATTTTCAGTGTAACACTAGGTCATGTATCACCTTTGGGTGTTAGTCACAGGCAAGCTCCTACCATCTTTTGTGATTTTCAGGAAAGACCTATCATCAACACAGATCTTGGTGCAGTATACCAATTGCGTGGCTTCTACAATGCCTTCCACCTTATTGAAGTTTTTCTTTTAGAAGGACGCCTACAAAATGAAGACTAAAATAGAAAACAATAAAATATGGTATAGGGTGGGACGGCCCTCCGAGGGCTATTAAGTGAAGTAATGCTTGAGGTCATGCTCGTTTACCAGGAATACCTTGATTCTTCCCTTTAGGGTTTGCAGTTCAAAAATGTGGGTACCTAGCTTCTCCTTAATCTGGAATGGACCTGTCCAAAGAGCTTGGAATTTGGAACGTTTCCCTTTCTCTTCGTGAGCTTTATCCCATTTAAGAACAAGGTCCCCTACTTTGAAAATTTTACTCCTGGTGGATTTATTATCAAACCATCTCTTAATCTGGCTTTGGTGGATGGCGAATTTTTCTCGGGTTTTTTGCCTCTCCTCCTCCAGTCTTAGTAATGTGTCGATTTGGGCCTGCAAGGTGGGGCATGAGGTGCCATGGTTTTCTTGGGACAACTAGAGGGCAGGGAGAGATAGGTGGGTTGGAAGGACAACCTCTTTTCCATATACAAGAAAATAAGGTAAGGTGTCGAGCGAGGATTTGGGTGTGACCCAGTCAGCCCAAAGGGCATTATGGAGGGCATTGTGCCAGTTTCGATGATGGGACAACAGAGTCTTTTTGATGATGCGGATAAGGTTTTTATTAGTCGACTCAGCTAACCCATTTCCTTGGGGGTAATAATTTGCAGAGTGTTTAAGTACAATACCATTTTCCAAAGCAAAATCACACAACTTGAAAGACGAAAAATAAGTTGCATTGTCAAAAACAAGTGAAGTTGGAACGCCAAACCTAGTTATGATAAAATGAGTGACAAACTCTATTACCTCTTGATCGTTGATTTGGCGTAATGGTATCGCTTCAACCCACCTGGTGAAATAGTTGGTAGTGGTGAGGATATACCAGTGTTTCTTGGAGGAGTGCGGTAAGATTTCTCCAATCACGTCCAACCCCCACTGTTGAAAAGGTTCCTCTACTGCCACTGACTGTAATGGAGCGGCTGGCCATGCTTCCTGATTGGCGAACATCTTACATTGGGTACAATTATGGAAATATGCGTGAGCATCCTTGAAGAGGGTTGGCCAATAGTAGCCTATGCGCATTATTTTGTGGGCAGTGGCATCGCTTGCAAAATGTCCTCTGGCTGGTCCATTATGTAGTTCTGTCAAGATGCTATTCTTCATTGCATTCCAGGCATCGTAGTAGAACTCCATCGTAATGTTTCTTGAAAATTTTTCCTTGTATTAATTGGTAGGATGCAGCCTTTAGCCTTATTGCGCATTTCTACCGAGTAGTCAAGACAGGATCCATTACGCCGTGTGCCAAATATTCCAAAATGTCAAAGTACCAAGAAAGGTTCCTCTGCTGAGGTGCGTGGTCACTCTGATACATGTCAATTTCTTGTTCCTAACATTCTTCTTCAACCCCGTGTGAGCTTGCAGCCTCCGCGACCATTTGGCAGAGTCCTTGTCCTCTGACAGTATGTACCGGTTTGAACTCCAGGTCATACTCTTGAAGACATGCCATCCATTTTCCTCGTCTCTCACCCAAATCTTGCTGCACGAAAAACGAATGAACAGCTGGGTAGGGAACGAACACAGTGACATGGTTTTTCAAGATGTATGGTCGGAAATGCTTGACTGCTTTGTATACTACGTAAGCCTACTTGTCAATCTCGGGGTAATTTAGTTCAGCACCTTGCAACCCAGTGCTCATGAATGATATGGGTTGTTCGTCATTGTTACCGTCTTTCTGTGTGAGGACAGCCGCAAGTGATGAATCCGACGTGAAGGTATACAAGATGAAACTTTTACTGAAGTCTGGACTTTGGAGAGATGGTGCTTCTGCAATGGCCTACTTGATTTTGTTGAAAGCCTCCTTCTCCAGTGGGTTCCATTTGAAAATCGCATTCTTCTTGATCATCCCCTGCAAAGGCCTAACTATTTGGGCAAAATCTGATACAAATTTCCATACGAAGTTGATTTTCCCAAGGAAATATTGCATGGCCCTTTTGCTACTCGGAGGTGGGATCTGGGCAATGACCTTCGCTCGCTTGGGATCTACAACAATACTGTGCTTGGTTATGATGTGGCCCAGCAAATTCCCCTCTGACATGGCGAAAACACTTTTCTTTGGGTTGAGTGAGATCCCATACTTCCTGCATCTTTCGAAAATCTATTTGAGGTGGCATAAGTGATCGCCCCGATGTTTCGAAAACACGGTAATGTTGTCCAAATATACTACCATGCTTTGTCCTATTAGACCATGGAAATATATCTCCATGGCCCGTTGGAAAGTTTCCCCAGCATTTATCAATCCGAAGGGCATGCGCCTAAAAGTGAAAGTCCCCTACTTAGTCCGGAACGTAGTTTTTAATCTGTCGGGTTCAGCTGCAAGCACTTGGTTATACCCAAAAAACCCATCCAACAAGGAGAACATTTAGGATCCGGATACGGCTTGCAATATCTGTTCCATAGGAGGCATCGGGTAGTTATCTTTGTCTGAGGCCCTGTTCAGATTTCGAAAATCCATGCACAAATGGATCTCACTAGATTTTTTCTGTACCAGGACCAGATTTGATACCCAAGTGGAGTGCAAAACTTTGAAGATGATGCGCACATCCAAAAGTTTCTTAAGTTCTTTCTGAATCATTGGTTCCAGTGTAGGATGCAATTTTCTTATCTTTTACTGGAAGGGCTTCAATCCTTCCTTCATAGGGATCACATGTTGAATAATTCGAGTGTCATACATACGCAGTTCATCATACGTCCAAGAGAAAACATCTCGGTATTTCCGAAATAGTTGGGTGAAAGCTTGCTTCTCCTGATCATAGCAGTCTTTCCCGAGGTTGATGAACTTCGGGTCCTCGTCTGTTCCTAAGTTTACCTGTCGATGTGCCAAGGTGGAACTTTGTATTTTGGTATTTGGGGGCCCGTGGAAGTGGTTCTGCAGATCGAACAAATTTTCAAGCGACACTATTCCCTTGGGCATGGGATTTTCCTTGCGTTCATCATGTTCTTCCTGCAAGGCTTGATCATGGTCCACTTCTTCTATGAATGCATCTTTGAACACCTCGGTGCTGAGCATGAATTCCAGTATCTATTGGTCATCATCAAAGACACGAAAATTAGTGATGTTATTTGGCACAAATCATTTATACACTATTTCAATATAAAAACCATCTCTTAAAGGGGTGAACCTAGTAGCTGCGTTAGCCAGAGTATTAGCTGTCGCATTATGCATTCTAAGCACAGATTTAATACCAAACACATCAAAAGCAGAAATTAGATGCCATACCTCTTGTTGATACACTTTTAAGTGCGAAGACAAGCAATGAATGGTATTGCGTACCTAACGAGTGATGATCTCAGAATCTCCGATAACATTTAAGAATTTTACCTTTAGGTCTAATGCCCTTCTAAGTTCGAGGACTAAGGCTTCATACTCGGAGGTATTATTGGTGCACTGGAATTATAGCTGGCATGAAATCAAAAACTTATTCTTTTGGGGATCCAACAGGATGCAGCCCGCACTAGCTCCATCATGCGTCTTGGAACCATCATAATAAAAGGTCCATACATCATCTTTTGGTTCCTCCAGAGCTGTGGGTTGGGGAGATATTTCAGCTTGATGTATGATGGGAATAGTTTGGTCTTCAGTGAAAAGCGTTAGCTCTGATTGGACCTCTGGGCTTACTGGGGATTGAGGGGGGTGGTAACATCCGAAGATGGCCTCTAAGAAACACATGCTGAGCTCTTCTTGGGAAAATCTGACAGGTTCATTGGTAGCATCCAAGTTAGTCATAACATGTTTCATATAAGGTTCACTTTCCACTCTAATTTGGTTGTTTCGACCCTTGTAGGGAAGCCACAGGTGAGACCAATCGGTAGCAAAGTACCCTTGTAGCTTGCTAGACCAATCCCTGCTTAGCAAGAGACCGTAGGCTTCCGAGATGTCTACGACTACAATGTATATACACTGGTGGACTCTGGAGTCAGAGGACATGCAGATGATGACATTATTTAGTTCACCTACAGCGGGCACTTGAGATCTATCAAGCTGAATAATCCTAGCATCAGTTTTATCTGGGCGTATGTTCATCTTTTTACAAACAGACAGGGGCATGAAATTTGTGGATCCATCGGAATCAACTAGGCATTTATGGACGTTAAAGTTAAAAATTTCAAACAACAGGATAAATGGGAGAGTATATCCCCTGGAGTTTGCATTTACGACGTTCAAAATAGACTAGAAGCTTGGACTAGCTTGGCCGGATGTGTTGCTTATAGGTTTGGTTGTCAAGGTGTTGGCAAAGGCTTTGAGAATAAGCTCTCATTGGTTGGTGATGTAGGCAAGCTCATAAAGGGAGATGTTGGCTCTAGTTTTATTCATGTCTTCAACAATGTTGTAACTAGAATCAGAGTGTGGACTAGTCTTGGTGAGGGTCTTGGGTGACCCTACTAGCAGCTTTCTCTTCTAGTTTACTCGGGTGTTGTTAGGAGTGGATTTCTCAGGGGTAACAGCTTGGTGTTCATTCCTTGGGGGTAAGATTTTCCTTAGGAAGGCCCTCTTCTTCTCTTCGAAGGACTGTTTGGGAACTGGTCCTTTGCTTCTTAGGCTATAGTTTCGCACGGGCTTGACCTTAGGGTCGTCGGCCATGTTGATATCAGTGATGGTATGGGTGCTTTCTTCGTAGATCACATCAAACGCAAGGACAACATATCCTGGTTCTTCATCAAGGGGCATATCTTCTTGATTGTTAGAGACATCATCCTCTCCTGCATTCCCTGGGTTTTGATCATCCAGGAGTTGATTTACTACTGCAGTCATGCTGCCAATCCATTCAGGGCATGTCTTCTCAGAGTGGGCGGCCTGGTGGAAAGAAAAAAAATTATCTTTTCCAATTTTTTCCACGTTGAGAATAGTGTTTGGGTTTGATGGAGGTCGGCTAGCGGTGAGGGTATTATTTCTGAAAAAGGGCTTTTGTGTTTTGGTGCTAGTATTGGATTTGATGCCCTTTCTCTTTAGATCAGAGACTTCATTGGTTAATAGCTTAAGGGTCTTTGCTATACTCTTGAAGTCAAAAGTATCTTTTTCCTTATCCACGGTTTTGAGTGTGGAAGACTGATTTTTTTTCGAGGTGGGTTTGTTATCGTCTCGTCCATCATGATCGATGACCCCTATGTAAAGAATGTCCTTTTCTATGGCAAGGGTAGCTGCGTAATTTGCTGCAAGGGTATCCCTAGCCTCGCGCTTTACGAAGAGAGAAATGTCTCTGGGAAGAGCCTTTGTGTAGTAGTCTATGGTGATGGAGTCATCCAACGCCAAGTTGGGGGGGAATTTGTTCAGTATGGTAGCGAAATGCTGATTAAAATATCTGACCTTTTGTTTCTTTTGGCATTTGATGGTACTTAACTCTGTGAGGAGCATGGAGGGGGTTTTTTCCTCCAAAAACTTCTATAAGAAAATGCGACGGAATTGGTCCCATGACGTTATAGAGGCACTTGGGAGAGAGCGATACCAGGTGGCTGCTTTATTCTCAAGAGTGTGGGGAAAAAGACGGCAGGCAACATCATCTGTTTGAACTCTCATAATTTGTAGTGAATGGTAGAATCTACTTATGTGGTCTTCGGCCAGCGTGCCTTTCTCGGGGTCAAACTTGGGGAGGTGCTTTTCAGGGTGCCTAGGCATGTCATGTAGGGGGCCAAGGAGATATAATGGGAATTGGGCCATCCAAGCAAGCGGTTGGACCTACCTGACATACTCGTAGTGCCTGATTTCAGATTCAGATTCACTTCCCACACCTGACACGGATGCTTCCCCTTCATGGTGAGAGTGCTCGTCTTGACGTCCCTCGTAGTTGGCCATATTTCTAAGATATCCCCAATTAGTAGATAGGGGCCCTATTTTGGTTTTGATGGTGGTGGGTGGCATGGTGACCTTGGCCATGACCTCTATCTCCTCGACCTCTATTCCCTCGACCTCTATTTCCCTCACCTCCATTCCCTCGGCCTTTATTTCCCTCGCTTCCTCCTCGGGGACAGTGGACCTGATTGTTGTTATTCTGGGTTCGGTTAGGCTGAGGGTTAGGATGGGGTTCATTCATGTTGGGTTCTTCTTCTTTAGCTCCTTGGGGCTCTGAAATAGGTTCGTTATTCTCAACAGCCGTTGCGAGGTCTTCGACCATCAAATTTATCAATCGAGGCAGGGAATTTACAAGGGCACTGTTGCGAGTGAGGTTAGCAGCAGGGGTCATAGTATGGGTCAGAAAAATCATGACTGGAGTGAATTGTAGATCCTTGATGAGGTTACAGGCAACCAGGTGAAGAACTCTTAACCACTCCCTGATGAACTCGTAATAAGGAGCTTCCTCCCCTTGGACATATTCCAAAAGGGGAGGACCAGCGTCATCGTTTATGACCTCCCCTTGGGGAGTTTGTAACGAAATATTATTTTTGTGCTGGGAGGATGCCATGAGGTCCTCCTTCTAGCGCCAATTTTGTTGATGGGAAAATCTGTCTGACCAACAAAAGGGGATCTCCCTGGTAAAAATTCCCAACTAGACTCTAAACCGTTTGGAATAGGGATCCTGTTCAAGGTGTGGGTCCAACTACCGCTTAATTCTCCTTTCCTTGGGTCTCAGTAGGACTTTATGATCTTGTGGACACATGCTTATTTGGATGATACAAGATACATGATTGATGATTTAAATGAATATATAACACTATGCGTAGCAAGCTGAATAATGAAGCATGGGGCAAAAAGGAAATGTTGTCAACAACAAATCATTAGTGTCATGCTTGTACGTTGTTCTAACCACAAAAGAAACAATTCTTTATGGCAGAACACCCTTCACTTCCTTAAATGGTTTTGGTGAAAATATAAATGTCAGTAAACAAAGTTATTAACATTCATTGAGAAAGTGAAATAAACTTAGCACCATTAACACATATTTAGAAAACTATAATGTATCAATGACGTAATTGGAAACATAGTTTCATTAATCAAAAGATATAAGAAAATGAAAACAAAATACTCATAGTGTTCACACATCAAACCACATCAGATCCAAAAGGAGTTTAACAAGTATCTGTATTCATATTCAAAAGTGTGTAGTCCTTCTATAAAATTCTCTCTAACTCTTTAAGTCCCCCCAAAAAAAATATCCTTACAATCTTCCTGAAGGAAGTTTTTATAGACCAAAATTTTCCCTTTGGGCTACCAAAATCTTTGCTTTCTTGACCGTTGGGCTGCCTTCTGACCTGAATGGAGGATGCAACTTGCAACTCAACCGGACAGTGCGACCTGTGACCCAGTTGCCAAGTGCAACCTACAACCTACTACCATCTGATCATGAGAATGTGCACGTGATCGTGAGGTCAGGGGTATCAACTTGTTGCTCTCTAAGAAAAGTCTGCCACGCACGATAATATGTCGCTACTGGGGAAATCAAGGGAAATTCTTCCCTTAACCGATGCAGGCACTCCAAGGCATTTGGAATCAGAGTCTCTCTTTTGAGCTTGATATGGTTGGCTAAAGAGGCCAGTTTAGTGTAGATCCAAACTAGTGTAACAATGAATTTACCCAAGTTCTCTTGTGATGCTGCAAGATCAGGAGTGGCAGTGGCCTGTCTGATAGGTTGCAGAAATGTTTGAATCTCCTGATCCACCTGTTCCCATGTCTTTTCCTTGCACAATGCACCAAGCGATGGAATGTGGTGTATTGCATACATTGATTTGATTCCGCTAATAAAATGCTCGTATGCGGCCATTACCTTTTCCAGGTCCTTGAAGAGCTTATCCTTGGACTGAATTTTAATCCAAATCTGGACCTTGGCATCCTGGGTGTGGATCTAGTATTTCTTGGGCAAGTTCTCCGGAGCCTGTGGGTACTGACCTATCCATTCTATCATCCTGTCCAAAGCAGCAGAGGCCTCCCTCAGTTGCTCGCTCCTCTGCTTAGTCTCTGCTTGGGCTCTCAGTAGGGGAGCAACCGTTTGTTTTATAGTGAACATTTCCCCATAAACCTGCTTCATGGTGACCTCAAATACTTCCAACTCTCTCCGGACGGTGAGCAGTACTTCATTAATAGGACCAATTTTGTCTTGAAGCTTTTGAATTTCCTCCTTTAATGTTGTCTTTTCTTGCTCTGCCCTTGCCTCCCTTTGCTCAGAATCTTGTAACTTATTTTGTAGAGAGAGGATCTCTCTAATCATTCGGTTTAAATTTTCCTTCGTGGCTATGGAAAATGCAGTGCCGACCGATGCTATCATTATTGGGTTAGTCCTAGTATCCAGGACTATATCTTTCTTTGTCGTGGATATGACTGGGGCAGAAGGGTTTCGTGCCAGACATCTCCTTTTCTCCTGTCGGATCTTGAAGGAGAACTGATCACATGTGAGCCTTGTAAGGTTAAATACTTCTTCTTCTTGCCCTTCGTAAGAGCTCAGCTCGGAGAGTGCACAACGAGTATTGACTACAGGAACTTCGATGGGCTACAACTCAATTTGTGATTCTATGAGTGGAGGAGATGTCTCGATGTTCTTTGATATTTGATCTTCCTCTTCTTTTCTTTTCCTTTCTTCCTCTTCTTTCTGAAGCCACTTTGCTTCTGCCTTCTCCTGTTCTTCTTTCCGCTTGCGCTCTACTTCTGCTTTTTCCTGTTCTGCTTTATGCTTGCGCTCTGCTTCTGTCGCTGCTTCCTATTCTTCTTTCTTCTTGCATTCAGCCTCCACTTGATCTAATTCCCTTTTGAGCTGCCATTCCGCCTCAGCCTCAGCCTCCTGCTCTTCCTTTCTTTTCCGAGCCTCTTGTGCCTACTTCTTCTTTTGCTTTGCCTTTAGTTTAATTTTACGCTTTTCTTCATCCTATTTTGTCTTATTTTTAGTTTCGCATTGAGCTTTTGCCTCTTGCTCTTTCTGTTGGGAAGTATTGTTGTGACCTGTGCTGGTTCGAGGCTTCCTGGTCTAAGAAGAAGAAGTGCCTCCTAATTGACGGATTCTTTCCTCCAACATGTGATCATCTGGATCTTCCTGATCGGACCACGCTGCTGGGATAAGTTCCCTATCCGCGTTATACCAGTTTATTTTCTCATCCTCATATGGGCATTCAGTATGTTGGTAGCTCCATTTGAACTTAGCCCACTCACAGTGATCAGGGAATCCTCTCTGGATCATATGTCCAGTGATCCAATGGCCCTAGGTTAAAACCTCTCATTTCTTCTGCCTCTATGTCTACCTCTCTGAAATCCTTGACCATTTAGGCACCGATGGTGAGAGGTAGTGTAGGCCACGAATTCTTCTTACCTTTAGTCAGGACTTTAGAGAGGCCGGAAGTCATCTGAAAACAAACCTCCTGAAGGAGAATTTTATCTGTGGCATATTGGGGCATAACATGGGGAGTCTTAAATGAACCAAAGACTCGAATAAAGGTATATTCTGCGAGTGGGAACAAATGTACCACCTTGACTAATGTCTCCATGGCTCACTAGGACATGCATGGAGTGTCTTGCCTGAATAGTTTCCTGTAGAGTACCGGGATGAAGGTTTGCGAGATTGGCTCTATGTATTGATTATACCTGGAGTCCCAAAATACTTTCATCTCTAAGTGAACTGGGCATACCTGCTCTGGATCCCAGTTGTGGGCCCATCCCTCAAAGTGGCACCAAGAACAAACAATTTCTTCAATCTGTGCCCTTTTTTCATCAGCAGATGTACAAGTGGATGTTCTTATGGAAATCGATATTTTAAGGTTTCTACAATGGGGTTTAGGATGTGTAACCGCTCTACTTTTTCTAGGAAGTGTAACTACTCTATCTTGTCTAGGAGGTTTAAATGCTCTATTTTCTAGTTCTTTTTCAACACTTTCCTCTTATTATTCACTTTCACTTTCCTCTAATTCTTCACCTTCACTTTCCTCTATGTCAACAAGTAGGAAGCCATGTATAATTCAGAGGAATATCCCTCCTCTAGTGCTAGTGCCGAGGATATGTTTGTCTAGAGAGATGCCATCAACATGCTGGCCCAGTTGAAATGAGTGCCATGCATAGTGACATACTCCATCAGGGATACCCATGTGCCACTGAAAGTGGTGGCGTCGGGATGACATCGAGATGACCGTATATCCTGCAAAGCATAGCTGGCACCAGCTTATATACTTTCCTGAGACCCGCCACTGGATATTCCTAATCCTTCTTGAATTTGAACTTTTTGGGCTCCTCCCACCATCTTCTCAGGGTATCTGCTATGGCGACTGCGTGGGTGGTGGCCCATTCTTCTGTGAAGACCTACTCTCATTCCGGCAGTGCGTAGTAAAACTCAGCATCCGAGCCCTTGAGAGTCACAAATGCTTTAACTTCATAGTCCCGAATTACCCATTTTTTGGAGTTGATGTTTTGTATGATCCACTCAATGACCTCCGTGCATGGGAATATGGCAGGGTGGGCACCTGCATGGTGGAGCTTAGACCTTTTAACTTGTATGTATGCTTGTCGGTCGGGGAGGTCCTCTGGGAATTCTAGCTGAGCGAATTCCTGGTATACTTGATACCACCTCATGCTGACCCCTTTGGAAAATGTTCACGAGGTGTCCCTGTAGATCGGGGGTGGGGAAATTGGTATATCCATTTCTATGTCTTCTATTTCTAGGCTCTTGTTTTTTATGCAGGCCACCGGAGGTCCCATGTCACTTAAGTCTGAAGAGATGGGGACACACTCTAAGTCTTCTTCGAATTCACCTGTCATGTTCATGAAAGAATCCCAGGATAAGAAAGATGCCATAATGATAAAATCCTAGGCACAATTTATTAACTTTTCCCAAATGAAAACATAGGAAGGGGCGAGTTAGCGACCTACGACTAGGTCGCGAGGTTTAAGATTTCAGGAGGAAGTAACCTTGTTTCCTCGCGACCTTGCGACTAGGTCACGAGGTCGCTGGGTCGCACATGTCTGGCAGTTCGTGGAGAGTGCGACTCTCTGACTTGTGATCGGGTCGTTGGGTCGCGAAAAAAAATTTGGAGGGTGGCTGCGACCTAGCGACTCAACAACTGGGGTCGTAGGGTTGTAAGGCTCACGAAAAAAAGTTTGGAGGGCGGTTGCGACCTAGCGACTCAACGACCGGGGTCGCAGGGTCGCACGAGTCGCGAAGTCGCAGAGGTCAAAAGTCGCACTAGGGTTGGCCGGGTTTTTTAGCACTCGATGTGATCCATTACATTATTTCAATAGAGTTCCTTTTAACTTTAAATAATGCAAGGCTAATTGGGCCATCAAAAAAATGGAGCGGAAGCAGTTTCAGGAGAAAAACACATATCAAGGAGGCTTGGTGAATTGTGGTTACAACATTGTGCACGAAAAGGGAGTGTTAAGGCAGTTAGGGAATCTCTAGTCTTAAAGAGTCAAGAGGAGGAATGATGGATGGCTTTAAAGGCTAAGGCAGAGGTAACAGGGCAACAAATTAAAAAAGGAAACAATAGGAGGAAAAGACAACTTACCTAGGAAAATCGCACTCTAGTCGGCCTGTCAGAAGCATTTTTTTTTCTCTCTGCCACATGAATAGAATTCGACCTAGCGACCCTCCTACTTATAAAAGGGTCATGCATGTGAGCCATTAATGAGGTTGCTAGGTCACAATGCTTTGTGTTTTAAGGGAGGTGCGACCTCATGACCTGGGGTGTCGCGGGGTCGCAAGGTTACGGGGTCGCGATCTTGAAAAATCCAGGAGATCTTTGACTTAGCGACTTAGCGACTCGAGAGGTCATGGGGTCGCTACGTCGAAGATTTGGGGAGGAGAACCATTTTGTAACTCATCGAATCTTACATTTTACATATTTTAACTTAGCTTTTTGATGCTCAGGGGGCTCCAAAAAAAAAATAAAAAAATTAGAGGGTAGATTTTTGGAGGGTGTTGTAGACGCTACAAGAGAATGTAAGAATTATTTTCAAGTCCCCCCTTTAATGCTTATATTTAAATCATTACAAAAAATGACAAATTACAATTCCCATCTCACATTTGTCTGGCTGGTCTTCCTTGACACTTATCCCCACTTTGAAGTCTCCCAGACAATGCTCTGTTCACCACAACAATATTAGAGCTTCTCATTCAAATCAGTTAGGATATAATCACCTCTAACCATATTTTATTAAATTTTTATAATTAATGTTTCTCGATATTCTGAAATAAAATATTGACACTGGACCACCCTATGGACAAACTCCCATCTATAAAAATGAAGTGAACTATACATTTAATAGTTTTATATGTGAGTTTTCTGAGTACCGGGCATATTCAACAGTAATTTATGCAACTGAACTTTCTACATACATGGATCTTAGAACATAACCTATAACTGATTTTCTTGAAGCCCGAAGCACAATAAGTTTCATTAGTATATAACAGACACATACAATCAAATTAACATTATGTTCCCTCAGCACCTAAGAACATTAAGAACCACTAATTTTAGTTATATTCCTTTGTTCATTAATTAGTTATAACCTTTTACAAAACAAAAAATTTAATTGTAATAGCTAAACACGTACATTTTGTTTAATGGAGATAATATAGCACATAAACACTCCCATCCTCTGAAAAACCTAGTGGTAAACGACCCTTCTATGATATGAATCTAACTATAACACAGGAAAAATGGAAAAATTATGCCTCCAATTGTTGGGAGAAGAAATGATTCAAACTTTTGAAAATAAATGCAAATCCAATTCCTCAAAATCCAATGTTCTGCTATAGTCAATATGTTATAGTTAATTATAGTCGACTTTAATTTGCTGACAATTTCCAAAACTATAAGAGTAGCCAGAAAATAATTTGGCAAGTATTTTATAGTTGTCTCTACATCCCCTGAATCAAATTTTTCGGTCATTTCTCTTATTTCGTGATACACCTGTTGGAAAAAATCCCAACCACCGCCATGAATAAAACTGGCTGTATTCCACACTTACATTGATTTTTTGTTTTAGGGAAGGACAAGATCATGATTCAAATCTGCAGGTTTTTTTTCTTCTTCACGCAATCCCCACAATTTTCAGAAATAGAGTACCAGAGCCATTACTCTGTGTTATTTCTTATCCATCGTATTCACCTACCAATCTTGCTCGAACATCACTACTCGCAAGATTTAACCTTTACCTCTTAAGCCTTCACCGGAACTTATATTTCCATCGAAGTGATATTTGGTAGGACCCTCAAACCTTACTGCATTACCAAATCTGCCCACAAACCTTTGTATTTAATTTTCCCTTACCTTTTAGCATTTCGTACTTCCCTCCGTTTAAGTGCCCGCGTGCCGCACTTCGTACATTTTAAAATTTGCCTTTTTTCCGCACACACTTTGCACTTCGCACATTTTATGAATTAGATTTAAAGTGCTCGCATGTTATTTTATTTAAGTTGTGATGTGATGTGTTAACACCCGTATAGATCAATGGGTGTGGTCACCATTGATCTCAGATCAATGGTGACCTATAGGCACAAGCAGCCTATTGTTTAAACCAAAGGGTGCCTTCGCAGTTGACCTCGTTGGACGCCCTTTGACTGATATCAACAGATGATATCTACTATGGGTGCACAACGCCGATGAATGAGTTGTACCCTGAGGTCCCTCTGCAGTGACGCATTGTGCCAGTTAAAAGTTAAAATCGCCAAAATTCATTTTGCAATAAAGGGCGTAGATGCAATGTGGTTTCGAATCCGAAACCCATAAAATTTCAAGTCCGTCTTTTTGTTTTTCGTACGTTGTTTCGTGTATAAACAACATAATAGAGCATAAGGACGTTTTGGTTGCTACGCATCCATTTCTGGATTGAATTTCATTCAAGTTTCAGGCTCCGTCCATTTTGTATTAAAAATAATGTAATTTCATTTTTCGTATCGAGTTGAATAGAAGAAGTTTTCCTCTCCTATGTTCTCACTCTCTGTCTGTGTGTGAATTTTTATTTCTACATCCTCTGTAAACTATTTGTGCTTCTTTTTTTTGTGTGTGTTGTAGACATAGAATCATATCATACCAAAATTTCCAGCATGGTATGAGTGAAGGTCTAGGCTCTCAGTGAAAGAACAAGCACACTCTTTACTGAAGAAGATGAAAGGTTTTTTTGAGAAGCAGATTCTCCAACAGTGAGAAGGTTTTGTTACACAGTCAATATGGCAGCAGCAAGCACAAGCTTGACTAATCCACAAATACCACAGTTCAATGGGAAGAATTATTATTATTGGGCTATTACAATGAAGGCCATGTTCTCCTCACAAGATATTTAGGAGCTAGTGGAAAATTGTTTCCAAGAACCAGCAGATGCAACAACATATAATGCTTTGACACAAGCCCAAAGAGATTTTTTGAGAGAAAATAAGAAGAAGGACTCCAAAGCCCTATTCCATATTTTCCAAGTAGTACATGAAAGTATTTTCCCAAGGATTGCAGCAGCAAATAAGCCTAAGGAGGCATGGGATACCTTCCACACAACCTATCAAGGCATTGCAAAGGTGAAGACAACAAAACTTCAAATGCTGAGAAGAGATTTTGAAACTCTTTGTATGAAAGAGTTTGATCACATTGAATCATTCTTCAGACATGTGATTGGGTTGGTTACCCAATTCAGATCTCATGGTGAGACACTTGAAGAAATTAGAATAGTGGAGAAAGCCTTAAGAAGTCTACCATCAAGGTTTGATGCCATATTAGTGGCCATAGAAGAGACAAAGGATCTCTCACATTTCTCAGTCGATTAGCTTCATGCATAACTGATGTCTCATGAGAACATACTGAATAGAGCAACAAACTCCTCACTGGAGCATGCATTCAAGACAAAAAATGTCTTTTGGTCAAGGTAGTGGTCGAGGAAGATCAAACTACTGAGGAAGAGGAATAAGCCCACACAGAGGTGGAACAAGAAGCCTTGCAAACACAAGTGGAAGGGGCAACAATTAGAATCCAAGCTAAGGATCAAGCTAGCATCAAGCACAAGGACAAATTTATGATAAATCTCAAGTCTAATGTCAATACTGCAAAAATTATGCCATTATGAAAATGAATGTAGAAAGAAGAAAAATGATATGGGTAGTAAACCTAGTGTAAATTTTATAAAAGAAAATCAGAACCAAGGAAATATTTTATTAACTTGTAATGTGGTACAAGAGAAACAAGAAGGTGTATGGTTTTTAGATTCAGGGTGTAGTAACCATATGACTAGAAACATGGTAATGTTTTTCAATCTAGATGAGAGTGTAAAATTTGAAGTGAAACAGGGAATGATAAAAGTCTTTCTCATGGGGAAAGGAAGAGTAAACATATTGACAAATAAGGGAGAGAATAAGTTTGTGTGAGATGTATATTATGTCCCTGGCATGAAATGTAACCTTATAAGCATTGGAAAGCTCATGCATGAGGGATACAATGTGTTTTTAAAAAAATATGTGTGCAGAATCATGGATATACCTCCAAGTAGACAGGTTATTGCAAAAGTACATATGACAAGCAATAGAATGTTCCCTCTCAAGATCAGATCAGACTTGAAGGAAAGAGGTGTTGTAGCAACTGTCACACAAGAAATATTTCAAGAAGAAGTGAAAGATGAGAACCGATTATGGCATTTGAGATTTGGACATCTCAATTTCGGAGGTTTGAATTTGTTACACAGAAAAGGCATGGTAAAGGAATTACCACTCATAGAGAAACCAGACAGCCTATGTGAAGGCTACATCTTGGGAAAACAACACAAAGAATCATTTCCAGCAGGAAAGAGTATAATGGTAAGCACACCTTTGGAGATTGTTCACTCAAATTTATGTGGAACAATGTAAACAACATCATTAGCTAGCAGTCATTATGTTTTGACATTTATAGATGATTACACAAGGAAGACATGGGTCTATTTTCTAAAACAGAAAAGTGAAGTCTTTGAACAGTTCTACCACTACAAAGCTCTTGTTGAGAAGCGAAGTGGAAACTACATAAAATTGTTGAGAACTGATAGAGGTGAAGAATATGTCTTCAAATACTTCCTACGTTTTTGGAGGGAGCATGGAATACACAAGATGTTTACCACAAGGTATACACCTCAGCAAAATGGTGTAGCATAAAGAAAGAATAGGACCATCATAGACATGGTAAGAAGTATGTTGAAGGCAAAGAATTTTCCAAATGAGTATTGGGCGGAAGTTGTTAATTGCGCAACTTATATATTAAATAGATGTCCAACCAAAGTTCTTATGAACAAAGTTCTAGAAGAAGCATGGAGTGGAAGAAAGCAAATTGTCACTCACATCAGAGTATTTGGATGTGTGGCATATGCACATGTCCCGGATCAATTAAGGGAGAAGTTGGACAACAAGGGGGAGACGTGTATATTTATTGGATAGAGTGATGAATCCAAGGCTTACAAGCTCTATAATCCATCAACCAAGAAGATAATAATCAACAGGAATGTTCAGTTCATAGAAGAAGAAGCTTGGGATGGAAGTTTAGAGAAAACAGTGAATGTGAAGACTTGTATTTCACATGAAGGCAAAGAGGAATTGATTTCAGAAAGTAATTCCTCAACAGTGGCTCCTCCTCCACCAACACAAGCTCAACAAAGCACACCAAAAACAAGCAATATAACAACATTTTTAAACCAAGAAAGTGCTTCTCCAAGCACACCATAGGGATCAATAACTCTCTGAAGTTCAAGTGAAACTCTAAGCACATCTTCAGCAAATCCAAGAAGATCAAGATTCAAAAATTTAAATGAAATTTATGAGCAAGAAGAATTTGAAAATAATGTTGGTTTGAATTATTTATTTGCTTTATTTTTTCATGTTGATGACCCAATCCATTTTGAAGATGCAGTCAAAGAATAGAAGTGGATCAAAGAAATGAATGAAGAAATAGGAGCAATACAAAGGAAAGACACATGGGAGTTAGTGGACCTCCCATAAGGAAAAGAAGTTATTGGAGTAAAATGGGTGTATAAGACCAAAAGAAACATTGAAGGTAAGATAGAAAGGCACAAAGCAAGGCTATTTGTCAAAGGCTACAAGCAGTAGCAAGGAAGAGACTATGAGGAAACCTTTGCACCAGTTGCAAGGATGGAGATAGTACGGACAACATTGTCAATAACAACACAAAAAAAGTGGAAATTTTATTAAATGGATGTGAAGTTAGTATTCTTGAATGGAGTGCTGAAAGAGGAGGTGTATGTTGAACAACCTCCTGGCTATGTGATAGAAGGCCAAGAACACAAAGTGTGTAAGTTGAAGAAAGCTCTTTATGGGCTGAAGCAAGCACCAAGAGCATGGTATAGGAAGATTGATGCTTACCTAATGGACAATGGGTTTGACAAGCGTGATGGTGAACCCACACTCTAGATCAAATAAAAAGTCGGTAAAATACTTATTTTTGTTTTGTATGTAGATGATTTAATTTTTACAGGAAATGATGTTTCTCTCATTGCTGATTTTAAAGCAGTCATGAAAAGTGAATTTGAAATGACTGACTTGGGTTTGCTAAGATATTTTTTGGGCATAGAAGTAAAGAAAATAGAAAGGGGGATTTTTATCTCCCAATAAATGTATGTTGAAGAAGCTTTAAAGAGGTTCAATATGCAGAACAACAAGCCATCATCAACCCCAACTATTATGGGGCTAAATTTGAGCAAGGACGATTACAGTAAGAATGTCGATCTAACATTGTACAAGAGCATGGTTGGAAGTCTAATGTATTTGACTGCAACTAGGCTTGATATACTGTATGCAGTAAGTATAATATCGAGATTCATGGAAACACCCAAGGAGACACATTGGAAAGCAGGCAAGAGAAAATTAAGGTATGTAAATGAAACAAAGGATTATGGTGTTTTATACTCCAAAATTGATGATTTTAAGCTGACTAGTTACATTGACAGTGATTGGGCTAGATGTGTTGATGAGAGAAAGAGCACATCAGGGTATGTTTTTCATTTGGGATCGAGAGCCATTTCATTGGCTTCCAAGAAGTAGCCAACAACTTCATTATCAATAGAAGAAGCTGAATATGTAGCAGAAATATTAGCAACATGTCAAGAAGTTTGGATGAGAAGGATGCTAAGAGATTTATGTCATGAGCAAGACAAAGGAACCACAATTTTCTGTGATAATAGCACGGAAATTGCATCGTTAAAGAATTATTTTTTCCACAAGAAAACAAAGCATATTTATGTCAAGTACTAGTTCATAAGGGAATTAGTTAACAATGGTGAAATTGTTTTGCAGCATTGCAGGTCAGAGGAACAGTTTGCTGATATCCTCACAAAGCCATTGGGACAAAAGAGTTTCTTTTATCTCATACGGTGTCTTGGAATGATCGATGGCAACAGTTGTGATTAAGGGGGAGTGTTGGAAATACTCCCAACCACCTCCATGAACAAAACTGGAAGAAACCCACACTTTCATTGATTTTTTGTTGCAGGAAAGGACAAGCTCATGATTCAAATTCGCAGGTTTTTTCTTTTGCTTTACGAAATCCCCACAATATTAAGAAATAGAGTACCAGAGCCATTACTCTACGTTATTTCTTATCCAACGTATTCACCTACCTCTCTTTCCCGCACATCACACCCCGCAAGATTTAACCTTTACCTCTTAAGCCTTCACCGAAACTTATATTTCCACCAATGTAGTATCTGGTGGAACCCTCAAACCTTACCGCATTACCAATTATGTCCACAAGCCTTTTTATTTCACTTTTTCCTTACCTTTTTTCATTTCACACTTCCCACCATTTAAGCGCCCACATACCACACTTCGCACATTTTAACATTTACCTTTTTTCCGCCCGCACTTCACACTTTGCACTTTTATGACTTATCTTTAAAGCGCCCACAAGTTATCTTATTTAAGTTGCAATGCGATGTGTTAACACCCGTACAGATCAACGAGTGTGGTCACCATTAATATCAGATCAACGGTGACCTATGGGCACAAGCAGCCCACTGTTTAAACCAAAGGGTGCCTCCGCAGTTGATCTCCTCGGGTGCCCTTTGACTGAGATCAATAGCTGATATTTACTGCAGGGGCACAATACCGATGAACGAGTCGTACCCCAAGGTCCCTCTGCACTGACGTATTGCGCCAGTTAAAAGTTAAAATCACCGAAATGCAATTTTCAATGAAGGGCGTGGATGCAATGTGGTTTTGAAGCCTAAACCCATAAAATTTCAAGTCTTCCGTTTTGTGTTTTGTAAGTTGTTTTGTGTATAAACAACAAAACAGAGCATAAGGAAATTTTTGTTGTTACTCGTCTCTTTCTGCATTGAATTGCATTCAAGTTTTAGGCTTTGACCATTTTGTATTAAAAGGAATGTAATTTTGTTTTGTTTATCGAGTTGAATAGAAGAAGTTTTCCTGTCCTCTGTTCTTGCTCTCTGTCTATGTGTGAATTTTTATTTCGGCATCCTATGTAAACTGTTTTTTCTTCTTTGTTTTGTGTATGTTCTCGACATAGCATTAGAGCATACCAGAATTTCCAAAAACACCTTGGCCTTGCAGTTCGTTCTGGATACTGGGTTTGAGTCATGGACGAAATTTCAAGGGGAAATGTGGATTCTTATGTTGCACCACAACGCAGGAATGAACACATGCTCTGAAACTAGATATGGAGGACCACCAACATGTTGCTCGTGCAATACGATAATACTAACTGCATCGGCTCACTTTTCTATACATATATCTCACTCCAAAACCTCGATGTATTAAAAATAGGTTTTGTAGTGAATGAACTTCCAACAGGAACACACTCCCATGAGAAAGAGAGGGCTAGCACGTCGAGCTTATCTTGTTCACGAGCATATAGAAAATCTAGAAGAGGTAGCTCTCGATCCCAAAGTGCAGAAAATTTTGCATTTTGTTGCAAAGATAGCCTATGAATCTGAGATTTCGATGTTTGCAAAAATAGTTTAATGCAATCCACTGATAGAAAAATTCCAAATCAAAGAAACAAATAAGCCATTTGTCGTCTCTTATTCAATCTTCACATCAATGGCAGAGTACGCCAACACCATGGTTTAATCATCCTCTCTGCAACCGCAACATTGATTCATCGAATTCCTCCATCCTACTCTAATCTACACACACACATTCCTAGTGTTAATTTCGTTAATTTCCTGGGGATTCCTTACACTCAGCAAAAAGCGGTGTTGTAAGAGATGCTAATTTTTCGACGTAATCACATCCAACAAACACAAAAATAATTATCAAATCGAACACTCCGACAATAAAAAAAAATTCTCTCACCTAGAAACACACCTACATTGAGTTATGTACATAAAACAAAACCTTGGACCTTTTCCATCTTTCTGTGCCCTCCATCAAGGGAGCCAAGCCAGTCAAGCCCATAGAGGTTCTCATGCCAAAAAAAAAAGGAGAAGTAGACATGGTGCACAAATTACTCACAAATTAATTCATTTGATTCACCACAAAGCCAAATTACAAAAGACATAAATAATTCTCATGAAATCCAATAAATTCCGTAGAAAAAAAATATATTTGAGAAATCTTTTAACAAAATTTCAACAACCGAATCCTACTTATATACTAATGTAAACATTATTTTCAAATAAAATAATCCACTATACATCAAACCATATATATTTTTCCAATCCAATATACATGGAACTAAAATGAGCACCAAACCAAATATATTTTTCCAATCCAATATACATGGATCTAAAATGGGCACAAATATTATAATAAGTCATTAATTACTACTCATATACACCATAAACAATGTTTAATAGGAAAATAAACAGTTCTTACAATAATTTATTCAATTTAAAATATAAATTTTGATAAAAGATATTCAAATTCATTTAAATTTTTGGAAAAAATATTATAATATATTTTAGCAATAAATATACAAGTTCATAAGATAAAATTTAGTTTTTCCTCTAATCCTAGGCTCATAAAAAAATAAAAAATAATAAAATTAAAATATTTTTAATTTGAGAATATAATTATAATTAAATTTATCATACATTAAATATGACTAGTTATGTACTTAATGTCTAAATTTAAAGTTGTTATGATAAATATATTGATATTAAAAATGTAATTATAATGGAAATTAAGATATGTTAAAGATGATTGATTATATTTTTACATGTTTAATTTTTAATTTTGTTAATTAAAATAGAAAAATTTAATAAAATTTTAAAATAGCTAGGTTTGATTATTTTTTTTATCAAAAATCTAAATTCAATAAACTAAATGAATTTGGAAAAGATATTTCAAAATTTGAAATTAGTAGAAATATGAAAATAAACTTCATCTTTTAAAATATTCTTAACCACTTAATTAGAACTATAAGCTTGAATGGGCTTAATGGTTAAGAGCATGTGTTTCCTCTTAAGAGGTCATAGGTTTAGAACGAGAGGGGGTAGAGTATGTATGCCTTGCTAGACTTAGCAGTCAAATTGCTACGCGGAATTGGGTTCCTTGTCCCACAAACAAGGCGGTCCCATACACCAATTTGGTGACCTTAAAATTGGATTATTATTATTACCATTATTATTATTGTTATTATTATTATTATATGAAAAATATATTTCCCCTTATCCCAGAAACAAAAGGGTCTCATACATCAATTTGGTGACCTTAAAATTGGATTATTATTATTATTATTATTATAACAATTTGAAAAATATATTTCAAAAATTACAAATTAGTAGAAATAAAAGAATAAGCTTCACATTTTAAAATATTCTCAAACACTTAACAATATAAAGTTTCGTATTGAATTATCATTGATTTCTAGATAAATATAGTCAATAAAAATTTAAAAGAATATTTTACTTAATTATTTTATTCAATGTGATATATTATTTTTTAAAAATAAAAAACATCATATTTTATAAATTAAAAAAAATATATTAAATTTTATAAATTTTATAAATTGCTAAAGTGTCGTTACATTACAATTAATAAGATATTTTACAATTAAGTAATTTAATATAATTTCATATTATAATATTTTATTAAAATATTCATCAATCGAGGTGTCGAAATATGTGTTAATGGAGGAGAACACACCACCTTGCCACCTCCTATTGCATATAAGAGGTTGGATGAGATGGCTATCCCACCCCATGCAGCGACACACGTTAACTGTCATACAATCCCTTCACATTAAGATGGAATCCTATATTCCATCTACAAGCTCTCAATCTAGTACATGTAACTTTTTGTTCTTTCAAAACCGCTGCAACATTCCCCATTTGCGGGTGGGTATTTCCCCCATGACATTGGCTTTAGGGATACCTTATTTGTTTTTCACAACCCGACAGTCATCTGCAATCCTAGTGCTTCACCTCTTATTTCATATAATAGGTGGGATGGCGTGGCGATCCCACCCCATGCAGCCACACATGTTAACCATCATAAATCCCTTCACATTAAGATGAAAGCCTATATTCCATTTACAAGCTCTTAATCTAGTAGTTGTAGCGTTGTGTTCTTTCACAACCCTTGCAACATTCCCCTTTTGTGGGTGCGCATTTCCCCTATGACATTGAATTTAGGGAGACCTTATCTTTTTGTCATGACCCGATGTTCCTCTGTAATCCTAGTGGTTCATCTCTACTACAAGAGCAATATCTATCTCTTGGCACTAGTTCTATGAGAATTCTATTGCACAATGGTTTTGGGTCCTGAAAGGATGGCCTTTAGTAGATTAACTTGGTGGTAACCCTTCAAGTGTGGAGTGGGGTGATAGCGACCAAGGAGGAAAACTCCAGGAAATTGACAATGAAAACCAAAAAGACCATAACCAGTGGAGAAGGTAAGTAGCAAGGATTCGACCTTTGTCTAAAGCATTTTGGAGTCCAATGGACCAATAATTGTGGGCTAATTTGTTTTATGTCCAATCTATGTAGCTATTTCATTTTCCATGTATTCTCATGGTGGACATTGGTTCATTGTTTTTAGAGTGTCTTGGTGGTATGTATTGTAATTGCTGTGCATGCGTTTCTATTGTTGTCGAACCCAGCTCGTTGCTCTTCTTTACTTCTTTATCCTTTGTCACAATTGGCTAAAATATGCTCTAGACCTTTTTGGCTTTTGAGTGCTAAATTTATTTTAATATTGTTAGGGATCCTATCAGCTTCTTTCATTATTTTTCCTATCTATAAGGGGTCTTCCTTAAACTACCCCCTCGTATCGCTATGTACTGTGCTCAACTAGTAGATTTGTTGTTGTTGAGGGTCTGGAGGAAGAGTCCCTTAGGGTTGGCCAGGCCCTCAGCGATGGCCTTGGCTTAATCCTAAGCTCATAAATTTTTAGCCAAAATTCTAGAGGATAATTTTGCAACTCAAAGTGTTGACTACAAATCACCACTAATCACATTATGATTGTGATATCAAAGTTGAAGTGGCCAATTAGGTTCTTGACCGTGGGCATATTAGGGTATGATGAAACCAATATATTAATTCTATTACCTTTCAATGGAAAATGAAGACACTCATTAATGTCTTGAAGAAAAAGTACAAGGACCACAATGATATTATCTCCTACCTTAATGAAATTCAACGAGACTAATGCTACAAACACAACTGTCTCATAAACCTAGATGCTCATTTGGCTCACATAGAGGGTCATCTTCAGTGTGGGCTTAAATCTGTGAGCCTAGCATGTACAAGCCGCTAAGATACGACCTCAGTCACTTCACCAAATACTTGATGTTACATCCAATTTCTTAGCTTATGATTTATACTTTGAGTAGAACAGTTTCTTCTAGTAATTATTTTTTCCGATTTGGTTCACAAACCCTAGAGATCGGTGACTGCTATGTCCACATAATAATTGTACTATGCAAATCTACCATAAGGGATCACTTCATACTTGCTCAACCACGGGGCCTAACCCTGAGAGCATCGAGAGAATTGAACCCATGAGCTCTCCATAACAAATATACTTTAACGACATGGACTTGATCAATTGAGCTAACCCTCAAGGCTTTTAGCAATTATGTATTTAGTGGTAAGTAGTACTTATAGGCCATTGTCAATTCTCAGTAGTTCTAGATTCTAATGTGACCAAGGATTTAGCATAAAAAATGATCTTTAGTTTTTTTATAATGATATTTGGAGACAATAAAAATCTTAATTAATAAAGAAAAAATATTAAAATATAATATATATACACGATGATGATGATGGTGGTTAATGTCTACTGAAACCAAATTTTAGTCTATCAGATCTATATATAAGAGATAAAATAAAAATTAAAAATAAACCAACAACAAATTATAATTATTGAATAAAAAAATAAAAATATTTAATAATTTTTTTAATACATAACAATGATTTGTTACTGTTTGATAAATCCAAATTTAACATAAACTCTATAAAATAAAAATTAAAAAATTCAACTTTAATATTTTCGAGCAACCCAAATAAATGAAGCACTAAGCCAAACTTTACCCACTTCACTATATTCATGTCTTGTAATTATATTAGATTACTTTATATATATAATGTTTTTTTGAATATAACCTTAAAATAATTTGTGTTTGGTTATGAGTTCATCTTTGTTGCAAAGAGATTGAGACTTTGACATTAAAAATATTTGATGAGAAGAGTAAAAGGCCATCTTTTACGGAGTAAAAACTTAGTTCTTCCAAAAACTATATTTTTAAGATTAAGAAAAGCAAAAATTAAGGTACATTTTAACCGTGAATAACAAGTCTTCCCACCACTGTTCGTTCTCCCAAATCATACCCTTTTTATAAATCAGGAGGAAGAATCGACTTACATTTGGGATCGCAGCTCACAGTCCACGACCACTGCGTTTACCGCTGAATTATCATTATTTGTTTCTTTACAGTTTCTGGAATGAACTCAAACATGGATTCCATGGATTCAGATAATGTTCCAGATAATGTTCCAGAGGAGTTTGTTGATATTCTGGTTCAAGAATTCGCTTACGATCCAATTCGATTGGATGTTCAAGAAGACCCAGCTCAGGTTTTTTATAACCGCAGGACACTCGAGAGGATTTGGGACATGAAGCGCGACGCTGTGAACCCATACACCCGTCAGCATTTCGACATTAACAATGTCGTCCCTCAATCGAAGCTGAGGCAAGAGATGAGCCACTACATCCTTAACAACCCAACATTAGGTTTGGAGGTTATTCCCGACTACACTAAAGCGCTGAGTCCCAGTGATATGAAAGATCTCCTAAATGAATTGGGTGTTTATTGCCAAAACCTTTTAGGTTACATCCTTAACAACCCAACATTGAGTCAAAAGTTAGGTCTCCAGTCCATTTTAGGTTACTCCAATTCATTTTCGAAAGTGGATGAAGCGAACAAGCATCTGAAGAGCCTGTGGCAGAAATTGAATCTGGTTCGTCTTTATTGCCAGTACAACAAAGAAAACAGAGACACATTTTTGTTAATCCAGGGATTTGAATACCTGTTCAAGGTAGTCGATGAACCCCTAAATTATATACACCGTGAGTATTACTCTTCATGTCAGTATGTGATGCAGGGGCATTATGCGATAGCCAGCAATGTAGGAGTTTAGTCCACATGTTGTGGCTATTAAGGGTTCGAAATTCATCAGATTGTAACAGCCAGGTGTCAATACCTCGGCTGATTGTTTTAATTAGGTTAGTTAGAGTTATAAGAAGTCGAATAGCTTAGTTTTCTAGCTGTCATATTTCAGTTAATTGAATTATTATAGTTAGACTGTTGGTTTCTAGAACGGTCCTCTCCGAGGAACCGAAGAGTCATCAATCTATGTATATAATTGTAAAACCTCGAATGTATAGGAGGAGATAGACGAGCAGAGAAAGAATAGAGGAATTCTGCAGTAACTTTGTATATTTCAAATCGCTTCCAGTTAAATAGTTCTGTGCATTTCCTCAGTATCGTGCCAATTTCTTAAGTGTGAAAAGATTGCCTAATCGAGAAGTGATGAACTCCCGCATGATTTCCCCTGTCTTTGTAGTTTGATTTCCAAATCCATTTGAATAATCCCTGCGCAATTAAGAAAAAACCCCGTGGCATGCTCTGTATAGAAAATCATGGTTAATATTGGTGACTTTCCCCGTATAAAAGAATAACCCTGTTTTATTGCATAGTTGCATCAATTTCTATAGAATACACTATGTTGAAACCCGGAGTTAATCGATACAACGGAGCTCGAACCCCGACGGAACCGTAGTTATTACTGTAGCAGAAAAACCGGAACGGATTTGCAAGGGCGGGTTTCCCCGATCCCGCACCACCTTTGGCACGGAGGTGGTATTACCGGAGTGTGGAGCGATTCCATACAGGAATCGACACATAGCGGATCCGACGTCCGACGAAACCACCTTTCCGTATATATTTCGCGCGTTAACGACAGGATCGAAGTCGCCGAGTGGAATGAGTTCGGGCCGTTGATTCGAGAGGAGGTCATCGAACGGTCCTAGTGCGACGGAGGTGCACGATATTTAGTCAGGTACGACGCCCACGTTGATTGGTCTACAGAATATAGGTGGGGTTGTATCTACGTGTCATTCCAAGGCCAATTGATTATAATTGTTGAATTATTTATTCGGGTTATAAACCAAATATCAAAGGTATATTATAAGGTTTACAAAAGGATGAAATAGTCATAAAAAGTTCGGGAACAGTTATATAAGGCCGAAGGTGTAACCATTGATTATAGGGTTCAGATATATGCATATACGTGTGTAGTCCAGAAGATACAATTGGAAATTTGTTGTGAAATTATTTATTCGTCAATTTCTTCGAAATTGACAAATAAAAACGAAAAGGGAATGCAAACAGAGTCACACAGTGTTGACCATCCCTCCATTGGGTGTTGACTTTCGGTGTTGCTGCGTCATTTGTGGTATCAGAGCTGGTTGACGTTGTTTTGCTGACATGGCAATCCGAGGTGGTAGAGGTGCTGGCAGGAGAAGGCCTGTTGCCAACGCTGAGGTGTTGGGAATGTTGCAGAGGGTCGAGGCTAGACTAGATGCCATGGAGCAAAGACAACCCAGATATCCTGAAGACATCAGCGAACCTGAAACAGAAGAAGCAGAAGAAAATGTTGAAATTCCTCCTGACATGAGGCTCCTTAGAACTGTTCTGGGATCTGCAGTTAAGCCCAGAATTGAAGTGTCAAGCTACGCAGGGGGACTGAATCTAGAGGAGCTGGTGGACTGGATAAATGAATTAAACAAGTGCTTCGATTATGAAGAAATAAGTGAAGATAAGAAGGTCAAATTTGCAGTAACAAAGCTGAAAGGACATGCTGCACTTTGGTGGGATGGAGTGCAGGCAGAAAGGAGGAGAGTTGGCAAGAAACCTATCAAGAGCTGGACCAGAATGATGGCCAAGTTGAAAGGTAAATTCCTGCCTAGTGATTACCAGCTGACGTTGTATAAGCAAATGCAGAACCTGAGACAGAGGTTGCTGACAGTAAAAGAATACACAGAAGAATTCTACAGAGTGAGCATAAGAGTTGGGCAATTCCAAGACACACCAGAGAAGACTGCTAGATATGTGAATGGTCTCAGATTGGAGATTCAAGATGAGATTGGTCTTCTGTCTCCTAAGACAGTGGAAGAGGCCTATCAGATGGCCTTGAAAGCAGAGGAGAAACTCCTGAGGAAGCAGTCTGCCAAGAAGAGAGGTACTTTCCGTGGGAAGGGAAGTTAGGATGGTAGAGGAAAGCCTACACCCAGGGATGGAGCTAACATTAGCTCACCTCAGAATGCATCTACAGAGGAGGATGCAAATGGCAGAAGGGGTTCTTACAGAGGAAGAGGAGGCAGAGACAGAGGCAGAGGTAGAGAATTGAGGTGTTATAGATGTCAAGGAGTGGGACACAAGCACTATGAATGTCTAGAGAATGTGGGTGCTGGTCCAAGAAATGCTGTTGTTGCCTAGATTGAAGAAGAAGCAGAAATTGAAGAAAAAGTTCTTCCAGAGAGGGGAGAGTCCTTGGTGGTTAATAAGGTCCTGTTGAAACAAACCAAAAAAGTCACTGAGCCTACACAAAGGAAGACTTTGTTTAGGAGCATATGCAAAGTCCAAGGGAAATGCTGCCAGCTAATCATCGATAGTGGCAGCACGGACAATTTGGTTTCCACTGAGGTGATAGAAAAACTGAAGCTGAAGACTAGGGAGCACCCCACTCCCTACAGGGTGTCCTGGCTGCATAAAGGGCACCAGCTGGTTGTGAAAGAACAGTGTGAAATAGAGTTGCAAATGGGAAATTACAAGGACAAGGTTTTGTGTGATGTAATGCCCATGGATGTGTGTCATATGCTGCTGGGTAGACCTTGGCAGTTTGACAGAGCAGCAGTGCATGATGGCAAGAAGAACACTTACAACTTCTTCAAAGATGGGGTACATCATATATTGATTCCCATGGAAGAAGGAGAGCCATCCAGCAGAGTGATTGATCCAAAGACCTTGTTGCTTAGCGGGAAGGAATATCTGCAGCAGATAGAAGAAGAAGAGGTAAGCTTTGCTTTAGTTTGCAAACCAAAAGTAGTCCTTACTTCTACAAAGATTTCTGATTTGCCAATAGAAATCCAAGAGATGTTAGATGATTACTGTGACATTGTTGTGGATGATTTACCTGATGAGCTGCCACCTGTGAGAAAGATCAGCCATCAGATAGATTTTATCCCTGGTTCAAATCTTCCAAATAAGGCAGCCTACAGAATGACTCCCAAGGAAAATGAGGAAATCAGGAGACAAGTACAGGAGTTGGTGGACAAAGGACTGATCAGAGAAAGTCTGAGTCCATGTGCAGTACCAGCAGTTTTGAGCCCAAAGAAAGATGGGGGCTGGAGGATGTACCGATTCTCAAAGCAATTACAATCGACAACTGTGCATGGCTCCTTAGACCTACAATTTATCCTTGATGGACTGCTTTAGGAAGAGGAATATTTTTCTAAAGACAGATTTGAAAGTGATACTATCGATTAGAACAAGAGAGGGTGATGAGTGGAAATCGTTTAAAACAAATGAAGACCATATGAATGGATGGTAATGCCATTTGGGTTGTCAAATGCAACTCAGTACTTTTATGACTTATGAAATCCATCCGATCGAAAGAGTTCATCGGGTGGAATTAAGGTTTGTGATAGTATCCGGATGTGACCCCATCTAAAGCAGTAACTAAAGAAGAACATTTAAGGCATCTTAATTATGTGTTGAAGAAGCTGCACCAAAAAAAACTGCTGATAAATTTGAAGAAATGCTCATTCATGAAGGAAGAGTTGGTGTATTTGGGTTTTGTTGTTTCTGCAGAGGGTTTGAAAATGGACCCAGAAAAGGTTAAGGCGATTGTGGAGTGGCCTTCACCCAAGAATGTTTTTGAGGTAAGAAGTTTCCATGGACTTGCTAGCTTTTACAGGAAGTTTATAAGGAACTTCAGTAAGATTAATGCACCCATAATTGAGACAATAAAGAAGAGAAAACAACCATTTAAGTGGACTGCTGAAGTAGAGAGAAATTTTAAAGTTTTGAAGCAAAAGATAACAGAGAAGCCTGTTTTAATTCTGCTTGATTTCACCAAACCATTTCAAGTAAAATGTGATGCCAGTGGGGAGGCCATTGGAGCTGTTTTGAGTCAGGATGATAGCCCTAGGCTCATTTCGCGAGTAAGTTGAATGATACCGTGAGAAAATTATTCTTCATGAGAATGAATTCCATGCAATCGTTCGTTAATGAAGAAGTGGAGACATTATTTGATGTCCAGGGAGTTTGTATTGTATTCTGATAATCATGCTTTGCAGTATATTGTACAACAGCCCAAGTTGAAACACAAGCATGCTAAATGGGTTGAGTATCTCCAAAGTTTTAATTTTGTTTTGAAACATATAAGTGGCCAAGCCCATAGAGTAGCTGATGCTTTGAGTAGGAGACATTTGCTTGTTCAAGAGATTAATTTTGAAGTTGCAGGATTCGATTTTCTCAAAGAATTGTATAAAACAGATCCTGATTTTAAAGAAGCATTTGAAGCATTTAGTAACCCTGTTCTAACAGATAGAATTCAGTGGCTAGATTTTTTTCTGCAGGAAGACTTGTTATTCAGAAAGAACCAACTGTGTATACCAAAATGTTCCACGAGAGAAAATTTGATTAAGGAGAAACATAGTGGTGGACTTGCTGGACACTTTGGTACTGATAAAAATTATGAGCAGCTGAGTCACTTTTATTTCTGGCCCAAGATGAGAACAGAAGTGGACAAGTTTGTGAAGAATTGCAAGGTTTGTCAATATGCCAAAGGAAGGAGCCAGAATGCAGGATTGTACACTCCCTTACCTATTCTAGATAGGCCTTGGGACATGGTAAGTATGGATTTTGTTCTAGGATTGCCCAAGACTCAGAGAGGGAATGATGTAGTCTTTGTTGTAGTGGACAGATTCTCCAAAATGGCACATTTTATTCCATGTTACAAAACTAGTGATGCCACCCATGTTGCTAACTTGTTTTTCAAATAGTTGTTAGACGTGCGGTTTTTGTGACATTGTTTTGCATGGTAGACACCCAGATTTGTGGTCACTATGACATTGTGGAAGAAACTTGGTACCAAATCGAGTTTCAGCTCATTATCATCCCCGCACCGATGGACAACCGAGGCAGTGAATAGGAAAGTTTGAACGCAGCCGAGGAGTTTTACAGGAGAACATCCCGGGTAAAGGATCATATTTTTCCCTAAAGCAGCATGCATAATGATTCACCAAATGTAGTATTATTGCAGAAACTATTTCATATTGTTTATGGAATGCACCCCAGAGGAATATCAGAGTTAAGGAATATGGGAAGAGCAGAACTAAGGAGTGCAGATGGTGAGGAGTTTGCTTCAGAGATCCAGGCCATACATGAACAAGTGAAACAACAATTACAAGGCAGTAGCATCAAATATAAAACCAGAGCAGACTTGAGCAGAAGAGAAGTTCATTTTGAAGTAGGAGATCAGGTTTTGGCACACTTGAGAAAGGAGAGGTTCCCAAAGAAGCAGTACAACAAATTGAAGTTCAAAAAGATTGGGCCGTGCAAGATACTTAGGAAGTTTTCTGCAAATGCTTAGGAGATTGAATTGCCACCTGATGTTGGAATATCTCCCATTTTTAATGTTGCAGATTTGTACAAGTATGAAGATGATGGTGCAGAGGACAAATTAGCAGACAAGGAGCAGATTGAGTGGAAGGAGCAGCTACCTCTAGCACAACCATTGCAACCAGAGAAGATATTGGACAAAAGAATGTTCAAAAGGACCAGGGGACAAGAGTACTTCCAGTACTTGATCAAATGGAAGGATAAACCAGAGGAAGACGCCACTTGGATGACTAAGGGAATGTTGCAGAAGATAGGCAGATCAGTGGAGGAGCTCATGGATAGGAGCCCATGAAGAAATTGCCCTCAGGAGTCTGATGCAGGGGCATTATGCGATAGCCAGCAATGTAGGAGTTTAGTCCACATGTTGTGGCTATTGAGGGTTCGAAATTCATCAGATTGTAACAGCCAGGTGTCAATACCTCGATTGACTGTTTTAATTAGGTCAGTTAGAGTCATAAGAAGTCGAATAGCTTAGTTTTCTAGCTGTCATATTTCAGTTAATTGAATTATTATAGTTAGACTGTTGGTTTCTAGAACGGTCCTCTCCGAGGAACCGAAGAGTCATCAATCTATGTATATAATTGTAAAACCTCGAATGTATAGGAGGAGATAGACGAGCAGAGAAAGAATAGAGGAATTCTGCAGTAACTTTGTATATTTCAAATCGCTTCCAGTTAAATAGTTCTGTGCATTTCCTCAGTATCGTGCCAATTTCTTAAGTGTGAAAAGATTTCCTAATCGAGAAGTGATGAACTCCCGCATGATTTCCCCTATCTCTGTAATTTAATTTCCAAATCCATTTGAATAATCCCTGCGCAATTAAGAAAAAACCCCGTGGCATGCTCTGTATATAAAATCATGGTTAATATTGGTGACTTTCCCCGTATAAAAGAATAACCCTATTTTATTGCATAGTTGCATCAATTTCTATAGAATACACTGTGTTGAAACTCGGAGTTAATCGATACAATGGAGCTCGAACCCCGACGGAACCGTAGTTATTACTGTAGTAGAAAAACCGGAACGGATTTGCAAGGGCGGGTTTCCCCGATCCCGCACCACCTTTGGCATGAAGGCGGTATTACCGGAGTGTGGAGCGATTCCATACAGGAATCGACACGTAGTGGATCCGACGTCCAACGAAACCACCTTTCCGTATATATTTCGCGCGTTAACGACAAGATCGAAGTCGCCGAGCGGAATGAGTTCAGGCCGTTGATTCGAGAGGAGGTCATCGAACGGTCCTAGTGCGACGAAGGTGCACGATATTTAGTCAGGTACGATGCCCACGTTGATTGGTCCACAGAATATAGGTGGGGCCGTATCTACGTGTCATTCCAAGGCCAATTAATTATAATCGTTGAATTATTTATTCGGGTTATAAACCAAATATCAAAGGTATATTATAAGGTTTACAAAAGGATGAAATAGTCATAAAAAGTTCGAGAACAGTTATATTAGGCCGAAGGTGTAACCATTGATTATAGGGTTCAGATATATGTATATACGTGTGTAGTCCAGAAGATACAATTGGAAATTTGTTGTGAAATTATTTATTCGTCAATTTCTTCGAAATTGACAAATAAAAACGAAAAGGGAATGCAGACAGAGTCACACAGTGTTGACCATCCCTCCATTGGGTGTTGAATTTCGGTGTTGCTGCGTCAGTATGCAAAGGAAGTGTGCAAAGAATTGGCCAATATCGTGGATCTCATCACTTGGGAAGACACAAATGTAATTTCGCTACCTGAAAATTATGTGCCTGCCTTTGTACAAATTCTCTGTTACCTTGCAGAGTCAAAACATTTGAAAATCCAGAGTATGGTTTTAAGAACTTACGATCAATTTTTTTTCGATACAAATTTTTACAGTTTTGGAGTAAGGGACGTTTTATCGTATGATGTGGTCTACGTTGTTCTGAATATCTTATGGCACAGGAAATCCAGAAAGATAACGAATGAAGACGTCTACCACGAAACGGAAATACTCGGGGTCGCCTGGATGAAGGGCAAGCATCTCGTCTTAGATTTTGAATATTACATGGACGTTTTGGTGAATGTAGTCAGAATTTGTAGTGCCCTTTTGCAAGATCTGAATGCAGTTGCAGTTGATGATGGTGAGAGTGGTTCAAGTTTTAACATCTCCAACTATGATATTTGTATGATGCGTGCAACACTTACCGAAGAGCTGAGGTGCATTGATTTTTTAGTCACTTCTGACAACTTATATTTCTATGAAAAGGAGAGGCTAGAGCTTCTCGATATAATAACGGAGGTCGTCCTAATTGCAGAACTTGTCAAAGCTGGTTAAAAATTCTTTGAACGAATTCACCTGCGTTATGCTTTTAATATCTCAATGGTTCCTTATAAACATGGCTGTCCCTGTCTGATTAGCGGAAAGCATATTGAAATTTTTGGAAAGGTTCTTGAAAGTGATATTGAGAATGAATATGGTGAAGATATTAAGATATTTCTTCAAGAGATTTCAGCTGCAGTGCATAGAGATGTACTCTTTTGTTGATACATCTCTTGTTATATCTGCTATCTCATCTACAGCTCATATTTTGTCATGTCCATTGTTGAAGGTCAAAAATTTTTGTTGAATCCTTTCTGTTATGTCTTTCGCTCGCCCAATAAGCTGAGCATATAAGTTATGGATGGATCCTATCCGGATATGTGGTGACCAACACTATATCTCTTTGCTCTTTCTGTTGGGAGCATCCATCTTATGGTCAATATATGTTGCTTTTCTCGCTGTGTTATCACAGTTTGAGAATTACTAGTCAATGTACTGCTTATATTAAAATATAAACAACGTTTTTTTCTTCTGAAAAAAAGACAAACGAACGTGAGGGAGCCTCTTTATACATTGTCAATTCATTTATTCATTTTTATTTTATGTTCATTTATTCATGACAGCCGTTTTTTTAAATTTGTATTTATTAGATAAAAACATTGATCTTTGATCTTTAGCATGCATGGATAACTCCATTACTATGTGATCAAAACATTGATCTTTAGCATTGAGAACTCCATTACAATCTTGGTAATATATGACAATTAGTTGTGCTATCTAATCAAAACATTGATCTTTGATCTTTAGCATGTATGGATAAGTCTCAAAACATTGATCTTTAGTATTGATAACTCCATTACAATCTTGGTGTATGAAAATTAGTTGTGATTGTGGAACAAAATCACTGAGCATGAATCATCCTTAAGAAGCATAGTACTATGAAATTAGATTCCCCTACTCGAATGTGAAAGGAAACATGATTGTCATAATCAACACCGCTTTTGTTCTAGTGTTTGATAAGTTTTATACTAATGTTTAATGATGGGCTTAATCATGGGCTTGGGAAGGGTAGGTTGAACCTATTTATATTTATAGAAATATGTTCTTGAAATGTGTAATAGGTGGAAAACAATGTTAGACTCACTTATTTGATTAATTTCTATTTGTCAATAGGTGTTAATTTTGAAGAAAAAATTATTCTGAACAAAAACTAGTTCAGAATGATGACTCTTCTATTGTATCTAATTTTACTATAGTTGATGTTTAAGCTACAAAAATTCAATCTTGGCTTATGCATTTTACAAATAGATTTGAAGATTAGATAGATTGTCCTTACTAATTTTTACCATGTCATCAATACCAAAATGTATCAAGGTACTGAGCAACTCTAATACATCACTAATTAAAGCCATTTTCCTAAGAACTTGGAACAAAAGGTTACTAGGGTAGCTAATAAATATAAAAACTTCAAATCAAAGTCCTTGAATGCTCAATTTTGATTTTGAAGAATGTCTCAACAATAAATATTGTGGACAAGAAAGCAAAGAATGTTATTTTTTTTTAATTGGTTTGATTTGCGGAAATTATATACAAGATGCATGTATATATCCAGATTCTCTTGATCTAACAATATTTTATCTTCTTTCTAAATACAGAATCCTTCCATTGTTGATATTTTGTTGAAATTAAAATCAATTGCAAACACATGAAGCAATAAAAACAATCACACATAACACAATTGTTTAACGAGAAAGCCTGAAGCTAAAAACCCCAACTATCATATATTATGTATCATGGAGATCATGTAACAATCTCATACAAATCTTAGTACATCAAGCTCTCAGTACAATCAATCTTCACACACTAATCAGAAGAAATTTGGAAATCCATGCACCGATTTCTTGCCACCTACTAGTCTTCCTCCACTACGCAATATCTGCTGAATAATCGCTCTGAATGAATTCAAATTACCCTTGCCTTGACTGCGCAATCCTCATTGGAAAATCCAACGTGTGTGTGATGTAATCAATTCATCACTATAGTCACAACAGACAGTTCATATTTCCCTTTCACCTATCTCTCCACTAGGTCTCCACTGGAATTTCCATGCACTTTAGTTAACTGCTGTATTGTTCAGTTGATTAATGAGTTATTATTTGTGAATTAATTAACTAATTAATTCACTCCACTCTCACTAGTGTATCATTCAGTTAGATTAGATACAACTAGCTCAACTGAGTTTAACACCATTAACTGAGTTAAACTGAATAACAACTCTATGAAATACTCTTCCAACTCTATCATAACTTTGCCACTTCAGTTCTAACTGAGTCCTCCATAAATGAACCACCAGTAAACCCTAGGAATTTCATAATTCATTCAGCCCACTGATTTTCCAAATCTGTGCACTGAAACTAAGTGCTCCAAGAGAATAAGTTGTCGTTTATTGTCAGATTATTATTAAGAGCTAATAATAATCGACACTTCTATTTTTAGATCGACGATTTATAAATAGACTTCGCCCAATATTTTAAAAATAGAATTTCATATATTTTTCCAACTTGACCAACCATCCACAAATAAAAATCCTACAACTTCTGAAATATGATCACCATGTCTAAAAATAGACTTGCACCAAAAATAGCCTGTGAAAATAGGCTGTGGGCCCACTTAGTGAAGGAAACTCTTTTCACTAAGCTCATCATCTTGTTGAATCTCAACACTCCCTCTCAACAACATAGGGATTATCCTTCACCCCGATACTTCATCCCGATCCTGCCTCTATGGCATCTGAATTTTCTCCTGGTGAGCACCTTCATTAGAATATTTGCATCCTAATCTTCCGTAGGAATGTACTGAAGCAAAATGATCTTCCGTTGCACACATTATCTGATATGATGATACCGGATATCAATATGTTTAGATCTATCATGAAACACAAGATTAACTGAGATTTCAATGCAACTCTGATTATCACAATGTATCACTGTAGGATCTAAATGTGAACCGAACAAACCAACCAGGATCTTCCTCATCCAGATAGCCTCACATGCAGCTTGATTTTCTACCATGTATTATGCTTCCACTGAAATGAGTGCCATGGATCTTTGTTTACTACTTTACCAAGAAACTGTCGTAGATTCAATATTAAAAATCCCTCCTGATGTGCTCTTTCTGTCTGTTGGGCTGCCTACCCAATCTACATCCATGAAGCCATGCAACTTCACCTCATCCGTCTGTCTGTATCATAAGCCATACTCAAATGTGCCCCTGAGATATCTCAGGACATGCTTGCCTACCTTTCAAAAGAGCTTGATAGGCTTAACCATCGCTTGTGAAAGCTGGTTCACCGCATAGGATATGTCCGATCTTGTATTAAATAAATACATGAGCGAACCCACCAACTCTCGATAAACAGTGGCATCCACTACCTCTACCGATGTAGCATCCTATTTCCTCTAATTTCCTGGAAGAGGAGTGTCGATAGGCTTGCAACCTTACATGAGAAACTTCTCCAATATCTCTCGGGCATACTTTCCTTGAGACACAAACAGTTCACCTTCCCGCTGCCATATTTCCAATCCAAGGAAATAATGGAGGCCCAAATCCTTCATCTCAAACTCCTTTGCAAGATCTGGCTTGCATGAGTGTATCAACTGCTCATCAACCATTAGTATTAAATCATCAACATAAATAACAATGATTAAAAGCTTACCCTACACCACAATTTGGTACAAGTTTGCATCCGCTTCATTCTTGGTGAAGCCAAGTCCAGTGAAATAACTGTCGATCCGTGTGTACCAAGCACGTGGTGCTTTTTTTAGCCCATACAATGCTCTTTTGAGCTTGCACACATGCGACTCACTACTGAAGATCTCAAATCCTTCAGGTTGTTAAATGTACACCTCTTCCTCAATGATCCCATTAAGGAACGTAGTCTTCACATCCATCTGATGAATGTGCCAACCCATCTATGCTGAGAGAGCAAGGATGGTCCTTATGGAAGAATACCGTGCGACAGGTGCAAAGGTTTATTCATAATCAATCCCCTTGATTTGTGAGAAGCCTAGGGCAAAAAATCTTGCCTTATACTTCTTAACGCTCCCATCAACAACTTCTTTACCTTGTAGATCCATCTTGATCCTACAACTAATTTTCCCACCAGCATTGGAACAATCTCCCAAGCACTGTTTCTGATAATGGATTCATACTCCTCCACCATGGCATCTACCCATGTGGGATCCTGCACCTCTTCTTCAAAAGAAGATGGCCATGTCGCGATGCACTTGCTCATCAGAGCCATGTACCCAGTAAATCGGTCAGGTGACTATCTCTGTCTGCGCTGTGATGTAGGGACTCCTACATTCTGTGCTACATCAAGCTTTAGTCTCTCAGCTTCTGTGGTACGCTTTCTACCTTGTCTGATGTTTGGTTCTACATGAGTGGACTCCTCCACTCCATGAATCTCCTCTTGTGGCTGAACCAGATTCAGAGGCTCATCTTTTGAAACAAGCAGTTCCTTCATTGCATGCAAGTCTAGTTCCCTCTCAAGCATAGCTCGTGAAACACCCACGATCATTTTGTTCTTCCTCTCCGCGACCCCATTCTGTTGTGGGTTATGAGGCATAATGAGTTCTCTTAGAATTCCTTGTTTGCTACAGAAGTCTTTGAATTCACCTGAGATGTATCCAACACCATTATCATTCCATAGAGCTTTCACTTATTTCATGGACTCCTTCTCCACCATTGCTTTGAACTCACAAAACTTTGAGAACGTTTCGGTCTTTTTCTGCATGAAGAAGATCTAGCATCTATGAGAATATTCATCAACAAATATAACATAATACCTATGTTTTACTATTGAAGCAACCAAGAAAGGTACACACATGTCTGTGTGAATTCTCTCTAGGATCACCGAAGCATGGTTCCCCTTCTCATGAAAGGTGGCCTTCACAAACTTACCCATAGTAAATCCTTTGCATTGATCTAACTGTGAAAGAGTACCCTTGGGAAGTCCAGTAGAAATCTGCTGCAAAATCTTCAAAGCGCGATGGTGAAGATGGCCTAATCTCCTATGCCATAATTCGCCCTCATCTCGTCTCACCACTTCTTCTGCTTTGCCCACCATTGCAACGCAACCATCTACCTCTAGCTTGTAGAGATTCTTAACTCGAATCCCTATCTTATTGGTTTGACCCGTTTTTTTATGTCGAAGGAAGGCTTTTCCCTCACTGAAAACAACATCATAACCTTTGTCTTCCAACATTGCGACCGAGACCAAGTTCTTCTTCAGACCTGGAACATGCATAAAATCTTTCAACAAGAATGGATTACTGGACTCCCTCTCAAAGGTAATGGTCCCAATGCCAGTCGCACTGTATCGACCATCGTCACCCATCTCTATATGCATTTAGAGGTCCTTCTCCTCCAAGTCACTAAACAACTCCTTATCTCTCGTCATATGGAAAGACGCACCACTATCAAGATACCACACCGATCCCATATAGCTTGAAACGAAGCATGCGATCAAAAAGAAATCAAGTTCAAATTGTGATACTAAGGCCTCTCTAAGTTCAAATTGTGATGCTAAGGCCTCTCTAAATACAACTCCAACAACCTTCTTGTTCTTCTTTTTCTATGGGCAGTTAGTGGCAAAATTCCCATGTTCATGATAGTGAAAACACTCCACCTTGGAAAAATGTTGCTTCTTTCCTTTAGCATCAGATTTTGAAGCCCTTCCCTTTCCTTGCTTTGGTAGCCAAAGTGAAATTCTCTTCATCTTCATTCTTCAATGAAGAGCCATCCCTGCTACCCCGCCTTATCTCCTCCTGCATAAGATCCGACCAAAGTCGCTCCCATCTCAGTAGTTTCTCCCGTCTATTGATAGAGTCTTCATAGCTATGCCAACTCTTTGGAAGCCCAAGGAGAGCCAAGCTCACCAAGTATTCATCATCAACATTAATCCCCACACTTTCCAATTCATCCCTATAGTGGACAAACTTCATGAGATATTTTGGAATATTGTCGCCCTTCTCCATTTTTATTTTTCTGAGCTTGTCTTTCAACGCCAACTTCCTCTGGTCACTGCTGCTTTGGAATAAATCTGTCAAAGCATTCCACATTAAGAATGGAGTGGATTTTCCATGAAGGCTGGATACAATATGGTCCTTCACACCTTCCAACAGAATTCTTCTGGTCTTTGCTATCTTCTTTTTCCATGCATCAATTAATGCAGCATCGCTAGATCTCATCTTAGGAACATTGCTATCGATGAACTCCTTCAATCCACTATCCTCTAGAACCACCTCCATCCTATCCTTCCAGGTTATGTAATTCGAGCTCCCATCAAGGGCATACTCCAATCGCAACCTATTGAAAGACACTTGAATGTATACTCAACTTCTGCACCAAGAATTTTCTGTAGCAAATTTGAATTGTCCACCAGCACAAACTCAACAATTCTTCACAATTTCAATCTTCAAGAATTAACATTTCTCTGATACCATGTAAAAATTATACACAAGACGCATGTATATATCCATATTCTCCTGATCTAACAATATTTTATCTTCTTGCTAAATAAAGAATCCTTCTGTAACTACTACCATAATTATTAACTAATTGTTAGGCTGTTGTTAAGAATTGTTAAACATTATTGTTATTTGTTAAAAACAGGATATTATGAACATAAATTGATTTTGGTTTGAATAAAAATATTACATGTGAAATTAGTTTCATAAGTAAAGACTGATGGTAAAAGTAAATTCAAGATCTAGAGTTAGTTGAACAGAAAATCAGTTCAACAGTTATCCAAAGAAAACTATGGAATAAATAGGAGGTTTCAGGGAGTTTTGGGGGTTATATTGGAAAAATAAGGAAACAATAAAAATCCTGAAGAATAATTCCTGATTTGGGAACTTACAGAGGAGACTGTTTCCACTGGAATTGGAGAATTGGACTGGACTGTCCCGATTTGTCTTCTAGTTTTCTGTATTCAACAAAGACTCAGACTTGGAGCACGGGGGAGAGTTAGAGGACGTAATCACCTCATTCGTGGAAGGGAGGCAATCATTTATCAGTCAGCTCAAGTACAGATTAGTGCAACTCTATTTTTCTGTTAGTATTATACTATGTTTTAAAATTATAGTTGAGAGAACTGAGAAAATGTATTCTGGTTGAATGATTGTATATGTTTAAGAATATACTAGGAGATGCTATAGACAGGAAAGAAAGTCTTAGAAAAGAATTATGTAGAGTAGGAATGATTTATTTTCTTTACTTCTACATGTGTAACTAACAGTTAAACAAAAATAAATTATTGTATGGAATAATCTACACCTTATCGAGATTAAAGGAAGGACTGATAACCTAGCTTTTGTGACCAGATTCTAGGCTAGTTGTCCTTCGAATCATATGATAATACACATAAAATTAGTGTTCCGGTAACGTATCAGAGTTAATATTCCTAGCATACCCTAAAATAAGAAGAGAGAAAACATGCTAGAAAATTTATGTCTGTTACTAAGATTCATTGTGAAAACATCCAGAAGTAACCAACAGGAAATTGTAAAGATAACAACCCTTTTTAGTTAAAATCGAACATAGGAAGCAAACCCTCTGTGAGGGAACATATGGAGGAAACCATAACTCACATACACCAACGGTGAAGTGCGTGAGTGAGTATAAGTAAAAAGAAATAATCAGAGGCATCAAGTGCACAAGTTTCAATCATAAAGAAACCCAAATATTCCTTTTTACTGCATCAACAAAACAAAGATATAACCTCATAAATGTCCAAAAGAGATTATATATGAAAGAGAAACAAATATCGAGAAACTGTATATATGCTATAGTCAAATCAAAACCCTTGGAAAATGACAACTTATACGTTTATCAACACATACATGTAAGCCATTGGCGCAGATATAAACTTTGGTCATTCTGATATACAAAAATATTGTTGAAATAAATTACATAGTCGCTATTCTTCCAAAATGTAAGAAACGAAAATAATATTTTACAATAAGAAAGGCCTGTGGCCGCATTATAAAACCCTTCCAATATGAGAATCAAAGTTTTTTTAAATCTCGGGAAAGGAAAACTATTACAGATTATATCAAATAAGCGACCTAGATTTAGAGAACAAGACATAGCAACTAAAACATTGAGAAAACATAATAGCGTGTTGGCTAATCATTAACCCAGCTACTTCGAGCCAAGGGTTTGAACCCAAATTCTATTAAGGGTACCTATTAGTGCGAACGAGAACTGATTAGCTAACCCTGAAATTGGTGTTGTTCGCATTCTTCAAGCTTGAAATCTGTTTCACTTTGGTAATAAAATATGTTACCTACCAATAAGAATTTATGTGAGATTAGTGAGAAAGAAAGGGAAGTAAAAATCTAACCTTGCCTAACAGAGATATCAAATCAATAGAACAAAATGGGAAACAAAATAAAACATTACTGAGCAGTACCTGTTGGTTTATGCTGGATGAGGTGAACCAAATTGAAAGAAGGATACTTCATCGAGCCATTGAACATACAATAATAAGAGAACAAGGTATAAGTAATTTGTCTTAGACGAAAACCAGAAACTGGGTCATGCAACAGAAAAGAGAAGGGTTTACATGTAACAAACCCCACAAATGTTCACGATTCTACTCTTCAAGAGACAAAATTCAAGGATTACCAGTCAACGGGGATCGTGAAGCATCCTCCAAGACGCCATGATGCTACAGAAAAGGGATTCCATAGAACCTAAGGACCAGATGGTGAAACCCTAAAACCGATGGAGAAGCTTTTCAGAGCCTTCAGATCGAAAGAATGCCAAGTGAAAAAACCATTACAACGTTAAGTCATTAGCCAACCCTAATGAATCTTCACTGTCAGATTTAGCATAGAGATCAACAGTGGATGGATTGCCGGATGTCAACCCAGTACGAGTCATGTGCATGCCAGCTGCAAGTAGATCGGGATAGATATATAGCAGTACCATCGTACTCCGAAGATTTATATGATTTGAATGGAATAATTTTGTCGATTTAATATGTATGACATGATTGAAATCATTGACATTTTGGCTTACGGCTATAATGTACATGTAAGCATATATAAGTTTAAACCCAAGGATCTATGTGTGCTTAACTATAGCATAGTTCCATAACTTATAACAAATGTTTAATAACTATGTTAAAAGGGTTATGTATATGAATTGACTTTTGAAATTAATGATTAGCAGACTATAGTATTACTATTTCAGGTATACTTTGAGATGTCTGGGTAGATAATAATTTAATTTTTTTACTGTTTTTCATTAATTATAATATGGATGAATGTTACAAGTGGTATCAGAGCAGCGTTATGACGCTGGGACTCTATGGGTCAACTAACTTCAAATTGTGTGTTTCGGATGCACACAGAGAAAGGATTAACATTAGAAAATGAGAAGGATATCCTTACAGCAACCACCTCAAAATTCTGGGGAGACACAACCCCAACCGGAGAGGAATTCCGAAATGTGGGTTCAACTGGGGGTGGAACAACATCAACAGACCAGCAAGCTATTAGAGGAACATCAACACCAAACCAGCATCTTGTTAACCACTGTGCAAAAGTTACAAGAAGAAATGGAAAGAGTAAAAAATGATAATGCAAGGTTGATGCAGGAGCAGGAGAGAATTTTGAAAAGTCTCTCAGATAAACAAAATCAAGGAATTGAGAAGCCAAGTATTGTTAGAGAATTTCAAGAAGGAAATGAACAGCAAAAAGGAGATCATGATACAAGCCGAAATGAAAGAAGTCTGTCTCAGCGAAGTAATCGAAACAAAATTTTTAATGAAGCCAAATCTGATAATGTAACATAACATAAGGAAAGTAAAAAGAAGAAGATAGAGTTGCAAGGTGAATTTAGAAAGATAAAGCCTCCCACATTTGATGGAGTGGAAGAAGAGGTAGATGAGGCATGGCTGATTAATATTAACAAGTATTTTCAAGTATCTGATTATAACAGTAATCTTAAAGCCCGATTACCTATTTACCAGTTAAGAGAGAAAGCCACCTTGTGGTGGGAAGAAGTGAAGAACGTTCGCGGTATAGAAGACAAAGACATAACTTGGGACGTTTTTCAACAGTATTTTAAATATAAGTATCTAACAGAGCATTTTTATGATGAAAAAGTTCGAGAATTCCATGATTTGAAGTTTGGGAAATTGACCATGGACAAGTTTATCACTAAGTTTACTTCTTTACTGTGTTACGTACCTTACTTAAGAGATGAGAAAGCTAAAGTACAAAGATTTTTGAGCAGTTTACCCACTCACATGAAAGAACGTATAGAGTTCATAAATCCCAAAACAATTGATGAGGCCATCAGAAAGGCCAGAATGTGCTATCAGCAAGCTAAAGTCAAGATAGAACAAGGGAAGGGTTGGCAGCCAAAGAAAGCAAAAAATAGCAGTTTTTGTTTTAAAAGAGGTAAAACTAGTAATTTCAAAGATGCAGCAAGGAGTTCGGTCATTAAACAGTCTGGTAAAAATCATCAAAGAGTAAGGTGGCTTGTACAAGATAAAAACGCTGAAGCTTCTAGTAAACCGGAGAAAACTCAAAATCAGAAGCCACCCTTACAATGCTGGGGTTGTGGAGAGGCACACTATTATCAAAACTGCCCATTGTGGGGTAGAAATGAAGTGGTAACCAATCTACAGGAATCCTTGAAAGTAGGAGATGTTGCTTGGAACATACCCAGAATTAATGCAGCATTGGAGGACCGACAAGCTGATTACCAACCCACCATGATTGAACTAGAAGGTAAACTGTTATCTCAAATTGTTTCTGTTTTGGTAGATCCGGGAGCAAGTTTAAGCTATATAAGTCCTAAAATAGTAGATATCTGTAAATTACAAAGTCTGGAATTTAAGAAATCATGGTTAGTCCAGTTGGCTACTGGAGCCAAGAGGAAAGTTAGTGCCAAAATACCAAATTGTGCACTACAAATCGATGGACAACAACTAACTGTGGATTTGAATATTTTTCCCTTGGGATCTTATGATGTGATGCTTGGTATGGATTGGTTGGAAAGGCATTGGACTCTAGTAGATTGCAAAGAGAAGATTATCTACTACAGAAATCAGGATGGCACCTGCCAGGAAATTCAAGGAATAAAGAAACCAGTGCAGTTGCATCCAATTACAACTTCCCAAATGGGTAAATGCATGAGGAAGGGATGTCGACTGTACGCTATACAAGTGGGTTTTTCTGATTCTAAAGAAAAATCTCCTATGCTGGAAAATATAACTATAGTGCGGGAATTCAAGGATGTATTTCCAGAAGAAATACTAGGATTGCCACCTAGAAGGGAGATAGAATTTACAATTGAATTGTTGCTAGGAGCATCATCGATTTCAAGGGCACCCTATCAAATTAGTATTCCAGAATTTACTGAGTTGAAAATGCAGCTACAGGAATTAATAGACAAGGGATATATACGACCAAGTGTATCTCCCTGGGGAGCACCTGTATTATTTGTAAAAAATAAGGACGAAACCATGCATATGTGCATGGATTACCACCAGCTAAATAAATTGACTGTTAAGAACAGATATCCCCCACCACGAATTGATGATCTGTTTGATCAAGTAAAAGGAGCTACAGTATTCACAAAGATTGATCTGAGATCAGGTTACCATAAAATTTGGATAAAGGATGAAGATATACACAAAACTGCTTTTCGCACAAGGTATGGACATTACGAGTTCGTGGTGCTACCTTTCGGGTTGACCAATGCACCAAAAAATTTTATGAGGCTGATGCATGATATATTTCACCCTTATCTAGATAGCTTTGTGTTAATTTTCATTGATGACATCCTATTCTATTCTAAGAATGTAGAAGAACATAAGGAGAATTTGCGGATGGTGCTGGAAATGCTAAGGAAACATCAATTATATGCAAAGTTCAGTAAATGTGATTTCCTCAAAGAAGAAATACAATACCTTGGACATGTTATAACTGCGAAAGGTATTGAATTGGATCCAGAGAAAATCAGAATGATCATGGAATGGAAGGTATAGCAAAATGTGGCAGATATACAATCATTAATGGGACTCGCTAGTTATTACCTGCGATTTATCAAGGGATTTTCAAAGATTGCCTTTCCTATTACCTCCCTACAAAGAAAGGGAAAAATATTTAAGTGGACAAGGGAATTTCAAGACAACCTTAAAAAGATGAAGCAATTATTAACATCAGCACCGGTGTTAAGTGTACCTGATCCAAATAAAGAATTCGAAGTTTGCACGGATGCATGTAAGGAGGGTGTTGGGGTGATTTTATCGCAATAAGGAAAGGTGGTCACATATGAGTCTCGTAAGTTAAAAGATAATGAAAAACGATACTCAGCCTACGATTTAGAGTTGACCGGAGTAGTGCACGCACTCCAGGTGTGGAGGTACTACTTACTTCGAAAAATATTTGTGCTGAAAATAGATCATAGTAGCTTAACCAGCTATTTTAAACAAGATGATTTAAACTCCCGCCAAGCAAGGTGGAACGATTTTTTGAGCGAATTTGACATTGACATGCAGCATGTAAAATGAAAGGATAACATAGTAGTGGATGCATTGAGAAAGAAACTGCATAATGTTTATGAATTTTATGTTAACCAAGTTGAGTGCAGATTTCTAGAGAAAATCAGAAAAGAAGCGGAAAAATACCCTGAATATGAATTTATGTGGCAACAAGCAAAGGAATATAAAGAACAAGGAAGGCTGGGGGATTATGAAATCAACAAAGACGGATTGCTGGTTTGAAAAGAATAGTAATTCCAAACAGAGTGGAGTTAAAGACTTAGTGTTGGATGAATATCATAGAAGAAATTATGCAGGGCATCCTGGGTATCAAAAGATGTTGACAACAATAATAAAAGACTACTATTGGCCTAATATGAGGAAAGATATAGTAGCCTATCTAAAAAAGTTTTTAGAATGTCAACAAGTGAAATTAGAACACCGAAATCTGGTTGGATTAATGCAGCCTATACCACTCCCAGAGTGGAAATGGGAAGTGATATCGTTGGATTTCATCACTGGACTACCAAGATCAAAAATAAGTAATGTCTCTATAATGGTAGTAGTGGATCGATTCAGTAAATCAGCACAATTTATACCAGTTTAGTCCACATACAAGACAGTAAAAATAACAGATCTATTTATGCGGGAAATTTTCAGACTGCACAACATTCCCAAGACTGTTATTTCAGATAGGGATGTAAAATTTACATTAGCCTTCTGGAAAACAATGTTCATAGGTTTAGGGACTCAAATTTACTTTAGTACTGCTTACCATCCACAGACAGACGAGCAAACAGAATAAGTAAATCAAGTGTTGGAGGACATGTTGAGAATGTACGTTATGCAACAGCCAACTAAGTGGGAATAATATGTACACTTAGTGGAATTTGCGTATAATAACGGTTATCAAGAGTTTCTAAAAATAAGTCCGTTTGAAGCCCTATACAGGCGACAGTGCGGAACTCCTATCAATTGGAGTAGTCCCGAGACCAAGCTGATATTGGGACCAGACATGTTAGCTGAAATGGAAATGGAGGTGAAGAAAATCAAACAAAATTTAAAAGTAGCCAAAGATAGGAAAAAAATGTACACAGATAAAAAGAGATCATATCGTGAATATGAGGTGGGAGATCACGTGTATGTGAGAATTAAGCCAAAGAAGAGTATGTTAAGATGGGCATCTTGTGCTAAGCTAGCTCCCAGGTTTTGTGGCCCTTTCCAGATATTGGAAAGAGTAGGGCATGTGGCGTGTCGATTGGCTCTTCCCAGTCATATCTGAGTGCATAATGTTTTTCATGTGTCGTTACTAAAACGATATGTTCATGATTCAAAACATATAATCCATTGGCAGAACATTCAGGTAGAGGGTGAGCATAATATTTAAAAAAAATATATCTTAAGACTTATGTAAACTAATACAAGTCCATTTGTGTGCAAGTAGAATTGGACAGAGAATTTCTGGTCGAACCTCACAGCCTAATCGACCGGAGGGAAATCATGCTCCGGAAAAGAGCCATCACCCAGGTTAAAGTGCAATGGAAGCACTTTGGCCCGGAAGAGGCCACCTGGGAGGAAGAAGGTTTTGTGCATGAAGCCTATCCTGAACTTTTTATTGATATGGATTAAGAACACCAGGGCTGGTGTTCCCTTCCAGGGGGGGAAGTTGTAACTACTTCCTTAATTATTGACTAATTATTAGGCTATTGTTAAGAATTGTTAAGCATTATTGTTATTTGTTAAAAATAGGATATTATGAACATAAATTAATTTTGGTTTGAATAAAAAGATTACTTGTGAAATTAGTTTCATAAGTAAAGACCGATGGTAAAATTAAATTCAAGATCTGGAGTTAGTTGAACAGAAAATCAGTTCAACAGTTATCCAAAGAAAACTCCGGAACAAATAGCAGATTTCAGGGAGTTTTGGGGGTTTTGTTGGAAAACTGAGGAAACAATAAAAATCCTAAAGAGTAATTCCTGATCTGGGAACTTACAGAGGAGACTGTTTCCACTGGAATTGGAGAATTGGATCGGATTGTCCCGAGTTCTCTTCCAGTTTTCTGTATTCAACAAAGACTCAGACTTGGAGCACACAGGATAGTTAGAGGATGTAATCACCTCACTCGTGGAAGGGAGGCAATCATTTATCAGTCAGATCAGGTACAAATGAGTGGAACCCTATTTTTTTGTTAGTATTATACTATGTTTTAAAATTATAGTTGAGAGAACTGAGAAAATGTATTCTGTTTGAATGATTGTATATGTTTAAGAATATACTAGGAGATGCTATAGACAGGAAAGAAAGTCTTAGAAAAGAATTCTGTAGAGTAGGAAAGATTTATTTTCTTTACTTATACATGTATAACTAACAGTTAAACAAAAATAGATTACTGTATGGAATAATCTACACCCTATCAAGATTAAAGGAAGGACTGTTAGCCTAGCTTCTGTGACCAGATTCTGGGCTGGTTGTCCTTTAAATCCTATGATAATACACAGACAGTCAGTGGTCCGGTCACGTATCAGATTTAATAGTCCTAGCATACCCTAAAATAAGGAGAGAGACTAACATGCTAGAAAATTTATGTCTGTTACTGAGATTCACTGTGAAAACATCTAGAAGTAACCAACAGGAAATTGTAAAGATAACAACCCTTTTAAGTTAAAATAAAACATAGGAATCAAACCCTCTATGAGGGAACATATGGAGGAAACCATAACTCGCATACACCAGCGGTGAAGTGCATGAGTGAGTATAAGTAAAAATAAATATTCAGAGGCATCAAGTGCACAAGTTTCAATCATAATGAAACCCAAATATTCCCTTTTACCGCATCGGCAGAACAAAGATATAACTTCATGAATGTCCATAAGAGATTATATATGAAAGAGAAACAAATATCGAGCAACTGTATATATGCTATAGTCAAATCAAAACCCTTGGAAAATGACAACTTATATGTTTATCAACACAGACATGTAAGCCATTGGCGCAGATATAAACTTCGATCATTCTGATATACAAAAATATTGTTGAAATAAATTACATAGTCGCTATTCTTCCGAAATGTAAGAAACCAAAATAATCTCTTACAGTAAGAAAGGCCTATGGCTGCATTATAAAACCCTTCCAATCTGAGAATCAGAGTTTTTTTTAATCTTGGAAAGGAAAACTATTACAGAGTGTATCAAATAAGCGACCCGGATTTAGAGAACAAGACATAGCAACTAAAACATTGAGAAAAATTAATAGCACGCTGGCTAATCATTAACTTAGCCGCTATTGGGCCAAGGGTTTGAACCCAAATTCTGTTAAGGGTACCTGTTAGTGCGAACGAGAAATGATTAGTTAACCCTAAAATCAGTGTTGTTCGCATTCTTCAAGCTTGAAATCTATTTCACTTTGGTAATAAAATCTATTACCTTCCAATAAGAATTTATGTGAGATTAGTGAGAAAGAAAACGAAGTAAAACTCTATTACCTTGCCTAACAAATATATCAAATCAAAATAACAAAATGGGAAATGAAATAAAACATTACTGAGCAGTACCTGTCGGTTTATGCCGGACGAGGTGAACCAAATTGAAAGAAGGAGACTTCATCAAGCCATTGAACATACAATAATAAGAGAAAAAGGTATAAGTAATTTGTCTTAGACCAAAACTAGAAACTGGGTCATGCAACAGAAAAGAGAAGGGTTTACATGTAACAAACCCCACAAATGTTCACAATTCTACTCTTCAACAGAAAAAATTCGAGGATTACCAATCAACAGGGATCGTGAAGCATCCTCCAAGGCACCATGCTGCCATAGAAAAGGGATGTCGTAGAACCTAAGGAACGGATGGTGAAACCCTGAAACTAGCGGAGAAGCTTTCCAGAGCCTTTGGATCAAAACAATGCCAAGTGAAAAAACCATTACAACATTAAGTCATTAGCGAACCCTAATGAATCTCCACCGTCAGATTTAGCACATATATCAACGGTGGATGGATTTCCGGATGTCAACCCAGTACGAGTCATGTGCGTGCACGTTGCAAGTAGATCGGGATAGATACATAGTAGTACCATTGTACTCTGAAGATTTATATGATTTGAATGGAATAATGTTGTCGAATTAATATGTATGACATGATTGAAATCATTGAAATTTTGGCTTACGGCTATAATGTCCATGTAAGCATATATAAGTTTAAACCCAAGGATCTATGCGTGCTTAACTATAGCATAGTTCCATAACTTATAACCAATGTTTAATAACTATGTTAAAAGGGTTAGGTATATGAATTGTCTTTTGAAATTAATGATTAGGAGACTATTGCATTACTATTTCAGGTATACTTTTAGATGTTTGGGTAGATAGTAATTTTTTTTTTACTGTTTTTCATTAATTATAATATGGATGAATGTTACACCTTCCACTGTTAATATTTTGCAGAAATTAAAATCAATTGCAAACACATGAAGCAATAAAAACAATTGCACATAACACAGTTTTTTAATGGGAAATCCTGAAGCTAAAAACCCCAACTATCATATATTATGTATCATGGAGATCATCTAAGAATCTCATACAAAGATTAGTACATCAAGCTTTCAGTACAATCAATCGTCACACATTAATCAGAAGAAATCTGAAAATCCATGCACTGATTTCTTGCCACCTGCTAGCCTGCCTCCACTGCACAATCCCTGCTGAAGAATAGACCGGCATGAATTCGAATTACCCTTTCCTTGACCGCGCAATCCTCATTTGCAACTCTAATGTGTGTGTGGTGAAATCAATGCATCACTATAGTCAGAACAGATAGTCCATCTTGCCCTTTCACTTATCTCTCCATTGGGTCTCCACTGGAACTGCCATGCAATGCATTTAACTACTGTATTGTTCATTTGATTAATAAGTTATTATTTGTAAATTAATTAACTAATTAATTCACTGCACTCTCACTAGTGTATCATTCTGTTAGACTAGATACAATTAGCTCAATTGAGTTTAACTCCATTAACTGAGTTAAACTGAATAACAACTCCATGAACTACTCTTCCAACTCTTTCATAACTTTTCCACTTCAGTTCTAATTGAGTCCTCCATGCATGGACCACCAGTAAACCCTAGGAATTGTGTAATTCCTTCAGCCCACCGATTTTCCAAATCTGTGCACTGAAACTAAGTGCTCCAAGAGAATAAGTTGTTGTTTATTGTCGGATTATTATTAAGAGGTAATAATAATTGACACTTCTATTTTTAGATTGACGATCTATAAATAGACTTCACCCAATATTCTAAAAATATAATTTCATCTATCTTTCCAACTTGACCAACCATCCACAAATAGCATCATGTAACTTCTGAAATATGATCACCATGTCTAAAAATAAACATATTCTAAAAATAGACTTGCGCTAAAAATAGCTTGCAGGCCCACCTAGTGAAGGCAACTCTTTTCACTAAGCTCATCATCTTGTTGAATCTCAACATGATTCAAGTGGATAAAGGTTGTGTACCAAGAAATCAACTTGATATTTTCTTCTCTTATTACTAAAGCTAAACAATGTTTTTTTTTTCTAAATAAAAAAAACATATTCATCCAGTAAAGACAGTTTGGATGTGCCCACCTAAAAAGAATTAAGAGATCTTATTCAATGAACGCAATGCACAAATATTCTTTAGTAACTACTTCACATATATTCTGTATTAGCTTTCTACAAATACAAGAAAGTTTTTCTTGGTCAAAGCATATGGACAAAGATACTCTTGTGTATATAAATGTTCTAAGAACTCTTCCCAACTAGAAGGAATATTTTCAGTCAGAAAACCCCATAATTACACCACTGTAGTTTAATGCAGCGATAGGATTCTCAGTAAGTACAAATTCAAGACATGCCAGTTGAATGCAGACAATATTCTAGGAGTTGTAATTGAGAAACCTCTTTTCTATCTCTGGCTATTGGACAAGTTCAATTCTCATGTGTTCGAATTGTGTGCCGTGACAATCTATTGGAGGAAGAATGAAATCACTCCAGTGGATAGCGTAATGGATACCTTGGAGCATAACCTTGGAGGATGGAAAATAATTCATGAATATTTCAAGAAACTGGTGCTTTGTTTAATGAGAAGCATAACAAGATAATATAGTTAAATCCAAAATCTAGGAAATGATTTGATGTTTCCTTTCTTCACTTTCCAGTTTATGTTGTTGGTCACTGAGTATCATGAATCTCATGGGACTAAAAACTCAAAATTTGGCCATCCTTCCGACCACACATCCAATGATGTCAACCGATGTCAAAATCATAGATATGTGTTAAGTTGAAGGATAGAAATAATGTTGCTATGGGTGTCCATCCTCTCCAGCTGAAACTTTTGAAGGTGTTTATTTTTGAAGGATCAACCAGTAACTATAGAAGTATGGAATTTGATACACTCCTTAGCATGGGGTTAGATTATTCTCAGATAATGCTGAGACATTACTATATTGTGCACGATGGCAGAGATGTAGAGAAATTTTCTTTGGCTAATAATAGTGATAATGATGGACAATCAGATTCAACAAAAGGACTATAATTCCTTCTTTTTTAGGAGAACTCGCGGTTGGAATTGAGAAATGGGAAGCTGTAACGGTAAGTGAATCGTGGCTCTAGAAAGGTTATACGTTATTCCAGAGCTAGCTATATACTAGACTAACGTTCTCTGGTCTGCTAGATGAGTACCCAGGTCAAATAGAGACACAGGAAAACAGTGAGGTGCGTTAGGTCTACAATTTGACAAATAGACGGATAGGTCTGAATTAGGAAATGCCAAAAAATAGGTGGACCACAAAACTAGTGGTAATGGAAGTCTAGACGGTGGGTTCAACTTAACCAAGGAAGTAGGGGCAATAGGTGGACCACAACTAGTGGTAAGGGAAGTCTAGATACAGTGTGTTCAACTTAACCAAGGAAGTAGGGGAGGAGTAGGATTCCTTTGATACCATGTTAAGACACTTACAAAAATGTAAACAGTATGCCTATGTATATGCATGATTAGTTAAAAGAGTAGGGAATTTGATAGACTCTTTAGCTGAACACGGGTTAGATTATTCTGAGATATTATAAATAGTTGTTTAAGAGTTTGTACCGTTTAAAGAGAGACCTTTATGTTTTTTTGCAAACAGTTTTGAAATATGATTGGAGGTATGTAGGAAGAAGAAATAAGGGCTATAGGAAGGTATGTGGATTTTTTATTTTTATTTTTTTCTTTCCAAGAGAATTAAGTGAAAAGGAATATGGATTTGAGAGGTTGAATAGCCATTAGCCACAAAGGATATTCTAAGGAATGAGGGAGTAGAGATTTATATGGATCAAATAATAAGTGTTTTGGAAATGATAGATTTTTGTGTAGGGTGATGCTACAAAGGAGTATGCAAGTAATGGCAATGGTTTCATTTGAAAGAAAAGAAATAAGAATATTAGATAATGGGAGATAGTTGTATTTTTAAATTTCCATTGTAAATTGGATATGGGAAGAGATTTTGTTAACGTGGCTAAAAAAAAAAAGTTCAAAGAGGGATTGGAATGAGGTCCAGGAATGGAAATGAGGTCAAGTGATGATGGTGTTAGAGAAAAATTAAAACCAACATTTGGGCTTAAGATGAAATCTATTTAATTTTAAGAGATAGAAATGTTCCATAAAAATATTGGCAACCATTAGGGATATAGAGGACTTCATGGTTGTACCTTTACTTTGTTCATTGCATTTCCTTTAAAATGGAAAATGTCGAGGTAAGGTAAATTTCAATTAAGTTAAGGGTATAAGGGTCACTAAATTTGAAGATAATGTCAAGCACATATGAAATAGGTTACATTTTTTGCATGGAAATTTTCATGCAGTGTTCATATGTGTTGAGTGTGCCAAGGGCTTCATGCTTTGTTAGGGGTGGTTGTGGAGCACAAGCAAGGTGAGGGAAAATTTCATGGACTTTTTATATATTTTTTATTCAATTGGTTTTATTCCATTGTAATATAATTCCAATTAAGGGATTAGGTCTTTAATTTAATCTTGGAAAAGGATTAGGACTTTGGATGGTACAAAATCTCAATATATTTTTCATGAATGTTGAAGTTGGAATAATAAGAAAATAACAATGTGGCACTAAGGTTTGTTATTTACCAATTTAGGTTTCCTCAGGTAAATCTATATGTATTGTATATAAGTGAATGGATGGTATTGCTATTTTTATTAAGAATATAAATGCATTGCTTCACTCTAATGGTTAAACCTTATAATTGGTATCAAAAAGAGTTTATTATCATCATGGAATTTCTTTGTTGCTAAGGGTTCAATTCATGTTTTGATAGATAAATTTTATCTTAGGGTTGTGATAAATTTGATTTTAGTGGGAGCTCTATGGTGGTGATTCTTTTGTTAAAGTGGAATGGGAGGTGGTTCTAAAATCAATATTTCGAAATTTTATGGGAAAGGATTTGAGTCATGGAAGCTCGAGATGGAAGATAATTTCAGAGATCAACAACAATGGATTGTTGTGGATCTAGATATTGCACCTCTCGTTATGTTGATATAAGACTAGATGAATTTATATTGAAAAGAAAAGAGAACAATGTAATTGTGTCTTTTATGTTAATCATTATTGAATGTCCTAGATTAAGGTATAACAAAGGTTGCGATCTTCAAGAGTAGACTGCATAGTAGGTATTTTTTTGGATGATATTCTGAATTATATAACATGATTCAACATCAAGAAATAAGAGTCAAGAAAAATAAGAGAGGATAAATACAATATTAAAATTAGGTTGAGAGGATGGGAAAGGAAAGGTAAGATGAAAATCCTAAAAGTTAAAAAAAAATCTAGAAAAATAAAAAGTAATACGTAAAAATAGTGGAAGGATAAATCATAATTAAAATAAAATAAAAACTAAGTAAAAAATTATTATCATCTTTTGTTCTAGTATTTGTTTCATATTACCTTATATTTTGCTATATTTTTCCACCTTGTTAGGATTTTGGGCCAATATTTCCTTTCCCATATTCTAAACCTAATGCTAATATTGTATTTATTCTTGGTTCTCCTTTCTTCTTCTCCTTGAATATTTTTGTCTTGGTGATGAATCCTTGTTATTTTATTCGAAACGTTCACCAAAAAATTTCTACTATGAAGTCTATTCTAGAAGTTCATAACATCATAACCCATTCCCACTTGAATGTGAGATCAAATATAACGAAGGTGTTATGCCTTGTAAGGATAATTGATGACTAATTCATGACAAAGAATATTATACTATGCTAAGTTAGTTATTATCCATTAATACTATTTTTTGTATGGATATAAATGGATTTTACTATGTTCTTTTCTAGACTTAGGATGCTCTAGTTGTAACTATTAAGATTGATGTGGCCACATTAATTTTTTTTATGTGTGTTAGGGTCCTATAATAATAGGGTTCATAAAATTTTGAATTGACTTTGATAAGTCTTGTAAATATGTACATACCTTGCTTTCTGCAAGTTGTTTTCCTATATTTTGAAAAAATGAAAAATAATAAAAATCAAAAAGAGGGTAAAAAGTCCTAAAAGAAAGATCAAAGGACTTAGAAAAATATAAAACCCAAAATAAAAGAAATAAAACCTAAAAATGAGCAAGTCCAAATGCCACTACTTTTACTTTTCACTACTAGAATAATGATTATGTGCAGTGTCAATAAATGCCATAATCCATGATCAGTTAAACAGTTTAATCTTAACTTTTCATGTTTCAATTCCATGTTTTAGATAGAGAATAAACATTTTTCAAACAATTTAAACTTGACAAATAAGTAGATAGATAGAGAATAATGAGGAGCTCAACAGTTTAATTTGAGCCCTTGGATGAAATAAGGTAGATTTAGATTAGTTTTACGCTTTGAAAGAAAATTTTTTAAGGTTGCAAGCCTAAATGCACCTGCAAAATGAAAAAAAAATGTTAGAAATGGAAGTTGGGTAGGTAGAAAGTAGTGGAGAAATCATGTAAATAATATATCATCGCGAAAAATCACTAATTTCACCTCCCCAATGAGTATTCAATATTCTAAGCTATCATTCATATAGGCTCAGAGCATTTCTCTGAGTTTTGTTGGGACTAGACCCAAGACTCTATGACTGGTTACTTAAAAATATTGAGTTCTTATGTTAAATCCTCATTTACCCTTCATTCATATATTAAAACTCCTTTTTCCTAAGTAAAAACACACTCTTAGTAAAATTGTAACCCTAGAATAATTAACTTCATCCCTTCATAAGCATTTATAAAAACCCACAAAACCACATTTATCCTAAGTATTATAGAAAGAAACATAAAGATGATAAATGCTTAAATTTATACTATACTTAGAGATAATATGTATTTTGTTTTACATTTCACTCCCCTCTCATATTAACTTTTAGCATATTTTATTAAATCCCTAAGAAATACCCTTTCCTAGTTATTAATTCCCTTATATTTAATAAACCCCAAAAACCCACTATTATAAACTTTTGACCAAAGTATATTATCCCATGTGCATAAATGAAAAACCCAAAATATAAAGCCCTTTGGTTTAAAACATTATCATTATTTTAATGTATCCCCCCCTATAGTTTTTAAACTGTTGAAAAAGGTTAAAAACTATATAAATACAATATATAAACCCACTCGCTTATGTTTTATTAAAAACATTTAACAATTTTTTTAATAAAAACATCAACCCCGCCACATATTAAACCATAGCCACTTATGTAAAAGCCCGCACCTTTGTATATCGTGATCGAAACATTTGTTTTAAACCTATCCCCGCTAATATATCAAACTATGGTTTAAACGTGCTTTGAAAACACTTATTTCATAAAGTTAAATCCTTCCGCTGCACTTAATCCACCCCAGTCCCACCTGACCCGCTCCATGCAGATCCCGAACAATCTCATCCCTTTGCAATCAATGCTCAGATCCGACGGTTGAGGAGAGATATTGCATAGAAAACATGCATAACTACCCAAAGGCAAAAGCCATGCGAAATGGGTGGTTTCGCCACGACCCTACCCCTCCACGTGGCCTCTTCTGATTCGATCACGTGAGTTTGGTTTCAAACTGTTTACCACTTAAAACCCATGCGATAAACCACCTGTTTTCTACGACTTTTTAATTCAAAAATCACTTCCCACCTAATTGTGACTTGCATTCAATGCTGATCAATGTTGATTCAAACGTTTTAATAAAAACTTGGTTAAACGTTAATTCATTCATCTGTCACATTTAAACTATATTTTTTTCCCTCCTGACTGTGTAAAGCTACAAAAAGACCCTGTTAGCCATTTTAACACCTAAAACTTCCTAAAATTACCAAAATAAGCTTGTAAAAGACTGCTGAGGAGATATACCTCTCCAATTCAACCACTGAAGATATCAATTTGACCAAAACATTGACGAAACCCTGTTAAAACCGATACCTGCGTTAAAAGAGGCATTCTTCTGAGATTCAAACCTACAAATAGATTCAGAAAAACTTCAAAAGAAATAAAAAGATTTTTAAATTAATAAATTGATCAAATTAAATTGCCCAGATGTCCCATAAATAGGAAAAACCCTGGAAATTTTTTCCCAGGAACCCTACAATCCATTGCGTACCATTTTCAAGGAAATTTATCAAGTTTTTACATTTTTAAGGATCATTTTCAAGCTCTAAACATACCAGAAACCCTCTACAGGTGCCCTATATCTTCTGAAAATCCTTTTTTTAACAGAGTTTTAGCCCATTCTGCAATCAAAAGACTCAGAAAACCCCTATTTTCTATTTTAGACTAGTTTTAAACCTCAAAATATCATTTGAGAGACCTAATTGAGCATAAAATCCAAAGAGACATTATATTTTGTTGAATTTGCCTAATCAAGCCTCTGTTATAGTAAAATTACCTCTACAAACAGTTTAAACTTGAAGAAGCCAATAAATATGCCTAAAAAATATAGTGGAAACAAATCTGAAGGTTCTAAGACTCCTAAAGTTACTCCTGCCATGACTCCAAATACTGCAATTGTAGTCAACCCATTACAACCCCCAGTTGTTGATATTTAGCATATTCCCTTAGCTTATATTGACTACAAGATAGTTGATACTATAGTTGAATTAAATCTGTTAGATATCCATAACTGGTGTTTTGAAAAATCTCTAGATGATCAAGAAGAAGTTCACATTTGGGAATCCAATCTGCCGAAATATGTAGTCGCCTTGACTCACCCTTGTCAAGAAATTATCAGACTATTTCACCAGTACTACATTCCTAAACAAAGAGCTATTGTGACTACAAATAAACAGGTCTTATTTACCATCACTGCAGAGTCAATAAACCAAATGTTGCAGATTCAACCAGACACCCGAGCAATCCCATTATCTTTTGAAGCCCTCACTAAGTTATACATTAACTTATAATTTCATATAAGATTTATGATTTTCCAGACTTTCATGCCTCTGCATGTTGAAATTTCAAAATTAAATCCTCCATATTCAACTGGCAAGTTCCCTGAAGGTTCAAGGCATGTAATCTCCATGCTTTCCTTCATACTTGGGCATTTCACTGATGAGCATATTGATAAGTCTATCCTAGGATTTTTGTCCACCTTTTCTCCAGGATAGCCACCTTCAGTTGTATTTTACCATGATGGTTTTGTAGCTAATAGAATTCACTATCAATTGACTAATTTTCAGCTGGAAGGAGTATTCAGATATACATCCTATATTTTCCACTTGTTTTTATTCTTCCAATTAGAGAGCTTTCCAATTTCACTTCAAAAGTTGCATATAGAATGAAAAACTCTATCAGTTATCTTTTGGAAATATTTACTCAGAAAAGAAGGCACGGAATTCAGGTATTCGGATTTTGTAGAGTTGTTTATACATCCATTGACCATCACCTTGACAAAAATAGAGCAGCCTAGAATCAGTGAGGAAATGAAGAGAATATTGCAACTATCAGAGCAAAGAAAAGTGGGTGATTGGCATTTGTATGAGAAATTCACTGAAATTAGAGTTTTTTGTTCTAACTTGTTGCATTACAAGTTACAAAAGTATCCATCAATGAGGATCTTTTCCTTAGAGTACATTAGGCAAATCCTACAATCAGATTCAATTCATTTTATGGCAGCCAAGAAAAAGGCCCAATTTAAACTAAAAAAATCAAATTGGGCCTTTCATATGTAATCAACGAGATGCAGAAAAGGAGGCAACAAGTCTATTACTCGAATACAAATTAGAATAAATATTCCCATGGAATTATTATCCACAAGGGATCTTAAGTAAAATAAGGGTAAAATGTAAATTGACACCCTATATCCATGAGTCAAAGCTAGAAATAGAGAATTTTGGTAATCAAATTGAGTGGGTTGAAAAGGCTTTAATAGAGGCAGTCAACCAAAGGAATACTAGTCACCCTTTGGAAATTGCCAAATAGCCAGAGACATCCACTAAGAGAATCAGAGAAGAAGGAGCTTATACTGCAGAGACTACAACAAAGACAAAGTTTAAAATCATTTACAACAAGAGGCCAAAACTGGATACAACAGCTAAAGGTAAAGTAACAATAGATGTTGAGGAAACACAACCCTTGAATACCAACACTGCATAGACAAAGACCAATGTAGTCACTGTAATCATCAGTGAGCCAAATCAGAATCAAGAACAATTTAATAATGGAGATGCACAGATAATGGAGAGGCAACAAAGTATGGAGGCTTCTTCCTCACATTCAGCTGAGGAGAAGGATTTAGATGTTAAGGAAAAATACAACGAAATAAAATTAAAGAATGAGGAAATCAAAATTGAAATATATTCATAATTTTTGAAGAAAAAGCCAGGTAACCAAAATAGATTCCTATCAGCATTTGATTATTCAACTCAAAAATTGACTATGTCAGTTTTACAGCCCACAATACCAGTACCAAAGACAGTGGCTGACTATAATAAGGTTGATATGGAAGTAGCCAAAGATAAAATCCATGAGTTGGATCAGATTGAGTTTCATAGACAAACCTCAGAGATGCTCTATTCCACAGTGACAACAAAAGCTATGAGTGCTCATAGGCTTCAAAATAAAATCTCTAATATGCAGGACCAAATGAAAATGGATAAATCTTCATTATATGCAAAGGATCTAAGGATAAAAGCCTTAGAATATTTAGTATTACAGGTAGGAAATGATCCTACAAACATCAAAGCAGCTGAAGCATTGGTTAAAAATAAAAATGAGGACATAGCTTTCTTGAGGAAATAGCTCAAGCTTCCTCAAGGTGAGCATCCTCAGACAAAGGAAGTTTTATAAGATCAAAAGGAAAAGGATGAAATGATGAGCTTGATACTTCAACTGAAAGCTCAAATCAAGGAAATGGAAGTACATATGGACCAAGTTGTCCAAGAAAGGGAGACAGTTTAAGAACTAGTGATTCCCACTATCATCCCGATCATCACAACAACAATGAATTATACTTTGGGAGAAAAATTGGCACCCAAAGAGCCACTGGCCACTGCAGTGCCATTGAATTCTTCAATAACTTCAGTAACTGAATCCTCTACAACGATGTTTCCGCCTACAGATGAAAGTAGTTAACTAGTAAAGGCAATGGAAGAGATGTCATTGAAAACCAATGAAATCAACAGATTGACTAAGATAATTGAAAATCTTGAGAAGACAAGAGAATCAGCTTAGATAGATGCTAAAATACATGAGCAAAATGCCCACAGTTTGAGTGAAGAGGTAAAGAAGCTCCAAAAAGAATTAACTCTCAAGGATCAGATATCATATATTAAAAATTACCTATGGAATAATGTAATTGAAGCCATTCATGATGTTTGGCGTTCAATTCAAGTAATTTTTTAGCAGAGAGAGTTACTATTGGTAGCACAAGCAGAGATCCAAAAGACACAAGCAGATTTGGCAGATAAACCAGAACAGGATTTAAGGTTAATAAATTTCCACAACAGCAAGAAAAAACAACAACTTGAAGAATTGAAAATCGATGACAAGACAGCTACTATCGTAGAAATTAGGAAAGTAACCACCAAAAGAAATTTGATGAGGCAGCTTGAAGAGAAATGTGCAGGAATGAATACTGTTGTCACTAGATTCAAGGTTAAATTCACCAATTTCGCCAAAAGGGACTTCTTGATATCATGGTTATCAATGATAAGTTAATGCCACAAAATTATTATGACAAAAATATAAGAGAACATGCCAAGGAGCAGGTGAACAAGCCAACAGGTCAAGGTATTCCCACAGGAAAAGTATTGTTGAAAAGTTTTGAAGATTTGTTTTATTTACAATATGAAATCAAGCATTTGTTTTTCATCAAACCCACATTTTCCAGGTACACTGAGGCTAATGAGAATTTTAGTAAACTCAAGAATATTATAATTCCTAAAAATGAGGAGTGGCAAGCATTGACTGATTTGATATAAATAAATAAAGGCAAACAAATGAAGAAGAAAAAATATGTTTGCTGATTTCACAGTCAAAATAGATTTTATAGCAGAAAGCAATTTTACTGAAGGTTAAAGAGTATCCCAAGTGAAAGAGTATCAGTGAGAAGGAGTATCAGCAAGAAAGAGTGTCAGTGAAGGCAAGTTAGATTATGAAAATATCTAAAAGGCCAACATAGAGGACACATAAGCAACCAACTACTTCTTATCTTAAAACAGTTTCAATTTATTTTAAATAAAATAGGACAACTTGTTAATTTGTTGAGCAGGCTGTCATTAATATTGTTGTAAGATATTTTATTTTCCTAAGTTTATTCCTATAATTTATCTAGGATATTTTGTAAGACATTTTATATAAATACTTCACTCTTTGAATTATTTTGGTGTGGAATAAAATTGTTGGAGATTACTTTAGATATTTTGTTGACTTGAAGGCTTTGGGTTTCGATTTTAAGTAGCAGACTAGATCAACTATTTGGCATCATACCTCAGGATCCCCGTGATAATCTATATGGACTGAAGTACTCTCTAAAACTTTTCATTGTTATCTTTCTTTGTTACATGTATACATTTGTGTTTTAATTCTAAATCTGAATGTATAACTAGGAGTATTACTACAAGACATGTTAATATCACCCTGTTTTTAACTAGTTATCATTTCTTTGTTTCTTCTGATTTTCGGTGTAGGCAACCCTTAATTTCTCCTTCTCCCATTTGACCTCTATATACTATTTTCCTTTTTCGGATCAAAGGATCGTCAAGTGCCCTTTATCCCGATCATAGCACCTCAAAAAACCAATTTTACAAGATCTCCAAAGGTTATCTATCTTTCCCTGAAGACATTTGACCTTTTAGGCCTTAATCCTAGTTTTGTTAGCTTGACTTAGACTCCATAGCCCAATGGACAAGTAGATTTCCCTCTATCTACAATCCAAGTGAAAATTTCCCACCAAATCCAACAAAACCAAACCAAAATTGCACTTTAATAACTAGCCTAATATTCAAAACTAAAACAAAGTTAAACTTGAAAGAGAGAGCCCTCTCTGAACCCTAGGAAGGCTAGATCCTAGAGTTTGAAGTAGGTTTGTGGTTACCTCTAGTATTCTTTGACTAAAAACTAAAATCCCACAACTTAAGAATTTATTGGAGTGATAACATTAATAGCGACCATACTAGAGAAATAACCAGTCCTCAGTCATAGAGTTAGTCTTAAGGGAATCATTTAAATCATCCATTTACTTTAAGATTATTTTTTTAGGTTGTGGGTATTGAAAATTTGTAATTTTGGCTTCTAAGAAAGTCTATTATACAAGGTATAACCTGGATCCTAAGCCTGCTGTCATAGTGATGACCCAGACCGAATTGGTAAAAAGAAAAAACAAACAAAAAATTTATAAGTTGAAATCTCATTGATACAGTTCAATTCATTACCAAGTGAATTAGAAAGTCTGCAAGACATTTATTTTGATATGAAATTTGGGCATTCATTATTTAAAAGTAAATATGAAAATGATTTAAAAACTGTTGCTTTAGACCCTTCTTTTATTTCATTTTTGAATGCAAAATAGAAATCTATTGCAGTAAATTCTAGATCTAAGAAAGTTGAATATCAGACCAAAGTTGAGGAAATTAATGTTACTATTCTAAAATATATTGATGAAGCTATTGAATTAGCTCATTTATTGACTTATGCAAACATACCATTAGCTTCCCAATTACATACTACAATAATTCTAGCTAGAGATTCATCTCTGTATGTTATTACATCATTCATAAATTCTACCACTAGCTCATCTATAGATGCTTTCATCCCTAAATTACCTCTAAAAGCTAGAGTGTTATTTCCACCAATCACTTCATCCACTATATCCATTAGTTCCCCATTTGATTTCTTAAATACATCATCCTCATTTCCCAGCACTTCAAATACTATCCATAGTTCATCCACTATCATTTCCAGCACAGCTCCAAGTAGTTCAACTTTACCTCCTAGCCAAGCTAAGCTTCAAGCTATGGCTTCTAGATATGCTTCCCTTGTCCTACCATGGCAACTTAATGATATGCCAAAAGACTATAAAAAACAAATACCATTATTTGATGGCACTACCCAATATACTTCTCAGCAACATATTACTAAGATGACAGACTTATTTGAAATTTATGAAATTGATGATCCAGATGTTCAAATGAGACTGTTTTCTCAAACTTTAACAAGAGTAATTAAGAAGTGGTTTAAAGATTTAGCTGCTGGTAGTGTAACTGATTTAGCTGTCTTTTTTACTTTGTTTTTAAATAAATGGGAAAAGAAAAAGAACCCCCTCTAAATTGTTTCTGAATTTGATAATTTGAAACGAGCTCCAAATGTGTCAGTTCAAGATTACTGCACCAGGTATAATAGTGTCTATAATTATATCCCTGCAAATCTGAAACCTACTCTTTATTCTGTTATACTCAAATTCCCTAATAGATTTGATACAAATATGGCTTACCAATTAAGGGAAAGAGATGCAAACACCTTAGAATGATGCAAAATGATGTAGTAAGTGTAGAAGTGAACATTCTAACCAGAAAAGATAGACTTAGAAATGAAAGAAGAGTCACTATTAAAGAAGAAAATGCAAATTCAGACACAAAAATGGATGTTATAGCTAAAGCTTTAGAAAGAGTGATTGATAGATTAGATAATATGGAGAGGAGACCTCAATGAGATAATCAACAACAGATTAGAAATCCCAATTTTAGAAAAAATATTAATTCTAGAAAAGCGAAAGAAACATCACCAGACCAAACAATTAGGCCACCATTCCAAGAGAAATATGCTAAATTTCTCAGAATAATAATGATGATGAGAAGGATACTATTAATCTAATGGGAATTGATGACAATAATACCATTTTCCTTACTCAGGAAGATCAGGAATTGTTTGAACTTCAATAGCTTAAATTAAATTCTAGTGAATCCTTTGATTATAAGCAAGTTTATGACTATGCAATAAATGAAATACAGAGCCAATATAAAGTTAGAAACAAGAAAAATAATGAATCTTCTACTAAGAAAACTTCCCAAACTCAAAATCAGAAAACAATAGAAGCCCTGAAAACAAATGTTCTACAAATTCTCCCTAGGGAAAATAAGCAAAACTCAAATTCTTCCCAAAACATTTCTAGTCCTAAGAAAGCATTAGGCCGTAAAATTGTTGATATTGCTAATGAAGTTGCTCAAGTTGCAAAATATTCTCAAAAATCTACTGCTACTAAAGCTTCTAACTTTGTAAAAAAAACAAATTTAGATCCCAAAAAACCTTCTGCTGATCCTAAAATAGTAGACCCAAAAGGTGTTGCCTCAAAAATATCTCCTGAAAATTCTAAGTCAAAAATAACATATACTACTTCACAAACAATCCCTGAAAATAAAGTTAGAAGTAGTAAAACACAAGAAACACAAATAGACAATTCTAAACAATTGAAAATGAAAAAACAACTGTAGAAAAGCGAGATAGACCAACACAAACTACAATTACCAAAGAAGAATTGATTCAAATTAGTAAATATCAACCTGCATTCAACATACAATCAGAAATTGCAAAACTTAAAATATCGATTACTTTGACTGAATTTCTAAAGAATGACTTGTATAAATCAACCATAACTAAAACATTAAATATGAATGATGGAGAAGACTCCATAAATCTAAATGATGATCAGACAGAGTTGATTTTTGGCCCGAATGTAAGTGGAAAACATGTACATGGTGCAGTTCCTCCATTTTATATCAGTCTCACTATTCATGATCAAATTATACATAAAATAATGCTAGAATTAGGAGCTTCCCATATCTTAATTCCAAAAGCCATCATGGAAACTCTCAATCTAGAAATTACAAGGCCATACAAATATTTGTTTTCTTTTGAGTTCAGTAAAGTTAAATGCTTAGGTTTAATTAAGGATTTGTGTGTAACACTAGTTCAATACCTTGGTAAGAGTATATTAATGGAAATTATAGTAGCTGATATCCCACAAAAATATGGTATGATACTTTCTCGCTCATGGGGAGCAAAGTTGCAAGGATCTCTACAATTGGACATGTCTTATGATACTATCTCGGCATTTGGCTAGCCTAAAAAGTTATATAGGGAAACATTAATGAAGTACATGGTCAGTAGTGTTGAAAGATATATAAACTACCCAATTTACTCTACACCAATTGACCTTGATTCTTTCATTCTTTGTAACTCTGTAACACATGAAATCCAAACTGAACTAGTAGATAAAAAGAGAGAACCAAACAATGATAACATTTTTCATGAATCTCAATGGCATTTAGACTTTGATGGTTCAGTGAATAAGTTAGGAGCAGGAGCAGGAGTCTGGATAACAAATATGGAGACCAATCATTCTGAGGGTCATGCTTTCAGGCTAAATTTCAAATGTACAAACAATATGGACGAGTATGAAGCCCTTATCCTAGGACTCCAAATCATTATAAACTTAGGAGGAAAAATAATTTCAATCGTGGGAGATTCAAATTTGATCATTAAACAAGTAAATGGAGTTTATTTAGTTACAATCCTAGACTAAGCAGTTATAGAGACAATGTCATAGATTTAACTCAAGATTTATTGGAATGTAAGTTTGTTGTTATACCTAGAAAGAAAAATATACAAGCCCATTGTCTTGCAAATTTTTCTAGTACATGCAATTTACCATTCCAACCTAATCAAAGATATACGGCTGAAGTCAAACATAGGCCAATAATTCCATATAACCTTAAGTATTGACAATTTTTTTCTCAGGATGAACAAATTTACAAGTTTATGAACACTGAAGGAGAATTTCAGAATTGTATTATAGATACAGATAGTACAATAAATCATGATTTGGATTCTGAAATAGATTTAAATGACTTATATGTAAATAAAATAAAGTTTGATAAAACCAGTAGATTTAGTCAAGCTGACATTGATAGCTTAGAGAAAGTAGAGATTGAAGAAATTATTGAAGATGAATCAGATATAGTGAATCTTAAGGGTAATTTTTTACCTAAAGTTTTAACTCCCTTAGAGGATATTTTTGACTCTAATGATGTAGCTAGAAAACCAAAAATGGATCCAGTAAGATCTCACATAGAAGAATGTAACATTGGTACAGAGTCAAAACTAAAGATAATCAAACTATCTAAAATTTTACCTCAACAAGAAAATGATAAATATATTGAGCTTTTAAAGGAATATCAATATGTGTTTTCTTGGAGTTATGAAGATTTAAAATCTTATGATACAAACATAATCCAACATAAAATTCCAATAAAAGAAGATCAAAATCCATTCAAACAAAATTTGAGAAGGATTAACCCCGTGATATCACCTTTGATTGAAAAAAAAGTTAAAAGAATGTATGATGCCCAGATCATTGCACCAATCAGATATTCTGATTGGGTTTCCAACCTAGTTCCTAAAAGAAAGAAAACATGAGCAATTAGATTGTGTGTGGACTTTAGAAATCTTAACAAAGTATCTTTAAAGGATAATTACCCTTTACCCAAAATGGACCACATATTACAAAGGGTAGTAGGTTCTTCAAGGATTTCATTGTTAGATGGTTTTTCATGATATAACCAGATCCTAGTTCAAGAAGAATACCAAGCTAAAACAACATTTACTACTCCTTAGGGCACTTTTATGTATGTAAAAATGACCTTTTGTCTAATGAATGTAGGAGCAACCTTTCAAAGGGCTATGGACATAGCCTTTGCAAATGAAATACATGAGTTCTTAGTAATTTAATTTGATGACATTACTGTGTTTTCCAAAACAGATAATGAACACTTGGATCATTTGATACAAGTTTTTATTAAGTGTAGGAAATATGGAATCCCTTTAAATCCTAAGAAAAGTCTATTTGGACTAGAAGAAGATAAGTTACTTGGAAACATAATCTCAAAAGAAGGAATTAGGATAGATCCTGCTAGAATAGAAGAAATTATGAACATCAACCCACCAAGAAACATCAAAAAATTATAAGCTTTTATAGGTAAGATAATTTTTTTAAGAAGATCCATATCTAATTTAGCTGAGATAATTAGAGAATTGAATAACATTCTACAAAAATATTCAGTTCTTAGATGGACTGTTGAGGCTAAAAAATCATTTGACTCTATCAAACAAGCCTCAACTAAAACTCCAGTCCTAATAAGTCCTGATTTTAAGAAAGATTTCATGATCTTTTCATTTGCTTCAGAACACACCATTGCTGTAGTTTACTTGCAGAAAAATGACCAAGGCATTGAACATCCCATAGCTTTTTTCAATAAGGCCTTTAGCTATGCCCCTTTGAAGTAAAACATTATGGAAAAACAAGCCCTAGCCTTGTTTAAGGCCATTAAAGACTTTAGAGTTTATATTATCTACTCACACATTATTTCCTATGTCCGAAATTCTGTAGTTAAATACATTCTTACTCAGGATGGTCCCGATGGAAGAAGAGGTAAGTGGATTTCCACTATCTTGGAATATGATATAGAGATAAAACCCACTAAGCTCATTAAAGGCCAAGGACTAGCCAGACTTATGGCTGAATCCAATTGCAATGCCCTAGACACAAATTTTATTGCTCAAATAGATGATCAGGAAGAGATGGCGACTCCATTGATCAGTGAAGCCTTTTCACACTCACCTTGGTATACAGATATCTTATTTGTACTCCAAAACTTGCAAGCTCCTCCTGGATTGTCAAGAACCAAAGTTAGATTTTTAAAACTTGAAGCAGTAAGATTTTGTTTCTTAGATAATGTAATTTTTTGGAGAGATCATAGTGGGATTTTACTAAATTTTTTACTAAAGGAAGAAGCTAAAAAAATAATTGAATAATTTCATGCAGGTGACTGTGGAGGACATTTATACTGGAAAAATACTGCATACAAGATTCTGAGAGCTGGTTTTTATTGGCCTACCTTGTTTTCTTATGTCAAAAAATACATTACTTCATGTCATAAGTGCCAAAATTTTTAGGGTAAGATGAAATTATTACCCCTCCCTTTAAAGCCTATTTCAACTGAAGTGCCATTTCAACAGTGGGGTTTAGATTTCATTGGTGAAATTCACCCTCCCTCTTCAGGCCAACATAAGTGGATTTTGATAGCCACTGATTATTTTACCAAGTGGATTGAAGCCATAGCTTCCAAACAATCCACTCATACTGTCATTATTTCCTTTCTAGAAAACAACATCCTTTCAAGATTTAGGTGCCCTCAAAAAATAATTACTGAAAATGTAGCAGCATTCAAATCCAAGAAAATGATTGACTTTTGCCACAAATACCATATTACCCTGGGCTACTCTACTGCATATTACCCCCAAGGTAATGGCCTAGATGAATCCTCAAACAAAAGCCTTGTAAATATCATCAAAAAATTACTTGAAGAAAATAAAAAGACTTGGCATAAGAAGTTAGTCAATGCCTTATGGGTAGATAGACTTACTACTAAAAAATATATTAGTACTTCACCTTACCAACTAGTTTATGGAATGGATGTTGCTTTTCCTTCCTCCCTAGGTGTACCAGTGATGAAAATTATCCAAGAATTACATGTTGAAACTAACGACATCCAAAGAAGGATAAATCAAACTATTCACTTGCAACAAACAAGGGAAGAATTTTATATCAAAATTCAAGTCATTCAATATAAGATCAAGAAAATCTATGATAAAAAGACTAAAGAGGATGATATTTACATAGGAGATAAAGTGTTAAAATGGGATTCTAGAAGGGAAGACAAAGAAAAACATGGAAAATTTGATTTTCTATGGAAAGGCCCTTATGTAATTTATGGATATAGAGTTAATAATGCTTTCTTTTTGTAAGAATTTGATGGAACATATCTGCAAGAAGGACTAGTTAATGGAAGAATGTTGAAGCACTACTACTCACCTGAGTTAACCAATAGTTAGTTTTTATTCACTTTGATCATTGTACATATACATTGCAAAGTTCAGAATGGATTGGATGTTTCCTTAGCAATGTTGAAGCCCGAAGAGAAGGCCCTAAGCTTTTAAAATTAAATATCATAAATATGAATAAGTTGCAGATATCATAAGACATTTACAGGATCATCACAGTCAAATTTCAAAGGCTACTAAGTCTCAGAGTTCTTGATATTTCACCAGGAAATGTCATACCCATGTGGAGCCACTGTTAGGGTCCTATAATAATAGGGTTCATAAAATTTTTAATTTACTTTGATAAGTCTTGTCAATATGTACATACCTTACTTTCTGCAAGTTGTTTTCCCATATTTTGAAAAAATGAAAAATAATAAAAAATCAAAAAGAGGGTAAAAAGTCCTAAAAGAAAGATCAAAGGACTTAGAAAATATAAACCCCAAAAGAAAAGAATAAAACCTGAAAGTGAGCAAGTCCGAATGCCACTACTTTTACTTTTTACTGCAAGAATAATGATTATGTGCAGAGTGTCAATAAATGCCATAATCCATTATCAATTAAACAGTTTAATCTTAACTTTTCATGTTTTAGATAGAGAATAAACATTTTTCAAACAGTTTAAACTTGACAAATCAGTAGATAGGTAAAGAATAATGAGGATCTAAATAGTTTAATCTAAGCCCTCGGATGAAATAAGGTAGATTTAGATTAGTTTTATGCTTTTAAAGAATTTTTTTTAAGGTTGTAAGCCTAAATGCACCTGCAAAATGAAGAAAAAATATTAGAAATGGAAGTTGGGTAGGTAGAAAGCAGTAGAGAAATCATGTAAATAATACATCATCGGGAAAAATCACTAATTTCCCCTCCCCTACGAGTATTTAGTATTCTAAGCTATCTCTGAAACGGGCTCAGATCATTTCTCTGACTTTTTTTGGGACCATACCCAAGGCTCTATGACTGGTTAGTTAAAAATATTGAGTTCTTATGATAAATCCTCATTTACCCTTCATTCATGTATTAAAACCCCTTTTTCCTAAGTAAAAACACACTCTTACTTAGTAAAATTGTAACCCTAGAATAATTAACTTCATCCCTTCATAATCATTTATAAAAACCTACAAAACCACATTTATCCTAAGTATTATTGTAAGAAATATAAAGATGAGAAATGCTTAAATTTATACTATACTTAGAGATAATATGTATTTTGTTTTACATTTCACTTCCCTCTCATATTAACTTTTAACATATTTTATTAAATCCCTAAGAAATACCCTTTCCTAGTTATTAATTCCCTTATATTTAATAAACCCCAAAAACCCACTATTATAAACTTTTGACCAAAGTATATTATCCCATGTGCATAAATAAAAAACCCAAAATATAAAGCCCTTTGGTCTAAGATATTATCATTATTTTAATGTATCCCTCCCTATATTTTTTAAACTATTAAAAAAGGTTAAAAAATATATAAATACAATATATAAACCCACCCACTTATGTTTTATTAAAAACATTTAACAAATGTTCTAATAAAAACATCAACCTTGCCACATATTAAACCATAGCCACTTATGTATAAAGCCTGCACCTTTGTATATCGTGATCAAAACATTTATTTTAAACCTATCCCCACTGATATATGAAACTATGGTTTAAACATGCTTTGAAAACACTTATTTGATAAAGTTAAATACTTCCGTTGCACTTAATCCACCCTGGTCCCACCCGACTCACTCCATGCATCTCCCAAACAATCTCATCCCTTCATTGTCAACGCTCAGATCTGATGGTTGAGGAGCGATATCGCATAGAAATCATGCCCATCCGCCCCAACGCAAAATCTATGTGAAATGGGTGGTTTCGCCATGAACCTTCTTGTCCACATGGCCTCTTCTAATTCGATTGCGTGAGTTTGGTTTAAAACTGGTTATCACTTAAAACCCACATGATAAACCGCCTGTTTTCTAAGCCTTTGTAATTCGAAAACCATTTCCTGCCTGATCGTGACTCGCATTCAATGCTGATCAATGAGGATTCAAACATTTTAATAAAACCTTGGTTAAATGTTAATTCATTAATCTGTCGCGTTTAAACCATTGTTTTTTCCCTCCCGACTGTGCAAAGCTGCAAAAAGCCCCTGTTAGCCATTTTAACGCCCAGAACTTCCTAAATTATCCAAAATAAGCCTGTAAAAGACTATTGAGGAGCTATATCACTCCAGTTCAACCACTGAAGATATCAATTCGACCAAAAGATTGAAGAAACCCTATTAAAAACCAATACCTGCATCAAAACAGGTATTCTTATGAGATTCAAACCTGCAAATAAATTCAAAAAACCTTCAAAAGAAAAAAAAAGCTTTTTAAATTAAGAAATTGATCAAATTAAATTGCCCAAAAGTCGTAGAAACAGGAAAAACCCTGGAAAAATTTTCCCAAGAACCCGACAATCCGCTGCATACCATTTTCAAGGAAATTTATCAGTTTTTTACAGTTTTAAGGATAAATTTCAAGCTCTAAAAAAACTAGAAACCCTCTACAGGTGCTCTATATCTTCTGAAAATCCTTTTTTTAACAGATTTTTAGCCCATTTTGCAGTCAAAAGACTCAGAAAACCCTTGTTTTCTATTTTAGACCAGTTTTAAGCCTCAGAACTTCATTTGAGAGACCTTATTGAGCATAAAATCCAAAGAGACATTTTATTTTGCTGAATTTTCCTAATCAAGCCTCTGTTATAGTAAAATTGCCTTTGCAAATAGTTTAAACTTGTAGAAGCCAATAAAGATGCCTAAACAATAGAGTGGAAACAAATCTGAAGGTTTTAAGACTCCTAAAGCTACTCCTGCCATGACTCCAAATACTGCAATTGTAGTCAACCCATTACAACCCCCAGTTGTTGATATTGAGCATATTCCCTTAGCTGATATTGACTACAAGATAGTTGATCCTATAGTTGAATTCAATCTGTTAGATATCCACAACTGGTGCTTTGAAAAATATCTAGATGATCAAAAGGAAGTTCACATTTGGGAATCCAATCTGCCCAAATATCTAGTCCCCCTGACTCACCCTTAAGAAAGTATTAGACTATGTCACTAGTACTACATTCCTGAACAAAGAGCTATTGTGAATGCAAATAAAGAGGTATTATTTACCATCACTGCAGAGTCAATAAACCAAATGTTGCAGCTTCAACCAGACCCCCGAGCAGTCCCATTATCTATTGAAGCACTCACTAAATTATACATTAACTTGGACTTTCCTAAAAGGTTTATGATTTTCTAGACTTTCAGGCCTCTGCATGTTGAAATTCCAAAATTAAACCCTCCATTTTCAAATGCCAAGTTCCCTGAAGGTTCAAGGCATGTAATCTCCATGCTTTCCTTCATAGTTGGGCATTTCACTGATGAGCATACTCATGAGTCTATCCTATGGATTTTGTCCACCTTTCCTCCAGGACAACCACCTTCAGTTGTATTTGACTATTATGGTTTTATAGCTTATAGCATTCACTATCAATTGACTAATTTGTAGCTGGAAGGAGTATTCAGATATACATATTATCTTTTCCACTTTTTTATTCTTCCAATTAGAGAGCTTTCCAATTTCACTTCAAAAGTTGGATATAGAAGGAAAACCTCTATCAGTTATCTTTTGGACATCTATACTCAGAAAAGAAGGCACAAAATTTAGTTATTCAGAGTTTACATAGTTTTTTATACATCCATTGACCATCATCTTGACAAAAATAGATCAGCCTAGAATTAGCGAGGAAATGAAGAGAATATTGCAGCTATCAGAGCAAAGAAAAGTGGGTGATTGGTATTTGTATGAGAAATTCACTAAAATTAGAGTTTTTGGTTCTAACTTGTTGCCTTAACAATGAGTATCTTTGCCTTAGAGTACATTAGGAAAATCCTAAATTCAGATTCAATTAATTTTATGGCAGCCAAGAAAAAGACCCAATTTAAACTCAAAAGTCAAATTGGGCCTTTCATATGTAATCAAAGAGATGAAGAAAAGGAAGTAGCAAGTCAATTACTGGAATACAAATTAGAAGAAAGCTTCCCATGGAATTATGATCCACAAGGTATCTTAAGAAAACTATGGGTAAAATGTAAATTGACACCCTTTATCCATGAGTCAAAGCCAGAAATAGAGAAGTTTTCTAATCAAATTGAGTGGGTTGAAAATGCTTTAACAAAGGAAATAAATGAAAGGTACACTAGTCACCCTTTGGAAATTTCCAAACAGCCAGAGATATCCACTAAGAGAATGAGAGAAGAAGGAGCTTATACTGTAGAGACTACAACAGAGAAAAAGTTTAAAATCATTTACAACAAGAGGCCAAAACTGGATACAACAGCTAAAGGTAAGGTAACAATAGATGTTGAGGAAACACAACCCTTTAATACCAACACTGCACAAACAAATTTAAATGTAACCACTGTAATCATCAGTGAGCCAAACCAAAATCAAGAACAATTAAATAATGAAGATGCATAGATAATGGAGAGGCAACAAATAATGGAGGCTTCTTCCTCACATTCAACTGAGGAGAAGGATTTAAATATTAAGGAAAATACAAGCAAATAAAATTGAACAATGAGGAAGTCAGAACTGAAATATATTCTTAGTTTTTGAAGAAAAATCCAGGTAACCAAAACATATTCATATCAACATTTGATTATTCGAACCAAAAATTTATTATGTCAGTTTTACAGCCCACAATACCAGTGCCAAAGACAGTCGCTGACTATAAAAAGGTTGATATGGAAGTAGCCATAGATAAAATCTATTAGTTGGATCAGATTGAGTTTCATAGACAAACCTCAGAGATGCTCTATTCCACAGTGACAACAAAAGCTATTAGTGCTCATAGGCTTCAAAATATAATCTCTAATATGAAGGACCAAATGAAAATGGATAAAGCTTCATTATATGAAAATGATATAAGGATAAAAGCCTTAGAATATTTAGCATTACAGGTAGGATATGATCCTATAAACATCAAGAAGCTGAATCATTGGTTAAAAAGAAAAATGAGGACATAGTTGCCTTGAGGAAATAGCTCAAGCTTCCTCAAGGTGAGCATCCTCAAATAAAGGAAGTTTTACAAGATCAAAAGGAAAAGGATGAAATGATGAGCTTGATACTTCAACTGACAGCTCAAATCAAGGAAATGGAAGTACAGATGGACCAAGTTGTCTAAGAAAAGGAGACAGTTGAAGAACCAGTGATTCCCACTGTCATCCCAGTCATCACAACAACAGTGCCTTCTACTTTGGGAGAAAAGTTGGCACCCAAAGAGTCACTGGCCACTGCAGTGCCAATGACTTCTTCAACAACTTTTGTAACTGAATCCTTTACAACAGTGTTGCCACCTATAGATGAAAGCAGTAAACTAGTAAAGGAAATGGAAGAGATTTCCTTGAAAACCAATGAAATCAACATATTTACTAAGATAATTGAAAATCTTGAGAAGACAAGAAAATCAGCTCAAATAGATGCTAAAATACATGAGAAAACTGCCCATAGATTGAGTGAAGAGGTAAAGAACCTCCAAAAATAATTAACTCTCAAGGATCAGATATCATATATTAAAAATTGCCAATGGAATAATGTAATTGAAGCCATTCATGATGTTTGGCCTTCAATTCATGTAATTTTTTAACAGAGAGAGTTACTATTGGCAGCACAAGCAGAGATCCAAAAGACATAAGAAGATTTGGTAGATAAACCAGAACAGGCTGTAAGGTTAATAAATTTCCTCAACAGCAAGAACAGACGACAACTTGAAGAATTTAAAATCAATGACACGACAACTACTATCCTAGAAATTAGGAAAGTATGAAAATAAATTTGATGAGGCAGCTTGAAGAGAAATGTGAAGGAATGAATATTGATGTCACTAGATTCATGGTAAATTCACTAATTTCAGGAAAAAGGGACTTCCTGATATCCTGGTTATCAATGATAAGTTAATACCAAAAAATTATTATGAAAAAAATATACGAGAACATGCCAAGGAAGAGGTGAAAAAGCCAATAGGTCAGGGTATTCCCACATGAAAAGTATTGCTGAAAAGTTTAGAAGATTTATTTTATATACAGTATGAAATCAAGCATTTGTTTGTCATAAAACCCACATTTTCCAGGTACACTGAGGCTGATGAGAATTTTAGGAAACTCAAGAATATTAGAATTCCTAAAAATGAGGAGTGGCAAGCATTGACTGATTTTCTATAAAGAAAGAAAGGCAAACAAATGAAGAAGAAAAAATATTTTTGCTGATTTCACAGTCAAAACAGATTTTACAATAGAAAACAATTTTACTGAAGGTTAAAGTGTATCGGAAGTGAAAGAGTATCAGTGAGAAAGAGTATCAGCAAGAAAGAGTATCAGTGAAGGCAAGTTAGATTATGAAACTATCTAAAAGGGCAACATAGAGGACACATAAGCAGCCATTTTCTTCTTATCTTAAAATAATTTCTATTTATTTTGAATAAAATAGGACAACTTACTAATTTGTTGAGAAAGTTGTCACTATTATTGTTGTAAGATATTTTATTTTCCTAACTTTATTCCTAGAAGTTATCTAGGATATTTTGTAAGACATTTTATATAAATACTTCACTCTTTGAAGTATTTTGGTGTGGAATAAAATTGCTGGAGATTACTTTAGATATTTTGTTTACTTGAAGGCTTTGGGTTTGAATTTTGAGTAGCAGACTAGATCAACTATTTGGAATCATACTTCAGGATCCATATGATAAGCTATCTGGAGTGAAGTACTCTCTAAAAATTTTCATTGTTATTTTTATTTGTTACATGCATACATCTGTGTTTTAATTCTAAATATGAATGTATAACTAGGAATATTACTACAGGACATGTTAATAACACCCTGTTTTTAACTAGTTATCATTTATTTGTTTTCTTCTGATTTCTAGTTTAGGGAACCCTTAATTTCTCCCTCTCCCGTTTGACCTCTATCTACTACTTCCATTTTCCGGATCAAAGGATCCTTAAGTTCCCCTTATCCCGATCATACCACCTCACAAAACCATTTTTCCAAGATCTCCAAGGGTTATCTATATTGCCCTGAATACATTTGACCTTTTAGGCCTTGATCACAGTTCTGTTAGCTTGACTTAGACTCCATAGCTCAATGGACAAGTAGATTTCCCTCTATCTATACTCCAAGTGAAATTTTCCCACCAAATCCGACAAAACCAAACCAAAATTCCACTTTAGTAACTAGCCTAATATTCAAAACTAAAATAAAGTTAAACTTGAAAGAGAGAGCCCTCTCTTAACCCTTGGAAGGCTAGATCCTAGAGTTTGAAGTAGGTTTTTGGTTACCTCTAGTATTCTTTGACTAAAAACCAAAATCCCACAACTTAAGAATTTATTGGACTAATAACAATGTGATTACATATTATTAGAAGAACTCATAGAAAACCATTGACATCCAATAAAAAATTCCTTATTTGTAGTAACTTGTCGTTGACACAAAAATAAGAATAAGTCTTCCAAAGGGAACCTAAAACTCCAGAAAATATATAAATATTTGATATAAATGTGGAAAATATAAGCATTATAAGAAGGATTATAGATATTAAAAATTTGATAAATGGAAGGGATATTATGGTTTTCATTCTATAGAAGGAAATGTATCATCAGAGGAAAGAGGTCATATGTACTTGGTTTCATCAATCACACATTCGAATCATGATGTATGTTTGATGAAATAAAGTACTTATTTTCTTATGAATCCTCAAAATGAATGGTTTTGAGAATTTGAAAAGTATAATGGAGGTGAAATTTTTTTTTCATATGAATTGACAACTAAAATCATAATATGTGGAAGAGTTAAATTGCTACTAAAGAATGGAAGGTTTAGTACACTCACTAGGGTTTTCAAATTCTAGAGATGACTAGAAATTTAAAATCTATAATGAGTAATAAATGTACATAACCTATGTTTGAAACTAAAAACTAAAAACTTATTTTATGAGTAATGACATTAATGAGGGGAGTATAGAATGAGACTCTATACAAGATATCGGTGAGAACTATTAGTAATGGATGTAGTAATTCTATTGTTCCTAAGGATGAAAATGAACAAGAAAAGAAAAGAAGAAAAACTAATGTTGTATGAAGGCATGAGGGGAATTCTACAGTAAAAGTTGAACCTAAAAATAAAAACATATATTAAAACTAACTTTCAAAGAATCCATAGGTTTCAAAATCATGACATCAACCAAAAAGGTAAATAGTTTTGAAAGGAGAGGAGAAAAACACCTTTCTAAATTGTAATTATGACTTGCATATGTATAATAAGACTCAAATTTAAAGTATAGGCAATGACTAAATGTAAAATGAAATTTGACATCTCACAAGTACCGAGTATACATACTTTTGATAGAACCAGAATGAGATAAATTGGAATTACATGAAAATAATATTTCTTGGAAAGGAAAGTATTCTTTTTCCATGTAATTCACTTCATCCCAATGTCGTTGTATCAAAAGCATTCAATGTTGGTAGCCATTACATGTGGAATTTAATTCTACATCCAATGAGTGAGTCCACTTAAAATTTCAATGAATTTATAAGGAGAAAATTCTTCATCCAATGAGTTTCTTTCTTTCCGTTTTGAAATTCATAAGTCTTATTTTATTATTTCACTTATCATTTCACTACTTGTTTTTTAAGAGACCAAGTTTAGAACATAATTTTTTGTTGATGGAAGTAAATTATACGACATAAATGACTTAGTCATATTAGAGGGAAGGTTATTTATGTATTACATGGTAAATGCATGATTGAAAGTATGACTCATGTGAATATGAATTTTGATTTCTATGAATATATCATATATGGTGAGCAAGTGAGATAGTTATATGGTGCTACAAGAGAAAATTGAATCTTAGAGTTAACACACAATGATGTGCTTCGACCTATGTCTATTCCATTATTCCATAAATATATATATTATGTTGCATTCATACACTACAACAAATCCCTATGATTAGCTACAATTTTTGCTTCCAAGGATTGTTTAGTGTATTTTTCTCCAATTTTTTGAAAAAGTCGGCACTATTTGTCGAGATGGCATTATTTCTAGTGTTATTTTTTCCATACAAAATATTTAGGCACTAAATTAGGCACTAATACAACCAGAAATGACACCGAAAATTATGCCAGAAATGGCACCAAGAATTGCACGAGATATTTATGCGAGAAAATGCATTAAATTTATGCTAGAAATCATGCCACAAATTGCACTAGAAATTTATTCCAGAAATTGTGATAGATTTATCTCCCCATTTAGTGCCTGAATTTCTTTCTTGGTTTCTTCATTTTTAGCGCCAAAAATAGCATGAGATGTGCCTAAATAATTAATTAATTGAGATGTTGTGGACTAAGTGGATAGGGGATTTGAAAATTATGGGGTTTAGAGATTTGGGGTACAAGGATTAGGAGTTAAGGTTTAAGAGATTAAGGGTCAAGAACTAACATATTTGGCTCTTACGGGTTATGTATTTTAATGGTTCATGGCTTAGGAATTATGAGTTAAGGGATTAATGTTTAAGTTCTTAAGGCATATGAGTTTATGGATGAAGGGATTAGATCTTAATGGTGTATCACTTAGAGTTTAGGGGAGTTAGGGATTTTCTGTTAAGGGATTAGTGATTAAATACCATTGAGAGATTAAGGGTACTTTAGGGATTAGGGATTGAGGATTTAAAGGTAGCTCAATACACGCTTAGGATTTATGGTATTTATGGATTTATTGAAATGCTCTTGAAATGTCTTCCAACACGCCCATCACCAATTTCATCCATTGATGTCGCATGGTAAGTAGTGAATGCAACCAATTTTGAAATGTATTCAAACTATTATTGTATGTATCAAAATTTGAAATGGTTCGAGATTAGACACATGCCTTGACAATATGAAAGGGTTTCAAGATGCAAGGATACTTGATGTGGACTGATAAAGTGTATTATCAAATAAATTTGATTTGTTCCTAAATTTAAAATAATTTAATATATATTTATTATTTTTAGGTTTATATATTTGTAAAGAAATATTTCATTGTTTTTTAGAGAACCATATCCATTTATATAGTAAAAAATATGCTTAAAACAACCGAAAATTGCAATATGCAATTAACCCAATGAAAAATAAATGTAAAAAATTAAATACTTATATTTTCCCTACGTATGATTCACAACAAAGTTATTGATAATTTATTTCAAATGAATATATTTAATATTATTATTTTTAGTTGGGCATAAGTAAACAATGATATAACCTAAATACATATATGATAGGGGTCATTGTTACTTCAAATACTAGAAATTCTATGTCATTTTGATACCAAAAATAAAAAATTAATTGAATTGTTTGTATTTTTGTTAATTCAATAATTTGAATTAATATTAGGGTTTAATATTGCATTCTTGTGAGTGAACAAGTAGGAAACTTTATATTAACAAAAATTATATACATAAGTTACAGAGCCATAGAAATTTGTGTGGTGACTGAATTGGGACCAACTACCCACAAAGGGGAGATGAGAAGGCACTTGCATGAAAGCATGATGAAAAAACCCTTTTTCCCATCAACGGTGCCTAGGATGTTTAGCCTTAAAAATTTTGTAAAGTTGATAGGAAAAATAGACATGGAAAATTATACCACTTAATTTCTTTTGGAATTCGAGGAGACCTCTGAAGCATTGAACCATAATTAAAAAAAATAGCAAGAACAACTTCTTGAAGGAAAAAATGAAAAAATCACATCAAAAGGTGTAATATTCCCTTTCTTGATCTAGTCAAAGTAGACGGAATCGGTCCATGGTTCTTACCATGGTAATTTCGCATGGTATCAGGCCATGGTATTTATTGTCGATTTTTAAGGAAAAATAATAAAATAAGGTCTCTATAAAGTCCATCAAGCCTATAGAATGGGATAGGAGATAGGCATTTAGATTCATTTAGGTTTATCTATCTTATTGTGTTTTTGTTGAGAAATTTATGTGGCTAGTTCTAGCATTGATCCTGGGAAAAAAACACCATGGCGAATTTTGTATGGTGGATCCATCCAAGTGTTATAGCATCATTTCTCACGTTCATATGATTCATGATTGCTTTTATGGCTTTGGGCACCCATTCCTACAGACTTGGACAAATTCACTAAAAACAGTGTAAAAATTCCCATACGCGATTATGCCCAGACTTTTCCGCGTGTATACGCGAGTCCACATGCATTTTTCCGCGTATGCCATTAAAATCATTAAAAAATATATAAAATTCCCTATTTTCAGGCTGGGTTGATGGTTACTCTGGTATTTCAACCACCCCAGCATGTGGCCAACTGTTTCCAACTGTTGAAACTACTTTGAGGGAGTATAAAAGCACCTCATGTGTATGGCCTAAGGGAGAGAGAATTTATTGATATTATACTCTGTTGGTATTCCCTATCCAAGTATGAATTCCCGTGCCTCCTGCACTTTCCAGTTCATTATAGGAAACCTTTGTTTCCTGGAGATGCTCATCTCTTTATATGTCATCTCGTTTGCACCAGTTCGGAAGGAATCTTAGCGAGGAAAGGGTGGGACGGATCCGGACGACGGTCTGCTCGAAGATCGTGGAAGGATTCAGGTGATCTCTCCACTCGTTATTTCTGTACATGCTATTTATAATACAAAAGTACCATCTTGTTCCCGAAATATACGTGTTAGTGTCTGCTTACATGTATGAGAATATTGTTATTTAAGCATTCATTATGGTTTATCTAATGTTTCATATGGATTTCACTAACATTTAGAGTAGATATATGCTGTACAACCAGTTCTTCATGCTTGTTTCTTCTTGTCTTTTAGGTTAAGAAGGAAGAAGGGTTGTTGGGGGTTTGGACCCCGCGGGATCTGCTTCAACCGTAGGACCTACGGGTAACTTCCTCGATCTACTCTATTTAGTTTTTCATGAACATGTATGGTTGTGTGAGTCCTTCTTAAGTAGCATGCCCCTGCTCTGTGGAGGTTTAAGCCCAACAAACCTCTAGGGTGATTTTCCTCGAAACAGAACTGGCGACTCCACTGGGGATCGCATTCTTGTGATTCCCCTGTTGGGTGGTTTCAGCTGTTTGATAGGTTTCCAACAGTTTTAACTTTCATTTGCAGTCCAGTTTACTCTTTCTCAGTCAGACTGAAGTCCTGGTTTCTTATCCAGGCTTGATCCTTTTTGTTTTTTCATTATTTACCTTTGTATACGCGCTTTTTTCTGCACACAGTCGCGTATACATGCAAGTTTTTCTAAAGGGACTCGCGTATACGCGTGTTTCCTTTAGCACAATCGCGTATGCACGCTTGTTGCTAAACTGTGAAGTAGCGTATACCTAGGCAGATTTTGAAATTTTGGATTCTTTGGCTTTTTAGTCCTTTCTGTCTGTGGAGACCTGTTCCTGCAGTGTCTTAGTACCCTCTGGATTGTGAAGAAGGTGGTCTTTGGTCTTTTCTCTCTTTCATTTGATTGAAAACTAGTCTTTTTGGCAAAGTGTTGTTTCTTGTGCTGGCACTTCTGGTTTGAGTACCAAGATCACTTTATGGGCATTCTTGGCTGTTCTGCTTCATCAGAATAGAGAGCTCCTGCTCATTTACTCTTTCCTATATTTGTGTTTTGCTTTGCACTACAATTTTTGCCTATTTCTTGATTGGTTTTCTTGAGTTCAGTTGGCTAGGTCTTGTCACATCTTTTGAAGAGTCTTTCTTGGTTCTTTGGAGTTTTTGTTTGCGGCAAGGTTGCACTATTCCTCTAGGCTGAGTGACTGAGTTTTCTTGTCTTCTTTTGCTTGTATTGATCTTGCTACTAGTTAGCCTTATAAGATTTGCAACATTTTTGGAAGTATTTGCTTGAAATTCAGTATTGATTGGCTTGGAATTTTATAGTTTTACTTGGTCTTTTCGAACTCTTTTATAAAACACAAAAGCTCAAAAAAAAATTTGCTTTGTTGTTTGCTTTTGTTTTTGCATTTTTGTTTTCGTTTCTTTGTGTCTTTTGAAGCTTGGTTGAGGTTTCTTGCCTTTGGGTTTTGGCTTGATAATTGGAAAGGAGTTGTTATAGATTTCTTCCTCTTGTTTTAAGCGGTTTTTGGTGTCTTCATATTAAGAGTTCTTGATTTTGGGAACTAGCTTTCTGGACAACCAAGAAGAGTTAAAACTGAAGGACTTTTGGGAAATTTCACTCTGCTTTAGGAGATTTTGCATCTTAGGATTTTCATGCTTGTAGTGATTTGCATCAGGTGCATTTAAACATTTAGTCATTTTCGTAGTTTTTGTGAGTGTGAGTTTGCTATCTAAAAAGAAAAAATACAATTTTTAATCTCGTAGAACCCGTGTAGAAGTTGCTTTTCATTGAAAGACAATAACTGCATTTGCATGTAGTTTGGTTTTTATTAATTTCTTTCTGCGTCAAAACATCATAAGTTTCATTTCCGCATCCTTGTGACTTAACATAACAGCCCATTAAAATAAGTGATATAATTTAAAATCAACTAGCAAGTTTTCTAAGTGTCATACACCAACTAGCTAGGTTGTAGGGCCTTGGATTAGGTGAGTGGCGAGTTAACTCTCCAAGGCCGCTCAAACAAAACATAGAAGTTGATTAATTGAGCGAAATCCAACTCCGTTAGGTGGACCGGGAAAGCTCTCCTCCAGAGATTCAAGCGCGAGGGGAAGTGAAGGCTGAGAAGAGGGATACCCCCTCTCTGATTAGCTGAATCTAACCTCAAGACCGTTCCCCCCGGATTTTGACACAGATTGGTGCCCATAGTTTCCACTCCTAGGTTCCACACAGGTGACTGCGGCGGGGAATACCCGTGGTACCTGAGGCAGACGTCGCATCACTTTCAGCAGTACTTCTGGGGGGTGCCCTTGCGAAGCTTGGGTGCTTGAGCCAGCAAATGTTGTCGTTAGGAGGTCGGCGTAACTGTTTCTGACACCTTCGCTAGTAGGCCTGGGCCGTAATTATCCCAGACTGCTTTTGGGAGGTCCTATATTTCACTTTCCTGTATTTTGGTGTCCGGTCCTCATCACCCGGAGCGGAAATACTTGGAGGTTGTTTGCTTGATTGTATCTCAGGGATTTTTCTTTTAGTGAGTGCTCTTTGCTCCTAGCTTGCCTAGCTTTTCACTTTTTTGAGTCTAATTTAAAATCTATAAAAGTGGCTGATCAAGCGCCTCGACGATCGAGGAGAATTCGGGGGTTATCTCCCGAGAGTCCAGAGCCTTCTTCGAGAAGGCGTAGGAGTGATTTAGCAGGTGGTTACCACCCTGTGGCGTCTGACGCAGTGGAGAGAGATCCTCCACAAAGGTCTGAAGGTTTCATAGCTGATTCTGGTGTCGGTTTCGAGAGGAGCGTTCCGCTCACCTCGCGAGTTTTATTTCCTCAGGAAGAAGATTTTCAAATCGAAGAAGTACCTGAACCTATTGCGTTAGGTCCATCTCCTCTTCCTCCTGATTATCTGTTCGTTGTTCAGTACATCGGACCTGAGTCAGAGAGACCGGAAGATCTTCCGTATCATTCATACCTTTCGATGGCCACGACTGGGAACGCGGCTTCTGCCGTGAGTGCTGCAGGCATTCAGACCCCTGCTTCTGTTGAAGGAGGGGGCACTATTGTTTTATCTTTGATTGCTTCTAGTGCTGCTGTGTTTGGCTCTGGGTTCACCCAAGCACAGGATTTTCATTCTGGTCCCTTCTGTTCAGAGATGCACACTAGTGGGAATCCCTCTTTTTCCTTTTCCATTGCTGCAGCTGGATCTACACCGATGTCTTCCATGGCTAGTGGATCAGCTTCTTTTTAGGGGTTCCCCTTCGGAACTGGGCACATTCCTAGTTCCAATCCTTCTTTAGGGTCCTTCCCGTTTACTTCTCAGACCCAGAGTTTCAACCCTTGGTCTGGGGGGCAAAGTTCGACTACTTTTACAGGGTGGAACCCTGTGTTCACTACAGTGGGGGCAGGGAATCAGTTTTATGCAAGTCATCAGGGGAATACTTCTTTCCCTTCGTCGAGTGCTTAGCAGACCTTTTCTCCTATTTCTAATGCCTAGAACCCCTATCAGGGGCTCTCCTCTTCATTTCATACTTCAGCGGGGGGAACTGGTCTGGGCTTTGGTAACTCTGCGTTGGGAGGAGGTTCCTCTCCTTTTTCTACGAGTCCTTTCTGGAAACCTGGTGCCTCATCAAATCCAGGGTATTATTTTTAGAATGTTTGGAATCCATCCCATCAAGGATGGAATCCTCAGGCTCCACCTCGCTTACCTTTTCTGGCAACGTTAAACTTGCCGGATCTGTCAAAATTGACTAATGATCCGATTTGTTATGGTCTGGGGTGGCCTCCAGTTCCCACCAAACTTCCTTCAGACATTCCAAAGTTTGAAGGTAAGAATGGAGAAGATCCGGCTAATCACATCACCACTTTCCATTTATGGTGTTCTTCAAACTCCCTGATCGTTCGATTAGGTTGAGATTATTTCAACGCACCCTAACTGGAAACGCTGCCAAATGGTATATTGAGCTAACTGGGGGCAGTTTTTCTACATTTGCAGAACTGGATGTTACATTTCTGAACCATTTCCAGTTTCCTGTCCGATATGATGCTGGGACTGAACTCCTAGCTAATTTTAAACAGGACGATGCAACCCACATTTCTGATCACATTCAGGAATGGAGGAGAAGGAAGAGGCTGATTAAAGCTCATATTCCAGGTGAATTCCTTTTGGAATGGTTTCTCAAATCCTTGCAGTCAGATATTTCGAAAGATGTATCCCTCTCAGGGGTATTTTCCGAGGAGCAGGCCATTTTTAGGGCCCAACATCTAGAGTTGATATATTCTTAGTCTGGGGTCCTTCACAAGTATTTTCCCAATGCTCCTCGCTCCAAATTAGATTTGTAGAAAACTAAGCTCGGACCTCATGGCGACGGACTGATTGGATCAATCAATAGTGGTGCAGCCAACCTGCTTACTCAACTGCAGCAGTTGTCTTTGCAATCTGCTCCTTCTGGTCAGGCTGTGCCTGCTGAGTCATCACCTTCCCAGTCTTTGTCCATAAATGCTATCCAAGCTCCTGATCCAAAAGGAAATCAACAATCCGATGGGAAGAAGAAGGGACGAAATAACAAGAAGAAGGGCAAGAACGGGAAGGGTAATGCAAATAAAACCAACGAGTATGTTGGTGAGGGTCCAAAGGAGAAAAGGAAAGTGAAGTTTCCATGCAAGCTATGTGCTGGAGACCATCTTACACAACTTTGCCCTAAAATTCAGGATGTGCAGCGCTTGTTAGCCCAACAGGGTTCTTCTAGTTCCCAGGATGTGTTAACAAACCCTTTTCCCCAAGGGAAACAATTAGTTGTTGGGGCGAACCAAAATCCCGGGGCTTCCTCTGGGTCCACCCAGGAAGGGGAAATTCCATCGAACATTTTCATGATGAGTGCTCACGCGGATATCGCTACGAGATCCCGTGATTATGGCGGAGAAGAGTCTTCTAAAGCTAAGGATGTTCCTGATGCTACTGAGCCGCTTCACATCACGAAGCCTACTATTGAGTGTATGCCTCAGATGCCCAAAGCATCTTCTAAGCGATCAACAATTAATCCGAATGCTAGGGCTGCCCAGAACTACTCGATTGTGGAAGATCTGGCGCAGAGTCCTTGTGCTATGTCAGATTTCGAGGTACTCCAGTCTTGTCCGGCTCAGCGTAGTGCTTTTCTCACTGCCATTGGGGCTATTGATCTGAAAAATTGTCTTCTGATTACTTTTGATATGACTAATTTTAAGAAGAGACTTCCTCATCACATGGCTTTTCATATTAAATCATCATACCAGAAGTGTAACATCTTTCGGACGGTTGTTGATGAGGGTGCTTCCACATGCGTGATGTCTCTCGCATGCTGGAAGACACTTGGATATCCCAAAGCTGTTCCATCTAGCACTGTTCTGACTGCGTTCGATGGTCATTCTCACAGACCCCATGGTATTGTCCCAGCTTTTCCCATCTGTGTTGGGGGCAAAACTGTCAATATAGAGGTTGAGGTAGTGGACGCAAGCTTGGACTACAACCTTCTATTGGGGAGAAGCTGGATTTATGAGATGGATGCCATTGCATCCTCATTATTTCGCATTATATGTTTCCCCCACGAAGGGAGGATTGTTACAGTGGATCAACTGGACTGTCCTCCTGTAGACCCGAATGCGTCTACTGACTCATCTATTCCTAAGTTGGATAATTCTAAGGCGCTTGTTGAGAATTTAGGAGTTGGAATGTATTCTTCCTTGATGGGTACTTTCGATATTCCTCCTCCTACGGTTCATATTAATGCAATTTCATCCTCCAAGGCTCCTCTTCGAAGAGAGTTCTTCAGAACTCATTATTTTTCGGACCCTTGGACCTTACCTTCCCCTACTACCACATTAGCGGAAGGTCAAGTGGGTGGAATGGCATTTCCTATTTCTGCAGCTGAGATTGCCTATCAGTCTGTTGTTGACTCTGCAGAATCCATTCCAGCTCCTCTTTCACTGGAAGAGTTGGATGGAGATGTGGCTCCGGCTTGGACACTTAGTTCTTCTTCTACCCAGGATTGCCTTGATACTAGTCTTCCATTTGAAGAGGCCATCCTGGAAGCCATGACTGGTATAGATAGACCGTGGGATGACTTGCATCATCGGTCTTACTTTTTACCTGACTTGAGCGAATTTGAAACTAGTTTTCCAAGTCCTCAGTCTCCTGGTCCTGTTCACCCAGTCTTGAACCCTTTAGCACCAACACAGGTTTATGCTGAAGGAAACATGGCTGTGATTTCTCCTACTATCCCAGTGAACATTTCCAGGGATCCCAATATTATCGAGAATGTCTTCATCGGAGCTGAATGTTCCTGTGAAGAGGTTCAAATTTACACCGAGCTCTTTAAAGAGTATAGGGATGTATTCGCTTGGTCTTATGAGGAAATGCCTAGCATAGACCCATCTATTGTCCAGCATGAGATCAAGACGTATGAAAACGCTAAGTCGGTGAGGCAAAAACTTCGTCCGGTCAATCCTAGGAAGGCAGCAGCTATCAAAGCTGAAGTTGAGAAGCTGCTTAAGGCGGGATTCATTTTCCCTGTTCCTTTGACTGAATGGGTTTCAAATCCCGTTCCCGTAGATAAAAAGCAAGGAATGATTCGAGTTTGCATCGATTTCAGAGACCTAAATAAAGCATGTCCTAAAGATAATTACCCCACACCATTTATCGATCGGATCATTGACGAGTGTGCCGGTAATGAGATTTTCTCCTTCATGGACGGTTTCTCCGGATATAATCAAATTACTATCCGTCCTGAAGATCAACATAAGACTGCCTTTATTTGTCCCTGGGGTACGTTTGCATACAAGAAGATGCCTTTTGGTCTTAAAAATGCTGGGGCTACCTTTCAGCGGGCCATGTCATATGCCTTTCACGACATCAAAAAGATTATCGAGGCATACTTGGATGATTTAGCTGCTCATTCTCGAAAGAGGATGGATCATCCTGGTCACCTCCGGCAAATATTTGAACGATGTCGGTTCTATAAGATCAGATTGAATCCAAACAAGTGCGTTTTCGCGGTTACATCCGGTCGGCTATTGGGACTCATTGTGTCTAGGGAAGGGATTAGGGTAGATCCCTTCAAGGTTGAGGCAATACTTCGGTTGCCTCCCCCGTCCTCAATTCGTCAGCTTCAAAGTCTGCAAGGAAAATCTAATTTTCTTCGGAGATTTTTCGTAAATTATGCTAAAGTTACAAAGGGATTTATGAGATTGTTGAAGAAGGGATTTCCATTTCTTTGGGATGACTTCGCTCAACGCTCATTCGATGCTTTGAAAAAAGCATTAACATTTGATCCTTTATTGAGTCCACCTGATTATAGTAGGGATTTCCTTTTGTATCTAGCAGCAGCAGAATCTACCATTGGTATGGTTCTGGTTCAGGAGGATGATGCTCTTACAAAGCATGTTATTTACTACCTTAGTCGAGGCTTGGTAGGACCTGAACTCCGGTACACTCCGATAGAAAAGTTAGCTTTAGCAGCAGTTCATGCTGTGCAGCGACTCCGGCATTACATTATTCTTCGCAAAACTTATGTTTTGGCAGCTGCCAATCCATTTCAATTTGTCCTCAGTAGGCGAGTGATTGGGGGCAAATATAATAGATGGATTGTGATTTTACAGGAATTTGATCTTGAGTTTATGTCTGCCAAGTCCAAGAAATCATTGGTTTTTGCGAAATTGATCTCCGAGTTTCCCTGTGGGGAAGAGATGATCTATGATGAATCCTTTCCCGATGAACATTTGTTTCTTATCTCTTCACAGGATCCTTGGTACGGAGATATCATTGTGTATCTCCAGACTGCGAAGTTTCCCTCTACTTTTTCGAAAGATGAGCGTCGTAAGCTGCGTCACTTGGTCAAGAATTATTTGATTATTGGTGATGTTTTATACCGTCGAGGGGTTGATTCAATCCTAAGACACTGCTTAACTCTCGAAGAAGCTGAGGCTGTGCTGAATGATTCCCACAGTGGAGCTTGTGGGGGTCATTTATCTGGGCTTGCTACAGCCCAAAAAATCTTGCGTGCTGGGTACTTTTGGCCCTCGATTTTCAAGGATTGTATTGAATCGGTCAAAAAGTGTCATCCATGTCAAGTCTATACTCGAAAATGCGCGCTCATCCAGCTCCGCTTTTTCCAGTCATTACTGTCGGCCCCTTTACAAAGTGGGGTATTGATTATACTACTTGTAACCCGCCTTCGGCTAAAGGTCACAAGTACATTATTGTAGCAGTAGACTACTTTACAAAGTGGGTCGAGGCTATGCCTACTTTTGGGAATGATGGTGAGACTGCAGCTCTTTTCCTTTTCAACCAGGTTATCGCTCGTTTTGGTATTCCTCGAGAGATTGTCACTGACCATGGCAGTCATTTTCAAAATAGTATGATGGCTGAGTTGGCTCTCAAATTGGGTTTCCAGCAGGAGCATTCATCTCCGTATTATCCTCAAGCCAATGGGCAAGTGGAAGCCGTGAATAAATCCTTGAAGACAATTCTTCAAAGGACAATTGATAAAGCTAGATCCAGCTAGCATATTATGCTATATCCTGCACTTTGGGCATACAGGATGTCAGTGAAAACTGCAACTGGCTTTACTCCGTTTCAGCTAGTGCACGGGTTGGAATCCGTATTTCCCATTGAATGTGAGATTCCTTCTCTTAAGTTAGTTGTTGAACTTCTTCCTGACACTTCTAGTCTTGAAGAACGTCTCCTTCATCTGGAACATCTCGATGAGCAGCGTCGGGATGCCGCCACGATGAATGAAGCGCATAAAAACCGAGTTAAAGTTCAGTACGATAAGGCGGTCAAACCCAAGGTTTTTTCGGAAGGTGACCTTGTTTTGGTCTATGCCCAAGAAAAAGATGCCCTGGGGGCAGGAAAGTTTAAGTCTATGTGGTATGGCCCCTTCATCGTTAAAAAAGTCCTTAAGAAAGGAGCATATACCTTGGTCGATTTTGAAGGGAACGAGTTGCCGGAGCCCTGAAATGGGCTCTATTTGAAGAAGTATTATGCCTAGGCTTTGGCCTGGCATGTTGCTTTTGTATATAGTAGTTTTGTTTTGTACATATCTGGTTGATTTTCGATCTTTGATGAGTTGGTGATGTTTTTGATCTGCTTTGGCAAGTTGTGTTGGATGTCATGAGTCATTTTGGTTTCGCCGATGGTGCTAGTAGACACACCCGGAACTTAGCTTCCGTGGCTTGGGTGCTTCATTATCCTTCCGGTCAGCTGTTAGTATCAAGAGGGGTCTGCATTGGTCCTGCTTCCAATAATATAGCAGAATACACTGCAGTTGTTTATCTACTCTCGGAGGCAATATCTTTGGTTGTTGATTCGTTGGTAGTTTTCTTGGACTCTCAGCTGGTGGTGTCGCAGTTGAACAATACTTATCGGGTTTGTGACCCATTTTTATTACGGTTGTTCTTGAGGGTACGTTTGTTACAAAGATCATTTCAATTTTTAACTTTCATTCATATTCCTCGAGCTGACAATTGGTTAGCAGACTCATTAGCTAATCAAGTAATTGATTGGAATATTAATCATTCCATACAATAAAATTTAATCATCAAAAACATCATACATTTTGATACATTTATCACATCACATAAAATATCGTTGTATATATATCATCAGAGTGTTCAAAAACTTTACAAAAATTTGGATCCATAAGGTCATACAAAACTTGGGCTTATGCCCGATCATGTTCAGTCTCAAAAAATAATATACAGTCATCTAATACATAATATATGTCTACTCCTGAGGTCCCTGCCCAGAAGTCGTGTTCCTATAGAACGTGACCGTGGTGGCAACTCGGCGGAATAATCGTACCCAGTCTCGGGGCACTCCTACCACTCGTCTCTGGATGGCCTCCGGCAGGTCTTCCATGACAGCCATAGGTATTTGGCGGGTTAACACCTCCAAGTTCCTCTGCACAGCCTGGAGGGTCCTATCTGAATCCACTGTATCTGCTTCGCCCCTGCGACACTTGTGGCGCGGGAAACCCTCAGGTCGCACTGGTCCAATATCTGTATCATGATCATGTTTACATTGTCAGTCATTATGAATCCAATCAAAAAACATGTTTATTTTCATTTTTTCATACATATTTGAAAAAATCCAAAAAAATTATATAAGTCAAAAATATTTTCAAACTTACCGACTATACCCCATGCTGTGCCTGGTGGAAGAACTAGATCTGGATCTCCACGGAAGTCCATCCCGGCATAGGGATAGTCGTCCACTGCGATGATTTGTTCTCCCCACTAAAGGAAGAACTCATCGTCCCAAGTGGTCCGGGGAACTTCACTTCCCCCTAATCTCTTCATCATGTCCGCCCAACAGGTAATTCTTGGGTCTCGCGGGCTACTGATGGTAGAGATAACTCTGGGTCTCAATGCTGGTATCCTCTCAAAGAAGAATGTCATCAAAATAGTACCATACCCAAAGTGTTTGGTCTTTACTTGGCGGATTGAGGTCAACTGTTGCTTCATGTTTAGTAATAGGGCTGTGCACCAATCATACACATGAGTCAAACATTCTACTGCTATGCTCATTTGCGTCCTGGACGCCTGATGTAGGGAGGCAGATCCTGCCACTCTGCCAATGGCGAAAAGGAGGATTTTCATGTGCAAATCCCCTAAATCTTTAATAGCAATCTGAGTTCCAACTTTATTGGAACCCTCTACGCAATACACGTGGACATAATCTTCCACGGTTAGCCCTCCCAGGGGCTTCCCATGCAAGTCTACTAGTTCTCCCCTCCGGGAGAGTCCAGTGATAAAATATATGTCTTCCACTTCAATGCGTATTGGAATCTGATCTATAATGAAGCAATCTTGGTCTGGTTCCCAATAATTGACGAGAATTTCTAGCAACCGAGCATTGCTTTTCATATTTGGCATTTTGAAAAATTTGAACAATCCGCAATTTCGAAGAATATTTTGCGATGCTCGATCTTGCATGACCTCTTGATCAATTACGTTGTGTTCATGCTCCCTCCATGAGATTTTCATCCTGTCAAATTTCAACAAATCATGCATTAGCCACGCATTTTTTGATTTGGACCTGTGCATACGCGACTTTTTCTTTGCACAGTCGCGTGTATATGCGACTTTCCCATTACAAACCCGCGTATGTGCAAGGCCGTGTTTTTTAGCAAGGGTTTTAATGGTGAAATTCACTAAATTTTAATTTCCAAACGGACAAAATGATTTGCAAAGATGATTGAGGAGCCTACCTGACAAATTCGGTGCGATTCAACGGTCGGTTGTTCCTGAATTGACGAAAGAAGTTTTTTGCTCCAGAGCACTTTTTTCCAAATCAGCAATGCAATAATGAACCAAATATGAGGTAATTTGTCTATTTATGCCTAAAAAGTTGAAAATTTTCGCAAAAATTTGTTATGCTCATTTTTTCGATCTATCTTAAGCTGCATAACCCGGATGCTTGGAAGTGCCCAGTTTGGTATGTTTTTAGGTACATTTTGACGAATTTGAGATTTTCTCGGTTTCTGATCCATCATTACCGACTCGTCACGGCAGGTATATGATCTTCACTGGCATATAGGTTAGGGAAATCACTTTCCATTGCATCTTGCATACTAGCCTCCATACTGATCACTTGCCATAGGGTCAATCCCATCAGGTCATGATTATTACACCCATTTCACTCGCCGATTATTTAATCATGACTTGGTGGTAGAGCCTTCCTTTACATGGGCTTCCTAGTTAGTTCCTCGCTATCACTTGTTGCCCATGCTGCATTTTATGTAGGCTCGGGAGTCCTCTTTGGTCTCGCCATGACTTATGTGTTGAAGCTTCATTCTTATTCTTCCTCACTATCATTTTTCTGGCTTTTACCCTAGAGGCTCCCTGGTGTCGTTAAGTTGTATTACTGCATTGCATATTGGCTGCTTGTTTATCCTGGCCTTTAGCCGGCTTCATTTGGACTCAGTGTTTAAGCCAACTTTTGACCTTGACTATTTGTACAAGTTAACCATTGCATGCACTTAGCTATTGCGACTTGACACCATTTTTACCCATGGATGGAACGTTCCTTTGAGTATCTCTTACCAGTTCCCGCCACCTTGCATTGAGCATAGGATTGTTCCAGTCCCAGGAACTAGTGCATCTGATTTTTGATACTCGTTCTGTCCATTGTACCATAGCATTCTTTTATTCTTTTTCAGGCTTATTATATGAAAAAGACAAAAAAATCAAATATAACAAAAAGAGCGGGAACGGGATGTATCTTCATTGTTTTGATGGCAGTACAGAGTCAGTTTGTCACCCTTGAAAAAAGCACACATACTTATATATATTTCCTTCATTTGGGATGGTTTTAGTTTTGACCTAGGTTCAGCCTTTACCTTGTTTCACTTGTCAGTTCTCCCCCGGTTGGTTATCTCTTCCAATCATATGGAGAGTTTGGTCTGCCTTCTGCATAACAGACTTATACAGTGTCACTTTTTACTACCATGGTCATCATGAGTCGTGCTTTTGTTCAAGGGAAGTCTAACCAGAGTCGGCCATTCTACGGTGTCTCTTGACTCATTATTCAGTCGGCCTTCCCGGTCTTGTCAGTATCTTGTTCTATCACAACAGATGTTTTGGTCTTCTGCTCGTGCTGGTTTGAGAAAGTCCCCATTGACTTCTTGCTGGCAGGTTTGTCTCTTATCGACTACGAAACATTGCTCTGGGAATAAGGTCTAGAGTCTTTTTGTCAGTACCTTAGGGTTTGCAGTCATCAGTGGCAGACTCTTCGCTATCGACAGTGGGGATTCATCATTGCCTCCTGATTGGTAGATTCTTTCAAGTGTTTGACTTCAACTCATTCATTCGCACTTGTTAGATTGTACTGGGGCACCTTGAAACTCATTTTCATTATTGGTGGGTTGTCTCGCGTTGGTTAACGGTATACATTAGTAATCCAACGATTTCTCACATGGTCGACTTCAGCTCATTTATTCCCATTGTGTAGAATTGTGCCATAGTGATCGGTGAAGACCTCGGGTTGCATCAGCATTTCTCAGTTCACTTTTGACAGTCCATTCAGTTTCTGCTAGTGATGTCGTCCACCCTTATATGTTGTAGTTCAGTACAACAACATCCTATATGTTGGCTCTCGAGTTGCGTGATAGTACCGTTTGTTCCACCCCTTATGATTTGGTACTTGGAGATTCAGTTACTTATGTGATCAAACATCCAGTTGCAGCATCTTTGATCAGCTTTCTATATGTGATATTTGGACATTGATTCAGACTTATACTTTCGGGCCATGCTCAGATGATTCATTGTGTACTTTCAGCTCAGTTATACTTGTATACATGTTGGATCTATTCAGTACTTTCTATATGATGTATTTTTTACTGAGCATGGGTATGCCCGCCTCAGCATGAGTTGACTCTCTGTTTTCTTTCATTGGTTTTTGACAGGCTGAAATCTGGTGAAGTCCTCTCTTGTCCTTGCGAAGTTCTTTCTATGTGCATAATAAATTTCGGCCATCATGTACCCCTTCTGACCTCATATATTAGGGGGCATCTGTTATATCATCATTTCTCACCTTCATATGATTCATGATTGCTTTTATGGCTTTGGGCACCCATTCCTATAGACTTGGACAAATTCACTAAAAAACAGTGTAAAAATCCCCATACGCGATTATGCCCATACTTTTTCGCGTGTATACGCGAGTCCACATGCACTTTTCCGCATATGCCATTAAAATAATTAAAAAATATATAAAAATTCCCTATTTTCGGGCTGGGTTGATTGTTACTCTGGTAGTTCAACCAACCCAACACGTGGCCAACTGTTTCCAACTGTTGAAACTACTTTGAGGGAGTATAAAAGCACCTCATGTGTATGGCCTAAGGGAGAGAGAATTTATTGATATTATACTCTGTTGGTATTCCCTATCCAAGTATGAATTCCCGTGCCTCCTGCACTTTCCAGTTCATTATAGGAAACCTTTGTTTCCTGGAGATGCTCATCTCTTTATATGTCATCTCGTTTGCACCAGTTCGGAAGGAATCTTAGCGAGGAAAGGGTGGGACGGATCCGGACGACGGTCTGCTCGAAGATCGTGGAAGGATTCAGGTGATCTCTCCACTCGTTATTTCTGTACATGCTATTTATAATACAAAAGTACCATCTTGTTCCCGAAATATACGTGTTAGTGTCTGCTTACATGTATGAGAATATTGTTATTTAAGCATTCATTATGGTTTATCTAATGTTTCATATGGATTTCACTAACATTTAGAGTAGATATATGCTGTACAACCAGTTCTTCGTGCTTGTTTCTTCTCGTATTTCAGGTTAAGAAGGAAGAAGGGTTGCTGGGGGTTTGGACCCCGCGGGATCTGCTTCAACCGTAGGACCTACGGGTAACTTCCTCGATCTACTCTATTTAGTTTTTCACGAAAATGTATGGTTGTGTGAGTCCTTCTTAAGTAGCATGCCCCTGCTCTATGGAGGTTTAAGCCCAACAAACCTCTAGGGTGATTTTTCCCGAAACACCAAGGTCCACGATTTTTCTTCAGTGTTTTTTTTTTCTTTTTTAATGAGAAACCAACCATGCCATCTAAAAGAGCTCAGTTTTATTATATGGGCATGTATCATGTATTTTATTTTCAGCTAATAATATAAATAAAAGGGCTACATTTCTAGATATGTTTGTGTTCTTGTTCTTGTTGAAAAGTTGTTTTAAATTAGAACACTAACATGTTCTAGATCTATCAAAATTTTCACTGTTTGGAATCTTACAGTGGTATCAGAGCTGGTTTTTCTTTCCAGCCTAAGGGTTTTAAGAGGAATTAGTTTTCGATGATCTTTCATAATCATCCTAGCTAGAATCTTCAATTCCGGTGGTTCTTGATAACCACCCTATTTTACCATTGTAGAGAAATTACTTGTCCATCTTTGAGTTGATTGGCAGGTCGTATTTTTAATTGTGGAGGTGAACTTTAAAGAGATCGAAACCCGTGAAGCTGTCGTATCATTTTCAGGGTTTCTAACATAAAATTCAAAGTTTTTGTGATTGTCTTAGTTGATCACATTGGAAGGACCTTCACGGATATTGTAGCTACCGTGTGCATAAGAGTAGGCCGGATCTTCCATGAAAGGGGAAACATATTGTAAGGATCCGTCACCACACCAGGGGTAGCATTAACATCAGTGGAAACATTCACACCAGATCCAAATATGGTCATTAGGGTTGGGTAGACATAACTCTTCATAACAAAAATTGTTGCATATACAATAGGCCGAATACATCAAGGGATGTGGCATAGAGGAGACAATATTAAATGCAGCAAGGCATGAGACACAGATCTAGGCCCATTCTTAGCAGTGTTGAGGATCATCTATTTACCATAGAAGCTACACTAAGCACTCTTTATCATGCTGAGCACCAAATTCCATACAAGCCATAGTTGATGAAGACAAGTAATAAGTATCATGAAGTAATAATCAAGGCATATTCTCTTCCAATTATTTTTTTTTAGATGCTGATTTATAAGGCATAAAGAACAGACGAATTGCACATGGTTTTATGATCAAAGGTCGAGCTCAATCCAAAGGGAGGCTAAAATTTCTTTTTCAAGCCCTATTAAGTCGAAATCACACTCTGGAGCATTTACAGATCACAATGTCTGAAGAGTTGCTCCCAAAGGCTATCGTGAGTGACGAATTATTGAAGGGACGAGTGGCAGGCTCGTTATTTCCTGAGTTGACGTGGAGAATGGTTGAGAGCTCGTGGTTGGCTGGTGCCGACAATTGCAACAACGAGCCTCCCATCGAGCCGAGGTGTGAGCAGTGATATCATTGGGGTAAACATAGGTGTATGAAGGCACTCCTACAGATCATTGTAGTCCATTTAGATGCCACATTGCAAGGGAAAAAAAACCATACTATTATGTGCAGAGCCAAGGTCGACGAGCCAAATTCGTGTGCGCAAAATGAAGGGTGATGACGTGTTCTATGGTTGGGAACGACAGTTGTGAGGTCCAAAGCCATCGCATTATCATTATCGAGGGGGGAGGACCTAGCAGACACATTCCACGACGTAGAAAGGCACCCTCCACGGATCTGTGGACCCAAGTCGTAGACCAAGAGAACAATCATTGATCCCAACCGAGGCTAGGATCTCAGGAGCGCATCATCTCAGTCATTACAGTGGACATGTGTCTTGTAAAGGATGCATAATCAGCCAAGGATCATTTTAAAGTTTCAAAGAGGTTGGAGATTACAGTGAGAAGCAATAAAGACAGACTCTAAATCCGCCACTTAATATTTGCTGAGAGATTATCTTGTTGGATTCATCTTTCCAGTAAAACATAGGAGGCAGGATTAGGAAATAGAAGGTAGTCACAAAAATAATTTCGATGTTTCCCGTGTATCGACATTAAAGCTACAGTTATATTTTCATAAGACAATAAATATAATTAATCAAAGTTGCTGAGAATAATCTCGAGAAAAATATTGAGCCATAGACTGAGGGTCTATGAGAAAATAATAAATGGATATGTGGTCCAATGGGAAACCCTTAGTGTGTTGAAAGATCAAGGTACAGGTTTTCTAGAGTGAGGTTGTGGTTCCGACAGATGAACTAGGGAAGGAGCTATACGTTAGGGCTTTTTCTGAATTAAAAAAAAAAAGGAAGTGTTTTATTGGGAGACATAAGTGAAGGGAAAATCATTTATAATTCTGTGGGTTAAATTTGTGAAAATATTTGAAGGTATGATTGACAAAATCTTCCTATAAAGAATTAATATATTCCCGTTTGGGTATGGGAGAAGATGGAACGTCTTGAAGAAGTTTTGGAAAACAACCAGAAAATCCTTGATGAATTAGTGAGGATATATGGTCCTTTAAGAATCCATACCTCCATAAACCAAAATGATAGTCAAAGTAGGAGACCATTTTCAAAAAGGATCCATGTCATTCTGCAGCAAAATCAACCATGGGAGGTCAAGGAAGGACAAAGAAGAGGAGCTAAGATCTTCACACTTGGCTCTGAATTGCAATAAACAAATTCATTCATAGACCTTCATAAGTTGGAGGAATTATACACATGTCTGTCTAAGGTGGTACAACCAAAGTGGAAGAAACTCAACATTAATACAACCTAGACTTCAGGAAAATCCTGATGAAGAAGTCAGGATCACAATTGCTTCTTGTCTCAGCAGGGTCATAGGTCTAACATCACCATTACTACCCTACAATAATGTTCTCATGACATACATATTGCAACTGATAGTTGAAGCCCTTCAACGGTTTAATAACGTCATGCTTCCTTCATTTCAAAAGTAGTGAAGAATATTTAAACTCATGGCAGAGTTTAGCTTTGGCACATTCATGTTGAATCTGGAATGCGACAATTTGATCTTTCAGTTGCTCCAAAACTTTTACACCAGTGTTACATAAACTCATTAAGACCATATCAAAGAAATCACGAAAAATATTGTTTCTTTGTTACTAAAAGGAAATGCTGACATGTACAAGATACTAAGATCCAAATTGCTGACCATTTGGACAGAGGAACCAAAGGTATCAAGATCCACCTATGATCTAGTCAAGAAGTAGGTCAGGAAAAACGTAAAGTTGCTCAGAAAGGTGTTTACTAGGAAGGAGTTGAGAATGATCTATGGAGTAAGCAAGATCAAAATCTGTAGAAAGAATGAACTAAGGAGGAGAGGACTATGCTTTATCTGTAAGGCACCTTGGGACCTTAACCATTCTTTTCCAGGTGATAAGAAGAAAGCAACAAAGGTAGAACTCAAGGAGATTCCATCAGATCATGGGGAATCTTTTGTAGTTGGGTATATTGTTCTTCAAGATGGTGAACAACAGTGTGAGATTATTCAGGGAGGCTTGCAGGATGACAAGCATTTGGAATTGCATGAGGAAATTCTACCTAATGATATTGATCAGGTAGACTCATATACAACTGAATCCATAGATTCTCAGGGGAATATCCATAAATAATATGAAAAATCAAGTATAGATAACAGTCCAGCAGTGCATCTATGTTCGACAATTAAAAGGGATGAACATATTGTCTCCACGGATGGAGGAGACCAGGGAGATTTGAGTGAGGAGCCACCCATAGTGAATCAGCATGATGAGTATGATCATGGGGAGAAAAAAGACAAACATAATGTGAAAAATGAACCATTCCTAGAGAGTTGTTCAAAGGCTCAAGTTGAAGTTGTGGTCATTGGGCATCTAGTGCTCTCAAATAAAGAGAATTTCAGGAGGGCACTAGAATTTCTAGTGAAAGACTTTCATGAAAGGATCATGAATTTCAAGATAGATCATATGTTGTTGAAGCAAAGAGTTTGGATAGTCCGAGACACTGTCTTACAAGAGAACAAAAAAATTGAGGAACTCATAGGGGTATGTGCCAAATCAATGACCAAGTTGTCTAGTGTTGAGGAACAACTCAAGTCCCTCACAAGGCAGCAAGTGGAGTACAATTGGGATTTCCATCGAAATGCTCTACAAGAATACATAGATAAGGCTTGCAACACCAATAAACCACCTTTATACATTGGGAATATCAAGGCAAAGTTATCCAAATACATCATGTTGGGTAACCAAGTAGTGCATCATGAATTGAGCATCAGACAACATCAACATAATACATTTGCAGATATTCATTCTTCCTTAAGTATGGATTGGCGAGAGATTATGAGTTGGTATTCTATTGATGGTTTGATTCTTTGGAGGATACTCATAGCCAAGGGAATATTACAGCTTCGGCCCTTTGACATAGGCAATGATGGAGCACTGAAATGGTACCATAACCCATAGGTCGCAGGGTTTAGGTGGCATTGGGATCCAGGAGAATCCATAGAGGGAAGGATTGGTCAAAGGAATTTTTGGGATCCAGGTATCGAAGGATCCATTCAGGACCATTAAACATGGAGGGATGGAATAATACATCGGGTTGTATGGGATCCCAGTATCAATGTACAAATTCTTATGTTGTGAATAGAAGTGGATCGTTTAATGACAAGCAATATTTAGGCAAGAGGATTTGTAATATTCCCTTTCTTGATCCGGCCAAAGTAGACGGAATTGATCCATGGTACTTACCATGGTATTTTCCCATGGTGTCGGCCCATGGTATTTTCCCATGGTATCAGCCCATGGTATTTGTTGTCAGTTTTCAAGGAAAAATAATAAAATAAGGTCTCTAGAAAGTCCATCAAGAATATAAAACGAAATAAGAGCTAGGCATTTAGATTCATTCAGGTTTATCTATATTATTGTGTTTTCGTTGAGAACTTGGCATGGCCAGTTCTAGCATTGATCCTGGGATGAAAACCCCATGGTGAATTTTGTATGGTGGATCCATCCAGGGTCCATGATTGTGCTTCAATGTTTTTTTTCTATTTTGATGAGCAGCCAACCAAGCCATATACAGGAGCTCAATTTTATCGTATGGGCGTGTATTTTATTTTCAGCTAATAATATAAATAAAAGGTTTTCATTTCTAGATATGTTTGTGTTCTCATTCTTGATGAAAATAATTTTTAAATTAGAACACTAACATGTTCTAGATCTATCAAAATTTTCACTGTTTGGAATCTTACAAAATGAAAGGGATTTTTTAAAAAGCTTGAAAAAATAGATTTGTGAGGGATATTAGGAGTTATGTTGAGATTTTTGTGAAAAAAATCATGTTGATATTTTTTGGGAGAGGATAATGGATCTTGAAATGATACACAATATTGTAATTTCCTTTATAAATTGTGGCCTTTGGGCATTGAAAAGAGGCGGCCATTAGAATTAAAATTTGGCCAACCAAGGCACCAATAGATGTTATGTAATAGTTTAGTGGGTTTAGATGAAATTTGATTTCTACTTTATATAATTCTATGTGTGTGGCATTGATCTGAAAATATGAGAACAAAGTATTTCTCATACAGAGATTGACTGTAGGGGCATTTACCGGGTATTTCACCTTTCAAAGAAAGGATGAATCTGGAGGCTATCTGGCCCTTCTACAGACTCTGCCTAAAGAAATAAAATGTAATCACTGAGATCCGATCAATGAAAGTATTTTTTTTATATGCAAAGTATTCATTGATCCAACTTTAATGTGTGAATAGGCAAGTATACATATTCTGCAAATGAAGTGTAGTGGTTTGAAGATGAACTAATAAGTTTTGTTCACTGTTTAAACCTGCTTGGGAAAAGTTTGCTTATAAAAATTTACTGTTTAAAGGAGAAGAATCTGAAAATATGCAGCAAAATTATACAGTATGACAGAAAATAATTGTTTAAGCGGTTCACCCCTCTCTTGGGCTACCTCCGCTGGGTCCAAAAGCCTCTAATTAGGCTTTTTCCTCTTTGATTAAATGCTAAAAATGTGAATACAACTATATATAAGCCTCAAGTGGAAAAATACACTGCAAATTAAGATTCAGAAGGCTCAAATCAGTATAAAATTACTAAACAAACACCTCCATTGGATGAAGATAGTCCAAAACAACTCTTCTTACCTTAGGCCCTAGTGGCTCCACGAACAAAAACGCTGGTAAATTATTTGTTAGAGTGCCCTGATGGCTCTGAAAATACTTCCAACAGCTCCAGAATGATCAATTACCCCTGAATCAAAAAAAAATTCGTTCAAAAAGGAATTTCCTAGCCAAAGTTATGGCTAACTGAAGTTTGCCCTTCAAAAGCTCCACCAAATCTGGCTAACTGCCAGATAACTCCGAAAAATTAGGAAACGGCTCTGAATTTGGTGGGTGCTCCAAATAAAATGGGCAGTTATAATAAATGTGACTGTTAGAAAACGCACGTTCACATGCGCCGGAACCGCTGGCCAAACGGTTTCCGCCTAACCGTTAACACACCCGCCGGAACATTCATATAGCACTGTTTTAATAAAGGTTAACTGTTGCCGCTCCAATGCAACGTATCATACACACGTTGCCATGTAACCATAACACGTCATCCATGTTTTAAATCCGCTCCACCATATGAATTACGTTTTTAAACCCACGTTTCATAGCCACGTAAACCATGTTAACCTCTGCTCCAACATTTGAAGCACGTGCCCATTAAACAACTTTATAGTTATGGGTTTTTAAACCCATTTCATATTTCGATTTTGATTTAATATATGTGGGTTTAATAATATAATTTTAATAAGGTTTTTAAAAATTAATTAAAACATATATAAAATAATATAATATAAGATTAATTAAAATCATATAAAATATTAATAAATATATAATTTTAATTTATTAATTAAACCTTAATAAAAATTAAAGATTTTCCCAACACATAAAATTAAAAAACTTTTCTTTCAAAATTGAAAGTCATTGGGCGTTTTCAAAATGCAATATCTCCTCCATACGGTAACGGATTTGAGTGCCGTTCGCAGTGTTGGGATCATATCGCCGAGCTCTTTCTAGTCAATCTATTCTGGAGCAATTCTGAGCAACTTCATTTTTGAGCGTTTTTCTTCAAGAGACTTTGATCTCCTGATCACACCTCCCAAATGGGAAGCTTTTGGACTCTCAAAAGATTTCTGATTACTGAAACTGATGATGTGGAGACTGATTCTCCACTCTTCCACCTTTGAACATCTGAAATCTGCTCGATTTCATCAAATTAAGCTTTTGAAAAAATGTTAATCTGTCTCTGGAATCAACTGATCGACCATTGCTTAGATTGACGGAGTCATGATGCAAATGATTAAAATTTACAGAACAACAATTTTAATTTGTAGAAAACAAACGTTTTCTACACTGATAAAACTTCCCAGAAGACTTAAAATGACTTTCACCTTGCAAAATGTTCCAATGCGAATTTGACCATACTGAAACCAACTTTTTCCCATGCTGAATGGTGTGTCCTTCTTTCTTGCACTACTTAGCTTTGACACTTCATTCTCTGCATTGGCTGACCCAAAAGGTAATTCGTGCAACATAACATTATCTTTTTTCAAAGACAAACTGTTATCAACCTGAGAGAAATCATTAGCAACATCATAAAAAGGCAAATGCTCAAAATCTAGTCGTTTCAACATCAACAAAGTTAGACTTTGACTTGCATTAACCAGTCTTTTCAATTGACTTGCATGGAGTAATGAAGATTCCAGCTTCTTCTTGTGAGCTCTCACAATGTACTCTTTACCATCTTTGAACAAGTGATACTTGTTTTCATGGCGATGAAAGATGGCTTTCCTGTCAAACAAGTAAGGACTACCCAAAACAATACCCGAGATATCAAGTGGCACCACATCAAGTTCCACTGTGTCAATAAAATGTGCAGTTATTGCAAAGCGCAATATGCACTTCCTTGAGACTTGCAAATTGGCATCCTTACATATCCATCCAAGTGGATAAGGCTTCGGATGTGGAATGGTCTCAAGTTTAAGCTGCTTGACCAAGTCTTCAGATATAAGATTCGCTTGTGACCCACTGTCAAATAGTGTGTCAATTTTGGTATGCTTTGAAATTACCCTCACATGGAAAAGCTCTATCCTCCTCTTTTCATCATGAGTATCTTTGTGACAATTCAAAGAGCTAGAACTGGGAATTGTGTCTTGCACCACTTCTTTCCCCTTAATGTTCTTTAAAACCATGCCTATGATTTTTGTCTCATCTCCTGAGTCTGACCCTAAGTCTTGTTCAACTGTTGCAACAATTTTCTCCTTTTCTTTGGTCTTGTTTTTGTTCTTGTATTTTTCTGGTTTCAGTTCAGGATGAAGCTTCCAACAATGATCTTCATCATGACTTGTCTTCTAACAGTTCTTGCAAAAGAACTTTCCTTTTTCATTTCTTGAATTTGCAATTCTCTTCTATCCTTTGTTTTTGAAATTACTATCCTCATCAAAAGCATCAAAAGCATTCTTTCCTCTAGCTTCTAAATGTGTAGCCTGGACACAAACTTCATCTAAGCTGGTAGGATTGAACATTAGGATAGTATGTTGCAGATAATTGTGCAAACCTTCTATGTATTTCAACAAGGTGTCTTGACTTTGTAAGTCTACTCCAAGTAGAAGTGATCTCCTTCTAAACTCTTGGGTATAATCTTACACATTTTGACCCTTAAGTTGCCTAAAATTTTACCAATTCATGATTTCTTTCTGAATATGAGCAAGAGGATAAAATTGTTTCTTAATGGCTGTAATAAACTCATTCCATGTTAGAGTTATCTTACCATGCTTTTTTATTTCCTCCTTAGTCTTGGCTTCCCACCAAACCAAAGCTGCTCCATCCATTCTCAAAGAGGCTAATTGAATTTTAGTGTCATCATCATGCAAATTCTGAATTCTCAGATAGACTTCTAGCTGTCTAATCCAGTTATCCAATTTCTCTGCATTCACATCACCATTAAACATCGGCAACTCAAACTTCACATCAAGCTTTAACAAAGGATTTTTAAGAGATGTTTTTGTTTGATATGACTGATTTTCAGAAGTTGTAGAGGATGATGTGGAGGATGAAGATGATGATGGAGATGGTGGATCACCATTTCCTCCATTCCCTTTCTTAGACTCATCTTTGTCTTTCTTTCCTCCTAAAGAATCTCCTTCTTCTCTTTGGTGTCTAGAACCTTCTCCAGCAATTCTGTCATTTCACTCCTGGTAAAGGATCCTAACCATCTCAGTCAAATCCAAGAAATATTTTCTAAAGACTCTTTCTTCTTCCTTGGGATCCATTTCCTCATGTGCTTCTCCTTCTCTGGAAGACATGTTTGTGGTTGATTCTAAGGCTATTGACGATAAAATGGAAGGTGGATGTAATGGCACTCTAGCCCTCCTTGGTTGAGGATTAACTTGTTCTCTAACCATTTGACCTTCCCCTCTTTGCAGTTTCAGCCTAGTAGGCATCAAATTTTGCAGAATAACACAATTTACTTGCACAAATTTCACAAACTCTTAAGAAAAACCTTGAGCTCCGATACCAACCTGATCTGAAAATATGAGAACAAAGTATTTCTCATACAGAGATTGACTGTAGGAGCATTTACCAGGTATTTCACCTTTCAAAGAAAGGATGAATCCGGAGGCTATCTGGCCTTTCTACAGACTTTTCCTAAAGAAATAAAATGTAATAACTGAGATCCGATCAATGAAAGTATTTGTTTTATATGCAAAGTATTCATTGATCCAACTTTAATGTGTGAATAGGCAAGTATACATATTCTGAAAATGAAGTGTAGTGGTTTGAAGATGAACTAATAAGTTTTGTTCACTGTTTAAACCTGCTTGGGAGAAGTTTGCTTATAAAAATTTACTGTTTAAAGGATCAGAATCTGAAAATATGCAGAAAAATTATACAGTATGACAGCAAATAATTGTTTAAGCGGTTCACCCCTCTCTTGGGCTACCTCCGCTGGGTCCAAAAGCCTCTAATTAGGCTTTTTCCTCTTTGATTAAATGCTCAAAATGTGAATACAACTGTATAGAAGCCTCAAGTGAAAAAATACACTGCAAATTAAGATTTATAAGGCTCAAATCAGTATAAAATGACTAAAAAAACACCTCCATTGGATGAAGATAGTCCAAAACAGCTCTTCTTCCCTTAGGCCCTGGTGGCTCCACGACCAAAAACGCTGGTAAATTCTCTGTTAAAGCACCCTGATGGCTTTGAAAACACTCCCAACAGCTCCAGAATGATCAATTACCCCCAAATCAAAAAAAAATTCGTCCAAAAAGGACTTTCCTAGCCAAAGTTATGGCTAACTGAAGTTTGCCCTTCAAAAGTTCCACCAAATCTGGCTAACTGCCAGATAACTCTGACAAATTAGGAAACGGCTCTGAATTTGGCGGGTGATCCAAATAAAATGGGAAGTTATAATAAATGTGACTGTTAGAAAACGCGCGTTCACATGCGCTGGAACCGTTGGCCAAACGGTTTCCGCCTAACCGTTAACACACCCGCCGGAACGTTCATATAGCACTGTTTTAATAAAGGTTAACTGTTGTCGCTCCAATGCAATGTATCATACACACGTTGCCATGTAACCATAACATGTCATCCATGTTTTAAATCCGCTCTACCATATGAATTACGTTTTTAAACCCACGTTCCATAGCCACGTAAACCATGTTAACCTCCGCTCCAACATTTGAAGCACGTGCCCATTAAACAACTTTATAGTTATGGGTTTTTAAACCCGTTTCATATTTCGATTTTGATTTAATATATGTGGGTTTAATAATATAATTTTAATAAGGTTTTTAAAAATTAATTAAAACATATATAAAATAATATAATATATGATTAATTAAAATCATATAAAATATTAATAAATATATAATTTTAATTTATTAATTAAACCTTAATAAAAATTAAAGATTTTCCCAACACATAAAATTAAAAAAAAATTCTTTCAAAATTGAAAGTCATTGGGCGTTTTCAAAATGCAATATCTCCTCCATACGGTAACGGATTTGAGTGCCGTTCGTGGCATTGGGATCGTATCGCCGAGCTATTTCCAGTCGATCTATTCCGTAGAAATTGTGAGAAACTTCATTTTTGAGTATTTTTCTTCAAGAGACTTTGATCTCTTGATCAGGCATGGTGATTTAATGCATTCATGGCTTGATGCATAGAACTATTGACTTTATTGGATGAATTGACGTTACATGTAGACAACGAAGTTGTTTATTTTTTTCAGTGGATGCGAGAATGAGTTGTGTTTATAGAATAATAACCCAGGTCCTAGGATCAATACCGTAAGAATACTTGAAATGATAGGCCCCAAAATTCGTTCATGTTGAGAGCTTTTTGGAGAGGATCGTGTTGAGTGTTTTATGGAGAAGATCACAGATCTTGAAATTATCCACAATACTATAATTTTCTCTATAAATTGTGGCCTTTTGGCATTGAAAAGAGGCGGCCATTAGAGTAAATATCTACCCAACCAAGGCGCTAATAGATGCTATGTAATAATTTAGCAAGTTTAGTTAATGTAATCTGATTTCTTCTTTATATAATTCTATGTGTGTGGCATGGTGATTTAATGCATTGATGGCTTGATGCATAGATTTGTTGAATTTATTTGATGAATTAACGTTACATGTAGACAACAAAGTTGTTTAGTTTTTGTAGTGGATACGAGGATGAGTTGAGTTTGTAGAATCATAACCCACAAGTCCTAGGATTGATACCATAAGAAAACTTGAAATGATATACCTTGGAATTAGTTTTCATCAATTAGTATCAGAGCTCGGAAAATTCTTTCCTGTAGTGTAGGGGAGAAGCAACAAAATAAGGTACAGGTGATTGAAAATCTGGTACGAGATTTTTTTTCTCTGTGCAGGTGACATCAAAGGAAGGTGAGAATATTTTCAATAGCCTAGAGCAAGCAGTGCTCAAATGGTTTTAGAGGAAAGAACCATGAAGATGCCAAAGGGCCAAACTTCGGAGAAATTTTGGTGAGGTATGATGTAGCAAGGTGGAGAGGCATGTTCCAACTCATGAGTTGAAGTGTTTACAAGAAGACCAAAAGGCATATGACGAGGAGGTCATAAGATTTTGTACCTTGGGATTCAAATGCATGTGCACTCAATAATCACTCAAAAAAAATGAGCACGAACAAATTCTTGAAGGCGAAAATGAAAAAAACATATCAAAAGGCAAGGGATTTGTTAAAAAGCTTGAAAAATTATATTTTGAGAGATCTTAGGGACTATGTTGAGAGTTTTATGAATATAATCATGTTGAGATATTTGTGGAGACGATCATGTTGAAAGTTTTATGATGAAGATCATGGATATTGAAATGATCCAAAATATTGTAATTTCATCTATAAATTGTGGCCTTTGGTCATTGAAAAGAGGTGTTCACTAGAATGAATATCTGGCTAGCCAAGGTGCCAATAGATGCTATGTAATAGTTTAGTTAATGAAATTTTATTTCTACTTTATATAATTCTATGTGTGTAGCATGGTCATTTAATGCATTGATGGCTTGATGCATATATCTGTTGAATTTATTTGGTGAATTAAAATTACATGTAGACATAAAATTTGTTTAATTTTTGTAGTGGATGTGAAGATGAGTTGAGTTTGTGGAATCATAACCCACAGTTCCTAGGATTAATACCATAAGAAAAATTGAAATGATAGACACCAAAATTCATTTTCATCAATCTTCAAGAGAGGAAACAATGCCTCGAATGCCTGCAAGGATGTAGGGGTTAAAAATACCAAAGTTCTCATCAAATATAGGAGGGGTATGCCCATAACCACAACCACCATTTCCTCTCCTAACTCTGCCACACTCATGAATAGGGAAAATTTTAAGGATGGAATTTTATCTTAAAGTTTAGAAGGTGAATCTTACTAGTCCCCAATATGTAAATTGCAAAAATTTGGATGATACTTTTGTAAAAAATATTTAGGTTTCTAATTATTTTATATTATTATATATACAATTTTGGTGATTTTTAGGGTAAAATAATTTTATTACTATAAAATCTGGGTGAATCAACTTTCAAAAATATGGAAATTGGCGAATCTGTTTTTTGGGAAAAACATAGAAAACCTGCCCTCCTACGGATATTAGCCCCTGAAATTTTCCCTGATCACGAGCCATTATTGCAAGTGGGAGATTTAAGTGAGGAAATCCAAGGTGATATGGATAATAGGAATAATAACAAATCCACTGTTGGAAAATTTGAAGTAAGGAATAGGGCGGGGGAGAATTTGGGAACCAAAGAATTCTCCCACATTGACGAAGGGCCATGTGAGTTAAATGTGGCAAGAGGGAAAGGTACAAAGAGATCACATAGAAGATGCAAAGCAATGGATTCGAGCATATCGGGAGTGGCATACTTTCAGTCGGGTTGGGAGAATTAAAGACACATGACTATTCCTTCTAAAAAGATGACATCATTGCATTAAATACTACCAGGACATGGCCTCTAGTTTTCCACTTAGGTCTGGGGGAATATTAGGGCCTAATATTAATTCAAATCCTTATAATGTATTTGATATACACCTATCAACATATATCGACCACGACTTACGACAGGACTCCTCCTTAACACTTGAAACTGCAAGACTGAAACCTTTTTAACTCAAAATGCTTTCGGTTCACCACACTACACAACTCAACGTATATCAACCACGACTTATGACACAACTTCTCCTTAAGACTTCAAGACTGAAATATTTTTAACTAAATCTGCTTCAAGTTCACCACACTACATGACTCAGTCATCAACATGAAAAACAACTCAACACCCGTCACTTTTTCTCTCTCGCTTGTGTGACTCTCCAACAAAGTGGCACACCACAACTTTACACATAAAATTATCTCAACTTTGGAGGCTTGAATTTGTTGTAAAGGAAATGCATGGTGAAGGGATTGCCACTCAAGGAAAAACCGAACAACCAATGTGAAGGATGTATCTTGGGCAAACAACATAGAGAATCATTTCCAACGGGAAATTCAATAAGGGAAAAGGTCCCCTTGGAGATTTTCCATTCATATTTATGTAGAACAATGCAAACACATCAATTGGTGGCAACCATTACATTTTTACCTTCATAGATGACTACATAAGGAAGAAATTGGTATACTTCTTAAAATAGAAAAGTGAACTGTTTGACCGCTTCCACCAATACAAAGCTCTTGTTGAAAATCAAAGTGGTCTCTACATCAAAGTGTTGAGGACTGACAGAGGTGACAAATACATATCAAGTGACTTCCTACGGTTTTGTAGGGTGCATGGAATTCACAAGAAGTTTACAAAAAAGTATACACCTCAACAAAATGGTGTTGCAGAATGGAAGAATAGGATCATTGTGCAAATGGAAAGGAGTATGTTGAAGGAAAAGAATTTTCCAAATGATTATTGGGCTAAAGTTGTCACTTGTGCATCATATATCATTAATAGGTGTCCAACGAAAAGAATCAAGAACATAGTTCCCAAAGAGGAATGGAGTGGAAGAAATCATATTGTCACTCACATGAGAGTGTTTGGATGTGTGGCGTATGCACATGTCCCAAATGAGTTGAGGAACAATTTGGAAAACAAGGGGGAGAAATGTATTTTTTTTCATAAATTCATGAATCCAAGGCATAAAATCTCTACAATCCATCAACCAAGAAGTTAATAATCATCAGATATGTTCATTTCATAGAAGAGGAAGCATGGGATGTAATTTTAGAAAAGACAGTCAATGTGAAGACCTATATACCACATGAAGACAAAGAGGAATTGACCTCATCAAGTAATTCCTCAATGGTGACTCCTCCTACACCCACACAAGCTCAACAAAGCAGTCAACATGTGACACCGTAAAAAAATAATAGGACACTGTTTTGAAAACAAGCAAGTGCTTCTCCAAGAACACCACAAAGATCCACAACTCCATATACTTCAAGTGAAACACCAAGCCCATCTTCCACAAGCATAAGAAGACGAAAATTCAAAAATTTAAACGAAATTTATGAGCAAGATAAAGTTGATAATAGCACTAGTATGAATTATTTTCTTTCATTATTTTGTCATGTAGATGACCCAATACACTTTGAGTATGGTGTCAAAGAAGAGAAATGGGTTGCGGCAATGGATGAAGAAATAAGAGTAATAAAAAAAATGATACATGGGAGTTAGTGGACCTTCCGCAAGGTAAATAAGTCAATGGATTGAAGTGGGTCTATAATACGAAGATAAACATCGAAGGCAATATTGAAAGGCATAAATAAAAGTTATTTGTCAAAGGATAAAAGTAGCAACATGGAAGATATTATGCGGAAACATTTGCGCCAGCCGCAAGGATGGAGACAATGCGTACAGTGTTGTCAATTGATGCGCAACACAAATGGAAAGTATATCAAATGGGTGTAAAATCAAAGTTTTTGAATGGAGTGCTGAAAGAGGAGGTGTATGTTGTGCAACCTCATGGTTATGAGATAGAAGGCCAAGAAGGAAAGGTGTGGAGGTTGCAGAAAGCTCTTGATCCATTGAAGGAAGCACCATGTGCATGATATAGCAGGATAGATGCTTACTTGATGGGAAATGGGTTCAAAAAATGTGATAGTGAACCTACTCTCTACATAAAGGAAAGCGACGGTAAGCTTATTATTATCGTTTTATATGTAGATTATTTGATTTTTATAGGGAGTGATGATTTCCTCATCGCTGATTTCAAAGAAGTCATGAAAAGTGAGTTTGAAATTACTAACTTGGGGTTGTTAAGATAGTTTTTGGCCATAAAATTGAAGCATAAAGAAAATGGATTTTTTATCTCTCAAGCAAAGTATGTTGTGGACATTTTAGAGAGATTTAATATGCAGAACAATAAACCAACACGAACTCCAACTATCATGGGGTTGAAGTCGAGCAAGGAAGATTTCAACAACAATGTCAATATGACACCATACAAAAGTATGGTGGCCAACCTAATGTATTTGACTGCAACGAGGCTTGATATAATGTATGCAGAGAGTTATGTGTCAAGGTTCATGGAGACACCCAAAGAGACACATTGGCAAGCAGCGAAAATAATTTTAAAGTATGTCAATGAGACAAAGGAGTATGGCATTTGGTACACCACAATAGATGACTTTAGGCTGGTTGGTTACACTGACAGTGATTGGGTAGGAAGTGTTGATGACAGAAAGAGCACGTCAAGATATGTTTTTCATTTGGGTTCGGGAGACACTTCATGGACTTCCAAGAAGTAGCCGATAGTGTCATTGTCAACAAGAGATTCTTAATATGTCGCCGCAACAACATCAATGTGTCAAGTAGTTTGGATGAGAAGGATGTTGGTGGATATATGTCATGAAAAATATGGAACAACAACTGTTTTTTGTGACAACAATTCAACAATTGCACTATCAAAGAATTATGTCTTTCACAAAAGAAAAAAGCACGTTGATGCTAAATATTGTTTCATAAGAGAATTAGTCAACAATGGTGAGATTATTTTGCAGCATTGGAGGTTAGAAGAAACATTTGCAGATATATTCACAAAGCCATTGGCATGTGGAAATTTTGTTTATCTCAGGGATTTTTTGTGAATGGTCAATGGTGGCAGTTACGATTAAGGGGGAGTGCTGGATAATTAATCTCATCCATCGTGTTAAATACACTAACAAGAAGCCATACCCTAGTGAACAATTTTTAGGTTGCGGATTGTGTTTGTAGGTTACAAGACATGGAGTAAATGAAGTTTTGCGTAGAGTACCTAACCCATTCCGCAACAGATTAAATAATGAAAAGTCAAATATAATTTTATTTCATGGTTAGTAAAATGTATGGTTAAACATTTAATTGGCAAGTGTTATTTACTTCACGCAACCTTTGTCAAGTTCAGAAAGTCATCTTCCCCATCCTATGTATTAAATTTTGTCTGTCATGTATTGATATCTTAGATGTTTATGTTTTGAATTAACAAGCAAGAATGGGTTGAATGAATTGTGGCAAATGTAAGTTCAGAAAGACAAGAAGGAGAGAACCATGGAGCAATTTTTTGTCGGCACGTGAAAACAAGAATTACATGTTTTACTGTGTGTTAATTCCGCAACCCCAGTGAATGTAAATCTCGTAAGAACTCTTGTCTTACTGGTGAAGGAGCTGCAACATCCAAATTTGAATGTATTTCATGTTTTGAAGTTATAATATAAAGTTTGGTTAGTCGCTATATGGTTGTGAAAATTTCATGTATAGTTATTACAGTAACCATGTTGTTTTACTATGTTTCCGTGAGTAAAATTGTTTGATTTTATTTTCTCCACTATAGTTGTGATTTTAATCTCCACCACCACTCTGTATTGAAATGAAGACTAATATGATTTAGTTTTCCCAACTGTTTTGTCCCTATTAAAGGCTTCTACACAGCTTTGTGCGAACTTTGTGGGTTGCGGAAAAGAAATTTTCCTACCTTTAAAATTTTGACATCAGATTCACCACTTAAACCAGAAAACACACTTCCAATATCATGCCCTAGGCTCCAACTGAGAGCAACATGGTTACACTTTACAAACTTACAATAGTTTCACACAACAACAATAAATGATGGGAAATACTGTAATATGATAGCCTATATTGGCAGCAAGGGAAGTGGACAATGAGGAGATGTTCTACTGTGCTAAAAAAATTAAAAGTAATAAAAATAAAATTCAATTTGTTATATTGTAATTTTGTTTTTATTAATAAAATTGTGAATAATTTTTTAGATAAAAGAAAATCATAATATATATATATTACATTGAAATATGTAACTTTTTTTAACAACAATAAAATAAGATCCATTTTACCTTATAAAATAGAGTAATGATTTTCAAAAAATATTTAAATTTAATTAATAAGCATATCAAAACTTTAATACTTATAATAAACATACAATATAAAAATATGTTTTCCATAGATATTATTAAATTGTAAATAGGTTTTATTACTATACCATAAGCCAATATCATGCCTCATCAATACAATATGCCCATAAACCATCTCTCATTTCACAATCAAAATATTTTATAAACATTTTATTTGAATTTAGTTTTATACTATTTATATATATATATATATATATATATATATATATATATATATATATATATATATATATTTTTTTTTTTTTTTGATATATAGAGGTTACACTTCTATCACATTAAAATATATAAGATATAAATTGTAGTTATAAATTAAGATTCATTTTGCCATATGAATTAAAATAATAATCTTGTAACCATATTTAAATTTCATTAATAAGCGCATAAAAACTTAATACTTAAAATATAACAAGATTTTTAACCATAAATATTTACTCTCTCTTTACCATATTAACCATATTATAACATGGGCCACTACGATGCCTCATCAATACCACATGCCCAAAATCCATCTCTTATTTCATAATCAAAATAACACTTACAATATAAAAAGGTCTTTAATCAGTGATACTCACCCCACTTTACCATGTGTATTATTACCATACCGTACCATGGGCCAATACAATGGCTCATCAATATCACATTCCAAAAAACCATCTCTCATTTCACAATCAAAATATTTTATAAATGCATATTTCTTTAATTTAATTTTATTACATTTTTTGGGCCATAGATACTCTCCAACTCACTATGGAAGAGATGTTGTAATGTTGTGTTCTATTATGTTATCTAAACATTTTGACCCAATCAAATTACATAAAAATAAAAATAAAAAATAAAAAATAAAAGTATTAATTAAAACATTTTGACTAGTCAAATTACATAAAAAAACAAAGTAAAATTAATAATCAAAAGAGTCTAGATCCATCTTACACTCACAAAATAAGTTTGCACCTTGAGAGATTTGATCCCTCTCAAGACTTAATAGATCCACAATTAATATGGATCTAAGTTAAAGGTAAAATTTCTTCTCCCCTTAATAGATCCAGAGTCAATATAGAAGAAAGATAAAATTTCTTAATAAGTAATAAGGCCGACTTTTGAGATAGTATATCTAATTTCATGTCTTATAATTATAATAAATTACCATTCATATATATAGTTATTTAAGGTTATGTGTTCATCTTTCACTCACATAAAGAAAGAAATTCACAACTAAAGACCAGAGTTGAGATATTTAAAACATTTGAAATAAAAATCCATTCTTTGTAGAGTGAAAGTTCGCTAGACTCAACCCCCCTCTCTGTATATATATATTTCTGGAACGAACTCAGATATGGATTTAGATAATGTTCCAGAGAAGTATGTTTATATTTTGGTTCAAGAATTCGCTTACGATCCAATTCGATTGGATGCTTGAGAAGAACCCGCTCAGGTTTTTTATAACCGTAGGACACTCAAGAGGATTTGGGACACGAAGCACGAAGTTGTTGTTGGAAACTAATTCCAACTGCAACAGAGCAGAAAGAGGAGATTTCAATTTTGAAGTAAATTTTTGAAGAACAGGAGCAGGAAATTTTTTATTTAAATTTGCAATTTTTTATTCAAAGGATATGAATAATTTGTTCGAGGTAGTCGATGAACGCTTACATTATAATATACATCGTGAGTATTACTCTTCATGAAGTGTGCATAGAAATGGCCAAAATAGTGGATCTCATCAGTTTGAAAGACAGAGATGTAGTTTCCCTACCTGAAAATTCTGTGCGTGCCTTTCTACGGATTCTCTCTTATCTTGAGGTGTCAGAATATTTGAAAATCCAGAGTATGGTTTTAAGAATTTACCATCGACTGTTTCACGACAGCAACTTTTACAGTTTTAGAGTACGCAATTTTTTATCGTATGATGTGATTAAGGTTGCTCTCAATCTCTTATGCCACCAGAATTCGGCCAGAAATATAACTAATGAAGACGTCTATAACGGAATGGCAATACTCTGCGTCGCCTTGATGAAGAACAAGCACTCGGCCTTAAATTTTGAATATTACGTGGACGTTGTGGTGAATGTAGTTATAAGTTGCATGATAGTTATAATTTAATTTTTCTTTTTTGAGAACTTGACATATTTACATATTGTAGAATGAATTTTTCTGTTCAAATGATTTGAGGGATATTAACTATTTACTACTGATTTTTATAATCATTGTAAAGATATAGTAGGCATAAAGTTGTGCCTATAATTTGTCACACACGATGTATTTGTGCCTATAATTTGGCACACACGATGTATTTATATGGCTATGATGATAATGGGATAATAGTGATTATGCCTACTATGATTAAAAATGGCTCTATTGGACCCTAAAAAGTTAAAAAAATATTTTGAAAATTTTAAAATTTATTTATCTTTTGGAAAATAATAACATAAGAGAAGTATTCAAGCATAGGTGAAGTTTTTTAAATTATTTAATTCATTTCATAAACCTATAGAGTGGGAACTGGTTTCATAATCACATTTTCAATGTCAAATGTTTTTATACATAGTTCAAGTGATAGTGAAGAATTGGAAAATGACTTTCATAAATTGTGAGTGCATATTGTACATATCTACATTAGATTGAATTTATATCAATAAGGGCTAATTCATCTATCACATGATCTAGTGTGATTTTAACTCTTCATAATAATTGTAATGTCCTATAACACATCTTCTTTCAACCTATTCTTCTACCTTCTCCCAATCTTAACTATCACCTATTTAGTTCATATTTACATATTAGTTTACTATTTTACCACTTTTCTTTTCACAACTACATCCCCTCTAATTTCTCCCTACATTCACTGGCTTCTTTACCTATGTGCTATGTATTTCCTATTGTTTACCAAACCTTTCATAAACCCTAAACCATTTACTTATAACCCTTTCTCCCGACAACCCCCTACTCTACCTGCTTAATATATTTTCGTATTGTTCACCCCACTTGCCATAAACCCTAAACTCTAGACTTAGAGCCACCTTAGACCACTTAACTTCCACATATTTTACCCATGTCTCCCATGGTCTTCATACATCTCTCTTACTATTGTCTACAAACCAAAATTATCCAACTCCCATATCATCCCATTTCAGCCACCATAGATGGCTATGTAGTCTAGTTTCATACACATCATATTCAAATACCATATTGATGGGAAAAGAGAGATCTTCCCTCATAGTCTACTGCAGTAGATCTCTAAGCCATTTTGGTTTTATGTTTTACTCCTCCATATCACTATTTCACTCTACTACACTCAAGTAATCATTATACCTCATGATTAGTATAAAATTTTCTAAAAGGTACATTATAATAGGGATTATATATATTTATCAAACTCATATTAAGATTTATCAAATAGAAGTATTAGGAATCTCCTGAAAGTCAACTATTTTTCATATTAGTAATCTTGAACTCTTAATAAAGAAGTAAGGGTCTATTCTGTAGGTATTAGATTCTATCATTAAAGAGTTATATAGGTTATCTTAGAAAGAAATTCTATTTTTTTTATATAACTAAAAGAAAGGTTATAAGGTATTGTAAAGGGATTATATAGGTAATATTCTTATTATTAAAATTTTAGATTAGATAGGTTATAAACTATCTTCCTAAGAAATATTATTAAGATAGGAATATTAGTATTTTCTCTATTAGGATTAGGAGTGGAAATAGGAGTGGGAAGATACCCTAAAAATATGCCCATTTCATGGGGTAGTTCATGAGGCAATCATCTAGGAAGATTAGAAGTGGTAAAAGACCTCAATTCCTTCTATTGGAATGGGACAGTTATGGAGCAATCATCTAGGGGGAGTAAGAAGGGGAAACCCCTTATCTAGTGTCGGTGAATGCAACATTATAGAGGCAGTCATTAGTGTTGGTGAATTTTACATTCCACGAACAGTCATCAAAGGGGAATAAGAAGGATAATATTTATATCTGATGCCGTCGAATGCGACATTCCTGGGGTAGCTCTGAAGGGGAGGTGCCATTACTGTGAGGTTCACTCAGTAAACAACTTTATCCTTCTTCTAGTGTAGTAAGCTTCACACTCTGGACCAAGATCGATGGCCAACACGTCGACCCCTCTTTACATTCATTGGGTGAACACCCTGACCCTAGACCTACCGGGTCACCCTCGAGTTAGGCAAGAACACACCTAGATGGGAACACCATGAACCCAAACTTACAGACTCAATCGGGTAAGTTGATTAGCGATACTATTAGGCGAACATACCAAAATAAGATCTGTCGGGTTGGGATCGGCTTAATCATTTTACACTCATTAAGGAAGACCGAAACCAGACCTACGGGAAATACGTGGATAGTCACTTAGGTATCTTATTAAATGAACACACTGAATCCAAACCTTTGGGTGATATTGGTTGTCTCCTTCTTTTCTTTTTTGTGAGGGACAACATCGTAGATGCAAACGAACTTGCCTCTTTTTCAATGGCTCTTATGTGGTTGGTTCCACTTTGAAACTATTCTATCTCCTAATATGGATAAGCCATGGAAAAGAGTAGATATAGAGGGGATATGAATCATATATAATGAGGAGAAGCCTGCTTGGTACAAATTGGTACTGTTTGGTACAGATCTTTCAGTAGTGTTAGTGTTCGTGTTTGGTTGGAGAGGAAGTTGTATTGGTTGGATATATTTTGAGTGTTAGTGTTCGTGTGACTGAAGTCGTTAGATAGGAAAGGGCATTGAAGGCGTTGAGGGCATTGAAGTATTTTGCAGAGTGTGGTTCAGAGTTATTGAAGAATGCCTAAAGAGGTCTCTGGTGGGATGATTCCTGCTTGTTGGATCACTAGTCCTTTCCTTGGATCATCTCCTTGGATCACTAGTTAGTCCAACTCTTTCCTGTCCATGGATCATCTGTTCTGTCCTTGGAGCACTAGTTCACTCTACTACACACAATTAATCATTATACCTCATGATTAGTGGCAAATTTTATTGGTTTCATTGTGTTAGATTTCCCTATCCACACCTACTCACCCAAAAACTACGACTTTTTCTATTTGCAATTTATCTTCCCTTGATGTCTTTGGATGAGTGATACGAAAATGCCAATTTTGCTTCTAATGATCCAATAAAATCATATTTCAAGTTACTTGCTTCACTAAGCATCCCACGTGTCAATTATCATCACTTGACTCAAGAATTTCTATCATTTCCAATACATCTACTAGCATCGTTCAATGTTGAGGTTGCTTCTACTTCAGCTAAAATAAATCCAATATTACTGGAAACTCACCCTAGTCTAGAGATAGGATGCTTATCGTTAATACAAATCACATATTAGTGTGTGCTCAATGTGAACTTGTCAAATAATGTTCAACCTATGATGTGATTGGTTTCATATTTTTTTTTTTCTGATCGACATCTTTAGGAAGTAATAAATAAGTGAGCCAAAAATATTCATAATTGTTTAAGACAACAGAATGGAGTGAGGTAATTTTCATTTGTATAGAATGTTTTTCCATTGGTCCTAATGAATCTTAAAGTAAGAAGAAATAAAATATATTTATATGATTATGATGGTGATAATACTGATTAATGTCTATTAAGATCGAAAATATCTCTATCAAATTTTCAAAAAATATCTCTATCAAACTTTCAAAAGTCAAGAGATTATTTTATATTTTTTAGAATTGTTTCTAAGCTTGAAAGAAATTAAAATAAGAGAAATTCTCCAAAATCATTATACTCACAAGGTATAATTCCATGGCCTATGCTTAATATTAAACATCAACATCAACAATGTTAGATTGGCATTCGTATGGATCAGCCAAAATAACACTTTCACCATCTAATGCTTGTTGCTTCAAAGGAGTAAATTAGGTTGTGTGACAAGGACCTGTCTAAGAGTAGGCATTATATCAATGTATTTTGTTCATAATGATTTGAGCGATATTGACAGTGCACTAGTGATTTTTGTAGTCACTCTAGAGATATAGTAGTTATAAATTTGTACCTATAGTTTGGCATACATATTGTCTGTTTATGTTTATGATGATGATAGTGATTATGTCCACTAAGGTTAAAAATGGCCTTAGTGGACATTAAGAAGTTTTAAAAATATTTTGATTTTTTTAAGATTTATTTATCTTTTTAAAAAATAATATCATAAAAAAGTATTCCAAAATCATTATATTCAAAACGAATAATTCCATGTCCCATGCATACTAGTAAACATCAACATTAGAATGTTTGATTGGTATATTTTGTGATGAACTAAATGTACAAACAAAAATAAGGAGCACAGGTCAAGATTTTTTAATTATTTAATTCATTCCATAAACTTACAGAGTAAGAACTGGTTTCAGAATCACATTTTCAATGTGAAATGTTTCTATACATAGTTCAAGTGATAGTGAAGAATTGGAAAATGAATTTCATAAATTGTCAATAGAAAGTAGTGACAGCGCAGATCGTACATATTTATCTGATTGTATTATATTTTCTGTACATAATGTCAGTGGACAGATAGAAAATTTTCAAAAACAAAAAGATACTTTGAATGCTGTATTGGTAATCTAAAAAAAATCCAATCCAATCCAAGCAAAGAAGAAGAATTTGATCCAGAAGAATGGTTCAAACCACCTTTTGCATCCATTCTATAGCCCCCTGATCAAAAATTTCCTAAACAACATCTGGTAGAAAAAATTAAGAAAACATAAGAATCAATTATGGAAAAAATGTAGCAAATGGTGTTGGAATATTTAAAATTCCAGAACAATAAATAGAGAATAAAACTCCCCTCTTCAACACAGAGAAAATATTAAAAATTTCTTCACTGGAGACAGAGTTTTCACTCTAAAAACTATTTCATCAAACTTCAAAAACTTGGTTACAAAATCTCCTCTGACTGAGGGAATACACAGAAACTTTGACTGCTTCAAAGCACAATTCAACACAAAAACTCACACTCTCTAAAATTTCACTCTATCTGTGCATTTACAACTCACTGCTGTGTGTCGGAAAAGTACTCTGTCTCTTCAAAAAATGAATGCACTGCTGTGCAATTCAAAATTATTATTTTTTACACTCTGCTGTGTGTAAAAATAAAACTTACAATACAAAATGCACATGAGCCTTTTCTATTAACTTCTTTTTATATGCCACAACATATAAAAATAAAAAAAACTTTTATAAAAAAATAAATTTAAAAAACTAAAATAAAAAACAATTTGACTATGGCCCACGACCTCCCTTTTGAAACGTTCATTTGATATATATGTAAAACATATATATGTGTGGATTGTTCGCACTATTTAAAAAAAAAAAAAAATATTAAAACCAAAAGCTATAACGACATCCATCTTTTAAAAAAAAATGAAATTCTTTGCGGACTTCAAACATATAACCAACTTGCATAGCGATTTTGGGTCACAAAAAATCCTGCCGACGTCACCAAAATTGTGACGCGAAATCACTATTAAATCTGCCTTATGATTTGTTCCGGGTCCAATTTTGGGTAGTCGTACGGAAGGCTAAGTGTGACCCGAAATCTCATCAAATCCACCTCAATAAAATTTTAGGTCCGAAAATTTCAGGTTTGGGACCATTATCCTTCAGTTTTTAAACTCCTGCGCATACAAAATCAAATGCTTTGCTGTTAAAAAAAAATAGCTCTATTTTGTGCATATAATTTGTTCTTTCTTAATACACAGGACAGGCGCCCAAAACAGAATTTGACTGATCAATCAGAATGGCAAGCGGCTCGCGTACAGTAACCCGGAGATAGAAATGGAAGGCGACTTACTGTACTTTGGACAGCTAAAAGTAATTTTCAACACTCCCCCTTACTTTCAGCTGCTGGGTTATCAGTCATACCTAGACATTTCCTCAAAAACTCAAAACTCTTCTGCCCCAATGGCTTGGTAAGAATGTCTGCAAACTGCTCTTGAGTTTTGCAGTGTTCCAAAAAAATTTCACCATTGTTTACCAATTCTCTGATGTAATGAAACTTTATAAAAATGTGTTTCGTTCTCTTGTGAAACACAGAATTCTTCGATAATGCAATATATGATCTATTGTCACAATAAATCACTGTTCCTTTTACCTACTCTTGGCACAAACTTCTTAGCATCGTCCTCATCCAAATTTCTTGACACACTGCTGCTGTAGCTACCACATATTCTGCCTCTACTATAGACAATGCTACAATGGGCTTTTTTTTAGAAGCCCATGAAATGGCTCCTGAACCCATGTGAAAAACATAACCGGAAGTGCTCTTCCTATCATCTACACTTCCAACCCAATCACTGTCAGTGTATCCAACTAAATCTGAATTTTCTGAAGCAGTATATAAAATACCAAACCTTTTTGTACCTTTAACATACCTCAGAATTCTCTTCACTGCCTGCCAATGTGCATCCTTTGGCTTCTCCATGAATCTGGAAATCAAACTAACAGCATGCATTATGTCGGGCCTAGTTGCATTCAAATACATGAGGCTGCCAACTATTCTCTTATACAAGCTAGGATCAAAATCCTTGCTGCTGTCCTCTCTGCTGAGTTTTAATCCCATCACTGTGGGAGTGATCGCTGCTTTGCTCTCCTGCATATTAAATCTTTCTAGCGCTTCATTAACATATTTTTCCTCTGAGATAAAAATCCCATTTTCATCTTGTTCTACTTCTATTCCTAAGAATTATTTCAACAAATCCATGTCATTCATTTCAAATTCTTCTTTCATGACTGATTTAAAATTTTCAATAAGGTAATCATCATTACCTGTGAAAATAACATCATCAACATATAAAACTACAATCAACATTTTTCCATCTTTTTCTTTGATGTAGAGGGTGGGTTCTCCCTCAAACTTTTCAAATCCATTTTCCAATAGATTGGAATCTATCATATTGTACCACGCTCTTGGTGCTTGCTTCAGCCCATAAAGAGCTTTCTTCAACTTGCACACTTTGTGCTCTTGGCCTTTCTTCTCATAGCTGAGAGGTTGTTCAATGTAAACCTCTTCCATTAACACTCCATTTAGGAATGCTGACTTCACATCCATTTGGTAAACTTTCCACTTGTTTTGTGCTGCTATGGACAACACTGCTTTCACGGTTTCCATTCTAGCAACCGATGTGAAAGTTTCATCATAATCTATCCCATGCTTCTGCTTATACCCTTTGACAACAAGCCTTGCCTTGTGTCTCTCTATTTTTCCTTCAACATTACTCTTGGTCTTGTAGACCCATTTAACTCTAATGACATCTTTACCTTTTCGGAGTTCAACCAAATCCCAAGTCTTGTTTCTTTCTATGGCATTAATCTCCTCATCCATAGCTTCTATCAATTTCTTATCCTTAATAGCTTCCTCAAAGTGGATAGGGTCTTCAACATGACAATATAAAGCAAACAAAGAATTGATACCTTCATTTTCTGCCTCTTGTGCATAAATGTCATTCAAATTTCTGAACTTCTTAGCTCTTTCACTAGGTGTACAAATGCTTGAAGAAGCACTTGAATTTCCTCCTTATGGTGTGCTTGGAGAAGAACTCTCATTTCTCCTCAAGGGTGTGCTTTGCTGCTCTTGTGTTGGTGCTACTGTTTGGGGATGTATTTCAACCAATTCATCATCATTTTCATCATGAGATAAACAGTGTTTAATATTCACTATTTTTTCTATGCTTCCATCCCAAGATTCCTCCTCAATAAACTGAACATCTCTGCTCACAATAAATTTCTTGGTGGATGGGTTATATAACCTGTAGGCCTTGAATTCCTCATTGTATCCAATGAAAATACATTTCTCCCCCTTTCTGTCCAACTTCTTCCTTAACTAATCCGGAATGTGTGCATAAGCCACACATCCAAAAACCTTCATGTGTGTGACATCTTGCTTTGTGCCACTCCATGCCTCTTCTGGCACTTTGTTCATCACTGCTTTTGTAGGGAACCTATTCAAAATGTATGCTGCACAATGTACAGCTTCAGCCCAATAATCATTAGGCAAATGCTTTGCCTTTAACATACTCCTCACCATGTCCATTATGGTTCTATTCTTCCTTTCGGCTACTCCATTTTGCTGCGGAGTATATCTAATTGTAAAATGCTTTTGAATACCATTTTCTCTACAAAAACGTAGAAAATATTTAGAGACATACTCACCTCGTCTATCAGTCCTTAGGACTTTGATGTGCAACCCACTTTGGTTTTCCACAAGTGCTTTGAAATTGAAATTTTTTTCAAACACTTCACTTTTATTTTTCAAAAAGTAAACCCACGTTTTTCTTGTAAAATCATCTATGAATGTTAGCATGTAGTGGCTGCTAGCAAGCGATGGAGTTTGCATCTGTCCACACAAATCTGAGTGTAAAATCTCTAAGGGTGCCTTTGTCCTTATGCTTTTCCCAGAAGGAAAACTTTCTCTGTGTTGTTTCCCCAAGATACAACCTTCATAAAGGTTGTCCAGCTTCTCTATCAATGGTAAACCTCTTACCATTCCTTTTCTGTTCAACAAATTAAGACCTCCAAAGTTGAGATGTCCAAATCTCAAGTGCCACAACCAATTCTCATCTTTTGGTTCGCTTTGGATAGCCTCTTTTGCCACTGCTGCTATCTTTTCTTCATTCTTAAAATTTGCTCTCATTCTGAGAGGGAACATCTTGTTCCTTGTCATTTTTACTTCAGCAATACATTATTTGCTGGGTGATTTGTCCATGATGGTACAAACATCATCCTCAAAAAATACATTGTACCCATTTTGAACAATTTGTCCAATACTTAAAAGGTTACACTTCATTCCTGGAACATAATACACATCTGCTATGGATTTCTTTGCACCTTTTCTTGTTAAAACATTTACATTTCCTTTTCCCATAACAGAAACTTTGCTATCAGTTCCTAGTGTGACTTGTGACTTCAAACTCTCATCTAGCATAGAAAACATTGCTATGTTTCCTGTCATATGGTTGCTGCAACCGGAGTCTAGAAACCATAAATCCTCACTTTTTTCTTCAGCCATATTACAAGCTAAAAACAAATTATCTTGGCTGATATTTTCTCTAGTGAAATTTTCACTAGTTCTATTTCCCATATCATGCTGCTTCTTTCTACATTCATTAGCATAATGACCATATTTTTTACAATAGTGACATTGGACATTGGACTTATCATACCTCTTTCCTTGAGCATTCTGCTGACCACTCTGCTGGCTGCTGCCTTGGCCTTGATGCTGATTTGGATTGCTCCCCCTTCCTTGAGCATTTACTGGACTGTTCCTTCCACCTCTGTTTTGGCTTCTGCCTCTTCCTCTTTTGTTTCCTCTGCCTTGCCCTCTTCCTCTTCCGAAAGACATCTGGGTCTTAAAGGCATGTTCTAGAGATGATTTTTCACTCCTACCCAATCTCTTCTCATGAGTCATCAGTGATGCATTTAGCTCATCCACTGTGAACTTTGTGAGATCCTTAGTCTCCTCTATGGTGGTGACAATCACATTGAATCTTGAGGGTAGACTCCTCAAGAGTTTTTCCACAATACTCTTATCTTCAAGAGTCTCTCTATGAGATCTTAGTTGTGTGACCATTCCAATCACATGAGTGAAGAACGAGTCAATAGTATCTGACTCTTTCATGCAGAGAGTTTCAAAGTCTCTCCTCAACAACTGAATTTTTGTTGTCTTCACTTTTTCCATGCCTTGATAGGCTGTCTTGAGAGTTTCCCATGCTTCTCTGGATCTCTTGGCTGCTGCTATCCTTGGAAGCACACTCTCATGCACTGCTTGGTACAATAAGAAGAGAGCCTTGGAGTCTTTCTTCTTATTGCTCTTCAGCAACTCTCTTTCTGCCTGAGTTAAATCTTCAAACTCTTCTTCATTTGCTGGCTCTTCAAAGTCATCCTCAACAAATTCCCATAAGTCCTGGGAGACAAATAAGGCTCTCATAGTTATTGACCACTAGTCATAATTTTTCCCATTAAACATTGGAAGATGGATATTTCCCATACCCATACCAGTGATGGCTCCAGCCATTCTGCACTCTTAACTATGATTCAAAAACACTTGACTATGTATTCAAAATAACTTGATTGTTCTGCAACAGTAACACAACAACTGTATAGAGAAATACCTTGAAGTCTTTTTGGCTAAGTCTTCACTCTGTTGGAGAAGTTGCTGCAACAAAGAACTCCTTTCCTTCAGCTTCTTTGATCTTCAAAGAGCCTGGAATAGCTTTGATACCATGTTGGAATATTTAAAATTCCAGAACAATAAATGGAGAATAAAGCTCCCCTCTTCAACATAGAGAAAATATTAAAAATTTCTTCACTAGAGACAGAGTTTTCACTCTAAAAACTATTTCATCAAACTTCAAAAAATTGGTTACAAAATCTCCTCTGACTGAGGGAATACACAGAAAATTTGACTGCTTCAAAACACAGTTCAACAAAAAAACTCACACTCTCTAAAATTTCACTCTATCTGTGCATTTACAACTCACTGTTGTGTGTTGGAAAAATACTCTGTCTCTTCAAAAAATGAACGCACTGTTGTGCAATTCAATTTTTTTTTTTACACTTTGTTGTGTGTAAAAATAAAACTTACAATACAAAATGTACATGGGCCTTTTCTTTTAACTTCTTTTTATATGCCACAACATATAAAAATAAAAACAACTTTTATAAAAAAATAAATTTAAAAAACTAAAATAAAAAACAATTTGACTATGGCCCACGACCTCCCTTTTGAAATGTTCATTTAATATATATGTAAAACATATATATGTGTGGACTGTTCGCACGATTTAAAAAAAAAAAATATTAAAACCAAAATCTATAACGACATCCATCTTTTAAAAACAATGAAATTCTTTGCGGACTTCAAACAGATAACACCAACTTGCATAGTGATTTCGGGTCACAAAAAATCCTGCTGACGTCACCAAAATTGTGACGCAAAATCACTATTAAATCCGCCTTATGATTTTTTCCAGGTCCGATTTTGGGTAGTCGTACGGAAGGCTGAGTGTGACCCGAAATCTCATCAAATCCGCCTCAATAAAATTTCGGGTCCAAAAATTTCAGGTCTGGGACCACTTTCCTTCAGTTTTTAAACTCCTACGCATACAAAATCAAACGCTCTGATATTTAAACCAAAATAGCTCTGTTTTGTGCATATACTTTGTTCTTTCTCAACACACAGGACATGCACCCGAAATAGATTTTGACTGATCAATCAAAATGGCAAGCGGCTCACGTACAGTAACCTGGAGATAGAAATGGAAGGCGGCTTACTATACTTTGGATAGCTGAAAGTAATTTTCAAAACTCCCCCTTACTTTCAGCTGTTGGGTTATCAGTCATACCCAGACATTTCCTAAAAAACTCAAAACTCTTCTACCCCAATGGCTTGGTCAGAATGTCTGCAAATTGCTCTTGAGTTTTGCAGTGTTTCAAAACAATTTCACCATTGTTTACCAATTCTCTGATGTAATGAAAATTTGTGTCAATGTGTTTCGTTCTCTTGTGAAACACAAAATTCTTTGATAATGCAATAGCTAAGCTATTGTCACAATAAATCATTGTAATATCTAGAGCTATCACAAATTCAAGGAAGCAACACTATCTCTCCCTAAATCTCCTCCATATTATTTTTTAGTAGAAAGTGGAGATAAGTTTGACTATCATAACCTTTCTACACAAACTTCTATTTTATTCTTCAAAATGTTTGATTCTTCTTAAAAAAAACAAATTAGATAAGATCATAATGGGTTATAACCTAAGCTATATATGTTGAAAGAAAAGTTGGGACAATTCTATATTATCTTTGATATAAAGATTGTTGATCCAGTTCTAGAAGAAGTTTGGGAAACATCATTTAAGCAGAAAATATCTGAATCATTCAATTTTCCAAATAAAAATCCTAAGACTATTGGTCATTACTTTGGATCTCAACCACACAGAATTGATTTTTCACAATGGAGAAAGCAAATCACAAAAATATATGTTAAAAAAGATAACAGTGAAGTCTCCAAAAGTCATGGAAATTCTTTGTTTATAAATTTTGATTATCTAGACAAAGATTAGATTCTAACACTATTGCAAAGAATTAATTCCTGGGATACCCAGAGGAAAGAAAAAACAAAATCATATTGGAAATATGTTGTGACACAAATAACTTGGGAATTAAGAGGAAATTCTAGGCTATGGTGGGAAAAAATGAGCAGAATAGAACAATCGGATATTTTACACAATTAAAAGCCTTTGGAGTCTATGCTTGTTGCATTATCTCATTAATTCTTATTATTTATTCCTTCAGACAGTGAGCATTATGCACAATTATTTATGAGTCAAATATTATGCAATCTTGATCTTATATCAGAATATTTTTTCACAATGCAAAAATTCTTCTATAAAATCCCAAACTACGAAACCATAGCTTATCTCTGTCACTATATTGCTTCTATTCCTAGGAAAATTATACAATTAGTTCATTAGTCTTTGGAATCACAAGGGATTGCAATAGACACACTTTCTTTATCCGCCCTTCATCAAAACATATTGACTATACTCAGAAATGAGTGTGCAACTTATAAGACTAAGAAAATGTTAAAAAGAAATTAAGTTTTAGCCCAACGCTTTGTGATTCTTTCAATGATACCTACCGGTTTGGATGCTATAAGAATCCTACATCCAAGGATTCTCACAAAAATCAACATGTAGAATGAAAATGCTTACCATCAAAAGATAAAAGGTACTATAAATCTAGAAAATTCCCATCTTCATATAAGCCCCCATTTAAAAAATCCCGTTATATTTTTAAGAAAAGACAGAGGCCATCCAAACGTAAAAAAAAATGCTTTATTTGTGGAGAAAGAGATAACTCGGAAAAAAATTGCCAAACAAAAGAAAGGAGCAAATGTCAAGATTATTGAATTATTTAATTCATTCCATAATGCTGCAGAGTGGGAACCGGTTTCAGAATCAAATTCTGAATGTGAATTTTTTTTATACTTAGTTCAAGTGACATTCAAGAATTGGAGAATGACCTCCATAAATTGTCTGTAGAAAGAAGTGAAAGTGAAGATTGTACATATCTATGTGATTGTATTATGTATTTTTGGTACATAGGAAAGATAAAAAATTTGCAAAAACAAAAATATACTTTGAATGTTGGATTGGTAATCCAAAAAAGACGAATTCAAGGAAAAATTGATGAATTAGAAAGAATATTTTGTTAATCCAATCCAGGAAAATAAGAATAATTCGATCGATAAGAATGGTTCAAACCATTTTATGCATCCATTATACAACCCCCTCATCAACAATTTACCGAATAGCACTTGACATAACAAATTAAGAAAACAAAAGAAGAAATTGTAGAAATATCTAAATAGATTCGAATGATCTTCTAATGTATTAAAATATAATACTAAATCAATTCTACAAATTGCAGAAACCAATTACAATCGCACAATAACATTAATAAGAAAGATAAAGAATATTAATCGCACACAAATATTTATCTTAGGAAAGCTTGAGTTAAAAACCCTGCTATTTGTATATTGCATAAAGTCAAAAACATGAAACAACACAATGTTATTTCCCTTCCCAAGAAGCCTTTGCACTCTGCTGACTCTCTCACTTTGAACTAAGTAATTTTTCTCCAATATTTAATGATTTCCTTACCCCTGCTTGACCATCCTTTCTCGCGCATGACTGGGCTAATTGAGCCTCTATTAATTAGGAAAATCCCATCGATAAGTTTTCCAATACATCCAAGGATTTTTTATGACCTCATGCATGACCTTTACAATTTTCTATTATGAAACCAACTCAAAAGATAGAAGAAAAGAGAGATCAACGCCTTAGAATTCAGCCACTTTGAGGGGGCAACTTCCTTTACATTACATAAATGAACAATTATTTGATGATACAAATGACAAAACCTCCTTTCTATATATAGGAGTCCATGGGGTCACAATATAATCCTATCTGGCCTAATAATAATAATGTAAGGGCTCAATAATAACAATATGGGGGTTACATGGGTACAACAATAACCATAAGGGGCATACACTAACAATAATAAGGGACTACAAATATAGGGACCTAACATGCCTTTCTCCTTCAAAAAACTGTTGTCCTCAACACTTAAGTAGCTCTAGATGATTCTGTACAAAATTCTTATCCTCCCATGTAGAACCTTCAATGGGTAAGTTCCTCCACTTGATGTGATACTCTGAAATTGATCGATTTCGAAGATGTCGAGTTCTTGTTTCCGTGACTACTTTAGGTTCCAATATGATTTTTCCTTCCTCATCAAGTTCTGCCAATATTGTTTGGATTGGAATTTTTTCACCTATAACCTTCTTTAAGCGTTAAACATGGAAAATTCGATGCACTCGAGAAGAAGCAGGAAGCTACAATTTGTATGCCATAGTACCAATATTTTGCAACACCTTGTAAGGACTATAGTACTTTGGTGATAATTTATTATCCTTCTTAGCTTGCTTGTTGGATATTTGTTTGTATGGTTGTAGCCGTAAAAATTCCTAGTCTCCTACATAAAAACTTCTCTCTCCCCGATGTTTATTTGAATGTTGTTTCATTCGATTTTGTGCAAAATTTAGGTTATCCTTTAAGAGTTGGAGAACTTGTGGTTGATGCTCGATGTCATCTTCCACTGCTTGAACCTTAAAATTTTATGTTAAAGATGATATGATGGATGGTAGATGATATCCATAAAGTGCCATAAATGGGGTAATTTTTGCTACAGTATGGAAGGAAGTTTTATACCACCATTTAGCGAGAGGTAACCAATTGACCCATTGTGTCTGTTTATGAGATACAAAACAACAAATATATCCTTCCAAATATTTGTTAACTATCTTAGTTTTCCCATCGGATTGAGGATGGTAAGATGAGCTATGAGCTAATTGAGTACTCGAACAAGAAAATAATTTTTTCCAAAAACTTCTAGTAGAAATGGGATCTCTGTCGCTTACAATAATATTTGGGTTTCCGTGTAGATTTTGAATTGGTTCCATAAATGCAGTAGCAACTGTACTTGATTTAAATGGATGAGCTAATGCACAAAAGTGTGCATACTTGGTAAGTCTATCAACTACCACCATGATGACACTCTTTCCTTCGGATTTAGGTAAAATTGTGATAAAATCCATTGATATCTCCTTGGAACGTTGCCTTGGAATGGATAAAGGTTGCAGAAGACCACTCTTAATTTTCTCAAATTTATTTTCCTGGAAAACCAAACATTCAGCCACAAAATTTTGAATATCAGATCTAAGGCCATCCCAAAATAATTCTTTCTTCACCCTATGGTAAGTTTTTAAAAATATTGAGTGTCCTCCTAAGGGAGAAGTGTGCAATTCCTAAAGAATCTTTTGTTTTAGTTGGAAATTTTTACAAAGATGTAAACGATATTTGTACCATAAGGAATCATTTTTCCAACTAAATGTATCAGATGTACTAGATCTTGCTATAAATTTTGAATGAGGGTCCACATTTCTTTGTACTCCCTTCATTTATCCCTTGCTTTCGTTATCCAACCTATTTGGATAATAGAAATGGAACAAAACAATTCTTCCGCCTCTTCATCCTTTCTTAAGAGTGCATCTGAAACAACATTTAACTTCCCTTTTTTGTATATGATTTCAAAATCACAACCCAACACCTTTGTGACTCATTTTTGTTGCTCTTCCGAATATATTCTTTGTTCCAAAAAGTATTTAAGACTATTATGATCAAATTTTACCTTGAAGTGTCTTCACATTACGTAAGGTCGCCATTCTTTAGTGCATGTAGTATTTCCAACATTTCCTTATCATAAATAGATTTATGTAAATACTTTCCTTTGATTGGACGAATTTCAAAGGCAATGGGTTTTCCCTCTTGCATTAAAACTGCACCAATTCCATTTCTTGAGGTATCACATTCCACAATAAAGGTTTTTGTGAAGTCTGGCGTAGCTAAGACTGGTGCTAGGCACATTGCCTCTTTAAGATGTTCAAAGACCGTAGTTGCTTCAGGATTCCATTAAAATGAATCTTTCTTCATTAATGTTGTTATAGGTGTTGTTATTCTCCCATAATTCTTAACAAACTTTCGATAATACCTTGTTAGCCCAAGAAATCCTCACAATTGCTTTATGGTTTTTGGGAATTTCTATTCCTTAATGGCTTTAATTTTGTTAGGGTCTACTTTAACACCCTCGTGAGATACAATATGACCCAGATATTCCACCTATTGTACTCCAAACAAACATTTGGAGGTCTTTGCTTATAATTGTTTCTCCTCCAATAGTTTGAGCACCCTGTCAACATGTTGAACATGATCCTTCCAAGATTTGTTGTAGATTAGTATATCATCAAAACTTCCTAACACAAATTTTCTACAGAAGGGTTTGAAAATGGAATTCATCAACCCTTGAAATGTAGAAGGTGCATTGGTAAGGCCAAAATGCATGACCAAAAATTCATAATGACCCTTATAAGTTAGAAATGTTGTTTTCGGAATATCTTTAGTCTTCATTCTAATTTGATGATATCCTGAACGAAGATCAAACTTGGTAAAACAAATTTCTCCATGTAATTCATCAATTAATTAATCAATCACAAGAATGGGAAATTTATATTTAATAGTGAACTTCACTACAAGAAAAAAGGACATTGGTGAGGGTCATGTTTGTGAAGGACCTTTAAAGTCAATCACCAATGTCACGTATGGTGACGGTCCTTAAACAAACATTATTGTAAGTGCATATAGTGATGGTCCTTTAAGGTTTGTCACCAAAGCCATTTTAAATTACACTTTTTGTGAGGGTTTTTAATGGCCCGTCACTAATTCTCTCTATGGTGACACTTCTAGTGATGACCTTTTATTGACCCTCACCAATGCTCTTTTGGTGATGGTCGAAAAATTTTCATCATCATTGATCATTCCAATGAGTTTTTGATGACTCTATGTGAATGTTACTATATTATTTGTCAAAAGATAATGACTTAAGACCATTGTTGTGGAGTATTTTTCATTATCTTTCCAAGGCCATATAGTGGTTTGAGTTAGAAAATTTGTATCATTTCCCTCAAATAATGAGAATATAGTTTTCCTATGAGTTAATACATCATTCATTTCTATTAGTTTTATTATCTAACAAATTCCATTTGGATAAAGTTTCACTCGTGTGTGTAGAAGTTATATTATTTAATGCATAGTCAACATTTTTCAACTCTATTAATGAGAGATATATAGCACTCCTCAACACTCTTGTCACGTCTTAACATGGTTTGGCACACACTAACACTCCTTGGAACCTCACATGTCTTATAATATCTTTGTACCTAGAACATATTTCCATGACTAGGACACCCAAGCACATGTTTTCAGGCCCTAACATAGCATAACACTCCCCTAGCATGTGTTGTCATGCCTTGTAGGCCCTAGCATGCTCTGGAACACTCTAGCATGCATTAACATACATGAGCACTTGGCACAAATTGGAACTTGAGATGTTTTGGAACCTATTATTATTGTGCCTAGCATGCCCATTTCGAAAAAGATAAAGTCCTGACTTATTAACCCTTTTATGTGTTCATTTCCTTGCATTTTAGCTTGGTTCTTATTTTTATTTCCTTAATACTCCTTGACACATATTGGAATACCCTCGCACGCTACACATCCTAGCATGCCTTATCATATTGCATGTCTTGGAACTATTTGGCACATGTTAACACACATTGGAACTCCCTAGCAGACTCTGCCACTTCTTGATGTTAGTATGAATCTTTCGTTGGAAAAAGACCACTTTAGCTATGCATAGCCCTAACATCAATTATGGATGCCAATATATTTAAATCTGCAGTTAGTTGATCCAAATAAAGTTGCACAAATCCAGATCTATGCATAAAAGACATTAAGGAGTGAAAATAAAATGTTGCTCCATGCATCCAATAAATAAGACAAGAACAATATATTTGAAAGAATTTTTATCTTAAAGGGGCACCTGAGAGGAAAAAAAGAAAGGCGTTTCCAATTCTCCTCAATTGGATGGGTTCTTGAAAGTCCTCAGCATTTTAGATCTAAAATTTCTCTCTCTTGTTAGTGTAGAAAACCCAGACAAAACATAGAACTCAAAGGGAGCTCACAAAGCAAATGATAAAAAATGTGACAATGATAATGGCTCAAAGTCAGACCAAGAGTATAGATCCAGAGTGATATAATGCAATGAAAGGTGAAAAATGAATGGGAAAACCCTTCTATTTATAACAAAATATTAGGGTAGTCTAAAACTTGGTGCATGAATAAAATATTATTAACCAAATTCTAGAACCACCTTTTAGGAATATTTTATTATATTTTTTGGAGGGAAAAGGATTTTGACTTGGGTAAAATATTTTGTTTATAAATAATAAATAAATAAATGATTTATTTATTATTTTAAGGAAATGGTGGAGATATAATTAAATAAATAATGATTTATTTAAATATTTGTAAATGATTTAGTCAAATTTAACTAGGAATATTATTTAAATAGGGATTAAATAACTTATTCCTAGGAAACAATTAAATAAATAAGGATTTATTTAATTGATTTCCTTGTTTTGGGTTAAATATGACCAGGAATAATAAGTAAATTGATGTTTAACTAATTATTCCTTGAGTAAATATAAAAAAATATAGATTTGTTTATTATTTCCTTTTGGGATTTCCTGTTTAGACCATAAACAACTTAATAAAGGTGTTTTACTAAGTTATTTCACATAGTGAAAGCAATTTTACTTAGGGTAAAATTGGTCTTACATGGTGTACATGCGTCCATCTAATTATTATAGGTTAGATGACCAAAAAATGGTGTAACAGATTGCCCCCCAGTGTGCGAGTGTTAGGAGAAAATCGTATGACCGAAGTACATTGTAAGAACTCATTCACCAGACATCAAGTGGGAAGTCAGAGAGAGAAATGTAAGGTAGTCTAATGTGCTGAAGGACGAGACCCTGAGGAGACAAGACTTACAGGTCCAACAAGTCTCTTTTTATGAGATGGTACTTGTGCTAAAGACGGTGGGGGAGGCATACCTATGCCCGCCGAGACAAAGTACAAAATAATAATGCGTCCAGTAAACAAGGAACTGAATTGTAAAGTACATGTTGGCCTAAACATGAGCCAGATAAAAGATATAATGAGGAATCCCACATACATGTTGTGCCTGGGATAACAGCCAGGACTTATAAAATAATATCTGAGTATATGAGATACAAATATAATCCAAATGCCCCCTATACACGGGGAAGGGCTCATGAAATCTGACTGATACATGCAAATCAAAGAGGTGCTGCAAGTGGCTAAGGCCAACATCATCAAATATATGGAGTTGCATCGAAGGCTGCAATGAAGAGGTCATCCGGGCATGTGGGGGGCTACCTGCAGGGCCACCCCCTCATGAGGGTTGAGACATCTCACACACACCCAAGAATCACCAATAGCTACTGCTGCATCACTGGACCATCAAGTATACGGATATCGATCATGCGAACAAGTGTGGAAGCTGGAACCAAGGTACACTACCCTCTAGACCTGTCTTCTAGAATGAATGAGCTGCTGTCGATAGAAGGAGGTCTGCCATAGGTGAGACAATAAGGGATCCTCAACGAAGGCACAAGAGAAAATAGTAGAGTGATGGAGAGACTGACACTAATGATGATGATGAAATGGGGGGGACTGAGTAGCGAATGGACGACTTCCCTTGTTAGATCATAAAGGGCATGGATGACCTGGCAGCGACTGACACAATATCATGAGGGATAGGGGACAGTGGGGTGGAAGGACATAATGTGCGACACGAGAGAGGGACTAAGCAATGAAGGATGGATGACTAAGGTAAGATACAAAGGGACTCGAGATAGACTCCATGAATGTGATGAGGACTCAACTCGGATGCTCTAAAAAAGGGTGACTCGATGGTGCTGCCACACAGTAAAGGTCCAATGGGGGACCATAAAAAACATGAGTACAAGGGGGTATCTCATGACAAAAATTGACACGAACAAGGACAAGTAAGGAGGCAAAATGGTGCCTCAAGTACAAGTGTTGTAAGTGAGGAAATCCGATTTTCAAGAGAGGTGAAGAGACCCTTCTTGGGAAAAATGTGTCCTGGTGAAGTATCAAGGTACTAAAAACTAATAGGTACCCAGAGCTCATGAACAGGCCAGGTCGCACTTTTTGGGGTCTGTTCTGTGACCTGGGTAGCAGGTACTGGGCATAAAATTGCGACTTGTCCTAGGAAATCACCTAAAAAGTGCGACCTGTCAGAGAAAGGGGGTTTCAGTGTTGTTTTTGGCTGAGATCTGGGATTTAGATAGTTGAGGGGCATAGGTGCTCCCAAGCATGTTGTGGTCATGCCGAAATGTATTTAGAAAAAGGGGAATCTAAACACATTTTAATGATGTGGTGCGCCATTTTTTTTCGTTATGGTTATGCAGTATGAGAAAGGAAATGGAGGATTACCAATCTCTTTTAGTACTCCATATATGAATCAAATGGAGTTTAATTTTTTGGGTTGTCATAACTGGTGTCATTATTGCAAAGAGAGGATTTGGATATAGTGAACTGATGCTCTTCTAGCAAACCCATAGGTTGGTCAACAACAATGTCTAAGAGACCGGGTTGCTGATGTAAGATGAAGGAACAATAAAGGGTATCATCCCTAGAGTGATCTGAAGTGATATGAGACACGACTAGATACACTAGGAGAGTTGTGGAGAATTGCTTCGCCTGGTCTCTCAAATATGGGTGCCCCCTTACCCAAAAATTGGGTTTCAATGTAATGGCCACAAGGTGGATGTGGTTCAAAAGCAAGGGTGCGATGTAAGGGGGAATAGATAAAGTCAGTGGTGTGGATTTCTTCCATAATGTCATCATCGCGATAGAAGATGGGGTGACTGGTGGAAGAAAGACCACTTGACGCGGCGAAGCTACTTGACTCATCATCATGAGAAGAGAGTTTCACATGCGCCTCGTCAGAAGGGGTGACAGAAGAGTAAGCAGATAAAGGATCTACCAATGATAAGCCTAGGGTGATCACGGAAGGAAATTCAAGTGAAACAACAGGGGAGGATTCAGAGGGAATGTTCCCCGAGGGTCTCATGGATGATGATAGGTAGAAAATGGTGGATGAAGGTTCCATCATCTCGACATCAGGAGGGGGAATTTCAATGGGAGTAGTCATGTCTAGTAGTTCAGCCGAAGCAACACGTGTAAATAGGGAAGAGGTGGACTCGTTGTGCTTGGCCTCGAATTGGCGGACCGCGGCAAGAGAGGTGCGGAAGTCCTCGAGGCATGGAAAAAGGTGGGTGTAATGGCCATGGAGATCACACAAATCACAGGGGTGGTTGGTGTGAATAGTCTTGGGGTTTTTGGCCGTGGTCGCAGAAGGAAAAAAGGCTTTCGGGGCCGTGGACTCAGGGAACGCGACATTAATCATGGGCTTGAGATGAGGCAATTTAGGATAGGTATGGTGGTGTGACCAACAACATCACACAAGGAACACTGGATGGTATGCTTTGGAGGCTGAGGAGGGGCAGGGTTTGTCGGGGCAGCCTTGTCCTTTGATGCCCCCTTGCGAGCTTTGCCCTTCTTACCTGAAGCGGTCACAATAGGAGGTGGTTCTTGTTGAGGTGACTGAGGCACTGTTGCAGCAGGAGAAGTCATGGGGACTGGTTGAACCAGGGTTAAAGGAAGATAAGGTTTTGGTTGACCAGGCAGGGTTGTGGCTGGAGGATCAAGGTACCAGTCGGGAATCCCAAGGGTCAGGTTAGGAAGACAGAGGGTGGCCATGACAGGTGCTGTGTACACTCTTGGTGGGGGAGCTAGGAATGGTATCTGACCAGAGGGGTAATGGCCAGGTGGGATGGCTCCTAAATGGCTAAGGCTTGGAGGAACCATTCCAGGAGGATAAAGAGGCTCATGAATACCAGCTGTAGGAGAAGGGCCAGAAGGAAGAGGTCTGGATAGTTGAGGCGAAGGGCTAGGAGCAAGTTGCGGTGAGTGAGGTTGAGGTTGAGTTTGTTGACTAGCTGAAGCAGGCCATTTAAGGTCAGCCCGAGATGATTTCATCATGCAAACATTCGCTAAGCTGGGATCCGAGACAAGAGGAGGAGGAAGACTAGGGAAGGTTCCAAGCAAGGAGGAGTCTTTGTAGACGCTGGGGGAGACACTGGTTGTTTTCTTATTGGCTACAGAAGAGATGGTCGACTCAAGGGAAGCTTGAGAGTTGGGCTCATGATATGTCAACTGGTCAATGGTGACTATATTTCCATTATGAGGGGGAAACATCTTGCAATGAACTGCGGATGGGACAGCAGACATGGCATAAGTGTAGCTATGCCCCAAAAGAATGTTATAATTAAGAGGGGCATCGACGACTTCAACGTCAATGAAAAACGTCTTTCCCGCAAGAGTGATAGGGAAATTACAGAAGAGGCCAATGGGATGGGAGGCATGGCCATCCCATGCACGAAGGGTGATGGTGGAAGGGGCCAGCTCAGGAGATAGGAGTTGTTTCCAAACCGAAGCAGACATGACGTAGGTAGATGCCCCTTCCTCAATAATACACCAAGCTACCTTAGCGTTTCGGATTTTGACTGGGATTTGGAAAGCGACGAAAGTAGGAAGGGGAGGATGATCTGACTGACAGGCGTTGAAAACAATGAATTAGTCATCAGTAGGATCTACAACACCCATGGCGGATAGTAAAGCCTTCCTTTGATAAGGGCATGACTGGAGGAGTTCCAATGTGGAAATTGCGGCAGGGGACTGTGCCAAATCATCTACTACGCTATACGAATGGGCAGCTTGACCAGAAGCAGCATTTCGGCATAATGGTCCCTTAGGAACCTTTGTAAGGACCTCAACTTTGGGTTGAGGGATCTGCAAAGGACCATTTGGTGTCTAAAGAGGCTCTGTAGGACCTGAAGAAGGTGAGTCGGGGGTAGATGAAGCGGGAGGCGTGGGGTACTGACGAGACTGAGTTAGAAGGTTAAGGTCGATAGTGAGAGGGTGATCAAAAGTCATCATGAGAATTTGGTAATCAGAGGAACCAGAAGGGGAAGGTTGAGTGGTTTCCAGGCCAATAGAAACTAGCCCTCAAGATTTTGTTGGCTGTTGTCTTCCAGTACAAATGACCTCCACACTCTCCTTCATGGAACTCATGCTTAACCTTCTCTGCATCATACTCAGACAAACATTTAAGCAATAAACCACTTGAATTTTTCCAATAAAGACATCTATCTATAATGCAATAGTTTACTGCTTTTAATTTTATGAACCTTGCCTTTGTTTTTGTCAAACCAGGAGGCGTATTTAAATTAAGAAAAACATAAATAATATCAGCATACCAAGGGGAGTTCATAAAATGGTCTTCAACAATGGGAGTTGAGATTTCCTCTTGATCATTAAAAGAATTAATCATATTAATATCAAGAACTTCAAAATTTGATTAAGCCATTAATCTAGCTGGACCTTGGCCTTTGATGAGTTTAGTGGGATTTATCTCTAAATCATATTCAAGGAGAACAGAAATCCACTTTCCTCTTTTACCATCTGGGTCCTGTGTTAGAATGTCTTTAACAACTGAGTTTGGGACAAATGCAATGATGTGTGAGTGAAGGATGTATACTCTGAAGTCTTTCAAAGCTTTAACCAAAGAAAAAGCTTGCTTCTCCATAATATTATACTTTAGAGGGGCATCTCTCAATGCCTTACTAAATAATACAATAGGTTGCTCTTGTACTTGTGGATTTTTCTGTAAGAGGACAACAACTATGGTATGTTATGATGCAAACGAAAAAATATAAAAATATTTTGAAAAATCAAGACTTATTAGAACCGGTGTTTTGGTTAACACTTGTTTCACCAGCTCAAAGGACTTCTTTTCTTCCAAGGTCCATTTTACCCCTTGATCCTTCTTCAACATGCTTGTGATATTTCTAAGGAGATCAGCTAAGTTTTCGGATGAACCTTCTCAAAAAGTTAATCTTTCCAATGAAAGATTGCAACTCTTTGATGTTTTGAGGATGAGAGATTTGCAATATGGCCTCAATCCTTTTGGGATCTATCTTAATACCCTCTTCTGAAATGATGTGCCCAAGAAGTTTACCTTCTTGGAGCCCAAATAGTGTCTTCTTAGGGTTTAAAGATATCCCAAAATTTTTACATTTCTCGAAAACTCTTCATAAATGTGCTAAGTGCTCTTCATTTTTTTTTTAAAACATAGTGACATCATCAAGGTATATAGTGATGAAGAAGCCCAGTTCCTCCGAGAATGCTATGTCCATGGCTCTCTGAAAATTTTCTCCAGCATTCATTAGACCAAAGGGCATTTTCACATACATGAAAGTGCCCCATGGTGTAGTAAAGGATGTCTTTAATTGATCAGCAGGGTGAACTAACATCTGATTGTACCCTGAATAGCCATCAAGCAAAGAAATTCTTCTAGACCCTACCACTCTTTGTAAAATATGATCCATCTTAGGTAAAGGGTAGTTGTATTTTAAAGAAGCTTTGTTTTAAGTCTCTAAAGTCTATACAAAGCCCGATCTCTCTATTTTTCTTCCTAACTGACACCAGATTAGACACCCACTCAGAATATCTAATAGGGACAATAATACCAGCTTCATACATTTTCCTGATTTCCTTCTCAACCAGAGGCAACAGAACAGGGTTTATTCTGCGCAGTTTCTATTTGAATGGTTTTTGGTTTTCTTTGAAAGGAATTTTGTGCTATATTATTTTAGTGTCATAGGATTTCAGATCTTCATAACTCCACGCAAAAACATCAGAAAATTCTTTAAACTTCTCTATGTATTTGAGTTTAATGTGAGCTGGTAAAGTCTTAGATAGTTTGATCATTTTCGGTTTAAGTTCACTGCCTGTATTGCACTCTTCCACTTCAGTCTCTACAAATTCCAGTTTTGGCTTCTTGGCCACATCGTTAAAATCAAAAAACTCTTCTAAAGGTGCAAGACCTCTAGGCAGACTCTGATCTTTAGAGTGCAGAGTTTCTAACTCCTCTGTTTCTAACTCTGCATTCAATTCTGTTTTGTTTTTAAGTTTGCTTGTTAGAAGATTAATATTGACAAGCTCAGGAGACGACTCTTCTTCACCAGGAAAATTTTCTTCACTGCAGTCTGTATCATAATCTGAGTCTGAACTGCTTAGTTCGAATTCATTTTTGAATTGCATGAAGTCTTCTATTTTTTTGTCCCCGTCGAACACTTGCCAATATTTTTTGTTATTAGGTACGGCTGGTCTGAATTTTATTTGAGTTGTGCAGTATTTGGTTTCATATGGTGTTAAGCATGTTCTGGCTGCAAAGGCTAAATTGTGGGGGGCAATATTTCTTTTTCTTGGGACAAAAATCAGTTGGGACTCCTCAAATGTTTTTAAAAGGTCCATGACATCGTTTCGGTAGGCCCTCAGTCTTGGGTGATTTGCGTTGTATTCTCCATTGACTTACCTAATGACTAACTCTGAATCGCCATACACATTGATTCTTGTGGCTCCTAACTTTTTCAAAAAATGCAAGCCTAGAAGTAGGGATTCATATTCCGCTATGTTATTGGAACAATAAAAGTTTAATTTGCAGGAAATGCTTTCAGTGTGGTTATTCTCAGTGTTACATATCCAGACACCTGCACCAACGTTGGTCTTAGTGCAAGATCTGTCAAAATAAATACTCCATAGAGGACTAGTCTCGATTTTATCATTTGGGTTAATATGCTCTTCAATAAGTGTGCTATCGAATTGTTCTTGGAGGTCATCACACTGTTGAAATTGTTTTAAATCCTCAGATTTTTTATTGGGTTGAGGACTGCTTTCTTGACTCTCAATGTTTAAAAGAAAAGTACACATGATTTGTAGCTCAAGACCTATGTTTTTTTTGCTGGAATCTACAGATTCAACAAAGTGTTGAGATACTCCTAGATTATCTTCTTCCTCCTCTCTATCTGTCATTAAATCAGACAAGGTCACTTGTTCTCTGAAAGTTTCATCATTGAAAAGGATAAATGAATCCAGGCCTGTGTTTACAGAATAAAGGGGAGATTTCTGTGGTCTGTCCTGACTTGTAACCGTGTATTGCATATGAGACTCCCTGTAAAGTCTTCTTGTCTGATTTAAAACAGGGATAGTCACATAGGTCATGTCCATTTACATAGTCCCTTGTAACTTATCCCCCCAAGATCTTGATAATAAAATTCGATACTTTGGGGGAACATCAGCCACAACAATATCCATTACTAATCATTTGGCTGGAATCTGGGCTAAGTTAACACAGAGGTCTTTGATTAATCCTAAACATTTCACTCTGCTTGAGTCGAAGGAGTAGAGGTCTTTGTAAGGTCTGGTGATTTGAAGGCCTAGGCTCTCCATGACAGCGTTGGGCATTAAATTATGAGAGGCACCTGAATCATGCATAGCATTATGTAAAATCTTGTCATGAACATTTAAAATTATATAAAAGGGAGGAACAGGTCCCTCTTGATATCTAACTTCAATCTTAGGACCAAAAATGAGCTCTGGCTGGTCATCATTAAGATTGACTGTGTCATTATTATCCTCAATATTTAAAGCCTTCAAAATTTGGGTTCTATATACATTTTGGGCAGCTAACTCAGTCAGGGGAACAGAGATTTTAATCTTTGGAATTTCTTGATCTAGGCTGAAAGGAATTTGGTTCTTTGAAGAACTTGTCTCAGCCTTATTAGCTATCACTCTGTCAGCAACATCAGCTTGCTGATTTGTTCTATTTACATTTGACAAAATGGTTTTAACGGGACTACTAGCTGAAATGTTAGTACTACTAATGTCCGCACTCTGTTTTTCATTGTTTTGAGTGCCTTTCTCTTTACCTTTATCAGAATTCACAGCTACTATTTTTTCCTTCTGTTTGACAACTTTAGGCTTGATTGGAGTGTTGTTTTGTGAAGATTTTTCAGAGGTTTTGGTGTTGGGAGTTTGTTGACTGGTTTTGCTTCTAAGGTCATAGTCTCTTTGAGACTCTATGATGACATTTTCCATGTCTTGATAATAACTTTCATCATCATTTATTTTGTCATCATAAGGTGTATAAAGACCTTGTTTTCTATCATAATGAATCTCAAAGTCACATCATCTACCCCCAACATGTTTATATCACCTTCCTCTGTTATCTCATATGTTTCCTCAACCTCACTTACATAGTTTTGATGAAAGGGAGGAGTGATCTGTTGATCATCTTCCCTGGGTCTATTTGGAGGTTGGTTCCTTCTAAAATTCTGATTCTGGTTCTGGTTTCTATTTTGAGGAGCAGTTTGGTTTTGACTGGCTTGTGCTCTCTCAAGGATGCTCATTTTATTTATCATCTCTTCCATCATTCTCTCCATCTTTGAGTTGTAAGTAGAGGGTGTAGATTCCTCTCTAAAGGAAAATCTCTTTTCATTTTTCATTCTTTCTCTCTTCTCCATCAAGTTGACTTCCACAGAGAGAGCACCCTTTTGCATCTCTTCAAGAGTTGCAGGATCTCTCTCTCAGCTGATAGGCCATCTCAGGGTCAAACCCTTCAAGAAAATTGTTTAAAGCTCAGCCTTGTGGATGTTTTAGATATGGAGAAAGTGCATTATATACACTGTTAAATCTGGTGCAATAAGCTTGTACACTTTCCCTGGTGTTTCTATGGAGGTTCTTGTAATCAGAAAGGATTTGGAGAGGATTCTTCTTTACTTCCCACTTGTTTAATAATGTCTGTTGGAAGGCTTGGAGATCATTGATACTATGGGGGGTTAAGCTTTTAAACCATTTTTTTACCTCCCCTCCTAAGCTTTGAGCAAATAATCTAAGCTTGACAGAATCATCATCAATTTCATTTCTGTCAAAGTAGTCATTCATCCTATCCACATGTTGTGATGCAGTTGTAGCATTGCTAGCATCATATAATGGAATTTTGGATTGATATTCCTGTGGAAGATTTACTAATGGTACATGAAGGACTAAGGGAGCATAACATGCAGCCATGGCAGGAGGTGGAGGTGGATTTACAAGAGGGAAAGTGGGCTGGAATGGGGTGGTTTGAACAGTGGATGTAGGGTGAGAAGAAGTGGATGGAATAGGAGTAGATTGCTGAGCTGATCTTGGATGAGAGACACCTAAGTTGTGAAGGAAATGTAAATCAGGAGGTGTTGTTTCTCTACTACCAGGATGTTCACTTGTTTCAGGAGATGAAAGTGAAGAATAAAAATCTAACTGATCTAAATCATTAAGAGACCTAGTTCTAAATGGATTTACTAAGTCAACTTGTGATTTTTGTAGAGCTGAAAGATTTTCAGGAATTGAATTAGCTCTCAAGGGTGATCTGAAAACAGTTGATAATTTAATCCTAGGAGACTTCCTAAGGATAGTTTTTGGGTTATCAAATATCTCAGGTGGATTAGGGTCAGGATAGGCTCTAGTGTGAATCTTTCTAGGAGCCACTATGATGTGTTTTTCAGACCCAAATAAATAAGAAAAGTTCAACCAGGTATGACAGTCTTTAAATGGTCAACTAATCTGTTCACACAAATTTTAATCCTACAGTCCTCTAACTGAGTTTGAATGATATTACAATGATTAGGGTTCCTCCCAGTGGAGTCTTAAGGTCTGTTCAGGATTGTGGAGTCGCCAAGTGGAACTTTTTAGCTCCTAAGGAGGTAAAAGGTTTTATGGTCCACCACCATGTTTATTGGATACCAATCTAAAATATTTTTGGGTTTTATGAGTTATTTTTCAGTTTTGTGGTTTCTGAGAGTGTCCTAAATCTGTTTCACAACTTAGCTACGGTTATGAGATAAAGACAGTGTACTCTTATGGCTAAGCCAACTATTTTTTCAAGGTTAGATAAAGCTCGATGGGAATCCTAGGGTTTGCCTAGTTTGTCACTGATTCAAACAAGTTTTACCATTACTACCATTTCTTGGTAGTGCTTGAAAAGGCTGCTTTTACTCACAAGGTTTTATAAATTTTTTAAGGGAACCTAAGGTGAAAATTCAACTTTGATCCCCCGTGGAGTCGCCGGAAATGTTAGCACCCTGTAATCAGCAAGATTGAAAAATTCTGACTACAGGGAGAACATTATTTCAACCGCTTTGGGATTCTAGGATCTAGCCCTCCTAAATCCGAAGAGGGATCTCTCCAATAAGTGCAAAGATGGATTTGTCTTTGAAGTTTTGGATAATGATATTAGGCTAGTTATGAAGGCCGAGGGTTTGTTTTGTTTTTGGATGGTTGAGCATGATTACTGTTTGAGGTGGAAAGTTCTAAGTGAAAAGAGTTTCAAAGGTGTGAAGTTGCAAGCAAACAAAACAAGCTTTGGCCAGAAAGATAGATAATTGCAAGTTTTAGTCCATTGGGTTATGGAGTCATAATAGGGTTTAATTGAAACAGCAAGGGGCAAGAGTGGTCCATGGGGCAAGTCATCTATGTCTAAGGATCTCTTTAAAGTTTGATTTATGGAATGAAATGAGACAAAAAGAAGGGGAATTAAACAGATGAAGAACAAAGAGTAGTCTAGGATCTGGTAAGTAATTTGAAACTAGCTAGCTTTTGATCCACTTTCAATAGAAAACATAATAAAAAATAGAGGGAAACTTCAAGGCAACTGTTGGAGTAGAAACCAGCGGGTCAGTCTCACCACAAATCCTCTCCTAGCTCTGCTCTACTTGGTTACTTTCAAGACAAACACAAAGATAACATAGAATGGCCTAAGATCTCGAACGTACTTTTAAACTTGCCAGCTTTTAACACATTCCAAGGGAAACTTTCAGACAGTATTTTGGGATAAAACTAGGACCAGGGCACACCATATCCTCCTTAGTTTATCTCTACTTAACATATAATGAAAATAACATTTAAGAATAACAACTAGGTCAGACAGTAGGACGAGGGAACACCAACATTCCTATGCTTGAACTGAATTAGGTCATTCCTAAATAACACAGGTTGGAAGAAAACATACAGATAAAGATTTTCAGTCAGAGAAGGTTACTGATATACAATAGGTCCTAAATCTATGAATTCTATTCCTTATAATAGAAAATGAACACAGTGAAAACAAAAGTAAAATAACAATTCACAATGAGAAATAACATCACCGTCGACATAGACCAGGATCCCATAAATCAACTTGTATTGATGCTCAAAACTAGTTACAGCTTTAAGTCCAATGCTTTAGTTTAGCAATCATCTACACTTCCCAGACTAACTTATCTATCATAAGCAGAGCTCCAAGATCCAGTGAACACTATTTACAGGTAAAAGTCTCAAGCTTAATTACATTTCAAAGTTTAGCAACCAACTCAACCAACCCCTCTCTCATCTTCTCCAGTAGAATTTATAGAAGAATGAGGAGGTGAGATCTGATAAAATATCTCCAAAGATAATTAATACAGACTTAATGGCTTCTCGGCCTTTGGGGGCTTGATGAAGAAGTTTACATAGGTGTCCTCTGTATTGAATAATTTACATTAATATTTGGTGGGAGCTCTTTTTGACTTTTGAGGCTCTCTGTTATGTTAAAGCAACTCTGCTGATATTTTGTCATTAAGTTAATTTTCAGAATTAACTTTCTGGCTGCGCTGAGGCAAATATTTGATCTTGATCAATAACTTCGGCCTCTGTTTGAATGCTTTGAGGCACAGGTGGAACTGTGGTAGCTGGGAGGAATCAATTTGCCTAAGATGTGGTGGCAGAGGCTTTCCTGTCCGATAAACACTTAGGATTTTCTTTTAACTGTGTCTTAATTGGGAGGATTAGGCTTTTGATAATCAATCTTAGCTGTAATCCTCATGAATTTTTCTTCAATCTTCCATTCTGGTGTGTTCTGTCTTCGACACTAATAATATTTGATTTTTGATTCATTTATTGTGTTCTGTCAGTGTGTAGTGTTGCACAGGGATCGTGCGGAATCAGTGCCTTGGGAGTATTGATGAGGCACGAAATTTTGAACCCATGGATGGTTTCCTTTTAAAGAATCGAAGGCACAAGAGTTAAACCCCCACCTTCGGCTTTTTTCTTTGGCACAATAGAAAAACCATATAATCACCCTTTATCGAATAACATACCGAGACTTCAAAGCTTTTGATTAAACTAGGTTGTATAACCATTTCGGGTCACAAAATGTGTTTGCTGACGTCAGGGTGTGTGTGACCCAAAATCCTTATGAAATCCGCTTTATAAAATTACCCAGGTCCGGATTTTATGACCCTCCGAGCAACAAAACAAGACCCGCTCCAATCCGCTGCTATCGTGTGGATGCCGACGTGTATGCCAACTAGGCATCGGGGACAACCGGTTCTGTGGGACTATTGACTGCTGTCGTGGCCATGGGGACCAGGGTGACTGATTATGGGCCATCGATCTGCAGGCCAGATTGACGGCAGAAATGTTTTGAGAAATGCGTCGTACCTTAGTTTATCCCCCGAGCTCCTTTTGAGTGCGATCACTGTCCGATGAGCCGGCCTTAGATCGGATGGCGCACATCAATATCGCGTTGAGCCCACAGTCGAATTTTAATGCCCAGGGAGGTGGTATCTCTGAACCATTCAGGGCCACGTGTTGACCTATGGCATTGATCGCATCCAAACGGGGAATACAACTTTCCTTTGAAAGGCGGTGCGATGAAAACCGCTCCAATGTTTTAACAGTAAATGACTGTGGGGACCACCAGGGCCATTTATTTGTGGGCTGTCGATCTGCAGATCAGATCAACAGTGGGGACCGATTTAAGCTTTACATCGGTGGAAACCTTTTCAAACCGTGCAAAATACACAATAAATTAATATAAACAAAGGTTTGATGTGTCGGGATGGTTTTATATATACGAAGTGGATAGGCGCTCGACTGCGGGGCCTTGGTCTATATGAAATGCAATATGATAGGGGGCTATAATATATAGGGCTAATCGGCATCGAGGTTTTAAACATGGAAAACAGACTTATGCGCTTAGATTTTGCGATGCGATAAGCGCTTTGTGGGTCTAGCGCCTGGTTCTAGGATGCAGGCACGTGGAGAGGAACTGGCTTAAAACTTAGCCCAAGGGGGCTTAAATTTGCAATACAAAATGTATTTTAATGAAAATTTTCAAGCTTTTTAATGGTTGTGAGGGTTTCGATAAGGCACAGAAAGGGTCTTAATCCTTATCAAAGGGGTTTTTATGGAGGGGAAAAGAGAAAAATATGAAAATGAAGGATTTTGATGAGAATGAAAGGGGTATAAAATGAGGTTAGTTTCGAAGTGAAAGGAGGGGAAAATGGTGATTTTTACAGCAGTTTCTTCTCAAGAAATCATCAGAACTCCACAATGTAAAATGGGCACAGTGGGGAATATTTTGGACAGAGGCACAAGGCCTTCAAGAGTCTTCAAGAGATAACACTTTTTGCAATAAAATTTGTTTCTTGAAGGCTCCAAAAATGATTTATCTAGCATTTGATATAACAAATTTTATAGTTGGCTAAAAAAACCTATAATCTACCTTAGAGTAGGATACAAACTGATCGACTACGAATTCTGTTACAAATCCTCCTAGCACACCATCCACCCAATGATCTACAGTCCAAGTGAGTGAGCTGTCAGCCTTCTCCAACTACTGAATCAATTTCGGATTCCATTGCGTAACCTGATCATATTTCCAACATGTCTAGAGTTCTACCAGTCTTGCTAGACAGTCTTGTAGTTCGTGCACACAAGTTACAAAGAATATCTCATATACTTCTGTGAAAATATATTTGTTTGAGTCCAATTTTTATCCATTAAATTTCTGTTGTGATTCTCTTTTATGGAAAATTCCTTAATCTTTTTTTCAAACCAGTCTTCGAGCTCTGGCTTCTCAGGTCTCCAACAGCCTCATGGTATTACCTGATCTTTCTCTCAAAATTCTCTCGGTCCCAACAATGGAACCATTTGTTGGCTTAAGGGGCCCCGACCCAAGTTTGGATAGAAGGGTTACCAACGAACCCCTATACTACTGGCCCTTTCGGCAATGACTTGCTTTTGTAGGCCAATGTATCACTCGAGGTAGTATGGGTGGGTGCTACAACTAGGTTTCCGCACTGTGGATGAAAGAGGGTAATTAAGGTAGTCCTATTGAAATCTATCGGGTTCGTACAGAAGTAATTTTTATTACTGAGCCCTTAACAGTATAGCAGCGAAGCTTATAACCTCATAGACAACATGTAACATAAACAACGCTACTATTATAAGTAGATTTGAGCAATATCTTCACATCCACGAGCGCATCAGCAATTATCATCACAGAATAACACAATTGCAGCAACTTCAGTTAAGACAAACATAATCGCGGCTAATTCATATCACATAGAGATACTTCAACAGTAAACGTAGCTAGTTGTTGAGTAACCAGCTCCAAAAATAGAAGAAAAGAGATATCAACGCCTTAGAAATAAGCCACTTCGAGGGGGAAACCTCCAATACATTACATAAATGAACAATTCTTGGATGATACAATTTACAAAACCTCTTTTCTATATATAGGAGTCCATGTGGCCATAATGTAATCCTAGTGGGCCACAATGTAATCCTGGCCGACCTATAAATAATAATTTAGGGGCACAATAATAACAAAATGGGTGTTACAAGGGTACAATAATAACAATAAGGGGGTTACACTAAAAACAATAAGGGACTATACTAGTAATATAGCGACCTAACATGCCCCTCTCCTTCAAAAAAGTGTTGTCCTTAATGCTTGAGTAGCTCGGGGTGCTTCTGTATAAATTTCTCATCCTCCCATGTAGAATCATCAGTGGGTAAGTTCTTCCACTTGACGAGATACTCTGAAATTGATCGATTTCATAGCTATCGAGCTCTTGTTTCCGTGACCACTTCAGGTTCCAATATAATTTTTCCTTCCTCGTAAAGTTTTGGCAATATTGTTCAAACTAGAAGATTTTCACCTATAACCTTCTTTAAGCATGAAACATAGAAAACTAGATGCACTCGCGAAGAAGCAGGAAGCTCCAATTTGTATGCCATAGTACCAATCTTTTGCAACACCTTGTTAGGACCATAGTACTTTGGTGATAATTTATTATCCTTCTTAGCTTGCTTGAGGGACATTTGTTTGTATGGTTGTAGCCGTAAAAATACTTAATATCCTACAAAAAAAATTTTGTCGGTGCGATGTTGATCTGCCTATTGTTTCATTCGATTTTGTGCCAAATTCAGGTTATCCTTTAAGATTTGGAGAACTTCTTGTTGATGCTCGTTGTGATCTTCCACTGCTTTAACCTTCGAATTTTCCCTTAAATATGATGTGATGGATGGTGGATCATATCCATAAAGTGCCATAAATGGGGTCATTTTTGCTATAGTATGGAAGGAAGTGTTATACCACCATTTAGCGAGAGGTAACCACTTGACCCATTGTGTTTGTTTATCAGATACAAAGCAACGAAGATATCCTTCCAAACATTTATTTACTATCTCAGTTTGACCATTATATTGAGGATGATAAGATGAGCTATGAGCTAATTGAGTACCCAAACAAGAAAATAGCTCCGTCCAAAAATTTCCAGTAAAAATGGGATCTCTGTCGCTCACAATAACCCTTGGGCTTCCATGTACCTTTTGAATTCTGTCCATAAATGTAGTACCAACTGTACTTTCTTTAAATGGATGAGATAATGCACAAAAGTGTGCATACTTGGTAAGTCTATCAACTACCACCATGATGACACTCTTTCCTTCGGACTTAGGTAAACCTGTGATAAAATCCAATGGAATCTCCTCCCAACGTTGACTTGGAATGGATAAAGGTTGTAGAAGTCTCGAGGTCTTAATTGTCTCAACTTTATTCTGCTGGCAAACCAAACATTCCGCCACAAACTTTTGAATATCAGATTTAAGGCCATCCCAAAAAAATCTTTCTTCACCCTATGGTAAGTTTTTAAAAATCCTAAGTGTCCTCCTAAAGGAGAAGTGTGCAATTCCAGAAGAATCTTTTGTTTTAGTTGGGAATTCTTACAAAGATATAAGTGATCTTTGTACCACAAGGAATCATTTTTCCAACTAAATGTATCATATTTACTAGGATCTTGCTGCAACTTTTGAATGAGTTTCCAAACATATTTGTTCTTCTTCCATTCATCTCTTGCTTTGGTTATCCAATCTAGTTGGATAATAGAAATGGCACAAAGCAATGCTTCCACCTCTTCATTCTTTCTTGAGAGTGCATCTGCAACAACATTAAGCTTTTCTTTTTTGTAGATTATTTCAAAGTCATAACCCAACATCTTTGTGACCCATTCTTGCTTCTCTTCTGAAGATATTCTTTGTTCCAAAAAGTGTTTAAGACTATCATGATCAGTTTTTACCTTGAAGTGTCTTCCCATTAAGTAAGTTCTCCATTTCTTTAGTGCATGCAATATTGCTAACATTTCCTTCTCATAAATATGTTTCTGTAAATACTTTCCTTTGATTGGACGACTTTCAAAAGCAATGGGTCTTCCTTCCTGCATTAAAAAAACACCAATTCCATTTCCTGAGGCATCACATTCCACAATAAAGGTTTTGGTGAAGTCTGGCGTAGCTAAGACAGGTGCTAGGCACATTGCCTCTTTAAGATGTTCAAAGGCCTTAGTTGCTTCAGGAGTCCATGAAAATGCATCTTTCTTCAATAATGTTGCTAGAGGTGCTGCTATTCTCCCATAATTCTTGACAAACTTGCGATAATACCCTGTTAACCTGAGAAATCCTCGCAACTGCTTTATGGTTGTCGGGACTTTCCATTCCTTAATGGCTTTAATTTTGTTAGGGTCTACTTTAACACCCTCGTGAGATACAACATGACCCAGATATTCCACCTCTTGTACTCCAAAGAAACATTTGGATTTTTTTGCATATAATTGTTTCTCCTGCAATAGTTTGAGCACCCTGTCAACATGTTCAACATGATCCTTCCAAGACCTGCTGTAGATTAGTATATCATCAAAAAATACTAGCACAATTTTCTAAGGAAGGGTTTGAAAATGGAATTCATCAACCCTTGAAATGTAGAAGGTGCATTGGTAAGGCCAAAAGGCATGACCAAAAATTCATAATGACCCTCATGAGTTCGAAATGTTGTTTTTGGAATATCTTTAGTCCTCATTCTAATTTGATGATATCTTGAATGAAGATCCAACTTGGTAAAATAAATTTCTCCATGTAATTCATCCAATAATTCATCAATCACAGGAATGAGAAATTTATCTTTAATGGTGAGCTTATTGAGCTCCCTATAATCCGGACACATTCGCCATGATCCATCCTTCTTGTGTACCAATACTACAAGAGCGGATAAAGAACTTTGACTAGGTTGAATTATACTCGCCTCTAACATTTCTACAAACCTACGTTCAATTTCGCTCTTTTGGACATAAGGATATCTATAAGGCCTAATGTTTGGAGGAACACTTCCTCGAATCATATGAATAGCATGATCATGATCGCAAATAGGTGGGAGTCCTTTAGGAGTTTCAAACACCTTGGAATGATTGTCCAAGACTTGTTGGAGATCTGCAAAAATAGATGATTTTGATGTTGGAACTTCTAGTGAGCATAATTGTGCAATTACGCCTTGTTGTTCTTTCTTTAAAAGCTTTGTCATGACATTAGAGCTTATTATCTTTCCCAGCTTCTCTGCAATACCCCGTAATTTGACTTCCTTTCCTTCTGAAAAAAATTTCAAGAAAAGTTCTTGAAAATTAAAAGCTACCGTCCCTAAAGATTGTAACCATTGTACTCCTAGTACACCATCAACACCTCCCATAGGAATAGAAAGAATTGGACTAGTCAACACATATTCCCCCATGGTTAGCTTGATATTATGGAATTTTCCAGAGAAATTTATAGTTCCTCCATTTGCAACCATCACTTCACATTCTGGTGCTGGGTATAGGAAACAATTTAATTCCTCGGCTACCTTACAATGAATAAAATTATGGGTGCTACCTGAATCAATCAACACTATTACCTTTTTCTTCTTTAATTGTCCTTCTATCTTGAGAGTTTGAGCAGTGGTAATTCCTGCCAGTGCATTAAATGATATGGTCGGATTCATTTCTTCCTCTTCTAGGGCTGGTTCCTGGTGTATATCCTCTTCTCGTTCATTTTCTTCTTCCTCTTCACAATCTATGTAAAATAATTTCTTCTCAGCACACTTATGACCTTTAGTGTATTTTCTATCACAAGTATAGCAAAGCCCTTTTGCTCTTTTTTCTTCCAATTTTTATGGTGTCAACCTTGTAGGTTGTGGAAATCTAGGTGTAGCAACACTTCCTTCTTTATAGAATTGAGTGTTAGGCTTCCTTGTCGCCATTATTTTAAATTCAACTTTTCTTGCCAACCTGAATGCCTTCTCCAATGAATCCAGTTCCAAAACACGAACTTCATGTTGGATGTTATCCTTTAAAGTGCCTATGAAGAGATCGATCATGTGTTCCTCTGGAATATCAATTACCCTTATATTCAATTTTTGGAAGTCCTCAATGTGCTGCCCCACTAAACCCTTTTGTTTGAGATTTATCAATTGGCTAAAGAAGGTGCTGCTCTTTGTATCCGCATAATGTGCTATCATTTCTTCCATAAAAATTGACCAAGTGCAATTTTTTTACGGGAGAAAAGCCATCGATACCATACAAATGTATTTTGTTCTAAATGTAAAGTTGCAATGCGTACCTTTTGTGTGTTTTGCACGTTATGGAGATCAAAATATTGCTCCATCTGTAGTATCCATGTTATAGGATCCTTTCCATAAAAATTCCTCATATTCATTTTTGGAATATGGTGGTTCTTCCCGCCAACATTAGAGTTTATGAAATCTTGATTAACATTTATTTTGTTCTCATCATGAGGTTCTTCTACTATCTTTTCACCATTAGGAAACATTTCTTGTATCAACTTTGTCAAACCTTCGATTTCTTCTTTGAGATCATTCTTCATGTTTTCCATGTTTTCTTTCATGTCATCCATCTTATCTTCCATGCCAGCTTCCATGCCATCCATCTTAGCTTCCACACCATCCATCTTAGCTTCCATGCCTTTCTTCAAACCGTCCATCTTCACTTCCACGCCTTTCTTCAAAACTTCCATTTCATTTTTTGTTTCTCTTTGTGAGAGTGAAATTTGTTGCACTTTCTCTTATAATTTTGATAGATCATGTTGCAATTCTTCATCTTCATGAGTCATAGTAGAGCCTTCTGAAGGCTTAATGGGTGTTGAATTATTTTTACGGGGCATCTTTTAGAACCCAATACTTTTTTTTGCTTTTTAGGAGCTCGATATTGAAATTGGATAATCTCTATGATTGCAGTACTTAAATATTTGAATTTGAGTATCAACGTAGCCCTCTTAATTATCTTTCGAATGCCACAGGTCTGACCTAATTTGGATTCTCCAAGACAAAGTTGTGTCCAATATCCCACAATGGCATAATTCTGGACTGTTTCAATAGAGCGAACTTGTACGACTTTCCACATGTCATTGTTTCGTCCTTTGTATCTAAAATTGATAGCCAAGAAACTAAAGTCCGTTCAATTGCGACCAATTTTTACGGCACTTCAATCTGATGCCCAGAGAAAGAGTTATTGAACTTTTCCCATGATCACCTCTTTGAGATGAAATTTAGGAGCCTAAAAAAGAACTACCTTCCACAGATCATATCTCCAAAAATATTGTGAAAAAAGATCTGAAATGTTTTGATGAATTTCCTCAGGATTTCAGATTCACACCATACGAATTTCAGATTCTGAACCTTCGTAGAAAAAACGTTATAGCGCAAATTCCACGATGACCTGTTTAGGAGCCTGAACAAAGACCTAACTTCCACAGAGGATATCTCTGAAAATGTTGCGAACCAAGCTCTAAAATTTTCAGGCAGTCTTCCTCAGGATTTTGGCTTCGTACCATAAAAATTTCAGCTTCTGAAACTTCGTAGAAAAAAATTTATAGCGAAAATGCCACGATGACCTGTTTGGAGCAGCGAAACCCTAGAATCCAAAGCTCTGATACCAAATGTTGAGTAACCAGCTTCAAAAATAGAGAAAAGAGATATCAACGCCTTAGAAATAAGCCACTTCAAGGGGGCAACCTCCAATACATTACATAAATGAACAATTCTTGGATGATACAATTTACAAAACCTCTTTCTATATATAGGAGTCCATGTGGCCATAATGTAATCATAGTGGGCCACAATGTAATCCTAGCCGACCTATCAATAATAATTTAGGGGCGCAATAATAACAAAATGGGTGTTACAAGGGTACAATAATAACAATAAGGGGGTTACACTGATAACAATAAGGGACTATACTAGTAATATAGGGACCTAACACTAGTATAGATACCACAGAGATACTTTAACAGATTCTGCATTCATTAATCATCCAAAAACAGGTTATAAACCCAGGTCACAACTCGCGCACACAGCCAGTGCGGTCCGCACACAACAGGACTCAGGTTCTCCGCGCACATAGCCAGCAGGGGTCCTTACCCAATACCTTCGAAAATAGTTGTCAATAGTTCGTACTTTGCATCAATATTTCTTCTTACTTCTAGACTCAAACTATCTATGTATTTATATCATTATATCCTACGCCATCGCGTGGTCCACAAATCGTGGTTTGCGGACTCTAGGTCTACCCTTTGATGCATTAGAAAAAATTATGGGCTTTGACACGCCCCAAAGTCCCTACGCTAGACTAATTAATACAAAAATATATATAAAAAACACATCTAGGGGACCCCGTTCCAACACCATTCCTTGACATGCCCTGGAACTCTAGCATGCCTTGGAATTTCCTAGCATATAACCTTGTCACTCGTTCCTTAACACACTTGGTACTCACTGACACTCCCTATCAGACACTCTTATCCATTCATTTCCATGCATTTTTAACTAGGTATCCCTTGTGTTTTTGTGGAACCCCCTCACACTCCATGTCACACATTAGCAAACCATGACACTTGACACATCTTGGCATGTCACCCTTGTGCTCTAGCATTCCTTGGAACTACCTAACATACCTTTTCACTCCTTCCATATCATAGCTAGAACTCGCTAACAATTCCAGTCACACACTCTTATTCATTCATTTCCATGCATTTGAAACTATTTATTCCTTGTGTTTCCCTCGCACTCCATAACACTCCCTGACATGTATTGACACACCCTATAGAATCTCACACATATTGGCATGTTTCCCTAGCCTTAAGCATGCCTTAGCACTGCCTAGCATACCTTGTCACTCCCTCCCTAGCAGACCTGGAACTCATAGATACTTCTTGTCAAAATCTCTTAATCATTCATTTGCATGCATTATTTTCACCTAGTGTTTCCTTGTGTGTCCCTAGGACTCCCTAATGCTTCCTAGCATGTGTTGGCACACCTTGGCACCTATCACATCTTGGTCACACACCACTTTGGCACACTACCATGACTTAGCACTACCTATCATACCATGTCACTCCCTCCTTATCACACTTGCAACTTGCTGAAACTCCTTGTCACACACTCTTATTCATTCATTTCCATGCATTTTGACATAGTGCTCCCTTGCGTTTACTTGCCACTCCCTAAAAATCAACACACATTGGCTCTTCGCACACCTTCGTCTGCTTCCCTCGCACTCTAGCATACATTGGAACTATCTATCATATCTTGTCACTCCCTCCTTAGCAAACCTGGAACTCCATAACATGCCCTATAACTTCCTGGTGCATATTGGCTCTTGGCACTTGGTAGCACTTGAAAATTCTTGGCATGTGTTTGGATGCCTTGGAATTACTTAGCATGGTTTAAGATAAAGTGTATTAGAGATTAATTATTCACAATTAAGAGAGAAGTAATCGAGGATGATTTTACACTTAAGACACACTAGCACTTGGCCCTTGGCATGTATTGGCACTACTGTTGGTATGCCTAGAATGCCCCTCTTAAAAGGGTAAGGTCTTGAATTATTAACTCTCAGGTGTGCTCATTTTTTTGAATTTTAAATTGGTGCCCCTTTTTGTTTCTTGACACTCCTTGACATGCATGAACATACCCTAACACCTAGCACATTTTTTCATGCCTTAACACATGGCATGTCTTGGCATGATGGCATGCATTAGAATTCCTTTGTATTATCTAGCTCATGTTATCACACCCTAAACATTCTTGACATGCCCTAGCATTCCCTAACATGCCTTGTCACCCCCCCCTGGCACGCATGACACTCGCTGACACTCCCCAACACACCCTCTTATTCATTCATTTCCATTCATTTTTACTCAATGATTTATGTTTGATGGGGTGCATGTCTAGAATTAGTTATTTTAAGAGAATAAAAAATTATCGCACAATTACTGAAATACGTAATTATGATATTCTACTTGAATGACATTAGGAAACTACACAACAGATTTTAAGAATGACATTTTAAGGGTTTTTTTTTTATGGTGTGGGAATGGTAAGAAGTGAGTGTTCAATATTGTGATTTTATTTCTCATTAAAGTGTTTATCCTTATGAGAGACTCATCTTGATAAAATTACATGCTTTTCATGCTTATCCTCCAACCCCTAATATTCTCAAAATAAAGGCCAACTTGCACAATGAGGGAAGGAATGTTGTTCTATGGTGTGTTGAGTGACTAGGTGAGAGTGTTAATGTACTATGAGAGGGAATAAATGATTTACTTTGTGTCATCTATGGTTGATATGTTGTAGGTGTGTGTCATGGAACCACAAGGCCACTAGAAATATTTTGCAAACTATAACCCAACAAAATCAATGCCTTAAAAGAAATCTATGTAGAGAGATCAAAATAAATTATATTAGTGAGTCCACCAAAAAATATTTAGTAGATACTAACACCATGGTGATCAATGTCACACATGGAGTCTTTTGAGCTAGGCATTTTATTTTCTAAGAAATTGTTTGGAGTGTCACTGAATTGGTGGAATTCTCAAATTCATGACATTGTAAATTATGTAGGAAAATTCATGACAATGTAACATTTGGAGGCAATATTGGAAACCCCCCCCCCCCCCAAAAAAAAAAAAAAAAAAAAATTCATTAGAGTTAAACTTTTAGAGGTGGTTGTTAAATGACTGCCTCAAAATGTTCAATTCTCATGAACATTGGGGGAGCAGGATGTTTTGTTGTATTGAATGGGGAAAGGGGACATAAGTGTAGCATTTATGGGTAGAAGTGAGAGGTTCAAGCATGGTTTACTAGGATCTATAATCCTAGCAATATAAAATGCAAAAGGGCCTTAGGAGCTCATGTCGTAGGGGCTAAGGGGACTAGAGGGATAGAAATGAGAGAAATCGGTAGAGGAACCCCCAACAATTGTGATAAGGGGATTAAGGGCCCCACTATCAAAACCATAAGCTTTGAACCAGTAACTACTAAATTCCCTATCCCTTTAACCCCAGATATATAATCCCTTAACCGCTACACTCATAAATCATAACCCATTAACCCCTTGATCCCTTAAATCCTATGCAACTAACCCTTAACCCCTAACTTAAAATCCATGAACTACCCTTAAAATTCACAACAATGTAGCTTTTGAAGATATTTTTGGACAAGGCACCCACCCCTCCCACAAAAAAAAAAAAAACTCATTATAATTAAAATTTTAGAGGTATTCATTAAACGACCACCTCCAAATGTTCAATTCTAATGAATTTTTGGGTGGGGGGATATTTTTGTGTATTTAATGGGGCAAGGGGAAATAAGGGTAACATGGATGGGTATAAGTAAGAGGTTTGGGCATGGTATACTGATATATATAATACTAGGATTAGAGAATGAGAAGGGGACTTAGGACCTTATGGCATAGGAGCTAAGGAGCCTAGAAGGAAGGGAAGAAGAGAAATTGATAGGGGAACCCCCAATAGTTGTGATAAGGGGATTCGGGGCCCCATTATCATAATCCACAAGTATTTGAACCATAACAACTAAATATCCTATCCCCTTAACCCCAAAACCATAATCCCTTATCCCATACACTCATAAATCATAACCCATTAATTCCTTGATCCCTTAAACCCTAAGCCACTAACCCCTTAACCCCTGACCCATAACTTAGAATTCCTCAACCCCTAAGCCGTAACTCCTTATCCTCTTAAACCTTGACCCACAACCCTTATCTCATAAACCCCTAAACCCCTAACCCCTATCCCCTTAACTCACTAACACCTAAATCCTGTTACCCTTAAGCACTTAACCCCTAAATCCCTTGACCCATAAGCCCTTGGTGCTTAACCCTTAACCCCTAAATCCCTTTACCACTAATCTATTAATACATAACCCCTAAAACCCCTAGACCTCAACCCCTTTTTCCTCATCCTCCTAAGTCCTAACCCTTTACCATTAATCCTTGACTCCTAAACCCCTAACTTCTTAACTCCTAGAACCCCTAAGATTTTTTCCCAAATTAAAGGTGCTCCAACACTAATATTATTGTTCATATTAGGCTTTTTTCTTCTAACCCCTCCAAAAAAAACCTACAACCACTACTAGGGTCCAAGGAAAAGAGCCACAAGGTCACCAAATTTGATCTACAATTTATGGGCAGTCATATTTACCCCAAAATCATCCATGTATTGGATTTCAAAGGGAAATAATCTCGTCTTCTAATGTCCACAAATGCATCTAAGTTCATTAGAATAAATTTATAAGGTTCATATCCATGCACTTCCCAAACATAATTCATGTTCACTTAAAAGAAAAAAGAGGATATAAGGATGTCCCTTTAGTTCTCATCATGCTTTAACACTGGACAAATCTCTTACCAAATATATGAGTAACAAACCCATACAAGTCTATAATATTTGTCAAATTTTTGGTCCACAACAATCTCAAAACAATGTTGAAATTCCCTTAGTTTTCTCCAAGTGTATTTGAAACTAACACAAGCAGTCCTCAACTACATGAATGGTGCAATATTCAAGCTATCCATATCTAGGTTCATCACCTTTTAAGCCCCTCTTTTGTGCCTTTCATAAAAATATGACCAAGTTCATCTTATAATTGGATATCCCTTTTGAATGGATTTCTTTTAAAAATTATTACACTAATACTCTCAACATATGTGGGGCTACAAGATACATTAAGAGGAGAAAGAACATGTCAAACTCAACCTTATTGTCAAACATAGGTCAAACATATATATATATATATATATATATATATATATATATATATATATATATATATATATATATATATATATATATATATATATATATATATATATATACTCCAACTCTTGGTTTTGGATGAACTCCACCATTTACTTCCCCAACTCCATGGTATCTTTTCATTCCATTAATTCCTCAACAAATAATTTCAATTTTTGAATTTCCTTGTCTTTTTCTCTCAATTTCTCTTATGTATCATGCAATTGAAGATTATTAAGGAACTGCCAATAGTTGTAATAAGGGGATTAGGGGCTCCCCTATCACAACCGATAAACCCTAATGCATCTAAGCCTTATCGAAGAGGGCCCTAGGGTGTAGTCGTAGGGGCATTGGGACCAAATTGTGGGGTTCATAACATTAGGAAAAGTTGAATGGTATGGCCAAAAAGGTGGGAGGGGTATCTTGTTTTGTATTGAATGGGGAAAGGGGATGTCCAAGCATGGTTTATTAAGATCTATAATCCTAGCATTAGAGAATAATAAGATGGCTTAGGACCTAATTTCATATAGAATAACGGGCCTAGAGGGAAGACAATGACAACAATTGATAGGGGAACCCCCAATAGTGGTGATAAGGAGATTAGGGGCCTCTTTATCACAACCAAATAAGCCCTTAACCCATAACCACTAAATTACCTATCCCCTTATCCCCCATGCCATAATCCCTTAATTTGTACCCATTAAAGCTTGAGCCACAAACCCTTTCCTAAAATCCATGAACCCCCTAATCCTTAACCCCTAACCCCCACTAGTACATATGGGCGGAAAATATGACATTGTACTCTAATAGTTCAGTCATACTGTCCGACTTTACTCGCAAATATTTTTTGAAATTTTTAAAGAAAAATCCTCAAAAAATATTTGTCAGATATCTGAAAAATATAATTGTTGTTAGATATCCGATGATATGTTAGTCAGATATCTACAGAAAAAATTTTTCAGTAGTAATGTGATGGAAATTGAATGTTCATCAAATATCTAACCTTTAACTACGTCAATTATATATCTATCAGAATACCGACGTTTGATAAAGTCAATATTTTTTGATTTGGACAATGTTTTGGTAGTCAAAATTCATTGAAAATCCAACAAGACGTCTATTTTTTGGTAATAATACAAAAATATTTTATTGTTTTAATTGCATTAAAAATAGCTAAACAATATTGGGGTTTATTTTTTAAGATAATATTCACTAAAAGTTTGGTAAGGAAGAATTCCACATAACATTCCTCCAAGAGGACAAGGAGACATGAGATCTACATTGGAGGATTTGGGTGATTTCCTTCCCTTGTTTCATCCATGTTTATCATCTTTAAGCCCTCACAGAATTTAGAATTACTCAAAAGAGAATTTCAATCTCTATAGTTTGAAGATGCCAAAAATTTATTCGTTTCCAACCCATATTTTTACAGTTGAACATCATGCATCATCGAGTGCAGTCATCATGCTTCCTATGGGATGGGACCTAGGTATGAATACCTTGAAAAACATAAAGGAAACCTGTGTACTAAGGCTTGGTTGGACCAACCTATAGCACAAAAAATTTAATCTCAATTTTGCAACGATAGAACGGAAATTAAATTTTTCTCCCAACTGACATTTGTCTTGGCGTTCCTATCTAACAAACAAAAAATCCTCACATGCTAGCTAAATAATAGTGAGAAAATGAGTTTCACTCATAAATTAATTGAGCATAGAAGAAACATATAAATCAGCTAAGAGTCTTCATATGAATCGAAGGCAGTTTGAGGCATCCAAGAGCATTGTCCTTAACATTGTACTAGCATTCATCCATTTGTGTAACTATAACATTAGGCTATATTGTATATCTAATGCATACAAATACTAGGGCCAACGATTTTCTCATGATACATGAAGCTACCAATGATCAGGTTTGAGAAATTAACATTTAGTTCATAACAACCTAACTCTCCATGATGATGACCCAAGTTCTCTTTAATGAAAAGTCAATGAAGAAGCAGAAATTTCCGAGATTTTTTTATTGTATACTAAAGGAAGAATAGCATGGAACGAGCCTTATAATCCAAAACAAAATCTTACTTGATGGATATGGCATAAGCACTAATAGGAAATTTTGGAAAAGGTAAAAATAAGGTCTGAAATTGTTTTAAAGTATGTCTCAAATAAAGACCATATTTCAAAGGGCATAAGGTCTAAAAAGTCAATAACAAAAGTCAAGCTACTTCAAATCTTGAATTCACAAATTTGAAAGACAATCATAGTAAATTATTTCAAAGGGCCAAAGGAAAATGTTCATCTAGGTCAAAAATACTCAGTAATGATCTCAAGAAGAAGTCAAGAGGAAATTTGATATATGAAATTCGTCTAAAGTTTGGTAGAATGTTGAAGTATCAAAGAGAATTTATATTACACATATTGATAATAATTTTGGAAGGTCAAGTTCTTCCTCAACATTGAAGTTTTGTAATCTAAAGTGGCATCATTCAAGCACAAGTCTCCTTCTTCCTAAATAACATCCACAAAGACGAGTTTTAGAGGGAAAATACAATTTGGATTTTAGCATCACTAAACTTGGATGTCTTAAACATAATAATGCCTTAGAACTTTCATTGATCACTTTAGGTGCATTATACATAAGGCTATTCAAGTCCCAAAATTTCACTTATCGGAGACTAAAATTCACATTGATCTCATAGAGGGTGGGAGCCTTAGGCTTGCGAAATTTCCATACGGAATTTAGAGCTATAAGTAGCTTATATAACAAAGATATATATGAGAACTATCTGACATGAACACAAGAGCTTGCATACCTCTGTCACAACTTTGTTCTCATGTGTTACTACAAGTTCAACCTTTAGATATAGACCATAGAGATACTTTGAATTCCAAGAGACTTCTTGGATTTTCTCCTTCACTTGGTTTCAATTATTAGAACATACTCTTACCAACTCATCCTCCTCTTCAAATTTCTTGGATAAATGTGTTTCATGGCCTCAGGTCTGCAATGGTTCAAAGAGTTAGGTGCCTTAGGATTGCACTTATAACAAAGATATGGTGCCTCAAGTGAGCTCGCATGAGACACTACAAGACTCAGCATAAAAAATACATAGATGTAATGCTATAGGGAGATTTGGAACAAAATTGTCTTTAACCACAATAGGTTTACCTAAGTCTATGTGTTACAAATACTCTCCAGATTTTGACCCCTCAAAAAATGTGATCACAAAACTACCCATTTGGGTTAGGCTCTCGAATTTTCAAACCCATCTATGACATTCTTCAATTTTTATGGGTAGTGGAAACACTTTGGGTAATTTTCTAGTAGAAAATCCTTCGTGAGCCTAGTGTGGACTCTTCACCTATGGCAGGATTTGCGTAGATCTCAACATCAACAAAATATTTCCTCAAAAAATTATTTTAAAAATAAGTGATTTTCACTAGACCCAACAACTGGAATACGAGAACACTGCTTTTCAGTGTCACCTTTTCCATCAAATAGGTCATCTTCAGAACTCTTTTTCTAAAAAACTAGACAAATGGAGGCCCATACCTAAAGCATGAAATCTATGTAGCCTGCCTCCTTGAGAAGAGGAGGATTCCACTTCCTCATATCAAGAATATGATGAGTTTGATGCTGACATGCTCCCATTGGACGAGGCCCAAAATTTAAATCTCCAAAATCCTCATGAAGGAGGGAAGGATATCCAAGTTTTTTCAGCTAGAAGATAAGAACTCAGTAACAATATTCCGATGGGTGCCATGAAGCATGCCAATGAATCAACCTCCTTAGACTCTCACAAGGATGCCTCCATAGACTCTCAGAAAAATCTTAAGGTAGATTTGGTAGCCACACCTATAGAAGGTTGGATCAAAGTAGCAAAGAAGCAAGGAAAGAAAGGATGCAATGGTGATCAACCCCAAGCTGTGAGATTCCAATGTCTCGGTTTTTTCATTTCCTATATGTGTTCTAGAATTTTTTTCATGACCATCCTTACGCTTGTTCTATATATAGCCAATGTTAAGTCAATTCTATCATACAACCATCATATACTATCAATGTAAATAAAAAAAACAACACAACAATATTAATATTAATATAATACTTTTTGTAAACTAAAGTTGATTGTATTATTTGAAAGAATTTACATTTGTATTATTTGAAAGAAATTTACAATTTGAATGCTAAATGAATAAACAATATTTTGAATAAATTTAATATAATACTATTACTAGTTGATGCTTACATATTTCATTGGCATACTCTGTTGTTAACATGAAAAGTGCTATTAAATGAAATTTTCATGTTTAAAATCTCCTGCCATAAAATTTTCTTCTTCCACAATGTATCTACAAATATAATTTGCAAATTCAACCAAATTTGGAGGATTCCCAGTGATGAGATTAATCTTGGATGTTAGTCACACTGAATGAGATTGGAGCTAGGAAGGAGGTGTGAATGTGGCCTGTGGTCCATATTGGAGGTGACCCCGAGAAATGGGCACTCCTAAGAACTCAAAATTTTGTCCCTGCAAATGGCAGTCACGTTATAGAAGATGATGAGAATTTTTAGCCCCCTACCCTCCATGGTTGAATTCATGTAGAAAGGTACTTCAATTTTATTTCAGACAAAGTAAAACAAAATATTTTCTTCAAATCTGTATTTTGAAGCTTAATTTTTTAACTTTTTTCACTATATTGATGTTCGATTTTTGCCTGGCTTATGTTTTGGTAGCTTGTGTAATTAGAGGAATCAAAATAATATTTTATCAATTTGTTGTTCTATTTTCCCCTGGGTTTTTATTTTATTACTCATTTAAAGATTATGGATTTAACTGAGGCTTACAGTTTATTGGAATAGGGTATCATACTAGCTGCGAAACTGGTCCATTTTGAATATTTTATATTAGATTTAGTCTAGCGGAGGGGTTTTGGGGCGGGTCAAAGCCCCGAAAGCATTGTAATGGGTAAAAGGGTAAACTAGGTGTCCGAAAACCATGGTTTGCGGACCATAGGAAATTCTAGGCTAGATTGCTATAAATAGAGGGATATTTTGTATTGTAGAAGATAGCAATGATGAGCTATTGATGCGAATTATGGTTTAAGATATCTGTTTGGGTTTTGGGGAAAGGACTCCTACTGGCTGTGTGTGCGGAGATATTATTCCAGCTATGCACGGACCCTACTGCTATGTGCATAGATTGGGAAGGGAATTGTAAGGAAGGATTGATGAATGAATAAATAAAGAAAGGTTGATAAAGAACTGAATCTGTGAGTACTTTTGTGCGAATCATTGGTAATTTTTGCACTGTATATTTTCTGTGTTTAAGCTGCGAAGATCTGTGTAAGTGTGTTTCGATCTTTGGATTGGTTCTGTTCTATTTTTTTTTGTTTATGTAATGTTGTGTTGCTATCATAAAGGCATATAATTATAGATCTAACGCACGTGGATGAGAATAGAGACCTAATTAACCCTATGCAGAGTGAAGTGAACTATAGGGCTTAGCGTAGTTCTGCTTGCCTTACCTATCCTTTCTCAAGGTGCAGAAACCTGGTTCCAGCACCCACCCATGCTACTTTGGGTGAGACTTTGACCTACGCAAGCAGGTCACTTCCAAAAGGGCCAATAGTATAGGGGTTTGTTGGCAAACCTTGCACTCCGAACTTGAGTCAAGACCCCTCGAGCCAACAAATGGTTCCATTGCCGAGACCTGAAGAAGTATGAGAAAGGGATAAGGTAATGACAAGAGAATACTAGAAGCCTGAAAGAAAGGGAATCGAAGACTGGTTCAGAAGGCAGATCTAGGAATTCACAATAAAAGAAAATCACAGTGAGAAGTTAACAATAGAAAAGTGGAAAAATAGGTACATCCTTACAGAGAGCTACGAAATATTTTTTGTGAGATTTTTGATCGAGCTCCAGGAGTGGCTAGCTAGACTAGTAGAATTCCAAAAGTGCTGGAAGGATGAAAAAGTCACTCAGTGGACCCCGGAGCTTATTTGGCAGCTAGAAAAGACTGATAATACTATCACGCGCATGGTAGATCACTAGGTGGATAGTGTGCTTGGAGGAATTGTGATGGAATTTTCCATTGATTAGTTTGTCTCATATTCTAAGGCTAACCGATGATTCTTTAAAGGGTTCCAAGGAAAATTCCTGAGGACATTGCCGTTGTTGATCAAGATATTATTGTGTGAAAATAGCATTCTATGTAGTCATACCTAATGACCTCGGATCTAGATGGGAGCGCGACACGTAGTGGTAAATACTATTGGACCAACCTCGACGAAGGGAGATCCACTTATAATTTGTTACAAGAACTAGCTGAGCAAGATCCTCTAGCTACACAGCCACCCAGGCCGCACAAAGGTAAGAACTCACCTATACCACAATCCCCCCTAAACAGTGATATGGTCGCGCACCTAAAACTCCCTACCTTTAAGGGGGTAGGGGATGATGATATGGATCAGTTCTGGTTCGTTCTAGACTCCGTCTGGACTACGCAAAGTGTGGAAAATGATATGGTAAAGAGTGCACAACTGTTGTTGGCATTCGAGGACAGGGCCCTGGACTGGTATATGCGATACATTGCCCAGAATGGGAGCGCATCCATTCAAGATATCAAGGATGCTCTGAAGCAATAGTTTTGAAATCCGAAATCTTATTCCCAGCTGGTAGCGGAAGTAAAGGACTTCAAACAAGGTGCATCTGAATCAGTATGGGAGTCTGATCAACGATTGAAGAAGGTAATCAGGGAAGGAGGATTCGAGTATGATGATAGAAAACATACAGAATGGTTCATCGCTATTTTTTTACCTCACCTGCGCACGCCAATGAGTCATCAGACCTTTGAGTCGCAGAAGAAAGCTATGGAGGTCGCTATGAAATTAGAAGCTGCACCTCGCGAGGATACATCAGTAGGGGTACAACAAATATTGGAACAGCTTGGGGCTATGCATATGGAGATACAGAACCTATGAAAGAAGTGAGGAAAGGATGGTTTCACAGAGCTATGGTGCATACGATGTCGAGTGTTTGGCCATACAAAGGACCAGTGCCCTCTATTGGCAGATTACATGCAAGCAGGAGGACCTAGTCCGGTGTGACCAGGAGTAAGTAGGGAACCCATCCTGTCACGACCAGGACTGAGCAGACCTGCACTGTGGTGTGATGACTTTCATGTAATAGGACTACATGATATGAACCATTGCCCTTGATTAGGTGCATATGTCCCAAAACTGAAGAAACAATGGTGTAGGTTCTGCCGCTCGGTGGGACATGATGAGCATAAATGTCGTACTTATGACTTAATGATAGATTGTGGGAACTTGTATAAGGTATACTCAGACCCTGCATTGCCAAGAGGGTCTGCGTACTTTGGAGGATATCTAGCCTGGGGAAGAGGCGGTCGAGGAGGGAGTGCAGGACGTGGACAGGGGCAGCTAATCTGTTATAACTGCGGAGAAATGGGAAACTTCGCTAGAGAATGCCAAAATCCCACCAGGCCATCATGAAAGTACTGTAGGAAGCTGGACCATGTGGTGGAGGATTGCCCAATTTTAATAGCCAAGATGCAGGAAAAGCAGCCCACGCCTACGCAAAATGTGCAACGAGTTAAAACCAAACTAAGGAATGCAGATCCGACCGTAAAGGTCGTGACATGCAGTGGGATGGTCACCCAGGGAGCAAAGGAGGAGCTTGTCCCCCAGGAAGAAGTGAGCCTCAAAGGACAACAGCCATTGGCAGCCCCTACGCAGCTGCCAATGCACCTCAAGATAGAGGAAGGGATTGAGCCCTTTCTGTAGGCATGTCTGAAGGTTCTATGAAACCCGTAGGCAATAGGAAACCTCCAGGCACCATTGAATTCATGCACAGCTCAACCCAATTTGATTCATGGGACCAAGGATGTACACAAAATGTATAGCTATAAGAAATGTATCAGAAAGGAAATGCGGTTGACTGCGCTGATTGGTGACTACGAGATGGATCAGGTTATTTTAGATCTTGGATTGGATGTGAATGTATTACCAAAGAAGACATGGCAATGGATGGGAGAGCCTAAATTAGAATGGTCCACCATCCAACGACGAATGGAAAATCAACAAAAAATCATTCCTTTGTGTAGGCTACCAAAAGTCATGGTTGATATCGTAGGGGTAAGGGTCCTAGCTCACTTCGAAGAAATATAAATTGTGGAAGATGCAGATCCCTACCCTGTGCTCCTAGGGTTGGACTGGGCTATAGACATGGGGGGTGTCATCAATATCAAAAAGTGTAGCATGGTGTTTGAGAACAATGGAACGCGCATAATAGTACCACTAGACCCAACAGAAGGTGCACGGTATACCGAGCCAGTCTATGAAGAGGAGGAAATAGATCACATCTACAAGTTGACTATGCAAGATGAAAATCAGGTTGACCCCACGGACGAGGGAGTGCTCTGCTGGGGAAATGACAGTGAGTGTTTCTCCAACTCTGATGAGGAACTGGAAAGTTGGCAAGGATGATTTCACGAGGTATCAACACTGTGATGTCTTTTGACCACCAGGAATTTCCACTGCATTTCTACTAAGGTAATATTCCTACCCTACCATGATAACGCAGGTAATACCATGACGTTGGTTGAAGCCCAAATTCCCAAGGAATGCAGGGTAGGGACACTGCCGCTAACCTTGAACGAAGCACCTATGCATCGGGGGGGTACACAAGAGAAGTGCCATGGAAGGATGATCCTAAGGACCCTAGCTGACAGGTGGGCCCCGAGGTCAGTAGGCCCATGCGAATACTTGCTAACATATTATCCTCAAGGGTGCGATAGAGCTCCGCCCACACAGGCTCCCCTGGTTATCAATGACCCAAGATTGTGTTTGACTATGGAAGTACACAAACACACATGCACCTGGGGAAACTGGCGCACACTTCAAATGACGAATGGTACATGGACACTGGATGCAGCTCTGCCATGAAGAAAAATCCCATCTAAGGGCGAGGCGCTCCAATCGAGAATATTGGTGGACAGGTTACTCAGTTGGTACCTGAACCACGTTACAAAACACCTAGTGCCAACCCTACTTTGGGATCTGCGGACGGCACACAGGCATCATCCAATATCTAACAGTTCGTGGGAGAGTCCTTAGGTATGTCTAATGGCCGTCAAAACGCCCCACACTGATAGGAAAGGAACCTTTATGTTATGAAAAAGGGGAGGTAGACCATTAATGCGACCATTTATGGTAAGCCAGATTCGAATGAGCGATGGCCAATTCCGCGTGCGGGCTACTCCACCATTAAATAGCTTTGGACGATGTACTTCTAGTAGGATAACTTCGCAACAAGCTACTTATTTTCTCGACACCATGCCCCTTTTATCCGACGACTGGCCTACTTGGATCGTTGACATCTCCTGGGATGCAGGTCTTTCTGTTGCTATGGTGGATCGTACCCTGTCGGATGTTTTGGTTCCTGGCTGTTCAGCACCTACAGACATCATTATGAGGGGACATGGGAGTGTCGAGTTGAATAAACTGATTGAGCGCTGGCCCTGTGCGGAAGGAATTACCTGTGTATCCTGCATGGAGTGGCAACCCAGTTGCATGACAGGAGATCCTGGCCTTCGCACCTTAGGGACAACTGCAGGACCCCGCCGAATGACCTTAGAGGTCATAGCAGAAGAAGTTACGTTATCCCCCACCTGTAGTGTCACAATCAGCTGAAGAATAATTCTACGCTGGCAAGGAATGATGCGATATAGGGATATGTTGTGACTCCTTTGCAAGTCCAGAGTATCGCCCAGTAGAAGCCGCGTCTGCTCACAACCTCGCGTTGTCCTAGCTCACGATCCTACTCCAACCACCACGGACATTTAAATTGATTTGGCATAGCTATCTCGCATGATACTACAAGGATTATACAATGAGGTGTTGCAAGAGGTCTGTCACTGAGACCGGATTACGCAACAGCAGGGTGAAATACCCCCGGTAGTATGGCCACAGTGGGTTGCATTGGTCATAGACGCAACCAATATGATTCAAGAGCAACTTACTCAGGGCACGCAGTTGGTCAAAGCAACTACACAACTCTGGACAACAATCTGGCACCATTCTATGCTTCAACATATCCAGAAGGAATTACAGCCGGTGAAAGCTGCTCTTGATCAAGTCAGAGCTTCCTCCCCCTCCAACGTCTCTGCGCAACGTCTAGCCATCTTGGACATGATTGAGAACATTCACCGTACTAAGCATGTCATCTGAAAATGATTGAAGCCTTGGGCCGATGCCACACTCTAGCTCTCCCAGGATGCTCAGTCTGCCATTGCGTGTCTCCACCGGCTGTTAGAACGAGTTACCACAGCTCTCGATGGTCCTGCCTCCTTGACACTTGTCGACGTTGCATAGCGAACTGCTACCCAGAGTCAGGAAGTGCTCCCTCTACTCGTTCTCACCCTTGATACCTTGCATGCACAAATCGAGGCTGCACCACCACAGTGACTCAGACAAGATTGTGTTTGGGGATTGTTGGAACAGGGTCTCCTACAAGCTGCGAAACTGGTCCATTTTGAATATTTTTGATTAGATTTAGTCTAGCATAGGGGTTTTGGGGTGGGTCAAAGCCCCAAAAGCATTGTAATGGGTAAAATGGTAAACCAGGGGTCTGAAAACCACGGTTTATGGACCATAGGAAAGTCTAGGCTAGATTGCTATAAATAGAGGGATATTTTGTATTGTAGAAGATAGGAATGATGAGCTATTGATGCTAGTTGTGGTTTAAGCTATCTATTTGGGTTTTGGGGAAAGGACTCCTGCTGGCTGTGTGCGTGGAGATCCAAGTCCAGCTGTGTGCGGACCCTGCTGTTGTGTGTGCAGGTTGGGAAGGGAATTGTAGGGAAGGATTGATGATTGAATGAATAAAGAAAGGTTGATAAAGAACTGAATTTGTGAGTAATTTTATGTGAATCATTGGTAATTTCTACACTGTGTATTTTCTGTGTTTAAGCTACGAAGATCTGCGTAAGTGTGTTTCGATCTTTGGATTGGTTCTGTTCTATTCTGTTCTATTTATGTAATTTTGTGTTGCTATCATAAAGGCATATAATTATAGATCTTACACACGTGGATGCGAATAGAGACCTAATTAACCCTGCACAGAGCGAAGTAATCTGGGAACTACAGGGCTTAGTGCAGTTCTGCTTGCCTTACCTATCCTTTCTCAGGGTGCGGAAACCTTGTTCTAGCACCAACCCATACTATTTCGGGTGAGACTTTGACATGCGCAAGCAGGTCACTGCCGAAAGGGCCAGTATTATAGGGGTTTTTTGGTAAACCTTGTGCTCTGAACCTGGGTCAGGACCCCTCAAGCCAACACAGTTTGAGGTTGCAGTTCACGAAAAAATCATTTGAATCCCTAAAACTTCACAATGCACTTCCTGCCTTACTCGTGGCATGACATGATTGCAGGTTATATAAATAATGAGTACTATGATGAGGCTTCGAAATATTTCATCACATGCATTTCGCTTCTACAAAGCCCAACGTGGTCACTTGGAATGCCATGATTTCTGGGTTTACTCAGAATGGATGCTTTCACCAGGTGCCGGTGCTCTTCAGTGAAATGCAAGTGGCGGGTATGAAACCCAATTTAGTCACCATTTCTAGTATTCTCTGAGCTTCTGTCCACATGGAAGATTCACCACATATCAAGCAGGTCTATAGTTACATAGTCAACAACAGGTTTGAGTCCAATGCACTTGTGGGAATTTCCTTTGTAGATATGTATGCCAAATTGAAAAATATAGAGGCAACATAGCATGTTTTTTATGATGTTTCTAAAGGAGAAAGAGATGTTGTGTCATGGACTTCGATGATAGCTGGGTATACTTAGAATGGTCATTGTGAAGAGGCATTGTAACTCTTTTAGAAAATGCAATTCAATAGGGTTATGGCTAATTTTGTCACTATTGCAAGTGTTCTCCTAGCATTTTCTCGTCTAGTAGCACAACTAGGTAAGGAGATATAGGGCTACAAGTTTAAGAGGCTATTTCAGCCAAGTGTTTTTGTGGGAAGTCCACTAATTGAGATGTATGTCAAATGTGGAAATGTATATTGTGCATACAGAGTGTTTTGTAAAATTCCTCAAAGAAACATGTATCATGGAATTTGATGATTGCTAAATATGGAGTGCATTGATATGATAAGGATGAACTAAAATTGTTTTACCAAATGCAACAAATTGGCATGAAGCCTAATGAAGTCACTTTTATTGTAGTTATATTTGCTTGCAGCCATGTAGGCCCCGTGGATAAATTTTTGCAATACTTCTATAGCATGCATCAACATTATTGTATCACACCAAAGGTGGAGCATTATTATTGCATGGTTGACTTGCTTTGTCGAACATGGCTTCTCTATGAGGCATGGGAGTTCATAAAAAAAATTCCATTAGAGCCTCATGCTCATGTTTAGGCTACGTTGCCTGCTTCATGTAGGATCCATTGGAACATAGATTTAGGAGATCGTGTGGCACAATGCCTTTTTGAGTTACAGCCCAAGAATGTTGTTTAGGCCTTCAATACATCATTTTTTGTACATTAACATAATATTTATGTATTTTTACTTCAAAAAAATATCTTTAACACTGAAATTGTTAACCTGAATGTCGAAGACTATCTTAAAAAAAAAATAACCTGTTTTTTTAAGACAAAAATTGAAAGGAGCATGCACATGGTTGTCATTTTTCAACTATGGTTGGAATTGATCATGCAGTAATGGTTTTTTTTACCAATCATAAAATTCATAAAGGATTTTTTTGAAGCACTATCTTAATATTTGCAGAACATATTTCTGATTTCACTGTTTTTTTCAAGTTCACATGGATTAATGGGTATTCTTGGACATTATCTAATGAATTTAATTAGATATGAAAATTTAGGTCAAATATTTAATTATTTTTTCCCCTGCTCATCATGCACATGGTTTCAATCATATTTGGAAAAATCTTAGGATAATGTCTCTTCACATTTAGTAATGGCAGTTCCCTAGATTACATCACATTCAATTGATATATATAACTGCAAGCCCCATTCTTTAGAAAAACGAACAAAGTAGTAACACAAATGAGCAGTTATGTAATGAAAAAGGTATTGAGTATGGTTCTAGCTTGATACGTAACAATGCAGCCTCTCCACAGCTTCCTCCCCAAATGAAAAACAGTGACACTAAAATAGTAAATACTTTCCAAAAACCTAGCAGAAAACATGCACCATTCAGATCATCTCTTAGGGGAGGAGAAGTGAATTATAAGCATTGCACTAAGAGTGATGCTCTGTCAAATTCCTTGCCTTCTAGAAGTTCTTGTCATGAGAGGTTGAGATGTAAAGGAGAAGTTGGAGAGTTGGCATTCATTTTCTAGACAATTGGAGGGAAATATTTAGGCATATCATCTAATTATTTAAAAAATAAAGGGTTATTCTCAGTGAAGATCTTTGTTCGAAATGACCCAAAAATGCCTCGGTTGGGTCCCTACAAATTAGTAAATCTGTAGAAATGTTCCAAGGTGCTTTTGGAAATTCTGTGGCTATATCATCCGCCTTCAAGAGAGAAGGGTTTATTTTTCATGAAAATCCTATCCCAATGCTGGAGCCAGATGGTATGTCATGCCTTATATGATGAATGAGACAAAAACAATTGTTGCAGGAAATCCTATGAATTTTACAACTTCATCTTCAATCAAGAGAGCATAGTCTATTTCTTGCGAAGATACTGATTCAGGAGTGCATGAATCATATGGTAGGCATGAACCCAAAGCAATGAGAAAAGGCATCAAAGTGTGCGATGATGCTGCAAAAAACAAACCTGGAAATATCACCCTGATCTATAGTTCCTCCTTTGGAATCAATAAACTCACATGGCAAGTCTGGGCCTCAAAAAATTGATAATACCACATCTGTGCTTAATGCTGCTATAAGGAATATTGTAAAGTTGGAAACCTTCTCCACACTGAAAGTGAAGTCTACTACGAGTGAATATTGTACTTCAGAGGTATTGGAACCACATAGTGGACACGTACCTCAAAAAATTGGTAAGACGACATCAATATTTCAAAATACTGTAGGAAACCATGTATCATTGTCATATATCTTGATCAAGAGAGCATAGGCTATTTTGGAAGGAGATTATTATTTGGAAAACTTGGAATTGAATGGAGGACCTAAGTCTCAAATTGTCAGTCAGACTACTACAATGCTTCAAGCTGATGCTCGAAATAATCTGATAATGTTGCTTTGTCCATTAGAAAGGTCTGACTCTCTTTGGAAAGTATTACACACTTGAAGTACTTCAAAACTAATGCAAGTAATCAAGATTGTGGAACTGGGTTCCACATCAATTATTTGCTTCCCTTTTTTATTCCCCTTATCCGTTTCTAACTCAAAATCGGAACATGCATCTGATTCAGATGCCTTCAGTTTCGATACCAGTGACTATTTTGTCCAACACTCACATGTTTTGTGAGTGGAACTGTTATGAAATTTACGCAACTTCCCCATGTCTTTCTTTGGCTTTGTGGTGTTGTTCTAACTCATCCCGCTTTGGATTTTCCCCTTGTTCTTTGATTCAGAGGCGCCTTTCCCTAACATCAGATTCATGGATCCAAAGTCTCTCTTCTTGTGCTTAATTTTTTTCTCGATCTTGGTGGCATATAAATATGTCATGTGAACCGAGGTAATTTCAAGGAAATCCATTTCCTCCTGTATGGATTCTGGGATTTCACTACTTCAAATAGGTCATCGTTGCATTTTTGTTATAACATTTTTTATATGAAGGTTAAGAATCTAAAAAAAATCCATTTGTGAAGATATCCTGATGAACGTCATGTAACAATTTCAGATCTTGGTTAGCAACATTTTTAAAGATATGATTTGTGGAAGTTAGGGGTTTTGCAGGCTCTCAAATTTCATCTTGAAGAGGTGACCTTGGGAAAATCGTCATAACTATCTCCCTGAGCATCAGATTTGAATTTTGTAAACATTGGCCAAAAGTACACGTTATTTAGTTTACATTGTATCAATTTCAGAGCCAAAGGAGGAAACAGTGAGACATGACATGCCATATACGTTCACTCTACTAAACTAATCCATAATTAGGTCATTGCGGGAGATTAGGCATAACTTTTCCTTGAATAATCCAAATCAGGTGAGACTTGTGGCATTGGAAAGAAGATTTAGGTGGATACTGAACATAAAATTTTGGGGATTTGAAATTCCATAGATACATTAGTTTCAATATTGAGCTCCTCAAAAGCAAGAAAAAGATATGTATTTGTTTTTCAAATTTCATAAGTCTTGTTTAAAAAATCAGTTTGAAGTGATTCCAAGGGCATATTGAAGCATAGATATCAATATTGGGTTATAAAATGGCCACTAAAAATAATTCAATAGCCATTAAGCCCTCAGAAGGCTCTACTATGACTCATGAAGAGGAATAAGTGAAACATGATATATCAAAATTACAAGACCAAGTGCACCAAATTTCACTCTCGCAAAGAGCAACAAAAAGTGAAACAGAAGTTTTGAAGAAATGCGTGGAGGATAATATGGATGGTTTGAAGAAAGGCATGGAAGCTAAGATGGATGGTTTGAATAATAGAATGGAGCCTAATATGGATGACATGGAAGCTAAGATAGATGAAAAAATTAATGAAAACATGGAAGACATGAAGAATGATCTAAAAGTAGACATGGAAGGTTTGAAGGAAAGTTTGACAAATTTGATACAAAAAATGATTCCTAACGGAGAAAAGGTAGTATATAAAACTCATGATGAGAAAAAAATCAATGTTAATCGTGATTTCATAAACTCTAATGTTGGATTGAAGACCCACCATATTCCAAAGATCGATATGAGGAAGTTTGATGGCAAGGATCCTGTAGCATGGATAATACAAATGGAGCAATATTTTGATCTCCATAATGTGAAAAACACACAAAAATTACGCATTGCAACTTTACATTTAGAATGAAAAACATTTGTATGGTATCAATGGCTTTGATATTGTAAAATTTTTCACTTGGTCAATTTTTACGGAGGAAATGATAACACATTATGAGTATACAAAGAGAAACACCTTCTTTAGCCAATTGATAAATAGAAAACAAAAGGGTTTGGAGCACATTGAGGACTTCCAAAAATTTAATATAAGGGTAATTGATATTCCCGAGGAACACATGATTGATGTCTTCATACAAATTTTAAAGGATAATATCCAACATGAGGTTTGCCTTTGGGAACTTGATTCATTGAAGAAAGCATTCACGTTGGCAAGAAAAATTGAAAGTAAATTTATGGAGACAAGGAAGCCTACCACTCACATCTATACAGATGGAAGTGTTGCCACTCCTATACTTCCACAACCTAAAAGTTTGACACCACAACAAATGGAAGAAAAAAGAGAAAAAGGGCATTGCTACAGTTGTGATAGAAAATACACTAAAGGTCATAAGTGTGTTGCGAAAAAATTATTTTACATTGATTGTGAAGAGGAGCAATAAAATGAAGAATAAACTTGAAAAGAAGACGATATACACTAGGAACCAAGCCTAGAGAAAGAATAAATGATTCCAAACATATCCTATAATGCATTGGTAGGAATTACGATTCCTCAAAATCTCAAGATAGAAGTACATATAAAGAAGAAAAATTCAATAGTGTTTATTGATTCAGGTATTACCTATAATTTTATTCATTGTAGGGTAGCCATGGAGTTGAATTGCTTCCTATACCTAGCACCAAGGTGTCAAGTGATGGTTACAAATGGAGGGACTATAAATTGCTATGAAAAATGCCATGATATGAAGCTAACCATGCATGGATATGTATTGAATAGTCTAATGCTTTCCATTAAAATGGGATGTGATGCTGTTGTACTAGGAGTAAAATGGTTACAATCTTTGGGGACAATAAATTTTAATTTTCAAGAACTTTTATTGATTTATTTTTCCGAAGGAAAGGAAATTGAATTATGGGGTATCACAGGGAAGCCGAGAAAGATAATAATCTTCAATTTCATGAAAAATTTTATGAATAAAGAAGAACAAGGCATAATTGCATAATTATGCTCACTAGAAGTTCCAACATCAAATTAATCTTTCTCCAGATCTCCAAAAAGACTTTGGAAATCATTCCAAAGTGTTTATAAGTCCCAAGGGACTCCCACCTATTCGTGATCATGATCATGCTATTCATTTGATTCCAGGAAGTGTTCCTTCAAACATTAGGCCTTACAGATATCCTTATGTCCAAAAGAGAAAAATTGAGCGTATGATTGCATAAATATTAGAGGCTCATATAATTAAATTGAGTCAAAGTTATTTCTCTGCTCTAGTAGTATTGGTGCACAAAAATGATGGATCATGAGGCATGTGTCCGGATTATAGGGAGCTCAATAAGATCACTATCAAAGATAAATTTCCCATTCCCGTGATTGATGAATTATTGGATGAATTACATGGAGAAATTTATTTTACCATTTTCGATCTTTGTTCAGGATATCATCATATTAGAATGAAGATTGAAGATATTCAGAAAAAAAAATTTCTAACTCATGAGGGTCATTATGAATTTTTTTCATGCCTTTTGGCCTTACCAATGCACGTTCCACATTTCAAGGGTTGATTAATTCCATTTTTAAACCCTTCCTTAGAAAATTTTTGTTAGTGTTTTTTGATGATATACTAATCTACTGTAAGTCTTGGAAGGATCATTTTGAACATGTTGATAGGGTGCTCAAAGTATTGGAGGAGAAAAAACTATATGCAAAAAGCCTCCAAATGTTTCTTTGGAGTACCACAGGTGGAATATTTGGGTCATATTGTATCTCAAGAGGGTGTTAAGGTAGACCCTAACAAAATTAAATTCATTAAGGAATGGAAATTCCCCACGGCCGTAAAGCACTTACGATGATTTCTCCAGTTAACAAGGTATTATTGCAAGTTTGTTAAGAATTATGGGAGAATAGCAACACCTCTAACAACATTATTGAAGAAAGATGCATTTTCATGGGCTCCTAAAGCAGCTAAGGCCTTTGAACATCTTAAAGAGAGTGTTCCAAGCACCAACCTTAGCAATGTTAGACTTCAAAAAAACCTTTATTGTGGAATGTGATGCCTCAAGAAATGGAATTGGTGATGTTTTAATGCAAGAAGGAAGACCCATTTCTTTTTAATGTTGTACAATCAAAGGAAATTATTTATAGAGAGCTATTTATGAGAAGGAAATGTTGGAAATACTACATGCACTAAAGAAATGGTGACCTTACTATAGGTTTTAACCTTGTACATAAATTATCTACAAACGAATCTAAAATACATAAAATAAATAGTAGTGAGAGCATAAGACATAAAACATATAAACATAGAGATATTCCCCTGGTTCCCAAATCGGGACGACCAACTTGATCTTTCATTATATTCCTTTTAGTGTTACAACACATACATATACATGCCGAAGCATACATAAACCCCAATCCATTAACCCTGGATTAGAACATAACCGTAGTTCCCTTGACCGGATCTACAAAACACCAGGGGCCGAAAACCATCATACCCCAAAACCATGTGCAAACCCATGCACAAAACCATGGGCGGATCCGCCCACCGGAAAATAAGGACCAAAAAAAATTTCCAAGGCACTGCCCCAGACCCTGACAAGGGGGTCTACCACCCCCCTTGTGACCCCTCCATGCGTAATTAGTCATGGAAAGAATATAACACACACCCAAAATTCCCATTTGTTGTTTTATTTCCGCGGGGGGCCACACGAGAGCTTAGTCATTAGCCCAGTTCTACAACACCCATTGTTTCTCTACACCAAGAGAACTTCTGAGTGCTTGCAGACTTCGTCAATGCATCTGCAACATTCTTCGAAGTGTCCACCTTTACCAGCAACACCCTTTTAGCCTCAACCATATCTCTCACAAAGTGATATTGAACATCAATGTGATTTTTCTTTGAATGATAAGCAAGGTTCTTAGCGAAGAAAGTTTCACTTTGGCTATCACAATATATCCTTATAGCTTGCTGCACAAACCCCATACTTGAACACAATCTCTACAACCAAACTAGTTCCTTGCTTGCATGAGTGGCTGCTATGTATTCAGCCTCTGTAGTTGAAAGAGCCACTACAGGCTGTCTTTTACTCATCCAATTGACTGCACCTACAAATAGGCTAAAAACATACCCACTTGTAGATCTTCTTTGGTCCAGATCTCCAACCCAATATGCATAAAAAAAACCATGAATTTCCAACACTCTTTCCAATCCTGGTCTTCCCTGGTAGCACAAGCCATAATCACTAGTGCCACGTAAATATATGAAAAACCGCTTCACTTCTGTCCAATGCTCCTTCCCTGGGTTTGACATAAACTTGCTCAATACTCCCACTACATGTCCAATGTCTGGTCTAGTACAGACCATTGAATACATCAGGCTACCCACTACACTTGCATATGGAACACGGGACATATCCTCCTCTTCTTCTTGTGTATTAGGACACTATTCAGTAGACAACTTTGTACCTACAAGAATCAGAACATTCACTGGTTTACTATCCTGCATATTGAACCTCTGAAATATAGTCTCAACATACTTCCTCTGGTTTAACCAAAGTTTCCTCTTTGCCCGATCTCTATTAATTTCCATGCCCAAAATATAGTTTGCAACACCAAGATCCTTCATGTCGAATTTGGAGAATAGTTGGATCTTCAAATATTGGATAATTTCTTTGTCATTTCCAATCAACAACATATCATCCACATACAAGGCCAAATAAATAACACGATCAAAAATTAATTTAAAATAAACATAGTGATCCTCCTTGCTTCTGGTGAAGTCAAGTCCCCATATGTAGGTATCAAATTTCTGATACCACATCCTTGGTGATTGTTTTAACCCATACAAAGACTTCTTTAACCTGCATACTTTCTTTCTTCCCCTTCAACATAAAGCCTTTAGGTTGTTTCATTTAGATTTCCTCTTCCAGATCCCCATGAAGAAATTTTTTCTTCACATCCATCTGTTCTACCTCGAAATCAAATGCAGCAGCAATAGATAAAATTAATCTAATAGAAGTAACTTTGGCAACAGGAGAAAAAATATCACCAAAATCAATTCCCGGCACCTTGGAATAACCTTTTTCTACCAACCAATATTTTTATTTCTCCACCTTGCCTTCTACATTCATCTTCTTCTTAAAAGCCCATTTCCTCCCGATGGGCTTCCTTCCAGCCGACAACTCCACCAGATCCTGTGCCTCATTTTTATGCAAGGAAGCCATTTTATTAACCATGAGTTTTCCATCCTCTTAATCTACTGCCTCCCTGACAGTTCTGGGATCATCATCAGTTATAGTTAAAGAAAAATTTGAATAGAACTCATATGGACTATACCTTTCTAGTTGTCTTCTTTCTTAAGCTGATCTTCTCACAGCTGGAGTTTGTGGCTCTTCCTCTTCTAAGTCTTCTTCTATTGTAGAGTCTGATTCATTCTCCTTTATCTCAAACTTTATCTTCTTAGGTTCCTTTGGTAGGACTTCATGTTTAACAACATCTTTCACCTCTCTAAACACCACATCTCGGTTGTACACAACCTTCCTTGTTTCTGGGTTCCAAAGCTGGTAACCCTTTAAACCATCCTTATACCCAATAAAGATACACCTTTCAGATTTATTATCCAACTTGGTCTTTTTCTCCTTTGGAACATGTACATATGCATCACATCCAAATACCCTAAGATGTGAAAGACAGGGTTTCTTACCAGTCCATGCCTCATGTGGAGTATTATCCTCCAACTTTGATGAAGGTGATCTGTTAACCATGTAACATGCAGTCTCCATTGCCTCTGCCCAGAATTCTTGTCCTAACCCGGTACCACTGAGCATGCTTGTTGTCTTTTCCATCAGCATTCTTTTCATTCTTTCTGCAACTCCATTTTGCTGAGGTGTGTATGGAGTAGTCTTCTTCCATGCTATACCACACTTCTTATAGAACTCTTCAAATTCCTTCTTATAGAACTCCCCACCATTATCTGTCCTCAACACCTTTATCTTCTTCTTTGTCTGGTTTTCCACCAGAGCCTTAAATTCTTTAAATCTTTCAAAGACTTTAGATTTCTTCCTCAAGAAATATATCCATGTATTTCTTGAAAAGTCATCTATGAATGAAAAATAGTACATAGACTTACCTAGTGATGGAACTGACACAGGTCCAAACACATCACTGTGCACAAGCTCTAATATTTTGTTCGCCCTCTTAGCACCAGAAGGAAGACTCACCTGATTCTGCTTCCCATATACACAATGTTCATAGAAATCGAAATCCAGAGAGCTATTAGACATACCTTCTACCATACCATTTCCATGCAGTATCCGAAGGGCCTTCTCTCCAATATTTCCAAGCCTTTGATGCCATAGCATGGTCTTTTCTCTAGAGACTGCTAGGCTTTCCGCTCCACTTTCGGGAACCGCAGAACTGTTGCACCCAGCAATAAAATTGCTACCCTAAAGCTTGTACAGAGTTCCAATCCGAACTCCCCACATTAATTCCAGTGCTCCCTGAACCATCTTACAAGTATCTTTCTCGAACACTATTTTTACACCTGCATCATCCATCTTTCTTACATAAATCAGATTTCTGGCCAATGCAGGAATGTGCAGAACACCAAGAAGTGTTCTAATCCTTCCACCTTGCAGCTTCAGCTTGAATTTTCCACGTCTGAAGATTCTAGCCTTCCTATCATCACCTAAGAAGACATCACCACCATCATATTTCTAATACTCGCAGAACCACTCCCTATGGGGAGTGAAGTGAAAGGATGCACCCAAGTCAATCAACCATGACTCATGATCTACATGTGTATTTGAAGAAGAAGAAAAATACACATCCCCACCTTCATCCAAGGTGGTTTTTGCCTCTGCAGAAGGAGCATCATCAGATCCCTTTCCTTTCTCAGGAGCTTTAGATCTGTAGTCCTTTTGTACTTCCCTTCCTTTCCGTATTTCCAGCACACCTTTACAAACTTTCTAGGATATTTATATCTCCCTCTAGATCTAGATCTCCCACTCGAAACCTTATTCTTTTTTCTATTCTAGGACCTTCCTCGTACAGATAAGGCATCTCCATTCTAACCCTCCATATTTCTCCGTCTCATTTCCTCCGACAGCAAGGCTGAGACAATGTCATCAAAATTCAAGGTAGTTGTATTGCTACCTATTGCAATAACTAGACTATCCCACGAGTCTGGTAGATAACACAACAAACTAATGCACTTATCTTCATCTGAGATTTTGATATCAACAGATCAAAGTTGACTTACCACAGTATTGAAGGCGTTCATATTCTCTGTCACTGAGTCTCCATCCTTCATCCTCAGGCTATACAGCTTTTTCCACAAGAACAATTTATTCACCAGAGACTTAGATTGGAAGAAAGTCCCTAGCTTGTCCCACAAGGTCTTCACCGTAGCTTCCCTAGATACATTCAACAATACTCAATCTGAGACACACAACCATATTTTTCTCTTTTCCTTCTGATTCAACTTCTTCCAGTCTTCATCTGACATTGCCGTTGGTTTAGTACCCGGATATACCGCGATCCTTTGATCTTTATCCACCATCAAATCCTCCATCTTGAGCTTCCACAACTCAAAACTATGATCATTAAATTTCTCGATCTCTATCTTCCCGCCGCTTGCCATCTTTTTTCATCACCGGAATTGATCCCGTAGATCTCCCACTGAATAGGGTCTACCTCAGGCCCGAGCAAAAAACTCCTCAGTAGCAAAGGCGTCTCCTTGAAGCCGAAACTACTCTGATACCAAATGTAGGTTTTAGCCTTGTACAAAAATTATCTGCAAATGAGTCATAAAAATAGAAAATAAACAATAGCGAGAGCATAAAACATAAAACAGATAAACACAAAGATATTCCCTTGGATCCCAAATTGGGATGACTATCTTGATTTTTCATTATATTCCTTTTAGTGTTACAACACATATATATACATGCCGAAGCATACATAAACCCCAATCCATTAACCCTGGATTAGAACATAGCCTTAGTTCCCTTGATAGGATCTACAAAATACCAGAGGCCAAAAACCATCGTACCCCAAAAACATGTTCAAACCCATGCACAAAACCATGGGCGGATCCGCCCACCGAAAAATAAGGACCAAAAAAATTTTCTGGGGCACTGCGCCAGACCCCGACATGGGGGGCTGCCGCCCCCTCGTGAACCCCCGGACGTTGCGCCCAGCGCAACGTACAAGGGGGGATATCGCCCCCCCCTTTGACCCCCCCGCGTGTGATTAGTCGTTGAAATAATATAACACATACCCAAAACTTACCTAATGGGAAGACACTTCAAGGTAAAAATTGATTATGATAGTCTTAGATACTTTTTGGAACAAAGGCTATCTTTATAAGGGCAAGAAAAATGGGTCACAAAGATTTTGGGTTATGACTTTGAAATCATATACAAAAAAAGGCAAGCTAAATGTTTTTGCAGATGCACTCTCAAGAAAGGATGAGGTGGTGGAAGCATTTATTTCTGCCATTTATATTATCCAACCAGATTGGATAACCAAATCAAGAGAGGGATGGAAGAATGACGAAGAAGTGTGGACACTAATTCAAAATTTGCAGCAAGATGCCAGGACATCTGATACATTTATTTGGAAAAATAATTCCTTATGGTACAAATATGGCTTATATCTTTGTAAGAATTCCCAACTAAAAAAATAAATCTTTTGGAATTGCACACCTTTCCTGTAAGAGGACACTCGGGATGTTTAAAAACTTACCACAAGGTAAAGAAATATTTTTTTTGGATGGCCTTAAATCTGATATTCAAAATTTTTTGGTAGAATGTTTTGTTTTCTAGCAAAATAAAGTTGAGCCAATTAAGACCTCGTGTATGCTACAACCTTTATCCATTCCAAGTCAACATTGGGGGAATTTTTAAATATATTTTATCATAGGTTTACCTAAGTTTGAAGGAAAGAGTTCCATAATGGTATTAGTTCATAGACTTACCAAATATGCACATTTTTGTGCAATATCTCATCCATTTAAAGAAAATATAGTTGTTATTGCATTTATGGAAACAATTTAAAAGCTACATGGAAGCCCAAAGATTGTTGTAAGCAACAGAGATCCCATTTTCACTGGAAATTTTTGGACGAAATTATTTTCTTTTTTGGGTACTCAACTAGCCCATAGCTCATCTTATCATCCTTAATCTAATGGGAAAACCAAGATAGTGAGCAAATTTTTGGAAGGATATATTATTTTTTTTTTGTATCTGGTAAAAAAACACTATGGGTCTGGAGGTTACCTACAGCTGAATGGTGGTATAACACTTCCTTCCATACTGCAACAAAAGTGACTCCATTTATGGCACTTTATGGATATCATCCACCGTTAATAATATCATCTTTAAGGGGAAATTCTAAGGTTCAAGCAGTGGGATATCACATCGAGCATCAATAACAAGTTCACCAACTCTTAAGGGATAACCTAATTTTTTCATAAAATCGAATGAAACAACGGGCGGATCAACATCATAGCGAGATAAGTTTTGATGTGGGAGACTGGGTATTTTTATGGCTACAACCATACAAAAAAATGTCCCTTAAGGAAGCTAAGAAGGATAATAAATTATCGTCAAGGTACGATGGTCCTTACAAGGTGTTGTAAAATATTGGTACTCTGGCATACAAATAGGAGCTTCCTGATTCTTCTCAAGTGCACCCATTTTTCCATGTTTCATGCTTAAATAAGATTAGAAGTGACAAACTTCCAGTTCAAACAATATTGCTAGAACTTGATGAGGAAGGAAAAATCATATTGGAACCTGAAGTAGTCACAGAAACAAGAACTCGACAGCTACGAAATCGATTGATTTCAGAGTATCTCATAAACTGGAAGAACTTACCCACTGAAGACTCTACATGGGCATATGAGAATTTTATACAAAATCATCCAGAGCTACTCAAGCGTTGAGGACAACACTTTTTTGAAAGAGAGGGGCATGTTAGGTTCATATATTACTAGTGTAGTCCCTTATTGTTGTTAGTGTAGCCCCCTTAATGGTATTGTTGTACCCTTGTAGTCCCCATATTGTTATTAGTGTGCCCCATAAAACCCCACTATTGTTATTGTTGTGCCCTTACATTATTATTGTTAGGTCGGCTAGGATTATATTGTGACCCCTTGGAATCCTATATATAGAAAGGAGGTTTTTTCATTTGAATTATCCAAGAATTGTTAATTTATGTAATGTAAAGGAGGTTTCTCCCTCGAAGTGGCTGATTTCTAAGGCGTCGATCTCTTTTTTTTTCTATTTTTGGAGTTGGTTTCATAACAGTGCGACCGAGAACAGAGAGGGTTCACTCTCTTCCTTTTTCTCACAGCAGGTTTCCCACTAATCTCTAACATGGGGGGAGGCTCTGAGGAGGGAAAAAGCAATATTTTCTCATTCGAAGAAATCATGGACCAAGAAATAGCCTTCCAAAAAATTCAACCATCTATCTACAATTTGTACATCTATCTGGCCTTCAAATATAGGAATGTTGAACTTGTCTTATACCTTGAAAGGAGTGGCATCTCGAGAGTGGCTGGTAGATGCAAATGTGCCGCCAGTGGGTAGTCGTTTAAGGATTTGTAAAAGGTTATCTATCATCGTGCTCCTTTGTTTCTCGAGGGCCTCCTCAGGAAATATTTTGATACAATATCTTACTCCCTCGTCTGTCTTTTCTTCCACCATGGGAGGTCATCAAGGTTTGTGAGGCTTATATTACAAAGGTTCAACCAGATCAATCCCTAACTCCTTATACCCCAACCTCATTAGGGAGATGCAGATAAATATCGAGAAAGAGCCACTATGATACCACTAATATAGACTTATGAAGGAATATAATAAAATACATAAATAAACATAACACGAAGATGCAACATGAACAACACTTCATTCTATTAATAACAAATACTGAAAAATTTCTTACAAACATAATAACAAATAAAATAGCTTGGGCGATGGTAGTTTATCTCTTAGAAGATATGTTGTAGCTACATTCCTCTAAATTGTGTTATAATGAGGCTCAAGGGCCTTTTTATTATTTAGCATTAATAGAAAACCCTAAATATCCAAACCCCTAACCCGAGGAGATGTAACACCAAGAGTTTATGGGCCCTGTTGGTGTTAGTTGGGTAGAAAACTTCCTGGGGTCATAACTTGGTCATATTATCTGTGTTTGACATGTAAGATACCTCATTGGAAAGATCTCTCTAAGGACTATAGCTGTTGACTTGATTTCTATGAAATCACCAAATGAATCATGGTGTAAAAACATTGTTTGGGGCCTCAAAATGACTCCAAAAGTTCAAGACCCCAAAAAAGTTAAAAATAGTAAATAATAAAACTGATGAAAATTACTAGGTGTAATAGGTGGATGGCCACCATTATCCAACTGTATCACCATGCAAAGACCTCAATATCCAGGATCTTGATACAGTAAAGGAGAGCACTCAAAGGTATTATAAGCTTCTAAGACATTTATGAAACCTTTGAGGGAAGAGAATGATGGGAACACATCACCATCATCCCATGATAGTGTAGATTCAAGAGAAAGAGCTAAGGCAAGCTCTCATCATCATAATTGAACTAGATACAACCACACATGGATGAAACCATCGAGGAAAGAGAGTTATGGGAACACATCACCATCATCCTATGATAGTGCACAATGTATAAGAAGATCTAAGGCAAGCTCTCACCACCATAATTGCACCATAGACAACTAGGAAAGGTATAACAAGTCTTAGTATTATAGAGTTCATTTTGATTACAATCTTGTTGTTAGTGATGACCATAAATCATGGCATCGAAAACTATGTAATTTTTGTGGTTTCATAACCATGTGGTTGCTAAGTGCTAGAAGAGAGTGGCATCACAAAAGAATATGAGGTGTGAAAGGCATTCTCCACATCAGTGAAGGAAGAAGGGAAAGAAAGTATGGAGGAAGAAGAATTATTGTAATAATTGCGACAAAGGTGACCAACAAAGAGCAATGTGTTGGAGGCTCCATTTGAAGCAGCATCTCAAGGTCAAAGTGTTGGTGCCTAACCAATTGAAATTTTTTTTCAACAAGAGAATCTACCATAAGAAGATGACCCATTGACTTTGATAAGTGAGAGATGGTTATTCTAGAATTGGTAGCTTGTCATAGACGATATTTTTTTAAAGAATGGGTTGCAACATAATTGTAAAAGAGATGGTGTGTTTTCCATCTCTTGTTAAGCAATGATGTTGTTTTTGGCCTTGTAATGATAGCTAGGGTATTGTTTCCATTTTTTTGTAAACTGGACCACATAGTATGTGTTATAAACTCATGGAAAGTATGTGATGCTTGGGTCATGATTGGTCATGTAGTTTGGAATGTAATTTTCAAATATTTTACTATAGATTTGTAGAGGATGTAGGGATCATCACTATGGCTCTGAAGAAGAAAGGTGAAGGAGAGGGAAGGCTGACCTTTCTGGACACTTGTAGTGCACAAAATGTATAGAAAAATTGTAGATTATGTTCATGCTTTTGGAGGACCAAAAGCTACTCAATGGTCAGGAATGATCAAGATGGCTCCAAAGACACTTAGAGGTCAAATAGGACTAAGAATAGGTCAAAATTCAAAGTGATTAGATTTCCATCGAACGAGGACTAGATCAAAGTGTTCATCGCCCTGATTATAACGGTGTGAATGTCACTCCAATCTGAGTTCATAATACGAAGGAGATACATTGGTCAATTTTTAGGTCAAAGTGGGCATGTGGGTTAAGATTAAAGATCATGAAAATTAACCGAGTCTGAGACATCGAGCTTGGCTCCCAAAAGTGGGATAAATTGTTGCCAACTTAAAATGCCCAACAACCTTTATTTTAGAAAAAATAAGAATGTTGATTTTGTTAAATAAAGAAAAACAAAAATAATAAAAAAATAGAGGTGGGTCAGCCTCGCCAGACCCACCCACCCAACCGGTCAACATAATATTTTATGTTAAAAAACCAAACTGGGTTAGTAGGTCACCATCCCTGCCAAATCCCAACGGAACCATATATTAAAATTGACAACGGCTAGGTCAGGGTTGTGTGGTTCGGAACTCGCCCACTATACGCACCAATGGAACGATGTTGACCGGGGCTGGTGGGGCTCAAACCCACTTGGCCCCCATGGGTCATCCCTTGTCGGGTGACCCCATATATATGACACAGAACAACAAAACTTACTACGTAATACGCCCAAACTTGAACAAAAATTCCGGTGCATAAATTATCGATCCCAAACTTAAATCTCAAACCAAAAATGCACTTTCTGATTGGTGGTTGATCTGTTTGGAACCTCGACCACCCATACCAAATTTAACATGCCCTTCGTTAGACCAAATGACAATATTCTTGTTAGCTCCACCCAAACATTAAAATAAAAACCCAACAGTCCATTCGACTGGAAGGTAGCAGAGTGGATTTGGAGTGGTTAGGGGAACTTTGAAATAGTGGCTGAGGTGGAGCCCTTGCCCAAGAAAGAGAATAAAACCATGATGTAGGAGAATCATTTGATGCTGAAAAGATTCCTCAGGAGTAAAAATTTTATAGTGTCAAAATGTTATCAAATTTATAGTCATTTTTCTCAAAATTTTACATAGAGTGTGATGTTGAAGTCAGATTCTCTATCTACGTAGTAGAATTGTAGGTGTCCCACATTGAGGAATGTTTGAATAATATTAAGGAACCTAAAATATTTACTTTGAAGAAGAATTTTTCTAGTGTCGGAATATGGCTGACTTTATACTCATTTTTCTCAGAATTTTGCATGGATCGTGATGTCAAGATCATATTTTTCATTTGAGTAGCAGAACTCTAGTCAACCATGGGAGAGGAATCCTTATGAAATCATGAGGAACCTAAAATATTCCCAAAGGCCCAAAATTTGACGGTGTTAGAATTGGATGAGTTGACAGTCGATTTTACACTACTCGTTGCTAGAACTTTAGTGGTGCAGTCCATTTTAGCATTTGAGGTTTTCATTTATAGGCTATCTTCGAAAGTGGTGGGACATGATCATCATCATTAGCAGGCATTAATGAAGTGGTCTTCACTATCTTGACATTGGGCTTGGAGACATAACCCATAGTAGGTGAACTTCCTCATTATGTTTCCTCTTGTTTAAGCACGCACATGTGGTTCTTTATGTTCTTTTCAATGCAATTCTATTAGCATCACGGAAGTTAAAGATCTTGAATAATTTTGGTCGCTGAAGGAACCCGAATCACTAATTGAAGTGGAAAACTAGGTTCTTGACCCTAGATATACTATGATATGATGAAGTCAATATATTAAGTCCATTACCCTTCACTCGAAAATGAAGATTCTCATGGGAAGGCTCTTGAAATAAAATATGAGGACAACAATGATATCATTTCTTCAATAAATGAAATTCAACGAGTCCAATATGACCAATGTTACTGTCTGGTGAGCTCAACCAATGTTACTATATTGTGAGCTTGGATGCTTGTTTGGCCCTCATAGAATTCCATTTTTAGTGTCACCTTGAGACTGAAGCCCTAGCAGATACAAGCACCTAAGATCTCACCCTAGTTAGTTTCATCCAACTTCTTGGATTTTTCTGTGGATTAGTTTCTTTTAGTAATTATGTATTTAGGAGTAACTAGTACTTTAATTTTGATATATCTATAACTTTGTGAGCACTTTTATTATCCTTTATGGTATTTAATATAAATAATGATCTATGATTTGGTATAATGATATTTTGAAGCAATAGAAATCTTGATTAACAAATATTTTTTTATTAAAATATTAATTACTCGTGTGATTTTTTTATTTTTTTTCAAATGTATGTATATGTGAGAGATAAAATTTTACAAAGTAAAAAATGTATTTCAAAGTTAAATTTATTGTAACCAAAGGTGTTCAGAGTGATGTGTAGGTGTAATGTAAGACAATTAAGAACTAAGAGAATTATAGGTCTGATAGACCAAAGTTTTGTCTCACGGGATGTTAACCATCATCGTCATCAAGAAAGTTTGTTAAACATTTTCATCTAGTTTAAAAGATGTTGTACTAAAAATGTTAAAATTAATAAAAATAATAAAATTCAATTTGTTACATTGTAAATTTGTTTTTATTAATAAAATTGTGAATACTGTTTTAGATAAAAGAAAACCATGTATATATATATATATATATATATATATATATATATATATATATATATATATATATATATATATATATGTATGTATCTATATATATATATGTGTGTATCTATATATATATATGTGTGTGTGTGTGTGTGTGTGTGTGTGTGTGTGTGTGTGTGTATATATATATACAACAATAAATTAAGATCCATTTTACCTTATAAAATAGAGTAATGATTCTCAAAAAATATTTAAATTTAATTAATAAGCATATCAAAACTTTAATATTTATAATAAACTTACAATACAACAATATGTTTTCCATAGATATTATTAACTTGTAAATATGTTTTTTTACAATACCATAGGCCAATATCATGGCTCATCAATACAATATGTCCATAAACCATCTCTCATTTCACAATAAAAATATTTTATAAATATTTTATTTGAATATAATTTTATAACATTGGTTTTAATAAATGTAAAAGACAAAAATGTATAGTTAGATATCATTTTTGGGATTCAATTGAGTTAAGTAAGTCATTCATCTAAGTCCACTTAGCACTCATTGCATCAGGTGATGCTCATAGGGGTGAAGAAGTGAGATTGAAACTATTGAAATGAATCATATAGCATCAATCATCACTTCCAGGGCTTACACAGGCAACCAAGCTTTCCAGGTAGGTTAGCCATCCCAGAACTCCTCTGGCTCAAGTGCACTTAACTGTGGAGTTTTCCCCACAATCAAGCCCACTTATCTTGATACACCATTTGCAAAACCTTAGCAAGTATTGTGCCTCATGAACCATTCAAATAGAGCTCTCTTTACTCTTTTTAATTTAAGTATGAGGGGTTTCCGCAGTTCATTATATTAGATATCATTTTTCGGATTCAAATGTGTTAAGTAAGTCATTCATCTATGACCATTTCCATGGGAGGTAGTCGTATCTGGCGCTATGTGATTCATTTCACTAGTTTCAATCTCACTTCTTCACCCCTATGAGCATCACCCGAGGCAATGAGTGCTAAGTGGACTATTCAAAAATCATGAGAAATTAGTGAGTTACGACTACCTCTCATGGAAATGGTCATAGATGAATGACATACTTAATGCATGAAAATGATATCTAATATAATGCACCACGGAAACCTCTCATACTTAAAATATATAATTACTTTTGAGATATACCTACACCTCTATCACATTAAAATATATCACATATAAATAGTAGTTATAAATTAAGATCCATTTTGCCATATGAGTTAAAATAATAATTTTGTAACCATATTTAAATTTCATTAATAAGCACATAAAAACTTAATACTTCAAAGATAACTATATTTTTAGCCATGTATATTTACCCTCACTTTACCATGGATATTATTAACAATGCTATAACATGGGCCAATATGAGGCCTCATCAATACCACATGCCTAAAAATCATATCTTATTTCACAATCAAAATAATATTTACAATATAAAAAGGTTTTTAATCAAGGATATTCACCCCACTTTACTATGTATATTATTACCATGCCATACCATGGGCCAATACCGTGGCTCATCAATATCACATTCCAAAAAACCACCTCTTATTTCACAATCAAAATATTTTGTAAATATATTTGGGTGAGAGATACTCTCAATCCATCAGAGTATGGAAGAGATGTTGTACTGTTGTGTTATATTATGTTATCTAAACATTTGGACCCAATCAAATTACAAAAAATAAAACTAAAAAAGTATTAATTAAAACATTTTGATCAGTGAAATTACATTTAAAAAAACCAAGTAAAAACTTAAACTCACAAAATAGGTTTGCATCTTGAAAGATTTAATCCCACTCAAGACTTAATAGATCCATAATTAATATGAATCTAGACTAGAGATAAATTGAGATGGCTAGAGGTAAATTGAGATGTTCAAAACATTTGAAGTAAAATTTCATTCCTTGTGAAAGTTCGTGAGACATTTACATTTACATATTTTTGGAACAAGCTCATATATGAATCCAGATAATGTTCCAGAGGAGTTTTTTGATTTTTTGGTTCAAGGATTTGCTTATGGTCCAATTATACTAGATGTTAAAGAAGACCCGACTCAGGTTCTTTATAACCGCATGACAGTCGACAGAAATTGGGACATGAGCCACGACACTGTGAACCCATATACCCGTCAGCCCTTTGACATTAACAATGCCATCCCTTATTCCAAGCTGAGGTGATAGATGCGCCACTACATCCTTAACAACCCGACATTGAGTCTAAAGTTAGGTCTCGAGGTTATTCCCGACTACACTAAAGTGTTGAGTCCCAGAGATATGAAGGATCTCCTGTATGAATTGGGTTTTCATTGCCACAACCTTTTAGATTATTTCAGTCAAATTTCAGGACTGGATGAAACTAGGAACAATTATTGGAAGGGCCTATGGCAGAAATTGAATCTGCTCCATCTCTATTTCCAGTACAGTGAAGAAAAGAGAGACATTTTTTTGTTAATAAAGGGATATGAATACTTGTTCGAGGTAGTCGATGAACACTTACATTATAATATACATCGTGAGTATTACTCTTCATGTCAGTATGCAAAGGAAGTGTGAATAGAAATGGGAAAAATAGTGGATCTTGTCAGTTTGAAACTCAGAGATGTAGTTTCCCTACTTGAAAATTCTGTGCGTGCCTTTGTACAGATTCTCTCTTATCTTGCAAAGTCATAATATTTGAAAATCTAGAGTATGGTTTTAAGAATTTACCGTTGATTGTTTCATGACAGCAGCTTTTACGGTTTTGGAGTACGCAATTTTTTATCGTATGATGTGATTAAGGTTGCTCTCAATCTCTTATGTTTCCCAAATTCGGCCAGAAATATAACTAATGAAGACCTCTATAACGGAATGGAAATACTCTGCGTCGCCTTGATGAAAAACAAGCCCTTCATCTTAGATTTTGAATATTATGTGGACATTGTTGTGAATGTAGTTATAAATTGCATTACCCGTTTGCAAGATCTGAATGCAATTGTAGTTGATGATGGTGACAGTGCTTCAAGTTTTAACATCACCAACTATGATATTGGTATGATGAGTATGGAACTTACCCAAGCGCTGAGGTCCATTGATTTCTTGGTCATTGATGAGTACGACTTATATTTCGATGAAAAAGAGAAGTTACAAAGTCTGGATATAATAAAGGAAATCGTCTGAACTGCAGAACTTGTTGAAGCCGGTTTCAAATGCTTTGAACCAATTCACTTGCGGTATGGTTTTAGTATTACAACGGCTCTTTATAAACAATACGGTTCTAATGTGACTAGAAGAAATGTTCTTGAAAATTTTGGAAAGCTTCTTGAAAGTGATATTGTGAATGAATATGGTGAAGATATTAAGATATTGCTTCAAGAGATTGTAGGTGCACTGCACATAGATGACTGATCATGTTTTATACATTGTCAATTTGCTTTTGTTTATATGTTATTGGAATTTCTGATAATTCCAGAACAAATACTGAGAGATTAATACTCTCCTTCTAACACAGAGAATAACTAGAAAAATATTGCAAAATAAAAATTTTCTATTTCATTAACAAATAAAAGCTATTACAACTTTCTTCTTCCACTGAAGTGGGATTACAAAGATGCTTGAATGCTACAGACACAGTGCTCTCAAAACAAAATTCTCTCTCTGTCTCTCAAAACACACAAAACAATGCTCTTTGGTCTTACTATTTTTTTCTTTGCTTGCGGGCTTACACAACAATACAACACAGCTATTACATGCTACAATGCAATACAATGCAATGTTTTTATATGTCGTGGCAGAATATATAACATAAAAACAAATTACAATAAAAATACATTGCCGGAACATAATATTTAACCTAAAATTTATTTTGCGCAATATACGAGTGGAGCCCACATCACAATCGACAGTTGATGATCAGTAGAACAAAATGGTTTGGCGGAATGAAATTGCAATTGCGATGTGCGATTGGTGATGTGTGATTAGCGACATCGGAAATCGGCGGATAAGCGGTGTAGCAGACTTTGGAATTTGCGATTTCGATGAGCCATGTGAGATGGACCCCACAGTAGAGATCGCATCAGTGCATCGCATCATAAAGAAACTTCAGCGGAAAACATATTCGCGATGTTGCGATTGTGATTGCGACAATCGCTTCACAAATATTCAATCGGTGATTTAAAAACTTCGGATGGGCAGAACATTTGTGACGAGCAATTGCGATTAGAGATTATGGTGGGACCACATCACATTGCATTGCAAAGTTTCAATTGGAACATAAAAAATGCGGTGGTGCACTTGGTAAATGCGATTGTGCTTGCCGATTATCACATCGCATGAATTATATTGGTGGTAACACATTTCGGATGCGGAAAATACATTGTCCCTTTGCGATGTGCGATTGTGATAGTGGTGGGACCACATCGCATCGCATCGGAACTTCTTCATATCAAAAAGACACTTAAACACTCTGCTGCTATGATTTGTGATTGCGACATAGAAATGTCTGGTGGGAACCACAGATGATGTGGCCCGTTCAAAAACTTAAAAATACTTTGGCGTGTTTGAACAAAATTTCTTCCTGTTTGGTTGTTGAGGGCTTAAAAGCTCGAAAAGACTGTCTTTAATAAAACTCTGCTGTTGTGTGATTTTGAACCATGAAAGTCTTCATTTCTTCTGCAAACATGGCTATGCCCATACAAACATAAATTCATCTCTGCAATGGTGGCTACTGCCCATCAACATTAAATTCCATCCAAACTACTTTCCCCATTCCTCTTGAATGCACAGTGCTGTGCACGCAAGCTCTCTGCCCCTTTGTACTATGTTTCTACCTGCACAGGGTACGTAGGTGACTTTAATATTTTCAACACTCCCCCTTAAAGTCAGCTACTGGGTTATCTATCATACCCAAGCATTTTCTTAAATATTCAAAACTCTTATGCCCCAATGGCTTTGTCAGAATATCTGCAAAATTCTCTTATGTTTTACAATGCTGTAAAACTGTTTCTCCATTGTTCACCAATTCTATGATATAGTGAAACTTAGCATCAATGTGTTTCATTCTCTTGTGAAACACAGAATTCTTTGATAATGCAATAGTTGAGCTATTGTCACAATATATCACTGTGCCCTTTACCTGTTCTTGACACAAATTCCTCAACATCCTTCTCATCCAAACTACTTGACACGTTGCTGTTGTAGCTGCCACATACTCTGTCTCTGCTGTAGATAATGCTACAATAGGCTATTTCTTAGAACCCCATGAAATGGCTCCTGAACCCATATGAAAAACATAATCGGATGTGCTTTTCCGATCATCTACACTTCTAACCCAATCACTGTCAGTGTAACCAATTAACTCAGAATTTTCTGAAGTAGTATACAAAATACCATACCTCTTAGTTCCTTTCACATACCTCAGAATTCTCTTCAATGCTTGCCAATGTGCTTCTTTTGGCCTTTCCATAAATCTAGAAATCAAACTAACAGCATGCATAATATCTGGCCTAGTTGTATTCAAATACATGAGGCTACCAACTATGCTTTTATACAAACTAGGATCAAAATCCTTGTGCTGTCATATTTTCTAAACTTCAATCCCATTACTGTGGGAGTAATTGATGCTTTGCACTCCTGCATATTAAATATTTATAAAACGTCATTAACATATTTTTCTTGTGATATAAAAATCCCATTTTCATTTTGTTCTACTTCTATTCCTAAGAAGTATCTCAACAATCCCATGTCAGTCATTTCAAATTCATCTTTCATGACTGCTTTAAAATTTTCAATGAGGTAATCATCATTACCTGTGAATATTACATCATCAACATATAACACAACATTGAGCATCTTACCATCCTTTTCTTTGATGTATAATGTGGGTTCTCCATAAAATTTTTCAAACCCATTTTCCAGTGGATAGGAATCTATCCTACTGTACCATTCTCTTGGTGCTTTCTTCAGCCCATAAAGAGCTTTCTTCAATCTGCAAACTTTGTGTTCTTGGCCCTTTTTCTCATAGCCTAAAGGTTGTTCCACATAAACCTCTTCCATTAGAACTCCATTTAAAAATGTTTATTTTACATCCATTTGGTAAACCTTCCATTTGCTTTGTGCTGGTATGGACAACACTGTTCTCATTGTTTCCATTCTTGCAACTGGTGCAAAAGTTTCTTCATAGTCTCTTCCATGATGTTGCTTATATCCCTTGACAAAAAGTCTGGCCTTGTGACTTTCTATCTTACCTTCAGTGTTGCTTTTGGTCTTATAGAACCATTTTAATCCAATGACTTCTTTACCTTCTGGGAGATCAACCAACTCCCATGTTTTATTCTTCTCTATGGCATTAATTTCATCATCCATAACTTCTATCCATTTTCTATCTTTTATAGCATCTTAAAAATGAATAGGATTATCAACATGAAAATACAAAGCAAATAAGGAGTTCATCCCTTCATTTGTCGCTTCCTGCTCATAAATTTCATTAATATTTATGAATCTTGATCCTCTTTCATTTGGTGTACTTGTGCTTGAAGAAGCACTCAAGTCTGCTCCATGTGGTGTGCTTGGAGAAGCACTCTCATTTCTTCTCAAGGGTGTTCTTACTCTTGCTTGAGGTGTCCCTTGCTGTCCTTGTGTTGGTGGAGGTTGTGCTATCGATGAGGTGTTACTTTTAGACACATTTTCCTCATCTTCATCATGAGACAAACATATTTTAACATTGACTATTTTATCAATGCTCCCATCCCATGCTTCCTCTTCAATAATTTGAACATCTCTGCTTATAACAAATTTCTTTGTGGATGGGTTATACAATCTATATCCTTTGGATTCTTCATAATATCCAAGGAAGATGCACTTATCCCCCTTACTATCCAACTTCTTCCTCAACTGATCTGGAATGTGTGCATATGCCACACATCCAAAAACTCTCATGTGGGTGACTCCCTGTTATCTGCCACTCCACGCTTCTTCTGGAACTTTGTTCATTACAGCTTTTGTTGGGCATCTATTCAAGATGTATGCTGCACAATTTGTAGCTTCTGCCCAATACTCATTTGGAAAGTGTTTTGCCTTCAACATACTTCTCACCATTTCCATTTTGGTTCAATTCCTCCTTTCAACAACTCCATTTTACTGCGATGTGTACCGAGTTGTAAATTTCTTGTGTATGCCATTCTCTCTGCAAAAACTTAGAAACTCTTTTGAGATGTACTCACCTCCTCTGTCAGTTCGAAGAACTTTGATATGCTGCTCACTCTGTTTCTCTACAAGAGCTTTAAAGTGGAAATTTTTTTCAAAGACTTCACTTTTATAATTCAGGAAATAAACCCATACTTTCTTTGTGAAATCATCAATGAAGGTCAGCATGTAATTGTTGCCTGAAACTGATGTTGTTTGCATCGGCCCACATAAGTCTGAATCAATAATTTCTAAGGGTGATTTCTTCCTTATGCTCTTTCCTGATGGAAATTTTTCTCTGTGTTGTTTTCCCAATATACAACCTTCACATAGGTTGTCTGGTTTCTCAATCAATGGTAGTCCTCTTACCATTCCTTTTTTGTGCAACAAATTTAATCCTCTGAAATTGAGATGTCCAAATCTCAAGTGCCATAACCAGTTTTCATCTTTCACTTCCTTCTAAAATACCTCTTGAGTTACAGCTGCTACATTCTTTCCTTTTCCCTTTAAGTATGTATTGAGCTTGAGTGGAAACATTCTATTGCTATTCATTTGTATTTCAACAATAATCTTCTTGCTTGGAGGCATATCCATTATTGTGCCACATAATTCTTAAAAAATACATTGTAACCTTTGTTTATAAGCTTCCCAATGCTCAAATGATTACACTTCAAGCCAGGAACATAGTACACATTTGGCACAAATTTCAGCTCTCCATTTCTTGCATGGATGCTAACTCTGCATTTTCCCTTGACAGAAATCTTAGTATCAGTTCCTGTTGTTACTTCAAATTTAATTTATTCATCAAGATTGGCAAACATTGCTATGTTTCCAGTCATGTGATTATTGCAGCCTGAATCTAAGAACCATACATCGTCTTGTCTATCTTGTGCTACATTACATGTTTTTTTTTTTTTTTTTTTTTTCTGAATCGGTCTACTTCTATATTGATACAAAAAGATTACAGAGAGGCTGAGGCCTCAGAATAGCTAGCCCAGAGATGTGGCATTCTTACATTACATTGCTGATCATTGACATAAAAAAACAACAGTTGTTTACTGGCTGAGAATACATTGATGACCAGGACCTTGTCCGCCTTTCTAAACAGCTGATACTTGTATATGAAATGATGTCTGGAGTGTAGGACTCTACTCGACATATAATACCAAAACAAACACTTCCCATAGCAAAAATTACAAACAGTCATTTTGAAGCACTGGAGCGATGTCCTGAGAATAGTAACTTGGATAGCATTGCTTGGAAAAACAGTAATTTGGAAACCGTTGATATGGCGAAGGAGAATGCAACATAATTCCTGCAAAAACTGTAAAAAAGAAGGAGGGTGAACACCTTCTTAATACCTGTGTTCAAAAACTGGCGAGCAAAAACCATTAATCATCATTGGTGGGCGAGGGCGCTTCTTCCACCACTGGGCATGCATACGGGTTGAAATCATCATCTGCTGGAGGAGGAGGTGCTTTTCCCGAGAAGTCACTGCCAGAAGGAACGCTGGGCCAGCTTGCTGAAGCTCGTGCTGTGAGGCCATTGCACCCTGTACACTCTGCAGACTAACCCCTGGGGGGAAAAACAGAATTTCGTCCTCGGATGCCGGAGCAATTCCAGAGGGGGCCGTGGGCTGAGCCTGAGCAGTCGGGTTGGTTCTTAGTTTAATGGAAACAGAGGCGATGAACTCTTGATGGTTGAGAGAGCAGGGGTAATTGAAATGGGAGGAATGAAAGTGAGCATTGGAGGAGAGGTGGACATGCGCCGCAGAGGTGGAAGGACTGCTTCCTCGACCACGTCCTCGGCCTCTTCTGGGAGCAACAACACGACCTTCACCGGAGTCAGAGGAATCCGAAGAAGAGGCAGAAGAAGGAAACACAGGCGGCCTTATGACTTACCCACGAGAGGAGCCGCGCCTGCAAGTCATTCTTGGTCTCAATCAAGGCATGTTAAGCTTGGCAGGGAGGGCATGGTGAAAAAATGAGAGAGGGATGGTGACCGAATGCAGAGACGACCTGTAATCAACGGAAGAGCTACTATAGTTGCAATACAGACCTGAAGAAACGTGAATGCCGGTCGAGAGCTTGAGGCAGCAACTCAGAAGACACCTTTTCCCTGTACTGGTGCGCAAACAGGGTTCATTGTCAACCTGGGAGCAGCAAGAACGCAGAGGAGAGACACAATGGATCGAAGGAATGGGCGCCATAGAAATGGAGTGGTCGTGATAACGAGGCGATGAAGTCTGCATTAATGCAGCAATAACTGTGATAGCCTGCGATATTAACTTATGCTCGGAGCGCAGAGGGATGGCGGTGGTGGTAGACCACGTGCCCATCCACCTCCCCGTCAGCAAATTATGCACGATCACGTACACCCGCATCCGGGATACATTACATGTTAACAACACATTCTTTGGGTTCTTTTCTTCTTTTGCTACATTAGCATTCTACCTATTATTCATGTCATTTTTCTTTTTCCTACATTCATTGACATAATGCCCATATTTTTTGCAGTAATGACATTGGAAATTGGATTTGTTATACCTTTGTCCATGAGCATGTTGGTGTCCACCTTGTTGGTTGTTGCTTTGGCCATGGCTTTGATTCTAATTGCTTCTCCTTCCATGTGAATGTGAAGGGTTGTTCCTTCCTCCTTTGTTTTGTCTTCCGCCTCTTCCTATTCCTCTACGTTGACCTATTCCTCTTCCAAAAGGCATCTGGGTCTTGAAGGCATGCTATAGAGATGGGTTTACCTATCTTGCCAATCTCTGTTCATGAGTCATAAATGATGCATGAAGTTCATCTACAGTGAACTTGGAGAGATCCTTAGTCTCTTCTATGGTGGAACAATAACATCAAACCTTGAGGGTAGGCTCCTCAATATTTTCTCCACAATCCTTATTTCCTCAAGTGTTTCTCCATGGGACCTTATCTGTGTGACCATCCCAATCACATGTGTGAAGAATGAGTTTATGTTATCAGACTCTTTCATACATAGAGTTTCAAAATCTCTCCTCAGAAATTGTAGTTTTGCTGTCTTCACTTTCTCCATACCTTGATAGGCTATCTTAAGAGTATCCCATGCATCCTTGGATCTCTTAGCTGCTGCTATCCTTGGAAACACACTCTCATGTAATGCTTGATAGAGATAGAAGAGGGCTTTAGAGTCCTTCTTTCTATTTCTCTTCAATAAATCCTTCTCTGCCTGAGTTAAGGCATTAAAGGCCTGCTCATCAACTGGTTCATCAAAACCATCTTCAACAAATTCCCATAAGTCTTGTGAGGCAAACAGGGCTCTCATGGTAATGGCCCAATAATCATATTTCTTCAAATTAAATTGTGGAAGCTGAGTATTTCCAATACTCATACTAGTGCTTGGTCTAGCCATTTCTTATAAAATGAACTCTAAACTGAACTTGACTATGTTTTTTCAAACAAACTGTCTTTATTTCTTTAAAATAAAAACTCTGTCTCTGAGGAATTCTCTTTTAAACAAAACAACAACTCTGTTTTTTTGAGAAATACCTGGACTTAATCTTCTGCGAAGCGTTCACGCTGCTGGAGAACTGCTGCAACAAATCTTTCTTCTTCCTTCAGCTTCTTTGAAACCTTCAAAGAGCCTAGATAAGCTCTGATACCATGTTGGAATTTCTGATAATTGTAGAAGAAAGACTGAGAGAATAATACTCTCCTTCTAACACAGAGAATAACTAGATAGAGATTGCAAAATAATTTTTTTCTATTTCATTAACAAACAAAAGATATTAAAACTTTCTTCTTCCACTGAAGTGGGATTAGAAAAAATTATGGACTGCTACACACGCAGTGCTCTCAAAACAAAATTCTCTCTCTGTCTCTCAAAACGCACAAAACAGTGCTCTCTGGTCTTACTGTGTTTTTCTTTCCCTGCAGGATTACACAGTAATACAACACAACTATTACATGCTACAATGCAATACAATGCAATGATTTTATATGGCGTGGTGGAATATAAAACATAAAAACAAATTACAATAAAAATACATTGGTAGAACATAAAATTTAACCTAAAATTTCTTTTGCGTGATATACGAGTGGAGCCCACATCGCAATCGCCGATCGGCGATTGGCGGAACAAAATGGTTTGGCAGAATGAACTTGCGATTGCGATGTGCGATTAGTGACATCGACGATCTGCGGATAAGTGGTGTAGCGGACTTTGGACTTTGCGATTTCAATGAGAAATGTGCTATGGACCCCACAGCGGAGATTGCATCGGCGCATCGCATCGCAATGAAACTTCGACGGAAAACATATTTGCGATGTTGCGATTGTGATTGCGATAATCGCATCACAAATATTCAATCGGCGGTTTAAAAACTTCAGATGGGTGGAACATTTGTGACGAGCGATTGCGATTAGTGATTGTGGTGGGACCACATTGCATCGCATCACAAACTTTTAATCGGAACATAACAAATGTGCTGGTGCGCTTGGTGAATGCGATTGTGATTTTCGAATATCGCATCGCATGAATTATATTGGTGGTAACACATTTCAAATGCGAAAAATACATTGTCCCTTTGCGATGTGCGATTGCGATTGTGGTGGGACCACATCGCATCGCATCGGAACTTCTTCATATCAACAAGACACTTAAACACTCTATTGCTGTGATTTGCGATTGCGACATAGAAATGTCTGGTGGGGACCACAGATGACGTGGCTCGTTCAAAAACTTAAAAATACTTTGGCGCATTTGAACAAAATTTCTTCCTGTTTGGTTGTTGAGGGTTTAAAAGCCCGAAAAGACTGTCTTTAATAAAACTTTGCTGTTGTGTGATTTTGAACCACGAAAGTCTTCATTTCTTCTGCAAACATGGCTGTGCCCATACAAACATAAATTCGTCTCTGCAATGGTGGCTGCTGTCCATCAACATTAAATTCAATCCTTACTGCTTCCTCCATTCCTCTTGAATGAACAGTGTTGTGCACGCAAGCTCTCTGCCCCTTTGTACTGTGTTTCTACTTGCACAGGGTACGCAGGTGACTTTAATATTTTCAACATATATATTATCAGTTCAGTCTTATTTCATGGCCATGGTTCATTTTATGATAGTTGATTTTGGAATGAGTAACTATGGAAAATTGTATGAATTTTTTATTAACAATTTGGTAAGAATAGTGGTGATTTCAGTATTATCAAGAACCCAAAGTCACCGAAAACATGATCACTATAATTTGGATTTCAAAAGATGGAAATGATTTCAGTACTATCAAGAACCCAAATTCACTCAAAAAACTACAACTATAATTTGGATTTAAAAAAATGCCACACAAAATGAACAATTGCTAATCCCCCAGGTATATAATTTCTTCACCGAACTGAACAACAGCAACAATCGAACCCTTATGACATTTGGGTGCAATTTTTTTTCGGGGAAGGATTCTATTCAATTTTCCCTTATGACATTCGCGTGCAAATTTATTGTTGGGGAAGGAGTGGATTTAATTTTGATGCAAAGAATCAAAATCAACATTTGATAAGGGAATTGTTTTCAAGAATTATCTGGTATGGTTTGTTAGGATCTCGACATAATAATTCTCATCCCAAGTTGGTAAATGAGATAACCATAGCATTAAAGTTTGCAAAGAGCTACCTTATTTTGAACATCTTGAAAGATATGGTGACAATGTTGAGTTGAATAGCTTATTTCAAAGTTGTTAGCTTATTAGTAGCTTATTAGCAACTTATCTTCGTCCTTATCAACATATTTAGCATAGTTGTTGATTCTATCAACTATGATTTAAAATTTTGAATGCTATGGCGACAATGGTGACTTGAATAGCTTATTTCCAAGTTGTTAGCTTATTAGTAGCTTATTAACAAGTTATCTTAGTATTTAGCAAGATATTTAGCATAGTAGTTGATTCTATCAATTATGATCAACAACTATTTTCTATTTTACTCCTATAAGTATATAAATGTTATAAATATAAAAGATGCTTGTTTATTCAGATAAATTTTCAAATCTATTTTTTTTCTTTTGGCATCTCTTCCTTGTATCAATTGTTAACATGGCATGCTTCACTCTTAACATACATTTCTAATGGTTGATTAAATATCGGATAAGCTTTATTAGCGCATAAAGCGCATTTAATACTAATCTGAAATTTAAAAATGCTTAGTTCATAATACCAAGGATTAAGGGCATTAAACCTCGCACTTAACAATCATCCGCATGTAATTAAGTTCTGCTCCACCATTGGACTAATGGCTCGATCGTATGGGGAGGGTGCTAGCCCATGGGGCTAGCGCCCTCCATACCCCCGTGAGTTGTGACATATCAATTCAAATATTTGTTGAGGGCTTATGTTATTAAGTCCCAGTGTAGTGGTGTATTGGTAACAATCGCACATTGTTGTGGGGGAGGTTGCGGGGTCGAGCTGCAACCTTTGCCCAACCAGTGGTATAGAATTTTGTGCCCATATTTATGTATTAAAACCAACCTTAGGGAATGATTTGCACCGTAATACCTTAATCTATTGCCATGTTATACCATATAATATATATATGATTCAAACCATTGATATATGCCTCCCAATATAATATATGCCAACCCAATTATACCATATATATATATATATAATTTAGACCATTGATATATGCCAACTGGACTATCGTAATGAAATGCAGTTTGACCTTGGATAGGGTCTACCAAAGGGGGCATGTGGTGGCCCCTCGCTGCACCATGTGTCAGCCTCTAGTTGGCTTGTCTAGACATAAAAAAAAATGCAATTTCAACCTTAGGAGAAAAAACACTATTACCTTTTTCTTCTTGATATGTCCTTCTATCTTGAGAGCTTGAGGAGTGGTAATTCTTGCCAATGCATTACACAATATGGTCAGAATCATTTCTTCTTTTTTCTAGGGTTGGTTCCTGGTGTATATCCTCTTCTTTTGAAGTTTCTTGTTCATTTTCTTCCTCCTTTTCACAATCTATGTAAAATCATTTCTTCTCGGCACACTTATGACCTTTAGTGTATTTTATATCACAACTCTAGCAAAGCCCTTTTTCTCTTTTTTCTTCCAATTGTTGTGGTTTCAACCTTGTAGGTTGTGGAAATCTAGGAGTAGCAACAATTCCATCTTTATAGATTTGAGTGTTATGCTTCCTTGTCGCCATAATTTTACATTTAACTTTTCTTACCAACTTGAATGCCTTCTCCAATGAATCAGGTTCCCAAAAGCGGACCTCATGCTAGATGTTATCCTTTAAAGTCCCTATGAAGACATGAATCATATGTTCCTCAGGAATATTAGTTACCCTTATATTCAATTTTTGGAAGTCCTCAATGTGCTCCACCAATGAACCATATTGTTTGAGATTTATCAATTGGCTAAAGAATGTGTTTATTTTTGTATCCTCATAATATGCTATCATTTCCTCTATAAAAATTAACCAAGTGACATTTACGGGAGAAAAACCATCGATACCATACAAATTTATTTTGTTGTAAATGTAAAGTTGTAATGCATAATTTTTGTGTGTTTTTCAAATTATTGAGATCAAAATATTGCTCCATCTGTAGTATCCATGTTACGGGATCCTTGTCACCAAACTTCCTAATATCCATCTTCGGAATATGGTGGTTCTTCCATCCAACTTTAGAGTTTATGAAATCACGATTAACGTTTATTTTTTTCTCATCATGAGTTTCTTGTACTACATTTTCACCATTAGGAATCATTTCTTGTATCAACTTTGTCAAACCTTCCTTCAAACATTTCATATAATTTTAAATTATTCTTCATGTCTTCCATGTGAGCTTCCATGTCATCCATCTTAGCTTTCATACCATCCATCTTAGATTACATGCCATTCTTCAAACCATCCATCTTAGCTTCCATGTCTTTCTTCAAACCATCAATATTAGCTTTCACACCCTTCTTCAAGCCATCCATATAAGCTTCCACACCTTTCTTCAAAAATTCCATTTCATTTTTTTTGCTCTTTGTGAGAAATAAATTTGGTGCACTTGCTCTTGTAGTTTTGATATATCATGTTGCTCTTCTTCCTATTCATGAGTAATAGTAGAGTATTTTGAGGGCTTAATGGGTGTTGAATTCTTTTTAGCGGGGAATTTTAGAACCCAATACTAATATCTATTCTTCAATATGCCCTTGGAATCAATTCAAACTGATTTTTCAAACAAGACTTATGAAATTCGAAAAAAAATACACACCATTTTATTTCTTTTGAGGACCTCAATATTGAAACTAAATTATCTCTGTGATTTCGGATCTTCAATATCTAAAATTCGGTCTGGAAGTATCACTCTAAATCTTCTTTCAAATGCACCAAGTATGACCTGATTTGGATTCTTCAAGCCAAAGTTATGCCCAATCTCCCACCCTGACCTAATTATGCACTCGTTCATTAGAGCGAACTTGCATGGCATGACATGTGTCACTATTTCCTCCTTAGGCTTTGAAATTGATACACAGGAAACTACAGTCCGTGTAATTTCAGCCACTCTTTACAGAATTCCAATCCGATGCTCGTAGAGGGAGTTATGAAAAATTTTCCATGGTCACTTCTTTGAAATGAAATTCAGGAGAGTGAAAAAACCCTAACTTCCACAGATCATATCTCTGAAACTATTGCGAACCAAGATCTGAATTTTTAACATGAAGTTCCTGATGATGTTTTATTCTCGCGGTAAATATTTCAGCTTGTGAAACTTCATAGAAAAAAATTTATAGAGAAAATTCCATCATGACCTATTTGGAGCAACAAAACCCTAGAATCCAAAGCTCTAATACCAAATGCTATGAAACTAGCTCAAAAAATTGAAGAAAAGAGAGATCAATGCCTTAGAAATAAGCCACTTCGAGGGGGAAACCTGCTTTACATTACATAAATCAAGAAGCCTTGGATGATAAAAATGAAAAAACCTCTTTTATGTATATAGGAGTCCATGGGGTCACAATATAATCCTAGCTAACCTAACAATAATAATGTGAAGGTACAATAATAACAATATGGGGGTTACAGGGGTACAACAACAATAATAAGGTGGATACACTAATAATAATAAGGGACTACACTAGTAATAGAGGGAACTAATAGAAGGTATCGAAATGGTATGCACCAGTAGTCCACCCGCTGGTGGTGAATAACATATTCCTACACCAGATCAATCTGGGCAGGAAGTCCATCGACAAAGCCCAATTCCACCAAAACCCAATAAATTCTCTTATTTGGCATGCTAAGACCCCTAAGATCCATATAAACGAATCTCCCTATGGAATCCTTGATGACCTTATGAACATGAAGTTTCTAGAATTCGAGGGGTAATCTCGGGAGTTTGACCCAAACCAAGTGGTTTTGTGGGACCTTAGACGTCAGATTAAAACCAATGTACCAAGTGTGTAAATATAAAAAAAATCTTCTAAGAACCCATGGTGTCTTCAGAACCCGAGCTACATGTGCCATAGTCAAGAAATGAAAACTCTACCAGCCATTTAGAAGTTGGCATACCTTAGGGGGTATCCCAATATACGACTCCTTTCAGAATTTACCCAATTTTGATGTCACGATCCCGTTCCCGGTCTGAATTCCAACATCTAATTATAGCCCACTTGCGAAGGCGAGCCACATGATCCCACATCATTTCGTAACAAAAAATCGATAGCTTATTCTCAGTGGAAGGTTGATGGGGTTTATCGTTTGAACCAGGGTAATAAACAACAGGTTTCGAATTGAGATGACTGTTGTTTTGTGATGAAGATCCCAGGGTCTAGAACCCCCCATGTTCTGCATGTGAGCCAGTTGTATACACCTTTTTGACATCCACCATCGATTTTAAAGCCTCCAACATCGCCTCCTGTCTAGAAAGGTCTGTGTCCAGGGATGCTAGATAGTCATATTCAGTTGTGCCATGACGCTGAAAATATGCATCCCTCCGAGATGGCAAGGAATATGAAAATGACGACGTCCAACGATAATACAGGTAATGAAGATATGAATAAGAAAATTTCCCCATGAGAAAGTCATATTCTTTAGGTGCGATAATGTCGAGGAGATCACAACCTCGGAGTCAATAATAGAAATTAATAATGTTCCACCAACACCCCCCAAAATGAACGAGCATAAGAGTCACCCACGGATACTGTAAATGTTAGATATAAATAGTAGATCCTCCCCTATCAGCCGGACGATCCCCCGTACCCTAGAGGTACAATTGTGATCGTCATCTGGTGGTCTGGAAATTTGAAATTTAATGGAAAAATATTTTTCGGTGCTGGATCAAAATCACCCCCCCAGTTGGTTGGTCACTGGATGCAATCCCATCCACCACCCAATAGATCAAGTAGTTAGGATTGCGTCCCCATGATACCATTCCATCCCGCTACACCACACCAGATAGTACCATGTCGACACAAAGTGCGCAATAGGGAAGTGTGGTAGATATCCAAATATAGAAACAATAACAGGAATGAAAAAAGAAACAGTAAATATTAAAATGACCAAGAATAGGTCATTGGAAACAAAACTAATATTAGTAGCCACAAAACCTACACCAACGGTTACATAGAAAGAAAATGCAAATTTTGCATAGACGAGTAATAACAAAGCCCTCCTTCCACCTGTTCCAAAAATATCTAATGTTCCAAGTATACCCATGCCTCTACGTCACCCTGCAAAAAAAATCCAAATAGAGTTTTTACCCGCTCCCACATCCTCCACAAATGGTGAGATGGCCCCAAAACTCCTGTTAATCCAAATATTGAATATTTTAGCCCCACATCCACCGCCTATAGTTTCCTGTGGACTTCAACACATGCACTAGGACTCTGGCTTCCAGAAAACATCCTAGTAGCCTCATGCATGGCATAAGATTGATCTTTCGTAACGATGTCGCCATAGTAATCCACTACACATGAAACCATATATTTTTTCCAATCCAATACACATAGAACTAAAATGAGCATAAATCATATAATGAGTCATTAATTACTCGTTATATATACCTATCTCGACGGGAGCATGTTATTAAACAATGTTTAATATCATAATAAATATTTTTATTAAAATTCTACTAATATTTTTTTACTCAATTTAAAATACAAATTTTGATAAAGATATTCAATTTTAATAATATTTATTTTTGGAATAATATTATAATATATTTTAGCAACAAATATACAAATTTAGAAAATAAAATTAAGTTTTTTTTTTTTAATTTTTTAATTTTTTTTATTATTATCATCAAAATAATAATAATTTTATAAAATTAAAATATTTTAAAATTTAGAATATATTTGTAATCAAATTTCATGTTAAGTTGCTAGTGTCTAAAATGTAAAGTTGTCGTGATAAATATCTTAATATTAAAAATGTAATGATAACGAAAATTAAAATATATTAAACATGATTAATTAAATTTTCACTGTTTAAAATTTAATTTTGTTAATTAAAATAAAATTTTAAAATAATTAGATTTTATTTTATTTTTATTTATTAAAATATAAATGCATCTGGAAAAGATATTTAAAAATTTCAAATTAGTGGAACTATGAAAATAAACTTCACCTTTTAAAATATTCCCAAACATTTAATTAGAACTATATTAATTATAACTATTTGAAAAAGATATTTCAAAAATTGCAAATTAGTAGAAATAAGAAAATAAGCTTCGCCTTTTAAAAATTTCTCAACCACTTAACCACTTAATTAGAACTGTATTATTTACAACAATTTGAAGTTAGTATTATATGGTCAACAACCACCCCATTGAGTTATCATTGATTCCTTGATAAAAATATTTAATAAAAGTTGAAAGGAATATTTTACTTAATTATTTTGATATATTTATTTTTAAAAATAAAAATTATCATTTTTTATAAATTAAGAAAGTTATTAAATTTTACAAAATTAAAAAATGTTTTTTACGTTGATATTTTGTAATTAAGTATAATGTTATATTATAATATTTTATTAAAATATTCATCAATTGAGGTGTTGGAATATGTGTTAATGTATGCGAACTTGTCACTTCACCACTTCTTATTGCATATAAAAGGTGGGATGGTGTGGTTATCTCACCCAATGCAATTACACATGTTAATCATCACACAATCCCTTCACATTAAGATGGACGTCTATATTCATTCTACAAGCTCTCAATCTAGTAGTTGTAGCTTCATGTTCTTTCACAACCCTTGTAACATTACCCTATCGTAGGTGGGTAGTTCCCCATGGCATTGACTTTAGGGAGCCCTTGTTTGTTTGGGACAATCTAATGTGCCTCTGCAATCCTAGTGGCTCATCTCTACTACAAGAGGAATATTTGTCTCTTCACACTAGTTTTATAAGAATTTAATTGCACAATGGTCTTGGCTCCTCGAAGGATGGCCTTTAGCACATGAACTTGGTGCCATTTCTTCAAGTGTGGAGAAGGGTTATAGCGGCCGAGGAGGAAAACTATAGGAAATTGACAACAAGAACAAGAAACTCCATAACCAATTGAGAAGGTGATTAGCGAGGATTTAACCTTTCCCTTAACCATTGTCGAGTCCAATGGACCAATAATTATGGGCTAATTTGTTCTATGCCCAATATCTATATCTCTTTCAATTTTCTTGTCTTTTCATGGTGGATATTGGTTCATGGTTTATAGATTGCCTTGGTGGTGTGTATTTTCATTGGTGTGCATGGGTTTCTATTATTGTTGAACACTTCTCGTAGCTCTTCTTTAATTCTTTATCCTTTGTCACAACTTGCTAATCTATGCTCTAGACATTTCTAGCAATTGAGTGTTGAATTTATTTTAATACTTTTAGGGATCCTATCAACTTCTTCCATTATTTTTTTTTGTCTATTAGGGGTCTTCCTTAACCTAGCCTCTCATATATTTAAGTACCATGCCACACTAGTAGATGTCTTCATGTTGAGGACCTAGAGGAAGATGCCCTTAGGGTTGGCCATGCCCTCAACGATGGCCTTGGCTCAATCCTAGGCTTGGAACGTTGTAGCCAAAATCCAAGAGGATAATTTTTCAACTCAAAGTTTTTACTACACCTGACCATTAAGCATACTCTAATTGTGAGATTTGAACTAGAGTGGCCAATTATGTTCTTGAACTTGGGCATACTACGGTACGACGAAGTAAATATATTAATTTCATTACCTTTCAATGGAAAATGAATATGTTCCTCATTAGGATATTGAAGAAAACGTACAGGACCAAAATTATATTATCTCTTATCTGAATGAAATTCAATGAGACCTATGTCACCAACGCAACACTCTTGTAATCGTATATGCTTGTTTGGCCTGCTTAGAGGGTAATATTCAGTGTGGGATTAAATCTCAAACCCTAGAAAGTACAAGTCAGTAGGATATAGCCTCAAACACTTCACTAAATACTTGATGTAACCTCCAATTTCTTAGCTTATGATTTATTCTTTTAATTGAATCGTTTCTTTTAGAAATTTTGCTTCTTTATTTAGTTTATATGAGATATTGGTGACTGTTGTGTCCACAAAATATTTATACTATGCAAATTTACCATAAGGGATCACTTCCTGTTGGTTGAACCATCAGGCATAACCTTGACAGCATCGAGCGAATTGAACCCGTGACCTCTCAATAACAAATGTACTTTAATGATAGGGACTTTAATAATTAAGCTAACCCTTGGGGTTTTTAGCAGTTATGTTTTTAGCAATAATTGATTTTTGAGTTTTGATAAATATAGATAATTGTGAGTAGTTCTAGATTCCCTTGTCGTTGATTCAATAGGATTGACCCTAAACAATGATATTTGGTTTTGTATAATGATATTTAGAGGAAATAGAAATCTTAATTAACAAAGAAATAATTATTAAAATATATAAAAAGAAACTATATGTAATTTTTTAATGTTTATGTATGTGAGAGATAAAAAAATTTTAAAAAAATTTAAAATTATAATTGTTCGATAAAAAAAGGATATATTTAAAAAAATAATAATTTTACTATATTTGTTTGTTATATATATATATATATATATAGCTTTTGGAATATAACTTCAAAATAATTTGTGTTTGGCTATGAGTTCATATGAAAATATTTGTAGCTAGAGATTAAAGACATTTGAGAAGAGAAAAAGCCCATATTTTATGGAGTAAAAGTTCGTTCTTCCCAATGATATTTTTTAAGATAGAAAGGAAAAATTAACATACATTTACATTTACGGATCACAATCAATAACAAATCTTCCTCCACAATGACGAGTTCTTCCTAATGATACCTTCCTCTTAAATAAGGAGGACGAATCGACCTATATTTACGGATAACAGCTTATAGTGAATAAAAATTATTCTAGTGTTGGAAAGGAAAAGGAGATATAACACAAAAATTCACACACAATAATATGAGATGCGTATTTTCTATTGATTACACAAACTTGATTGATTACAATGAACCCGTGAAGGGTATTTAACCTTTTCTAACTAGCTAATCTCCTAAAATAACTTGACATTCAACCACACACTTAACTCAGCTTGACTTAGCACACAATTAACTCACTCTCTAATTTGAGCTCATGTGAGAGTAATTAGATTATTTTAATGCTCCCCCTTAATTAAGACTACTAAACTAAGACATGACTAATGACAACTAAAACATGCCTTCTAGTCTATGTATTAGCTAGGCTTACAACACCCAAGTTTCTTTTGTGAAAATAAAAACATATTTTGCTAATGGCTTTGTAAATATATCAGCCAATTTATTTGCAAGACATAGGAGAAATAACACAAAAAATAACATGAGTTGGTTCTCTTCTATTGATCACACAAACTTGATTGATTACAATGAACCTAGTTAAGGGTATTTAACCTTTTCCAACTAGCTCTTCTATTGATCACACAAACTTGATTGATTACAACAAACCTTGTGAAGGGTATTTAACCCTTTCCAACTAGCGACTAGCCTAAAATAACTTGACATGAAACCACACACTAAACTTATCTATCACTTAACTCGACTTGACTCAACATACATATAACTCACTCTCTAATTTTAGTGAACCCCTCATACAGAAGTAATTAGCTTATCTTAACATCCACCACCACCACTACTTTTACCATTGAATTATTTTATCATTTATTTATTTCTTTTTTACTATATTATGAAATAAAATATCGATTCACATAATGTTCCATCTACACTCTCTTCTCTTACGATCCCATTCAATTGGACGATTTCGTGAACCCATACATTCGTCTTTCTTTCGACATTAGAAATGTCGTCCCTCATTCAAAGCTTAGGCAACAAATGAGGAAGTACGTCCTTAAAAACACAACACTAAGCCTTATGTTAGGTTTTGAGGTTATTCTTGAGTACACTAAAGTGCTGAGCACTAGAGATATGAAGGATATTTTCAATGAATTGGGTTTTCATCACCAAAACATTTTTCATTATTCATGTCCATTTTCGAAGCTGGATTAAGGAAACAAGCATTGGAAGGGCATGTGGAAGAAATTGAATATGGTTCATCTTTTTTTCCAGTACAACGAAGAAAATAGAGACATTTTTGTTAATCAAGGGATATTAATACTTTTTCAAGGTAGTCGATGAACCCCTAAATTATATAGACCACAATTATTACTCTTCATGTGAGTATGCAAAGGAACTATACATAGAAATGGCCAAAATCGTGGATCTCATCAGTTTGGAATGTTGGAATATTTTGAATGTTCTGATACCATGTTGGAAAAATACGAGGAGCTTAAAAGAAACAGGGGAAATGCGTTTACCTCAATACAAAGTTTACACAGTTATGCGGAAACTTAAAAAATAATTTATAGAGCCACACACAGAGACAAAACACGAGAATTGTCATTTTTCCATGGTAGGAATTTCTTCATAAAACAACACACAAAACATGTATGCCCGGACTTGAAACCCTTTAGGTTTCAGCCTTGAACAATATCACATCCATTTTGATACCGCAAATCATATTTCAGCGATGTCAATGCTTACCTGGGTGCTATTTTCCTGAGCTTGTGATTGCAATATGTGATGGTGATATCACATCGTAGCTTACAACAACTAACCCATGGAAACTTAATGGAAAACATATAAATTGGCGATTGCGATATGCAATGGCGATATCACATCAAAACACTACAAGTTTTGTGAAAAAGGGAAAAAGGTAAGTTCTTAATCCTGCAAAGCACGATGTGCGTCATGCTAAATGGTGGGCAATGAGAAAAGGCATGGGCAAGGAAAAACAAGAGTTTTGTTTTTCTAGGAAATGGTAATGCGTATAGGTTAGAGGGGTCCCACCGATATCACATCGAGAAATTTGTAGGATTCGGAAATGCGTTAAGAGGAAAGGCTAGGGCTTGCGAGGTGCATAGTGCGGTCAAGAAGGTAGGTGACATGGTGGGAAGGGATTTAATATAGAGAGATGGGCCGACATTAATTTCTGAGCATTACGGAATTTGCATAAGTAAATATGCTTTCAGATTAAATGTTTTCCCATACAATGTTTACTTTGCCTAGAGCTTGTCCTTCTCTGCAAACTCCATCCGCCACCTGCAAAAAAATTTAGCTCAAGTATGGTTGCTGCCAATTTATTCAAGGAGGTGGTTGGGGGTAATTTCCAACACTCCCCCTTAATCACAACTGCCATCATTGACCATTCCCAAACAATCTGTGAGATAAAAAAAAAAAAAAAAAATTGTGCCAATGGCTTTATGAAAGTGTCTGCAAATTGTTCCTCTAACCTGTAATGTTGTAACACAATTTCACCATTGTTAAATAATTCTCTTATGAAATGATATTTAACATCAATGTTCTTTTCCCTCTTGTGGAAAACAAAATTCTTTGATAGTGAAATTTCTAAACTGTTATCACAGAAAATTGCAGTTGCTCTGTGTTTTTCATGACATAAATCTCGCAACATCCTTCTCATCCAAACTACTTGACATGTTGTTGTTGTTGCGGCGACATACTCAGATTTTGTTGTCAACAATGAAACTATCAGTTGCTTCTTGGAAGCCCATGAAATGGCTCTCGGACCCAAATGAAAAACATATCCTGATGTGCTCTTTCTGTCATCAACACTTCCAGCTGAATCACTATCAGTGTAACCAATCAATCTAAAATCATCAGTTGTAGAGTATAGAACACCATACTCCTTCGTCCCATTGACATACTTTAAAATTATTTTAGATGCTTGCAAATGTGTCTCCTTGGGTGTCTCCATGAACCTTGACACCAAACTAACTGCATATATTATATCAGGCCTAGTTGCAATGAAGTACATTAGGCTACCCACCATGGTTTTATATAATGTCAGATTGACATTGCTGCTACAATATTTGATGCTTAGCTTCAACACCATGAATGTTGGAGTTGGTGTTGGCTTGTTGTTCTGAATATTGAACCTTTCTAAAATCTCTACAACATACTTTGCTTGAGAGATAAAAAATCCATTTTCTGTTTGCTTCACTTCTATGCCCAAAAAATATCTTAGCAACCCCAAGTCAGTCATTTCAAACTCACTTTTCATGACTGCTTTGAAAACAGGGATGAGAGAATCATCACTGACCATAAAAATTAAATCATATAGATACAAAACAACAATAAGAATCTTACTATCATTTTATTTGATGTAGAGAGTAGGTTCACCATCACATTTGTTGAACCCATTGTCCATCAGGTAAGCATCTATCCTATTGTACCATGCACATGGTGCTTGCTTAAGCTGATAAAGAGCTTTCCACAACTTACAAACCTTGTGTTCTTGGCCTTCTACCTCATATCCATGAGTTTGTTCAACACACACCTCCTCTTTCAACACTCCATTCAAGAATTTTGACTTCATGTCCATTTGATACACTTTCCATTTTTGTTGTGCTGTTATTGACAAAATTGTATGCACTGTCTCCATCCTTGTGACTGGTGCAAAGGTTTACTCATAGTCTCTTCCATGCTACTTCTTGTAGCATTTGACAACTAGCCTTGCTTTATGCCTTTCTAACTTGCATTCAATGTTTCTCTTGGTCTTATAGACCCATTTCACTACAATGAATTATTTTCCTTTCGGATGGTCCAATAACTCCCTTGTATCAGTCCTTTCTATTGCTTCTATTTCTTCATTCATCACTTCAACCCATTTATCTTCTTTGACTGCATCATAAAAGTGTATTGGGTCATCTACATGACAAAATAATGCAAATACATAATTCATACAACACTTTAATTTCACTTTAATTTTTGAATTTTGGTCTTCTTATCCTTGCTGAAGATGAGCTTGGTGTTGAGCTTGAAGTAGATAGAGTTGTAGATCTTTGTGGTGTTCTTGGAGAAATAGTTAATTGATTGCACAATGTTGTCCTATTAATTGCTCGTGATGTGCTTTGTTGAGCTTTTGTGGGTGGAGGAGGAGTTACTGCAGAGGAATTACTTGCTCCAGTCAATTCCTCTTTGTCTTCATGTGACATACATGTCTTCACATTGACTATTTTCTCTAAACTTCCATCCCATGCAAACTATTCTATAAACTGAACATGTCTATTGATTATTACATTCTTGGTTAAAGGATTGTAGAGCTTGTATGCCTTGGATTCACTAATGTATCCAAGAAATATACAATTCTCCCCCTTGATGTCCAAATTCCTCCTCAACTCATCCGGAACAAGTGCATCTGCCACACATCCGAACACTCTCATGTGAGTGAAAAATTGCTTTCTTCCACTCCATGCTTCTTCGGGAACTCTATTAATGACACTTTTGGTTCGACATCTATTAATGATATACCCTGCACAAGAGAAAACTTCAACCCAATAATCATTTGGAAAATGCTTTTCCTTCAACATACTCCCTGTCATTTCCATGATGGTCCTATTATTTCTTTCTGCAACACCATTTTGTTGAGGTGTATACCTTGCTATAAACTGCTTGTGAATTCCATGCTCCCTACAAAAACGTAGTAAGCCATTTGAGATATATTTTCCACCTCTATCAATCCTCAACAATTTGATGTAGTGTCCACTTTTCTTCTCAAAAAGAGCTTTGTTGTGGCAGAAGCAGTCAAACACTTCACTTTTCTGTTTTAGAAAATTGACCCATGTCTTCCTTGTGTAGTCATATATGAATGTCAAAATGTAATGGCTGCCACAAAATGATGGTGTTTGTAGTGGTCCACATAAATCTAAGTGGATAATCTCCAAAGGTGTTTTTTCCCTTATTGGATTTCCTACTGGAAATGATTCTCTCTGTTGTTTGCCCAAGATGAAACCTTCACATAGGGTGTCTGGTTTTTCTATGAGTGGAAATCCTTTCACCATACCTTTCCTATGCAACAAATTTAAACCTTCGAAGTTGAGATGACCAAATATCAAATGCCATAACTAGTTCTCATCTTTGACTTCTTCTTGAAAGTTTTCTTGTGTGACAGCTGCTATAACACCTTATTCCTTCAAGTGTGATCTTATCTTGAGAGGATACATTATGTTGTTTGTTATATGAACTTTTGCAATGAGATATCTACTTGGAGGCTTATCCAAAATTGTGCACACATCATCTTTAAAAAATACAATGTAGCCTTTTTGCATGAGTTGTCTAATGCTTAGGAGGTTATGTTTCAAACCAAGGACAGAATAAACATCTGGCATAAACTTCTTCTCTCCCATCTTTGTTAGTATGTCTACTCTTCCTTTTCCCTTGACAGAGACCTTGCTATTAGTCCCCAATGTTACTTATGATTTCACACTTTCATCTAGATTGGAAAACATTGCTATGTTTACAGTCATGTGGTTTCTACACCCTGAATCTAAGAACCATACATCTCCCTTTTTTTTTTCTTATGCTATATTACAAGCTAAAAACAAGCTATCATGGGTCTGATTTTCCTTTGTGAAATTTACACTTAGTTTTCTACCTATGTCATATTTCGTATTTCTACATTAATTTGCATAATTACCATACTTCTTACAATAATGACATTGAACTTGAGATTTATCATACCTCTGACCTTGTGCTTGATTCTAGCTTAAGCCTTGACTTGGATTTTGATTGCTTCCCCTCCCACTTGAGCTTCAAGGGCTATTTCTTCCACCTCTGTGTGGGTTTCTTCCTCTTTCTCCGTATTTTTATCTTCCTCTACCTCCACCTTAACCAAAATACACTTGTTTCTTGAATGCGTGCTCCAATGAGTAGTTTTTTTCTCTGTTTAGTTTGTGCTCATGAGACATCACTGATGCATGAAGCTCATCCACTGAAAACTATGAGAGATCCTTTGTCTCTTCTATGGCCGCAACTATGGCATCAAACCTTGATGGTAGACTTCTTAAAACATTCTCAACTATTCTCCTTTCCTCAAGTTTCTCACCATGAGACCAGATTTGGGTAACCAACCCAATCACATGTGTAAAGAATGAGTCTAGATTATGAGAATGTTTCATACATAATGTTTCAAAATCCCTTCTCAACATTTCTATTTTTTCTCTCTTCACCTTTTCCATGCCTTGGTAGGCTGTCTAGAGGGTATCCCATGCTTGCTTGGACTTCATTGTTGCTGCAACCCTTGGGAAAATACTTTCATGCATTGCCTGGAAAATATAGAAGAGGTATTTGGAGTCCTTCTTCATATTTTCCCTCAAAAAATATCTTTTTTCCTGTGTCAAAGAATTGTATGTTGCTGCCTCTACCGGTTCTTGGAAACCATTCTCCACCAGTTCCCAAATATCTTGTGAGGAAAATAGAGCCTTCATTGTAATATCCTAATAGTCATAATTGTTTCCATTAAACTGTGGTATTTGTGGATTAGTCAAGCTTGTGCCTGCTGCTTCCATTTTCAATGTGTAAACAAAAATCTTCTTACTGTTGGAGAATCTTCTTCTCAAAACAAACTTTCAACTCTTCATTAAAAGCACTTTATTTATGTCAAACCAAGAGGTAACTCCACAAAACTCAATGTATATTGGATGGAGATTGTGTGTGTATTTATACATGGAGGTGAGGCTATTGGGATTCACTTCCCAATGACTCTTGGCCTTCCTTATTTACTACATTAAAATAATATACAATCTCACCCAACCCCTTAGGATTAGGTGTCAAAACTCCCCCCTTTAATCTGAAGGGATGTTGGTGAGTCCAAGAATTGTTCTGAACTTTTCAAACTTTTCTCTTCCAAGTGATTTGGTGAAGATTTCTGTGGTCTACTCATTTTTGGAACAATGATGTAGATGGATGGTTTTGGCCTGAACATGATGTCGACTCAGATGGTATTTTGTATTAATGTGCTTTGTTCGATCATGGAACTTTGGGTTCTTGGCCAACTTTATTGCAGAAGTGTTGTCGATCAAGAGTGGTGTTGAATGCATTTGTTTCATCTGCAAATCTTCAAGAATTTTCTCGAGCCACACAATTTCCTTTGTTGCTTCAGCTGCTGCCACATATTCAGCCTCGGTGGTGGAATCTGTTGGAACTGACTGTTTGCGTGATCTCCATGAGATAGCTCCTGATCCAAGATTCATGGTATAACCTGAAGTAGACACCCTAGTTTCTTTGTCCCCATCAAAGTCTGAATCAGAGTATCCGATCAAGCTGAAATCACCTACCTGTGTATATTTGATTCCAAAGTCTTGATTCCCCTTCAAGTACTTTAGAAATCTTTTTGCAGCAGACCAATGTCCTTCACAAGGTTTTTGCATAAACTTGCAGAGGATTCCAACAACAAATGAGATGTTTGGTCTGGTGGTAGTCAGGTAGATAAGACTTCCAAAAATTTGTCTATACTTCATTGCATCCTCAAATATTTTCCCTTCAATGGATGTGAGCTTCAAATTTTGTTCCATTGGAGTGGTTAAGGGATTGCATTCATCCATGCCAAACTTGTTCAAAAGATCTCCAATGTACTTCTTTTGAGAAACAAATATAAATTTAGGATGTTGAGTTATTTCAATAACCTTTCTTCAATTCTTTCTTTATGGATGCAATGTAACTTTCGTTGTTCCCTGTCATCGAAATATCATCTACATACACCACAAGATATACAACTGTTTTTCCAAATTTCTTAACAAACAAGGTTGCATCTTCAAGATAAAAATGTTTGAACTCAATTTTCAGAAGATTCTCAGTTAATTTATCATACCCAGCTCGTGGTGCTTGCTTGAGGCCATACAAGGATTTTATAATGTTGCATACTTTGTGTTCTTGGCCCTTCACAACAAATCCTTTTGGCTGGGACATAAAAACTTTCTCCTTTAGATCGCCATTCAAAAAGGCGATTTTTACATCCATTTGATGGAATTTCCATCCCTTCTATGTTGCTAGGGCAAAGAGAGTCTGGATGGTGGCCCATTTTGCTGTGGGAGAAAAATTTTCTTCATAATCGACCCCTTTTTTTGTGCGAAACCTTTTGCCACAAGCTTGGATTTTTTCTTGTCAAGTGAGCCATCTACTTTGTACTTGTTCTTTTAGACCCACTTACAACCAATTGGTTTGGTTCCCAAAGGAGGATCAACCAACTTCCAAGTGCCATTCTTTATCAAGGCATCATGCTCCTTTTGCATCACTTCATTCCATTCATCATGAGAATCAGCTTCTTTGAAGGAAGTTGGTTCATGATCTGTAGAAAAACTCAATTCACAGTTATAAGAAATATCCATATCAACAGGTGAATCAGAATTATCTACATCACCTTCGTTTTGTCTAGTGGAACTTCTTGTTCATGTTTTTCCAACCTCATTAGGATGAAAGTTTTCTATTGTCTTTGTCAGCCATTTGGGGGGACCTTTCTGAGATGGCCTAGGTTGCTCATTTGACTGAGTTAGAATTGAATCAAGGTTCAATCTCTCAATTTTTTCAATCACATCGTTCAAGGTATCATCCGTGGTTGGTTCTTTAGGAGGGGGAGAAAGTGCTTTGGGAAATGATTCCACAGATTGATCCAGTATAGGAATCCCCCGTTCAATATATAGAATGTGATTATCAAATTATTGAAAATACTTTGCATGTGTAAATCTATCCAAGTGATCAAGTTGTCACTCAACAACATTTTCAGTCTTGGAAGATTCAAGGAATATGACATCTCTTGCTATTACAAACTTCTTATTGACTTCATCATAGAGATGATATCCTTTAGAGGTATTGGAATACCCCAAAAAGATACATTTTTCGACTTCTAGCACTAAGTTTATTCCTTTGTACCTTGGTTATCAAATAATAACAGGTGGAACCAAAGACCCTGAAATAATTTACCGAAGGAATGTGGCCATGCCACATTTAATAAGGAGTTTTGTTTCTGATTGAATTTGAAGGACACCTATTCTTTATGTATACAACACATAGAACTGCATCTGCCCAAAACATCAATTTTACTTTCTTAAAAAACATCATGGAGTGAATCATATTTAAAATTGTCCTCGTCATTCTTTGAGCTACACCATTCTGTTGGGGATCATAGGGCACATTTGTTTGATGTTTGATCCCATGTTAATGAAGATAATTTTCAAATTCGTTTGAAGTGTATTCTTTTCCATTATCAGTACGTAAAGAGACAATATGGGTTTGTGCATAATTTTCAATCCATGCATGAAAATTATTGAATGTTTTAAAAGCATCAGACTTGTTCTTCAATAAGTAAATCCAACACATTCTAGTGTAATCATCAATAAATGTCATCATATATTTATTTCCATTTTCAAAAGAAAAAGGCATAGGGCAACATAAATCTGAATGAATAAACTCAATTTTTCTATGTGCTCTGGAATGTGAATCATGAAATGGCTGTTTGCTATGCTTTCCTAGAATACAAACATCACATTGCTTAAGTTTCCTAGGAATTGTAGGCAGTCCATTAACACCATTTTTCTTCAAAAATCAAAGGTTGTCATAGTTTAAGTGTCCAAATCTAGCATGCCATAAAAGAATTAATGGGAATATACCTTCATCATGATGTGAACTGAATGAAAATTTTTGTGTATGAGTAGAGGAACCTTGTAGCTTCAATATTCTTCCATATTCTATTCCCTCCATGACAAGTGAGTGATCTTATACTTTTTTTACCTCAAAATTGTCATCAAACATGTGAATGGAGTGTCCTTGCTGGCGGATGTGGACCAAGGACAACAAGTTTCTCCTCAACTCAAGGAGGTATAGAACCTCATGTAGAAGATGATCTGGAAGACTGAACAACTTAAACCTGATTGTGCCAAGCCCTGATGGCTTGAGTTTGGATTTATTTGCGAAGTATACTGCTCCATCAACTTTGTTAGTAAATTCTTCAAAAAAATATTTTCTAAATGTCATGTGACATGTTGCTCCTGAATCTAGCAACCAATCATTTCTCCAAGAAGTAAATGAAACATCAAACAAGTCTTCAGTTACTCCATTATTACAATGTGCTATAACAAAATGAGCGGATTCAGGAGCTTTACCTTTGTCTCCATCATTAGTTTTACATTTTTATTGATTCCTTTGCTACTCAATTTTATCCCAAGGTATCTTGCATGTAGATCCATCATGCGAGTCTTTATTGCAATGTCTACAATGAAGATCAGATTTTTTAGTTTGAGTTTGTCTTCCCCCCCTTCCTCTGAAATTTTTTCTTCCTCTTCCTCTTCAGCCACCCCTTCCTCTGGAATAATCTTGAGCATGACTCTTCTCTTTATGTGAAAAGAATACAGCCTCTTCAGAAATTAGAGGGGTGGTCATATTTCCAAAATCTTTCTCTCTTTCTGTAAAATTTTTCTCAAGGGACTCAAAAGTGATTTTCACAAGGTTTCCACTTGCTTGCAATGACTCAAGATAATTTGAGTAAGTGGGATACAAAACCTTAACATATGCTATGAGAGATATTTCAACATCCTCACCAGTGCTCTTAATATCATGCATGATAGATCTTACTTCTGAAGCTAAAGCAAGAGGATCATCATTTTTCAATTCCAGACTAAACAACTTAATCATTAATTGAACAATTTAAAGTTTTGAATGTGAGTCATAGAGTTCTTTTAGCTTGCTCAAGGATTGATAGGCATTTGAAAATGGTGTAATATGGCAACTCACCTCTTCGTTTACGGAAGATGCAATCAAGGCATAGGCCTTGCAGTTCTTATTTTCCCAATTGGTGATCTCCTTGTCTGAAGTGGGCTTTGCTGGTGGAAGGTCATCTTCTCCTTCACAAATTTCTTTCCACAATGCATTAAAAATGAGTGTGTGTTTAATTTTCCAAGACCATTCATGATAGTTATCTTTTCCGGAGAGAACAAATCCTATAATAAATATGAGAGAATGCATTATTTTGAAGGAAAAAAAATGACTTTGCTGGGTAAAAACTCAATTATGGTTTCAATTCTGCAAAATTTTTTTTATTTTTTTTTTATTTTTTTTTTGTAAAAAAAAAATTGGGGAAAACAGAGGTATTATCTGGGGGAGGTGAAATCTAGGGAAGGTGATTTCTCGGGGGGGGTGGTCGGCAACTGGGGGAGGTGAAATCTGGGGAAGGTGATTTTTAGGGGTGGGTAGAAACTAGGGGAGGTGAAATCTGGGGAAGGTGATTTCTTTTTTTTTTTTTTTGGAAAGTTGCGGGAGGTGATTTATGGGGAGGAACTATGTAAACATAAAAAATAAAAAATAAAAAATGCAGAAGGTAAAAAACGTAGTGGGGACAGTGATGGGAGGGGTGGGTTGGGGAGGAGCGTGAGGGGGCGGGTTGGAGATGAATGTGAGGGTGGGAAGAGCGAGAAGGGAGGGGGTGGGAATGAGCTGAGTGAGAGGTGAGGGATGAGGGAGAGTGTAGGTGAGGGGGTGAGGGGGCGAGGGGTCGGGTGAGGGGGAGAGTGGTGAGGCCACGGGTAGGGAGGGCCATGAGCTGAGGGGTCACTGTGTGTGTGAGGGGTGAGGGGGCGGAGAGGGAGGGTAGGACGAGGAGTGAGGGTGAGGTGAGTAGAGAATAGGTGCTGATAACAAGTGTGTTGTGAGGAATGGGTGAGCGTGTGAGCAAAGAGGTGATTTTCACAGCGAATGAGAAAAAAATGTATAGTAAATTTAACTGTGCTCAAAATTTGAGTAGAAAATGCACATTAGCAGAAATTATAGACATAATGTACAGAAAAATTGCAGAATTTGAGATTAAATCCACTCTGATACCATGTTGGAATATTTGGAATGCTCTGATACCATGTTGGAAAAATATGAGAAGCTCAAAATAAATAGGGGAAATGATTTTCCCTCAATACACAGTTTACACAATTATGCGAAAACACAAAAATAATTTAAAGAGCGACACACAGAGACAAAACATGAGAGAAGTTTTTTTTTTCTTCTACATCTTCTATTACATCATATGAAAAACATATTTTTTAACACAAAATGGTGGAGCTTGACAATTCAATTCTCATTCAATGCTGGACCGGATAGGTAATTGCACAGAATCATCCTTCTACCATGTTAGGCATTTATTCATAAAACAACAGACTGAAATTGTACGCCCAGACTTGAAACCCTTTAGGTTTCAGCCTTGAATGAAATCACATCCATACAGATATCGCAAATCGTATTTTATCGATATCAACACTTACCAGGGCGTTATCCTCCTGAGCTTGCGATTGCGATATGCGATGGTGATATCGCATCACAACTTTCAACACTTAACCCGCGACAACTTAATGGAAAACATATAAACTGGTGATTATGATATGCGACCGCAATATCACATCATAACGTTTCAAGGTTTGGGACTGGGGGAAAAAGGTAAGTTCTAAATCCTGCGAAGCACAACGTCTGTCACGCTAAATGGTGGGCAATGCGAAAAAGGCATGTGTAAGGAAAAACATGAAACATAAAGGTTTGTTGTGAAAATGGTAATGCATATAGGTTAGAGGGGTCCAATCTATATTGCATCGGCGGAGTTGTAGGATTCGAAAATGCGTTAAGAGGAAAGGTTAAGGCTTGTGAGGTGCATAGTGCGGTCAAGAAGGTAGGTGACATGGCAGGAAATGATTTAATACAGAGAGATGGGCAGACATTAATTTCTGAGCATTACAAAAGTTGCGTAAGTAAATAGGCTTGTGGATTAAATGTTTTTCCATACAACATTTACTCTGCCTGGAGCTTGGCCTTCTCTACAAATACCATCCACCACCTGCAAAAACATTTAACTCAAGTATGGTTGTTGCCATTTCATTCAAGGAAGTGGTTGGGATTAATTTCCAACATGGAAGACAATGATATAATTTCCCTACCTAAAAATTGTGTTTGTGTCTTTGTATGGACTATCTCTTATCTCGTGCAGTCTTAATACTTGAAAATATTGAGTATGGTTTGAAGAATTTACCGTCAATTTTTTCTCGATAACATATTTACAGTTTTGGAGTAAGGGATGCTTTATCCTATGATGTGGTAGAGGTTTCTCTTTATCTCTTATGGCACCAGAATTTAGAAATATAATGAATGAAATGTCCACAATAAAATGGAAATACTCTGCATCGGTTGGATCAATAAAATTTTTCTCATCTTAGATTTTTATTATTATGTGGACGTTATGGTCAATGTAGACATAATTTTCCTTACCCATTTGCATGATCTGACTGCAGTTGCAGTTGATGATGGTGAAAATAATATTTGTATGATCTAGATGGAATTTTTATTTTTATTTTTCTAGTGGTTCATGTTCCTATGTGCCTGCACACATGTACTAACTACATCCACGGTCTTAATATATCACAGTAAATCCTCCCGAAGGGATCTGCTGTCGGCCTAACACTAAGGCCTAACCCCATGGGAATCTAGGAGATTTGATCCTGTGACCTCTCAATCTGGGAGTAATTCCAAGCGGGGACTCAACCAATTGAGCTAACCCTTGGGGCTAATCTATATGGAACTTACCGAAGGGCTAAGCTCCATTAATTTATTCATTACTGTTGATGCCTTATATTACTATGAAAAGGAGATGTTAGATATTCTTGATATAATAACAAAGGTTGTCTGGATTGCAGAACTTTTTGAAGCTGGTTTCAAGTGGTTTGAACTAATTCACTTGCGGGTTGGTTTTAGTGTTACAATGGCTCTTTATAAGCAACACGATTTTAGTGTGACTAGAGGAAATCATATTGAAATTTTCGGAGATATTCTTCAAAGAAATATTGTGAATGAATACGGTGATGATATTAAGATAATTCTACATGGAATTTCAGGTGCATTGCACAAAGAGACTCATGAGTGGAATAAATAAATGTTAGGGAGACTTTATTCATTTTTATTTGATGTTCATGGTTCACTTTTATTTTATAGTTGTTTTCTAAAATTAGCATTTATTGGATTTTGAATATGCCACATTCATGTACTATGTTGATAAGATGGGATCACTATTAAATAATTTATGAATTATCTAATTTAAAATGTGAATTAAAATATTTAATAAAAATAAAAAAGTTTGTCAAAAATGAAGATTAAAAAAGTTTGAAAATGACACCCATGAGGCTTCTAGTTTAATTTTCCCTTAATTAAATTAAAAGTAAATTGTAATTCCACACAACATGACAGCTTGTACGAATTAACTGAGTAAGGAAGACTTAGTTAGCTCACTAAATTCAAGTTGGGGGTCAAATTGGAGGCATGTAGAGTTAAATCTATGTTTTATGGGGTTGAGTTGTAGTTTATTTTGAGTTGTAATTAGTTAACTCGTTTTCTTCAGTTAAAATCAGTTTAACTAGTTCTAACTGAGAGATGAGCTAGTGAGAGGTCCAGTGAATTAAATATGATTTAATTCACATGCAGTGATCAACCATATAACTAATAATTCGTTATAAATAGATGTTGTATGTCAGTTCTAAGAGTGACCTAGTTGAGATTCGAGTTAAAGAGTAGACAATCAGTTGTCTAATTAGAAAATTGTATAGGTCATGCATGAGGTCGTCAGGACGCCTTGGATGTATTTCTCATTAAATTAGTTGGTTTTTCCTAATTAATAGGTGATATGACATGGGTGGCTGACTTGTTATGCTACGCAAGCACCTCCCACTCAGTTAAAACAAATTAAGATCTTTATTATACTTGATAGTGCAGAACTGAATACTTGAATCAGGTGTATGTGTTTTAAATTGTTTTAAGTATTTATGTGCAAGCAATTAAACATTTTTTATTTTTTATTTTTTAATTAAAATCACGTACAACAACCATAAATTGCAGAAAATTAATCATTAAACACATAACATAAAATTTAATAAAGGATTTCACCCGAATGTCTTGGGCTATGTCTCCTTGAGCCTTTGTCAATTGACTTGGCTCTTTGGGATTATGATGGAAAATTTCTTTTACAAGTTTCTAATTAACTCCAAAGGTTGTTTTAACTGCACCAATGGGTTTATAATACCATCATACCCCTAGATTAACTACTAAGTCTCTGGAAATGGACCCAGGCTTCCTTAGACTTGACCTCTTCTGTCGGTGCCCTTAAGCTTCCCTGAGCTTCTCTATGGCAAAAAATACCTTAGAAGTCCTTTTATATTCCTGAAAAATTTTCTAATTTCTCTATCAATATCATGCAAGAAAAATAGGTTGTTCATTTTCTCAAAATGGGCTCTGGCACCCCAATCTAAGCCTCCATCCACTATTGGCCCTAGGCACCCTGAAACTTCCATGTGGCTTATTTAGCTCTAGAAGTCTCTGCATGGCTTTGAAAATCCTTCCAATGGATTTAGAATGTCCAAAATAGTCAAAATATGCTATTCATTTGCTGAAATTGGCCTCTAACTGCTCCGATTAAGCCGCCAACACCTCGTGGCAACCTGTGGCTCTAGGCTCACTAAAAATTTATTTGTAGCTTCTTGGCCCTCAAAACTCTCTAAAATATTTTTAAAATCCTTCCATTGGATCCATAAGGTTCAAGATAGTTATAATATACTATTGGTTTGCTGCGAATGGTCTGTAGCTGCCTTGGATAGGCCTCATTCTCCTATTGGCCCTAGTGGCCCTTAGAACTTCTCTGAAGAAAAATCACGCTCAAAAGTCTTCAGATAGTTCTAAAAACCTTCGAAATGGCTCTAGAATGTCTGAATCATCCAAAAATGACTATTTTTTTCTTGAGAATGGTCTTTGGCTGCCTTGGATAGGCCTCATTCTCCTCCTCACCCCTAATGGCCCTTGTGGCCCTTAGAACTTCTTTGAAGAAAAATCATGCTCATAAGTCTGCTAATGGCTCTAAAACCCTCACCAATGGCTCTAGAATGCTCCAATTAGCTGGGAATGACTCTCTGTTCACTCTAAATGGTCAAAAATTGAGTCTCCAACTCATTTTCCCAATTACACTTAGGAAAGCTCCACTAATTGTGGAGAACTCCACTTAACTAGAGTTAGCTTAGTGAAATCCACACAAATTTAGGGTGTGCTCTAAAATTTTGTTGGATTAGATGTTAGCATTAAAGGTTTATGGTTTGGGTGGACACCTACTATTTGTGCTCAACCTAGTGTTCCTAAATTGAGTTCATTAATTGTCAACCAGGGTTGGTAAACTGCTGAAGTGTGGTGCACTATATGTGCCTAGGTATTTGTTTCTCACTACGTTGTGTTTAGTGTTTTATGATGTTTTTGGTTTTATGGTTTTATGTTGAAAAGGGAAAGAACTAACTGCTGGTGAAAAGAAGCTATTGATTGTGTTAAAACAGAACAAAGCCTAAACTATGGATGGCACACAAAAAATTAAAAGCTTGATAATGACTTCATTGCAAGGGAATAAATCACAACATGAACTTGAACTTATCCAATTCATTCATTAAATATGTGTTGGAAGAGTTTGAGAAATGGACAAGTTAAGTGTAAATGAAGTTATCCTAACTAAACAATCAAACAATCAACTTACAATGTTACAACATCTCATCCATGGTTAAAGTTTTATTGGAACATATTTGGAAAAGAACATTTGTAGCATAATAAGATTTCTACTCTAAACTATCTTCTAATTTTGTTCTGCAACTCAATCTAGCACCACTAGGCCTCACTCAAAAGTTATAGATTTCTTTTTAAAATAGTCTTTGAGAAAAGGCTTAATTGTGAAATGGTAAAAAGGTTGCAAAATACTCCAGGTCTTAGACTGATACTAGCTTCTGTCCAAATGATTATGTATTAATATGAGGTTGGAACAAAAGAATTTTTGTAAATAATGAAGACCGTGGTATTTAAATTTAACAACTAATACAATTTAAAAATGCAATGGATAACAACTAAACTGGAGTGCTAATACAGTGAGCTAAGACTAAACTAGAGTGCTATTAGTCTACTTGAAGTACAGTGAATAGTGTTAAATTAAAATTCCATTATCAAACTTGAAATGTAGTGATAGAGTTGAACTAAATGCATTCTACCTCCGGAGTGTTGTAACTAAATTAACATGCAACTAGTCTATGGAATTCTACAGCCCATCTCGTTCAATATGAATGATATTTTGGAAGAGTTTGTAAAACAAGTATGGTTGTATTATTCAATGCAATTGAACATAAACATAAGACTGAAAGCAAATACAACTAGAATTGATGCAGGAGCATCAAGGCCATTTTTCATTTGTAAATATGTTAGAAAAGGGGGTGTGACATTTTTAATATTTTATTAATTAATTTGTTATTTTTAATAAAATAGGAGATAATTATGAAAAGTGGGGATTATGTAAATATTCTTTTACTAATTAAAAGGATATGAGAGAAATAGTTTAGGAGAAAAATTAGAGAGTAGGTATTCTATGTAAGGGACTTTGTTGAGTCCACACCTAAAATATAGATTAGTTGAGGATTAGGTGGAGAGATATTTTGAGTGAATTAAATGAATTATATATGTATAAATATGAGTTGTTTTTGAGAGGAAAATACACTTGAATGGTTGAAGGGAGAGTGAGAGTGTGAGTAGAGAGCAGGTTTCTACTTGCAAGCCTTCGGCGATTGTAAAGGGCCACAGATCTCGAATATCTGGCCAACAAGAGTTTGTAAGTCATTGTTTTGTTTCAGATTATATATATATATATATATTGATTGGAATTATATATATATATTGGTTGTTCTTGTTAAATACTGAACCTGGGAGTTGAGTTATACGTAATTGAATTGGATGTGTTATGAATTCAAAGACCATTGGATGAATTACATTTTGTATGGAAATGACAGCTCGATTTGAATAATCGATGTCAACTTTGTTAAAGAAAAACACAATACCAAACTGACTGCATGTCGATGGCGTTGAGTTGGGTAGGAATTTTTTGTGAATTGCTACAGTTAAATGTGTTGGTCTGCGGTCCAATTATAAAGGACGACATGATATTTGAACCGCGTTATTGAAGCTGTATATAGGAGAAAAGGAGTCGATATGTTTGAATTTGTATCGATTCTGTTTGTAATTTCCAGAGCAGAAATTGAGCCTGGAAGTGTTGATCAGTTTTGAAAGGAGGAACAATGAACAACGTGTTAATTAGTCTCAAAATCGATTGGGATCGATTTTAATATACAACATTGAACATCGTTATCAAATTCGATTTGATGAGAACTAGAATGGAGTGAATTGACATTGGAATTGTTTGTTAAAAGCGTAAGCACTGAAGAATTGAAATTGGGCAGTATGCAATCGAATGGACTTCGATTGGTAGCAAGACATGGAGGAATTTGGTCTGCGCGAAGGGTTCTAGAGGATACGCTCTGGCTTAAACTAATGGTTTGATAAATTGAAGTCGATTCAAGGCCGTGGAATCGAGCTAGAAGGAAGGCGCTACGGTTAGGACACGCAGATCGGACGTGTTACCACATTTGTTATCAAGTTTAATGCAGAGCATTATTGTAGTATGGGCATACCAAGGTGAAGGGTGTCCAAGGAATGGATTTGCGTTGCTTAAATTGCAGAGAAATTGCATTGACTTGCAGCGTTTTTTGTGTTAAATGCTGAGCGACAGTTAATGTTTGAAAACAGTAGTCAAACTTGAAAGCAGTAAGCGCTCCTGGAGGTAAGTCCATTTGTTTTTACCGTGGCCAGGTTCATATTTGTGTTGAATGGGTAAGCACATTGATATAAAATCCGTGGCATATTTCTTAGTGCATTCAATGAAATGGGAATGTTGTTTAGTTAATCCAATGATAAACGAATAATGTGTGTGGGTCGATGTCATTATAAATGATTTGCGCAAAGGATGGGTGATATTATAATTTCTTATGGTTTGGATTGAGTAAGCAATGTTAATATTGTTAAAAGTAAGGGCGCAGTCTTTTAATTGAATCTGGCCATATATGAATGTGAATTAATTGGGATTGTTTATGGGAGTGTCCGAATGTTTGGTTATGGATGAGGGGTTTTACATCCTATGTTTGATAAGCTTCTGGATGAGTTTTAATTTGAAATTTGAAGAACCTTGTGTGATGAGAATATGGTTTTCATAAACCGTAAAGAGATGAACCAAAGAGTATTAGCTTCAATTTGTAAGAGTGGTTGTGTGATCTTACAATTATAATGAAATGATTAAGATGAAGCTTTTAGAAAAGGGTGTGAAATTGCGTAATAAATGGAATGATTTGAACTGGTTTGGAATTATCATCAGATGTGAAACTACAAGCTTCCGCAAAAGTTGTGAAATTTGCCAGACATTGAGGTTTTGATTTGGGTGAATGCTGAGATGCATGTTTATATGCATGGTAAATGAAGATTCTGGGTAAAGAAGGGCTGCCCTGCATCATTTTTGGCATCAGAGCTTGGCTCTGTTGAAATTGAAGATGTTTTTTTTCTGAATGAGTGCAGGAAGGCTCTGTTGAAGATGTTTATTTTTTTGAATGAGGACAGAAGGTTTTGTTGAGAACTAAAGTGTGTTTTCTTTGAATGTGTGATGAATGACTGAAAGGAAGATCATATTTTTAAATTTGATATGCAAGCTACACAAATGCAGTAAACAAGATTGCAGAAGTGAAAGGAGGACAAGATCATGCAAGATCTTAAAGGTGAGATAATTTTCTGATTTGGAATTTGTGATTAAATTTTATGGTTGTAGAAAAGATGATGGCAGTGAACCTGACATTCATCTAAAGGATGGATAGGGAGGACAATTGCAGTGTCCTGATGAAGAAGGTGAGTTGAAGAGATAGCCTAGAGAGAGCAGAAGAGAGTGCTCAAGAGGTTCCAGAGGCAATGAAACAGTACTTACCAAAAGATTGAGTGAGGAGACCTTGGTGAGGTAAGGGGCAGCAGGAGAGCTTGCTGTTGCAGAGGCAAGTGAAACTCATGGTGAGTGAGGAAATCATGGAGGAAATGATCATGGAGGATCAGAGAAGAGGTTCAGAGGAATGCCATAGAGGTGAGATGTCTGATGAATTTTGAGAAAGAGAAATTGCAATAATGAAGGTACAATTGCAGGTACTAGAAGAATGGCTGCAAGAGCAGGAAATTCAGAGATGAGGATGGATCTTTCCACTGAAAGGAAAGAGAGTGATTTGGAAACCATTGCAGGTGAAGTTGAGGCAAAGTGTGATTGCCTTATTGAAGGAGGAACTTAGAGTTCTTGAGCCAGAGATGGAATTTGAAGATTCCACATGCAGATTTGTTCAGAAGGAAGTATTGGAGGAAGCAGTCAAGACTAAAAAGTCTTGTGGTTTTAAAACTAATGAGTTGTGTATGTTTGCAGGTACAACACAGGGAGATGAGAAAGCTTTAGAGTTTTTTCAAGAAGAGTTGAATCTGAAGGCTGTTCAGATCGATGCTGAGATAGCAAGATCTCAGGAGGAAATGAAGATGAAGGAGTCTAATCAGAGTATTGGTGCAGAAAGAGAAAGACTAGCTGATGATTGGTCAAGAGCTAGTGAAGGTATGGAAAATTGTGTGAAGTTTCCAAGTTCTACTCCTAATGAAATTGTTGAATTCTATAGGAAACTAGATCTTTAGAGAAGAGAATTGGAGAGGCAGAGAACTTATGTACAGGATAATTTGCTGAGGAAGCAAGGCAGGGAATTTTTCATGGATGACAGTCATGGAGCAGAGGATGGTAAGAAGGCGAGACTACCTAACAGTCTCTTGGTGAATGCAAATCAGCATGCTGATGTGCTGACAAAGGAGTCGGGAAGGAGCTCAGAGCAGCATACTGGAGTGTTGCTAGAGGAAGCTGAGGAGAAAGCCAGTAAATATTTTCTGAGTCCTGAAGAAGACTTAGAGCCATGGATGACTGAATCAACCAATGAGACCATTGGGTCTTGTGAATTTGAAGCTGACAATTTGATTGTGTTTACAAGTGATGTAGAAGATAGTCCATCATTTGGAAATGTCTTGGAAGAAGAAGAATTGTTGCTGGTAGAAGATGAGACAATCATGTATCATAAGCAGAGGCTTGTTACCGTGGGTCACAAGAAAGAGTTTTCTTGTCTGTATAGCCAAGAGAAGACTGGTGGAAATTTTTTTGGAACTGCTATAGTGTTAGAGGATGAGGCTACAATGTTTGAAAAACTTGATTTGATTGCCAGAATCAATCAAGATGATGATGGACAATTACTGAAGATTGTTGAAGGGGAAGATGAAGGTTATGCTGGAGTTAATTTGCAGCATGTTGATGAAATACTGAAATGTTTGCTGGAGACATTTGAACCAGAGAAAGAAGTTGTAGATGAAATTGCAGGTGATGAGCAAAAGAATGTTGCAGAAGGACAGGAAGTTTGGGAGGTAGGAACATGTGGGGTAGCATCTACAGGAATAAAACCAATGTTAGCAACATCTATGGTGGCGGCAAAAGTAGCTACAGCAGTTGAGTTGACAGAAATTGGGGACAACAGCATTAAGCTGGACATAGAGATTGAAACCATCAGAAGAATGATGATGGAGGTGTCACAAAGGCAGCAGACAACATCAAGAAAGAAGAGTAATTTCAGCAAGGGAAAGACAAAGGCAGAGTATGAAGGCATAGCTGGAGGCAGAATGCAACATAAAGTGTGAAGACTTGGAGAAGAACAGCAGATAGAAGCAGCGACAAGTGGAAAGTTGCAACACAAGATATGGGATCCAGGCATACACAGATCCAAACACATGATCAGGCGATCATGATTAATTTTAACGTTGGGAGTATGATGCATGAGCATCAAGGCCATTTTTCATTTGTAAATATCTTAGAAAAGGGGGTGTGACATTTTTAATATTTTATTAATTAATTTGTTATTTTTAATCAAATAGGAGATAATTATGAAAAGTGAGGATTATGTAAATATTCTTTTATTAATTAAAAGGATATGAGAGAAATTATTTTAGGAGCAAAATTAGAGAGTAGGTATTCTATGTATGGCACTTTGTTGAGTCCACACCTAAAATATAGATTAGTTGAGGATTAGGTGGAGAGATATTTTGAGTGAATTAAATGCATTATCTATGTATAAATATGAGTGGTTTTTGAGAGGAAAATACACTTGAATGGTTGAAGGGAGAGTGAGAGCGTGAGTAGAGAGCAGGTTTCTACTTGCAAGCCTTCGGCGATTGTAAAGGGCCATAGATCTCGAATATCTGGCCAACAAGAGTTTGTAAGTCATTGCTTTGTTTCAAATTATATATATATATATGTTGATTGGAATTATATATATATTGGTTTTTCTTGTTAAATACTGAACCTGGGAGTTGAGTTATACGTATTTGAATTGGATGTGTTATGAATTCAAAGACCATTGGATGAATTACATTTTGTATGGAAATGACAGCTCGATTTGAATAATCGATGTCAACTTTGTTAAAGAAAAACAAAATACCAAACTGACTGCATGTCGATGGCGCTGAGTTGGGTAGGAATGTTTTGTGAATCGCTACAGTTAAATGCGTTGGTCTGTGGTCCAATTATAAAAGACGACATGATATTTGAACCGCGTTATTGAAGCTGTATACAGGAGAAATGGAGTCGATATGTTTGAATTTGTATCGATTCTATTTGTAATTGCCATAGCAAAAATTGAGCCTGGAAGTGTTGATCATTTTTTAAAGGAGGAACAATGAATAGCGTGTTAATTAGTCTCAAAATCGATTGGGATCAATTTTAATATACAACATTGAACAACGCTATCAAATTCGATTTGATGAGAACTAGAATGGAGTGAATTGACATTGGAATTGTTTGGTAAAAGTGTAAGCACTGAAGAATTGAAATTGGGCAGTATGCAATCGAATGGACTTCGATTGGCAGCAAGACGTGGAGGAATTTTGTCAGCGCGAAGGGTTCTAGAGGATACGCTCTGGCTTAAATTAATGGTTCGATAAATTGAAGTCGATTCAAGGCCATGGAATCAAGCTAGAAGGAAGGCGCTACGGTTAGGACACGCAGATCGGACGTGTTACCACATTTTTTATCAAGTTTAACGCAGAGCAGTATTGTAGTATGGGCATACCAAGGTGAAGGGTGTCCAAGGAATGGATTTGCGTTGCTTAAATTGCAGAGAAATTGCATTGACTTGCAGTGTTTTTTGTGTTAAATGCTGAGCGACAGTCAATGTTTGAAAACAGTAGTCAAACTTGAAAGCAGTAAGCGCTCCTGGAGGTAAGTCCATTTGTTTTTACCGTGGCCAGGTTCATATTTGTGTTGAATGGGTAAGCACATTGATATAAAAGCCGTGGAATATTTCTTAGTGCATTCACTGAAATGTGAATGTTTTTTAGTTAATCCAATGATAAACAAGTAATGTGTGTGGGTCGATGTCATTATAAATTATTTACGCAAAGGATGGGTGATATTATAATTTCTTATGGTTTGGATTGAGTAAGCAATGTTAAAATTGTTAAAAGTAAGGGCACAGTCTTTTAATTGAATCTGGCCATATATGAATGTGAATTAATTGGGGTTGTTTATGGGAGTGTCTGAATGTTTGGTTATGGATGAGGGGTTTTACTTCCTATGTTTGATAAGCTTCTGCCTGAGTTTTAATTTGAAATTTGAAGAACCTTGTGTGATGAAAATATGGTTTTCATAAACCATAAAGAGATGAACCAAAGAGTATTAGCTTCAATTTGTAAGAGTGGTTGTGTGATCTTACAATTATAATGAAATGATTAAGACGAAGCTTTTAGAAAAGAGTGTGAAATTGCCTAATGAATGGAATGATTTGAAACTGGTTTGGAATTATCATCAGATGTGAAACTACAAGCTTCCGCAAAAGTTGTGAAATTTTCTAGACATTGAGGTTTTGATTTGGGAGAATGCTGAGATGCATGTTTATATGCATGGTAAATGAAGATTCTGGGTAAAGCAGGGTTGCCCTGCATCAAGAATCTAAGACACCACAACTGTTTCTTATTCGTTGTTAATGATATTTTGGAAGAGTTTGTAACACTAAGACCGCTGTGACACTTAGTGTAAATAATCAAATAAAACCTACAATACCACAGCGATGCCTTATTCATCATGATGATATTTTGGAAGAGTTTATAAGAGTAAGTCTAGCTGTGATAATTAATGTAAAAAAATATGAACATAAACTTCAAAAACTTGCCTAAGCTAGAAATGAAAACAAGACTAAAATACTTATCTAAACTGTATAAACAAGGCTGCTAAGGAGGCAGGGGCCCTCTACCACTAGAGTAGCATGAAATCTACTTCAAGGTTGACTCAACGCTTTCAAGGAAATGATACTTCTTGCATTAAAAGAGAAATTTCTTCAAAACAGAGTGTTTTCGTACTTCTGAAACCTAGCAGTAAAACACAAAATCTACCCCAAAATTTACATAACCGTATCTGAGATAACATAGGAATGAATGTTTTTCCATATTAAAATCGAACTAGAACTCTAATGGTGGCTTCGTAATATGATCAAGGACATATGGACTGTCCTTGTCCTATTAGGAGTCTATCTCCTAGTTTGAGTTTCCACGTGCATAACCACCTACAGAATTCCATTAAAACTTCATGGAGAGCAACAAATTATGAGGGAATGATGTGGAATTCAACCATATGTGCCTTTCTTTGAGACGACACCTGTAACCCATTTAAACACTAAAATAGCTGCGGAACGCGGGATCAGCTACGAAACGTCTGCATTCTGTAACTATTTTGCAGAAAATTATTAAAGCAGCAAAAATCATGAGAATACAATATGTTAATAAATTGCATGTAACCTTTAAGCAATCCTAATCATTCTTCATTTATTTTAGGCTTATGAAGTGATAAAATAATGATGAAATGAAGTGAAGGTTTGTAAAAGAGAAGGCAATTCTAGGGCTCAACACCTACCAACCCCAATCCCGCAATTATCATAAATTTTAGTGGAAGTGATCCATTAAACTCTGGTTGGAGTATTTAAACTATGGTTGAACTTTGGAACTAGCATAAATCTTGGGGCGGTGGTTGCGACATTGTTTGCATGTGAACACACAATATAGAACTTGCGGAGACTGTTACGGAGAAAACCTTAACCGCGGATTTGATTTTTTTAAATTGTGGCCATGTGAACTATACACAGGATGTTGGCGGTTACTAGGGTGGTTATAATTATTTTTGGCATTTATTTATGTATGATGTGACCACCATAGGGACCACTGGCGGGTTGGGACCGTCGGCAGCCCCCAACCCCCAAACGCCAACATGTTAAACCATAACATTAAGTCGCCTCCCATAGAGGTTAAGAAACACAGCTCAAGTGAGATAGCAAACGTGCATGCATGAAAGTGAGGAGGTCACGGTTCGATCCCTGACTGCTCCAAAATTTCGTTCAACCTTCCCAGGCCATGTAATTGGCCGAAACAAACCATTCAATAATAAAAAGCTCACACTTGTCATGATGGGATTGGCCTGGAAGGAATATTCTGGGGGAATATTTTTAGGAACATTCTAGGAATATTCATTTTTGTTGACTATACAATTTCCTAGTCAACCTTGGTCAACTATGGAAATTTATAGTTTAATGTACTTTTAAAATCGTGATAACTTCTTCGTATGGTGTCAGTTTTCCGAACCATTCATAGTGCCGGAATCCATAAGAAAAGATCTATTTGGTCGCACAGGTTCAACACACTTTTGAACACTTTGAAATTTGAGCTATCACTTAGGCCTTGATCAAAATCTGATCACTCCTCCCCATTGGGAATCTTTTCGACCCCAAAAGACTTGATTACCTATTCAGTAGATGACAGTACATCTTCCTCACCTTTCCAGTCTCCATTCACTTTTTCATTTCTTGGCTTAGTTCCTTTGAGCCCAATGCGAAGCCTTAGTCAACACTTCCCCTCCTGGATGCTCTTATCCTCCTGTCAAGAATTGTGTCTTCCTTGAGCTCATCTAGAAATTTCTGGCGAGAAATATTCAATAGAAGGTAGTTGAACATCGCTTCCTTGATCATTGATCAAAGGTGGATCATACAAACGAAATTTTTCAAGATAAACAATTGAATACATTTGCATATGTACAAAGGAATGTAAGTCTTACTGGGTCAAGAAGTCAAACTACTTCTTACCAAGCCACTTCCATGGCGATTTTTCCTGCTGAAAATATTCTTCTAGTGAATCATCTCGAGTCACATCAATGATGGAATCTTTGGTTCCATTTTTGCCAATATTTGTATTCTCTTGCTTCATATTTTTGGGATGATTGGTTGGATTTAGTGTCCAACATTGGGCAATAAGATGTCCCTTCTTTTGGCAATGTGTGCAAGTATTTTGCATCTTTGGTTCAAGTTGCCTTCTCTTCAACTGTTTCCTGTATTCCTTCATTCTCTTCCAGGATTTTGAAATTTCATGGTTACACAAACCACAATAGGAAAATCAACTCTTTCTTCCATTCATGCATGTATATTTGTAATGCTTAACATAAACATAATCAACTTGACTATGGGAATAATTATACCTCGAACGTTGCTTTGCATGTCCATCTTTTTTACCTTCTTGAGGAGATGAACTTGAAGAGGTTCTTGCTCTCTTTTGAAGACAAACATCATTGTTCATGTCATGATAACTGTCAGAACTCTCTTACTCACTATAAGCTGTATGTCTACAAACATCTTGCTGCAACATGGGTTTCATATAATGGCAGTCATATTGAATACAAACTTAACATGTTTGTGGGTTTGAACTTGCAAAAAAATCTCTTCTTGGAACTGTCTATGGTGCCTTCATGGCTTTGGATTTTTCGCCATAAGATTGAACATAGCCTAGACCAAACCTCTTAGGCCTTTCCTCTACCATAATAGGCTCAATTATGCCTTGTGCATGTTTGCCTGGACCCTTGTCTTCATAGCCCATTTTTAACATTAAGCTGGACCCTATACGTCTAGTGTGTTTTTTAAATGAACCTACACATCTATCTGAAGAGGAATTTGAAGAAAAATTTGAGTGATTTACCTCTGCTTCAAGCATGTTCTTGGTTAAGGCCTCTTGGGCATGACGGAGCTGAATCTCCATCTCATGCATTCTTTGAAGAAGTCCTTCTTTCTATTGCTTCATAGCAACCAATTTCTCATGAAGTCTAGTGCTTTCCTTTCCATCTTCATACATAATTTGCATCATATTCTTCAGGGTGTAGAAGTCCCGCTTCATCTCTTCATGAAAGAATATTGTAAAGGTGGATTATTTAGAAACCTCAATAGAATAAGTTGTCATAATTATGTAAATAAATTAAATAACTTCAAAAACAATTGACAAAGCTTCAAAAAAAATTGACAAAGCTTATTAACAATTTGGCGGTAGATTCAAGCTCTTATCTGCAGCTTGTTTCTCTTCTTCAAGTAGCCTCTTTTGCAAACAATCCCTCTTGTTCTTCAAGGGTTTCCTTGAGGTCCTTTGGGTAAGGAGGATGCCTTCAGCCTTCTTCCTTCTTTTCCTATTTTAGACTTAGCTAGAAATAACTCCCCTTCACCTCTAGAAAACTCAAACTTGTAAGCATCAATAAACTTACAAACAATTAAATTCTTTGTGCTGTTAAACACCCTTCATGTCAAGTAAGAAACCTAGTTCTCTAATACCACCTGATTTGATATGGGTGGCTGACGTGTTATTCTATGTACGCACCTCCCACTTAGTTAAAAAAAAATTAGATCTTGCTTATACTTGATAGTGTGAAATTGAATACTTGAATCAGGTGTATGTGCTTTAAATTGTTTTAAGGATTTATGTGTAAGGAATTAAACATTTTATTTTGCTGATTAAAATAATTTACAACAACCATAACTTACAGAAAATTAATCATCAACACATAACAACAAATTTAATAAAGGAGTTCACCCGAATGTCTTGGGCTACGTCTCCTTGACCCTTTGTTAATTGACTTGGATCTTCGAGATTATGATGGAAAAATTATTTTAAAAGTTTCTACTTAACTCCAATGGTTTTTGGAACTATATCAATTGGTTTAGAATACCATCATACCCCTAGATTGACTACTAAGTCTATGGAAATGGACATAGGCTCCCTTAGACTTGACCTCTTTTGTCAGTTCCCTTTAGCTTACCTGAGATTCTCTGTGGAAAAAAATCCATTAGAAGTTATTTTCTGTCCCTAAAACCTTTTATAATATCTCCAAAATATATCTTACATCCAAAATAGCCTGTTCATTTTCTCAAAACGAGCTCTGGCTCCCCAATCTAGGCCTCCATCTAGTGTTGGCCTTGGCACCCAGAAACTTCCTTTTGGCTTCTTTGGCTCTAGACATCTCTAAATGGATCTGAAAATCCATTTAAATAGTCATAATAGACTATTCACTTGCTGAAATAAGCCTATGGATGCTCTGGTTAAGCCCCCAACACCTAGTGGCACACTGCGGGTCTGGGCTCACTGAAAACGTTTCTGTAGCTTCTCTGCCTTTAGAAGTCTCCAAAAACTTCTGAAAATGTTTCCGTTATATTCATAAGGTTCAATATAGTTAGAATAGACTATTGGTTTGCTGAGAATGGTGTCTGGCTGCCCTCGATAGGCCTCATTCTCTTGTTGACCGCTAATGGCCCTAGTGGCCCTTAGAACTTCTCTGAAGAAAAATCATGCTCAGAAGTCATCATTTGGCTCTGAAAACCTCACCAACAGATCTATAATGTCTGAATCATCCAAAAATGACTATTTGTTTCCTGAGAATGGTCTATGGCTGCCCTGGATAGGCCTCATTCTTCTGCTAGCCCCTGATGGCCCTAGTGGCCCTTAGAACTTCTCTACAAAAAAATCACGCTAAAAAATCCTCTTTTGGCTTTGCAACCTTCACCAATGGCTCTAGAATTCTCCAATTAGCTAATAATGACTCTTTTTTTACTCTAAATGGTTGAAAATCGAGTCTCCTACTCATTTTCCCAGTTACACCTAGGAAAGCTCCACTGATTCTGGAGAACTCCACTTAACTAGAGTTAGTTTAGTGCAATCTGCACAAATTTAGGGCACACTCTAAAATTTTGTGAGATTAGCCATTAGCATTAAAGTTTTATGGTTGTCATGGCCACTTGCCAACCCCAATCCCGTGGCTATCATAAATCTTAGCGAAACTAATGCATTAAAATCCGGTAGGAGTCTTTAAACTATGGTTGAACTTCAGGGTTAGCATAAACTGTGAGGCAGTGGTTGTGGTACCATTGTCATGCTACCGAAAAACGTAGAACTTGCAGAGACCATTACATATAAAACCTTAACTGTGGATTTGAATGTTTAAAATTGTGGCCACGTGAACAATACACAGGATGCTAGCTGTTTCTATGGAGGTTATAATTATTGTTGGCATTTATTGTTGTATCATGTGACCACCAAGGGGAACGCTGGCGGGTTGGGACCACTGGCAGTCCCCAACCCCCAAACGTTGACATGTTAAACCATAACATTAAGCCGCCTCCCATAGAAGTTAAGAAACACAGCTCAAGTGAGATGGTAAAGATGCAGGCACACAAGCAAGGAGGTCACAGTTCGATCCCCGACCACTCCAAAATTTTATTCAACCTTCTTGGGTCACGTGGCAGCCTTCGGTCCTGCCACGTGGCAGCCTATGATTGGTTGGAACAAACCATTCAACAATAAAAAGCTCATGCTTCTCATGATCATATTGGACTATAAGGAATATTCCAAGGGAATATTCTAAGGAATATTCTAGGGATATTCCAAGGAATATTCTAGGAATATTCCTTTTCGTTGATTGTACAATTTCCTAGTCAACCCTGGTCAACTGTCGAAATTTGCATTTTATAGGACCTTTCAAATCATGATAACTTCTTCATACAGTGTCATTTTTTCGAACGATTCACGATGTCGGAATCAGGAATACGAGATCTATCCAGTTGCATAGGTTCAACAAAGTTTTGAATTTTTTTAAATTTGAGCTATCACTTAGGTCCTGATCCAAATATGATCAATAGGGTATCATTTTTCCCATGAATGTTTAAGAAACTCTGATAATTTAGGTGCATGGAATTGGTTAAATATTGGATCAAACTTGCCAGGATTAGTGTGAGATAATGAGAGATAGTGCAGATTTTTCTCAGGATGAGAAAAAGCATTGTATTGTTTCATGCTCTTGAATTTATGTAATATATAGATAGTTGGATTTTTAGTTGAGGATTTTTCTAGATAACTCTTTTTGTTGTGTGATTGATATTATTTCTCATTCTTGTTCATGTGATTGTTTGATATTGTAATTGGTTTCCACAATTTGTAGAATATATTCAGGTATTTTTTTTTAAGGTATTAAAAGATTAGTTGAACTGTGTGGATTTTATACATGGAATTAGTGCAGGAATCACAATAGAGGAGAAGAACACTAGTTTTTTTTGAATAGGTGAATTGAATTTGTAGATTTATTCTTCAGGAACAATTGTAGATCATGATTTATTTCTGTGGATTGAGACTCAAATACGCCCTTGAAGTTAGTTTGTATTACATATCTTGGAAGGATAGGATGGATGAATTTTTGGATGACAACAGACTGAAGGAATTCATAGACAGTGATAATCAGGCTATTCGTAGTATCAAATGCCCGAAATCTTAATTCATGAAAGAAGAATGTACCTAAAGCAAGAAGGATTCTTTTAGAAGGACTTTGACATCATATTGCATCAAAAATACATGGAAAGGAAACTCCATATGCTATGTGGAATGGATTAACATATCTATTTCAGAATAGTAGTGACCATAGGAAGCCGACGTTGAAAAAAAGGCTTAGAAAAATGAAGATGGAGGAGGGCGAGACAATACTAAAATACTTGAGGAAGTTCACTCAATGTCGATATGAGCTTGGACGTGATGGTGTTACGATTCCCAAAGCTGATTTGGTGAGTCTAACACTTCTAGGACTTCCCAAGAGATGGCACAGCTACCAGGACATGGTAAATGGGTGGGACAAATTACTAGAGTGGGAGTGATTGTTATTCGACTTGGTACAAGAAGCGATAAGGCAGAACACCAGAGACATGACCTCTTCCAAAGAAAATGAAAAATATTTTTCATTAGTTAGAAAAGAAAATAAATCTAAAGGAAATAAGTCCCAAGGCATAGAGGGAAAGAATAAATAATTTTCCAACATCAAGTGTTTTCACTGTCATGAGTTTAGGAACTATGCCACGAAACTTCCATAGAAGAAGGAGAGCAAGGATACTGCAGTTTCTGCAACATGTGAAGCCCTATCTTTAAAATTCGAACTTGATCTTACTTTCATTGCATGAATGGACAAAACTATAATGGGATGCATGTGGTATATCGAAAGTGGTGCCTCCTTCCATATGACAGGGAACATAGATCTCTTAAGTGACTCGAAGTAGAAATACCTGAAGTAGAACATATACTTTTGAGATGACGGGGGGTATAGCACAACCAACATATGTACAGTTACCATTTAGAGGGGTCTGGATCCCCTCTCCGACTTGGAGATGTTTTTTTTTTACTAAGACTAAAGAAAAATATTATTTCTGTAGCGGTATTAGAAGACCATGGCTATGATGTGATGTTTAGAAAAGGAAAGGTTTTCGTTAGACACATCACCATGAGACAAGTGACACAAATCAGTGTGAAAATCAAGAAGGTGTATGCTATTGAGGTTGAAGATGCATGAAAAGCCTTTAGGAGAAAGGAAAAGTGTTGGAAATATGATGCAATATGTTGTCCTTGATGGCAACCTACTTATTGAAGTTGTCCTTGATGGAAACCTACATGATGAGTTGCCTTTTGATAAGCAACCTATGTGTTAAAGATGTACAAATGATGTATCTATAGGTCAGTTCAAAAGTGACAAAGAAAGGTAATCCAGTTAGGATTAGAGAAATGATAAATATAAAATTTCACAATGTATACGTAGGTTTGATGAAGGAAAACCACATACATATGCTACTTGGTATACAGGAAACCCGCGTATACATCCAAAATTAGTATATTCATAGTTTTTATGAAGAGAAGTTGTGTATACAGGTGGGTACGAAGAAGAAATTTCGAAAATGCCTTTTGGGCTCTAAAATTATAATACTAGGGGGCCTTACCATGATATTAGCCCAGAGTATTGAGCATTGTGTCGTCTATTTAATTCCATCCAAGAATACCATCGGTAGTTATGTGATTTTGGCTCATGGTATTGGTAAAAGCTAAATCTATATACAGAGAGGAAGATCATAGTGAAAAGTGTGTGCATATGTAAGGGTTGTTACTGAATACTTCTCTTTGAAGTATAGCTACATGGGATGAACTCTGTTTTATAGGTAGATCTGAATCTATGATGAACACTTGGATACAAGGATGGATCAGGATCTCTACACCTGAAATGACTATGTACTTTATCTATTGAATATATGATTAGATTTTTGACCTGGCGCATGTTTGCTGAAGTGAAGTGAAGAAATATGGGTAAGTCTATAGATCTGAAACATTCTGCAAAATCAATATTTACAGATCTATACGCTATTTCGTTGCAGTGAAAGCGCATATATACGCGACTTTGTCTTAGAAAATGCATGTATGGAAGTCAGGGTTTTCTGAAGCTTACTGAAGAGGTTATTTTTTTATTTCTATTGTATTTCTATTGTCTGTTAATGAAGTCTTCATATAGATCTGGGTTTCTTGAATATTGTATATGCTGCTAAGTCGAATATGTAAAAATCTAATCAATGAGTGAGTAAATATGTTAAATAATGACTAACTGAATAAGTGATTTGCAATACTGAAGAGGTATCTAACTGAAAGCCTGAGATATGTTTCTGAGACTAATCATATTATGTAAATTCAGTGTTCTCAGATCTATACACAGGTTGGTGCGGAGGAAAACATGTATACACGTAGAATTAGTAAAGTGAAGTAGCGTATGTATTTTAAGATAATGAAATGATTAGGGTTGAGATTGATGAACTGCATACTGATTTTGAAATATGGGTTTATTACTGTGTTCTAGATACAATTATCTCACTGTTCTGATTGGAGTTTGGGTTAAGTATTTTATTGATTATCTCTGTGACGAGTTGTGTTGAAGTTGTGGGATCTAGTGTGAAGATTGATGAAACGTGGTCTGTAGTGGTTTTGAGGGTTGAAGCCTTTAGTGTGGAAGTAGAAGCTTCCTGCCAGTAGAAGCTGGTGTTTTGATCAGGTGGTTGGAGCTCCCTTCCAGTAGTAGCTAGTAAACGAGATCAGGGGGTTGGAGCTCCCTTCCAGTAGTAGTTGGAGAACGAGAAAATGTTGCACCCTTCTGCAGGTAGATTCCTGCGCACTGGTATGAGTCTAAATAAATACAATATTTGAAGTAGTTTTACATATAATAAATATTGAAGACAAAGACGAAAGCAACGATGGTTTTCTCCTGAATTGGGTTTCCACCTTAAATATTGGTGTTCATGTGTGATGCTCTTGTGTGATGATTTATTCTATTATTACTGCACATATTTAATACTTAACTATCTGATGCATAATTGATAAGCTGGGTTAAAGAATGTTTTTGAAATTTCATTTAACAATAAAGCTATCTTAGTATACACAAGTTTTTGTTAGTGTATCCACGCATATAATCCAGTTGGGTTAATCAAATTCGCATATAGAAATCAGTAAGATAAAAGTAAAATATTGTGATTATTGAAAATATTGATTCACCCGCCCCCCCCCCCTTCAGTATTTTTCCTAACAATTGGTACCAGAGCAGGCCCATCTGAGGAAGATTAATTGCTAGAAGGAAGGTCAGCTAAGATGATAAATCAATATCGGACAACATCTATTAGGCCTCCTCTCTTCAATAGAAACAATTTAATCTTGTGGAAGATAAGGACAAGAACCTATATTCAGTCTCTTGGAGCAGATGTATGGGTTGTAGTTGAAGGAGTTTATCAATATCTAGCTCCAGTTCTAACAGATCCAGCAGCAAGAAAGATGTATGAAACCAATGCAAAGGTGGTTAATGCATTATTGGGAAGTTTGACTGAATTATAATTTTTCAAAGTCATGCAGTTGAATACATCAAAGGAGATATGGGACAAAATCATTCTGTGCTATGAAGGTGATGCCAAGGTAAAAAGTGCTAAACTCCAAAATCTTAGAATACAATATGAAAAACTCAGAATGCATAATGAGGAAAGCATTGCTAGTTTCTCTTTACATCTAGATAATATTATAAATCCTATGAGAAATCTGGGAGAAATCATAACTGACACTACTCTATTAGAAAAGGTTTTAAGATCTCTAACTCCCAAATTCGAGTCAAAAGTGTCTTCTATTGAAGAGAAGCAGGATAAAAAAACTCTTACTATTGTTCAACTTCATGGGATTCTGATTGCATGTGAAATGAGGAAAGGAGGTCCCTCTTAAGTCAAAGAAACTATAGTTAGAGCTGCTGCAAAAGGAAAGGAAGTAGAAGAACAAGAAGGATCATGGTATGTTGTAGAAGAAGTTGAGATAAATTTTTTAAATAAGCTACAACTTGGCACTGGAAGGTTCAGAGGTAAGCTTCCTTTTAAATGTTTTTCTTGTGGAAGAGTTGGTCATTATGCTGCTAAATGTCCCCATAAAGATAATCATGAAAATGGAAAGGAAGTGGCAAAAGGAAATAACAAACGGTTTATCAATATAAAACGCTATTATACTCACGAAGATAGTGATGGTCTATCAAATAGTGAAGCAGGAGAATCTGATCAAGATATTAGACTTCTCATCTATTTTGAAAAAGACTCTAGTGAGGCTAAAGATACTTTTATGGATGTATTATAAGAAAATTATTTCCTTGAAGAAATAAATAAACTAAAAATATTTTTGGAAGAAAACAAAGTTGCCATAGATACTCTAAAGAATCAGCTTATAGAAAAGGAGAAGCATAATGAGAAATTAGAATGTGAAATAGTAAGTCTAAGAAAGGAAATTGAGAAAGTGAAAGCTTTCAATCTTAGATTTGCTAAAGGATCTGAAACCTTAGATGAAATTATCAAGGTAAAATTCTCTCCTATTGTAAATATAGGTCTTGGATATATCAAAGAATCCTCTCAGTCTTCAACGCCAAGCTATCTAAATGGAGCTAAAGCCATCCAACAACATTTTCTCACTCAACAAAAGAATAAAGTGACTACACAGGTAAATCATGGCCACTTCAATTCAAGGAAGAAGAATAATAGAAATATCAATTAGCAGGTAAACATAAATAGATTTTTTCATGACCGCAAAAATTTCCTCTTTAATGGACAATGTTTCTCATGTCATAATTTTGGTCATAAAGCTGTACAATGTGTTGCATACAAAACCATCATTACAGAGAAGCTAGAAAGCAAAGAAATGAGACTAGAGTAAAGAAGAATACTTACAATAATTTTTCTCCTCTTCAAGGCGAAATTGAATGTTCTTATTGCAATAAATTTAGACATGAATAATCTGAATGTAGGAGCAAACTTCAGCCAAAAGAACATATACCCACAAATTCCAAGGTATAGAGAAAGAAGGACTCATAGGTTGAAATCTGTGGCATAGCATTATTTTCATAAGGAGAAGAAAATCAATGGTACATTTATAGCAAATGCTCAAAACACATGACATGTGATAAAAATAAGCTTCTTTCATATAATGCATAAGAGAAAGGAAATACTGTTACTTTTGGAAATGAATCCCCTGCTATCATTAAGGATAAAGGTTATGTATGTGTTTCTAAAAGAAAAGGTTAAATATAACAATGTTATGTATGTGGATGGGTTAAAGCATAAATTTTTGAGTGTAAGTCAAATGTCTGATCCAGGAAATGAAGTTTTCTTTAGCTCAAAAGAATGTGTAGTACGTGAACTTGACACAGGAAAAACAGTAATAAAAGGAACTAGAACACCAAGAAATCTGTATATATTGAAAGGTGGCTAAGAGAAATGCTACTTAGGTAAATCTATAGAAAATTGGTTATGGCACAGAAGATTGAGACGTTTTAGCTTCTCTCAAATAAGAAAATCTAGCAGACTCAAAGCTATTGGTGATCTACCCAACATCACTCTGCCTGAAAGTACCATATGCAAATCATGCCAATTTGGTAAGAAAAGCAGCGTGCAATTCAATGCCAAAGAAGGATCAACAAGTAAGCCTCTTGAACTTATAGATACTAATCTATGTGGTCCTGTAAGGAAGAAGTCACCCCATGGAGAACAATACTATATTTTATTTATTGATGACTTCTCTAGAATGTGTTGGATAAGTTTACTAAAACATAAAGATGAAACATTTGAAAAATTTCAGATCTTCAAAGCTTTGGTTGAAAATGAATTAGATCTAAAAATAAAATGTCTTATATCTGACCGGGGAGGAGAATATATATCAGATGAATTCTTTGATTTCTGTGAACATCATGGCATAAAAAGACAATTTTCTATAGTTGGAACCCCACAACAAAATGGAGTGGTAGAAATAATGAATATAACAGTTCAACATATGGCTCGTGCTGTGCTTGATGAATCTAGAACTCCTGATACCTTTTGGGGAGAAGCAACACATACTGCAGTAAATATTCTTAAGAAGGCTCATGTTCTTGTGGACAGTGATAAAAATCCTTATGAGCTCTGGTATGGTAATCTTCCCACTATAAAGAATTTTAGAGTTTTTGGAAGCAAATTTTTTATCAAGAAAAATGATGAATAACTTGGTGTTAGGTCCCTATATTACTAGTATGGTCCCTTATTATTGTTAGTGTAACCAACTTATTTTTATTATTGTACCCCTGTAACCCCCATATTGTTATTATTGTGCCCTTAAATTACTATTTCTAGGTCGGCTAGGATTACATTGTGGCCCCACTAGGATTACATTGTGGCCCCATGGACTCCTATATATAGAAAGGAGGTTTTGTAATTTGTATCATCCAAGGATTGTTCATTCATGTAATATATTGGAGGCTTCCCCCTCGAAGTGGGTTATTTATAAGGTTTTTATATCTCTTTTCTTCTATATTTGGAGCTGGCTTCTCAACATTTGGTATCAGAGCTTTGGATTCTAGGGTTTCGCTGCTCCAAAGAGGTCATCGTGGAATTTTCGCTATAAAAATTTTTCTACGAAGTTTCAGAAGCTGAAATTTTTATGTTGCAAAGCCGAAATTCTGAGGAACATCGTTGCAAAATTTCAGAGCTTGGTTCGCAACATTTTTTGAGATATGATCTGTGGAAGTTAGGTCTTTTTGCAGGTTCCTCAATTTAATCTAAACGGGTCATCAGGGCATTTGCGCTATAACGTTTTTTCTATGAAGGTTCAGAATCTAAAATTTAGAAGCAACTTCAAGAAATCGTTTTTAAAATTTCGTATCTTCGGTTCGTGTTATTGACATGATTCCATACCCTCTTTCACGCTCCCCAATTGTAATTGCCAAATAGGTGAATGGGAAATTTACACCCATTCCTCGGGGCATCAAATTTGAGTGCTGGGAATTTTTTTGGTAAGCATATGAATTAGTTTCTTTTCTAACACTCATAGCTAAAAGATGAAACAAATGGACATGTGAAAGTCTATGTTTTCTACTGGAAATTCAAAATGGCACTAGGGTTGGGCTGTGGGAGATTAGACATAACTTTTCTTTGGAGAATCCAAATCAAGCTTAATTTCATGTGGAATTCAAAAGATAATTCAAAGGCCAGCCTGTTAAAATGTTATAGATTGAAGAGTCATTAATATAATCCAATTTCTAACATTTAGCCTGCAAAAGCAAGAAAAGGTATTTTTTTCCTAATCAGTAATAAAGTATTGTTTAAATAATCAATTAATGATTCCATATACGTAATAATTATTGCTCTAAAATATGCCCAGCAAAAATAATTCAACACCCATTAAGCCTTCAGAAGGCTCTACTATGACTCATGAAGATGAAGAATTGCAACATGATCTATCAAAATTACAAGAGCAAGTGCACTAAATTTTTATAGCGTGAACAAGATGATATGTTATGCATTTGCGTGGTTCAAGGATACATGGAAGCTGGGTATGAATTCAATATGGATGACATGTGTTTAACATTTATGTAGAAAAATGAAAGACAACCAGAAAATATGGGAAGAATATCCACAAAAAAAGGGTCGACAAAGTTGATACAAGAAATGTTTTAATGGTAAGAAATATATAGAGTAGTCTGTACAGATGATAGTTGCAAATAAATGTTAATTTTGATTTCATAAACTCTAATGTTGGCGGGAAGAACCACCATATTCCAAAGATGGATATGAGGAAGTTTGATGGAAATTATCCTGTAACATGGATACTACAGATGGAGCAATATTTTGATCTCCATAACGTGCAAAACACACAAAAGGTGCGAATTGCAACTTTACATTTAGAACAAAATACATTTGTATGGTATCGATGGCTTTTCTCCCGTAAAAAAATTGTCACTTGGTCAATTTTTACGGAGGAAATGATATCACATTATGAGGATACAAAGAGAAATACCTTCTTTAGCCAATTGATAAATCTCAAACAAAAGGGTTTAGTGGGGCAACACATTGAGGACTTCCAAAAATTGAATATATGTGGGCAATTCCATATCTTATGAGAAACAATTTTATCGATCTTTCGTTGTGCATTTTGGGTGATAACATCAACATGTTCATGTTGAACCGAATATTTAGAAGGTATTTAGTTATATGAAAAGCTCTGAAAGTAAAATTATGGCGACAAGGAAGCCTACCACTCACTTCTATAAAGAAATAAGTGTTGCTACACCTAGATTTCCACAACCTACAAGGCTGACACCACGAAAATTAGAAGAAAAAAGAGCAAAATGGATTTACTATAGTTGTGATAGCAAATACACTAAAGGTCATAAGTGTGCTGAGAAGAAATTATTTTACATAGATTGTGAAGAGGAAGAAGAAAATGAAAAAGAAGAGGATATACACCAGGAACCAGCCCTAGAAGAGGAAGAATGAGTCTGACCGTATCATTGAATGCATTGGCAAGAATTACCACTCCTCAAACTCTTAAGATAGAAGGAAATATCAAGAAGAAAAAAGTAATAGTGTTGACTGATTTAGGTAGCACCCATAATTTTATTCATTGTAAGGTAGCCAAGGAATTGAACTGTTTCCTATAACCAGCACCAGAATGTCAAGTGATGGTTGCAAATGGAGGAACTATAAAATTCTCTAGAAAATTCCATAATATCAAGCTAACCATGGGGGAATATGTATTGAATAGTCAAATTCTTTACATTCCTATGGGAGGTGTTGATGTTGTACTAGGAGTACAATGGTTACAATCTTTGGGGATGGTAGCTTTTAATTTTCAAGAAATTTTCAAGAAATTTTTTTCAGAAGGAAAGGAAATCGAATTACGGATTATTGCAGGGAAACCAGGAAAGATAATAAGCTCTAATGTCATGACAAAGCTTCTAAAGAAAGAAAAATGAGGCGTAATTTCACAATTATGCTCACTAGAAGTTCCAACATCAAAATCATCTATTTCTGCAGATCTCCAGCAAGTCTTGGATAATCATTCCAAGATGTTTGAAACTCCCAAATGACTCCCACCTATTCGTGATCATGATCATGCTATTCATTTGATTCCAATAATTTTTCCTCCAAACATCAGGCCTTGTAGATATCAGGCCTTAAGAATTATGGGAGAAAAGTTGCACCTCTAACAACATTATTGAAGAAAGATGCATTTTCATCGACTCCTGAAGCAACTAAGGCCTTTGAACATCTTAAAGAGGCAATGTTCCTAGCACCGGTCTTAGCTACGTCAGAATTCACAAAAACCTTTATTGTGGAATGTGATGCCTCAGGAAATGGAATTGGTGCTTTTTAATGCACCAAGGAAGACCCATTGCTTTTGAAAGTCGTCGAATCAGAGGAAAGTATTTACGGAAACCTATTTATGAGAAGGAAATGTTAGCAATTTTGCATGCACTAAAGAAATGGTGAACTTACCTAATAGGAAGGCACTTCAAGGTAAAAACTTATCATGATAGTCTTAAACACTTTTTGGAACAAAGACTATCTTCAGAAGAGAAACAAAAATGGGTCACAGATATGTTGGGTTATGACTTTGAAACAATCTACAAAAAAGGGAAGCTTAATGTGATACACTCTCAAGAAAGAATGAAGAGGTGGAAGCATTTCTTTGTGCCATTTCTATTATCCAACCAGATTGGATAACTGAAGCAAGAGATGAATGGAAGAAGGACAAAGATGTATGGACACTCATTCAAAAGTTGCAGAAAGATCCTAGTACATCTGATACATTTAGTTGGAAAAATGATTCCTTATGGTACAAAGATCGCTTATATCTTTGCAAGAATTCCCAACTAAAACAAAAGATTCTTCTGGAATTGCACACTTCTCCTTTAGGAGGACACTCAGGATTTTTAAAAACTTACCATAGGGTGAAGAAAGAATTTTTTTGGGATGGCCTTAAATCTGATATTCAAAATTTTATGGCGGAATGTTTGGTTTGCCAGCAGAATAAAGTGGAAACAATTAAGACCCCAGGACTTCTACAACCTTTATCCATTCCAAGTCAACGTTGGGAGGAGATTTCAATGGATTTTATCACAGGTTTACCTAAGTCCGAAGGAAAGAGTGTCATCATGGTGGTAGTTTATAGACTTACCAAGTATGCACACTTTTGTGCATTATCTCATCAATTTAAAGCAAGTACAGTTGCTACTACATTTATGGACAGAATTCAAAAGCTACATGGAAGCCCAAGGGTTATTGTGAGCGACAGAGATCCCATTTTTACTGGAAATTTTTGGACGGAGTTATTTTCTTGTTTGGGTACTCAGGTAGCTCATAGCTCATCTTATCATCCTCAATCTGATGGTCAAACTGAGATAGTAAATAAATGTTTGGAAGGATATCTTCGTTGTTTTGTATCTGATAAACAAACACAATGGGTCAAGTGGTTACCTCTCTCTGAATGGTGGTATAACACTTCCTTCCATACTGTAGCAAAAATGACCCCATTTATGGAACCTTATGGATATCATCCACCGTTCATCACATCATCTTTAAGAGAAAATCCAAAGGTTCAAGCAATGGAAGATCACATCGAGCATCAACAAGAAGTTCTCTAGCTCTTAAAGGATAACCAAAATTTGGCACAAAATCAAATGAAACAACAGGTAGATCAACATCGCAACGAGAGAAGTTTTGAAGATTGGGTATTTTTACGGCTACAACCATACAAACAAATGTCCCTCAAGCAAGCTAAGAAGGATAATAAATTATCACCAAAGTACTATGGTCCTTACAAGGTGTTGCAAAAGATTGGTACTATGGCATACAAATTGGAGCTTCATGCTTCTTCATGAGTGCATCCAATTTTCCATGTTTCATGCTTAAAGAAGGTTATAGGTGAAAATCTTCCAGTTCAAACAATATTGCCAGAACTTGATGAGGAAGGAAAAATCATATTGGAACCTGAAGCAGTCACAGAAACAAGAACTTGACAGCTATGGAATCGATCAATTTCAGAGTATCTCATCAAGTGGAAGAACTTACCCACTGAAGATTATACATGGGAGGATGAGAATTTTATACAGAAGCACCCAGAGCTACTCAAGCGTTGAGGACAACACTTTTTTGAAGGAGAGGGCCATGTTAGGTCCCTATATTACTAGTATAGTCCCTTATTGTTGTTAATGTAACCCCCTTATTGTTATTGTGTTACCCCTGTAACCCCCATATTGTTATTATTGTGCCCTTAAATTATTATTGTTTGGTCGACTAGGATTACATTGTGGCCCCATGGACTCCTATATATAGAAAGGAGGTTTTGTAATTTGTATCATCCAAGAATTATTCATTCATGTAATATATTGGACGTTGCCCCCTCGAAGTGACTTATTTATAAGGCGTTGATATCCCTTTTCTTCTATTTTTGGAGTTGGCTTCACAGCACTTGGTAAGTTTGAACCTAGAGCAGATGAAGGAATTTTTCTTAGTTACTCTTCTAGAAGTAAAGCATATAAATTTTACAATAAAATACTTTGGAACATTTTTGAATGTATTGATGTTGTAATTGATGAGTCTCTCACATCTCCTAAAAGGGAAATAAAAACAACAAATGAAGATTTTGATGATGTATATTTTCCCTCATCAAATAGAAACAATATAGAAGGAGAACCCAATGAAGCACTAGAAGAAGATATATCAAAAAAGGCTCCATCCGGGTATGTTCAAAACAATCATCCAGAATCTCAAATTCTAGGAAAAAATGGATCGGGTGTCCAAATAAGAAGAACGCTTGTAGTATCCCCTAGCTATCTGGAATTCTTATCCACTATTGAACCAAAAAATGTAAATCAAGCTAGTAAATATGAATTTTGTATTTAAGCCATGAATGAAGAACTTGATCAGATTGAAAATAATCATACTTTTGAATTGGTTCCAAGACCTCATGATAAAAATGTTATTGGAACAAAACGAATATTCAAAAGAAAATTAAATTAAAATGGATATGTTATTAGAAACAAAGCTAGACTTGTTTTCAAAGGGTATTCTCAACAAGAAGGTATAGAATTTGAAGGAACATTTCCTCCTGTATCCATACTTGAAGCCATAAGAATGTTTCTTTCTTTTTCAAGTTTTCTACAATTCAAAGTTTATCAAATGGATGTAGAATCTGCCTTCCTCAATGGTGATCTAGAAGAAGAAGTTTATATAGAAAAACCAGAAGGATTCATTCTGGTAAATGATGAAAAAATTGTTTGCAAACATAAAAAGACTTTATATGGTATCAAACAAGCTCCTTGGGCATGGTACTATCATCTTGACAAATATCTTCAACAACAAGGTTTCACAAAGGGAATTTTTTATTATTGTTGTGTATGTTAATGACATCATTTTTTGGCAGTAATGAAGATTCCATGAGTCAGAATTTTTCTTCTGTTATGCAGCAAGAATTTTAAATGTCTTTACTTGGGTAACTAACATGTTTTCTTGGCTTACAAGTTCAACAAGAAATAGATGGCATATTTCTATCATAAGAAAAATATCTCAAGAAAATTTTGAAGAAGTATGGGATGGAAGACTGCAAACCTGTTAGTACTCCAATGGTAACTGGATGTAACCTCAGTTATCATGATGATTTTCCCATGGTGAATCAACCATAATATAGATCTATGATTGTAAGAACCACCATATTCTAAAAATTTATATGAGCAATTTTGATGGAAATTATTCTGTAACATGGATACTACAGATGGAGAAATATTTTGATCTCCATAATGTGCAAAAAAAACAAAAGGTATGCATTGCAACTTTACATTTAGAACAAAATACATTTGTATGGTATCGATGGCTTTGCTCCCGTAAAAAAATTGTCGCTTGGTCAATTTTTACGGAGGAAATGATAGCACATTATGAGGATACAAAGAGCAACACCTTCTTTAGCCAATTGATAAATCTCAAACAAAAGGGTTTAGTGGGGGAGCACATTCAGAACTTCCAAAAATTGAATACAAGGGTAACTGATATTCGAGAGGAACACAAGATTGATCTCTTCATAGGTACTTTAAAGGATAACATCCAACATGAAGTTCACGTTTTGGAACCTGATTCATTGGAGAAGGCATTCAGGTTGGCAAGAAAAATTGAATGTAAAATTATGGCGATAAGGAAGCCTACCACTCAATTCTATAAAGAAGGAAGTGTTGCTACGCCTAGATTTCCACAACCTACAAGGTTGACACCACAAAAATTGGAAGAAAAAAGAGCAAAAGGGCTTTGCTACAGTTGTGATAGCAAATACACTAAAGGTCATAAGTGTACTGAGAAGAAATTATTTTACATAGATTGTGAAGAAGAAGAAGAAAATGAACAAGAAGAGGATATACACCAGGAACCAGCCCTAGAAGAGGAAGAAATGAATCCGACCATATTGTGTAATGCACTGGTAGGAATTACCACTCCTCAAACTCTCAAGATAGAAGGAAATATCAAGAAGAAAAGGTAATAGTGTTTATTGATTCAGGTAGCACCCATAATTTTATTCATTGTAAGGTAGCCAAGGAATTAAATTGTTTCCTATACCCAGCACGAGAATGTCAAGTGATGGTTGCAAATGGATGAAATATAAATTACTCTGGAAAATGCCATAATATCAAGCTAACCATGGGGGAATATGTATTGACTAGTCCAATGCTTTCCATTCCCATGGGAGGTGCTGATGTTGTACTAGGAGTACAATGGTTACAATCTTTGGGGACGGTAGCTTTTAATTTTCAAGAACTTTTCTTGAAATTTTTTTCAGAAGGAAAGGAAGTTGAATTACGAGGTATTGTAGGGAATCCAGGAAGCATAATAAGCTCTAATGTCATGACAAAGCTTCTAAAGAAAGAAAAACGAGGTGTAATTGCACAATTATGCTCACTAGAAGTTCCAACATCAAAATCATCTATTTCTGCAGATCTCCAAAAAGTCTTGGACAATCATTCCAAGGTGTTTGAAACTCCCAAAGGACTCCCACCTATTTGTGATCATGATCATGCTATTCATTTTATTCGAGGAAGTGTTCCTCCAAACATCAAGCCTTATAGATATCCTTATGTCCAAAAGAGCGAAATTGAATGTATGATTGCAGAAATGTTAGAGGTGGGTATAATTCAACCTAGTCAAAGTTCTTTGTCTACTCCTGTAGTATTGGTACACAAGAGGGATGGTTCATGGCGCATGTGTCCAGATTATAGGGAGCTCAATAAGCTCACCATTAAAGATAAATTTCCCATTCCTGTGATTGATGTATTACTGGATGAATTATATGGAGCAATTTATTTTACCAAGTTGGATCTTTGTTTATGATATCATCAAATTAGAATGAAGATTGAAGATGTTCCAAAAACAACATTTCGAATTCATGAGGGTCATTATGAATTTTTGGTCATGCCTTTTAGCCTTACCAATGCACCTTCTACATTTCAAGGGTTAATGAATTCCATTTTTAAACCCTTCCTTAGAAAATTTGTTCTAGTATTTTTTGATGATATACAAATCTACAACAGGTCTTGGAAGGATCATGTTGAAGATGTTGACAGGGTGTTCGAACTATTGTAGGAGAAACAATTATATGCAAAAACATCCAAATGTTTCTTTGGAGTACAAGAGGTGAAATATCTGGGTCATATTATATCTCATGAGGGTGCTAAGGTAGACGCTAACAAAATTAAAGCCATTAAGGAATGGAAAGTCCCCACAACCATAAAGTAGTTGCGAGGATTTCTCAGGTTAACAGGGTATTATCGCAAGTTTTTGAAGAATTATGGGAGAATAGTTGCACCTATAAAAAAATTATTGAAGAAAGATGAATTTTCATGGACTCTGAAGCAACTAAGGCCTTTGAACATCTTAAAGAGGCAATGTGCCTAGCACGGGTCTTAGCGACGCCAGACTTCACAAAAACATTTATTGTGGAATGTGATGCCTCGGGAAATGGAATTGGTGTTGTTTAAATGCAGGAAGGAAGACCCATTTCTTTTGAAAGTCGTCCAATCAAAGGAAAGTATTTACAGAAACCTATTTATGAGAAGGAAATGTTAGATATTCTGCATGCACTAAAGAAATGGTGAACTTACCTAATGGGAAGGAACTTCGAGGTAAAAACTGATCATGATAGTCTTAAAAACGTTTTGGAAAAATACTACCTTCAGAAGAGCAACAAAAATGGGTCACAAATATGTCGGGTTATGACTTTGAAATAATCTACAAAAAAGGGAAGCTTAATGATGTTGTAGATGCACTCTCAAGAAAGAATGAAGAGGCAGAAGCATTTCTTTGTGCCATTTCTATTATCCAACCAGATTGTATAACTGAAGCAAGAGATGAATGAAAGAAGGACAAAGATGTATGACACTCATTCAAAATTTGCAGCAAGATCCTAGTACATCTGATACATTTAGTTGGAAAAATGATTTTTTATGGTACAAATATCGCTTATATCTTTGTAAGAATTCCCAACTAAAACAAAATATTCTTTTGGAATTGCACACTTCTCCTTTAGGAGGACACTTAGGATTTTTAAAAACTTACCACAGGGTGAAGAAATAAATTTTTTTGGGATGGCCTTAAATATGACATTCAAAATTTGGTGGCGGAATGTTTGGTTTTCTAGTAGAATAAAGTTGAGACAATTAAGACCCCGAGACTTCCACAACCCTTATCCATTCCAAGTAAATTTTGGGAGGATATTTGGGTACTTCTGATTTTACCGCGCTTTACCTAAGTCCAAAGGAAAGAGGTCATCATGGTGGTAGTTGATAGACTTACAAAGTATGCACACTTTTGTGCATTATCTCATCCATTTAAAGCTAGTACAGTTGCTACTACATTTATGGAAACAGTTCAAAAGCTACATGGAAACCCATAGGTTATTATGAGTGACAAAGACCCATTTTTACTGGAAATTTTTGGACGGAGTTATTTTCTTGTTTGGGTACTCAATTAGCTCATAGCTCATCTTATCATCCTCAATCCGATGGTCATACTGAGATCATAAATAAATGTTTGGAAGGATATCTTCGTTGTTTTTTATCTGATAAAAAAACACAATGGGTCAAGTGGTTACCTCTCGCTGAATGGTGGTATAACACTTCCTTCCATACTGCAACAAAAATGACCCCATTTATGGCACTTTATGGATATCATCCACCATCCACTACAACATCTTTAAGAAAAAATCGAAGGTTTGCCAGGAAGATCACATCGAGCATCAACAAGAAGTTCTCCAACTCTTAAAGGATAACCTAAATTTGGCACAAAATCGAATGAAACAACAGGAAAATCAACATCACAGCGAGAGAAGTTTTGATGTAGGAGATTGGGTATTTTTACGGCTACAACCATATAAAAAAATGTCCCTCAATCAAGCTAAGAAGGATAATAAATTATCACCAAAGTACTATGGTCTTCCCAAGGTGTTGCAAAATATTGGTAATGTGGCATACAAATTGGAGCTTCCCATTTCTTCGCAAGTGCATCCAATTTTCCATGTTTCATGCTTAAAGAAGGTTATAGGTAAGAAACTTCCAGTTCAAATAATATTTCCATAAATTTATAAGGAATGAAAAATCATATTGGAACCTAAAGCAGTCACGAAAACAAGAACTTAACAACTATGAAATCGATCAATTTTAGAGTATCTCATCAAGTGGAAGAACTTACACACTGAATATTCTACATGGGAGGATGAGAATTTTATACATAAGCACCCAGAGCTACTCAAGCGTTGACGACAAAACTTTTTGAAGGAGAGGGGCATGTTAGGTCCCTATATTACTAGTATAGTCCCTATTGTTGTTAGTGTAACCCCTTTATTGTTATTATTGTACCCCTAACCCCCATATTGTTATTATTGTGCCCTTAAATTATTATTGTTAGGTTGGCTAGGATTACATTGTGGCCCCATGGACTCCTATATATAGAAAGGAGTTTTTTTAATTTGTATCATCCAATAATTGTTCATTCATGTAATATATTGGAGGTTTCCCCCTCAAAGTGGCTTATTTATAAGGCGTTGATATCTCTTTTATTTTATTTTTGGAGTTGGCTTCACAACACTTGGTAAGTTTGAACCTAGAGCAGATGAAGGAATTTTTCTTAGTTACTCTTCTAGAAGTAAGGCATATAAATTTTATAATAAAATACTTTGGAACATTGTTGAATGTATTGATGTTGTAATTGATGAGTCTCCCAAAACTCCTAAAAGGGAAATAAAAGAAAGAAATGAATATGATGATGATGTATATTCTCCCTCATCAAATAGAAACAATATAGAAGGAGAACCCAATGAAGCACTAGAAGAAGATATATCTGGAAAGGCTCCATCCAGGTATGTTCAAAAGAATCATCTAGAATCTCAAATTCTAGGAAAAAATGGATCGGGTGTCCAAACAAGAAGAACGCTTGTAGGATCCCCTAGTTATCTGGAATTCTTATCCACTATTGAACCACAGAATGTAAATCAAGCTAGTAAATATGAATGTTGGATTTAAGACATGAATGAAGAACTTGATCAAATTGAAAATAATGATACTTGGGATTTGGTTCCAAGACCTCATGATAAAAATGTTATTGGAACAAAATGGATATTCAAAAACAAGTTAAATGAAAATGGAGATGTTATTAGAAACAAATCTAGACTTGTTTGCAAAGGGTATGCTCAACAATAAGGTATAGACTTTGAAGAAACATTTCCTCCTATATCTAGACTTGAAGCCATAAAAATGTTTCTTTCTTTTTCAAGTTTTCTACAATTCAAATTTTATCAAATGGATGTAGAATCTGCTTTCCTCAATGATGATATAGAAGAAGAAGTTTATATAGAAAAACCAGAAGGATTCATTCTGGGAAATGATGAAAAAATTGTTTGCAAACTTAAAAAGGCTTTATATGGTCTCAAACAGGCTCCTCGGGCATGGTACTATCGTCTTGACAAATATCTTCAACAGCAAGGTTTCACAAAAGGATTTGTTGATTATTGTTGTGTATGTTAATGACGTCATTTTTGGCATTAATGAAGATTCCATGAATCAGAAATTTTCTTCTGTTATGCAGAAAGAATTTCAAATGTCTTTACTTGGGCAACTAACATATTTTCTTGGCTTATAAGTTCAATAAGAAACAGATGGCATATTTATATCATAAGAAAAATATCTCAAGAAAATTATGAAGAAGTATGGGTTGAAAGACTGCAAACTTGTTAGTACTCCAATGGTAATTGGATGTAACTTCAGTTATCATGATGATTTTCCCATGGTGAATCAACTAGAATATAGATCTATGATTGGAAGCCTCGACATGGTTACTCTTTAACTAAAATGAGCCAGTATCATATTCATATTAAAATTAAAATTTTCAAAGGTAATGCGTTTTATCTTTCATTTCATTTTTATTTACTTTAAAGTCACTATCCCGGTTTGGTGGCCAAAAAATGATAATTCCATTGATGGGTTGTAATAAAATTGAAGACTCATAATCAGATCTCTTGTATCAAGCTATTTTAAACATGATCCATTACCTTGGTTTTGTTTCCAATAATGATAATGTCAAGTTTATTAGTTTCCTATGATCATGCTAAGCACACTCGTGATAATACCTCCTAACTTTAAAGTTTTACATATTTTTGAATTAAACTCTAAAAAATATTAAAATAAATGAATGGGGAGGTTACACTTACTTCTTTAGTCAATTTGATGTCTTAAAATGCTATCATAAATTATCGACCGAGGTTAGTAATTTGATGAAGTGTGGTGCATTATATATGCTTAGTTGCCCTTCTTTCTTACATCATTGTGTATTTTATCTATTGTTTTTGAGGGAGTTCTTTATTTCAATCCTAAAGTTAAGAACTGAAATTGATCTAAGGAATGAAATCTAAGCTTCTAAATGAAATCTTTAAATGCTAGTGAACAGCTAAATCTAAATGAAAAATAATGATGAAAACTTAATCTTAAAGAAGGAAGAAAAGAAAATGTTATTTTTACTCCAAGAAAAGGAATTGATTTACAAATTACTCTTAACAAAAGGAATAAAACATAAAATGTAAAAGAAGGAAGAAAATGAAATGTTAATTAACTAATATATTTTTCATAAAAATAAATCAAACTTTGAATGGTTAAATTCTGAGATATGTTAGACTGTTCTAGGCCAGAAAAACATCTATGGAAAACATCTAACTAAACGAATTCTTCATTTAAACAAAGCATTGTTCTAAATATGATTGAATTCTACTAATATTTAAATGATGTTCTATAAATCAACATGAAAAAAAAACCATATTCTACCTTATCCATTAAAAGAATTAACTCTATGATAACAGAGCATTTAATATATTTATAAAATAATCAAAATACAATTCTAATCTAACTTTGTCCTAGTTTTAAATATAAGAATGATCAAAATATGAATCTAATCTAACTCTATTCTACATTCCATAGAAGGAAAGCATAAAATATATTGCTATGAAATTAAAGTACTGTGCTGATTGAAATCAAATTTAAATAAGACAAGAAAAATATGACAGAGTATATATTATGCAAAATAACATGTTTAATATTAAAGCCTATGGTTGTTGTATAACCAAATGCACGAATCTATTCAATTGGAAGATGACAGATTCAGGCGAGCATAAGTCCTAACAGTCAAATGTAAATGTAAAAAATTGATTTAGAAAACTAATTGACATGATATTAAACTAAGAAAAAGTGAGCGATCAAACTAAGAATTGGTGAGAATCTAACTACGAAATGGACAGAACATAATTATGAATTGATGATAAATTAACTATGAATCAACAGGAAATTAAACTATGAAATTGGAAAAAAAATAAACTATAAAACAACTATAAAAACCTCCTTTTTGTGTAGGGGCCCTCTACAACAAAACGAGTGTGAAATCTACTTAAGCTATCCATGCATCGCTAATCTAGAACTGGTCTTATTTATTAGCAAAACAAAGTATAAAAACGTATCACAGTATTATCACAAAATTAAAATTATTCCCGGTTTCAACAAACATATATTATATAGGTTTCTGAATTAACAGTCTGAGGCAATTCCACCTATGAATAGAAAAATAAAACTAAGATTAAAATTCTATTTAGAAGAAAAGTCTTCATGGCTTTCTCTCGATTTTCTACATAAGATAAAATCGAGAGTCTTCGTTTGCTGATGTCATTCCTTGACTGATATTTTACCACGAGCATAGGCATGATTCCTTCTCGAATTCGACTAAGTAGGATATGATCGATATGTGGACCATTTCAAAGATGTCGATATGACTTGCTTCTTCATTTAATTCTCGAAGCTTGTCAACAATAACATTGGCTGCATAAACAAAGGCTATCTACATAATTTCATGAATTTTGTAGCTAATTACATAAATTCATATAAATAATAAGAAACATTATAATATAAAGTAGAGATCATGTAAATTCCTTCTCAAATGTGAAATATGTCAATTATCACTGATTGAGTTTATGGGTTTGTGAAAAAGGAAGAAGAAATGGTGGAAAAGAATGTCAAATTAGGAATAGTTTTGAGGTTCAACATACCCCCACTAAGAGACCACTACATGTCCTCATGAAATTTCCAAAATTTTGAGCGTTCACCTTCTACTAGATTTGTTCTGACACCTCTGCCAGTACATCCAATTTCCTCTTATTTATTTTCCTTGAAGTGATTTCCATTCTTGGTTTCTTCATTAGGAGTTTGTACTTCAAGCTGATGACTTTCCTGTTCAAAAATATATTCATTTTCTTCATTTTTCTATTATTTTTATACCATAGCCCCAAATGTAAAACAATATTGTCACTAATGACCTTTTCCAAGTGATTTTGTTCCTTTAGAGATTAATTTTCTTACTTGATGTGCCTATTCAATATCTCTAGTTTATAGACTTCTTGCTTCAAGGTGTTCACTAGATATTATTGTGGACTAATAGGCTGCTCTTCAACACTTGGATTTGCTTCTGAATGCCTCTTGTCCAAGGAATCAATGTAGTCATAAATCTCCTCCTATACCGGGTCAGTTTCTGGGGTCATTCTACTTGGAGTGTGTATAGGATTATGTATAGGACTGTGTAAAGGATTCTGTATAGGACTGTGTATAGGAGAGGTAGTAATAGGTGATAGTACTTGGCGCTCTTCATATAAATTAAAAAACTCTGCTTCCTATGGGGACGTATCCTTTAAGGGTTTACGAAGTATCGAGCTTCTCCTTGGCTGTGGAGGACTTAAGTTTTCTAAGTTTGTAGCTTTTCCATTTTCCTTTATATCACCTCTCTTTTTTACTCCACTTTGTTTCTTATTCTTGAGTAATTTTTCAATGGTGAGTTCTTCTTCTTCTTGTGGTTGAGGTGAGGACTTGTCTTCAATGAAAGTATCAACCCTTCTCCTTCTACTTCTCTTACTTTTGTAATCCTTAAGCTGTTCTAGTGCTTCTTCTTGAAAATGATTTCTGATTAGGAAACATTCCCAGGAGTCTCCTATACTCTTTAAATGAAATTCAATGAGTATATTTATCATTCCATGATGATACATGGTAGTGTCTATAAATTGGACTCTTTTATGCATATTTTCTAACATTTTCTTTAACTTGTTCAGTAGGAAGTATGGGAGGTTTATTTCTTCATCCTCTAGGACATTCATTAACAATTTGGCATGGTAGACAAACATACAACCAAATCTACCCTCGCAAGTAACAATTTTTTTCATAATTAGCAACATGTTCCTCCATTTTTTTTAAGTGCCATACTAGGAATTACGTTCTTAAAAATGGTACTGTCCATACCTAGATTCTTCAGAAAAATCTTCCATTCTTCATCATGAATTTCCCTTTTCTTGAACTATCTTTCGCCTTTTTTTGGAAGTTTTTTGGCTGTAGCTATGAAGGCCTTTGTCACCAAGAACCTTATGTCCCCAATTTCTACCTATATCCCATTGAAGGCTATTGAGAACGACTTGGTGACCTCTTTGTGGAACCCATCGAACTTCTCTATGAATCAGAGCCATCGTATCTTCTGTAGAATTTCCTTCATTTGTGGATAAACTGCCATGAATTTTTCTCCCACAAGCTTGGTTCTCACTATTAGACCCATGTCTCTATTGTAAGGAGTTTTACCTTCAAAACTATTCCTCTTTGACCAGGTGGATTGAGGTTTTGGCTCTGGGTTAAGGGTGTCGAAAGGATATTGTAGAGATGTGTAGGTAAAATAGATATTCAGGTAAGGGTTTACGAACGTGAATAAGTGGGTTACAGAAAGATATATGACCATTAATCATTAATGAATGAAATAGGTCTTGATAATTATGGGATATGATACAGATGAAGTGGCCGAATTATGGAATTGTGGTGTGAATCTTAGTACAATAATTTTTAATGATTAAAAACTGTGGTGGCAACATATGATCATCTATATTATACACATTAATGTTTTTGGACCTTATTATTTAAACAAATTTTGTAACATACCTTGGAACTAACCTTTGTTGATATTTTTTTTGTGTTGATTTCTCAGGTTTCTTTTCAGCATGATCTTCAATGGATTCTCCAATTTCTTCTGTTCAGCATGTCCTGCTTCAATATGCTACAAAGTTTAGCATGTTCAACATTTCTTCTTAGAGCTGCAGAAATGTAGCAATTATGTATCTACTCTTTTATTGCTTCAAAAAAATCAAGGAAACAAAGAATTTGGGATTTTTCAAATGGGAGAAAATATAAGATGTCAAAATTATTATCTTTACCTTGTATTTTATCTATAAGGATGCCAATTATTTATTGGTTTTCATACTTATACAATTATTATTATTATTATTTTCGAATAATATATATATATATGAAAAGTAAAAATAAGACTAAGTTGGGGAATAAGAAGGATTCTTCTTCACCAACTTCATATCAGCATTGTCTTGAAAATGTTTGATAAGTTCCTCCTTTCTAATTGGTTTATGATAGACCTTTAGTATATTTCCATTCACAAGAAGAGGTACCTTTTCTTCATCAATTATCCTTATCATGACTACCCAATTGTCAAATACTTTTTCGATCTCATAAGGCCCAAGACAATGAGTATAAAATTTTCCTTGGAAGTCTTTGAACTTTGAATTGAACAAAAGTGCCCAATCTTCTGCTTGAAATTTTCTTTTTTATGTACTTATCATGCCATCTAGACCTTTGTTGCTAAACTAGGCTAGTTCTTTGAACTCCATCTTGTCTGATCTCATCAAGCTCATTAAGTTGCTCCATTTTTTGCTTTTGGGCTTCTGATAAATCAAGTCCCAATCTGACTGTTGTCTTGAAGGTTTCGATCTAGAATATTATTGGAAACAATACTTTCTTCCCATAAAAAAATTCATAGGGAGTATGTCCTGTTGTATTCCTCCATGTAGTCTGGTAGGTCCATAAGGCTTCAGGAAGCCTATCTACCCAATCCTTCCTATGCTGATGTACAGTCTTTGTAAGGATTGATTCGATCACTTTATTGGTGGACTCCACTTATCCATTTTCTTGTGGATGATATGGAGTAGAATTTCTATGTTTGATCTCAAATTCCTCCAGAATCCTCTGCACCATCCTAGATGTAAAATGAGATCCCTGATCTATCATAATTTCCCTTCGGACACTGAAACGAGTGAAAATATCCTCAAAATAAAATGAAACTACAACAATTTAATTATCAAAAGAAAGTGTTTTAGCCTCTACCCATTTAGTGACAATCAATGCAAACCAGAATGTACCCCTTTTGTTTTGATGGTGGATTGATTGGTCCAACAAAGTCCAGGACCCATTTATCAAAGGGTTCGATGAGTACCTAAGGTTATAAATGAATTTCATTTTTAGGAACACGTTTCCTCATTCTTTGACAAATGTCACACCTTTTGACATACTCCTTGGCATATTTAAAGATAGATGGCCAATAATATCCTAGATGAAGGATTTTATAGGAAATCCTCTTGTTGACTCCCTGTGATTTGCAAGGTTGGCAAGAACAAATACTGCAGGGGCCACATCAGAACCACTTTGGAATCCTAGGGCCTAGCCTTCCTAGATTCAGAGAGGGATCTCTCTATTTATGTTTTTTAAAATGATATATCTCTTTATGATCTTGTTTTTATGATATCAGGATATTTATGAAGTTCCAAGGACTTGTGTGTTTTGGTTGAATTAATTGATAGATTGACAGGTATGTGGTGTGACTGATTAAAGAGATCTTTCAACTGAATAGATAGACTATGTTGTGTGACCAGCTCCAAAAATAGAAGAAAAGAGATATCTACGCCTTAGAAATAAGCCACTTCGAGGGGGAAACCTCCAATACATTACATAAATGAACAATTCTTGGATGATACAATTTAGAAAACCTCCTTTCTATATATAGGAGTCCATGTGGCCATAATGTAATCCTAGTGGGCCACAATGTAATCCTAGCCGACCTAACAATAATAATTTAAGGGCACAATAATAACAAAATGGGGGTTACAAGGGTACAATAATAACAACAAGGGGGTTACACTAATAACAATAAGGGACTATACTAGTAATATAGGGACCTAACATGCCCCTCTCCTTCAAAAAAGTGTTGTCCTCAACGCTTGAGTAGCTCTAGGTGCTTTTGTATAAAATTCTCATCCTCCCATGTAGAATCTTCAGTGGGTAAGTTCTTCCACTTGATGAGATACTCTGAAATTGATCGATTCCGTAGTTGTCGAGTTCTTGTTTCCGTGACCGCTTCAGGTTCCAATATGATTTTTCCTTCCTCATCAAGTTCTGGCAATATTGTTTGAACGGGAAGATTTTCACCTATAACCTTCTTTAAGCATGAAACATGGAAAACTGGATGTACTCGCGAAGAAGCAGGAAGCTCCAATTTGTATGCCATAGTACCAATCTTTTGCAACACCTTGTAAGGACCATAGCACTTTGGCGATAATTTATTATCCTTCTTAGCTTGCTTGAGGGACATTTGTTTATATGGTTGTAGCCGTAAAAATACCCAATCTCCTACATCAAACTTCTCTCACTGCGATGTTGATCTGCCTGTTGTTTCATTCGATTTTGTGCCAAATTCAGGTTATCCTTTAAGAGTTGGAGAACTTCTTGCTGATGCTCGATGTGATCTTCCACTGCTTGAACCTTCAAATTTTCCCTTAAAGATGATGTGATGGATGGTGGATGATATCCACAAAGTGCCATAAATGGGGTCATTTTTGCTGCAGTATGGAAGGAAGTGTTATACCACCATTCAGCGAGAGGTAACCACTTGACCCATTGTGTTTGTTTATCGGATACAAAACAACGAAGATATCCTTCCAAACATTTATTTACTATCTCAGTTTGACCATCGGATTGAGGATGATAAGATGAGCTATGAGCTAATTGAGTACCCAAACAAGAAAATAACTCTGTTCAAAAATTTCCAATAAAAATGGGATCTCTGTCGCTCACAATAACCCTTGGGTTTCCATGTAGCTTTTGAATTGTGTCCATAAATGTAGTATCAACTGTACTTGCTTTAAATGGATGAGATAATGCACAAAAGTGTGCATACTTGGTAAGTCTATCAACTACCACCATGATGACACTCTTTCCTTCGGACTTAGGTAAACCTGTGATAAAATCCATTGAAATCTCCTCCCAACGTTGACCTTGAATGGATAAAGGTTGTAGAAGTCCTGGGGTCTTAATTGTTTCCACTTTATTCTGCTGGCAAACCAAACATTCCGCCACAAACTTTCGAATATCAGATTTAAGGCCATCCCAAAAAAATTCTTTCTTCACCCTGTGGTAAGTTTTAAAAAATCTTGAGTGTCCTCCTAAAGGAGAAGTGTGCAATTCCAAAAGAATATTTTGTTTTAGTTGGGAATTCTTACAAAGATTTAAGCGATCTTTGTACCATAAGGAATCATTTTTCCAACTAAATGTATCAGATGTACTAGGATCTTGCTGCAACTTTTGAATGAGTGTCCATACATCTTTGTCCTTCTTCCATTCATCTCTTGCTTCGGTTATCCAATCTGGTTGGATAATAGAAATTGCACAAAGCAATGCTTCCACCTCTTCATTCTTTCTTGAGAGTGCATCTGCAACAACATTAAGCTTTCCTTTTTGTAGATTATTTCAAAGTCATAACCCAACATCTTTGTGACCCATTTTTGCTGCTCTTCTGATGATAGTCTTTGTTCCAAAAAGTGTTTAAGACTATCATGATCAGTTTTTACCTTGAAGCGTCTTCCCATTAGGTAAGTTCGCCATTTCTTTAGTGCATGTAGTATTGCTAACATTTCCTTCTCATAAATAGGTTTCTGTAAATACTTTCCTTTGATTGGACGACTTTCAAAGCAATGGGTCTTCCTTCCTGCATTAAAACTGCACCAATTCCATTTCCTGAGGCATCACATTCCACAATAAAGGTTTTTGTGAAGTCTGGCGTAGCTAAGACCGGTGCTAGGCACATTGCCTCTTTAAGATGTTCAAAGGCCTTAGTTGCTTCAGGAGTCCATGAAAATGCATCTTTCTTCAATAATGTTGTTAGAGGTGCTGCTATTCTCCCATAGTTCTTAACAAACTTGTGATAATACCCTGTTAACCCGAGAAATCCTCGCAACTGCTTTATGGTTGTGGGGACTTTCCATTCCTTAATGGCTTTAATTTTGTTAGGGTCTACTTTAACACCCTCGTGAGATACAATATGACCTAGATATTCCACCTCTTGTACTCCAAAGAAACATTTGGATGTTTTTGCAAATAATTGTTTCTCCTGCAATAGTTTGAGCACCCTGTCAACATGTTCAACATGATCCTTCCAAGACCTGCTGTAGATTAGTATATCATCAAAAAAATACTAGCACAAATTTTCTAAGGAAGGGTTTGAAAATGGAATTCATCAACCCTTGAAATGTAGAAGGTGCATTGGTAAGGCCAAAAGGCATGACCAAAAATTCATAATGACCCTCATGAGTTCGAAATGATGTTTTTGGAATACCTTCAGTCTTCATTCTAATTTGATGATATCCTGAACGAAGATCCAACTTGGTAAAATAAATTGCTCCATGTAATTCATCCAATAATTCATCAATCAGGAATGGGAAATTTGTCTTTAATGGTGAGCTTATTGAGCTCCCTATAATCCGGACACATTCGCCATGATCCATCCTTCTTGTGTACCAATACTACAGGAGCAGAGAAAGAACTTTGACTAGGTTGAATTATACCCACCTCTAAAATTTCTGCAATCATACGTTCAATTTCGCTCTTTTGGACGTAAGGATATCTATAAGGCCTGATGTTTGGAGGAACTCTTCCTGGAATAAAATGATTAGCATGATCATGATCACGAATAGGTGGCAGTCCTTTGGGAGTTTCGAACACCTTGGAATGATTGTCCAAGACTTGTTGGAGATCTGCAAAAATAGATGATTTTGATGTTGGAACTTCTAGTGAGCATAATTGTGCAATTACACCTCGTTGTTCTTTATTTAGAAGCTTTGTCATGAAATTAGAGCTTATTATCTTTCCTGGATTCCCTGCAATACCCCGTAATTCGACTTCCTTTCCTTCTGAAAAAAAATTCAAGAAAAGTTCTTCAATATTAAAAGCTACCCTCCCCAAAGATTGTAACCATTGTACTCCTAGTACAACATCAGCACCTCCCATAGGAATGGAAAGCATTGGACTAGTCAATACATATTACCCCATGGTTAGCTTGATATTATGGAATTTTATAGAGCAATTTATAGTTCCTCCATTTGCAACCATCACTTGAAAATGAATAAAATTATGGGTGCTACCTGAATCAATCAACACTATTACCTTTTTCTTCTTGATATGTCCTTCTATCTTGAGAGTTTGAGGATTGGTAATTCTTGCCAGTGCATTACACGATATGGTCAGATTCATTTCTTCCTCTTCTAGGGCTGGTTCCTGGTGTATATCCTCTTCTTGTTCATTTTCTTCTTCCTCTTCACAATCGGTTATCCAATCTAGTTGGATAATAGAAATGGCACAAAGAAATGCTTCCACATCTTCAAAGTCATAACCCAACATTAAGGTTTCCTTTTTTATAGATTATTTCAAAGTCATAACCCAACATCTTTGTGACCCATTTTTGCTACTCTTCTGAAGATAGTCTTTGTTCCAAAAAGTTTTTAAGACTATCATGATCAGTTTTTACCCTGAAGTGTCTTCCCATTAGGTAAATTCTCCATTTCTTTAGTGCATGCAGTATTGCTAACATTTCCTTCTCATAAATAGGTTTCTGTAAATACTTTCCTTTGATTGGATGACTTTCAAAAGCAATGGGTCTTCCTTCCTTCATTAAAACAACACCAATTCCATTTCCTGAGGCATCGCATTCCACGATAAAGGTTTTTGTGAAGTATAGCGTAGCTAAGACCGGTGCTAGGCACATTGTCTCTTTAATATGTTCAAAGGCCTTATTTGCTTCAGGAGTCCATGAAAATGCATCTTTCTTCAATAATGTTGTTAGAGGTGCTGTTATTCTCCCACAATTCTTAAAAAACTTGCGATAATAACCTGTTAACCCCAGAAATCCTCGCAACAGCTTTATGGTTGTGGGGACTTTCCATTCCTTAATGGATTTAATTTTTTTAGGGTCTACTTTAACACCCTCGTGAGATACAATATGACCCAGATATTCCACCTCTTGTACTCCAAAGAAACATTTGGATGTTTTTGCATATAATTGTTTCTCCTGCAATAGTTTAAGCACCCTGTCAACATGTTCAACATGATCCTTCCAAGTCCTGCTATAGATTAGTATATCATCAAAAAAAATGCCAGCAGAAATTTTCTAAGGAAGGGTTTGAAAATGGAATTCATCAACCCTTGAAATGTAGAAGGTGCATTGGTAAGGCCGAAAGGCATGACCAAAAATTCATAATGACCCTCATGAGTTCGGAATGATGTTTTTGGAATATATTCTATCTTCATTCTAATTTGATGATATCCTGAACGAAGATCCAACTTGGTAAAATAAATTGTTGCATGTAATTCATCCAATAATTCATAAATCACAGGAATGGGAAATTTATCTTTAATGGTGAGCTTATTGAGCTCCCTATAATCCAAACACATTCACCATGATCCATCCTTCTTGTGTACCAATACTACAGGAGTAGAGAAAGAACTTTTACTAGGTTGAATTATACCCACCTCGAACATTTCTGCAATCATACGTTCAATTTCGCTCTTTTGGACGTAAGGATATCTATAAGGCCTGATGTTTGGAAGAACTCTTCCTGGAATCAAATGAGTAGCATGATCATGATCACGAATAGGTCGGAGTCCTTTGGGAGTTTCAAACACCTTGGAATGATTGTCCAAGACTTGTTGGAGATCTGCAGAAATAAATGATTTTGATGTTGGAACTTCTAGTGAGCATAATTGTGAAATTACACCTCGTTGTTCTTTATTTAGAAGCTTTGTCATGACATTAGAGCTTATTATCTTTCCCGGATACCCTGCAATACCTCGTAATTCAACTTCCTTACCTTCTGAAAAAAATTTCAAGAAAAAATCTTGAAAATTAAAAGCAACTCCCCAAATATTGTAACCATTGTACTCCTAGTACAACATCAGCACCTCCCATAGGAATGGAAAGCATTGGACTAGTCAATACATATTCCCCCATGGTTATCTTGATATTATGGAATTTTCTAGAGCAATTTATAGTTCCTCCATTTGCAACCATCACTTGACAATGAATAAAATTATGGGTGCTACCTGAATCAATCAACACTATTACCTTTTTCTTCTTGATATGTCCTTCTATCTTGAGAGTTTGAGGAGAGGTAATTCCTGCCATTGCATTACACGATATGGTTGGATTCATTTCCTCCTCTTCTAGGGCTGGTTCCTGGTGTATATCCTCTTCTTGTTCATTTTATTCTTCCTCTTCACAATTGGTTATCCAATCTAGTTGGATAATAGAAATGGCACAAAGCAATGCTTCCACATCTTCATTCTTTCTTGAGAGTGCATCTGCAACAACATTAAGCTTTCCTTTTTTGTATATTATTTCAAAGTCATAACTCAACATCTTTGTGACCCATTTTTGCTACTCTTCTGAAGATAGTCTTTGTTCCAAAAAGTGTTTAAGACTATCATGATCAATGTTTACCCTGAAGTGTCTTCCCATTAGGTAACTTCTCCATTTCTTTAGTGCATGCAGTATTGCTAACATTTCCTTCTCATAAATAGGTTTCTGTAAATACTTTCCTTTGATTGGACGACTTTCAAAAGTAATGGGTCTTCCTTCCTGCATTAAAACAACACCAATTCCATTTCCTGAGGCATCACATTCCACGATAAAGGTTTTTGTGAAGTCTAGCGTAGCTAAGACCGATGCTAGGCACATTGTGTCTTTAATATGTTCAAAGGCCTTAGTTGCTTTAGGAGTCCATGAAAATGCATATTTCTTCAATAATTTTTTTAGAGATGCTACTATTCTCCCATAATTCTTAAGAAACTTGTGATAATACCCTGTTAACCCGAGAAATCCTTGCAACAACTTTATGGTTGTGGGGAATTTCCATTCCTTAATGGATTTAATTTTTTTAGGGTCTACTTTAACACCCTCGTGAGATACAATATGACCCAGATATTCCACCTCTTGTACTCCAAAGAAACATTTGGATGTTTTTGCATATAATTGTTTCTCCTACAATAGTTTAAGCACCCTATCAACATGTTCAACATGATCCTTCCAGGTCTTGCTATAGATTAGTATATCATCAAAAAATACCAGCACAAATTTTCTAAGGAAGGGTTTGAAAATGGAATTCATCAACCCTTGAAATGTAGAAGGTGCATTGGTAAGGCCGAAAGGCATGACCAAAAATTCATAATGACCCTCATGAGTTCGGAATGATGTTTTTGGAATATCTTCAGTCTTCATTCTAATTTGATGATATCCTGAACGAAGATCCAACTTGGTAAAATAAATTGTTGCATGTAATTCATCCAATAATTCATCAATCACAAGAATGGGAAATGTATCTTTAATGGTGAGCTTATTGAGCTCCCTATAATCCAGACACATTCGTCATGATCCATCCTTCTTGTGTACCAATACTACATGAGCAGAGAAAGAACTTTGACTAGGTTGTATTATACCCACCTCTAAAATTTCTGCAATCATACGTTCAATTTCGCTCTTTTGGACGTAAGGATATCTATAAGGCCTGATGTTTGGAGGAACTCTTCCTGGAATCAAATGATTAGCATGATCATGATCACGAATAGGTGGGAGTCCTTTGGGAGTTTCAAACACCTTGGAATGATTGTCCAAGACTTGTTGGAGATCTGCAGAAATAGATGATTTTGATGTTGGAACTTCCAGTGAGCATAATTGTGCAATTACACCTCGTTGTTCTTTATTTAGAAGCTTTTTCATGAAATTAGAGCTTATTATCTTTCCTGGATTCCCTGCAATACCCCGTAATTCGACTTCCTTTCCTTCTGAAAAAAATTTCAAGAAAAGTTCTTCAATATTAAAAGCTACCCTCCCATTGTAACCATTGTACTCCTAGTACAACATCAGCACCTCCCATAGGAATGGAAAGCATTGGACTAGTCAATACATATTACCCCATGGTTAGCTTGATATTATGGAATTTTATAGAGCAATTTATAGTTCCTCCATTTGCAACCATCACTTGAAAATGAATAAAATTATGGGTGCTACCTGAATCAATCAACACTATTACCTTTTTCTTCTTGATATGTCCTTCTATCTTGAGAGTTTGAGGAGTGGTAATTCCTACCAGTGAATTACACGATATGGTCGGATTCATTTCTTCCTCTTCTAGGGCTGGTTCCTGGTGTATATCCTCTTCTTGTTCATTTTCTTCTTCCTCTTCACAATCTATGTAAAATAATTTCTTCTCAGCACACTTATGACCTTTAGTGTATTTGCTATCACAACTGTAGCAAAGCCCTTTTGCTATTTTTTCTTCCAATTGTTGTGGTATCAACCTTGTAGGTTGTGGAAATCTAGACGTAGCAACACTTCCTTCTTTATAGAATTGAGTGGTAGGCTTCCTTGTCACCATTATTTTACATTCAACTTTTCTTGCCAACCTGAATGCCTTCTCCAATGAATCCAGTTCCAAAACGCGAACTTCATGTTGGATGTTATCCTTTAAAGTGCTTATGAAGAGATCAATTCTGTGTTCCTTTGGAATATCAGTTACCCTTATATTCAATTTTTGGAAGTCCTCAATGTGCTGCCCCACTAAACCCTTTTGTTTGAGATTTATCAATTGGCTAAAGAAGGTGTTGCTCTTTGTATCCTCATAATGTGCTATCATTTCCTCCGTAAAAATTGACCAAGTGACAGTTTTTTTACGGGAGCAAAGCCATCGATACCATACAAATGTCTTTTGTTCTAAATGTAAAGTTGCTATGCGTACCTTTTGTGTGTTTTGCACGTTATGGAGATCAAAATATTGCTCCATCTGTAGTATCCATGTTACAGGATCCTTTCCATCAAACTTCCTCATATACATTTTTGGAATATGGTGGTTCTTCCCGCCAACATTAGAGTTTATGAAATCACGATTAACATTTATTTTGTTCTCATCATGAGTTTCCTCAACTATATTTTCACCATTAGGAAACATTTCTTGTATCAACTTTGTCAAACCTTCTATGTCTGCTTTTAGATCATTCTTCATGTTTTCCATTTTAGATTCCATGTCATCCATCTCAGATTCCATGCCAGCCTCCATGCCATCTATATTAGATTTCACGCCTTTCTTCAAACATCCATATTATTCTTCACACCATCCATCTTTGCTTCCACGCCTTTCTTCAAAAATTCCATTTCATTTTTTGCTGCTCTTTGCGAGAGCGAAATTTGGTGCACTTTCTCTTGTAATTTTGATAGATCATGTTGCAATTCTTCATCTTCATGAGTCATAGTAGAGCCTTATGAAGGATTAATGGGTGTTTAATTATTTTAATGGGGCATTTTTTATAACCCAATACTAATATCCATTCTACAATATGCCCTTGGAATCAATTCAAATTGATTTTTCAAACAAGACTTATGCAATTCAGAAAAAAATACACACCTTTTTCTTGCTTTTGAGAAGATCGATATTGAAATTGGATTATATCTGTGATTGTGGCTTTTCAATATCTCGAATTCAGTACTAAAGTATCCCTCTGAATTCTCTTTTGAATGCCACAGGTTTGACCTGATTTGGATTCTCCAAGACAAAGTTATGTCCAATCTCCCACAATGACCTAATTATGGATTGGTTCAGTAGAGCGAACTTGTACGACTTTCCATGTGTCATTGTTTCGTCCTTCACCTTTGAAATTGATACCAAGAAACTACAGTTCATGTACTTGAGACCACTTTTTATGACACTCCAATCCGATGCTCAGAGAGAGAGAGTTATTGAACTTTTCCCACGATCACCTCTTTGAGATGAAATTCGGGAGCCTGAAAATGTACTACCTTCCACAGATCATATCTTCAAAAAATATTGCGAACCAAGCTCTGAAATTTTATGACCAGTTTCCTCAGGATTTCAGCTTCGCACCCTAAAAATTTCAGATTTTTAACCTTCGTAGAAAAACTTTTATAGCGCAAATGCCACGATGACCTGTTTAGGAGCCTGAAAAAAGACCTAACTTCCACAGATCATATCTTGGAAAATATTGCGAATCAAGATCTGAAATTTTTAGAAGATCTTCCTCAGGATTTCAGCTTCGCACTCTAACATTTTTAGCTTCTGAAAATTTGTAGAAAAAACATTATAGAGAAAATTCCACGATGACCTGTTTGGAGCAGCGAAACCCTAGAATCCAAAGCTCTGATGCCAAATGTTGTGTAACCAGCTCCAAAAATAGAAGAAAAGAGATATCAACGCCTTATAAATAAGCCACTTCGAGGGGGAAACCTCCAATAAATTACATAAATGAACAATTCTTGGATGATACAATTTACAAAACCTCCTTTCTATATATAGGAGTCCATGTGGCCACAATGTAATCCTAGCCGACCTAACAATAATAATTTAAGGGCACAATAATAACAAAATGGGGGTTACAAGGGTACAATAATAACAATAAGGGGGTTACACTAATAACAATAAGGGACTATACTAGTAATATAGGGACCTAACAGACTATGAGAAAAAATTGATCCATTGGGCTATGAAGTCATAAAATGATTTAATTGTTCATCAACTATGCAAGGGTTTTCAGAGGGAAAGCTAACTATATCAAGTGGATCTCTTAGATTAGATTGTGATATGAAACAATAATAAGTTGTGAAGATAGCAAAGCTATAGTCAGTTAAGAATCTTCTAGCTCTACTTAGACAATAAAATCCTTTTAAGGTAACTATTTGGGACAAACCAAAGGATAGGCCATACCATAGACTTCTTTGGCCCGAGTTTAATAATAAAACCTTTAAGACAAAAATCCAACAATCCTAAGACTACTTTCAAACAAAATAAAACATTTAAGAAAACAATGAGAGAAGCTAAAGAAAAAATTGAAGCCTATCTTCTTTAATCTAAAGAGAAAAGGATTTTCAAAGAAACATTTTGAGGTAGACCCGAGGACATGGCATACCATAGATTTCCCTGGTTTAGACTCTACAAGGTATAATCCAAAGAAATGCCTTAAAAACAATATCCCAAGCTGTACCAAAGGACAGGGTTCATCATAAAATTCTTTGGTTTCACTCTATTGAATCATTTCTAAGACAACAAGCAAGATGGAACTGGAGGGAAATTAAGAATCCTCCAATCAAACCTTGTAGAAGAAAACATAGAGATAAAGAATGTAGACATAAATAGGGTGCAAAGACAGCATATCATACTCTAAAAATTCTGTTCTTTTATCAGAGAAATGTGGAAAGAATGGAAAACATAAGAAAAACAGTGACAAATGAGGAAAACTTCAACATTAACATAGCTCAATGATCCTGTGAATGTGCTTGTATTATTGATGATAAAATCAGCTACAATACTCCATGTACAATATCGCTTTGCAACTTAGAGCTTTCTCAAATCTAGCCTAGCAATCCTCAGGTAGCTCAGTAGCAGAAATCAGTAAAATAACCACCAACTTACCAATAGTAAAAATGAAACTCATATGCAGTATTTATCTGTGAAAATGACGAGGTGGTGCTAAGCTAGGATTTGGAATGTCATTTATTACAAATTTAACGATTTTTGACCTTTGAGACCATGCAAGGCGCAAGGAAAAAATATCTAAAGGTGTTTCTCTGAAATAATAACTCCTAACTTAACTTCTGTGTTAATTCCTATGAAATGTTTGACTTTAAGGCTTTTTGCAATAACTTTACAATAACTGCTGGTAGATGAAAAATATCTCTGACTATTTGTAATAACTATTTAATGTTTTATTGAAAAAAAACATGATATAGATGGCAAAATATGCTCTGAAGAAGTAACTATTGTAGGATTTAGTCATTCGAATGTGTTTCTGGGCTAATCTTCCTCTCTTTTATCTTTAAACTATCTATTAGGCCTTTAAACTCTGATTTATGCTTTATCTATCCGTTTCATTGTATTTTTCAATTATTCTGTCTTTATCTCTATTTATTTCATTAATCCTTTGATTAACCTTTATTCCTTTCCTCTGTCTATCTTCATTATCTTTAATCTCTGCTTTTGTGGCTAATCTTCATGATTTGTCTCTGACCTGTGTTTAGCCTTTTAATCCTTCTAACCTTTTTCATAGTTATTTAACTATTTTGTTTCTTCACTGTGTCTTCTGTCTAATGTTTAATTGGTGCAGGGACACATTATTTCATTGCTCGAGGGTAAAATAACCATTGATGATCATGTTTCATCGAAGATTAAGTTTAATATAGGGCCTCTAGTCCCTTTTAATGGAACAAATATTCTGGATCGTCACCCAGAGTGTTCATCAAATAAATTTTCGACCTTCGGAATGAATTTAATGCATATCCGCCATTAACTTGCACACACAAACAAAAAATTAGTTTTTAAAACCTGTGGGTAGAGTTTAATACGTTTTCTGAGGTTTTCGAGCTTTCGGAGGGCAGACAACGACATTCTAGGGTTGGTTCCATAGGAGGAACCAGGTGGAATTTTGAACAGAGGTGGGGGTATTTGAATTTTGGCATGGAGGGATAAGTGGTTTTCGAAAACTGGGAGGTGGTTTTCGCATGGCGGATGAGGCAGTAACGGTGTTCGGGGCAGGCATGTGATACGATTCAATAATTGTCGCATGGCAAGGAAATACCACCCATTTCGTAATGTTTAAAAACATTAATCTCAGTGCTATTTGATATGCAATATGTTGTATGGACTGTTGGATCTTTGGGGTGGAGATCAACGGTGCAGAGAGGTTTAGGATGGGGCCTAAGGGAATAAGACGTGATGGAGTATTGTTGGAGCACAATATTTGAGGAAAAGTGGGGCCCAGGGTCTCTATAAACCAAGCAGATGAGCTTGTTTATCAAGTGGAAACAAAGGGTTTATGAGGGATTTTTAAATAATGTGTGGGGGCTAGAAAATAGGCGGGGTGAGCACAAGGGTGTTAAGGTTTAGGGCGTGGGGCTTAAAACATTAAAGATTCAGGTTTATACATTTAAAAACATATTTTGATATGTATAAAAACAAAAAGGACCTGACAGTCGAATTTTATACATAAAACAATGTAAAAAACAATTTTTACATTGTTTTATTGTATATAAGAAAAAAATGATGAAGGGAGGGTTCTTTATGAAGGGTTTTGAAGGGAAAAATGGGTTTTTAGAGGGGGATTGAGTGAATGAGAGTTTGAGTAGGGAGGGAGAGTGAAAAATAAGATAAACCAGCCCATGGTGAGTCTTTTTAGAGTAGTAAGGTGTTTTTAGAAAGGGTAGAGATGAAAAATAGTGAAAAAGGTTTATTGAGGATAATGAAGGTAGTGAGATTTTCTAAAGATAGTTGAAGGAAGATAATGCTATCTTTAGCTTCTTGTAGAAAAAACATATTCATCTTGTGAATTCTATAAAATACAGGAGGGTAACAGAGATCAAATCTCTAGAAGAAGTAGACTAGTGCCTTGATTTGAACCTTGACAAAATCCTTTCTTTAATTGCTACTTTTTTGCTACTCTTTTTGAAGCTATGATTTTCAAAATATGAAAAACATGATTGCTTCAACTCAAATTTTGCCTACCCATCCTACTTTTCCCTGGCTTTTTTTCTTCATTGGGTGCAGTTAGACTAGCCAACCCTTGACATTATTTTATTTTAAAAATATGAAACTATCAACTTCTGCACTAATATCAGCCAAAGGCTCAGATTAGGTTGATGAGATTTTTATTCTCTACCTAATATACTTATCTATCTAGAATAAGCTATTTGACAAATTTTCATTCTCTATTCTAAAAACTGGAAATTGAAAACATAACCAAATCAGGATTTAGACAGTCTGATTTGTCATGGACTATGGCACTTTGTACAAATCTGCACATAGAATTTATTTTGCAGAAAGTAAAACAAAAACTTTGAGGGCTGTAATTTGGAACTTTTTGTGCATCCCTCTCTTTCTTTCTTGGTTCAGATTTGAGCATTGGAACCAATAACTTTTCCTAATCTCATCTACTGACAAGTTAAGCTTAAATGGTTTGAAAAGTATTCTTTCACTAACCTGTCAACGGAAGTTTAAAAATTTCTCAATCATGATTAGGCTGTATGTCTGAACAAAAATATGTTTTTCAAGTAGTGGCATTTAGACTTTCACACTTTCATAAATACTCTTTTTTTGTATGGGGCTGTACCTGTTCTTTTTTTCTTCCCTCTTTTTCTTCTTTTTCTTTGTTTTTGTATTTATTTTTCTGATCTTTTCTTAAAAAATGTTAAATACAATGGATAAAGATTTAAACTAAATATTCTTAACAAAAATAATTTTTAAGCATCTTGCCGTTAACAGGACCTCAAAATAGTTCTGTTCCATCCATCTCTTGCAGAAAAAATGCATTGTAACCTCTAGCAGAATCGATGATGTATGGGCCTTTCCACAGATTTTCAAATTTTCCATGCTTACCCTTGTCTTCTCTCCTTGAGTCCCATTTGATCACTTTGTCACCAATGTTGAAATCATTTGCTTTGGTTTCTTTATCAAACAACTTCTTAATATTTTCATGCACTAGATGTGTTCTGTTATATACTTCCTCTCTGGTTTGCTGCAACTGTACAGTCTGATTTATTCTTCTTATCATGTCATATTCTTCAGATTGTACTTCTTGGATCAACATTATGATTGGCACTCCTAAAATTGTTGGAAAAATTGCATCTTCTCCATAAAGTAGCTGATAGGGAGACATTTCAATGGATTTAATACTTGTTAATCTGTCTGCCCATAGTGCATGTACTAGTTTGTTGTGCCATGACTTTTTATTCTCTTCCAACAATTTTTCGATGATGTTCACCAAAATTTTGTTTGAGGATTATGCCAACCCATTACCTTGAGGGTAATAAGTTGTAGAATGACCCAATGTAATCTGATATTTGTGGAAAAAATCCACCATCTTCTTAGATCTAAAGGTAGCAACATTGTCAGTGATAATATTTCTATGACAGCCAAATGTAGAAAAAATATAGTTTTCAAGGAATTTAATGATGACTAAATCTATGGCAGTTCTAGAAGGGATATCCTCTATCCATTTTGTGAAGTAATCAGTTGCAGTGAGGATCCATTTATGTTGGGCAAAGGAGGTAGGATGGATTTCCCCAATGAAGTCTAGGCCCCACTGTTGAAAATGAGCTTCAACAGAGATAGGATGCAAAGGTAAGTGCAACAGTTTTCTTTTGCCTTCAAAGATTTGGCACTTATGGCAGACAATTACCATTTTATGGATGTCTTGAAAGAGGGTGGGCCAATAGTAACCAACTCTAAGGATTTAGTTGATAGTAGTTTTCCAATAGAGGTGGCCTCCACATTCTCCTTCATGAAACTCATGCTTGATCTTCTCTGCATCATTCTCAGGAAAACATTTAAGAAATATACCACTAGCATTTTTCCAATATAAACTTTTGTCTAAAATGCAGTAATTTACAACCTTTAACTTCAAAAATATTTCCTTTGTTTCAGGAAAACAAGGAGGAACATTAAGATTAAGAAGCACATATAAAATATCAGCATACCAAGATGAATTCAGAAATGAATCTTTAATAAGTGGAGTTGCCAACTTATCCTGTTGATCTAATGCATCAATCACTTCATATCTAGTGCTTGAAAGGTTGTTTCAGCCATGAGTTTAGCTAGTCCTTTTCCTTTAATGAGTTGAGTGGGCTTGATTTCTAAATCATATTCTAATATAAAAACAATCCATTTACCTCTTTTTCCATCAGGATCTTGTGTTAAGATGTATTTTACCACTGAATGAGGCACAAATGCAATGATGTGTGAGTGTAAAATGGAAACTCTAAAATATTTCAATGCCTTCATCAAGGAAAAATCTTGTTTTTCCATTATTTTGTATTTTAGAGGTGCATCTCTTAATGCCTTGCTGAAAAATGCAATGGGATGCTCTTGTCCTTTTATGTTTTTCTGTAGTAGGACAACAACAACTGTATGTTCTGATGCAAAGGAGAATATGAATAAGTCTTTGGTAAAATCAGGGCTAATGAGAAATCATGTTTGGGTAAGTGCTTGTTTAACCAGTTCAAAGGATTGCTTTGCTTCTATGGTCCATTTAACTCTTGTTTCTCTTTTGAGCATGTTTGTCATGTTTCTAAGGAGTTCATCAATGTTCGGTATGAACCTTCTTAAGAAATTAATCTTTCCAATGAAATATTGCAGCTCTTTGATATTTCTAGGATCATTGATTTGCAATATTCCTTCAATCCTTTTTGAGTCTATCTTGATCCCTTCTTCAGATATAATATGGCATAAAATTTTTCCCTCTTGAAGGTCAAACAAAGTTTTCTTGAGATTTAGAGACAAACCATACTTTCTGCATTTTTCAAAGACTTTTCTTAAGTGAATTAGGTGCTCTTCATTTGTTTTAGAATAGACTGTGATGTTATCAAGGTAAATCACAATGAAGTAACCTATTTCTTCTCGGAAAGCAATATCCATGGCTCTTTGGAAGGTGGCACTAGCATTCATTAATCCAAAAGGCATTTTAACATACATGGAAGTGCCCTAACGTGTGGTGAAAGCTGTCTTGTGTTGATCATCTGGGTGTACCAACACCTGATTGTATCTTGAAAAGCCATATAGCAAAGAAATTATTTTCAAACCTACTACCCTTTGTAAGATGTGATCCATTTTTGGTAAAGGGTGGTTTCAGATTTTTAAAGTCTATGCACAACCTAATTTCTCTTGTTTTCTTCCTTACTGATACGAGGTTTGAAACCCATTCTGAGTATCTCAGAGGTACTATGATTCTAGCATCATACATTTTCTTAATTTATTTTTCAACCAGGGGTAGTTGAACAGGGTTTATTTTTCGCAGTTTTTATTTAAAGGGCTTCTGGTTTTATTTGAGGGGTATCTTCTGCTGAATTATCTCTGTATTATAGGACTTTATATCTTCATAACTCCAAGAAAAAACATCATTAAATTCTCTAAAAATATCAAGATATATATGTTTAATATGAGTTGGCAATGTTTTAGATAGTTTTATCATTTTGGGTTTTTTTTCACTGCCTATATTGCATTCTTCTATTTCAGTTTCAGTTGCTTCCATTTTTTCCTTTTTAGCAACATCATTAAAGTCAAACAGTTCTTCTAGAGGCACTATTCCTTTTGGCAAGTTATCAGTATTAGACTGCAGCATTTCAAAGCCTTATTTTTCTAAATCAGTGCATAGCTCTGTTTTCTGTATGTTTTCTCTTGTTAATAGATTTATATCAGTAGTGTTAGGAGGTTCTTCTCTAAAATATTGTTCCTCAGTAGGGCAGTATTCTTCATAGTCTGAGTCTGAACTTGGCATTTCAAACCCATTTCTGGACAGCAGGAAATCCTCTATATGTTTATGTCCTTCAAAAACTTTCCAGTATTTTATATTATCAGGGACTGTTGGTCTATATTTGACTTGGACTGTGTATTGTTTGCTTTCATAAGGTTTTTGACATGTACTAGCAGCAAATGCTAAACCATTGGCGAGGATGTTTTGATTTCTCGGGAAAAATTTAAGCTCATATTCTGTGAATGTTTTCAAGAGGTCCATAGCATCATATCCATAGGCTTTTAATCTAGGATGCTTAGCTGTGTATTTTCCCTTTATCTATCTAATTACTAAATCTGAATCTCCTAGATAGATATCCTCTTGGCTCCTAATTTTTTTAGTAATTGCAGTCCTAAGAGGAGGGCCTTGTATTAAGCTATATTATTTGTGCATTGAAAGTTTAGCTTGTATGCGTGACCTTCTGCATGATTGTTTTATGTGTTATGCACCCATATGCCTACTCTTGAAACATTTTTTTCTACAAGAACCATAAAAACTCGTACTCTAAATAGGTCAAATTTCAGATTTGTCATTAAGGTCATTGTTGTCCTCATTATGTTGTTTATAGTGGTTGTCACTCTGTTTATCATTTTTTTGTCTATCATGGTTTTCACTATGTTGAATGTGTTGTGAAACCAACTCCAAAAATAGAAGAAAAGAGATATCAACGCCTTAGAAAGAAGCCACTTCGAGGGGGAAACTTCCAATACATTACATAAATGAACAATTCTTGGATGATACAAATGACCAAAACCTCCTTCTATATATAGGAGGCCATGGGGCCACAATATAATCCTAGTGGGGCCACAATGTAATCCTAGCCGACCTAACAATAATAATGTAAGGGCACAATAATAACAATATGCGGGTTACAGGGGTAAAAAAATAACAATAAAGGGAGCTACACTAACATAATAAGGGACTACACTATTAATATAGGGACTTAACATGCCCCTCTCCTTCAAACACGTGTTATCCTCAACGCTTGATTATTTCTTGGTGCTTCTGTATAAAATTCTCATCCTCCCATGTGGAATATTCTATAGGAAAGTTCTTCCACTTGCTGAGATACTCTGAAATTGATCGTGCTTGTCGAGTTCTTGTTTTTGTGACTACTTCAGAAATTCTTTTGATGTTATGTTGATCTTCTTGTTGTTTCATTAGATTCTGCACCAAGGTTAGGTTATCCTTTAAGAGTTGGAGAACTTGTTGATGCTCGATGTGATCTTTCACTAATTTATCATCCATATTAGCTATTATTTGATCCTTCAAACCATCCAAATTATCCTTCATTTTTGCTCTTAAACCATGTATGTCATCTTCGATTTCTCTTTGTAAGATTGAAATTTGTTGCACTTGCTCTTGTAATTTTGATATGTCATGTTTCCATTCTTCGTCTTCATGAGTCATAGTAGAGCCTTCTAAAGGCTTAATGGGTGTTGAATTATTTTTAGGGGCCATTTTAGAATCCAATACTGATATGAATTCTAAAATATGCCTTTGGAATCACGTCAAACCTCTTTTCCAAACAAACATTATGCAATTTTAAAAACCAAATACACCCCTTTTTCTTGCTTTTGAGGAGCACGATATTGAAACTGAATTATATCTATGATTTTGGATCTTCAATATCTGAAATTTGGCACTAAGGTATCCCTCTAAATTATCTTTATAATGCCACATGTCTGACCTAATTTGGATTCCTGAAGACAAAGTTATGTCTAATCTCCCACAATGACCCAATTTTGGAATGGTTCAGTAGAGCGAATTTGTACGACTTGCCACATGTCACTGTTTCCTCCTTTGGCTCTGAAATTGATAGAAAAGAAACTACAGTCCATGTACTTCTAGAATTCCAATCTGATTCTTCGTGAGAGAGTTATGAATATTTTCCCACAATCACCTCTTTGATATGAAATTCGTGAGCCTGAAAAAGACCTAACTTCCATAAATCATATCTTCGAAATTATTGCGAACCAAGTTCTGAAATTTTGCGACGATGTTCCTCAGGATTTCAGCTTCGCACTCTAAAAAATTTCAGCTTTTGAAACTTCGTAGAAAGAAATTTATAGCAAAAATGCCACGATGACTAGTTTGGAGCAGCAAAAACCCTAGAATCCAAAGCTCTGAGACCAAATGTTGGGAATGTTTTTTGTTTGTTTTTCATGGTCAGCCCTATGTTGATGGTTGCTTTGCTGCCTATGGTTTTCATTATTTTTTCTGTAATATTATGGGTTAGCAAACTGTTTTGACTGTTCCTCCTCCTTTTCCTCTTCTTCTACTGTTGTTTTCTCATTTTCTATCACTTACTCAATAAAAATTTCATCATTGTTAAGGATAAATGAGTCAAGGTCGCTGTGAATAGAATAAAGAGGGGAGTTATCTGGTTTCTCTTTACTTCTAGCCATATATTTCATGTGTGTTTCCCTATATAGTCTCCTTGGTTGAGTAAATATAGGGATGGTTGCATAAGTCATGTCCATTTGTAGGGTACCTTGGAGTTTAGCACCCCATGAACTTGAAAGGAGCATACCATACTTTGGAGGTATATCAGCCACTACAATGTCCATTACTAGGCTCTTGGCTGGTATTTGTGCTAATTTGACACATAAATATTTTATTAGGCATAGAAATTTGACTCTGCTGAAATGAAAAGAATATAAATCTTTGTAAGGCCTAGTTATCTCAAGGTCTAGTCTTTCCATCACTACTTTTGGCATTAGGTTGTGGGAGGCACCAGAGTCTAACATGGCATTGTGAAAAAATTTATTATGGATGTTTAAAATGACATAAAATGGAGGAACACATCCCTCTTTAAATTTTCCTTCCACTTCTAGTCCAAATAGAAGCTCAGGTTTATCATCATTTAAATTAACAGAATAAGCATTCTCTCCTATATTTAAAGCTCATAAAATTTTGGATTTATATACGTCTTGGGTTACTAATTCAGTAAGAGGAATACAGATCTTAATATTGGAAATTTCACTCGGGTGAAAATGTTAAGCTGGGTTACACTTTTTTCCCTTTCTTGAGAAACAATTTTCATTTTTTTTCGGTTCTTCAACTTGCTACAAACTATAACAATTTTTCTGTGTAGAATTTCATTTTTTGATAAAAAGAAAAGTTGTGAGAAATTTTGTTAGCTTTCTATTACTTATTTTTTGAAATTTTTTTATGCAGATTTGATATGTGAACTTAGCGTTTCTTTGAGTGTGTGTTTCTTAACAATCAAAGGATTCATAAGAAGTCATGTTATGACGCAATGTTGTATTCATTGAAAATTTGTGTTTTTGAAAAAACAAAATGTGTTACAAAAATCTAGACAGAGTCTACTTTGTTTTCGTCATATTTACAAAGCTAATGGATGCATATCATAATTACTAGAATTTTTTGAACTGGTCCAATACGAAAAACTGCGTATTTTGGATATGTTTCGCGTCGCAAGAAATTTCTGAACATATAAGTTATAAACTAAAAATCTAAAAGCTACCCATTAGAGATGACGGACCAATGTAATGCCCCATAATTTAAAAAAAAAAATTTACAATTTTTTTTGGGAGATAAAAAATTTTGATTTCACTAAATCACAATGACCCTCAGAAATTGTTTGCACCCATTTAGAAAAATAATTAAAATTAATAAACGTTTATGAAATTCCATAAAATTTATATTTCCTGAAAGTCGATTCAATTCTGAAAATGCTTGTCTTGGTTCTGATAGTTAATTAACAACCTTTCATGGAGTTTAATCAGTCCAAAGTTGCAGAACCGTTTTCAGAGCCTGGTTTTTGCGTAATTGGTGATGCGTTAGTTCGGCCGAAATTTTAGTCCAAGTTTGGCCGAACTATGTTTTCCGCTTAAGGCTCGTTAAATCTAACATTTTAATAGTTCGGCCGAACTTTTGATCAGAATTTCGGCTGAAGTATTGTATAACTCTCCGTCGGCCGGAAAATTTTGCGGAGCCCCCTACTAAAACACATTTCGCGTCAATATAAATTGCTGCGAAATGATTCACAATTTTCGCACATTTTGCACACTTCATCTCATTTTACAAAGATTTTGGTTTGGGTTCAAAAACGTTTCTTCAAATTTTGGGTTTAAGAACATTTCTTGGAAGAAAATTATTTTTTGGAAGACATTTCTTGGAGGTTTCTTCCAAGTTTGGGTTTAAGAACATTTCTTGGAAGCAAATTGATTTTTTGGAAGACATTTCTTGGAGGTATGTATGTGTTTTGAGTTGAAGTAAATATTTTAAGCTTCGTTTGATTTTTATAAAACATTTTTCTCTCGAATTTTTTAAAGTGTGTATTTTGGATTGGAGTATGTATTTTTTACAAAAAATTTGCATTGAATTTTTTTAAATTAAATCTTTTGTGATATTTTTTGTACTTGAGTTATTGTCTAATTTTTTGAAGGAAATTTTTTGAACTTGATACCCTATTATCATGGGAAATCAAAGAACTTGTGCGAGAAAATATGATCGAAAAAGGGACCCTGAGGCACATAGAGAAGAAACGAGACAATCTCGCAAAAGAAAGTTAGAAGCCCTCTCAAATATTGAAAAGGAAAATCAACCTCAAGCAGAAATTGAAGCAGGTATGTAAATGTAAATATTATGATCTATTGATATATTTTTAAAATTTTCCCAATGTAAAATGTGAAGCTTAATTTTTATTTGATGAACTAGTTTGAAAAATATTTTGTTTAATGTAAACAGATAGAGATACTCCTCAAAATATTGAAGAAGAAAATCAACCTCAAACAGAAATTGAAGCAGGTATGTAAATGTAAATATTATGATCTATTGATATATTTAAAATTTTCCTAATGTAAAATGTGAAGCTTAATTTTTATTTGATGAACTAGTTTGAAAAATATTTTGTTTAATGTAAACAGACAGAGATACTCCTCAAAATATTGAAGAATAAAATCAACCTCAAGTAGAAATTGAAGCGGGTATGTAAATGTAAATATTATGATCTATTGATATATTTAAAATTTTCCTAATATTTATTGACATAGTTATTAATTTAGTGATTTATTGAATATGTACTATTTTTTCGAATATGTACAGATGAAATCACTATTGATAATGAGATGTTAGAAAATGTTGACACTCACACATATGGAGATAAAAAACCTGACCATGTTATACGATATCGTGTCAACCGCATTTTTGAAGAGTATTTCTTAAATGAGCAAGTGACAGTTCATGCTCAAATGTTGAAAGGTCTCCTATCATTAAAGAAACTAAAAGAAGCGACGACACTATTGGGTATTCGAAAATCAACCAAAGATAAAAAAAATGAATGAAGAGGTGATAAAAAATATGATTAATGCTATAAAGTCAATTAAGAGATCTAGAGATAAAGATGTTTCAAATATACGTAGAGGAATACAGATGGCAATAGTTTCACCAAGTACTCAAGAGAATCGTTTGATAACATCTATGGCACGAGCACTGGGAACCTCACGAAAAACTCTGCACAAACATCGAAAATTTTGACTACAAATAGATGTAAATGATGAGCTCGCTTGTTGGAGAGCTATTTGTAGGCAACCATACAAAGATAGACTTGGAGAAAATGTTAAAAAAATAATATATGAATATTGGAAGAACAATTCGCGTGTTTCACCAACTGCAAGACATGTGATGCAAAGAATAATAGCACGAAATCTGTACGAAGAACATGAAAAACATCTCTTGGAAACCACTCAGATAGAGTTATTCAACAAGTTCAAAAAAGATAATCGTCAAATTCATATTTCACTCAGTGCTTTTGTTTCAACAAAATCCATGGTATGTAAAACCTATCACCGTACGCGACACTTGTTGTTGTCGTTATCATGTGTAATTTGAGTTATATTATGACACATTCCCTGATTTCGCTAGAAAATTATGGAAGGATTCACATCCTCCTTCCACTATCAGTGAATTCATATTTCAAATTCTATGTGAAAGAGAAAGCGACAAACTATTTTACAAAAACAAATGTGTTGGTGGTAAAAAATGCGATGATTGTGGAAATTTGACTAAATTTCAAAACAAATATTGAATTGATATAAATGATCAACCATTGTCCAACATGAAAGTGAAATGGAAGAGATATGAATATATCGGTACATCGATTCAAGGTGCAAATAGTGTTAAAAGAATCGAATTACGAGAAGACGAAATTTTTCTGATAGACTTTTTGAGAAAGTTTGAGGCAAAAATTTACAAATACACCAAGCATTCCCATAGAGCTCGATGGCAAGACTTGCAATTAAAAAAATCTCGTGAAGTTTTTCCACCAGGGACCATTTTGTCAGTGATTGATTTTGCAGAAAACTACACATTTGTTCCACAAAGAAATTCAGAGTGAATACTATCATTCTGACCAAGTCTCCATGCTCATCCATATTCTATATAGACATGCTGAACAAAATGTCGATCATATAGAAAGAACGAGTGAAAATCGACATATAATTAAAGAATATCACTTTTATATCAGTGACGTTCGTACACATGATACATGTTTTGTACAACATTGTTTTGGAAGAATTTATGATTCTTTGAAAGATCATGGAATAACATTCAATGAACATTGGATATGGTCAGACGGATGCGCAGGTCAATTCAAATCTTCACGATCATTCTTTTGGTTGTGTTGTCTTCATAAGAAAACATGCATTAAACATTGTTGGAATTTCTTTGAGACTGGCCATGGAAAAGGAGAACATGACGGTGCAAGAGCATGCATAAAACAAGTACTTGGAAGATATCAAATGAACCACTCTGCACGCCGACTTGTGAACGATGAAGAATTTTTTCAATGGTGCATCACTGCTCTAAGCCATGAGAAAAACCCATCAAGAGAAGTGCGAAGGTACATTCAATTTAATTTATATTGGAAATCTAATTTTAAACATTGTACATTTATCATGCAATGATTATTTTTAATTGTATTTTGATATCATATTTACAAATTCCTTTTCTAATTTTCCATATAAAGGTTTTTCTGGCATATTGGAATCGGAAACGTAGATAGATCAATTGGAAATGACGTTGAAACAATAAAAGGGACTCGAAAATTGCATTCAATTCAAACAAAGTTGTCCACAAATGTGTTTGCATTGGATAAAAGAAAATATTCTTGTTTTTGTGATGTTTGCATAGACAACACAAAATCCAATGACGTTTGTGAAAAAAAATGTATGTGAACGATTGGAAACATACAGAGCTAAATACAAAGGGAAAAATGTCTGTTGCAATGTTTGAAGAAATGCAATCAGAGGAAACTACAATATCATCCGATGGTGATCGAGTTTCTGATCTTGTTAGAGAAGGTAACATTTGAATTACTTTCTAATGATTTAAAGATATAGAAATAAATTTAAATATGCATAATTAAATGTTAAATTTTTATTTTATTGTGCAGGAGATGTTTTTGCTGTAATTGCACCTATTGACAACGATGAAAATGTGAAGTATTATTTGATGCGTTGCACTAAACGAAAAATGAAATTATTACAAGACTATAATGATCACGGATTTCAGTATGACAAAGGGTCTATTATACTGAAAGGTTATTTTTTCAAACAAACTCATCAAAGTGGAGACTTTGTTTACTTTGAAGACTATGAACCCGATTCCATAAGTTGTCAATATAGTCACTTGGTGTGTGCAGCACACATAAAGTTGATAGAAGTTCAATCAAAGAAAAAATCAAAAATTAAGAAATGGAAAATGTCAAAATCCGATCATGAACGGATTATTGAAGATGGAATTCCATTAGAATTTTTTTGAGTGAAGTGTCCAACAATTTATTATCTTTGGATTAAATATGTTTTAGAACTTCCAATACTCAACTAAAAATTGAGCTGCTTATGTTATTTGTGGTTTTCACATGTTACAAATTGTTTCGGTACAAGCACGTGCTCTAGTATCAATTGAAAGTTGTTTTTATATACATGTGCATTGATGAAAAATGTTATATGTATTGGATATATATATTCTAGAATGAAATTAATTGTTCTTGTATATTAATTGTTCTTGTATATGTTTTCCGACCGTATGGTACAAATTATTTCACTTTATTTTGTAAGGTCAGATTCGGTCCCCATATGGCATAGCCTCCAAGGGACGAGATAACAAGTGGTTGTCCCCACTTGCCCGAATCTCAGCTTTTAAGTAAAATTTTACTGTTTATGGCAGGCATCTTACATGATGTCCTAGCCAAGGATAGATTCTCTTTGTTTCAAGTTTCCGGTAAAAGTTGTCACCGAATGACCTACTAAGATATTATAAATGCTAGCTTTGTAAGATCATTTGGCATTCAGAAAAATTCGAAAGTCTTAGACTGTCAATCAATTTAAAGTATCATTCACCCTAGGGAGTGTAAAATATTTAATGTAGGTTGGTGACGATGCTCACTCCTAGCTTGAAGCAGCTCCAATGACCAATTCTTTAATGAATTCCAATGTTGGTGACCTACTTGGTTTTTCACCCAAGAAATTCCAAGACCTACTCTTCTTACCTTTGGCCCCCAAAGCTACAATGGAGTTATAAGAAGGTGAAGAAAATTTTTTTCACTGATAGGAATTTGGTCACATCCCTAATCTCCCCTTATCAAAAAGTTCCTATCTACTACATTATCCAGCGTGTACTCAAGATCGCTATTTCATAATTAGAATATCACAATATCATAAGTTCTCACAAAAATACATGGAATGCCATTACGACACTCATCTAACAATGGGGAGTTCAAAACCTAGAAAGCTCCTCGTCCCCTTAATAATAATGTGTTCAATTTAGTCTTTTAGGTGAGGATTAGGTGTGAATCTTGTTTTCACATACAAAAATAATTAATTGTTAAATTCCATAAATTTGATTATTCACCAAAATACATGTCATATCCACTATTTGTCTCTCCTACAAATTCCCATTATTTTATTAAAATATGATTTTATCTCACCCAACTATCACATGTTCCTAAATTTACTCCTAATTGTTCCCTATGCCCTAAATCTACTCCTAATTGTTCCCTATGCTACTTTTCCCTTACTTATTTTAGAAATTTATTTTCCTAGATCCATCATAACTATGGATCTATCAAGCACCGAGAGGGATCAAATATCTAGAGGTGAAAACCTCTTTTTTGAGTGCAAAACTTGAGGAAAGGTTTGCACCTCGAGAGATTTGATCCATCTCGGCGCTTGATAGATCCGTAGTTAAGATGGATCTAGGTTGGTTTTAGTCGTGTGCAACCAAGGAAAAACTATCGATAAACCATTTTAAATATGCTAAATATGTTTGAGATTTATCAAGTCATTTTAATTTTAAATTTTCTTAGTTACCTCAATTTGTTGAGATGAGAAATATTGTAGAATAACTTTAATAATGGAAAATGATCAAATAAAATTTTTGAATGCGAAGTGACAATGTAATAATATTGAATGATAGAATGTGAATAATTAGAATGTAATCACTTGCAAATATCATTTATTGTGATCAATCTTAAACTATTTTCTTCTTCTATTCTTATTGTCACCCTTATTATTTTTGTCATCTTTCCGTATCGATTATATTAAAAAGAAATTAAAAATCATAAATCATAAACCATTTAAATATTTAGCTCAAACTCTTGTAGTAAACACCATACCTTATCTCTCTTGCTCTCCAATATTATTAGGTTTAATTATTATAACACAAAAATCGTTCTACATTGTCAATAATTTTTTGCGCTTACACTGAAATCAATGAACACTATTGATCCAATGAATTTACAAGTAATGTACCATCATACATGCAATTATATCAAATTAGAAATCAACATATACAATGAAATCAATGGGGATTGTCTTGTTACAAGTAACATAATTTCAATTTACCACATGTGCAAATGTAGGTTGAAACCATCCAAAACTTTAAGTTTTAAACCCTTTTGATTATATATCGGCAACATTAAAGCTTATTAACATTTAACCAAAATTAAATATCACATGCAAATGTAGATTGAAACCATCCAAAACTTGAGTTTTAAAAACATCACATGCTATGCCAATTATAATTCAACTATCCAACAAAAACTTTTAACATTAAATATCACATGCCAAATGTAGTTCGTATAGACAACATTATCACATTCACATGCCAAAAATAAAACCATCTGCTAAAATTAAATAAAACAAATTATATAATAACAATGTAATAAAATATGTCCAAAAATTGTAAATCTCACAAGTATCAAACTGTATCAAGTTTAACAAATTTTAAAACCATCTAAATTTTGAAATCAAATCTACTGTAAATCAGGTCCATCAAATGGAGGATCTAGCGTCTTCCCTACTAGGGTCTCAGTCTGCGCCCTATCCTGTGAATAGGAAACCTACATATACAATGCACATGTAATTGAACATTAAAATTTGAAGTTTTAAAAATGAATGAGAATATATATATCTAGAACTTCATGTAAAAAACAAAATATAACAAAAAAATCATGCAATACCTCGTAAGGTTCCCTCTCCATTTGATGAATAGGTTCTCCCATAGGAACATCTGCAGTGGTAAACTGTACAATATACATGTACAGTTATATATATATATATATATATATATATATATATATATTTAAAACTTTCAAATGAAAATGCACGTGTACATATATAAACTTATTTTCAATAATATTAAAAAAAGGAACTAAAGACAACTTGTTCAAATGTTGTGGATGTTCCTATCTCCGTCGCTAGAGTCCTCGGATTAAAGAAATCTTCTATAGGAACCTAAATTCAAAAAAATTTAAATAACTCAAAATATAGATCTCTCTCTCTCTCTCTCTCTCTATATATATATATATATATATATATCTCAATTTTTAATGGAACTTTTTGAGGTAGAATATATATATATATATATATATATATATAACTTTTAAACATAAATTTTAAACTTGTGAAAAATTGTCCATACTCGTGGCTCATCTCCCAATGAAGTAGAAGGTACATCTCCTAAGGAAGAAGAAGGTACCGCCATCCCAAAAACATCAGATGGAATCGGTACCTGTTAAAACATTTTATCAAATTATATATATATACATACATGTACATGTGTGGCAACAATTATTTATTTTAGAGTCACTTAAAAAACACTAACATACATGTGCCAACATATCATGATGGTCATACCCATCTGCATCGTTTGAACCGGAGGTCCCGAACGTAATATTAACATTTTCATCACGCATCATGCTTGAGAACTGCAAATGGTGTTTTAACATATAATCATACATTTTTGTTTGATTAATGTACACATACAAATAAATGTATACATGTACATACACATGAGTTTATTACAAATTGTACACATGTATATGTAAAAATAATTTCGAACCCTAAGGTCACTAACACATACCGTTCTGGTGCCCTCTTCCTCATGAAAAATTAGGTCTTGCAGACCATTGCGACAATTTATTGCATATGTTCAAAGATCTTCAACATTCATGTTATAAATCTCCTCATATGTACGATAAACAAAATTAGCACGTGCATTTTCACGTGCTCTTTGTCGATTTAAACAAAGATCGACTCCACTCAATTCGCTATGAACATTGTCGATCATAACATCTCTTGCTTCTCGACTTATTTGAGAAGTCGCATCCATCTCTGATCGCAGAGTTTCGACTCGAAACGGTCGACTCACCAATGGCGGCTCAGGGTGAGGCAAATCCACATCTCGCTTAGCGCCCTTACGTTGATATAATCGACCTCTCCCCGGGCCAAAAAATTCTGAAGGAAGGTCATTTTAGTCGGGTTTCATACCCAAAAAGAATTTTGCATAAGACATTTGTGCAAAATAAACAGGAACCTCATCGTTCCATGGAAGCCTTCCAAAGGCCGCGAGATGTCGATCATACAAATAACCAGCTTTGTCTGGGTGCTTGAAATACTGCACCTTCAACATTTTTCTTTGTGGACCTTCCTTATAATTAAACATTGACTTGGCATCTGCTCTTGTAACTTTTTGTTTTATGTCCTGCCATTTATCGGGACCTATCACTGTTTCTTTTCTCTTTCTCATCAGTTCTACAAACGAATCAGTCGTTGGCCCAAAATTTCTATACACATTTACCATTTCACCCAATGAATGTGTAACTATTTCAAGGCTTTGTCTACTCTCAGCAGGTAGAGACAAAGCCATGAGATCTCTTTGCAATTTTGCATGAAGGATTTCACACCTTTGTAAGGTGAATTCCGCCATGTTGGTTTCCCATGGTATATCAGTAATCTCAACCGGATAAGTTGTGCTGGGTTGACAGCCTTCTTCTTGAATGTAGCAAGCTGCCTTGCGTCTATTTTGACCACTAGTTCAAACATTTTCGGCCTCTGCATCAATATATATAAAATTTCGTATATTAGAAAAAACACGTGTAAAAAAAATTATACAAATTTAATGAAAAAATATTGAAATTGATGGCAACCTTGATGTTTTTGGTTAACATCTTCTCCAACATGACCCTGCTGAGAACCAGCCCCAGAATGACGCTGCTGAGAACCAGACCCACAATGACCCTGTTGAGAACCAGCAGTGGTTGATTGGCCTTCGGGGGAATAAATATCACCCCCTTCACACAACCTGCTACCACTCATACCTCGCCCGGTTGAACCTTGGCCACGCTCCATGGATGGAGTTGAAACCCTTCTCCTCTACCTCCTAAAAATTAAAATATGAAACTTATTAACAACTAATTTAACTCACAAAGTTAATAAAAAAAGTCAATTCCATATGTACACACATGTATGGAGATTTAAGATTATATTTAAATACCGTGAACATTCCCCGATCCCTGAACCTCCATATGGGATTCGGCTGATCTTCATTGTTCATCCTCCATGATATATATCTATTGGTCGACATTTACACAAAATAGATTTCAAAAAATCAATTTGTAATTTAGTGTACACAAATTATGTAGAACACAACTTTCAAAGCAATAATTGATCATGTGTGAAACTAAATTTCATCGAAAAAGATATTATAAAAATTATAAGTTCACCAAATTGCGCTTTACATGGTGGGAACACACTTGGTATAAAATTTACTACTTATACACTTTAGTTTATGGGAGAAATGACACATGTACGTAGTTTACCTTAAAGTTGTTGTGTTTTACGGATATTAAAATGAAGAGCTTCTATTTAGATCCATTCCAGAGATTGACTGTAGGGGCATTTACTAGATATGTCAACTTTCATAAAAGATGAGATCCAGAGGCTACCTGGCCCTTTACAGACTCTTCCTATAGAACTTGTAGAAGTAAACACTAGAGGCATTAACAATATCAAAGAAAATTTTCATGCTCAGACATGGGAATGTGTCTCTTTCCCTACGCAAAAAAATAGTTCAAGGTAGTTAATATTCATAGACATGTCATCAAGCAAGTCAATGTGATCATCCCCAACTTACTTTTTATGAAATTAGGCTTGGAATCTCATTTTAGAGCTCAAATTTTTAGGAAGGATTTAAGTATCCACCTTTTAAGAATCACTAGAAGAGGTTGATAAAGAATATAGGAAGACAAAAAACTAACCAATGGTGTACTAAATGTATTTATTGGGAGGTAGATTGGCATATGGACTTTTGGTAGCTAGAAATTTTCCAAGTAAGTGAATGTATTTGAAAACCAAACCTCCAGTTTATTTTGGTTTAGACAAGGTCTAGAATTTGAAAAGTGAATTCCCTCTTTCTTCCTCTTACATGTCCAATGATCGGAATTTGGATTGAGGGAAAAAATTTTCCTAAATAAAAATTTTGCATTTTATTTGTACACATGAGTTTTTAAAAGCTAATTAACTCATAAATTTCTCACAAAATACACTTAAATCTTGACACAAACCCATTCCCACTAGAGGAATAAGGTCCAAATTTTTGATGAAAATGTTCTATGAAAGTAAAGGGTTAAAGGCAACCATGTACAAGGCATAGTTGAGCCAAATGTTGTTGAGGAAGGGCCTAATTATTTGGGTCTTGGTTATGGAAAACATGGAGAATGCTCCAAAGCCAAGGAGGCACATGAAGCTGTTCCAAGAAGGAATTTTATTTCGTGTTCATTACCTCAAGCTTGTGAAGTTTTTGTTCATGATGAATGGAAAAGTTTGACACCCACTTTGCAAGAAGATGTTAATAAACATGCAGCTAATGAGAATGTAAAAGAAGAGGATGTTGAAAGCTCTATATAGTCATTGAATTCATTGCTAGTATTCAAAGGAGAGCCACTACCTCATCAAATTCACCTCCTCAAGAAGGTGACAATGGTGAATGTTCAAGGTATAAATTTTCCTTTAATCAAATTTCTTTTGATTATGATAAACATGGTAAATATTCACATAAGATATATAAAAGAACTTGCACATGTTCCTTTTGTGGTTTGAATAATCATAATGTTTATAAATGTTGGAAGAAGATATCCATGCACATTGAAACTTTCTAAATAAATGAGGCAAAAAGTCAGGCCCATTGGACAAGGAAAATGATGTTGAAAATAACATGCAATTGTTTATTACTCATTGCCATAAGAAAGGTCACCTTGTGGACAAGTGTTGGACTTTGTATCCAACAAGTCATCCACAACATTTGAAGAAGGTGGAAAGAGATAACGACCAGAATGGAAAAGAGGATTCCATAATCGATGAGGGTCAAGATGATTCACATGATGAAGTGCAGCTAAAAGAAGCGCCATTGAAATGGTTTGCTAACAGATAGTTAGATTTCTTATCCAATTAAGGCCTTGCATGTATTTTGATGTTTCATGAATTTCTTTTCATTTACTCAAAGTATGGTGCATGTTGCATGAAGCAAGATGTTGAAAGTAGAGTTATGTTGACACACTTAAATGCAACAAATATGGAAATTTGTACCTGAGCTCTATTATTTGACTTGAGAGTCAGTTGTTTGAAGAGGCATGTTTTGTCGACTTGTGTTTGGTTGATGGTTTTGTACACCAATATGTAAGAGTACATGGAGATATTCACATGATGTGAATTTTTTTCTTTGAAGGAGAAAAATGATATGTCAGTGAGCTATGTTTCTTGCATGATGTGTTTTCAGTTTGATGGTTTTGTTTGTGACAAGACGTCACAAGATTTTGGGAAGGTCCACTCTTGAGCGAGAGCCTCATGATTACAACCTAATCATGAGAATCGAATGGGAGTGCATCTTTATTTTGAAAAAAAATAGGATTCTGAGCTACCTAGGACTCGAACCATTATTTTTAAATTTGAAATATCATGGTGTGTTGTTTCAATCCCTGAATCCACAATCCTAACATAAATTGTTTTATTATTTTTTTGCAGGATTTAGTTGGTTATATTAAAATTCAGTTGAATTTAAAATTCTTTGCTTAGTGGCATGAACCAAACATATTGTACATATTAAATTCAAGGAATTTCACTCTCCCAATCATTTCTAAATCACCCATATCACCAAGAAAACATGTTTTAAAAGAGCATACTTTGGTATGGGAAAGACCTTCGATTTCAAATATTATAAGAAGGTTTTTGATATGGTTGAGAGAATGTGGAAAATAGAATCCATAAACAAATTATTTTTCAAAAAGTATTACTTTCAAAGTATCAACAAGGAACATGTATAAGGGTGTTCAATGAATTAACGCTATTTATTTAAATTCCATGATGTATATCTTACTCATAATTTTAAAAAATTATTATATAATGATCTAGATTGGATAATTATATTATTTGTCATATATTTGGATGCTTATAGAGTGAAAAAACTTAAAGAATCAACTTGTAGGGTCATTTTAATGGTGGGTGGAGAATTGGGGTCTAAAACCTTTTGGAGTCATTTTGAGGCATTAAATGACATTTCTGGGGGTCAAACGATTATCCCTTGTGTCGAAATATTGCCCATTATTCTACACTTAAATACATATCCAATGTTGCAAGAGAAACATCAAACAAAATCCATTCAAAATTTATGTCTTTAGTAAATTGACCTATCATGTTGACCACCATGGTACAAGAGAATGACATCTTAGCCCCATTACTCATGCATGGCAAGCTAGCTACATGTGGAATTTTAACAAGACTCTAAAAGGTCTAAAATCACAAACCTTGTTAATGGTTGACAAAGTCAAATCTTACATCTAGTTGGCTATCACACTAGGTTAAATACTTGGCCACTAGGAGGAATAAGAGTTCCATTTTGTGTTATTGTATTTTGTTCCATAGTTGAAAATACAACTAGGAGTGTGAAGTTAGAGAGAAAAATGTATGAAGTTAAGTTTTTATAGAAACCTTACACGCTAAAATTCTTAGCTAACTCTAGAGAGATTACCTCTTTCTTTGTACTCACATATTTTCCATACCAGAAAAGAGAGAGTAGAGCATGTTTACATTTTAGTGTTGTTTTTCTCCCATAAGGATTTCCTAGGGAAAAAGTAGTCTAGAGCATCATTACTTTTTAGGGTTGCTTGTCTCCCATATAAGGATTTCCTAGGAAAATAATTGTGTTGATTGTCTAGAGATATTTATGTGTGTTTCATTATGTTCTCTATTTCTTACGTTGTGTTTCATTATGTTTTATATTTCTTACATTTCTTACATTTCACATAAGATATATAAAAGAAGTTGCACATGTTCCTTTTGTGGTTTGAATAATCATAATGTTTATAAATTTTGGAAGAAGATATCCATGCACATTGAAACTTTCTAAATAAATGAGGCAAAAAGTCAAAGGCCCATTGGACAAGGAAAATGATGTTGAAAATAACATGCAATTGTTTATTACTCATTTCCATAAGAAAGGTCACCTTGTGGACAAGTGTTGGACTTTGTATCCAACAAGTCATCCACAACATTTGAAGAAGGTGGAAAGAGATAACGACAAGAATGGAAAAGAGGATTCCATAATAGATGAGGGTCAAGATGATTCACATGATGAAGTGCAGCTAAAAGAAGCGCCATTGAAATGGTTTGCTAACAGATGGTTAGATTTCTTATCCAATTAAGGCCTTGCATGTATTTTGATGTTTCATGAATTTCTTTGCATTTACTCAAATTATGGTGCATGTTGCATGAAGAAAGACGTTGAAAGTAGAGTTATGTTGACACACTTAAATGCAACAAATATGGAAATTTGTACATGAGCTCTATTATTTGACTTGAGAGTCAGTTGTTTGAAGAGGCATGTTTTGTCGACTTGTGTTTGGTTGATGGTTTTGTACACCGATATGTAAGAGTACATGGAGATATTCACATGATGTGAATTTTTTTTTCTTTGAAGGAGAAAAATGATATATCAGTGAGCTATGTTTCTTGCATGATGTGTTTTTAGTTTGATGGTTTTGTTTGTGACAAGACGTCACAAGATTTTGGGAAGGTCCACTCTTGAGCGAGAGCCTCATGATTACAACCTAATCATGAGAATCAAATGGGAGTGCATCCTTATTTTGAAAACAAATGGGATTCTGAGCTACCTAGAACTCGAACCATTATTTTTAAATTTGAAATATCATGGTGTGTTGTTTCAATCCCTGAATCCACAATCCTAACATAAATTGTTTTATTCTTTTTTTGCAGGATTTAGTTGGTTATATTAAAAGTCAGTTGAATTTAAAATTCTTGGCTTAGTGGCATGAAATCTTGACCATTATTCTACACTTAAAGACATATCCAATGGTGCAATAAAAAAATCAAACGAAGTTCATTCAAAATTTATGCCTTTAGTAAGTTGACCTATCATGTTGACCGCCATGGTATGAGATAATGACATTTTAGCCCCATTACTCATGCATGGCAAGCTAGCTACATGTGAAATTTTAACAATACTCTAAAATGTCTAAAATCGCAAACCTCGTTAATGGTTGATAGAGTCAAATCTTACACTTAGTTGGCTATCACACTAGGTTAAATACTTGGCCACTAGGAGGAATAAGAGTTCCATTTTGTGTTATTGTATTTTGTTCCATTGTTGAAAATACAACTAGGACTGTGAAGTTAGAGAGAAAAATGTATGAATTTAAGTTTTTATAGCAACCTTACACGCTAAAAGTCTTAGCTAACTCTAGAGAGATTACCTCTTTCTTTGTACTCACATATTTTCCATACCAGAAAAGAGAGAGTAGAGCATGTTTACATTTTAGTGTTGTTTTTCTCCCATAAGGATTTCCTAGGGAAAAAGGAGTCTAGAGCATCATTACTTTTTAGGGTTGCTTGTCTCCCATATAAGGATTTCATGGGAAAATAATTTTGTTGATTGTCTAGAGATATGTATGTGTGTGTTTCATTATGTTCTCTATTTCTTACGTTGTGTTTCATTATGTTTTATATTTCTTACATTTCTGCCCGAGCCTATTTTTCTTTCCAATCAAGGCTTATAAAATAACATGAGAAGCAACATGAGACTTGGAACAATCATTTTCATTATCTATATGGAAGGCAATAAGGATTACATCCCCTTAATCTTAAGCTTATGTAGTTTGTCAATTTTTATCATATATTTTTTGGTAAGGGTAAATATTTTTTTTATCTATAGTACAAGTCATGAGTTCCCCAATTTTACCTCATGTAAAGCATGATTCTAGGATTACTACAATTTGTACTTGGTTTTTTATTGTGATGATGCCCTGTCTCAATCACTTGGCCATCTCTCAATGGGTAGTTAAATCTTTATAACAATACTTAATTAAAATTTATCTATTTGTATTATGTGAAATTATGTAAAAAATGGTATACTACTTTTCATAAAATTGGGTTGATTTTATCATATATTTCAATGAAAGTTGATTAAATATGTTTTCTTTAAAAGGATCTAACAATTTTGTTAAGGTATGAATTTGCAATTTTGTGTGGCTCTCTATCAACCTTCACTCCCTCGTTTCTAGAAAAAATCTACTTTCTCATTCTTATACCCACTTTCTATTCAAATGCATGAGTTTTGAACTCTCGGTAAATATGTTTTTCCACGCAGGAAAATTATATGTCACATTTTATACTAACTCTAAATATTATTTTGAAGTTTGGATTACTGTTATTCTTTTATATAATTTAACATTCGATATAAGTTTAAATTGAAAGCTACTTAGATGAAATATAGCTTAGATATGGCATTTGCAAATTATTATCTATTTATTGAACTAAAGGACATAATTATTACACATGTTTAATTTACATTCAAATGCTTCTTTGATTTATCTCCTATAGCTTAATGTAATGCTAAATATATAATTTAAGTTGAAGGCCCATGAGATAAATATGACTTCTATGTGACATTTGTATTGAATCATCTATTTGTTGTGTTATATGAACATAATTGGTACGCATATCTAATTTTCATTACTAATATGTCATGCTTATTTAATTTATCTTTTATAGATGATCAGAGCATCCCCTTTTAATCTATCCCTTTTGACTTAGAATATGTGGGCAATACTCATCCGAATATTTTTCTATCATAAAGCAGCGAGTAAAATTGTATTCCATTTGTGTCAATGTTAAGGTTAAGCACATGGATTAAAGTTTTATATAAGATACATTGCCACGGTGTACATTTATATCTAAAGAGTCCAAAACCTCATTCAAGACCATATGTTTTGTTGATGTAGTTTGATTGGTTAGAGATAAAGATAAAATTCTACACTGTAACCTTAAACGATGTGCTAATTATTCATATTGTCTCTGTCAGTATTTTAAAATTCTACACTGTAATATTGGGCCATTTCTGGATGCCTATTGCCCAAAGCAATCTGCCAGTCTTATAAAATTGTAGACTGTAATGTTGAACCATTTCTGGATTGTGGATAACCCTTTCTAGATCGTCAATAACCTGGGCACGAGGCTCTTAACATTCAGCATTTCCAAGAAAAAACAAAACTATTGAATGGTTGGTATTGCAGCAGCAAGGTTGTTAATTGTTACAATATGAGGGTTGTTAATTTCTACGGGTTTTTATTTTGGATAAGGGTCTGTAGCCACAACCTCAAGAAGGATAAAGGTCATAATTTTAACAAATATTTTGAAGGATAAAGATCATAATTTTAACAAATATTTTATATATATATCTTAACATTTTTAGAAACCAAAAAATGTTGTTTACTAATGTACATAGTCTATACAGAAATTGACTCGCATCATTAGGTAGCCCCATATATATATATATATATATATTGTGCTTCATTCATTCATCTTCAACAACTAAAGTATTATTTAATCTATTTAGAATAAATTAATATGGGAGAATTGTAAGATAATACGTAAATTCAGTATTGTTTAATCTATTTAGAATAAATTAATATGGAAGAATTGTAAGATGATACGTAAATTCACGAGTGTAATTTTGGTTAAACGAGTCCATCAGTTTCTCCTTCACCATAAGGTAAATAAAAAAATCATTTTAATATATGGTAAATAAAAAATATTTGAATATAAGAGTTTTGAATTGATTTAAACTTCACATAAAACAAAAGGTAGATGAAAAATATAATAAATCAAATTATTTAAAATAGATTTAAACAATATGAATGTCATCACTGCATATTACTGCAAAAGGTACGACAATTTACATGAATGGGATTCATACAATAAGTCACATATACAGAGAATTAAATGGGAGAGTTGATGGACTTTCTAAGAAGGGGTTGGATCAATCTTTTGGTTTCATAACTGTCAGATTCTACAGGAACAATCGGGAGCTGGATTCTTTCTGACACAATTTATATGCTCCTCAGCAATAGTATCCTGTTTATGTGACATATCGCACTTACCTCTTTCTTCTCTCCAGGTACTATGGTTCTATACTGACCGGGTGTTGTTTGTATTTTCTTTTTGTTTTCATGTGATCTGTTTCTGTCTGCAAGCAAGCCTGCTGAACTTTACATATCCTCTTGGATGGATAAATTTTGCTGCAATCTCACACGATGGACTTGACGGGTCTCACATTGGATGGCATCCACGATGCTCTGTATTGGCTGTGGTAGATGGATATTGGTATCAAGCGAGCCTGATATGATTTCTTACGAGCCTGTGAATCTATTTCACTCCTCATAAAAATGTTGTTATTATTTCGGGGCTTGCTACTGTACTATGCTGGTATTTTTGCTCAACTAACCTGCCTAAGCTCCTACAAGATCCTTTTTGTTTTCCCGACATGACCAGTGGGCTTCTACACATCGGTGGCTGGTCATTGGACTTTATTAGTTTTTTTTGGAAGGAATGGATCATCTGGGCGCCTGATGTCTATTTCTATTACCTCCCTTCACACGATGTATATGCATCATGTATCCGTTTTATGCTTTTGACATATTTGGATCCCTCATATGCTAATAGATGAGGTCCATATTGTAACTAATGCAGTATCCGCACCATTAGATATGGGGATTTTTATCATTATGTCTGGGTTGAGGCATCTATTTATTCTGGATGGGTAAACTAGGTTTTTCTCTCCATTTACGAGTATATGTAATTGTTTCATAGACTGTATTTCCCTTTTAATATATCGGAAACAGTGTTTTTTCTCTTGTGAAAAAAAAAGGAAACCTCATAAATGAGATTCAGATTGAGATTAAGTAGGAAACTTCATATATGAGATTTAGATTGAGATTTAGATTCATACAATAAGTAGGAAACCTCATATATCCCATATCTTAATATCTTAATGACAATAAAGATAAAGATAGTACCTTAGCATTCTCAAGTTAGAAAATCTCATATCCTATATATTTCTCACAATAAAGCTGAAACCTTATGATATTTAAATATATACAATTTCCAATTACTGAAATTTCTTCATTTATCAATGTAATTCAGCATTCGGCATTTTTCGAAAGAGGTGAGAATTTTGGTGACATACCTGAGAAGTTCTACTGGATGTAGAGTAACTTGACGAGCAGGGACGGTAGGAGCACCACGGCGGTCGAGAGCAGCAACAACGGAGCCAGAGCGAAAAAAACGCGCGTACAATGAAAAATGTAAACCATCAACCTTCACGGGTGACTTATTTATAAAAAATAGTTCGGCCGAACTATTTTTTAAAAAAAAAATTGGCCGAACTAATAGTTCGGCGAAACTTTTGATGCCGATTTTCCAATTCTCGGCAAAAATTTGGTTTGCCTGCGCCGTCAGTGTGTCGTCAATCTAAACAGAATCACGAGTTCGACCGAACTTTATAAAAAAGTTTGGCCGAACTATTACAAAGTTTGGCCGAACTTTGTAAAATTTTCGGCCGAACTATTGTTGAAAAATAATTTTGGCCCCCGATTCTCACAAAAGTGTAACCCAGCTTCACGTTTCTGCCCTATACTGAAAGGTGTTTGAGTTTTTGAAATATTTAAATCATCCTTTTTAGTCACTATTTTCACAGCAAATTCAGCTTGTTGGTTTTTATTAGGGACACCAGTTAAAATAGTTCTATTAGGATCACTAGCTGAGTTGCTAGTGCTGCTTTGTTCACCACTAAGTTTGGGATTAGGGTGGTTGTTTTTATTTTTGTTTTTATCAGAACTTTCAGCCACTATTTTATGGTTTTCTACCGTATTTTTAGAAATGCTTTCAGGATTATTCCTAGCAGAAATTTCAGAGGGTTTTCTTCTGGGAGTGTCTTGATTTTTCTTGCTTCTAAGGTCATATTGTTTATGCACTTCCATTATAGCATTTTCAAATCCTTGTTTGTAGTCTTCAGATTCTAGGCTCTCTTCTTCATAAGGTTCAAATATGCCATATTCTTCCTCGATGAGGAAAACAATATCCTCATTGTTTACTCCCATTAAATTTATGTGGTTTTCCTCTGTTTCTTCAATCACTCCCTCATCTTCATTAGCATAGTTATCTTGGAAAGGAGGTCTGATTTGCTGATCATGACCTCTTTGTCTAATTTAAGGGGGATTCCTCCTAAAGTTTTGGTTTTGGTTCTGATTTTGATTTCTGTTTTGAGGAGCTATTTGGTTCTCTCTAGGATAAGCTCTCCCATTCATGTATATTCTCTCCATCATCCACTCCATTTTCCTAACTAGGCTGTCAATTTTAGCATCAGGTGTGGAGGATCCAGCTTCATATTTTAGGTAACCTTTATCTCTGTTTTCAATCTAGCCCTTCTGGCATTTAGGTTAGCTTCTACACTTATTGCTCCTCTTTGCATGTCCTCTAAGGTTAGGTAATCTCCTTCTCTTAATTGATAAAACCTGTCTGGGTCAAATCCTTCAGGAAATTTCACTAAGGCTAGGCCTTGTGGGGGTTTCATGTGTGGAGGGAGTGCATTGTAAGCAATATTGAATCTAGTGCAATAGTCTTGGACACTCTCTCCAACATTTCTTTTAAGGTCATGTTGAAGCCTCGAAAATCGCTGCTACAACATTGGGGGATAACCACCCGGTCGGGACCTTAAGACAGCTCCTTTTCCGTTTGGTATGGTGGCTCCGACTGGTTTCACTAGGTCCAGTTACCTTCTCCCTATTTTCTATTGGTTTATAATGTATCTTTAACTACCAATAGACAGGGATATCAGATCACTTCTTCTTGCTGATCAGGCAAGAGAATGACCCTTAAGCTAATTTGGGTTCAGCCAAGCCACAACTAAAATTTTGCCTCTTTAAGGAGAGGACTTAAAAGAATGTAGAATTTACTCTAAATGCAAGCTTATTCTATGATGCAAGCAAAAGAAACTAATCTAAATCCTATCTCAATCAGGTAGATGAAAATCTAACCCAACTAAGAGCAAGATAATTAATTGATGAGAATTAAAATATGTTTGGCTTTTAATTAATGTCAAACTAACGAAGAAATTCAATTAGCTCACATTTGTGAGTACCAAAACACATTCTGTTGAGACCATTTGACTAAAATAATAAATCAACAACACTCTGGAAGAAATTCACAAAAATGATATCGATTATCATATCAGTCAAACTAATAATTAAACAATAACATATGGAAGAAATTCACAACACATTACTATTCAATAAATCAGTGTTATAAGATAAATTTCTGAGTAATGGTTACTCAGAAATCAGAGTTTAATTCATAAGAGCAGAGATACATAACAATTTGAGACAAATTATCCATATCAACAGAAATGCCAAAACATGAATAAAATGAAACAACAATTTTATTAACATAAAAATGAAACTGGTATTTGATAGAGAAATGCCAAAAATACCAGTTAATTGAATCTGCTTCTCTGATCCTGGTCTCTAACAGTACTTTACATTACTTGAATTTCTGCTTTCAAGACTAGAGCTGCAGAAATGCAAACTCTGCCCATCATGCATAATAAAAGACATAAAGCATAAAACCTCAATAATGTTCAGATCTGAAACTTTCTCTCCTCCCCATCTACAATTCTAAATTCCTATTACAGAAATGCTTCTAGAAGTCTGGAATTGCAGAGGAGAGCCGCCCCTTTTACATTTTGCAATCTGCAATTTATAATCTTCCCAAAACTATTTTTAGAAGAGAGTTTGTTTAAAGAAAAATCTGCCCAATCCAACTTTAATTGTTCAAAAATTCCAATATTTAATTGTTGGAGTCTTCTCATTGATTGAAATCTTTTTCCTCAATATCTCTTCTACTGTTTTTCCTACAAAAAGAAATTAAAAATCATTTAAGAAGAAAAAATAAAATCCAAATATTATTTCTATCATTAAAACAAATCCAATCAAATTCTATTTAAATAAATAAAAATGAAATTTGAGCTTCTTATTGATACTCATAATGATTTTAATTAATCCAGGATATTATTGATGCATGAATCTGCAATTAGAAGAGGCTGGACAAATGAAAATGAAGAAAACAAAACTCAGAAAATTGATTTTATTTTTAAAAATTCGGAGCTTGATTTTCTGCCTGATTTTTGACCCAATAAATGATCAAATCTGTTATTGAAACCTCCTCAGAAATTTTCTCCTTGATTTTCTCTTTCCAATGAGCCGTCATGGGCCTCATTTGGCCAAGTAAAACTCAATTTATGAGCTTCCAAAGTTGATAAGTCAAATCTGATATAATTCTGGAAATTCAGTTGCTCCTCGTGACTCAATCGGATCGGAAGTTTTGAACATTGACTCAATCGCATCGGAAGATTTAAACATTGACCTCATCGCATCGCATAAGTTCAATGTGATTCAATCGGATCGGAAGTAATGAACTCAATCGCATCGGATGAAACTAATGAGCCTCAATCGCATCGGGAAAAATCATTGCATCGGGGTTTTTAAAAGGATGTTCGCATGAATATTTCCGATGCGATGTGTTTTATGCAAAAATTTAATTTAATTTTTTGTTTTTTTATATATTTGTTTTTAATATAAAATTTTAATTAAATTAAATTAATTATATTTAATATAATAATTAATTTAATTAATTCAAAATTTTATGTTAAAAATTAATTTTGTTTTTTGATCTTATTTTAGAGATGTTAAATTAGACTACGAATTTATCTAAAATGATGATTTACCTAAAACAACCATTTTGACATTTTGGATTTTTTCGAGATTAGAAATTTATTTGAAAATTGGAAAATTGGAATAAATGACTGAAATCCCGATGCTTTATGATTTGGCTGTATAAGTAAAAATAAAAATTGTTAGTAATAATTAATCTAGAGGTTAATATTTAAACTAAATGCATTATTAAAATCCGCAATTTTTTAACCCAGGTGACATAATTGATTAGACTTCAAAGGAGTGCTATTTACAAACCGGTTGACCAAATGAGACGAAACAAGCGTCAACAGGAAGCTTATAAAAAAATGATTTCAACCAAGCAATCAAAACAAGAATCTAAAGAAAATGAAAAATTAACAAAATCCTAAGATAATTGACTTAATAAAATCATAAAAGGTGTTTAGATAAAAATTTATAGAAAGGGTCCCCATTATTTGATGTGAACAAGTTAAAAATGGGGGGTTGTTGTACCGTACAACAATTGGCGATTCACTGGAAGAAACAGTTATCTCTGTTTGATAAAAATGAAATTTTCCTAAAATTAAAGTAAAAATAATTAAAGAAGAGAAAATTATTTTTGGAATGTTTGACTAGGTTCATTAATTTGAATAAAAGCAACAATCATCTTATTGTAATTTTCTTGAAATTCCTCATAAATTAAAATATCTCATAACTCTATATCAGTCCTTAATTAGTTCTAGAGATAAAGCAGGGGTCACTTTACAGCCGAGCTTTTAAAGTGTACTCATTTGTCACAGGTAGAGCCACTGCTGCCAGCAAACATCTATAGTCTCGACAGGGTTACCTTTTAATCATCAATGATTCGGAATCCTATCTATTTAAGAATTATTGACCTAGAGATAAATCCATTTATATATGCTTATTTTTTTTTTATTCTTAAAAGCCATTGTCCTGGTTTGGTAGCCAGATAGTTGACAATGCCATTCACTGGTTATAATTGGACTGAACAAGCTGGCTCGTGATGAGACCCCTTGTCTTACAATTGTTTGAAATTATAAGCCATTACCCTGGTTTGTTTAGCAGTGTTGGTAATGTCAGCCTATTTTTCCCCTATGATCATGGTAATCAGGCTCGTGATGAGACCTCTTATCTTTTAAGTTATAAATATATTTTTGGATTACACTCTAGAAAAATAAAACTCTTTTTAAATAGGGAGAATCATTAACTCCTTAAGAGTTCAGAATGACAATTTCAGAGTTAAAAGTGCTTTGTTGTAAAGTGTCTTTTCTTGGTTAAAAATAACTTTTCTTGACTGATAATAGAATCTTGAAAGATCTTAATAAAGTATTGAAATCTCAAAATAATTACAATTTTGATGAAAAAGAAATTTCTCAGATTTCACGATACTTCGTCAAATTTTCTTGTTTTGTAATCTCTTCCTTAAGTATGTCTACCTTTATAATAAGAAAAACAAATTTTGCTAAGAGATTTTAAGAAAAAGCTAATAGGAGACTATTAACAATTTTTCCTATGTATGCCAACCATTGTTAAGTAATAAAAAGCCTTCCATATAAAACATAACAAAGTTACCAAAATCAAAATTGAAAACCAAAGGAAAAGAATTCTTAAACTAAAGTGAGAAAATAAATCAGCAAACAAAATTAAAATGAAGCAAAAAAGTGGAAAAGAAAAAATCCAAGCTTTTGAAATACAAACTCTAACAAAAAAATGTTTATACCAATGTCTCAACAACATGAAGTAAAATAAAATAATCATGTAATCATTTCTTCTTATGTCGAGATCCATAAAACTTATACCTTGCAAGGTTGTAAATGCTTTAGGTTTCAGATAGCAGTGATGATAAAATTCAGCCACAATGAAAAATTTTTGTTTGATGTCAATCTTGTCGTTTTCAAAGCATTATCTTAATCATTTTCTAATAAAAGAAATGCTTTAAAGAAATATATTAAAGGTTCAGAAACTTCCTAGTGTAGTTGTTTCAATGAAGACTATCGTTGCTTCTTGAAAATAAAACCAGGAAAAGAGCATAGGGCTTCCAAAATATGATTTGGCAGATGTTTGAAAGATTTTATGATGAGCTGCAAAACAGATTCAAATATCAACATAATTTTGAAAAACAAAACTGAAACTAAAGTAATGAAATGGAAATTAATAAAAGTGGGTACATGAATCTTACCATTGGATGATTGCATTTGATCTTACCTGAAGGTATCAATTTCTCCAATACTAGCTGACTTCTTCTTGTAGTTTGACATTAAAAATATGAAGAAGGCAAACTAACCAAAATTCTATAACCCAAAATCATTATTTATTTTATTTTATTTAAAGCAAGCAGTAAGATGTAAAAACGAAATGCTTTGTGTTCAAGGGAATTGAAATTAAAACAATCGTGATAGCAGTGATGTGATTTTTATAATAATTGGTGATGAACGAAGAACGATAAGCGATGAACAATCGGAAATTAGTGAAAATCGATGAGCAATGAGCATTTGGAGATTAATAAAAAGCGATAGCGATAAGCAATTGGTGATGAATTATTGCATCACAATTTTTAAAATGAGCACACAAGGATGTATTCAATTTTCCTCCCGATTTGCGATTTGCGATTAGACTTGTTGCATCGGAGGTCTTTCAAAATTAGTCCTTGACTAATTTAATAATTTGCGATTGCGATTTGAACTTCATCGCATCGGAGTTTTTGCAAATGGATATATCAAAATGAGGTTTCTCCGATTTGCAATTGTCGATTGGGTTGATCGCATCGGAACTTTTGAAATGAACGAATCAACTGTCATAGGACTCTGCCGAAATGCGATTGCGATTAGACTTCATCGCATCGGAACTTTTTAAAAGTTGACCTTTTAATCAATTGTGATATGAACCAATTGTGGTATGACTTTACCAATTCGTGATTGCGATTAAGTTTTTATCGCATTGGAGTTTTTTGAATGGAAGAATTAACCTTATGCCTAATGCGATATGTGCGTTTGTTATCCATTTCATTGCATCAGAACTTTTGTAATAAAAAACAAACCTTTCAATTTATTCCAATGCGATATGTGATTTGATATTTTATGAAAAATTGAATGATGTAACACGTCAGAGATTTTGCATCGGAAATATGAAAATCAAGTTGGAGAATTTCTGATATGAATCTTGCGATACTCTTTTTAATTTCAATTGGATTTTTTAAATGAATGAAAGCAAAGTTAAAGAATGCTGAAATTCTAATGAATCATAAAATAAAATTTCCCTGAACCTGGTGCAAATTTGAAATGGGTTTACTGCTTACTTTATGTTTTGAAAAGAAATAAAGACCTGCAAATAAAACAGAACACAAATCAAAAATAAACTAAGAATAAAAAATGAACTAATAATGGATGAGAATAAAGTTGTAAATGCGTACCTGAAAGGAATTTGTGTGTAAATTTTACCTCATAAATCTTCAAATTCTTCCTTTGATTAAAATCATCTCATTATTTATTTTAAATCTAAGTGTGCAATCAGCCTGAATGAAATCAATCATTCATGTTCATAAAACATAAAATTTAACAGAAATAAATATAAAAATAGACTCTCCTTTTGAATTGAAACAACAATTTATTATCTCTGCTTATTCTGAATAACTTGAGAAGAATCCGTATTGTTATTGTGACTGTTCAATAATGTCTTTAGTGAATGAATATATTGCAGCATCAAATAATAAACTAAAGATTAGAATGGGATAAAGCCACTAATTGTAGAAAAATATCAAAACAGATTTGAATGTATGCACTCAGCAAAATTGACATCCTTAAGGTCAGCTTTAGCAAATTCCGAGGAAGATAATATGAACTTCATATGATTATCGTGAAAGGTGAGACTGACTACTAATGATTGAGTCAGAATTAAGCTTATCATAGACAATCATACATTTCATGGGATAATGAGATCATGAAGCTCTTACATCTTCAACCTTTATTATATAAATTCCAAAAGAAAATCTTAGAAGGAAATCTCGAAATGAAGAAAAGTGGCTTTGAGGCAATCAATGCCAAGTGCAACCTCAATTGAATTTAATCAAAACATTATTCAAAATAAGCAGAGTAGAGGTATTAAGAAATTTAAAAAAGGAAAGCAAGAATTAAAACTTTCTGATAAGGAGAAAATGTTTCAGTGAACATGCATGAGAAGGTTGATTGCTTTGTTTTATTTTTTAATCTACAAAACTGTTAAAACAAATTAACTATACAAAACAAACAAACTAAATTAATTCTACTCCTATTCTAACCATATACATGAAAATGACTAGGTATAGTCATATTTTCAGTGTAGCCATTTTTTCATTTTAATTGCTGCATGTATGTACAGTTCAAATGTTAGTAATAAAAATACAAATCTAACTAAACTGAGGAAAATGAATCTGAAATCAGAATGTACAGTTATTGTTAGCAACTTAATTAAAATCTCTTTCTCTTGAAATTTCCTTTCTAATTGGATATTAATTGGATCATAGAAATCTGGATGGATTTCTATTAAAAATTGGAAAATGTTCAAAGGAAGAGATAACAGGCCAAATTGTGAAGATGAGCTTTTAAATTCAAAGGCCTGGAAAGAATTGTTATTATTATGTACAAATGGAAAATTATTAATTGAATTGAATTGCTGGCCAGATTGCAAAAATACATTCTCTTGTCGACATTGCCTTTGAAAAAATAGAAGCTTTTGATGAAACATTAGCATTGATTGAAATTGAAATATTAATATCTTTTGATGCTCATGATTATAATATGAAACTTCAATTTCCCAATCGGGCAATGCATCAATTGAGTGTTTGATAGTAAGTTGTTCAATATGCCAGCGAAAAGTGTGAAAATTTTGCAAAATAAAATCAAAAAATAAATCTAAATTTAAACAAAATAACTGTGAAAGAAAAACTAAAATGAAATCACTATTTTTACAACTAATGTTACAACACAATTGGGATCGTTTTGAAATAATTTCATTTTCTCAAGGATTGGCCAGAATTATGGAATTTGAGTAATTTTGAATTCCAACTTGTGAATTAGAAAATGAATTATGATTATGAGTAGGAATGAGAGCTTGATCACGATACGAATAATAAATTGGAAAGTTTTCTCGAATAATGAAATCATGAAGATAATTTGCTGCTCTAAAATGAGGATTGGTTGGGATAATTTCTAAATTGAAGCGTTCTTCATTCTCAGATGTTATTTGAATTTTATCATGGGGATTCTTTTGAGAAAAATTGAAATCAACATCCTCAATATCAGAGTAATCATCATAAATGACCTCACAAGATTCTCTAGAATTCCCTTCAATCTCATCCAATATATCCAAACAAGGAGGAACAAGAATTTCATGTTCATTAATGGCAAAAGAATGATCGTTAATTTCTTCTCTATCTTGATAAAAACTTGATAGTAATTCATTTAGATCGGCCTCTGTATTTTCTGAAATATCATTAATATCAAGAGGGGAAAAATTACCATCATTAAAAATATCAGGATAAAGGGAAAAATGTGAACCTGAAACAATGCATTTAAAATTGTCTCTGTTTGAGAACTCTTGTGCATTATGCTCATTGTAAATTTCAGATTCTAAATCATTCCTTTGTATGCTCATGCTTTCTTGAAGAAGGCTGCTTTGCTGCTGTGATTTCGGCATTTGCTCATCATGGAGAAATTCAGAAATTTGTACAGCAGTTTGTATTTTATTATTTACTTTGATTGCTGCTTGTACTTGTTGATTTGCGATCTGATTTTCTGAATTGACCGCAGAGTAATTTTCAGATTCCAAAGCAGTTCTTTCTTCAAAATTGCTGTTGTTGTCTTCTTGCATTTGATTAGAAATATTTTCTAACCTTTGTGAAACCACTTCATCACAATTTATTTGCACATCCAAATTGGGATTCTCATTTATATTGTAATGGGATGGAACAAAGCTTGAATTAATTTCATATGGATTGGGAATGGGTGGAAGAGAACAAATATATTCAAACCAATCTAATGATTCTTCTTCCGTAGGTTTATCTTCATCTTTAAATCTTAAGCAATTTAAATGAAATCGAATATTAAAATCATTAACAGACTCATTTTCAAACCTTCGTAAATATTCAATTTCTTCACATACCTGTTCATAATCATAGCCATCAAATTTACAAATGAAAATTGTAACAAATTGATCCCAGCTGTGGATTGAAGCAACTGGAAGAGTTCTACACCAGCTTCTGGCTTTTGCCGCAAATGTGAGAGTAAAAATTCTGCATAAAATGCCTTCATCAATCCCTTGAAAATCATAATTTGAAACATTTTGAATAAATTGAAGGACATGATTAAAGGCAGAAGAATTTTTTTTACCATTGAATTTTACCTGAGACAAGAGTCTTACCACTTCGGGTGGAGTATTGGAAGATGCACGTCCATGGATACAACTCCAAATTGGAAGTTTAAGAGGAGCCATCGTGATTAAATAAAATGTCAAAATTAAAAAAAAAAACTCCAACAGACAACAAGTTTCAGGCCCTCCTTCTAGCGCCAAAAATGTTGAAGCCTCGAAAATCGCTGCAACAACATTGGGGGATAACCACTCGGTCCGGACCTTAAAGCAGCTCCTTTTCCGTTTGGTGTGGTGGCTCCGACTGGTTTAACTAGGTCCAGTTACCTTCTCCCTATTTTCTATTGGTTTATAATGTATCTTTAACTACCAATAGACAGGGATATCAGATCACTTCTTCTTGCTGATCAGGCAAGAGAATGACCCTTAAGCTGATTTGGGTTCAGCCAAGCCACAACTAAAATTTTTCCTCTTTAAGGAGAGGACTTAAAAGAATGTAGAATTTACTCTAAATGCAAGCTTATTCTATGATGCAAGCAAAAGAAACTAATCTAAATCCTATCTCAATCAGGTAGATGAAAATCTAACCCAACTAAGAGCAAGATAATTAAGTGATGAGAATTAAAATATGTCTGGCTTTTAATTAATGTCAAACTAATGAAGAAATTCAATTAGTTCACATTTGTGAGTACCAAAACACATTCTATTGAGACCATTCGACTAAAATAATAAATCAACAACACTCTGGAAGAAATTCACAAAAATGATATCGATTATCATATCAGTCAAACTAATAATTAAACAATAACATGTGGAAGAAATTCACAACACATTACTATTTAATAAATCAGTGTTATAAGACAGATTTCTGAGTAATGGTTACTCAGAAATCAGAGTTTAATTCATAAGAGCGGAGATACTTAACAATTTGAGACAAATTATCCATATCAACAGAAATGTCAAAACATGAATAAAATGAAACAACAATTTTATTAACATAAAAATGAAACTGGTATTTGATACAGAAATGCCAAAAATACCAGTTAATTGAATCTGCTTCTCTGATCCTGGTCTCTAACAGTACTTTACATTACTTGAATTTATGCTTTCAAGACTAGAGCTGCAGAAATGCAAACTCTGCCCATCATGCATAATAAAAGACATAAAGCATAAACCCTCAATAATGTTCAGATCTGAAACTTTCTCTCCTCCCCATCTACAATTCTAAATTCCTATAACAGAAATGCTTTTAGAAGTCTGGAATTGCAGAGGAGAGCAGCCCCTATTTACATTTTGCAATCTGCAATTTATAATCTTCCCAAAACTATTTTTAGAAGAGAGTTTGTTTGAAGAAAAATCTGCCCAATCCAACTTTAATTGTTCAAAAATTCAAATATTTAATTGTTGGAGTCTTCTCATTGATTGAAATCTTTTTCCTCAATATCTCTTCTACTGTTTTTCCTGCAAAAAGAAATTAAAAATCATTTAAGAAGCAAAAATAAAATCCAAATATTATTTCTATCATTAAAACAAATCCAATCAAATTCTATTTAAATAAATAAAAAATGAAATTTGAGCTTCTTATTGATACTCATAATGATTTTAATTAATCAAGGATATTATTGATGCATGAATCTGCAATTAGAAGAGGCTGGACAAATGAAAATGAAGAAAACAAAACTCAGAAAATTGATTTTATTTTTAGAAATTCGGAGCTTGATTTTCTGCCTGATTTTTGACCCAATAAATGATCAAATCTGTTATTGAAACCTCCTCAGAAATTTTCTCCTTGATTTTCTCTTTCCAATGAGCCGTCCTGGGCCTCATTTGGCCAAGTAAAACTCAATTTATGAGCCTCCAAAGTTGATAAGTCAAATCGATATTTTAAAATTCGATTGCTCCTCGTGACTCAATCGGATCGGAAGTTTTGAACATTGACTCAATCGCATCGCAACATTTAAGCAGTGACCTCATGTGTATCAAAAGTTCGAAATGTGATTCAATCGGATCGGAAGTAATGAACTCAATCGCATCGGATGAAACCTGTAGGCCTCAATGTCCTTGGGAAAAATCATTGCATCGGGGTTTTTAAAAGGATTTTCGCATGAATATTTCCGATGCGATGTGTTTTATGCAAAAATTTAATTTAATTTTTTGTTTTTTATATATTTGTTTTTAATATAAAATTTTAATTAAATTAAATTAATTATATTTAATATAATAATTAATTTAATTAATTCAAAATTTTATGTTAAAAATTATTTTTTTTGTTTTTTGATCTTATTTTAGAGATTTTAAATTAGACTACGAATTTATCTAAAATGATGATTTACCTAAAACAACCATTTTGACATTTTGGATTTTTTTCGAGATTAGAAATTTATTTAAAAATTGGAATAAATGACTGAAATCCCGATGCTTGGCTGTATAAAAATAAAAATTGTTAGTAATAATTAATCTAGGGGTTAATATTTAAACTAAATGCATTATTAAAATCCGCAATTTTTTAACCCAGGTGACATAATTGATTAGACTTCAAAGGAGTGCTATTTACAAACCGATTGACCAAATGAGACGAAACAAGCATCAACAGGAAGCTTATAAAAAAAACGATTTCAACCAAGCAATCAAAACAAGAATCTAAAGAAAATGAAAAATTAACAAAATCCTAAGATAATTGACTTAATAAAATCATAAAAGGTGTTTAGATAAAAAATTTATAGAAAGGGTCCCCATTATTTGATGTGAACAAGTTAAAAATGGGGGGTTGTTGTACCGTACAACAGGTCATTATATTTTGATATGCTTTGAAGAGGATTTCTCTTTACTTCCCATTTGTTTAAGAATAATTGATGAAAAGCAGGGAGGTCATTTATATTTTTAGGGGATAAGCCTTTGAACCATTTTCTTGCTTCTCCCCTTAAGCTTTGAGAAAACATTCTAAGTTTAACAGTCTCATCATCTATTTCTTGTTTGTCAAAGTAGTCATTCATTTTGTCCCCATGTTGTTGAGAATTAGTAGAACTACTAGCACCATATAGAGGAATATTGGATTGATAATCTTGTGGTAAAACAACTGAAGGTAAAGGAAGGAATAAGGGAGGATACCATCTTTCCATGATATGAGGTTTTGGAAACAGTGGAGGCTTAACAAGTGGAGGGTTTACAAAAGGAGGTATAGGGTGAAATGGAGGAAGGTGAATCGTGGGGGATGAAGTTAGTACAACAGAAGTCTGTTGTAAGGTGGAGGGTCGTAAAACTATCTGGGTTATCCAACTCTGAGATCTACTCCTAGACAAGATTTGTTCTAGGGGTGAGTTAGAGGGGAGATTCTGCAAGTCTTTGAGGTTTTCAGGTAGGGAACTTGCTTTGTGGATTGGTCTGCTAACAGATGAATCTTTATATCTAGGAGAATTCCTAAGAATTATTTTAGGATTTTCAACTATTACAGGTGGATTTGGGTCAGGATAGGATCTAGTATGAATTTTTCTAAAAGACAAAACTTTGAACCCAATAAATCAGGAGGGCTAGGAGGTATAATAATGTTAAGATACAAACCAAAATTTGAAATAAATACTTAATCCATAAAGTATTCTTAACTGGGTATTCTTGATGTTTTGATGATAATATAATTTTCCCAGTAGAGTCGATGGAAAACTAGTGGTGTCAGCAGGCCTACTGAAAACCAGTGGAGTCACCAGGTGGAGGATTTTTAATTGTTTTATGGTTGACTGTTGTCCACCATCAAAAATCAGAAACCATTCTTGGCTAACACTTGATTCATCTAAGTTTGAAATGAGGTTTTCTAAGTTTTGAGGTTGTTTTTCATTTTATTACTTAGTAGTCCCCAATACGGTCGCCACAATGTTGACTCCATATAATTTGCAAGATTGGCAAGAAAAAATACTACAGGGGCCACATTAGAACCACTTTGGAATCCTAGGACCTAGCCTTCTTGGATTCAGAGAGGAATCTCTCTATTTATGGTTTTTCAAATGATATATCTCTTTATGCTCTTGTTTTTATGATATTAGGCTAGTTATGAATTTATAAGGACTTGAGTGTTTTGGTTGAATTAATTGATAGATTAATATATCTATGGTGTGATTGGTTGAAGAGATGTTTCAACTGAAAAGATAGACTATGAGAAAACATTGATCCATTGGGCTATGGAGTCATAAAAGGTTTTAATTGTTCATCAACTCTACATGGGTTTTCATAGGGCGAGCTAACTATATCAAGTGGATCTCTTTGATTAGATTGTGATATGAAAAAATAATAAGTTGTGAAGGCAGCAAAGCTATAGTCAGTTAAGAATATTTTAGCTCTACTTAGACAAGAAAATCATTTTAAGGTAACTGTTTGAGACAAACCAAAGGACTAGACATAGCATAGACTTCTTTGGCCAGAGTTTAATAAGCAAACCTTTAAGGAAACAATCCATCAATCCTAAGACTACTTTCAGAGAAAATAAAACATTTAAGATAACAATGAGAGCATCTAAAGAGAAAACATAAGCCTATCTTCTTTAACTCAACACTCAAAAGGATCTTCAAAGCAACATTTTGAGGCAGACCAAAGGACAGGGCATACCATAGACTTCCCTGGTTTAGAATCTATGAGGTATAGTTCAAATAAAGGGCTTAAAAACAATATCTGAAACCGTACCAAAGGACAGGGCTTACCATAAAATTCTTTGGTTTCACTCTATTGAATAATTTCTAAGACAACAAGCAAGATGGAAATGGAGGGAAATTAAGAATCCTCTAATCATACATTGCAGAAAAAAATGTAAAGATAAATAATGGAGATAGAGATAGGGTGTAAAGACAACATATCCTACTCTAAAACTTCTATTTTTTTATCAGAGAAATGTGGATAGAATGGAAAACATAAGAAAAACAGTGAAAAATGAGGAAACCTTCACCATTAGCATAGCTCAAGGATCCTATGAACGTGCTTGTATTATTGATGATCAAACCAGTTACATTACTCCATGTACAAAAGCTCTTTGCAACTCAGAGATTTCTCAAATCCATCATAGCAATCCTCAGCTAGCTTAGCAGCAAAAATTAGTCAAATAACCACCAATTAACCAACACTAAAAATGAAACTCATATGCAGTATTTATCTGCAAAAATGAGGAGGTGGTGCTAAGCTAGGGTTTGGAATTTCATTTATTACAGAGAATGATTTTTGACCTTCGAGACCATGCAAGGTCCAAGGCAAAAATATATGAAGGTGTTTCTCTGAAATAATAACTCCTAACTTAACTTCTAAGTTAATTCCTATGAAATGTTTGACTTTAAGGCTTTTTGCAATAACTTTACAATAACTACTAGTAGATGAAAAATATCTCTGGCTATTTGTAATAACTTTTTGATTTTTTATTGAAATAAAACATTCTATAGGTGGAAAAATATCCTCTAATGAAGTAATTTTTGTAAGCTTTATTCATTCAAATGTGTTTCTCAGCTAATCTACCTCTGTTTTATCTTTAAACTCTGTATTAGGCCTTTAAACTCCGATTTATCCTTTATCTGCCTGTTTCACTGTCTTTTTCACTTATTCTACCTTTATCTTTGTTTAATTCATTAATCCTTTGATTAACCTTTATTCCTTTCCTATGTCTGTCTTCATTATCTTTAATCTCTACTTTTGTGGCTAATATTCATGATTTGTCTTTGCCCTGTGTTTAGCCTTTTAATCCTTCTAACCTTTGTCACAATCATTTAATTGTTTTGTTTCTTCAATGTGTCTTGTCTCTTTGTTTTACTGGTGCAGGGATGCATTCTTTCATTGGTGGAGAGTTAAATAATCATTGATGATCATGTTTGATCAATGATTAAGTTTAATATAGGGCCTCTAGTCCCTTTTAATGGAATAAATCCTCTAGATCGTCACCTAGAGCATTCATCCAATTGATTTTGGACCTTCATAATGCATTTCATGCATCTCTGCCATTAAACCTACACACAAAAACAAACAATTAGTTTTTAAAACCTGTGGGGAGGTTTTACTGCGTTTTTTGGGGTTTTCAGGCTTTCAGAGGGCAGAGAACAATGTTCTAGGGTTGGTTCCATAGGCAAAACCAACAGGTATTTGGAACAGAGATGGGGGTATCTGAATTTTAGCATGGAGGGATAAGTGGTTTTCAAAAATCAGGAGGCGGTTTTCACACGGCGGAGGAGGCAGTAATAGTTTTTTGGGTAGGGATGCGATACAATTCAATAACTGCCACGTGGCAGGAAAAACCACCCATTTATTAATGTTTAAAAACATTAATCTCAGTGCTATATGATATGCAATATGCTGTGTGGGTCGTCAGATATTGAGGGTAGAGATCAACGGTGTGGAGAGGTTTAAGATGGGGCCCGATGGAATACGACATGGCAGAGTATTATTGGAGTGCAAGTTTTGAGGAAAAGTGTGGCCCAAGGTCTCTATAAACCAAGTGGATGAGCTTGTTTATAAAGTGGAAAGAAAGGGTTTATAAGGGGGTTTAAAATAATATGCGATGGCTATGAAAATAGGCAGGGTTAGGGTCATGTGAGTCTGAGGGAGTTAAGGTTTAGGGTTTGGGGGCTTAAAACCTTAAAGAGTCGGGTTTATACATTTAAAAACATAGTCTAATATGTATAAAAAGAAAAATGACCTGGAAGTCAAATTTTAGACATAAAACAATGTAAAAAGAATTTTTTACATTGTTTTATTGTATATAAGAAAAAAATGATGAAGGGAGGGTTATTTATGAAGGGTTTTGATGGGAAAAATGGGTTTTTAGTGGGGGAATGAGTGAATGAGAGTGTGGGTAGGGAAGGAGAGTGAAAATAAGATAAACCAGCCCATGGTGAGTCTTTTTAGAGTAGCAAGGTGTTTTTAGGAAGGGAAAAGATGAAAAATAGTGAAATAGGTTTATTGAGGATAATGAAGGTAGTGAGATTTCTAAATATAGTTGACAGGAAGATAATGCTATCTTTAGCTGCTTGCAGAAAATACATATTCATCTAGTGAATTTTGTAAAATACAGGAGCATAACACCTCTTATCAGCAAAGTGTCCACCACAAGGTTCATCGTGTCATGCCTTCATAATTCTAGGTATTTCATCTTCTTGAACACATCTTCTGATGATGAGATCTAGATCTGTTTTATACAATTCTTCATTAACCTATGAGTATAATGCACTTGTTTGAATTATTTTTCTCTTTTATATAGGAAACAAGTATGCTGGTAATTTTCCTATAGCTAGATAGTTATCAATGTAAGCAAGCCATGGAGATTTAGTAGATATTGCAAAGTGATATTCATCGGTAAATTTATCCTCTACTGGAGTATCATTATTGTTGTTTTGAATTCTAGACAGGAAATCATCAACAATATTTTGTTTTTTAGGTCTGTCTAGAATGGTAATGTTAAATTCTTGCAGGAGTAATAACCATCTTGTGATTCTGCCATTAGTGATAGATTTATTCATTAAATACCTAATTGCAGAATGATCTGTGTGAATAAAGGTTTCATAGCCAGTGATGTAGTGTCTAAACTTGTTAATAACATGGACAACAACTACAAACTCTTTTTCAGTTACAGTGTAATTTAACTCAGCAGGAGTCAAATTTTTACTTGTGTAATAGATGGCATAGAGAATAAAATATTTTTGTCCTAATACAACTCCCAGATTTTTATCTAAAGCATCTCTTGAAATATGAAAAGGTATTTTCCAATTTGGTCCTCTTAAGATGGGTGCTTCAGATATTTTTTTCTTTTAAAGTTTCAAATGCCGATTGGCAATGAGGATTCCAACTAAATTCACAATCTTTGGTTAGAAATTTGAAGAGTGTGGATGAAATTTTTGTGAAGTTTTTTATAAATATTCTATAGTATCATGTAAAATCTAGAAAACTTCTGACATCATCTTGCAATTTGGAATTGATAATTTGGAGATGAATTCAACTTTGGATGAGTCTACTTTAATTCCATCCCCTGAAATGTGACATCCAAAAACAATTCCTTCAGTAAACATCATAAAGCACTTTTCATAACTTAGTGAAATATTTTCTTCTTTTCATATTTTAAGAACCTTTTCCAAATTTTCAAGAACCTCTTCAAAATAATTTCCATAAGCTGTAAAATCATCCATATATACTTCCACACAATCATGTATTAGATCATATATACTTCCTCTTTAGAATGTTGGAGGTGCATTGCACAATCCAAAAGGAAGTACTCGGTAAGCATAGGTTCCCCATGGACAGGTGAATGTGGTTTTATCTTGGTCTTTAAGTGATACTTAAATTTGATTGAAACTACTAAAACCATCCAAGAATGAGAAATAATTCTTTCCTACTAAGGTATCTAATACTTGATCTATGAAAGTCAATGGGAAATGATCTTTTAGAGTAGCCTTATTCAATTCTCGATAATCAATGCATACCCTCCATTTACCATTTTTTTTAGGTACAATCACCAAGGAAGAAACCCACTGACTGTTTGAAATTGGATAAATGAAGTTTACATTTAGCAATTTTTGCAATTCTTCTTTCACAATTTCCCTAAGATTTGGATTTATCCTTCTTTGAGGTTGTCTGATAGGCCTAGAGTTTTCCTCAATGTATATATGATGCATTTAATTCTTACGATTAATTCCCTTCATGTTATTTTACTCCCATGCATATGTAGAGGATTGTCTTTGCAATGTTTTGATTAACTATTCTTGTTGGAATTTCTCCAAGTTTTTATTTATGTTTATGGATTTCCCTGGAAAGATTTCAAACACAGAGTTACCAAATTCTTCCATATTAGAATATAAAGGCATATGTCTAGATGAAAAGTATTTAATATTTCATTGTTCTTGAAAAATATGATCATCTTTAGGTTGTGAAGATGTTTTAAAATTTTCTATTGAATTTAAAATTTGACTTTCTTCACTAATATGAGAAACAGTAAAGAGAGGTTGTATATCATTTTCATCATCCATCCATTATTCATTTTCTATTTATGTGATTATTTTTGCAGGAGGATATAGAGTGATTTTTTATTTTTAATTACCATAAGAAATAAGCATATCACCGGATCTACAACTAATGAAGGCATCAGTTGTAGCTAACCAAGGTCTTCCTAAAATTAATGGATGTCCCCCTAGGTTGTTCTTGGGAGTTAAGATCATAAAATAAACTGTATATTCCCAAGAGTCTAATGACACATATATGTCTTTTAATACACCATCTGACTTAATTACTAATATGTCTGCTAATTGCAGTAATGTTGGTGTCATTAGGGGAATTTTGAAGTCTAAAATGGGCCTCCTAAGAAAAATGTAGAACCAAAATAAACTTTATAAGAACCAATAGGATTGAAGATGAATATGTCAACCATGGGGGATGATTCACCATTTTTTAAGTAAAATGGTAAAAAGATCAAAAAATAATAAAATAATAAAACTACTTTTTCAACTTATCTCCCAACTGTTTTACTCAAATTTCAAGTAGGAGTACTTGTTGGATGCAAAATTTAATTCATCATTGAAGGAGTACCCATGTTGTATACTTTCAATGGACCCTACTATGCTAAAAATGAGAAATACATAAAACATGGGTACTGCTTGGATGAGGAATTAAATTTTGCATCCAACGAGTACTCCCGCTTGAAATTTGAGTAAAAACTTTGGGAGATAAGTTGAAAATACGAGTAGAAAAGTAGTTTTTTATTTTTTCTCTCTAAAATTTGATGATGTATCAAATCTTATGTTATTATTTTTACTATTATTTTATAATTTCCTTAGGAGGCCCATTTTAGACCTCAAAATTCCCCTAATGTATACTGAAGATTTGGAAGCCTAAGTTGTTCCATGGTTTGTTTACTCATGATTTTTGTGGCTGCTCCTAAGTCAATCAATGTATTTGGAACTTCAATGCCATTGATATGTGTTTTTAAAAATGGACTTCTTGGGTCCAAATATTTTTTTATGGCTATTTTTGCCATCATAATTTCTGCAATTTTTCCTACTAACATAATTCTTTTTACTTATTTTGTTTTTCTTCCTTATTTTTTTATGCTCAAATCTCTTATTGTTTTAGTTAGGATAGGAATCTATTTAATTTCTTGTAACAAAGGAATTTTGATATATATGTTTTTCAATTCATCTAGAAAATCATAGTTAGGCAACAAAATTTGTTTTTCTATCCCTCTATTTATTTGTAATCTTTCAGTGAAAGGAGGGTTAGGAATAGATACTGAAGGTTGCTCTATGATAGGAGTTGAGTTCATTGGATTTTCTTGTTTTTTATTTTCAGAATTTTTATTATGTTGAAAGTATGTCCCTTCTCCAGAATTTTTGTTTTGCTGTACAGAAACTTCTTCATCAAGATCATATTTTTCTTGAATAACAACATAAGGCTTTTTCCTTTATAATATCCTACCAGATATAAGTTGGACATTGTTAATATCTAGTGGAGTAATCATATAAGCTGGAAAAAAATTTCCTTCTATGTTATAAGGAGTTTGAGAATTTTTATTATTTGGGTTTGGTAATGGTTGGGCAGGTAGTTGATTTGGTCTTTGGGGAAATGGCAATGAAAGTTGTGGGTTATGATTTTGGAATTGGGGTTGTTGATTATGTCATGAAAAATGTTGGGGAGGATAGTTTGGATAGGGTTGTGGATACTCGTGCTACTGAGAGTATATTCCATAAGGAGTTTTCATCCCTTGTGTCCAAGGTTGAAGTTGGGACCAAGGTTGTTGCCATGATGAATTTCAATTGTTTGGTGGGAGATGATTATACATTTTATTATTAAAACCTTGAGTTTGTGGCCCCTCCTATGGTCTTCTAGAGACAAAACAAAGAGGTTCTACTAGATGTGGAGCTACTTATTCTTGGAAAATAGCCTTAAGCCCTGGTATAGAGGGACATATTTATTTTTCATGGTTTTCGGAAAAAATAACATAGGTCTCTATGAATTTTACATGAACGGGATAGTCTCTTAAGGCATGCTTCTTTCTACATTTAGGACATAAAATAGTTAAGGCATCAATTTCAGCTTTCTGCTTATTTTTTATTTTTAGGATGTCTATTTGTTCACTAAGACTCCCTAAGATATATGTTTTAAATTCATCAAAAATATTTCCAATTTCTTCCCTACTTACTATTCCAACTGCAGATTTATTCATCCTTGAAAGAATAGGATCTCTTGTATTTTTCCCAGTTTTTGACTTTCCTCTCGAAATATGAATGCATAATTCAATGATTTCAGGTAATGGTAGTTGAGAGATGTCTCCCTTTCCCATCATGCTAATAATATATATCCATTCATCTTTAATGGCTTTCAACAAGAGATATTTTAAAGTGTCTTGATCTAAGTTTTCCATTTTAGCTCTTTTCAAATTGTAACTGAATCTCTCAATTAAGTCTTCCAAGTTTTCATCCTCTTTTTGCATCATTTCAAATACTTCATCTATCCTAATAATAGCTGTGAAATAATCCATATATCTTTGTAAAAATGCACTTTTAATCTCATCCCATGTCCTAATAGATTGTGTTATCAAACCCATGAACCATTTTAAAGTTTCTCCCTTAAATGCTGCAGAAATAGTTTCAATTTTTGAGAGTATTGTAATTCGTCATATCATCTACATAAAACCTCAAATTCAAATAGAAATGTTTCATGATCTGCACTCCTTAATGCCTGGAAATTGGGAAGGATGGAAGGTGAAATATTTTTCATTGTGGCATTTGTATCCTCATCAACTATAGGAAATCCAACAGAGTTACGGTCTCCTCCTCCTCTATCTCTTCCTCCACCTTGTCCTCCACCTCGTCCTCAACCTCTTCTTCCTCCTCCTATTCTAGTTAAGGTATCTCCATTCAAAACTTCTCCTTTTCCTTCTCCCTCTCCTACCATTATAGATTGCTCAAAGCTAATATAGGGTTCTAACTATAGAGTTATTTTTTCATCCTATCTTTCTTCAATCAATGGGTTATTGAAGAAAGTTTCTTCTTCTTCCTCATTAGGTATTTCTAACTCTTGAGCTAGAATATGTTGTCATGCAAAGGTGAAAAAGGCTACTCATTCTCTTGGTTATCAAGTATATTCCTCTTCTAATACTGCCTCAGTAGATGAAGTTGGAGAATCTCTGTGTTGGATTTGTGACCCTAAGACTTCAGGGAATCTATGTCTTGTAGTGAAAATTAGAATATGAGTTTGAGATGGTGGTGTGACACTTTGTGATCTTGGTGGAGTGACTGGTGTTGCTGGAATTAAACTTCTACCTTTAGTTATGAATCTACCCCTAGAGTCTCTTTATTTACGCATATCATTTTTTTTAGATGCAAGAAATAAGGCTTCCTAATTACACTTTCGTGGCAATAGGGCCAAAATTTTTAGTCAATTTAATGTCTTAAATTGCTATCATAAATTATTGACCAAGGTTAGTAATCTGATGAAGTGTGGTGCACTATATATGCTTACTTTTCCTTCTTTCTTACTTCGCTGTGTATTTTATATATTGTTTTTGGGGGGTTTTGTATTTTATACCTAAATTTTAGAACTTCAATTGATCTAAGGAATGAAATTTAAGCTTCTAAATGAAATCTTTTAATTCTAGTGAAAAACTAAATCTAAATGAATTTTAATGATGAAAAATTTAATCTTAACGAATGTAGTAAGGGAAATGTTATTTTTACTCCAAGAAAAGGAATTGATTTACAAATTACTCTTAATGAAATGAATGAGACATAAAATCTAAAGAGGGAAGAAAATGAAATTCTTATTAACTAATCTATTTTGCATAAAAATAAATCAAACTTTGAATGGTTAAAATATGAGCTATGTTAGACTATTCTAGGGCGAACAAGCATCTATGGAATAAATCTAACTAAATTGATTCTTCACTTAAACAAAGAATTGTTCTAAATATGATTGAATTCTATTAATATTTAAATGGCATTCTATCTATCAACATGAAAAAAAACTATATTCTACCTTATCCATTGAAAGCATTAATTCTATGAAAACAAAGCATTTAATCTATCTCTAAAATAATTAAAATGTAATTCTATTCTAACTCTCTCCTAGTTTTAAATCTAAGAATGATCAAAATATGAATCGAATCTAATTCTATTCTAAATTCCATGGAACGAAAGCATAAAATATATTTCTATGAAATTAAATTATTGTGCTGATTGAAATCAAATTTAACTAAGACAAGCAAGAAATGAAAGAGTATCTACTATGCAAAATAACATGTTCAATATTAAAGCATATGGTTGATGCATAACCAAATGCACGAATCTATTCAATTGGAAGATGACAGATTCACATTTATCAGATGATTCAGGAAAGAATAAGTTCCAACAGTTAACTGTAAATGTAAACAATTGATCAGCAAAATAATTGACATGAAATTAAACTACGAAACAGTGAGAAATTAAACTACAAATCGATGAGAAAGTAGCTACGAAATGGTGAGAATATAACTATGAATTGATGAGAAATGAAATTTGAATCAACAGGAAATTAAACTATGAAATTGACATAAAACTAAACTACAAAACAACTATAAAAACCTCATTTCCTTCTAGGGGGTCTGCTCAACAAAACGAGTGTGAAATCTACTTAGATTATCCACGCATCAGTGATCTGGAACTGGTATTATTGATTAGAAAAATAGAGTATAGAAACATATCACAATATTATCACAAAATTAAACTTATTCTTGGTTTCAACAAACCATTATTTATACAGGTTTTTGAATTAACTGTCTAGTACAATTCCACCTATGGATAACAAAATAAAACTAAGATTATAATTCTATTTACAAGCAAAGTCTTCATGGCTTTCTCTCGATTTGCTACGTAAGAGAAGATCGAGAGTATTCCTCCATTGATCTCGTTCCTTGACTGATATTTGACCACAAGCGTAGGCTTGATTCCTTCTTGAATTTGAATAGTTAAGTAGGATATGATCCATATGTGGACTATTTCAAAGATGCCCATATGACTCGCTTCTTGATTTACTTCTCAGAACCTTTCAAACAATAACAGTGGCTACAAAAACAAAGGTTAGCTAAATAATTGTACGAATTCTGTAGATAATTACATAAATTCATCTAAATAATAAGAAACATTATAATATAAAGTAGATATCATATAAATTCCTTCTCAGATATGAAATTTGTCAATTATCACAGATTAATTTTATGGATTTGTGAAAAAGGAATAATAAATGGTGGAAAAGGATGTTAAATTAGGAACAATTTTGAGGTTCAACACTACTCATTATGAGTTTAGGATGATCATTGAAATAAAAGATGCTAAAAATTCATAATAATTGTTGCTTTTATAAATATAACTTTTCAAATCTTATTCATGACAATTTGGATTCTCAAAATAATTACAAATCTGAAGGATCTCTTCATTTTCTAAATGGCTATGCTAATTCAAAATTTTCTAAAATAAATTAAATATTCATATTTCAATTTATAGTTTCACTTTCTTCATTATTTATTTAAATGCTAACATTTCCATAATAGAGAAAAACTTGCAATGTGTAATTCAAAGGTGTAATACTTTACAACAGAATTTATTTGCATAAAAATACTTTACATATTGTAAAAAAGAACTTATCTTCCTTTTAAGAAAAATATTTTTTGAGTATAAGTACATTAACATGAAGAATTTCCTTTCTCCCTTGTAAATCTTGCAATATAAAATTCGATGGATCTACCTTCTCAAAAATTTAAAAGGGACCAAGCCAAAGTTTTTCAAATTTTGTATGCTTTCCTTTATCCTCATGCTCCTTACCCCATTTCAAAACCAAGTCTCTAATTTAAAAATGTTTGTCTTTGATTGAATTAGTATCAAATGAAGTTTTGACCAATTTTTGATGATGAGCATGCACCAACTTAGCTTTATTTCTTTCTTCTTCCATGTTAATTATTTGAGGCATTCGTAATTGTAAAGTTTAAGAAGGTTGTCCATTAATAAATAGAACTAGGGTTTCTAAAGGGATAGCTATATTAAGAGGTAGGATAACTTCTTTTCCATATATCAGGTGAAAAGGAGATGTTCCTATTGAAGCTTTCTTAGTTATCCTATCTTCCCATAAAGCAAATTTTAAAGCTTTATCCCAACTTTTCGGATTTTGGTCAATACTTCGTTTTATAATTATTATAAGTTTTTTATTAGTTGACTCCACCAAAAAATTTCGTTGCAGATAATAATTTGCGGAATACTTCAATTTAAATATTCTCTTTAAATCAAATTAAGTCATTGCATTTCCATAAAAATAAGAAGCATAGTAAAAAATAAGAGCTTTAGGAACACGAAACATGGTAATGATAAAATGATTAATGAGTTCAATGATGCTCTCATAATTAGCTAACTTTAATGGTATAGCCTCTACCCATTTCATGAAATAATCTGTTGCAGTCAAAATATATTTATGATTCTTGGAGGAATGAGGAACTATCTGACCTATTATGTCAAGACCACATTACTTGAAATTTTGTTAAATATTAACAGGATGAAATGTCATTGATGGTTTCCTTTCTATTCCTCAAGCAGTTTGGAAATTGTTTCATTTCTTGACGTACATATGCACATATTTAAATAAGGTCGGCCAGTTGATCCAATTTTGGATTCTCAGATTTGCGTCGAAATTACAAAATGACCAAGATGGTCATTTTGAAATAAGTAATTATCAATTTTGTAATGAAACGGGTGGAGATGAAAATGTTTCTACAAAGATGGTCATATGTACAAAGGATTCATCGAATCAAGTTCAAATGTTTGAGGTGACTTTGACATCAATATCAAAGACTTCGACATCAGCATTGGTGTTTTTTAAGTCAAAGCTGTCGTCAAAGAAAAGTCATCATTATGTCGACCTGTGACATAAAATACATTATTCATGACTGTAAAAGTGTTATGTTACATGTAAAGACTTAAGGAAAACATTATCCTAAGTCTAAGAATAATAACACTATGAATTAGGCGAAAAATGTTGATTAAAGCCTAAATGATGTAAAAGGTTTAAAGTCCTACATGTAAACCTAAAGGTCCAAACCTAAGGTAAAAGGAATAAATTATAAACCTAGATCTAAAGTCCTAGGTCTAAGCAAAGTACTAAGGTGAAAGACTAGCGCTAAGCTTTTGATTCTAATACATGGTGTTAAGACTATACAAATACACCTAGGCTAAAAAGGGAAACCTAAGTATTGGGTTTATAAATAAAATTATGTTATAAACCTATAGTTCGAAACCTATGTAATAAACCTTTATTATAAGGTTTAGGTCAACCGTCGAGTTTTGTAAACTATGCCACAGTGTTAGTGTGAAGACTGCATCGAAAGTTAACAACACATGTGACAGGTTTAAACTGTAGCAGAGACAGGTTTTCAAAACTCCGTCGGGTTTGATAAAATAGTTATTTAAGTTGCATAATAAAATTTTAGCGGGAGTTGATGTGTGAACAGGTAAGCAGAAACGATAGAGGATAATTGTTTCCATAATCGCGCAAGTGAAACCAGATCCATGTGAATGCAAGGAAGCGAAACGGACAGAATAAGCTGCCAACTGGACCAAGACAATCAGAGTCACAGTTAACTTGTATGCCTGTTCACATGCCAAGATGCTATCCGCACCACTGTGCCAGACCGTCAGAGCTACAATTAATGTAACTGTTCGCCTAATCACATGCCAGAGATTCACACCGATAGTCAGCAGACTGAGTTGGGATAAGCTACCAGTTGTGATAGACTGTCAGAGCTACAGTTAATATAACTGCCCACCTGTTCACATGCCGTAGGCCGAATATCCTCTACCTGGTCAGCTAGTCGTAAAGGCTAAAAATATATAATAAAGTTTATAAGTGGGTTTTATGTAGAAATTAAGGCTCTGTATTTGAAACAACACCATTATCCTAAGTGACTAGGTGTTACTTAGGACCTGAGATCACTTATGCTAATGACTAAGATGCTGGGGGAAAGATAGGGAACCATTAATTCGATGGTTAAAAATGGAAAATAAAAACTTCTTCGAGATATGAAGAGGATTCTATTGCCATGATTATATGCACTCCCCTTATAAAATAAGGAATAAATGTTTTGTAAGGGAGAGGGACATGAGAGGAAGAGAGTGAGTTATTTCAACTTCAGGAAGAAGGAGTGATTACTCTTAAGAATATTGTCTCAAATACTTGGTGGAGAGTTTTGGTTTGCATGTACATTGAAGGAGGAGAGTTCATCCCTTTTTCATAATCTCAGTATCGAAATACGTTGCTTATCAACGTGATCTACTTCGATATTCCAAACTCTATTCAGCCACCATATTGCTTAAGGTATTTTAAGCTTCAATTCTTCAGATTAAGTGTGAAATTCATCCTCATATTTTCTTGGTTGTGAAAAGAAAAGAATCTGTATTCAGTTAGCCTCTTCAGGAGATGATCCATTTCTCCAAACTTCAGTAGTGCTTCTTGAAACTATTCAAATGATGAATTTTTTGTAGTCTTATTTCTCTTGGCTTAAGCAATACAGCCGACACACATTTCTAAGGAGGACCCAGAGACGTAGTCCAGGAAGGATGAACTCCGTCACAAAACTTCATTTGTTTTATGGTATTACTTACATGCATCATGTGTGTTTGTTAAGCCTTAACATAAATAGGTTTATACTTAAAAACATTTGATGCTAATAGTTAATTACATTTAAAAGTAAATTTTTAGTCAAATTATTGCCATACACATATTGTATAAGAGTTAGGAAAGATGTTGTCAATTCTGCATTTCATATCACCAGTAATATCTAGCATACATGATCTTGTGAGCAGTAGTGTCTCCACAATAATGTCCACCTGTCGGCTCATCATGAAGTTCCTCTAGAAATTTTTCTTTCAGATTGCTCCACACATCTCAATAAAACATAATCGTAATTTTTTTTAAATAATAGATCATTAATAAATTGATATTGATTGGCCTTCAATCTTAAGGCTCTCTTTTTCTTAAAGTCAATCTCAAGTGGAGCATAACCATTTTTCAGTAGAATATTAAATCAACATATTGAGACTGAGCATTAATAGGAAATACATTTGTAACTAGTTAAATGTTACCTTTGACCTCGTCGGTTGATGTATCAGTCATTCCTGACTAACATGCAAAATCCTTGGCCATTTACAATCTTAGCGGTTTTGATCTCTAGATAATATTCTTGTAATGATGTGACCCAATTATCCCTTTTTTCTCCTAACTCCATTTTAATCAATAAATGTCTCATAGTTGAGAAATGAAAAATAAATTTAACATGAGTTTTCGGAAGAAAAGGTCTAAAATATTTAGTTGCTTTATAAACTGTAAAGGCTTTTTTTCGCTCCCGTATAATTTAATTCAGGTCCCTCAAAATTTAAGCTGAAAAGAGAAATTGGAGCTTCGATGGTTTGTTCATTTGATTGGGTTAAAACTATTCCATAAGATAGATAAAAGGCAAAAGTCTATAAAATAAATGGATTAGAAAAATTGGGAGGTGATAGAGATAGATCATATATTATGACTTGTTTAATCGTTTTAAATGCTTCTCTTTCTTCATCTCCCCATTTGAACAGTGAATTTTTCTTGATCAATTTTTGTAGAGGTAGAACAATGTGTGCAAATCAGGGACGAATCTCTTGACAAAATTAATTTGACCAAGAAAATGTTGCAACGATTTTTTACTATGTGGTAATGCGATTTCTGAAATTATTTTAATTCTTTCTGGATCAATATAAATTCCATTCTTTGAAACAATAAAACCCAGACGTTTACCTTTACTAAGAGCAAAGACTGATTTCGTAGGGTTAAGATAAATTCCATATTTTCATGACCTTTCGAAGATCTGTTTTAAATCATACAGATGAGTATTTTTCTTTTTTTAATATATGGTAATATCGTCTAGATATACCACAATAGTTTTGTTGATCAACCCTTTGAAAACAATATGAATTTCTCTCTGGAATGTAGCTCTTGCATTCATTAATCCAAACGATATTTTTTAATATGCATATGTTCCCCACTTTTTCCTAATCGTACTCTTTAATCAGTATTGTAGATGAACTAAAATATGATTATATCCTGAAAATCTGTCTAAGAAAGATATTAGTTCAGAACCAACGACCGATTGTAATACTTGTTCCATTGATGGGAGAGAAAAACTATCCTTTTGGCATACCTTATTCAAATTTCTAAAATAAATACAAATTCAGATATCGTCGTTATTTTTCCTAATTGGTACAAGATTAGAAACTTATTTTGAATGTTCGACTAGAAATATGATTTTGGCTTTTAAAACATATTCAAATTGCTTTTGATTTGAGTTCCTAAATTCAAATGTATATTTCTAAGTTTTTTTTTAATCGGTTTGACTTCTTGTACCATTGGGATAGTATGTTGGATGATGGAAGCAACATATGTCTTGAGATCCAGATAATTCCATGCAAAGATATCCTTATAACTTTTTAACAAATGAATAAATGCATTTCTTTCTTTAGATGAAAGGCCAAGTCCTAAGTTGATATTTTGAGGTTTTTCATCAAAACGTAGGTTAACTAATTCAAACGTTAAAGTCAAACTTTGAAGTTTGCAGTTGTTGGCCTTTTTAAATATGTCCTTCAAATCATATAGATCTTCAAGTTTAACTACATGTTTTGGAAAATTATTTTTCTCATTTGGATTACTCATTTTAGCATTATGTTCATATTCATAAATTACTTGATCAAGATAATATTATTCAAATGCTAAAAAATCTAGGATATCTCCATCATCATTGAATATTCACCAATTTGTAATATTGTCGATAATGGATGGGCGAAAAACCAACTCTATAGAAAATTGATCTGGACTAAAATCTTCGTGTGAAATTAACTTGGATGCAACATTCGATAAAATATTAGTGCTGACAATTTGAATTCTTGGTATTGAATAAATATTGCATGCTAAAAAATCTGAAGTAATATTTTGAATCAGGGATTGATAATGTTTAAGTTGATTTGATATGAAATGAATGTTATTTCTAACGCGTTTTATTATGATTTTTGAATCACCAAAGATTTAAAGGTATTTAAAAACATGATTTATTTCCTTGTATAATCCCTATACTGACGCTTCACATTTTGCAATATTTTTATACATTCAAATTCCAGCCTACATGCTAGCATGGTCTTTTCACCAGTTGGGTTGATTAATATACATGAAGCTACTGCACCTTCACAAGATTCAAAACCATCAAAATAAAGTGTCCAAAATAAAGATTCAAATTTTGCTACAATATTATTACATTTAGAAATATCTGTTTGAGAATAATTTTCAATTTCAGAATAAACAAAATTTGCTAAAATGGGTGATTCATGTGTTGTAAAACTTCCAAAAAATGATTTTAAGGAGTAATTTCCAAGAGTGTTATTTGTAAAAAACACATGTTCATTTTATACATCCAAATTGGTAATCGAGTGCTTCATGTTTTTTTCTCTATCTACTTGAATCTAATTTGGTTTACCCATTATAAGGAAGCCAAATATGTGACCAATCTATTGCGAAATACCCGTGTAAGTTGTCAGACCAATCACTACCTAAAATAAGACCGTAAAATTCAGGAATATCAACGATTAAGATACTGATTATCTGAAAAACCCTTGGATTTGAGGATAGCCTTATTAATACTAATTTTATCTCTCCTAAAAATTTAACCTTGGATCTATCTAATTGCACAATATGCACAACAGCCTTTTCAGGAGTTATGTTAAATTTGAGACGTATTTAATATGGCATTATGTTTGAAGAAGCTCCTGATTCTGTTAGGAAATTTTGGACATTCTTGTTGAAAATATCAAACATTAATAAGAAAGGATTAGTATGAGAATTGGATCGATCTCTAATTATAATTGCATCTGAGGCATAAATTTTATCAGGCATATCTCGTGGAGGCTTTCCTTTTCCTAATTCTTATTTTTTTGTTGGCAAAGGAGAGATAAGAACAACATTTAATTCTTTAAGAAAAAAATTTGTTGTTGCTTAAGTTTACTTGCCTCATACATGGAGTTATTGGCTGTCACTTTCTTTATATCTTCAAAAATGTTATATTCTATGTCCTTATCCATATTGGCAAGAGTTTTGGATGTAGCAGGTGAATTATAAGGGGATGTGGAAGACTTAGGTGATTTGGAAGGAGAGACATGAGACTAAGGAGAAGACTTATTCAAGGCAGTTTTATCTTTGTTAACAAGAATAATTGATTTATGCTTTGAATTTAATGATGTTGAATCATTAGTTCTTTTTCTCCTAGCTTAGACTGGTACTTCTTCTTGTTCTTCCTCATTTTTAGATGTAGCTTGAATGAAGTCCCATAAGCCATGTGTTTTGACTAATTCTTCTTGATTTGAATCTGCATTAGATATAACATTAGGTGGTTGAGCGGATGAAGTTTGTGGTTTCCTAAAAGATCTAAAAGTATTTTGAGGCGCATCTTAAACCTGATTTTTGATCTCGATCATTTCGTTTGACATTGTCTAAAGAACTTTTTGTAGTCCTTCTAAATCAAAAGGGTCTTTTGATGGCTTCTTTTTAATTTTTTCTTTAAAAGTTACTTTCTTAGATTTTATTTCTTCTAGAATGGTATTATTTTCTAAGGCTAAAATATTTTTTTCGATAGATATAGCTTCTTCCATGTTATCAGTGAGACAATTTTTATTACCTCTATCTAATATTATGGAAATATTTGAGGGTAATGTAGAAATATACCATTCTATATACACATCTACACCAGGTTGAGAATCTTGTGGAATACTGTTAAGACACTTATAGAACCTAGAATTAAAATATGTAATCCTTTCATTTGGATTTTCTTTCAAAATGGAAAGATGATTGATTAATGTCATAGTTCTGCGATGATCTCCAAATTTTGTTAAAATTTCTCTTGAAACATATTCCAATCAGTAATAGAACCTGATGGTAGAGGAAAGTACCAAGATCCTGCTTCTCCTAAAAATGTAAATGGAAACAATATATATACACTATCTTCTTCTGATGCTTATTTAAGATTAATGACTAGCATAAAACTATGTAGGTGTTCTTTTGCCTGGGTTCTTTCATCTAGATTAAACTTTGGTCACCATCTCTCTAGATACTTAGGCAAAGGATGAAGTGGTGCAGGCATGTTGATAACACATGGATTGGTCCATGGTTTATTAGCCATTATGGGAATGTGACTTGAAGAGGTTTTTGTAGTAGAAGAGTTTGATTGTGTGGAGGAAGTAACCCCTATTCTAATATTAATTGTACTAGCACCTATTGATTGAGAATGAGTAATGGGAATGAATGAAGGGGTTGAATAAGAAGAAGTGGAAAAAGTGGAATGAAATAAAGGTGTTTGTGGAGGTGATGGAGATAAAATTTCACTATTCAAGGACTGAGCTTCAAATTTCTGAGTCTTTCTTCAATGAGTAGGCAGAGGGAACTCAAAAGGAGTAATCAAAAGATTCTCAATTTGATATTGATTCAAAACCTGAGATGGTGTAAAAGAAGATAATATGCTTCCTTCAGATAACTCAGAAAGTTGAGCCTTTTCTTGGGAAATAGAAAATCCTTCTAATTTCTCAATCAAAGTCTAAACTTCATGTGGTTATTATAAAGAAGGCTTATCAACTATCATAGAGCCAATACTAGCAAAATTTAAAGTTGTTCTTACTTCTGGTCTAGAAGTAGGATATTTCAAGTGAAACATAGAAGTATGAGGATATTTTGAGGGCGAATGACGCTTTCAATGGCCCTTTTGATCAAACCTTGTATCCATTCATATTCGGGGGCCCTCCTTCTACCGCCAAAAATGTTTAACGCTAGAAATTGAATGCCTCAACATTCGAGAATACCATCTGGTTCAAAGCTTAAAGCAAATCCTTTTCCGTTGAAATTGGTGGGTTTGGATGGGGATAAAGAGACCCGTTTACCATTTTAAAGAGATTTAATAATAATAAGAAAAATGAAATCAAAGTGATGGAATGATTTTAAAACTAATGATAAAACTACAAATTATTCTAACTATTTCCCATGATAGAACTTCTTTTAATGTGATCTAATAGAAATATTTCAAAAATTATATAACAATATACATCATTTCGTACTTTAGTGAAAAGAACGAATGAAAAGAAAACTAAATTAATTAAATAGATAAATAATTTATTTGATTAAAACTAGATCGCATAAAATATTTCTTTATTTCATATATAGTCACAAATCATTCAATACTTCACATCAATAGTGACAATGACATATTGTTTTCAAAGTAACTTATATAATGAAAGAACATTAAAATAAGGTAATTATCTAATTCAATAATACACAAAAATAATACAAAGATAATATTACCTGATGCATCAGTGCTCTTTATATGAAAAGATATTTTCCAGGTTCAACTTTGAATTAGATAACTTGTGATCAAACAATAGTGCAAGTTGAAAGCTACCTTCTCAAAATTTTGACCCCTTTGGAAATACATGAAAGGGGTTTAGATAGTTTAATAATATTACAAAAATAGTAAACTTGTGAATAAAGTTCCTATAAAGCCTCAAACAACCTAAAATAAGATAAAGGATAGAAAAATAATAATTGGTTGCAACAATATTCATGATTGTTTCCCAGGTCCATTATTCATCTATTCTTTGAGATTGAAAATATCTGTCATTGTATTTAGCTGGGGGGGTATGCATTGGATGCATGTGAATTTGTCCCATAAACACTGCATCGTTAAGCAATGGAAGAAGTTGAGGTGTTGCATTTGAGAGACACCTCAGCGCGAGCCACTGACTATGTGGTTTTACTAGGAACTATCGATAGCTTTCCAAATTTTCTTTATATAATATTTGAATATCTCGAGTCTTCTTTCTAGATGCTTCATTCCAAGATTTTTTTAAATATTTTGACATCTAAAAAGGGGTCTTTTTCCTATATCATATTAACCTGGAAAAGAATATCATAAATGTATTCAGTGAGGTTTGAGGCAAGATTCATGGCTCTAATGATAGCCATTTGTGCATTTCTCATTTTTATGTCCCAATCACCAAACACAATATCCTTTTGTGCTCTTAAATCCTAAGAATATTAGTTGCTCTTCCTTCTGTATTATCCTGCCATTCTATGAAGTCAGATATTTTTTCATCATTTTCTTCATAAAATGTCCACACCTCTGATAGTTGAGTGACTAATGAATCATTGGTTTAGATAAGACATGAATTAAAGATAACGTGTGATAGAAAAAAAATTGTTGCTTTTTCAAGACGATATCCAACTATGATGCTTCCTTTCAAACTTCATTTATTTCAGGATTATCCTTCAGCTGATCAATTCTTTGCTATAACTGTTTTATCTACTGATCTTTATCTTTGAATCGTGCTTCAAATTGCACTTTTAGATTATCAAAATTCTTTTGCAACTTGGAAATATTCAATTGCCATTGTTTCTCTATTTCTTGCTTCTCATCTTGGAAAGTTTTCTCCAACTGACCAATCCTTTGATCCTTTTCTTTGATCAACACTTGTATCTTAGTAGCTTTATACATGGTTGCATTTGCATAGACTCCCAAGAATTGAGATAGTTGATTTAAATCTTCCTTTGGGGTAGATGGAGCTCCTTTCCAAAAGGACTTGAAATGGAGTCTCATTAGGAACTAGCACTTGAGTTTATTCCAATTTTCTTTTCCTCTTGGATCTACTCATGACTCCCCTATGTTTTGGACTATAAAATACATCCAATGACAGAATTTCCTTAATTTTAAGAACCATCTCTGCAGTGGGAAAACCAGGAATTATTTCCATATCTTCTACTACATGAGAATCATTTTTCGTCTCTGCATTGATGTTCTCTTTAAGTATGTGAGTATCAAAATCAGTTTGGGGAGCCGCTATAGTAGATGAGGTTTTCCCAGTATTTTCTGGAACTTGTGGAGTTTCTCTGCTAGTTGTGACTAGCTCTATAATTGGCTCTATAATTGTCTCTGTAATAACTGGAACTACTTTTGTCTTGACCACAACTAATTATGTGCCTTTATGGCCAGAACCATTTTCAACATGGGTTTCCTCATCCATTAAAACATTTTTGAATTCTTCCCAAAAAATTTCTATATGTTGCTCGTCTTTAAATTTTTTTTTCTGACACAACAACTATAGTAGATGTTTCTATATTTTGAGCACTTGGAACTTGGGAAGAAGATGCTGATGTTTCTGCATTCTCTAAGTTCTAAGTGGAATGTCTTACTAGAAATTCTGGTAGATGAGCTATTATTTTCTAATGATATTTCTTAAAATTAATAAATTCATCACAAGTTAATTTATCAGTAGCTAATATTTCTATCATAGAATATTCTAGAACCATTTCGAATAAATCATCAAATTTATCAAGCTCATTTGAAAAGGGCTTGAGTTTTAGTTGAGTGGTGACATATTTAGCTACGCCATTAGAGTCAAACAAACAGTTTGGTATCACTAGAAAACAAGGAATAGGGAAGGATGGCTAGACAATTTTCTTTGCATCTCTGAGAACTTTAGTTAGGCCCTGTCCAACTGTCTGATAGGAAATTTCTTTGGCTAACAACTTATATAAAACAAATAGAGGAAAAACATGCGGATGGGCTAGGCTACCAAAAAGTCAAACATAGGTAAAATTTTCTTTTGTGAACCATTTCCCTATTGGCTTTAGGCCTCTATTGGCTTCTGCAGTGATTTTCAGAGATTTATGACCGAAGGCTTCTTGATGAATAGGAATAATCACTTCATGAAAAATATTATAGAAACTCGGATGGTACTTGGATTCCCATAGGACTTCAAAGTAAACATGAATAGGGGTGGCATACTAAGTATTTCAATTCCATCCCAAGGATGGAAAGCCATAGGAAAAGCACATTGTATCCCTAATGTAGGCACTCCTAAAAAGTGGAGGAGTTTTCCTTTCCACTACATTATGCTTTTTCCTATAATTACGAATTTGAGTACCCATATTATTTGACAGAATATTTTTGCAGTCCATAGTAAAAATGTTGGAAGATGATTCAATCAAAGGCACCCATTATTCATAAAAAATTTGAGTATTTAGATAAATATAGAGATGAAAAAAATAGCAACAATTTGGGAGAAAGGGCCAACAATAGAAGCCAACGAATACATACACCTATCCTCTCGCTTGTGTTTATTTGGGTATTTTCTCCATTCTTTGATAAGTTCTGTAGGCTTTAGATTCTCTTGCATGAACTTCTGGATGAATTGTGTATCATATTTATTTGGGGTTGTGGTAGTTGGTATATTCTTCTTAGATATTCTGGCTTGAAGGAACCATTCCGTTATATCTACATGATCCGCAACACACCTCACCATATCTATGTATGGGAGAATTCTAGGATGGGAAGCAATTTTATGAAGAAAGGAATTGGCTACATTGCTCCATGCATCTATGTCCCTGGGCAGAGAGTCATGAGAAGTAGCTTCTCGGTTCTTAATTATCCTTAGAATTTCGTATTTGAATAACTTATAGATTCCTTCCCAACAAGAGGAACCTGCATCCTCGGCCTTTGAGTATATCCATAAAAGAAAATAATACTAATAGATAACAACTAACTTAGCATAGTATAAGATGCTTTGTCATAAATTAGTCATCCATTATCATTAAAAGGAATAACACCTTGTTTTTATTTGATCTCACATTCCTGTGGGAATGGGTTATGATTTTATGACCTTCTAGAATAGCCTTCATAGTAGGTATTTTTTGGTCAACGTTTCGAATAAAATAACATCAGTCATCACCAAGACAAAAGAGTCAAGGAGAAGAAAGGAGGGCCAAGAGTAAATACAAGATTAGAATTAGGTTTAGAGTATGGGAAAGGAAATATTGGCCCAAAATCCTAACATGGTGAAAAACTCTAGAAAAATACAAGGTAATATGAAACAAATAGTCGAAGGATAGATGATAATTATTTTTTACTTAATTTTTATTTTATTTTAATTATCATTTATCCTTCCACTATTTTTTTTCATATTAATTTTATCTTTCTAAATTTTTTCTACCTTTTAGGGTTTCCATCTTAACTTTCCTTTCCCATCCTCTCAACCTAATTTTAATCTCATATCTATATATATATATATATATATATATATATTTCCTCTTTCTTCTTTTTCTTGACTCTTATTTCTTGATGTTGAATCATGTTATCTAATTCAAAATGTCAACCAAAAAATACCTACTCTGCAGTCTACTCTTGACGATCATAACCTTGATTATACCTTAATCTAGGACATTCAATAATTATTAACACAAAAGACACAATTACATTGTTCTTTCTTCCTTTCAATATAAATTCATCTAGTCTTATGTCAACATACCCACAGGTGCGGTATCAAGATCCACAACAATGTGTTGTTGTTGATCTTTGAAATTATTCTACATCTCGAGCTTCCATGGCTCAAATCCTTTCCCATCAAATTTCGCAATATTGATTTTAGAACCACCACTCATTCTACTTTAACAAAAGAGTCACCACCATAGAGCTCCCACCAAAATCAAATTTATCACAACCCTAAGATAAACTTTATCTACCAAAAATTGAATCAAACCATCAGCAACAAAGAAATTCCATGGACCATGAAGATAATAAACTCTTTTTGATACTCATTATAATGTTTAACCATTAGAGTGAAGCAATGCATATAAGTTCTTAATAAAAATAGAAATACCATCCATTCACTAGTACACAATACATAGATATTTACCCAAGGAAACCAAAATTTGTAAAACTAACAAACCTTAGTGCCACATTTCTCTTTTCTTATTATTTAAAATTCACCATTCACTAACAATATATTGAGATTTTGTACCATCCAAAGTCCTAATCCTTTACCGAGATTAAATTAAAGACCGAATCCCTTAATTGGAATTATATTACAATTTAATGAAAAATATAAAAAAAGTCAATGAAATTTTCCTTCACGGTGTTTGTGCTCCACAACTAGCCCTGCCCAGCCATGAAGCCCTTGGAACACTCAACACATATGAGCCTTGACCAACCATGAAGCCCTTGGCACACTCAACACATATTAACACTGCATGGAAATTGTCTTGCAAAGAATGTAACCTATTTCATATGTGCTTGACATTATCTTCAAATTTGGTGACCCTTAAAACCTTAACTTCATTGAAATTTACCTTACCTCGCCATTTTCCATTTTAAAGGAAATGCTATGAACAAAGTAAAGGTATAACCATGAGGTCTTTTATATCCCAATGGTTGCCTATATTTTTATGGAACATTTCTATGCCTTAAAATTAAATAGATTTTATCTTAAGCCGAAATGTTGGTTTGATTTTTCTCTAACACCATCATCACTTGAACTCTTCATTGCCATCAGTGGACCTCATTTCCATCCCTCTTTGACCTTTATTTTTAGCCATCTTAACAAAATTTCTTCCGTGATATAATTTACAATAAAAATTTAAAAATACAACTCTCTCCCATTCTCTAATATTCTTATTTATTTTATTTCTTTTCTCCAAAATAAAACCTTTTCCATTACTTACGCGTCCATTTTTAGCATCACCCTACCCAAAAATCTATCATTTTCAAAACTCTTATTACTCGATCCATTTAAATCTCTACTCGCTCATTCCTTTGAATATATGTGTGGCTAATAGCTATTCAGCCTCGCAAATCCATAAGGCCTTTCACTTAACTCTGATGGAAAAAATAAATAAATAAATTCCACATACTCTCCCCACCTATAGCTCTTATTTCTTCTTCCTACATATAAGATACCACCAATCATATTTCAAATTTTTTTAAAGGAAAACATAAAGTCTCTCTTTAAACACTACAAACTCTTAAACAAGTATTTAGAATATCTCAGAATAATCTAACCCATGCTCAGCTAAAGATTCTATCAAATTCCCTACTCTTATAACTAATCATGCATATGCATAGGCCATACTTTTTACATTTTTTAAGTGTCTTAACATGGTATCAAAGGAAGCCTACTCCTCCCCTCCTTCCTTGGTCAAGTTGAACCCATTGTGTATAGACTTCCCTTTGATAAAATTAGCTATTGATAAAATAGCTCTCTAGGTGAGAACCTGGAGAGTGTAAACACACATACACACACTCTATCCATTGAATCAGATGAGCAGGCTTCATCTGATCCAACAAATCTTTAATAATGCAATGAGATTTAAAAAATTCTACCTCGAGGTCCTGATCTATAATCTTTGACACAGAAATTAGGTTCTTCTTAATGCCAGGAACATACCACACATCAGATATATTCCTGATCTTACCATCAGGCAGAGTAATAAGGACATCTCCATGTCACTTTATTTCGTACCCTCTATTATCTCCAAGACAGATTTTTACTCTAGAGTTGGATTCTTTAAAACTTCTGAACCATTGATTTGTACCTGACATATGCGAGGAGGCTCCAGAATCCACGAACCAAATATCTGATTCATCCTCCTCAGTAGCAGTGTCAGCCTCAGCCATAAACTATCTAACATCCAGATTCTGATATGTGTCTGCATCTACAACTGCATTCGCCAAATGACCTGCATGTCTTCTCTGCTTGTACCTCTCTTGATTTACCTTCTTCTTACAACAAAATTTAGCAATATGGCCTATCTTACCACAATAAAAGCATTTAAGAGCAGAGCCATTTTTATGTGAGGTCATACCTTGTGGTGTCCTTTTTGATGTGTTGCCCCTGCTTGGAGAAATGAAATATTGTTTGGGTCTAGAAGTTTAGAGAGATTCAAGTCAAACTTTCTTGTCCCAGGGTAAGTATGCAAAGAGTTTGTTATCCAAGTTTAAGATGGATGAGTGTAAGCCTTCATGTGTACCTTTACAACAGAATAGCAAACTTCAGATGGATGATGGTTCGAAATATGCAGATGCAACATTGTACAAACAATTTGTTGGTAGTATTATTTATTTGAATACAGCAAGACCTTAGTTAGCTTATGCAGTGAGTGTTTTGAGTCAGTTTATGACTCAACCCCATGATGGGCTTAATAGGAAACTGTTTTCTCTCACCATTTCTGGTGTCACACATGTAAATTTCAGCAATGTTGTCATCTGCACACACATAAATATTGATGAGATTATCACATTTTAAATTCTCTCCATCTCTGTCTTCTTCTGCCACGTCTTCGCCATCAGCTTCATGTGGCTCGTCGAATTGATCTTCAACACTTTGTTCATCTTTACATCCTTCTTGAAGATCAACTTGTGACTCTTCAATATCAGGATCTTGCACAACGGATTGTGCCTCTTGTTTCTCGTGGTCATCAACAGAACCACATTATTTTTCTGAAAAAATTCCAGACTTAAAAATACTAGTCATGCTAAAGCCTCCAAATGCCAACATGAGAATATCATCATCATCATCATCAGAAAAAATATCTAAAAATATAGACATATTGTTAAAAGGTCCGGCTTATCTGGTTTTGTCTTGCTTCTAGATTTTGACTCCACTCGGTTCTCTTACGAGCTCCAACAACCCCATTTCCACGCAGGCGGGAATCCTCCCTTTGGCAGCTCTTCAACAGTAGAACCTTGTAGACTGTGGCTTCTATGCCACGCAGGGCTTAGTGCCCTCAGCCCTTGCAACGAGCAGCAAATGACCTCTCAACAAACTGGAAATGATATCGCCATCCAATTTTGATGCATGTGATATCTAATGATACATATTTCTGATAAGATGGGTTGTTTCTCAATTAATAAAATTTCACAATGAATTTGGTAAAAGGGTGGGAACAAAGAAACAAAGCGCCAACAAATCTCAGCAGGAAAAAAAAAATGCCCCAAACACCAAGCTGGAACACTGCTCTTCTGCATTCACATATAATGGATACTTCCAACAATTAAAAGAAATAGATTGATTATGGCTTCACATGCCAACACTCCAAGGCACCAGAGGACACAACAATCGATCCATACAAGGACACAGAAATCAATCCACTGGAGGGTGTAACACCAATTCTTGCTCTGCCTCCGCTCACCACACCAAATACCATAGCCTACCCACCAGCAATCAAATACAGCTTCCCTGCCCTCCTCACGCAAAAAATCACAAGCTCTCAGGATCGAAGAGCTAAAAACAGTTCCACAAACAGCTCATAGACGCTTGTCTTTCAGAACGCAAAAAACTGTGGCTCTTTTCAATGGCGGTGGTTCCTTCAGGGAGTTGATAGGAACAATTATAGCTCCATGCTATCCAAGATGCACTAACAATAAAAATTAGCTGGCAGTGCAGTTACAACGATCTTTCCTCCAAACACTAATCTGTTGGCAGTGAAATATGCAACACTCCCAGAATGTGGCACTAATTTGAGATCGAGCGCGCAATGAATTCTTCAAACAAACTCAATTTTAATTTTCATGCATCCCCTGCTATTCGTCCTTGCCCAAAGCCCCGACCACCGAGCACTGTGACATGAAGTAGATCCCCGGGCTGAATTGGTAGCACAACTATTTGTATACTTTCCTGAGCTCTACCACGTGCAGACTCGGGTTCACCTCGAACACCTCAGTGGCAACAACAATCCAAGGCCCGGTACGGGATGCAGCCGGCGTGAGCGTTGCTCTAAGTGGTGCATCTTGAGATCGCTAAGATGCAAAATGCGCAGGGCATTCTTAGCGTCTTCCCGGATCGTAAACACCAGGCTCCAAGATCTCCGTCCTGTGGCTTTTGTTGTCACGAACAAAGGTTTTGATACCGAACCAAGCAAAACGACGCTAACCAGGCCACAATTACACTGAGCGAAGGCATCTTACACAAGCAACACATCAGTGGGGGACGAATGTCATGAGGGCAACAAAAAAGTCTGTTGAAGAGATATTGGAGAGACGCAAAAGAACTTCCACACAGTTTTTACACCACGCTTCAAGGTCTTCGACAACCAGCAGAGGAAAGCACTGCTCGAGGAGGAGAGCACTGCTCACACGCTCTTACACAGCGGTCACGGCCTTTAACACTCCTCATAGCTCTGATACCATGATAAAATTAACTATTGATCAAATAGTTTTCCAGGTGAGAATCTGGAGAGTGTAAACACACATACACACACTCTATCCATTGAATCAGATGAGACTAAATTATATAGGCTTTGGGATGGTTTCAACCACTCCCTCTATATCTGAATGTGAGATCTATGATTAAAATCTCAATCCTATCCCTATGATAACAACAACCTAACTATCTATTTATCCATTAATTCCAACGCCCTTACCACTAGTTTTGTGGTCCACCTCTTTTTGGGCATTTTGAAATTCAGACATATCTGTCTATTTGTCAGATTGCAGATCTAACGCACCTGACTGTTTTCCTGTGCCTCTGTTTGACCTGGGTACTCCTCTAGCATCCAGAGAACCTCAGTCTGGTATATAGTGAGCTATGGAATAACGTATAACGTTTCTAGAGCCACGATTCACTTACCATTACAGCTTCCTATTTCTCAATTCCAACCGCGAGTTCTCCTCAACACGATGGCATTTTAGTCTTTTTGTTGAATCTGACGGTCCATCATTGTTGAGCCAAAGAAACATTCTCTACATCTCTGCCATTCTGCAAAATATAGTAACGTCTCCCACCTCTGACATGGTGCATCTGTGGCTGGTTCCAGCTACATAAATTTATTCGTTTCTTGGCATTTTATCACAGTCGGCTTGGCTTGGCTTGACTTTGCGCGTATTCAAGCCTCGTGCAGCGTCGTACTATTTGTTGGGTGGGTTTTTCAAAAACAAAAACGACAGAAGGGTACCGCCTACATCAGCATTATCTGAGAATAATCTAACCCCGTGCTGAGTCTGTCAAATTCCTTATTTCTATAACTACTAGTTGATCCTTCAAAAATAAACACCCACAAAAGTTTCAGAGAGACAGAGGATGGACACCCACAGCCGCATTATTTCTATCCTTCAACTTAACACATATCTGTGATTTTGACGTCGCTTGACATCATTGGATGTGGGTCGGAAGGATGGTCGGATGCTGAGTTTTTAGTCCCATGTGATCCATGATACTCAGTGACCAACAATATAAACGGGAGAGTGAAGAAAGGAAACATCAAATCATTTCCTGGATTTTGGACTTAACTATATTATCTTCTTATGCTTCTCATGAAACAAACCACCACGTGCTCTTCAGAGATTCATTAATTATTTTCGTAAAGGTTATGTTCCAACTGTTGATATAGTTAATTAAAATTAACTCCAGCATGCAAAGGTACACAATCAGTTAACTAAGTGTTGAGTTAGTTGAATTGTGTGATAGATGAATTTGATAAGTGGAGTTAGTTGAATTGTGTAAGGCATGGTCAAGTAGATTTATGTAAGTGTGTGCATGTCAAGTTTGGTTAAATACACTTTATTTGATTCATTGTATTCAGCAAAATTGTGTGATTGAAGTTAGTGTGATTAATAGAAAGCCTCAGCTCAATTTGTGTTATTGTGTGAAACCTTTGTGTAATTTATGCCTTTACTATTCTGCCATTCCAACACCAAGGTATCCATTATGCTATCTTCTGGAATGCTATCATTCTTCCTCCAATCCAATAGATTCTCACAGCACAACATAAAAGAATTGAAATTGTCAAATAGCCAATGATAAAAAAGAGGTTTAAGAGGTTTCTCAATTGCAACTGCTAGAATATTGTCTGCATTCAATTGGCATGTCTTGAATTTGTACTTGCTCAGAGTCCTATCGCTGCATTAAACTACAGTGGTGAAATCATGGGGTTTTTTTTGACTGAAAATATTCCTTATAGTTGGAGAAGAGTTTTTACAACATTTATATACACAAGAATATCTTTGTCCATATGCTTTGACCAAGAAATTTTTTCATGTATTTGTAGAAAATTAATGCAGAAGATTTGTGCATTGGGTTCATTGAATAAGATCTATTAATTCCTTTTAGGTGGGCACATCCAAACTGGCATTACTAGATGAATATGTTTTCTTTATTATTTGTTCACAACCTTCATCCACTTAAAAATCAACCCAGTTTAAAAAATTAGCATTTTTAATATCAAGCTGATTTCTTGATCCACAACTTTCATCCACTTAAATCAACCCATTTAAAAAAAATACCATTCTTTGCTCTCTTGTTGTCAATAATTATTGTGGAGACATTCTTCAAAATCAAAACTGAGTATTCAAAGACCTTGATTTGAAGCTGTTATTTTTATTAGCTACTCTAGTACCTTTTTGTTCCAGAGTTCTTAGGAAAATGGCTTTAATTAGTGATGTATTGGAGTTACTGAGCACCTTGATACATTTTAGTATTGATGAGATGGTAAAAATCAGCAAGGACAATCTATCTAATATTCAAATCTATTTGTAAAATGCACAGGCCAAGATTAATTTTTTCTAGCTTAAATATCAACTATAGCAGGATGAGCTATAATAGAAGAGTCATCATTCTGAACTAGTTTTTGTTCAAAACAATTCTTTCTCCAAAATTAACACCTATGGACAAATAGAAATTGATCAAAGAAGTGAGGTTAAAGTTGATTTCCATGAAGTACAATAGAAGAGTCATCATTCTAAATTAGTTTTTGTTTAGAATAATTCTTTCTTCAAAATTAACACCTATAGACAAATAAAAATTGATTAAATAAGTGATGTTAACATTGATTTCCATAAGTACACATTTCAAGAGCATATTTCCATAAAGATAAATAGGTTCAACCTACCCTTACCAAGCCCATCATTAAACATTGGTATAAAACTTATCAACAACTAAAACAAAAGTTAACATTGATTTGCATCAGTACAATAGAAGAGTCATCATTCTAAACTAGTTTTTATTTACAAAGATTCTTTCTTCAAAATTAACAACTATGGACAAATAGAAATTGATCAAATAAATGATGCTAACATTGATTTTCATCAAATACACATTTCAATAGCATATTTCCATAAAGATAAATAAGTTCAACCTAACTTTTCAAAGCCCATCATTAGACATTGGTATAAAACTTATCAACAAAGCCCATCATTAAACATTGGTATAAAACTTATCAACAACTAGAACAAAAACAGTGTTGGTTATGACAATAACGTTTCCTTTCACATTCTAGTATGACAATAATGTTTCCTTTCACATCCTAGTAAGCCCATCTAATTTTATAGTGCTATGTTTCTTAAGGATGATTCATGGTAAGGATGATTCATGCTCAATACGGTTGTTCCATAACCGCACCTAATTGTCATATACCAAGATTGTAATAGAGTTATCAATGCTAAAGATCATTGTTTTGATCACATAGTAATGGAGTTATTCATACATGCTAAAATCAAATATCAATGTTTTGATCACATACCACAACTAATTTTCACATACCAAGATTGTAATGGAGTAAACCAATACTAAAGATCCATGTTTTGATCCAATAAATACTAATTTAAAAAAACGACTGTCATAAATAAATAAACATCAAATAAAAATTAATATATGAATTGACAATGTATAAAACAGGCTCTCTCGCGCTTCTCTATGACAGGGATCAGTAATCTCTGTACTCTGCAGCTAAAATGCCTTGAAGCAATATCTTAATGTCTTCACCATATTCATTGACAGCATCGCTTTCAAGAAGCTTTCCAAAAATTTCAATATACTTTACTCTAATCACACTGGGACCGCCTTGTTTATAAAGAGCCATTGTGATACTAAAACCATACTGCAAGTGAACTGGTTCAAAGCATTTGAAACCACCTTCGACAAGTTCTGCGATTCGGACGACCTCCGTTATTATATCGAGAGTCTCTAACCTCTCCTTTTCATAGCTGTAATATAGGCTATCAGCAGTGACTAAGAATTCAATGGACCTTAGCCCTTCTGTAAGTGCCATACTGATCATACAAATATCATTGTCACCATCATCAACTGCATTCAGATCTTGCAAACGGGTAATGCAAATTATTACCACATTCACCAGAACGTCAACATAATATTCAAAATCTAAGACGAGGCGCTTGTTCTTGATCCACGCGACGCAGAGGATTGCCATTCCGTTGTAGATATCTTCATTCGTTATATTTCTGGAATTGTGGCGCCATAAGAGATACAGAGCAACCTCTGTTGGAAATTTGAAAAATTCCAGAACTCTTCCTCTTTAACACAAAGAAATAAATTTGCATACACAGTGACAGAATTTCCACATAAAAAAAATTTCTATTAAAAAAAACTTGTTACAATCTTTCCTCACTGCAGAGTAATTACAAACTGTTGCTGGACTGCTTCTAAGCACAGTTCCAAAAACAAAAAAAAACTTCTCTGTCTCACACAGAAAAATCTGCTGTGAATTTCCAATTCACTGTCTCTCTCTGTAAAAATAAACAGCTCTCTGTCTATTTAAAAACTCACTGTGTTTTTATAAAATCTTACAATGCTGTGTAAAATTTAGTTCTGCACTCTCTCTGTCTTTTTCAACAATTGCACTGCTGTGCGTATTCAACAACTAAAAAAAAATTACATCTCTGTTCTATTACATATAAACAAAATATCTAAATTTCATTTAATGTAATTCATTGACTTTTACAACCATAAAATCACCGCTTAGAAAAATATTTATGGTGCCATAAATTCTGGCTTCACCGCTTCAAAATCGAATTGATCACAATTTTGAACGTGGCAGAAATTTTAAGTTTTCCGTGGCGGTGGTGGTTTGGTGGCGGACTGGCGGCGCGCTGTGCACATGTGGCGGAGCCACCACAGCCTTGGTGGTTGCGGGGGGTATGGATTTGGCCGTACACTTCAATTTGGTGACCCCCCGCACTAAACCACAGCCACAAGTTTGTGGTCAAAGGCCCCACGGCTGGTCAACTGCGGGGGGTATGGTTCTGTTAATGGTCGCGCTATTCGACCCCCCGCATACGGTTGATCTCCTCCAACTTGCTGCCGCGATAATCTCCACGCCATCAACCGTGATGCCGCCGATCTGCTGGTTGTTCAAACTGCCGCCGTGCTCTGCCTGCAACTCGTCGTGCAGTTGGAAATTACTCCAACACTCCCCCTTAATTTCAACTGCTGGGTTTTCTTGCATACCCATGCATTCTCTGAAATGTTCAAAGCGTTTCTGCGCAAGTGGCTTTGTGAGGATATCTGCAAACTGATCCTCCGTTCTACAATGCTGCAAAATGATCTCGCCATTGCTAACCAATTCACGTATGAAGTGAAACTTGGTATCAATGTGTTTAGTCCTCTTATGAAAAACAGAATTCTTAAACAATGCAATAGCTGAGCTATTGTCACAAAAGATCACTGTCCCTTTTACCTGTTGTAGCATAGAAAAACATAACATTTTTCGCATCAATTTCCCAGCAAAGCAGCTGCTGTTGTGGTGCCATACTCTTATGCTAAAGTTAGCAATACTACAATGCAATTTGTTCTTGAAGCCCATGAAATGGCTCCTGAACCCATGTGAAAAACATAACCGGAAGTGCTCTTCCAATCATCTACACTTCCAGCCCAATCACTGTCAGTGTATCCAACTAAATCTGAACATTCTGAAGTAGTATAAAAAATACCAAACCTTTTAGTACCTTTAACATACCTCAAAATTCTTTTTGCTGCTTGCCAATGTGCATCCTTTGGCTTTTCCATGAACTTGGAAATCAAACTAACAGCATGCATAATACATTAGTTGGAGTCGATACATAGGCGCAACTGTGTATCTTATACAAACGGATCAAAAAATCTTCTTTCTTGTCCTCTGTAGCAGCTTTAATCACATCCTTTCGCCATGAGAGTGATTCTTTGCTTTGCTACTGCATGTTCGTCTTTCTGGTACTTCTTCATACTTTGTAACAGAAGACGATCGCACCATCTTCACTCTACTTTATTCCCAAAGTGTCTCAACAAACATATCAATCATTTTAAATTCTTCTTTCTTGCATTTGTTGAAATGTTCAATAAGGCATCAATCATCATTACACATAAAATAACATCATCAACATACAAGGCTACAATAAAGTTGCAATCTTGTTCTTTGATGTAAGAGGGTAGAGTTCTCTCACACTTCTCTAAAACCATTTTCCTTGTGATGAATCCTACTACTTCTTACTCTTAGCGCACTTGTCCATAAAACTTTCTTTAACTTTACTTTCTTTTATCTCGCCTTTCTTCTCATAGCCAAGAGGTTGATCAATGTAGACCTCTTCCATTAACACTCCATTCAGGAATGCCGACTTCACGTCCATTTGGTAAACTTTCCATTTGTTTTGTGTTGCTATGGACAACACTGCTCTCACGGTTTCCATTCTTGCAACCGGTGCGAAAGTTTCCTCATAATCAATGCCATGCTTCTGCTTATAGCCTTTGACAACAAGCCTTGCCTTATGTCTCTCTATCTTGCCTTCAGCATTACTCTTGGTCTTGTAGACCCATTTAACACCTATGACATCTTTACCTTTTGGGAGTTCAACCAAATCCCAAGTTTTGTTCCTTTCTATGGCATTTATTTCCTCATCCATAGCTTCTATCCATTTCTCATCCTTGATAGCTTCTTCGAAATGAACAGGATCATCAACATGACAATATAAAGCAAACAAAGAATTGATACCTTCATTAGCTATATCTTGTTCATAAATTTCTTTCAAACTTCTGAATTTCTTACCTCTTTCATTAGGTGTACAAATGCTTGAAGAAGCACTTGAATTTCCTCCTTGTGGTGTGCTTGGAGAAACACTTTCATTTCTCCTCAAGGGTGTGCTCTGCTGCTCTTATGTTGGTGTTTAACATTTTGAGATGTATTTAGTTTGCCCTCATCATCATTTACATTCTTAGGAATGTGATGTTTAACATTCAACATCTTCTCTATGCTTCCGCTAAAATGCCTCTTCTACTGACTTGAACGTCCACCACTCACGAAATTTTTACTGGATAGGTTATATAACTTTGTAAGCCTTGGATTCCTCCATGTGTCAATGAAAATACATTTCTCCCCCTTGCTGTCCAACTTCTTTCTTAGCTGATCCGGAATGTGTGCATAAGCCACACATCCAAAAACCTTCATATGTGTGACACTTTGCTTTGTGCCACTCCATGCCTCTTCCGACACTTTGTTCATAACTACTTTTGTAGGGCATCTATTCAAGATGTATGCTGCACAATGTATAGCTTTAGCCCAATAATCATTAGGCAAATGCTTTACCTTTAACATACTCCTCGCCATGTCCATTATGGTTCTATTCTTCCTTTCGACTACTCCATTTTGCTGCGGAGTATATCTAGTTGTAAATTGCTTATGAATACCATTTTCTCTACAAAAACATAGAAAATATTTAGAGATATACCCACCTCCTCTATCAGTCCTTAAGACTTTGATATGCAGCCCACTCTGGTTCTCAACAAGTGCTTTGAAATTGCGAAAATTTTCAAACACTTCACTTTTCTTTTTCAAAAAGTAAACCCATGTTTTTCTTGTAAAATCATCTATGAATGTTAACACATAGTGGCTGCTTGCAAGTGATGGAGTTTGCATCGGTCCACATAAATCTGAGTGGACAATTTCTAAGAGTCTTAGGTTCCTATACTTTCGGAAGGAAAACTTTCTCTGTGTTGTTTCCCAAGAATACAACCTTCACAAAGGTTGTCAGGACTATAATGACGAGTAAAAACCCTTGCCATTCCCTTTCTGACCCTAAATAAATTAAGACCTCCAAAGTTGAGATGTCCAAATCTCAAGTGCCATAACCAATTATCATCTTTTGGTTCACTTTGGTAAGTCTCCTGTGCAACTGCTGCTTTCTCTTCACCATTCTTCAAATCTGCTCTCATTCTGAGAGGGAACATCCTATTCCTTGTCATCTTCACTTAAGCAATACACTGTTTGCTGGGTGGTTTATCCATGATGGTACAAACATCATTATCAAAGAAAACATTATATCCCTTATGGACAAGCTGTCCAATACCTAAGAGATTACATTTCATTCCTGGAACATAATAAACATCTGCTATGGATTTCTTTGCACCTAATCTTGTTAAAACATTTACATCTCCTTTTCCCATAACAGAAACTTTGCTATCAGTTCCTAGTGTGACTTGTGACTACTTTTACTTTCATCTAACATAGAAAACATTGCACTGAGTTTCACATTCATATGATTATACAATAGGAGTCTGAAAACCACATAAATCTTCTTCACTCTTTTATATTCCAACCACATATTACAAGCTAAAAACAAATTGTTTTGGCTGCTATTTTCTTTTGTGAAATTTGCACTAGTTCCACTTCTCATATCTTATTTCTTATTTCTACATTCATTAGCATAATGACCATATTTCTTACAATTGTAACATTGAACATTGGATTTATCATACCTTTGTCCTTGATCATTCTGCTGTCCACTTTGCTCGCTGCCTTGGCCTTGATGCTGATTTGGATTATTGCCCCTTCCTTGAGAATTTGCTGGACTGTTCCTTCCACCTCTGTTTTGGCTTCTGCCTTTTCCTCTTCCTCTGCCTTGCCCTCTTCCTCTTCCGAAAGACATCTGGGTCTTAAAAGCATGCTCAAGAGATGAGTTTTCACTCGTACTCAATCTCTGTTCATGGGTCATCAGTGATGCATGTAGCTCATCCACTAAACACTTTGTGAGATCCTTAGTCTCCTCTATGGTGGTGACAATCACATCAAATCTTGAGGGTAGACTCCTCAAGAGTTTTTCCACAATCCTCTTGTCTTCAAGAGTTTCTCCATGTGATCTAATTTGTGTAACCATTCCAATCACATGTGTGAAGAATGAGTCAATAGTGTCTGACTCTTTCATACAGAGAGTCTCAAAGTCTCTCCTCAGCAACTGAAGTTTTGTTCTTTTCACTTTCTCCATACCCTGATAAGCTGTCTTGAGAGTTTCCAACGCTTCACTGGATTTCTTAGCTGCTGCTATCCATGGAAACACACTCTCATGCCTTTGCACTTGATACAAGACGGAAAAGAAACCTTGGCATCTTGCTTCCTATTGTTCTTAGATGTCCCTTTACTTTTTGAAATAAAAGAAAGCTTCACTTCATTCTTTGGCTCTTCAAAGCCTTCAGCTTATTCCATAACTCTTGTGAGATAAATAAGGCTCTCGGGGTTATTGACAGTGGTCATAATTCTTTCCATTGAATTATGGGAGATGGATACTTCCCAAACTCATACCTGTGCTGGCTCCAGCCATTCTACACTCTAACTATGATAAAAAAAACTTGACTGTGTCTTTATAATTAACTGACTGTTCTGCAACAGTAACACAAAACTTATAGATAAATACCTTGAATTCCTTTTGGCTGAGTCTTCACACTGCTGGCGAAGCTGCTGCAACAAAGAACTCTTTTCCTTCAGCGTATTTGACCTTCAAATAGCCTGGATTGGCTCCGATACCATGTTGAAATTTGAAAAATTCCAGAACTCTTCCTCTTTAACACAGAGAAATAAATTTGCATACACAGTGACAGAATTTCCACATAAAAAAAATTCTATTAAAAAAAACTTGTTACAATCTTTCCTCACTGCAAAGGAATTACAAACTGTTGCTGGACTGCTTCCAAGCACAGTTCCAAAAACAAAAAAAACTTCTCTGTCTCACACAGAAAAATCTGCTGTGAATTTCCAATTCACTGTCTCTCTCTGTAAAAATAAACAGCTCTCTGTCTATTTAAAAACTCACTGTGTTTTTATAAAATCTTACACTGCTGTGTAAAATTTAGTTCCGCACTCTCTCTGTCTTTTTCAACAATTGCACTGCTGTGCGTATTCAACAACTAAAAAAAATTACATCTCTGTTCTATTACATATAAACAAAATATCTAAATTTCATTTAATGTAATTCATTGACTTTTACAACCATAAAATCACCGCTTAGAAAAATATTTATTGTGCCATAAATTCTGGCTTCACCGCTTCAAAATCGAATTGATAACAATTTTGAACGTGGCAGAAATTTTAAATTTTCCGCGGCGGTGGTGGTTTGGTGGCGGACTGGCGGCGCGCTGAACGCATGTGGCGGAGCCACCTCAAAGTGGTGGTTGCGGGGGGTATGGATTTGGCCGTACACTTCAATTTGGTGACCCCCCGCACTAAACCACAGCCACAAGTTTGTGGTCAAAGGCCCCACGGCTGGTCAACTGCGGGGGGTATGGTTCTGTTAACGGTCGCGCTATTCGACCCCCCGCATACGGTTGATCTCCTCCAACTTGCTGCCGCGATAATCTCCACGCCATCAACCGTGATGCCGCCGATCTGCTGGTTGTTCAAACTGCCGCCGTGCTCTGCCTGCAACTGGTCGTGCAGTTGGAAATTACTCCAACACTCCCCCTTAATTTCAACTGCTGGGTTTTCTTGCATACCCATGCATTCTCTGAAATGTTCAAAGCTTTTCTGCGCAAGTGGCTTTGTGAGGATATCTGCAAACTGATCCTCCGTTCTACAATGCTGCAAAATGACCACATCATACGATAAAACGCCCCTTACTCCAAAACTATAATCAATGTTATCGTAAAACAGTTGACCGTAAATTCTTAAAACCCTACTCTGGATTTTCAAATGTTCTGACTCTGCAAGATAACAGAGAATCCGTACAAAGGCACGCACAGAATTTTCAGGTAGGGAAATTACATCTCTGTCTTCCAAAGTGATGAGATCCACGATTTTGGCCATTTCCATGCACACTTCCTTTGCATACTCACATGAAGAGTAATACTGGCGGTGTATATAATTTAGGGGTTCATCGACTACCTTGAACAAGGATTCATATCCCTTGATTAACAAAAAAGTGTCTCTGTTTTCCTGGCTGTACTGGCAATAAAGACGAACCAGATTCAATTTCTGCCACACGCCCTTCCAATGCTTGTTCGTTTCATCCAGTTTCGAGGTTGGAATGGAATAACCTAAAAGCTTTTGGCAATGAAAACCCAATTCATTGAAGAGATTCTTCATATCCCTTGTGCTCATCACTTCAGTGTATGTTGGTGTACATGCACTTAGACTAGCTGTGTTGGTGTACATGCACCTAGATTAGCTCCAGTTAACTTACTGCTTGCATGTGAAGTGCACTTGCTTAGTTAAGTTAACTTATTGCTTGCATGTGGCACATGTACACATTAACATAAGATAAATCACACTTAGCTTTATTTAGCTTTAGTTATTGCATGTACAACTAAGCTTAACTTAGTTGCTTTTATGTATTTATTCCAAAAACTATTATTGTAGAATCAATTTCATTCTATTCTCAATTCTTGTTCGCTTCCTTCCTTCTTTTGCAAGCTTGTTTATTGTTTTGCAGATCTAGATTCTTGTTTCTCAAAAATCTTACATGGTATCAGAGCACAGGGATTTGTAATCAGTGCACAAGCAATTTTATTTGTAGGTTCAGAAGATTGAAGCAACAACAAAGAATGGAGTCTAAATTGGAGTTTCCACAATCGGCAATTCTTACTCCATATAATTATTTTGAATGGAAGCCAAAGATTCAACTTCATCTCAGAAGTAGAGGCTTATTTCGAATAACCATGGAAACGGAAGTTGAACCAACATCGGCAATGGAGAAAACAAGATATTTCAATCGCATGGACGAGGCCTTCGGCATCCTATGTTTATCTATTTCTCCGGAATTGCTATTTCATGTTGAATCATGTTCAACTCGAAATGAAGTATGGAAAATTTTGGAAGGATTGTTTGGAAAACAGGATGAAATGCAAGGTCACATTCTCGAAAATGAGTTAAACTCATTAGATCCGAGAAATTTTGAGAACATTCAAGATTTTTTCACAAGGTATAAAGCCTTGTTGGTTCAGCTGAAAGGATGCGGGGTCGACAAATCCAAGCAAGAAAATCAGTTGATTCTTTCCATTTTATCAAAACTTGGTCCATAGTATGCAGTATTCGTCTCTACATTCCACACAGTCAGATCTGCAACTGGTGCAGCTTGGAAGATGCCCTCACTGGATTATTTTATTCAGTCTTTGATGCATGAGCAAGATAAGCTCATCAAAATGGGCACACTTAAAAATTCCAAAGCGCATGCACTTACTGTGCATGCAAAAGGAAAGGAAAATTCCAAAGACCATCAGAAAGGAAAAGGGAAGAAGGATCCTGATCCAAGAAAGGGAGGACATCCCAAACCCCCTGATGGATCATCTAGCTCAAAGGAAAGGAAAGGAACGAAAGGGCAATCAATGTGCAATTATTGCCACCGTGGTTTTCATCCTGAATCTGCATGCATGAAGAAGACTATAGATCTTATGGCGCAGACACTCCAGCAGCACAATCTTGGAGATCACATTCCTGAGAATGCCAAGAAGAAGTCTAGAGAAAAAGCACCAGATCCAAGAGGTAATGGGCATGCTTTGATTGCTCTTCATTCTGCACCGCAAGAATGGATCATCGATTCAGGAGCTTCACATCATATGGCTTCTTCAAAGGAATCATTTTCTTCTCTACATGCATACTCAGGTCCTCCCATTCTCATGGGGGATAATTCTGCAGTTGCAGCAACTGGACAAGGAAGAGTGCAATTCGAAGATGGAAGTTTTGAAAATGTCTTGTATATTCCAAGGCTTTCTGTGAATCTTCTCTCAGTGTATCAGATGACACACACAGGCAGCGGAAGGAAAGTGGAATTTACCCCAGATTCCGTGAGCATTTATGACATGCAAACCAATTTGAAGATTGCATCTGGCAAGGTAAATGATCAATCTCATTTGTATACATTTTCTGATTTTGTTCCTCAATCAGATTCTATTTTGCTACTTACGCATGCAAATGAAGAAAGTAGGATTTGGCACGAGAGATTTGGGCACTTGAATTTCAAATATATGCAACAGCTTAGTAAGCAAGGGATGGTCAAAGGATTGCCAACCATTGAATTTTCAGATGGTGTTTGTAATGGATGTGCTCTTGGAAAGCATCCACAAGACAAATTCGAGAAGGGGCATGCATGGAGAACCTCTTCACCTTTGGAACTTGTACACATTGATCTCATGGGTCCATTTCCGGTGCTTTCAATGAGCAAAGAAAGATATGTGTTGTCATTTATAGATGATTACACGAGATTCACTTGGGTTTACTTCTTGAAACTCAAGTCTGAAGTTTTTCAACATCTAAAGATTTTCAAAGCGCATGCGGAAAATCAGTCTGGAAAACACATCAAGATACTCCGCACAGATAATGGGAAGGAATATGTCAACAAAGATATCAAGAATCTTTGTAATGAAGTAGGCATACAGTTGCAGCATACAGTTCCTTACACTCCACAACAAAATGGTGTGGCTGAAAGGAAAAATCGATCTTTGAAAGAGATGGCTAATTGCATGTTGCATGCAAGATCTCTTCCGTCGAAATTGTGGGCTGAAGCTATCAATTGTGCCTCATACATCCAGAACAGATCTCCTCATAAATCTGTTACTGGAAAAAAACCTTTTGAGGCTTGGACTGGCATGCAACCTGAAGTTAGTCATTTCCGCATTTTTGGATCTCGAGCATGGGCCCGCATTCCTCCAGAGAAGAGAAAGGCTTTGGAGCCTCAAAGCAAAGCATGCATGTTTGTTGGATATTCTGATGAAGTCAAAGGGTACAGATTGCTTGATATCCAAACTGAAGAGCTCTTTATTGAAAGGAGTGTAAAGTTTGACGAAGATATTTCACATGCACCAGCAGATGAACTTGTTACCAAGGTTCCATCACCACTCATTGATGAGTATGCAGACGAAACTTCAGATCAACATTCTGATGAAGATGAGTCTTTTCCCGTGACCCCTGTTAGACAACCAGTTGTTGAACATCGAGATCATACTTCTGCATGTAGTTCGGAAGATTCTCGACCACCTTCAACACAAAAATGGCGCAGCATGAGTGATATCCTTGAAGATCCCGCCTCTATCCCTTTGTTTGAGGAAGATCCGCAAGCACTCTTAGCTATGGAGCCATCCATGCCCATGCATGCTTATATGATGCATGGATCTGATCCACAAACTTATGCAAAAGCAAATGGGCATCCTGAATGGGAAGCCGCCATGGATGAGGAATATAACTCTCTCATTGAGAACCAGACTTGGGATTTGGTTCCGCTACCTTCCAATCGCAAACTTGTGAGATGAAAGTGGGTTTACCGGACCAAGAAAGCATCAAATGGCCAAGTTAGTCGATATAAGGCATGATTGGTAGAAAAAGGTTTTCAGCAAGTACATGGTATTGACTATGATGAGACTTTTGCTCCAGTGGCAAAAATGGATTCCATTCGGCTAGCTCTCTCCATTGCAGTAGCAAGAGGATGGGAGGTGCATCATATGGATGTGAAGAATTCCTTTCTTCATGGTGATCTCGAGGAGGAAATCTACATGGAGCAGCCACCAGGATACATGCACAATTCATCTCTGGTATGCAAACTAAAGAAGTCTCTCTATGGCCTCAAGCAGGCACCTAGAGCATGGTATGCAAAGATGGATTCTTATTTGTTATCTCAAAATTTTGTACGCTGAAAATCTGATTCCAATGTTTATTTTCTGAAGAAAATTGACTCCTTGTTGATCATAGTACTCTACGTAGATGATCTTTTGATAATAGGTAGTTCAGCTTCTGTCATTACTAACATCAAAACTGCATTGCATAAGCGGTTTTCTATGATAGACATGGGCTTGCTAAATTTCTTCCTTGGACTAGAGATCTATCAGAGTGATTCTGGGATTACCATTTCTCAACCAAAGTATGCTCGAGATCTTTTGGCACGATTTCACATGAGTGACTGCAAGCCAGCAGCCACGCCTTTCTTATCAGGGATAAAGCTTGAGAATGGCAAAGACACACCATTGGTTGATTGCACATTGTACCGCCAGCTTGTGGGAAGTCTTCTTTATCTCACTCACTCCCGTCCTGATCTCTCCTATGCTGTCGGAGCAGTTTCCAGATACATGCAGGAGCCACATGAGTTACACTGGAACACTGGAAAGCGCATCCTTCGATATGTCCAGGGGACAATCACCTATGGGATTCATTATGCAGCCAATTGTTCTTTGAATCTCATCGGGTTCACAGATTCAGACTGGGCTAGCGACACCATTGATCGCAAGTCTACTTCCGGTTATGTACTTAGTTTGGGATCCGGCCCAATTTGTTGGTCAAGTAAGAAGCAGGCTGCCATTGCTTTATCATCAGCAGAGGCCGAGTATAGAGGAGCAGTCAATGCCACTATTCAGGCAATTTGGCTACAACATTTCCTATCTGAGCTTGGGATCAGTGTCCATCATCCCACTGTCATCTGGTGCGATAATCAAAGTACGCTAAAGTTTTGCAGAGATCCAGTGCAGCGGCAGCGGACCAAACACATCGAGATCCACATGCACTTCATTAGAGAACTCATTCATGATGGGATCATCGATCTTCAGTACTGTCCTAGTTCCGAGCAGATTGCTGATATCTTCACCAAGACTTTCCCTGAGCAGAAGTTTCGATTTCTGCGAGATCGTCTCGTGGTGAAGGACACGACTGCCTAGCAGTTGTCTTTTCTCTACTTTTGCATTATATTTTGAGGGGGGGTTTTCTTCCCACTGGGTTTTCCCTCTTTCCTCCTTTTTTTAATGCATTGTATATGGGTACCTAAAATGGCCGTGTTGCCGGGACTCATTCATTTCGCATCACATTCACCTAAGTTATGCTTAAGGGGGGGTGTTGGTGTACATGCACTTAGACTAGCTGTGTTGGTGTACATGCACCTAGATTAGCTCCAGTTAACTTACTGCTTGCATGTGATGTGCACTTGCTTAGTTAAGTTAACTCATTGCTTGCATGTGGCACATGTACACATTAACATAAGATAAAGAACACTTAGCTTTAGTTAGCTTTAGTTATTACATATACAACTAAGCTTAACTTAGTTGCTTTTATGTATTTATTCCAAAAACTATTATTGTAGAATCAATTTCATTCTATTCTCAATTCTTGTTCGCTTCCTTCCTTCTTTTGCAAGCTTGTTTATTGTTTTGCAGATCTAGATTCTTGTTTCTCAAAAATCTTACAGTGTAGTCGGGAATAACCTCGAGACGTAACTTTACACTCTGTATTGGGTTGCTCAGGATGTAATGGTTCATCTGTTGCCTCAGCTTCGACTGAGGGACGACATTGTCAATTTCGAAAGGCTGACGGGTGTATGGGTTGACAGCGTCGTGTGTCATGTCCCAAATCCTCTCGAGTGTCCTGCGGTTATAAAGAACCTGAGCTAGGTCTTCCTGAACGTCCAATTGAATTGGATCGTATGCAAATTCTTGAAACATGGTATCATGATAGTCATCTGCAACATCATATGAATCCATATCTCAGTCCATTCCAGATGGAGGAAGAGTTGTTATTCACTGGTACTCTCGAAGAACAAAATTTGTACCATGTAAAAAATGAACTTTTAATTTTGTCAAGCAAATCATTTTTTCTATATTCTGAGAAAAATGATCCCATACCCAAATGCAAATTTTGAATTTTATTGTTTAATTTTAAGGTTAGGGCCAAGTTAGACACTAAATTGGTATATGGGACCTTTTTGTTTATGGGCTAGACACCAAATTGATGTATGAGACCCTTCTAGTTTTGAACCCATGGCCTCTTAAGAGGAAACAGATGCTCTTAACTATTAGACCGCGACCCACTTAACTATATATATTATAGTTTTATATTATGTATCAAAAAATTTACTCAATTAAGAAATTTTATCCGCTTCCTAAATAAGTATAAATTTAATATATATATATATATATATATATATATATATATATATATATATATATATAGAATTTTATTTTATTTTTTATCTTTCACATACACATATAAAATAAAATTATGCTTATATTTATTTTTAATTAATTATTTTTGTTAATTAAGATTTGTGTTTTTTCCAAATATTATTATAAAAAACCAAAGATCATTATTTAGGTTGAATCCCCATAAGGGAATCTACAATTATTGACAATTGAAAATGACTATACATATCAAAATTAAAATACCACTTACTACTAAATACATAACTACTAAAAGCCCATAGGGTTACCTCAGTTGGCCAAGCCCCTCTCATTCAAATGTATTTGTTATTGAGAAGCGAGGCCACACGTTAAATTCTCTCGGTGATATCAAGGTTAGGCCTCATGGTTGAGCCGAAATGAAGTGATCCGTTAATGTAGATTTACATAGCACAAATATTTTGTGGACATAGTAGTCATTAATCTCTAGGGTCTGTGAACCAAATAGGGAAAACAAATTGTAAAAGAAACTATTCTACTGAAAGTATAAATCAGAAGCCAAGAAATTGGATGTAACATCAAGTAATTGATGAAGTGACTGAGGTGAGATCCTAGCAACTTGTACTTGCTAGGGTTGGAAATTTAAGCCTGCACTGAAGATGTCCCTCCATGTTGGCCAAATGACAATCTAGGCTTACAAGACAGTGACGTTGGTGGCATCGTAGTCATTGAATTTCATTCAAATAGGAGATAATATCATTGTGGTCCTTGTACTTTTTCTTCAAGAGCCTAATGAGGAGCATCTTCATTTTCCATTGAAAGGTAATGGAATTAATATATTGACTTCATCATACCCTAGTATGCCCAGGGTGAAGAACCAAATTGGCGAGTTCAGTTTGTATTTCACAATGAGATTATGTTTAGTGGTCAATTTAATCAACACTTTGAGTTGGAGAATTATCCTCTTGGATTTTGGATGCAACGTTCTGAGCATATAATTGAGCCAATGCCATTGCTAAGGGCTTGGTCGACCCTAAGGGCGTCTTCCTCGAGGCCCTCATTGATAACACATCTACTAGTGCGAGATGATACTTATAGATACGAGAGGCTAGATTAAGGAAGACCCCTAATATACAAAAAAACTAATGAAATAATTTTATAGGATCCCCAACAGTATTAAAATAAATTTAGCACTAAGGTGCCAAAAAGGTCTAAAGAGTAGTTTAGCTAGTTGTGACGGGATAAAGAAGTAAAGAACTACGAGAAGGGTTTAGCAAAAATATAAAATCATGCACACCAATTAAAATCCACACCATCAAGACACTCTATATACCATGAACGAATGGCCACCATGAAAAGACAAGAAAAACAAAAGAGCCATAGAGATTGGACTAATTCTTCATTTAAACAAAGAATTGTTCTAAATCTGATTGAATTCTACTGATCTTTAAATGATGTTCTATCTATCAACAGGAAAAAAAAAACCGTATTCTACCTTATCCATTCAAAGCATTAATTCTATGAAAAAAATCATTTAATCTATTTTTAAAATAATCAAAATGCAATTCTAATCTAACTCTCTCCTAGTTTTAAATCTAAGAATGATCAAAATATGAATCCAATCTAATTAAATTCTACATTCCATGGAACGAAAGCATAAAATATATTGCTATTAGAATTAAATTATTGTGCCGATTGAAATCAAATTGAACTAAGACAAGAAAGAAATGACAGAGTATCTACTGCGCAAAATAACATGTTTAATATTAAAGCCTAAGGTTGATGTATAATCAAATGCAGGAATCTATTCAATTGGAAGATGACAAAGTCACATTCATCAGATGATTAAGGCAAGCATAAGTTCTAACAGTCAACTGTAAATGAAAACAATTGATTAGAAAACTAATTGACATGAAATTAAACTACAAAACAGTGAACAATTAAACTACAAATTAGTGGGAATCTAGCTACGAAATGGTGAGAATCTAATTATGAATTGACGAGAAATTAACTGTGAATCAACAGGAAATTAAACTATGAGATTGACATAAAACTAAACTGCAAAACAAATATAATAACCTCATTTCCCTCCAGGGGGGCTTTTCAACAAAACGAGTGTGAAATCTACTTAGATTATCCATGCATCAGTGATCTGGAATTGGTCTTATTTATTAGAAAAACAGAGTATGGAAACATATCACAGTATTATCACAAAATTAAACTTATTCTTGGTTTCAATATACCATTATTTATATAGGTTTTTAAATTAACTGTCTAAGACAATTCCGCCTGTGGATAAAAAAATAAAACTAAGATTGTAATTCTATTTAAAAGCAAAGTCTTCATGGCTTTCTCTTGATTTGTTACGTAAGAGAAAATTGAGAGTCTTTGTACACTGATCTCGTTTCTTGACTGATATTTGACCATGAACATAGGCATGATTCCTTCTCGAATTCGAACAAGAAATTAGGATATGATCCATAGATGGACTATTTCAAAGATTTCCATATGACTCGCATCTTCATTTACTTCTCAGAACCTGTCAAACAATAACATTGGCTGCAGAAACAAAGGTTAGCTAAATAATTGTATGAATTTTGTAGCTAATTACATAAATTCATGTAAATAATAAGAAAAATTATAATATAAAGTAGAGATCATCTAAATTCCTTCTTAGATGTGAAATATCTCAATTATCATTGATTAATTTTATGGAATTGTGAAAAAGGAAGAATAAATGGTGGAAAAGGATGTCAAATTAGGAACAGTTTTGAGGTTTAACACTACTCATTATGAGTTTCGGATGGCCATTGAAGTAAAATATGCTAAAAATTTATAATAATTGTTGTTTTTATAAATATAACTTTTAAAACCTTATTCACAACAATTTGGATTCTCAAAATAATTACAATTCTGAAGGATCTCTTCATTTTTAAATGGCTATGCTAATTCAAAATTTTCTAAATAAATTAAATATTCATATTTCAATTTATAATTTCACTTTCTTCATTATTTCTTTAAAAGATAACATTTCCATAACAGAGAAAAACTTGCAACATGTTATTCAAAGTTGTAATACTTTACAACAACGTTTATTTGGATAAAAATACCTTACATATTGTACACAAGAGCTTCTCTTCCTTTTAAGAAAAATATTTTTTGAGTATAAGTATATTAACATGAATAATTTCCTTTTTCCCTTGTAAATCTTGCAATATAAAAGTCGATGGACCTACCTTCTTAAAAATTTAAAAGGGACCAAGCCAAAGTTTTTGAAATTTTGTATGCTTTCCTTTATCCTCATGCTCTTTGCCCCATTTCAAAACCAAGTCTCTGATTTAAAAATGTTTGTCTTTGATTGAATTAGTATCAAATGAAGTTTTGAGCAATTGTTGATGATGAGCATGCACCAACTTAGCTTTATTTATTTCTTCTTCCATCTTAATTATTTGAGACATTTGTAATTGTAAAGCTGAAGAAGGTTGTTCATTAATAAATTGAACTAGGGTTGCTGAAGGGATAGCTATATTAAGAGGTAGGATAAATTATTTTCCATATACCAGATGAAAAGGAGATGTTCCTATTGAAGCTTTCTTACTTATCCTATCTTCCCATAAAGAAAATGTTAAAGCTTTATCCCATTTTTTACTTTATTTTGGTCAATAGTTCGTTTTATAATTCTTATTATATTTTTATTATTTGACTCCACCAAACAATTTCCTTGTGGGTAATAATTTGCAGAATACTTCAATTTAAATCTTCTCTTTAAATCAAATTAAGTCATTTCATTTCCATAAAAATAAGAAGCATTGTAAAACATAAGAGCATTAGGAACACCAAACATGGTAATGATAAAATGATCAATGAATTCAATGATGCTCTCATAATTGGCTAACTTCAATGGTATAGCCTCTACCCATTTCATGAAATAATCTATTGCAGTAAAAAGTATATTTATGTTTCTTGGAGGAATGACGAAAGATCTCACCTATTATGTCAAGACCCCATTGCTTGAAATTTTGTTCAATATTAATAGGAAGCAATTCCATTGATGGTTTCCTTTCTCTTACTCAAGAAGTTCGGAAAATTTTTCATTTCCTGACGTAAATATGTTCACATTTAAATAAGATCGGCTAGTAATATCTAGCATGCAATATCTTGTGAGCAGTAGTGTCTCCAGAATAATGTCCACTTGTTGGTCCATCATGAAGTTCCTATATAACATTTTTTGTTTCAAATTGCTCCAAACATCTCAATAAAACATAATCGTAATTTTTTCTAAATAATAGATCATAAACAAGTTGATATTAATTGGCCTTCAATCTTAATGCTCTCTTTTTCTTAAATTCAATCTCGAGTGGAGCATAACCATTTTTTAGTAGAATAATAAATCAACATATTGAGACTTATCATTAAGAGGAAAAACCTTTGTAACTAGTTCAATGTTACCTGTGACCTCGTCGGTTGATGTATCATTCATTCCTGACTAACTTGCAAAATCCTTGGCCTTTTACAATCTTAGTGGTTTTGATCTCTAGATCATATTCTTGTAATGATGTGACCCAATTATCCCTTTTTTCTCCTAACTCCTTTTGAATCGGTAATTGTATGACCGTTGGGAAATGAACAATAATTTAACATGAGTTTTCAGAAGAAAAGGTCTAAAATATTTTGTTGCTTTATAAACTGTAAAGGCTTTTTTTTCGCTCCCATATAATTTAATTAAGCTCCTTGAAAATTTGAGCTGAAGAAAGAAATTGGAGCTTTGATGTTTTGTTTATTTGATTGGGTTAAAACTGTTGCATAAGATAGATCAAAGGAAAAAATATATAAAATAAATGGATTGGAAAAATTGGGAGTCGATAGAGAAGGATCATATATTATGAATTATTTAATGGTTTTAAATGCTCCTCTTTATTCATCTCCCCATTTGAACAGTGAATTTTTCTTGATCAATTTTTGTAGAAGTAGAACGATGTGTTGAAATCAGGGATGAATGTTTTGACAAAATGAATTTGACCAAGAAAATGTTGCAGCGATTTTTTACTATGTGGAAATGACATTTCTGAAATTATTTTAATTCTTTCTGGATCAATACAAATTCCATGCTTTGAAACAATAAAACCCAGAAGTTTACCTTTACTAAGAGCAAAGAATGATTTCTTAGGGTTGAGGTAAATTCCATATTTTCATGACCTTTCAAAGATTTGTTTTAAATCATGCAGATGAGTATTTCTTTTTTTTAATATATGGTAATATCGTCTAGATATACCACATTAGTTTTGTTGATCAACCCTTTGAAAAAAATATGCATTGCTCTCTAGAATGTAGCTCCTGCATTCATTAATGGAAACGATATTTTTTGATATGCATATGTTCCCCACTTTTTCCTAATCGTGCTCTTTAATCAGTATTGTAGTTGAACTAAAATATGATTATATCTTGAAAATGTGTCTAAGAAAGACATTAGTTCAGATCCAATGACTGCTTGTAATACTTGTTCCATTGATGGGAGAGGAAAATTATCCTTTTGGCATGCCCTATTCAAATTTCTAAAATAAATACAAATTCATATATCGTCGTTCTTTTTCCTAATTGGTACAAGATTAGAAACTTGTTTTGAAAGTGTGACTAGAAATATGATTTTGGCTTTTCAAAACGTATTCAAATCACTTTTGATTTGAGTTCCTAAATTCAAATGTATTTTTCTGATTTTTTGTTAAATCGATTTGACTTCTGGTACCATTGGGATAGTATGTTGGATGATGGAAGCATCATATGTCTTGAGATCCTGATAATTCCATGCAAAGATATCCTTATACATTTTAACAAATGAATAAATGAATTTATTTCTTCAGATGAAAGGCCAAGTCCTAAGTTGATATTTTGAGGTTTTTCATTAGAGCCTAGGTTAACTAGTTCAAACCTTAAAGTCGTACTTTGAAGTTTGCAGTTGTTGGCCTTTTTAGATTTATCCTTCAAATCATATATATCTTCAAGTTTAACTACATTTTTTGGAAAAACATTTTTCTCATTGGGATTATTCATTTGAGAATTATGTTCATATTCATCAATTACTTGATCAAGATAAGATTCTTCAGATGTTAAAAAATCTAGGATATCTCCATCATCGTTGAATACTCGCCAATTTGTAATATTGTCGATAATGGATGGGTGAAAAATCAACAGTATAAAAAATAAATCTAAACTAAAATCTTCGAGTGGAATTAACATGGATGCAACATTGGATAAAAGATTAGCGTTGACAAATTTAATTCTTGGTATTGGAGAAATATTGCATGCTAAAAAATGTGAAGTGATATTTTGAATCAAGGATTGATAATGTTTAAGGTGATTTTATATGAAATGGATGTTATTTCTAACTTGTTTTATTATGATTTCTGAATCACCAAAGATTTGAAGGTATTTAACACCAGGATTTATTTCCTTGTATAATCCCTGTACTAACGCTTCACATTCTACAATATTGTTAGTACATTCAAATTCCAGCTTGCATGCTAGCATGGTATTTTCACCAATTGGGTTGATTAATATACATGAAGCTACTGCACCTTCACAAGATTCAAAACCATCAAAATAAAGTTTCCAAAATAAAGATTCAAATTTGTCTACAATAACATCTACAATATTAATAAATTTAGGAAAATATATTTGAGAATATTTTTTTCAATTTCAGAACAAACATAATTTGCTAAAAATGGTGATTCATGTGTTCTAAAAGTTCCAAAAAATGATTTTGAAGAGTAATTGCCAAGAATTTTATTTGTAAAAATCACATGTTCATTTTATTCATCCAAATTGGTAACTGAGTGCTTCATGTGTTTTTCTCTGTATACTCGAATTTGATTTGGTTTACCTGTTATAAGGAAGCCAAAAATGTGACCAATCTATTGCAAAATACCTATGTAACTTCTAAGACCAGTCACTACTTAAAATAAGACCGTAAAATTCAAGAATATCAACGATTAAGATACCAATTATCTTAAAAACACTTGAATTTGAGGATAGTCTTATTAAGATTGATTTTATCTCTCCTAAAACTTTAACCTTGGATTTGTCTAATTGCACAATATGCACAACAGCCTTTTCAGGAGTTATGTTCAATTTGAGACATATTGAATATGGAATTATGTTCTAATAAGCTCTTGATTCTGTTAGGAAATTGTGGACATTCTTGTTGAAAATATCAAACATTAATAAGAAAGGAGTAGTATGAGAATTGGATCAATCTCCAATTAGAATTTCATCTGAGGCATAAATTTTATAATGGGTATCCCGTGGAGGCTTTCCTTTTCCTAATTCATATTTCTTTGTTGGCAAAGGAGAGATGAGAACAACATTTAATTCTTTAAGAAAACAAAAAAATTGTTGCTTAAGTTTACTTACCTCATACATGGAGTTATTGGATCTCACTTTCTTTATATCTTCAACGATGTTCTATTCTATGTCCTTATCCATAAGGACAAGATTTTTGGATGTAGCAGGTGAATTAGAAGGGGATGTGGAAGACTCAGGTGATTTGGAAGGAGAGACATGAGACTTAGGAGAAGACTTCTTCAAGGTAGTTCTATCTTTGTTAACACGAATACTTGATTTTTTTTTTGAATTTAATGATGTTGAATCGTTAGTTCTTTTTCTCCTAGTTTAGACTGGTAGTACTTCTTGTTCTTCCTCATTTTCAGATGCAGTTTGAATAAATTACCATAAGCCATGTGCTTTGACTAATTCTTCTTCTCCCTCTGATTCTTCTGTGGTCAAAGATTTCTCTTCATATTCTTCTTGATCTGACTCTGCATTAGATATAACATTAGGTGGTTGAGCGGATGAAGGTTGTGTTTTCCTAAAAGATCTAAAAGAGTTTTGAGGCACACCTTAAACCTGCTTTTTGATCTCGATAATTTTGTTTGACATTGTCTTAAGAAATTTTTGTAGTCCTTCTAAACCGAAAGGTTCTTTTGATGGCTTCTTTTTAATTTCTTCTTTGAAAGTTACTTTCTTAGATTTTTATTTCTTCTAGAATGGTATTATTTTCTAAGGCTAAAATATTTTTTTCAAGAGATATAGCTTGTTTCATGTTATCAATGAGACTATTTTTATTAGCTCTATCTATTATTATAGAAATATTTGAGGCTAATTTAGAAATATACCATTCTATCTAAACACCTACACTAGGTTGAGAAGCTTGTGGAATATTGTTAAAAAATTTATAGAACCTAGAATTAAAATGTGCAATCCTTTCATTTGGATTTGCTTTCAAATTGGAAATATAATTGATAAATGTCATAGTTCTGCGATGATCTCCAAATTTTGTCAAAAATTGCTCTTGAAACATATTCCACTCAGTAATAGAACCTGATGGTAGAGAAAAATACCAAGATCTTTCTTATCCTAAAAATGTATATGGAAACAATATACATACGCTATATTCTTTCGATACTTATTTAAGATTAATGACTAACATAAAATTATGTAGGTGTTCTTTTGCCTGGGTTCCTTCATCTAGATTAAACTTTGGTCACCATCTCTTTGGATACTTAGGCAAAGGATGAAGTGGTGTAGGCATGTTGAAAACACATGGATTGGTCCATGGTCTATTATCCATTATGGGAATGTGTCTAGAAGAGGTTATTGTAGTAGAAGAGGCTGTTTATGTGGAGGAAGTAAATTCTGTGCTAATATTAATTGTACTAGCATCTGTTCATTAAGAATGAGTGATGGGAATGCATGAAGGGATCGAATAAGGAGAAGTGGAAGAAGTGGAATGAAATAAAGGTGTTTATGGAGGTGATGAAGATAAAATTTCATTACTCAAGCACTGAGCTTCAGATTTCTAAGTCTTTCTTCGATGAGTAGGCAGAGGGAACTCAAAAGGAGTAATCCCAAGCTTCTCAATTTGAGATTAATTCAAAACTCGAGATGGTGTAAAAGAAAATGATATGCTTCCTTTAGATAACTCAGAACGTTGAGTCTTTTCTTGGGAAATAGAAAAACCTTCTAATTTCTCAATCATATTCTAAACTTTAGGTGGTTATTGTAAAGAAGGCTTATCTACTGTTTTAGAGACAATAATAGAAGAATTTAATGTTGTTCTTACTTCTGGTCTAGAAGTAGGATATTTCAAGTGAAACATAGAAGTATGAGGATATTTTGAGGGTGAATGACTCTTTTGATGGCCCTATTGATCAGACCTTATGTGCATTCATAGTCGGGGGCCCTCCTTCTAGCACCAAAAATTTTGATGGCTAAAAATTGAATGCCTCAACATCGGGGAATACCACCCGGTCCAAAGCTTAAAGAAAATCATTTTCCGTTGAAATTGGTTGGTCCAGCTGGGGGTAAAGGGACCCGTTGACCATTTTAAAGATATTTAATAATAATAAGAAAAATGAAATCAATGTGATGGAATGATTTTAAAACTAATGATAAAACTAAAACTTATTCTAACTATTTCCCGGGATAGAACTTCTTTTAATGTGATCTAGTAGAAATATTTCACAAAATATATAACATTATAGATCATTTCAAACTTTAGTGAAAAGAAAGCATGCAAAAGAAACTAAATTAATTAAATAGTTAATTAATTTAGTTGATTAAAGCTCAATCACATGAAATATTTCTTTATTTCATATATAATCACAAATCATTCAATACTTCACATCAATGGTGACAATGACATATTGTTTTCAAAGTAACTTATATAATGAAATAACATTAAAATAAGGTAAATATCTAATTCAATAATACACAAAAATAATACAAAGATAATAGTACCCGATGCATCAGTGCTCTATATATGAAAAGATAACTTTTAGGTTCAACTTTCAATTAGATAACTTGTGATCAAACAATAGTGCAGGTTGAAAGCTACGTTCTCAAAATATTAACCCAAATGGAAATACATGAAAGGGGTTTAAATAGTCTAATAATATTACAAAAATAGTAAAATTGTGAATAAAGTTCCTATAAAGCCTCAAACAACTTAAAATAAGATAAAGGATAGAAAAATAGTAATTGGTTGCAACAATATTCATGATTGTTTCCCAGGTCCATTATTCATCTGTTCTTTGAGATTGAAAATATATGTCATTGTCTTTAGCTATGGGGGGGAATGCATTGGATGCATGTGAATTTTTCCTGTAAACACTGCATCGTTAAGTGCTGGAAGAAGTTGAGTTGCCTCATTTGAGAGACACCTCAATGCGAGCCACTCACTATGTGGTTTTAGTAGGAAATATCGATAAATTTCCAAATTTTCTTTATATAATCTTTGAATATCTCGAGTCTTCTTTCTAGATGCTTCATTCCAAGATTGTTTGAAAGATTATGACATCTGGAAAGGGGTCTTTTGGGCATTCCTATATCAGATTAACCTGCAAAATAGTATCATAAATGTATTCAGTGAGGTTTGAGGCAAGATTCCTGGCTCTAATGATAGCCATTTGTGCACTTTTCATTTTTATGTCCCAATCGCCAAACACAATATCCTTTTGTGACTCTTAAATCCATGGAATATTAGCTGCTCTTCCTTATGTGTTATCCAGCCAATCTATGAAGTCATATATTTTTTCATCATTTTCTTCATAAAATGTCAACACCTCCAATTTTTATTTGACTAATGAATCATTGGTCTTAGATAAGCCATGAATTAAAGATAATGCATGACAGAAAAAATTTTGTTGCTTTTTCAAGGGGATATCCAACTATGATCCTTTCTTTCAAACTTCATTTATTTCAGGATTATCCTTCAGCTGATCAATTATTTGCTATAGCTATTATCTATTGATCTTTATCTTTCACTTGTGCTTCAAATTTATCTTTTATATTATCAAAATTATTTTACAACTTGGCAAGATTCAATTGCCATTGTTTCTCTATTGCTTACTTCTCATCTTGGAAAATTTTCTCCAACTGAGCAATCCTTTGATCCTTTTCTTTGATTAACACGTGTATCTCAACAGCTTTATCCATGGTTGTATTTGCATAGGCTCTCGTGAATTGAGATAGTTGATTTAGATCTTCCTTCGAGGTAGATTGAGCTCCTTCCCAAAGGACTTGAAATGGAGTCTCATTAGGAAATAACACTTGATTTTATTCAAATTTTATTTTCTTCCTGGATCTACTCATGACTCCCTTGTGTTTTGGACTATAAAATACATCCAATGGTGAAATTTCCTTAATTTTAAGAACCATCTCTGTAGTGGGAAAAGCATGAATTATTTCCATATCTTCTATTACATGAGAATCATTTTTCATCTCTGCATTGGTGTCCTCTTTAATTATGTGAGTATCAACATCAGTTTGGGGAGCCTCTACCATAGATGAGGTTTTCCCAGTATTTTCTGGAACTTGTGGAGTTTCTCTGCTTGCTGTGACTCGCTCTGTACTTGGCTCTATAATTGGCTCTGTAATAACTAGAACTAGTTCTATGTTGACCACAACTAATTATGTGCCTTTAGGGCCAGAACCATTCTCAACATGGGTTTCCTCATCCATTAAAACATTTTTGAATTCTTCCCAAACATTGTCGATATGTTGCTCATCTTTAACTTTTTTCTCTTACACAACAACTATAGTAAATGTTTCTATATTTTGAGCACTTATAACTTGGGAAGAAGATGTTAATGCTTATGCATTCTCTGAGTTCTAACTGGAATGTATTACTAGAAATTCTGGTAGTTGAGCTATTATTTTCTGATGATATTTCTTAAAATTAATAAATTCATCACAAGTTAATTTATCAGTAGCTAATATTTCTACCATAGAATATTCTGGAACCATTTCGAATAAATCATCAAATTTATTAGGTTTGTTTGAAAAGGCCTTGATTTTTACTTGAGTGGTGACATATTTAGCTACTCCATTAGGGTGAAACAACAGGTTTGGTATCGCTAGAAAAAAAACCTTTAATTGCTCAATTTGAAGAAAAATTTTCTTGAAATTTTCTAAGGTATATGTCCCACAAGGAATAGGGAAGGATGACCAAACATTTTTCTTTGCATCTTTGAGAACTTTATCTAGGCCCTGTCCAACTGTCCGATAGGCAATTTCTTTGGCTAACAACTTATATAAAGCAAATAGAGGAAAAACATGTGGATGGGCTAGGCTACTGAAAATTCAAACATAGGTAATTTTTTCTTCTGTGAACCATTTCCCTATTGGATTTAGGCTTCTATTGGATTCTGCAGTGAGTTTTGGGGCTTTATTACCGAAGGCTTCTTGATGAATAGGAAACATCACTTCATGACAAATCTTATAGAAACTGGGATGGTAGTTGGATTCCCATATTACTTCAAATTAAACATGAATAGGGGCGGCATACTAAGTAGTTCACTTCCATCCCAAGGATGAAAATCCATAGGAAAAGCATATCATATCCATAATGTAGGCACTCCTAAAAAATGGAGGAGTTTTCCTTTCCAATACATTATGTTTTTTCCTATAATTACGAATTTGAGTACCCAAATTATTTGACAGATTATTTTCCCAATCCATAGTATAACTTTCAAAAGATGCTTCAATCAAAGGCACCCATTCTTTAGAAAAAAATTGTGTATTTAAATAACCATAGCGACGAAAAAAAATAGCATCAATTTGGGAGAAAGGGCCAAGAAGAGAAGCGAGCCAATACATACACCTATCCTCTCGCTTGTGTTTATTTAGGTATTTTCTCCATTCTTTGATAATTTCTACAGGTTTCAAATTCTCTTGCATGAACTTCTGGACGAACTGTGTATCATACTTATTTGGGGTTGTGGTAGATGGTACATTCTTCTTAGATCTTCTGGATTGAAGGAACCAATTATTGTCTTCTTTGATGTAATAAACAATCTTTCTGTTATATCTACATGGTCCACAACCCACCTCACCATATCTATATATGGGAGAATTCTAGGATGGGCAACAATTCTATGAAGAAAGGAATTGGCTACATCAATCCATGCATCTGTGTCCCTTGGTAGAGTGTCATGAGAAGTAGCTTCTTGGTTCTCAATTATCCTTAGAATTTCATATTTGAATAACTTATATGTTCCTGCCCAACTAGAGAAACCGACATCTTGGGCCTTTTAGTATATCGATAAAAAAATTAATATTGATGGATAACAACTAACTTAGCATAGTATAAGATGCTTTGTCATAAATTAGTCATTCATTATCCTTAGAAGGCATAACACCTTGGTCATATTTGATCTCACATTCCTATGGGAATTGATTATGATGTTATGACCTTCTAGAATAGACTTCATAGTAGGCATTTTTTTGTGAACGTTTCGAATAAAATAACATCATTCATCACCGAGACAAAAGAGTCAAGGAGAAGAAGAAAGGAGGACCAAGAATAAATACAAGATTAGAATTAGGTTTAGAGTATGGGAAAGGAAAGATTGGCCCAAAATCCTAACATGCTGAAAAAATCTAGCAAAATATAAGGTAATATGAAACAAATAGTGGAAGGATAGATAATTATTTTTTACTTAATTTTTATTTTATTTTAATTATCATTTATCCTTACACTCTTTTTTGCATATTAATTTTTATTTTTCTAGAGTTTTTCTACCTTTTAGGGTTTTCATCTTACCTTTCCTTTCCCATCCTCTCAACCTAATTTTAATCTCGTATTTATTTTTGTTTGCTCTTTCTTCTTTTTCTTGGCTCTTATTTCTTGGTGTTGAATCATGTTATCTAATTCAAAATGTCATCCAAAAAATACCTACTATGTAGTCTACTCTTGATCGATCATAACCTTGGTTATACCTTAATCTAGGACATTCAATAATGATTAACATAAAAGACACAACTACATTGTTATATTTTCCTTTCAATATAAATTCATCTAGTCTTATGTCAACATACCCACTGGTGCAGTATCAAAATACACAACAATCCATTGTTGTTGATCTTTGAAATTATTCTCCATCTCGAGCTTCCATGGCTCAAATCCTTTCCCATCAAATTTCACAATATTGATTTTAGAACCACCTCTCATTATACTTTAACAAAAGAATCACCACCATAGAGCTCCCACCAAAATCAAATTTATCACAACCCTAAGATAAACTTTATCTACCAAAAAATGAATCGAACCCTCGGCAACAAAGAAATTCCATGAAGATAATAAAATATTTTTGATACTCATTATAATGTTTAACCATTAGAGTGAAGCAATGCAAATAAGTTCTTGATAAAAATAGAAATACCATCCATTCACTAGTACACAATACATAGATATTTACCCAAGAAAACCTAAATTGGTAAAACTAACAAACCTTAGTGCCACATTGCTCTTTTCTTATTATTTCAACTTCACCATTCACTAACAATATATTGAGATTTTTTACCATGCAGAGTCCTAATCCTTTACCGAGATTAAATTAAAGACCTAATCCCTTAATTGGAAAAATATTACAATGCAATAAAACCAATTTAATGAAAAATATAAAAAAAAAAAGTTCATGAAATTTTCCTTCACGGCGTTTGTGCTCCATAACCAGCCCTGACTAGCCATGAAGACCTTGGAACGCTCAACACATATGAGCCCTGACCAACCATGAAGCCTTTGGCACACTCAACACATATGAACATTGCATGGAAATTGTCTTGCAAAGAATTTAACCTATTTCATATGTGCTTGACATTATCTTCAAATTTGGTGACCCTTAAAACCTTAACTTCATTGAAATTTACCTTACCTCGCCATTTTCCATTTTAAAGGAAATGCTATGAACAAAGTAAAGGTACAACCATGAGGTCTTCTATATCCCCAATGGTTACCTATACTTTTATGGAACATTTCTATGCCTTAAAATTAAATAGATTTCATGAATGTTGGTTTTATTTTTTCCTAACATTATCATCACTTGAACTCATTGCCATCCATAGACCTCATTTCCATCCCTCTTTGACCTTTATTTTTAGCCATCTTAGCAAAATTTCTTCCGATATCTAATTTACAATGGAAATTTAAAAATACAGCTCTCTCCCATTCTCTAATATTCTTATTTCTTTTATTTCTTTTCTTCGAAATGAAACATTTGCCATTACTTGCACGTCCTTTTTTAACATCACCCTAACCAAAAATCTATCATTTTCAAAACTCTTATTTCTCGATCCATCTAAATCTCTACTCCCTCATTCCTTTGGATAGAAAATTTCCATCTTAAATATCCTATGTGGCTAATGGCTATTCAACCTCTGAAATCCATAAAGCCTTTCACTTAACCCGTGGAAAAAAAATAAAAATAAAAAATCCAGATTCTTCTTCCTGCATCTAAGATACCAACAATCATATTTCAAAAATTTTGAAAGAAAAACATAAAGATCTCTCTTTAAACACTACAAACTCTTAAACGACTATTTAGAATATCTCAATAATCTAACCCACGCTCAGCTAAAGAGTCTATCAAATTCCCTACTCTTATAACTAATCATGCATATGCATAGGCCATACTGTTTACATTTTTTAAGTGTCTTAACATGGTATCAAAGGAAGCCTACTCCTCCCTTACTTGGTTAAGTTGAACCCACTGTGTATAGACTTCCCTTACCACTAGTTTTGTGGTCCGCCTCTTTTTGGGCATTTCGCAATTCAGACCTATCTGTCTATTTGTCAGATTGCAGACCTAACGCACCTGACTGTTTTCCTGTGTCTCTGTTTGACCTGGGTACTCCTCGAGCAGACCAGAGAACGTATACAGTTAGCTCTGCAATAACGTATAACTTTTCTAGAGCCACGATTCACTTACCGTTACAGCTTCCCATATCTCAATTCTAACCGCGGGTTCTCTTAAAGAAGACGGCATTTTAGTCATTTTTGTTGAATCTGAATCTGACAGTCCATCATTATCACTATATGAGACAAAGAAACATTCTCTACATCTCTGCCATTCTGCACAATATAGTAACCTCTCAGCATTTACCTGATTTTTTGAATTTTATTTTACCAGCAAAAAAACTGTCATTCTAACTATTCTGTATACTGGATAGACAACTTCTTATCTAAAAATAATCTAACCCCATGCTAAACAGTCTATCAAATTCTGTACTTCTATCACTACTGGTTGATCCTTCAAAAATAAACACCCACACAAGTTTCAGACAGAGATGATGGACACCCACAGCAGCATTATTTCTATCCTTCAACTTAACACATTTCTATGATTTTGACATCATTGGATGTGTGGTCGGAAGATGCTTGGATGCTGAGCTTTTAGTCCCATGAGATCCATGATACTCAGTGACCAACAACATAAACTGGAGAGTGAAGAAAGGAAACATCGAACCATTTCCTGGATTTTGGACTTAACTATATTATCTTCTAATGCTTCTCATGAAACAAACCACCAGGTGCTCGAAAGATTCATGAATTATTTTCTTAAAGGTTATGCTCAAAGGTATTCATTCTGCTATCCTCTGGAGTGCTATCATTCTTCCTCCAGTAGATTGTCAGGACACACAATTCGAACACAGGAGAATTGAAATAGCCAGTGATAGAAAAGAGGTTTCTCAATTACAACTGCCAGAATATTGTCTGCATTCATCTGGCATGTCTTGAATTTGTACTTGCTGAGAGTCCTATCGGTGCATTAAATTACAGTGGTGCAATTATGAGGTTTTCTGACTGAAAATATTCCCTATAGTCGGGGAAGAGTTCTTACAACATTTATATACTCCATATTCTTTGACCAAGAAATTTTTTCTGTATTTGTAGAAACTTAATGCAGAATATATGTGAAGTAGTTACTAAACAAGATTTGTGCATTGGGTTCCATTGAATAAGATTCCTTACTTCTTTTTGGGTGGGCAAATCCAAAGTGGCTTTACTGGATGAATATCCTTTTTTAATCTATAAAGAAAAGATCGTTTAGCTTTAGTAATAAGAGAAGCAAATATCAAGCTGATTTTTTGGTTCACAACTTTTATCCACTTAAATCAAATTTCACCACTTAAAAAAATTAGCATTCTTTGCTCTCTTCTTGTCATTCATTATTGTTGAGACATTCTTCAAAATCAAAACTGAGTATTCAAGGACCTTGATTTGAAGCTGTTAGTTTTATTAGCTACTCTAGTAGCCTTTTGTTCTAGAGTTCTTAGGAAAATGGTTTTAATTAATGACGTATTAGAGTTACTTTGTATCTTGATAAATTCTAGTATTGATGAGATGGTAAAAATCAGAAAAGACAATCTATCTAATATTCAAATCTATTTGTAAAATGCATAAGCCAAGATTAATTTTTTGTAGCTTAAATATCAATTATAGCAAGATGAGCTACAATAGAAGAGTCATCATTCTGAACTAGTTTTTGTTCAAAACAATTCTTTCTTCAAAATTAACACCTATAGACAAATAGAAATTGATCAAATAAGTGAGGTTGACATTGATTTCCATGAAGTACAATAGAAGAGTCATCATTCTGAACTAAGTTTATTCAAAACAATTCTTTCTTCAAAATTAACACCTATAAACAAATAGAAATTGATCAAAAAAGCGATGTTAACATTGATTTCCATCAAGCATACATTTCAAGAGCATATTTCCATAAAGATAAATAGGTTCAACCTACCCTTCCCAAGCCCATCATTAAACATTGGTATACAACTTATCAACAAGTAAAACAAAAGTTAACATTGATTTGCATCAGTACAATAGAAAAGTCATCATTCTAAACTAGTTTTTATTTACAAAGATTCTTTCTTCAAAATTAACAACTATGGACAAATAAAAATTGATCAAATAAGTGAGGCTAGCATTGATTTTCATCAAATACACATTTCAATAGCATATTTCCATAAAGATAAATAAGTTCAACCTACCTTTGCAAAGCCCATCATTAGACATTGGTATAAAACTTATCAACAAAGCCATCATTAAACATTAGTATAAAACTTTTAGTATAAAACTTATCAACAACTAGAACAAAACAGTGTTGGTTATGACAATAACGTTTCCTTTCACATTTTAGCATAACAATAATGTTTCCTTTCACATTCTAGTAAGCCCATCTAATTTTATAGTGCTATGTTTCTTAAGGATGATTCATGGTAAGGATGATTCATGCTCAATGCGGTTGAGCCATAACCGCACCTAATTGTCATATACCAAGATTGTAATAGAGTTATCAATGCTAAAGATCATTGTTTTGATCACATAGTAATGGAGTTATTCATACATGCTAAAATCAAAGATCAATGTTTTGATCATATACCACAACTAATTTTCATATACCAAGATTGTAATGGAGTAAACCAATGCTAAAGATCCATGTTTTGAGTCAATAAATACTAATTTAAGAAAACGACTGTCATGAATAAATAAACATCAAATAAAAAATAATATATGAATTGACAATGTATAAAACAGGCTCTCTCGCGCTTCTCTATGACAGGGATCAGTAATCTCTGTACTCTGCAGCTAAAATGCCTTGAAGCAATATCTTAATGTCTTCACCATATTCATTGACAGCATCGCTTTCAAGAAGCTTTCCAAAAATTTCAATATACTTTACTCTAATCACACTGGGACCGCCTTGTTTATAAAGAGCCAGTGTGATACTAAAACCATACCGCAAGTGAACTGGTTCAAAGCATTTGAAACCACCTTCGACAAGTTCTGCAATTCGGACGACCTCCGTTATTATATCGAGAGTCTCTAACCTCTCCTTTTCATAGCTGTAATATAGGCTATCAGCAGTGACTAAGAATTCAATGGACCTTAGCCCTTCTGCAAGTGCCATACTGATCATACAAATATCATTGTCACCATCATCAACTGCATTCAGATCTTGCAAACGGGTAATGCAAATTATGACCACATTCACCAGAACGTCAACATAATATTCAAAATCTAAGACGAGGCGCTTGTTCTTGTTCCACGCGACGCAGAGGATTGCCATTCCGTTGTAGATGTCTTCATTCGTTATATTTCTGGAATTGTGGCGCCATAAGAGATACAGAGCAACCTCGACCACATCATACGATAAAACGCCCCTTACTCCAAAACTATAAACAATGTTATCGTAAAACAGTTGACCGTAAATTCTTAAAACCCTACTCTGGATTTTCAAATGTTCTGACTCTGCAAGATAACAGAGAATCCTTACAAAGGCACGCACAGAATTTTCAGGTAGTGAAATTACATCTTTGTCTTCCAAAGTGATGAGATCCACGATTTTGGCCATTTCTATGCACACTTCCTTTGCATACTCACATGAAGAGTAATACTGGCGGTGTATATAATTTAGGGGTTCATCGACTACCTTGAACAAGGATTCATATCCCTTGATTAACAAAAAAGTGTCTCTGTTTTCTTCGCTGTACTGGCAATAAAGACGAACCAGATTCAATTTCTGCCAGACGCACTTCCAATGCTTGTTCGCTTCATCCAGTTTCGAGGTTGGACTGGAATAACCTAAAAGGTTTTGGCAATGAAAACCCAATTCATTGAAGAGATTCTTCATATCTCTTGCGCTCATCACTTCAGTGTAGTCGGGAATAACCTCGAGACCTAACTTTACACTCTGTATTGGGTTGCTCAGGATGTAATGGTTCATCTGTTGCCTCAGCTTCGACTGAGGGACGACATTGTTAATGTCGAAAGGCTGACGGGTGTATGGGTTGACAGCGTCGTGTGTCATGTCCCAAATCTTCTCGAGTGTCCTGCGGTTATAAAGAACCTGAGCTGGGTCTTCCTGAACGTCCAATCGAATTGGATCGTATGCAAATTCTTGAAACAGAGCATCAAGATAGTCATCTGGAAGATCGTATGAATCCATATCTGAGTCCATTCCAGAAAATGTAGGTCGATTATTCCTCCTTATTTAAGAAAAGGGTATCATTTATAAGAACGAGCAGTGGTGGAGGAAGACTTGTTGCTCACTGTTAGTCACGAAGAACAAAATTTTTACCATGTAAAAAATGAACTTTTAGTTTTGTCAAGTAAATCGTTTTATTTATATTATGAGAAAAATGAATTTTTATGGTTTAATTTTAAGGTTACGGCCAAGCTAGACACTAAATTGGTGTATGCGACCCTCTTGCTTATGGGTTAGACACCAAATTGGTGTATAAGACCCTTTTGTTTATGGGACACGGGACAATTTGAGTGCTAAATCTACTAAGGCATACATACTCTACCCGCTCTAGTTTTGAACTTGTAACCCAAGCCCACTTAACCATTAAGCCCAAGCCGACTTAACCATATATATTATAGTTTTATATTATATATAAAAAAGTTTACTTAATTAAGAAATTTTATCAGTTTCCTAAATAAGCATAAGTTTAATATATATATATATATATATATATATATATATATATATATATATTTATTTATTTTATCTTTCACATACATACATATAAGTTTAAAATATATATATATAATTTTTATTTTATTTTATCTATTTTATCTTTCAAGTACACATAAAAAAATAAAATTATGTTTCTATTTATTTTTAATTAATTATTTTTGTTAATTAAGATTTTTCTCCAAATATTATTATAAGAAACCAAAGATCATTATTTACGCTGAATCCCCACAAGGGAATCTAGAATTATTGACAATTGAAAATGGCCTATACATATCAAAATTAAAATACCACTTACTATTAAATACATAACTACTAAAAGCCTAGAGGGTTACCTCAATTGGCCAAGTCCCTGTCATTCAAATATATTTGTTATTGAGAGGCAAGGCATCTAGAATTATTGACAATTGAAAATGGCCTATACATATCAAAATTAAAATACCACTTACTATTAAATACATAACTACTAAAAGCCTAGAGGGTTACCTCAATTGGCCAAGTCCCTGTCATTCAAATATATTTGTTATTGAGAGGCAAGGCCACACGTTAAATTCTCTCGATGAGATAAGAGGTTAGGCCCTGTGGTTGAGACGAAATAAAGTGATTGGTGACCCAAAATGAAGTGATCCGTTATGGTAGATTTTCATAGCACAAATATTTTGTGGAAATAACAGTCACCGATCTCTAGGGTCCATGAACCAAATAGGGAAAACAAATTGTTAAAAGAAACCATTTTACTGAAAGTATAAATCACAAGCCAAGAAATTGGATGTAACATCAAGTAATTGATGAAGTGACTCAGGTCGGATCCTAACAACTTGTACTTGCTAGGGTTTGACATATTGACATTTAGGCACACACTAAAGATTACCCTCCATATTGGCCAAATGACAATCTAGGCTTACAAGACAATGGTGTTAGTGGCATTGTACTTGTTCAATTTCATTCAGATAGGAGATAATATCATTGTGGTCCTTGTACTTTTTCTTCAAGACCCTAATGAGGAGCGTCTTCATTTTCCATTGAAAGGTAATGGAATTAATGTATTGACTTGGTCATACCCTAGTATGCCTAGGGTGAAGAACCTAATTGGCAACTTCAGTTTGTATTTCACAATGAGATTACGCTTAGTGGCCATTTTTAGTCAACACTTTGAGTTGGAAAATTATCCTTTTGGATTTTGGATGCAACATTCTAAGCCTATAATTGAGCCAAGGCCATCGCTGAGGGCTCGGTCGACCCTAATGGCATCTTCCTCGAGGCCCTCAATGAAAACACATCTATTAGTGTGGCATGGTACTTATAGATACAAGAGGCTAGATTAAGGAAGACTCCTAATAGACAAAAAAACTAATGAAATAATTTTATACGATTCATAGCAGTATTAAAATAAATTTAGCACTCAGTTGCCAGAAAGGTCAAGAGTGTAGTTTAGCAATTTGTGACAGGATAAAGAAGTAAATAAAAACTACAATAAGGGTTTAGCTACAATAGAAAATCGTGCACACAAATTTCAATACACACCGTCGAGACACTCTATAAACTGTGAACGAATGGCCACCATGAAAAGACAAGAAAAATAAAAGAGCTACGGAGATTGGACATAGAAAAAATTATCCCAAAATTATTGGTTCATTGGTCTCGAAAATGCTTGAGACAAAGGTCAAATCCTTGCTACTTACCTTCTGCATTGTTTCTTGCCTTTTTTGTTGTCGTTGTTAGTTTCCTAGAGTTTGCATCCTCAGCCGCTATCACCCTAATCCACACATGAAGGGTTAGCACAGAGTTCGAGTACTAAAGGCGATCCTTCAAGGAGCCAAGACCATTATGCAATCGAATTCTCATAGAACTAGTGCGAAGAGAGATATCTTCCTTTGAAATTAGAGATGAGCACTAGGATTGCAAAGGAACCCTAGGTTGAGGAAAACAAATAAGGTCTCTGTGAACCCATGTCATGGGGGAATTCCCACCTACAATAAGGGGATGTTGCAAGGGTTCTGAAAAAATGTGAAGCTACAATTACTAGATTGAGAGCTTGTAAATGGAATATAGGCTTCCATCTGAAGAAAATTAAGCCTGCACTGAAGATGACACTTTATGTGGAACAAACGAGCATATAGGCTTACGAGACAATTATGATGGTGGCATCAGACTCGTTGAATTTCATTCAGATAAGAGATAATATTATTCTAGTCCTTGTACTTTTTCTTCAAGACCCTAATGAGAAGCGTCTTCATTTTCCATTGAAAGGTAATGTAATTAATATATTGACTTGGTCATACTCTAGTATGCCTAGGGTCAAGAACCTAATTCGCCACTTCCATTCGGATTTCACAATCAGATTATGCTTAGTGGTAATTTGTAGTCAACACTTTGAGTTGGAAACTTATCCTCTTAAATTTTGGATGCAACATTCTAAGCCAAGATTGAACCAAGGCCAAATCACATGGCATCGTTATTTATTCGATCTTATGTATATATATTTGATTTTATTTTATGTAAGGTATATTACTAATTGTACCCATAAGATATGGTATAGATGTCTTGAGATCTTGGTAATGATGGTTGGTCCCCTTTTGACCTTTATATATTTTTTCCTTTGTTTTACATGATTCTTATAAGGTTATAATTGTTTTGGTTTATGCGACATACCATATACTTAACCTTCATTCCTTCGTTGGCTATGTAACTTTGGCTGGAAGTGGATTGGAAAATGATGGGGTATATTATAGTACTAAATAATACAGATCTAGCCTTCAACTCTTAGAAAACTAATTTGTTCACAGTTAAAGAGTATATTTTCTTTGGTAAGTTTCTCTTTCTGACTTATTTACATTAATTATCTTAGCTGTTGAAATGTAAACCACCATTAACACTTTCTGTTATATCTAATTCGATCTTGTTGAAATTTCTGATTATTCTTGAACAACAGTGAGGAAACGAAAATTCATTTTCTAACACAGAGAAAATATCAAAACAATATGCACACAAATATGGAGTAAAAACTTTATTTCATTAAAAAAAGACTGACTGTTACAAAATAGGACTTTCCCTCAGAACTCTTGTTCTGGATTACAAACAAAATGCTTCTCTGCTGCTACAAAATACAACTTACACTTTCATTGTCTCACACAATGTTTTCGCTTCTACACTGGGCATACACACTTTTTTTTCTGCTCTCGACATATTCCACTGTCACATGCTTTATATATATATATATATATATATATATATATATATATATATATATATATTGTAAACATTCCATGTTTACAACATATATGATAAATCATTTATTCCTAAGTTTAAAACATAAATGAAACTTATATCGCGGTGTTTAAAACATTTAAAACACTAAACCAAGGTTTAAGAACCTTGACATTATTTCGCAAAACATTTTCAAAAAATGTGACAGGATTTATCGCATCGATAAGCCCGCCCGATGACTATGCATCGAAGTTGTGCGACGATGCGCTATTAGTCGGAGGCGAATGAGCTGGTGAAGGTGGGTCCTCCTTTTTCACATATTTTTAGAGATGAGCTAACGTCAACTCAAAGTTATGCAATACGGTTTTGATTGGTCTACAGGCTTTGACGTGGCATGGTGGTGGGGATGTCTTATCGAATGGGTTGAGTGTTGATGACGCAAGCCTCCAGGTCTTGCGATAACGTGTTGATTGGTTGAGCGGATAGGTGACGTGGACTTGGAGGGGTCCACCAGGAGTTGCGTGGACTATTTTAAATTAAAATTGAATGGTGGCAATTAAAATGGTTGGTGGATGGTTTATGGTGGGTAGGTACAGAGGGTTAAGAGCGTGGGGTTTCATGTTTTAAATCATGGCTTTCACTATAAAAAAAAGGGCTATGACCTTTTCAACAAAAATGATTTTGCAGGGTTTTTAAACACCGAATTGGATACATGGTGGAGTGTAAAACAAAACAAGAGATCGATGTCGCTTTTGTCCTTCATTATTCGAATCAAAATTGAAGTCTTGTCCTCCTTCTACTCAGGTTTGCAGTTGGGGTTATCTCCAACACTCCCCCTTAATCACAACTACTATTCTCATGCATACCCAAACATTTTTTGAGATAATTAAAACTTTTCTGCCCCAAAGGTTTTGTTAAACTGTCAGCAAACTGCTTCTCTGTTCTACAATGTTGTAAAAAAATTTCTCCATTGTTCACGAACTCTCTAATGTAGTGATACTTTGCATCAATGTGTTTTTTTCTCTTATGAAACACTGAATTCTTGGATAAAGCTATAGTTGAGCTATTATCACAATAAGTTGTTTTACCTTTTACCTGTTTATGACACAAACTTCCCAACATTCTCCTCATCCATACTACTTGACATGTTGTTATTGTAGCTTCTACATACTCTGCCTCTGCTGTTGATAAAGCCACAATTAGCTGTTTCTTAGAAGCCCATGAAATGGCTCCTGATCCCATATGAAAAATATATCCAGAGGTGATTTTCCTGTCATCTATACTTCTGGCCCAATCACTGCCAGTATATCCAATTAATTCAAAATTTTCTGAAGAGGTGTATAAAATACCATACCTCTTTGTTCCTTTTTCATAGAACCTCAGAATTCTCTTTCCTACTTGCCAATGTGCCTCCTTTGGCCTTTCCATAAATCTGGAAATTAAACTCACAACATGCATAATATCTGGCCTAGTTGTAGTCAAATACATAAGGCTGCCAACTATGCTTTTATAAAAACTTGGATCAAAATCCTTGTTGTTGTCTTCTTTGCTTAATTTCAATCCCATCACTGTAGGAGTAATTGCTGCCTTGCAATCCTGCATGTTAAATCTTTCCAAAGCTTCTTTCACATATTTTTCTTGAGAAATAGAAATCTCATTTTCATTTTTCTCTACTTTATTCCTAAGAATTATCTTAGCAATCCCATATCAGTCATTTCAAATTCATCCTTCATGACTGTTTCAAAATTTTCAATGAGGTAAGCATCATTACCTGTGAATATCACATCGTCAACATACAAAATAACAATGAGCATCTTACAATATTTTTCTTTGATGTATAATGTGGGTTCTCCTTCACATTTTGAAACCCATTTCCTGTAGATAGGCATCTATCCTACTGTAGCATGCTCTTGGTGCTTGTTTCAGCCCATACAGAGCCTTATTCAATTTGCATACCTTGTGCTCTTAGCCTTATTTTTTATAGCCAAGAGGTTTTTCAACATAAACCTCTTCCATTAATACTCCATTTAAGACACGTGATTTCACATCCATTTGGTAAACTTTCCACTTGTGTTGTGCTGCTATGAAAAACACTTCTCTTACTGTTTTCATTCTTGCAATTGGTGCAAAAGTTCCCTCATAGTCTCTACCTTGTTGCTGCTTGTAGCCTTGGACAAAAAGTCTGGTATAGTTCCTTTCAATATTACCTTCAGCATTTTTTTTGGTTTTGTAAACCCATTTTTACTCCAATCACTTCCTTACCTTTTAGGATATAAACTAATTCCCATGTTTTATTTTTCTCTATTGCATTTATCTCTTCATCCATAGCATCTATAAATTTCTTATATTTTATTTCTTCTTCAAAACGAATAGGATATTCTACATGAAAATAAAATGAAAATAAAGAGTTCATACCTTCTTCTTGCTCATAAATTTCATTCAGACTTCTGAATCTGGTTTCTCTTTCACTTGTTGAACTTGTGCTTGTAGAAGCACTCAAATCTGCTCCTTGTGATATGATTAGAGAATCACTATCATCACTTCTCAAGGGTGTTCTAATACCTACTTGTGGTGTCCCTTGCTATCCTTGTGTTGGTGGAGGTGGTGTTGCTAATGAGGTATTTCTTTCAGCCATTTCTTCCTCATCTTCTTCATGAGAAAAATAGCTTTTTACATTCATTGTTTTCTCAATGCTTCCATCCCAAGATTCTTCCTCAATAAATTGCACATCTCTTCTTATCATAAAATTCTTTGTAGATGGGTTATACAATCTGTATGCTTTGGATTCTTCACTGTATCCAACAAATATTCACTTCTCCCCCTTACTATCGAACTTAATTCTTAGCTTTTATGGAATGTGTGCATAAGCCACACAACCAAATACTCTCATGTGGGTGACAAATCGTTTTATTCCACTCCATGCCTCTTCCAAAACTCTATTCATTACACTCTTTTTTGGGCATCTATTCAAGACATATGCTTCAAAATGTACAGTTTCAACCCAATATTCATTTGGAAAATGTTTTTCCTTCAACATGCTTCTTACCATGACCATGATGGTTCTATTTTTCCTTTCAGCAACTCCATTTTGTTGTGGTGTACACCTTGCTGTAAATTGCTTATGTATCCCATTTTCTCTGAAAAAACGCAGAAATTATTTAGAGATATATTCTCCTCCTCTATCTTTCCTAAGGACTTTAATATGCTTCCCACGTTAATTCTTAGCAAAATATTTAAAGTGGCAGAATTTCTCAAACACTTCACTCTTAACTTCACGAAGTATACACATGTTTTTCTTGTATAATCATTAATAACGATCAGCATATGGCTGCCTACTAATGATGGTGTTTGCATTGGTCCACACAAATCAGAATGGACTATTTCTAAGGGTGCCTTTGCCCTTATGCTCTTTCCTGATGGAAAGCTTTCTCTGCGTTGTTTTCCCAAGATGTAGCCTTCACATAGGTTTTCTGGCTTTTCAATCAATTGTAATCCATTTACCATACCTTTTCTGTGCAAAAAATTTAGGCCTCCAAAGTTGAGATGTCCAAATTTCAGGTGTCATAACCAGTTTTCATCGTTTTCTTCTCTTTGGAATGTCTCTTGTGTAACTGATACCATTGCAGGTTCTTTCTTCAAATCTTCTCTCATCTTGAAAGGAAAAATTCTATTTCTTGTCATCTTCACTTGTGCAATCCTCTGTTTTCTTGGTAGTATGTATATGATGGTACATAAATCATCTTCAAAGAATACATTGTAGCCTCTCTGAATGAGCTATCCAATGCTCAAAAGGTTACACTTCATACCAGGTACGTAGTATAAATCTGATATGGATCTTATTTCTCATTTCTTTGTTAAAACACTCACTCTTCCTTTTTCCATGACAGAGACTTTACTATCTGTCCCCAATGTTACTTGAGACTTAACATTTTCATCTAACATGGAAAACATAGACAATTTTCTAGTCATATGGTTGCTACATCCTAAATCTAGAAACCATATATCTTCACTTTTCTCTTTAGCCATACTACATGCTAAAAATAAATACTCTTGAATTATAGTTTCTTTAGTAAATTTAGCATTGGGTCTATTACCCATGTCACTATGTTTCTTCCTACATTCATTGGTATAATGTCCATACTTCTTACAGTAATGACATTGGACTTGGGATTTATCATACCTTTGTCCACATGCTTGATTTTTTCCACCCTATTTGTTGCTTCCCTGGCTTTGATTCTAACTTTGATTGCTACCCCTTCCACTTGTATTTGCAGGGTTTTTTCTTCCTTTTTTTTGGCTTCTGCCTCTACCTTTTCCTCTGTAGTTTGTTCTGCCTTGACCTATTCCTCTTCCAAAGGGAATTTTGGTCTTAAAGGCATGCTCTAAAGATGAGTTTGTTGTTATGCTCAATCTTTGTTCATGTGTCATTAGTGATGCATGAATTTTATCAACAGTAAACATTGAGAGATCCTTTGTCTCTTCAATGGTTGTTACTATCACATGAAACCTTGAGGGTAAGCTCCCCAATAATTTCTCCAGTATTCTTCTTTCTTCAATTGTCTCTCCATGAGATCTCATTTGGATAACTAGTCCAATCAACAATGTGAAGAATGAGTCTATTGTATCAAATTCTTTCATGCAAATAACTTCAAAATCTCTTCTCATTAATTGAAGCTTTGTTGTCTGTACCTTCTCCATACCTTGGTAGGTTGTCTAGAGGGTATCCCATGCATCCTTGGACTTATTTGTTGCTGCAATTCTTGGAAATATGCTTTCATGCACTGCTTGATAGAAATAGAAGAGGCCTTTTGAGTCCTTTCTATTACTCTTTAGTAAATCTTTCTCTACCTATGTTAAGGCATCAAATTCTTGTTCATCTACTAGTTCTTCTAAACCATATTCAACCAGCTCCCATAAATCTTGACATGCAAGCATGGCTCTCATTTTGATTTCCCAATAGTCACAGTTCTTCCCATTGGACTGTGGGAGTTGAGTATTTCCCATACTTGTGTTGTGCTGGCTCCTGCCATTTCTAACCTTGCAGAACTATGCTAAAACTTGACTGTGTGTTTAAACAAAACTTTCTCACTGCTGGAGAGATAAACTCTATCTCTAAAAGAATTCCTTTTACAACTCTCTGGAGTGTAATCTTAAAACAAACAATAACTTTGTTTTTGATAAATACCTGGCTTGCCGAACTTCTCTTCCTTCAGCTTCTTTAGCAACTACTAAGAGCCTCGACTAGCTCTAATACCATGTTGAAATTTATGATTATTCCTAAAAAACAGTGAGGAAACAGAAATTCCTCTTCTAACACAGAGAAAATATCAAAACAATATGCACACACAGATGGAGTAAAAACTCTATTTCATTAAAAAAAAAACTGACTGTTACAAAATACGACTTTCCCTTAGAGCTGTTGTTCTGGATTACAAACAAAATGCTTCTCTGCTGCTACAAAACATAGCTTACACTTTCACTGTCTCACACAGTGTTTTCTGCTCTCGGCATATTCCACAGTCACACGCTCTGTCTATTACACACACACACACACAGATATATATATATATATATATATATATATATATATATATATATATATATATTATAAACATCCCATGTTTACAATATATATGATAAATCATTTGATCCTAAGTTTAAAACTTAAATGAAACTTATATCACGGTGTATAAAACATTTAAAACACTAAACCAAGGTTTAAAAACCGTATGACATTATTTCGCAAAACATTTTCCAACAATGAGATGGGCTTTATCACATCGATAAGCTCACCTGATGAATGTGCACCGAAGTTTTGTGACGATGCGCTATTGGTCGGAGGCGAATGAGCTGGCGGACGTGGGCCCTCCTTTTTTGCGCAGTTTCAAAGACGAACTGACGTTGGCTCAAAACTATGTGATACGGTTTTGATTTTTTGACAACCTTTGACATGGCATGGTGGTGGGGATGACTTATCGCATGGGTTGAGTGGTGATGAAGCAAGCCTCAAGGTCTTGCGATAATTCATTGATTGGTTGAGGGGATAGGTGATGTGGACTTGGAGGGGTCCACCAGGAGTTGCATGGACCGTTTTAAATTCAAATTGGCTGGCGGAAATTAAAATGGTTAGTGGATGGTTTATGGCAAGTAGGTATAGAGGGTTAAGAGCGTGTGGTTGCGTGGTTTAAACCATGAATTTCACTACAGAAAAAAGGTCTATGGCCTGTTCAACAACAAAAATGGTTTCGCAGGGTTTTTAAAAACCAAATTGAATATGGTGGAGTGTAAAACAAAACAAAAAATCGTTGCTGCTTTTGTCCTTCATTCTTCAAATCAAAATTGAAGTCTTTTCATCCTTCTGCTCAAGTTTGTAGTTGGGGTTATCTCCAACAGATCTAACCAAAAAACATTGGATTACTCCTTTTTCTATAGTATCCTCAGTTATGATAGTGATAATAATATATCCATAGCATTAGGTTTATCTATTTCATAGTTGTGGCTTTCCATGCATTTGGGTAAATATTTTCATAGTGTATAATGTTTTTAACCAATATTTGGCCTTCAATACAACTCTAGGCATGTTGTGGCCATTTGATTTATGTGATCATACAAACTTCATGCAACTTTCTTAATGCAGTTTGTATTACTCCACCTTGGGATTTAAAGGGTACACTCTGCGGTTTCCATGTTTGCAATATTCAAATGGGCAGATGTGATCACTTTTCACTTGTTTAATGGTGGTGATGGGCTTTGGTAAAGCAAGGGTTGAAATTTTTTGTCATAACCTTAAAATTTCAATTCGATAAGTCTCAGGTCATTGTGCCACTTCCCTTGTTGCCTTTCTTGCCTGGTGTCTCTGGAACTTTTCTCTAGAATCACCTGTCTACGCATGGCTCTACGACATCTTACAAGGTGAATGGAGGTATTCTTTTAACTATTTTAATCATAGAGGTATGCATATGTGGCCCATGTCACAAGAATATTAGAATATTTTAACACTTGGCATATTTTTCTTTTCTGAGTTACTTCTTTCCTTTGGTTGTTGGCATTCTATATTTCCATTCAATCGTTTTGGACCTACATTTCATAAGAGTGTTTCTCTTCTTAGCTCGATATCTACTCGTTCCATGTATGTTCTTATTTTTTTTCAACCATTTCCATAATATACATTTTTTTTCCTTTTTGATATGAATGCTATGATTCACTTTGGCGAGATTCAACTCTGTGAATGGTTTCTTTATTATACAAGAGGTTTGAATGGAGACCACAAAATTGCTTCAAGAAATCTTTGGAACATTGTTTCGGCACTAATTACTCACTGATAATTTAGTTAGTGTTCAGTAATGCAACTTGATTCATCTGTCTTGTTATAATTTTCTTTACCTTCTCATCAAAGATCTTCCCCTTTCTTGGTGTTTAAAACCCCTGTTGTTTCTTCTCTTAGAAATGTAGTTTTGCATGGCGCAGAAAGTCACAATTCCTTTCTCCATATTTGAATAAGACAAATTTTGTTCCCCCCCTCCCCCCACAATTTAATTTTTCTTTATTTTATGAATATTTCCCTAAAATTGACTTAAGTGTTAATTCTTTCACTTTAACTCTATTTGATAGGTATTTTTTTTCAAAAGGAAAAAAAACGTTGTATATATTAAATATAGTAGTGCATAGACAAAATTACATTCTCAGCTGAAGAAAGAAAACAACGAGAAACACTAAAATCCCCCAGTCAGATACAAAAATACCCTTCTGAGAAATAAAAGCATATTGATGTCTGTGGCATGCAATATTACGGGTAGGATTACACAAACCCATTCAGATTGGAGCTGCACATCCCTGTGAATGATAAAAACATTATGAAATAGAGACAATTACATAATAGAAAAGGACATTAAGGCACATCTGTAATACAAAAATATGAAATTGCTGGGTAGGATATCATAAACCACTGCCACGGATGAATCTTTGAGCAATCATTCATAAGCAGGCTCGACAGATGTAATACTCTTAGGCTCGCTTGATGTAACCCTTAGTCAAGCTCGCTTGATGTATCTCATGGTCATGCTCGCTTGTAGTTAGGGAAATAGCTGGAGAACATACATCTGACACTGTAACATACATGTGATAAAAGCGTATGACCTTGCCCAGATACTTGCAAAAAGAGTGTTTACTAGTCCGATTGATATAGCTGATAGTAGGAGAGCTAATGCAAAACCAAAAGTGAGTAAAAGGAAAGCTTGTGAAAACTACTAATCTAAATATCCCTATATCAAATCAAGGAACTGGAATGGTCGTGTCCCATATCTACATACCATCTCTGAACTGATGCACCTGCATATAACCATAGTTAGTAGAAATACCTTTTTTTGATAGCCTATCTGCCCTTGTATTACTTTCCCTGTAGATATGAAAGATAGGGGGACAATTCAACCTCTACCATAGTCTAACAGTTCTTTGTCTCCAGCCCTACAGACTCGAATGCATCATTTGAAATCTATTTGTAATCGATCCAATAACCAGCATTGAATCACCACAAAAGTTAACATTCTGTAATTGAAGGTTGGATGCAGCATATAGAGCACCCCAGAGAGCCATGATTTTAGCCTTATTGTTGGATCTGGGATTTATTGAGTCTCTATATGTTGCATTTGAAAATTGTGCAGTGTTTTGATAAAACTTTGTAATTTTGTTACATCTTCCGCAAAAAAATTGACTTAAATCTATACCTGTGCCTTCGGATTGTCCTCTGCCCCTGCTTTGACCTTTGTTCTGAGTTTTTCCTTTGCCTAGACTTTGTCCTCTTCCTTTTTTATAGCCTTTGCCTTGATTTTTTCCTCTACCTTGAAAATTGCACCTCCTTGAACTGTAGCCTTTGTTGAATTTGTTTCCTCTGCTTTGGCTTCGACCATGACCTTGTACACTATGTTCTGCTTGACTTTGATTGAAATGTCCCCTTCCTCTAATTCTAGAACTGTTAGTTGATGTTTTACTTGTGCTAGCCTCTATGAAGAAGAGATCTTCGCCAATATGTTTCTTCATCCCAAAATTGTTGTCATGTTGGCTTAAAATATCACTTAACTCATCAAACTTGATATTCTCTAATTTTCCAGTTACTTGTAGAGTTTCCAAAAAATGTATGTAAGAAGATGGCAATCCAAAGATTAAAATTGTAGCGAGGAAACTTTCATTGAGAGATTGAAAACTTGCATTTATTATTTCCTGGTTGATATTTTTAAGCCATGAAATTTATTTAAGAACATCACCTCCTTCAAATATTTTTTGTTGAAGAAATTTTAATTGAAGATCAACCTTTTTTTATTTAGGTTGTGTATCAAATAGATCTTTGAATTTATGCAAAGAATTCCATGCATCTGAAGTGTTTTCAATATGAATATACATCTCATTGTTAACTAACGACTTTATAAGAGCTAGTGCCTTGCCATTTTCGACTTCCCATTTTGCAAGTAAAGTTGCTTCTGTTGGTTTATTAGGCTTAATATCTCCATCACATATGTCATGCCATAGTTCATTATATATTAGAATGTTTTCAATGAGATGTTTACATGATCCAGGTGGATATTGGTGGCCACCCGCCTATTCCACTTGGGCCCCCACCATTGTCTCTTTCAGTTTTTCCGTTTTGGCATAACTTACTATTTTTAGCAGTTTTTCGGGTCCTGAACTTCCGGAGCCGTTTTGAGGCCCTAAACGACGTTTTTTGGGTACGAAAGCGCCAGCGAATTTTCTGATAAAATTCGTCCCAACAGCTGTAGTCCTCGGATAGAGCTTTCTAATGATGTATCATATGCGTCAAACGGAGATAGTATGCCAAAGTTACGTCCCTGGGAAGTTGAAACACCAATTTACCCAAACGGGGCCCATAGTTTTGGCGCTTCATCCCCTAGGGTTAGGTTTTTGGGATGTTTAGGGTTCTCCATTGTTTCTCAATAATAAATAGGCCCTCGCGCCTCATTGTAAAGCAGTTCAGAGGTCTGTAGCCACCACATCTCTTCTCAGAGATAGCTACCAGTACCCTAGCTAGTTTTATTTCCATTGTCTGTAAGCAAATTTCAGTTCTTTGATATTAATGAAATGAAGTGTTATTTCCGCTGCATCTCTGTATTTATGGTTATGTGTTTATTCTGTTGCGTTCCTGCATAAATCCGGATCATTACATGTCTTGTATGATTTTGCACCTTCAAGCTTATTATAATAAGAAAACAAATTAACTAACTTCGACATTGTACTGTTGAATATTCGCACCAAAAAGAAACAGGAAGAAAAATATCAAGATGACCAACACTCCACACATAACATGCTACGAAGAAAATGATCTATCGGGGCTTGTACTTGACCGTCGTATAGTCGTTGAAGAAGAAAAATGATTGAGCTTTTCACTTGGCTCTAGTCAATTTCTCTTAAGAATTTACATTGAAAGCTTTCAAAATTTGACTGGTTTACAATTTCCTTGCAAAATTTTCCTCAAAAAATACTCTAACCCCCCCTCAAAGTAAAAAAATACTTTTAGTTATAATATCACTCTTATCTCTCCAAATAAAAAAATTACAGATAATATCTCCTTATTGCTCTAAAAATTACAAAATTCAGTGCTCCAAACATTTACAAATAACCCCCTCATAGCAAACTTACAAAAAGTTCACACATTTCTCAACTAAAATACAAAATGTTTAAAAATATAATTACAAAAAATCCACCTTATGACTCCATTAAAACAAATATTTTAAACCCTCATTTAAAAGAACTCCATGAAGGTCCCTTTTAAAAAAAATGAATTTCACGCTCTTTTGAATGAGTCTACTTTGTTTAAAATTAGATTCATAAAGCACACTTTTAAATCATTCAGTGCTACTTATGCAAGTGACAAGAGTCAATTCTCGACTGACCTTGGGCAAGATTGAAATAAATGACCTCACTAGATGTAGCACCTGAAACCCAAGATATCAAACTTACAAATATAACTTCAGAAAAATTCAGATATGTTGCTGAAGATCGCCAATATTCACCGATTTCACCATAAAATTAAGCCTAAATACTCTTAAAACCATTATACATTCATAATTAAGCATGGTACAACAAAACCATGGATTAAAGCCAAATATGGATGCACAAGCCAAGGGTTTACGACTCGTAAGGAGCCCAGATGCAACAAATTCTGTCGTGCAATGAATTTTGTCCTACCTTTCCCTCAAGTGATAAAATTCTTTGCAGTGTCACATCACGTTCTCTAAATTAGGATTTAACATATTAGGTTTTAGGAGTGATAACTCCTCCCGTCTATGCATTCCTTTGCGTACTTTTAGAATCACAAGTTTATATCTTCTGAACTTGGCAATGAGCCCGATGAGATGAAACTGTGGTTTCTTGATCTACGCAATTCATAAAGAACTAATGCAGAAAGAACAAACTATGAGTCTATCCGATCCAGCACGTGGGCCTCGGCTGGAGGCCGAAGTTTTTGTAGTAGTCTATGAACATGATGCAGAGGTTGGGCTTGGACTTGGAGTTTTGGCAAATTCCAAAGGGGCTGAGGCCGATGGAGATACGATAGATTCAGTCACTGCTCGCTTGGGTGGCATATTAACGGGAGGTTATGTTAGTGAGGGAGCCTTTCTCCTGTATCGCTTAGGCATTGGTGCAATGGGAGCACAAGGGAGCAAGTTACACAAGATACATATCGGATGAAAACATTGATTATGTCATGTCTCACTAACAAATCAAAGGATCTGGTTGCCCGAACAATGATTACATAATTTTACACGGGGTCCAAAAATAAAATATTCCATCATATATTTCACATGAGATCCTAAAAAAAAATTCCAACATTCTGCATGCTACACAATGCAGCCTATATTATTACCATCTTTTTTAAAATTGGATCTTAAAAAAAAATTGATTTTCAGATTTAAGATCTAAAATCAATTAGCAAATAAATTTATTTTCCCTTAAAAATAAACTGGACAAAATGCATACCAATTATTTTCTGATAAACTGCTGGAGTTTTCGGAAAGACTGGAAAGCTGGAATATCCTCTTCACATCTATTGAAACACTAGTGCTCTGATACCACAATAATGAAAGAGGTTTCCTTAGACACATAATTTTATTAATCAAGAAAATAAATTACATCAAAAAATTGCAAGAGTTTACACCTATACATTCCAACATACTTTCAATAAGGAAGAATGAGCTATATATAAGCTAAATGTCCTAACCTATTTTATTTATGGATCACTTATTAAAATAATAAGTTTCCATTTACAAAAATATCATCCCAACAAATTTACTAACTTTTTTCCTATATTAGAGCTTAAGATACAACAGTTTTCTAGGTGTCATATCTTTTGCAACTAAATTTATTTCTAAAGTTTTTCTAATACTTTATTAGCTATTCCAAATATTTAAATATTCTATTCTAACCTTCAAACTTTGTATCTTTGGATCATCTAACACAAATATTCGCATCATATTCCTATATCACTCTATCATTAATTTACTTTTAAAACACCAATACACACCAATTAGAAACCTTGTGTATACCAATCTTGAACATATCTCCCATCACACATATTTATTTAACTAAGCAAGCACAGTATTTAGTAAAAAAAATTCATTTAATTTCTCACATTCTATACTAACAATAAACAGGAAATTTTTGGTATTTCATCTGTTCATCAAATTTCATAACATAAATTTTTTACTGCAACAGTAAAGGAAATTTCTGACCAATTTTTGTGTCGAAAATTCACATGGGAAAACACTTTCCACCCAACCTTGAACTAAATCTTCCAGTTCCCCCCAAGACAATATGTACTTGCATGGAATCCACACCCCCCTTGTGATTTTGAATAATGTATTTTATACATTATTTCTCACCATATTTTTCCTTAGCGGCATCCCACCTTCCATGTGTCAGCCAACCCACTAGCCTAGGTTCTTTTTTTCCTTAAAAGCCTGATTTTCTCTCTCGCGGTGCTTTAATTTCCCCTTTCTTAGTATTTTTCCTCAACTGAGAGATTTTAAGTGAAAATTATCTTGATCCCATCCACCACACTAGTTTTTGGATCTTGGCAAGCATCTCTTACTCAAGTGTTTATTTCCCAATTAATTTCCAACATTTTTTTTCAATCATAAAAAACATTTATTACATAATCATATTGTATTCTCTATTCCATTAAAATCCTCCATGGAATCCTTGCCAATAAATCTAAAAATATTTCATTCTAGAAACAAAATATATTTACATAGATACGGAGAGGTATTACAAGCTAGGATTATGCAATTATATTATTTTTGGTGGTTATTTGTAGTCAATGTTTAGAGTTGGAAGATTTTCCTCTTGGATTTTTGCCACTACGTTATGAAGCTCAAATTAAGGAAAGGTCGTCCCTAAGGGCCTCTACCTCCAAGCCCCCAATGATAACACATCTATAGGTGGGGCATGGTACTCAGAGATAAAAGAGGCTATATTAAGGAAGACCACTAGTAAATAGAAAAAAAACTAATGAAATAAGTTCCTTTATACCTAAAAACATGAATGTAAATTTAACACTAAGATTCCAAAAACGTTTAGAGTGTAGTTTAGCAAGTTGTGACAAGGGATACAAAAATAAATAATATCTCTGAGTAGTGCCCAATAGCCATAGAAATTGAGGCACTCCAATGACAGTAAACACTGCTAGAACACTACACAAATGATGAACTAAACTCCACCATATAAATACTAGCGAACTGAAAGAGCTATATAGATTAGACATAGAAAAAATTACCCTACAATTATCAATGCATTAAAGATTAAAAAATTCTTTAAACAAAGTTTGAATCCTTGCCAGTCACCTCCCACACTGATTCTATCCTTTGTTAACTTGATATATATTTCATATATGTTGCCTCCTTAGCAATTATCTTCCTTCTCTACACACGAAGGGTTAGCACCAAGATCATGTGCTTGGATTCTCACATAACTTGCACCATGGGAGAGATCTTCCTCTTGTCGCAGAGATGAGCCACAAGGATTGTAGAGGAACATGACACCATGAGAATTGGATAACATCTCAACAAACACAATTTTGTGGGAAAAATATTCCACTATGGTAGGGGAGTGTTTCAACCATTATATAAGAACACAAAGCTACAACTACTAGGCCAGGAGCTCGCAAATTGTATACAACCTATTATAGTAGTGTTAAGGGATATATGATTGTTAACATGTGTTGACGCGAGGGGTGGAGTAGCCATGTCATTCCCCTCGTATATGAATGGGAGGTGGTGAGGAGTATTCATTTCATCCCCCTCTTATATGAATGGGACCTAATGAGGACTATCCATCTCATCCCCCTCTTTTATATGAATGGGAAGTGGTGAGGTGGCGGATTCCCCTTATCCTTTAATACATATTTCAACACCCCAATCAATTCTCTTTTAATAAAATATTATAATATAACATCATACTCAATTATAAAATATCTTATCAATTTTAATATAATAATATTTTTAAAAATTACAAAAATTAATAAATATTATTTTAATTTATAGAATATGATCAATTTTATTTTCTTCACTTATTATCTTAATCAATTTTATTCATGATGATAATTTATTATTAAATTAATGAAGAGATTTTTTTGCATATCGTAATTGATAATTATTTGTTTGCGAGGTTGGTGTTGTGAAGCAATGTCAACCATGTAGATCTAAATATTTCATGGATGTTTGAACAAAATTGGTGGCCAATGCAACCCAAGGGTGTGGTGAAGACATCATCAAGACATCGTCAAACTTTTTAAAGTGTGATGTCTTTTTAGAAAAGGAAATGTAAAATCTCATTGAATCTCATGTGACCATATGGTAAATATATTATATTTTTTATAAATTAAAAATATTGAATTCATGAAAAGGAGAAAAGATAATGCCAAAGGTCCTATGGACATATTGGAGTCACGGTGAAAGTATAAAACTCATATGGAAGCTCAAGGGTCAATTGGATGTTGAAATGTCATGAGGGAGCCCATAGGTCATAAGAGAAGGTTAAAAGTCACCCTCCCCATTTCTATAAATATAACCTTGTACCTCATTCATATAGATTTTTTGCACTTAAGCTAGGCTACTAATAGGATTTCTAATTTTTGCTTGAGGAGATAAAAGCCTTTTCTCTTGATAGCCTATAGGTGGATGGATTGTGAGGCTAGTGTTATGTTTCGAAGATGATATGAATTTCTCTCCTCCCACTACTAAGTTTTGAGGATCCTGTGTAAATGTGTTTGGATAGATGAAATATTAATGAGAAGATATTTTGTTATTTCATTTATTCCAGTGCATTCCTATGTTGTTATATTAGTTATTGAGTATTTTAGTTATGTACGTGTGTGGTCTACACATTCATTCCTGATGGAATTATTGTCATTGATGGAAAATGAGAAACAAATTAGTAGTGAGGAAAAGATCAACACAATAAGGAAAGGAGAAAAAAAAGTTATGCAGGAGCAAGGCAAGGAGAAGCACAACAAGGCAAGGAGAAACAACAAGTTATGCAAGAGTAAGAAAGGAGTAGCAACAAGGTATTCACAAGAAGGAAACAAAGGAGAAAAAAAAAGGCAAAGAATAAGACAATATGCAATGAAAAAGGAGCAGTAAGGCAAGACCAGTAATAGGTTAGTAAAGTGCAAATGGAGTAGATCATGATCAACAAAGTTATGTAAAGGAGAATATGTAATACCTATTCGTGAGATAAATTCTAGATTTTGATTTCACATATGTTGATGCTAGAAGTTGCATATGTTATTCTTGGAATGCTTGATAGAAAAAAAGCAAAGGAGCATCAACAAGTGATATGGCATGGTGATATATTAACATGTTTGCATATGGTTATATGTTGGCATGTTGATGGCTTGATTTTTTTGTTGATGCCCTTGATAAGTCACGATAATTTTATGTAACTAAAAGCATAAAGGAGTTGTGATATGCTTGAATAATGTTGCAAATATTGTTCAATGGAGAATTTGTGGTGACACTAATTTGTTTTTGAGTTGAATTGTTGTGATGCAAAGGAAAGACTACATGACAAAAAATGCAAGACTCTATAACAACAAAGGAAATATTTCATGTTGTGAAACCAACTCCAAAAATAGAAGAAAATATATATCAACGCCTTAGAAATAAGCCACTTCGAGGGGGCAACCTCCAATACATTACATGAGTGAACAATTCTTGGATGATACAAATGAAAAAACCTCCTTTCTATATATAGGAGTCCATGGGGCCATAATGTAATCCTAGTGGGGCCACAATGTAATCCTAGCTGACCTAACAATAACAATGTAAGGGCACAATAATAACAATATTGGGGTTAGAGGGGGCTACAATAATAACAATAAGGGGGCTACACTAATAACAATAAGGGGCTAAACTAGTAATATAGGGACCTAACATGCCCCTCTCCTTCAAAAAAGTGTTTTCCTCAACGCTTGAGTAGCTTTGGGTGCTTCTATATAAAATTCTCATCCTCCCATGTAGAATCTTCAGTGGGTAAGTTCTTCCACTTGATGAGATACTCTGAAATTGATCGATTCCGTAGTTGTCGAGTTCTTGTTTCCATGACCGCTTCAGGTTCCAATATGATTTTTCATTCCTCATCAAGTTCTGGAAATATTGTTTGAACTGGAAGATTTTCACCTACAACCTTCTTTAAGCATGAAACATGGAAAACTGGATGTACTCGTGAAGAAGCAGGAAGCTCCAATTTGTATGCCATAGTACCAATCTTTTGCAACACCTTGTAAGGACCATAGTACTTTGGCGATAATTTATTATCCTTCTTAGCTTGCTTGAGGTACATTTTTTTATATGGTTGTAGCCGTAAAAATACCCAATCTCCTACATCAAAACTTCTCTCGCTGCGATGTTGATCTGCCTGTTGTTTCATTCGATTTTGTGCCAAATTCAGATTATCCTTTAAGAGTTGGAGAACTTCTTGCTGATGCTCGATGTGATCTTCCACTGCTTGAACCTTCGAATTTTCCCCTAAAGATGATGTGATGGATGGTGGATGATATCCATAAAGTGCCATAAATGGGGTCATTTTTGCTGCAGTATGGAAGGAAGTGTTATACCACCATTCAGCAAGAGGTAACCACTTGACCCAGTGTGTTTGTTTATCAGATACAAAACAACGAAGATATCCTTCCAAACATTTATTTACTATCTCAGTTTGACCATCAGATTGAGGATGATAAGATGAGCTATGAGCTAATTGAGTACCCAAACAAGAAAATAACTCCGTCCAAAAATTTTCCAGTAAAAATGGGATCTCTGTCGCTCACAATAACCCTTGGGCTTCCATGTAGTTTTTGAATTCTGTCCATAAATGTAGTAGCAACTGTACTTGCTTTAAATGGATGAGATAAAGCACAAAAGTGTGCATACTGGGTAAGTCTATCAACTACCACCATGATGACACTCTTTCCTTCGGACTTAGGTAAACCTGTGATAAAATCCATTGAAATCTCCTCCCAACGTTGACTTGGAATGGCTAAAGGTTGTAGAAGTCCCGGGGTCTTAATTGTTTCCACTTTATTCTGCTGGCAAACCAAACATTCCGCCACAAACTTTTGAATATCAGATTTAAGGCCATCCCAAAAAAATTCTTTCTTCACCCTGTGGTAAGTTTTTAAAAATCCTGAGTGTCCTCCTAAAGGAGAAGTGTGCAATTCTAAAAGAATATTTTGTTTTAGTTGGGAATTCTTACAAAGATATAAGTGATCTTTGTACCATAAGGAATCATTTTTCCAACTAAATGTATCAGATGTACTAGGATCTTGCTGCAACTTTTGAATGAGTGTCCACACTTCTTCATCCCTCTTCCATTCATCCCTTGCTTCGGTTATCCAATCTGGTTGGATAATAGAAATGGCACAAAACAATGCTTCCACCTCTTCATTCTTTCTTGAGAGTGCATCTGCAACAACATTAAGCTTTCCTTTTTTGTAGATTATTTCAAAGTCATAACCCAACATCTTCGTGACCCATTTTTGCTGCTCTTCTGATGATAGTCTTTGTTCCAAAAAGTGTTTAAGACTATCATGACCAGTTTTTACCTTGAAGTGTCTTCCCATTAGGTAAGTTCGTCATTTCTTTAGTTCATGCAGTATTGCTAACATTTCCTTCTCATAAATAGGTTTCTGTAAATACTTTCCTTTGATTGGACGACTTTCAAAAGCAATGGGTCTTCCTTCCTGCATTAAAACCGCACCAATTCCATTTCCTGAGGCATCACATTCCACAATAAAGGTTTTTGTGAAGTCTAGCGTAGCTAAGACTGGTGCTAGGCACATTGCCTCTTTAAGATGTTCAAAGGCCTTAGTTGCTTCAGGAGTCCATGAAAATGCATCTTTCTTCAATAATGTTGTTAGAGGTGCTGCTATTCTCCCATAATTCTCAAGAAACTTTCGATAATACCTTGTTAACCCGAGAAATCCTCGCAACTGCTTTATGGTTGTGGGGACTTTCCATTCCTTAATGGATTTAATTTTGTTATGGTCTACCTTAACACCCTCGTGAGATACAATATGACCCAGATATTCCACCTCTTGTACTCCAAAGAAACATTTGGATGTTTTTGCATATAATTGTTTCTCCCGCAATAGTTTGAGCACCCTGTCAACATGTTCAACATGATCCTTCCAAGACCTGTTGTAGATTAATATATCATCAAAAAATACTAGCACAAATTTTCTAAGGAAGGGTTTGAAAATGGAATTCATCAACCCTTGAAATGTAGAAGGTGCATTGGTAAGGCCAAAAGGCATGACCAAAAATTCATAATGACCCTCATGAGTTTGAAATGATGTTTTCGGAATATCTTTAGTATTCATTCTAATTTGATGATATCCTAAATGAAGATCCAACTTGGTAAAATAAATTGCTCCATGTAATTCATCCAGTAATTCATCAATCATAGGAATGGGAAATTTATCTTTAATGGTAAGCTTATTGATCTCCATATAATCCTTCTTGTGCACCAATACTACTGGAGCAGAGAAGGAACTTTTACTAGGTTGAATTATACTAGCCTCTAACATTTCTGCAATCATACGTTCAATTTCGTTCTTTTGGACATAAGGATATCTATAAGGCCTGACGTTTGGAGGAACACTTCCTGGAATCAAATGAATAGCATGATCATGATCATGAATAGGTGGGAGTCCTTGGGGAATTTCAAACACCTTGGAATGATTGTCTAAGACTTTTTGGAGACTTGCAAAAATAGATGATTTTGATGTTAGAACTTCTAGTGAGCATAATTGTGCAATTACGCCTCATTGTTCTTTCTTCAGAAGCTTTGTCATGACATTAGAGCTTATTATCTTTCCTGGCTTCCATGTGATACCCCATAATTCGACTTCCTTTCCTTTTGAAAAAATTTCAAGAAAATTTCTTGAAAATTAAAAGCTACAGTCCCCAGATATTGTAACCATTGTACTCCTAGTACAACATCAGCACCTCCCATAGGAATGGAAAGCATTGAAATATTCAATAAATATTCCCCCATGGTTAGCTTGATATTATGAATTTTCCAGAGCAATTTATAATTCCTCCATTTGCAACCATCACTTGACATTCTGGTGCTGGGTATAGGAAACAATTCAATTCCTTGGCTACCTTACAATGAATAAAATTATGGGTACTACCTGAATCAATCAACACTATTACCTTTTCTTCTTGATATTTCCTTCTATCTTGAGAGTTTGAGGTGAGGTAATTCCTGCCAATGCATTACACGATATGGTCGGACTCATTTCTTCCTCTTCTAGGGTTGTTTCCTAGTGTATATCCTCTTCTTGTTCACTTTCTTCTTCCTCTTCACAATCTATGTAAAATAATTTCTTCTCAGCACACTTATGACCTTTAGTGTATTTGCTATCACAACTATAGCAAAGCCCTTTTGCTCTTTTTTCTTCCAATTGTTGTGGTGTCAACCTTGTAGGTTGTGCAAATCTAGGAGTAGCAACACTTCCCTCTTTATAGAAGTGAGTGGTAGGCTTCCTTGTCACCATAATTTTACATTCAATTTTTCTTGCCAACCCGAATGCCTTCTCCAACGAATTAGGTTCCAAAACATGAGCTTCATGTTGTATGTTATCCTTTAAAGTACCTATGAAGAGATAAATCCTATGCTCCTCTAGAATATCAGTTACCCTTATAAATCCTGTGCTCCTCTGGAATATTAGTTACCCTTATATTCAATTTTTGGAAGTCCTCAATGTGCTCCCCCACTAAACCCTTTTGTTTGAGATTTATCAATTGGTTAAAGAAGGTGCTTCTCTTTGTATCCTCATAATGTGCTATCATTTCCTCCGTAAAAATTGACCAAGTGACAATTTTTTTACAGGAGCAAAGCCATCGATACCATACAAATGTATTTTGTTATAAATGTAAAGTTTCAATGTGTACCTTTTGTGTGTTTTGCACATTATTGAGATCAAAATATTTCTCCATCTGTAGTATCCATGTTACGGGATCCTTGCCATCAAACTTCCTCATATCCATCTTTGGAATATGGTGATTCTTCCATCCAACATTAGAGTTTATGAAATCATGATTAACATTTATTTTGTTCTCATCATGAGTTTCCTCTACTATCTTTTCGCCATTAGGAAACATTTCTTGTATCAACTTTGCCAAACCTTTGATGTCTACTTTTATGTTTTCCATTTTTTCATCGATCTTAGCTTCCATGCCATCCATCTTAGCTTCCATGCCCACTTCCATGCCTTCCATCTTAGCTTCCAAACCATTCATCTTAGCTTCCACGCCTTTCTTCAAACCATCCATCTTAGTTTCCAAGCCTTTCTTCAAAACTTCCATTTCATTTTTTGTTGCTCTTTGCGATAGCGAAATTTGGTGCACTTTCTCTTGTAATTTTGATATATCGTGTTGTGTTTCTTCGTCTTCATGAGTCATAGTAGACCCTTATGAAGGCTTAATGGGTGTTGAATTCTTTTTAGGGGCCATTTTAGAACCCAATACTGATGTCTATTCTTCAATATGCCCTTGGAATAAATTCCAACTAATTTTTTTCAAACGAGACTTATGTAATTCGAAAAAAAATACACACCTTTTTATTGCTTTTGAGGAGTGCGATATTGAAATTGAATTATCTCTGTGATTTCGGATCTTGAATATCTGAAATTTGGACCTGAGGTAGCCCTATGAATCCTCTTTCGAATGCCACAAGTCTGACCTGATTTGGATTCTTTAAGACCAAGTTGTGCCCAATCTCTTACGATGACCTAATTATGAACTGGTTCAGTACAACGAATTTGTATGACTTGCCACGTGTCATTTATTCCTCCTTTGGCACTGAAATTTATAGATAGGAAACTGCATTCCATGTTCTTGTGTCCAATTTGTACATAATTCCAATCTGATGCTCAGAGAGAGAGTTATGAATATTTTCCCACAATCACCTCTTTGAGATGAAATTCGGGAGCCTGAAAAAGTCCTAACTTCCACAGACCATAACATATTGCGAACCAAGATCTGAAATTTTGCAATAATGTTCCTTAGGCATTCGGCTTCATGCTCTAAAAATTTCAGATTCCAAGCCTTCGTAGAAAAAAATATATAGAGAAAATTCCGCGATGACCTGTTTAGGATAAATTGAGGAGCCTGCAAAAAGACATAACTTTGATAGATCATATCTCCGAAAATATTGCAAACCAACCTTTGAAATTTTGCGACAATGTTCCTTAGGAGTTCGGCTTTTTAATCTAAAAATTTCAACTTCCGAACCTTCGTAGAAGCAATTTATAGCAAAAATTCCACGATGACCTATCTGGAGTAGCAAAACCCTAGAATCCAAAGCTCTCATAGCAAATGTTGTTAAACCAAATCCAAAAATAGAAGAAAAGATATATCAATGCCTTAGAAATAAGCTACTTTGAGGGGGAAACCTCCAATACATTACATGAATGAACGATTCTTGGATGATACAAATGACAAAACCTCCTTTCTATATATAGGAGTCCATGGGGCCACAATGTAATCCTAGTGGGGCCATAATGTAATCCTAGCCGACCTAACAATAAAAATGTAAGGGCACAATAATAACAATATTGGGGTTATAGGGGGCTACAATAATAACAATAAGTGGGCTACACTAATAACAATAAGGGGCTAAACTAGTAATATAGGGACCTAACATTTCATGACAACAAAGAAAAGACTTCATGACGTCAAAGGAAAGAATCCATGTCAACAAATGAAATACTCTATCACAACAAAGGCAAGACTCCATGACATCAAAGGAAAAACTCCATGACAATAAAATAAGAAAATACTCAAGGTGGTTGAAGCAATGTCATGAAGAAAATATGAATTTGATCATATAGGTGTCTTTGGAGAGTGAATGTTTCATACATATGCTTATATTATTTTGATATGTTGTGTGTATATTGTTTACATTAGAGAATTCTTGCATGTGCTGTGGTGGTATAATGTTGTTTTTGGCAGTTTGTTGATATTTATGCACCTAATAATTATAGATGGCCGAAATAATATGTGGTGGAGCACTTATTTATTTTATAATATTCAAAATATGAATATTTTTGAAACGAATGACTGGAAGGAAAATAGTAAAGCCTGTTCAATTCATATTCTTATGTGGAATACAAAGAACCAGAAAATTATATTTATAAAATATGTTGCTTTTGGAATAAAAATTAGGTTCGCGAGTGGGAGAATGTGTGAGAGGTGACTGAGATGTTATGCATTAGTTACCCGAAACATATGAAGCTTCTGTGTAGAATATTTGAAGGGAAGAAGAGGAATACATCAAGATAGAGGTATGCAGAATTTATGACTAGGTAAACCAACACATTGTTGCTTCTTGTTTGTATCATGGGGTTGTAGTCTCCTTTCAAGTAGTTTATTTATAAACATCATGTTAGAGACTGTTGAGGTAGGAGCCTCCTATAGGGTGTAGCCTAAGAAAACATATGGGAGTTGGAGCTTCCTTGCATGTTGCAGCTTGCAAAAATTTAAGGTAAAAACCTCATGTAGGTTAGAGCCTATAGAAAACCAGATGTAATAAGAAGTAGGAGCTTTCCTTTGCCTCAATACAATAATAAAATAGTGGTTTTCTCCCTTTGTGGGTTTACACATATATCTGGTGTCAATATGTGTTGTTATTATGGGTTAAAGCGATGTTTTGGTTAGCTTATTAGTTGTTGCTCAAATATTCAATATGCTAGTCATTATTTATTAATATGCTCATGTAATGGTTCAATTAATGAGTTTAATGAAAATATTTTTAATGTCCCTGAATATACTAAACTGATTCACCACCCCCCCTGCCCCCCTATTAGTTTAGTTAAGTTGTCATCAATTGGTGTCATAGCAGGTTCCCTTGTTGTAAGCCTAATAGCTTGAAGGTAGATCTGGTTGAATCATGGACTATGAAAGTGTACATATTGTTCCTAGTGCATCAAAATTTTATGAATGGAGAGATAAGGTTAAGACAAAACTAAAAGATTATGGAATTGGTGTATGGAATCCTATATGTTTTGGTTACTGTAAAGAATCTCCCTCGTTTTAGGAAAACAGTGGAAAAATGTGTTATGTTTAACAATCTTCATAATAAGGATCTTGATACAGTAATAGATTTAATATTTGAAAAATAAATATGGGATAGATTGCATCTCATGCATGAAGGGGACACTAGTAGTTGTATTGTCTAAAAGAAGAAGAAAAATATCAGGAAGAAAAAGTTCTATGAAGAGGAACATGTTCAATAAAATGAGCCCTGTTATCCACCTAATTCTCATGAAGGAAGGTTAGATAAAGAGAAAACCAAAATTCACATATCCTTGGCTGAAACAGAAAGAGTGAAGAATGAGAGGAGAGAATATAAGAAACTGTTGCAAATATGTAATGAAAGAGAATATAAATTCAAGGAAGAAATTGTAGTCGTGAAGGCACATATTGAAGAGGAAAGTGGAATAGAGGAGGTGATGAATAATCATCGAAAGGAGATAGAGGTATATTGTGAAAGATTACAACCTCAAATTATTTCAGCTGGTAGACAATTAGATGAAAATAACAGGTTTTGTAAGTAGCTAGAAGAGGAGGTTGCCTCCACGAAGAACTCAAAAAAGGCAGACATTAAAGATGATAATGAATATTTTCTAAAAATACCCATAGGAGAAGGGACGGACACCATGATTAATAAAGAATAAAACAAAAACAAGAAGCAATATGAAAAGCCAATGAATGAGATGAAGATTTCATTGAAAGAAGATCATTCTCTCCTAAAAATGAGTTGAAAAAATTTGGAAGATCTCAAAGGAGAATCTTTTCTGCTGGAAAAAACATCACATGCTTTTCTTTCCATGAACATGTAGATTTGGCAACATATTGTAAGAAAAAAAAAACCAATAATAATCAACAGAATATGTAGCAAATGAGAAGGCTCCCTCAAGCAATCAAATAGAGAAGACATTCATTCTCCAGGTACAGAAATAATTTTCATGGTTATTTTTATCTATGCAATGCATAATGACATAAAGTTGTTGAATGTAAATTGTTTGTAAAGAAGAGCACAAGAAGCCACACACCATTTCTAGCATACCTTGTTTAAATAAGGTTTTATCTATGTAGCAACCTTAGACACAAAGAGAATGAGTGCATGCTTCCATATACCCTAAAGATATCCAGAAACATGATGGACGCAAATCAAAATAGACCAAACTATGAATCAAAAATAAATACAGACAACAAGAGAAGGAAGCCAACAGGGTATGGAAGAGGAATAAAAAGGAATAAATTGATACTTTAATAGAAAAATGAAGTTTTAATTTTATAATGGCGAGTTTATTATTAAAGAAACCAATAATATTTGTTATAGCAAGTTTAATAAGTAACATCTTAGGGGGAGAGAAACCCCTAGAATATCTTGAAATAATTGTTAAATAAATACAAAATCAAAGAATAATGAACACTAGTTTCTCAGTATATTCAACAAGAAAGATAGAATGAAGAAAGGGACAAAAATCTTGATTTATCAATATAACAACCGGCACGGAATGTTGTGTGGTTGAGATGAAGATTAATCAAACTGCTAAATGATGCCTTTAAGAACATGTCTCATTAAAATTTCCTTGTGAAGGTTAGATATCAAAATTTTCCTTGGAACCGATACATGGGAACATTGCGTATTTCAAAATATGGCATAGAAATATGGGATGCATATGTGAAGGGTATAAAACATTGCAACAAAGAAGAGGAATAAACATCCAATAAAACAAACTTTGTATTGATTTTTCACCTTTTCGAAAATTGGCCAAGCCTGCAATCACCGCACAATAAGTCAAAGAAATGAGTTAGAAATGTTTTTTATGAGCATAACAGCAAGGGAACCCAAGTACAAAGACTCTTGTGGAAGAAACCTACTAAAGTACGGAAAAAAGGGGAATAAAAAAAGGAGGAGAAGAGCATATCGTAAAAGACATATCTCAAACTTCTCTAGTAGCTTGAGTAAAGTGGAAAAATAAAAGACATTATTCAACGCGAGTAAACATAAAGGAGGTGTAGAGAAGGCATATTATTTCAATATGAGATATGTCTGTAGTCATTCCATTGGTTTGGCATCAATGATTATCTAATAATGAAAAGAGAGGGAGGTTGACTGCTAAATGCATTATTCATTAGAAAATGAGATGGTGGATTTGTGATTTGTATTGTTGATCTCGATATAAAAAATATTCAATATTGTTTCTCATGGTTCAATATTAACTTAATGAGTCATACATTATGGAAGGTTTCATAAAGGAAAGACCACAATTGAGTGACTTGTGGAGGTTGAGATACAGGCTCGTGCTTGGAAATCCACTACTGCTAATGTCGATTTGATTAGCAGACAGTTCATTAAGAATAGTTATGGGATGCATCATCGAATTTTTTGACATGTGGGGTGATGAAATTGTTGGAAGAAATAAGTATTTTTGAACTGGCTCAGAAGAGGGGCTTCAAATGGGAATTATAAATGATGGTGATCTGAGTTCCAACAAGAAAAGAAATCGAAGTTGCAGAGGTATTATTGGGAAATGAAATATGGGCCCATCAGCAACAACTATCATCACACTGAGCACACTCATGATAAATACAATATATTCATCAAAAGGAAGAGCAATGGTAGAATATTGTCAACACTATAGTACAACTATATGCACCTACTAATAAAAAATAGATAGGAATAGGTTGAATGGCTTGGCTTTGTGTGCATGCACAACAAATGATAATTGCATTTCTTTCCATGTATTGTAGATGTGAAGGAGTATTATGCTCCATTGCAAATGGAGAATCCAAAGTGAAATTCCCACATGGCTAAGTCAACAACTAGATAGGTGCAGAGATGTTTCAGTGGAAATATTTATTCAAGAAGCATGGACTCGATTAAATAATAATGAATGAATGAAGAGAATGTTGCGAAGTAGCTAGAGGAATCATACACTTTCTACATGCAAGAGAGGATGAGAAAAACATATTTTTACCAGCAGAAAAAAGGGAGTTGCTTTCAAAAATAGTCTAAAACATCTCTAGCATATGGAATGCTACATGTTTTGATATTCTATGGATGTCACAAATCTAACCTTCATGACTCTAGGTGATTTGAAAGGACCTTCGGACATGAAAAGATCTTTGCGCCATGTTGATTTGAAGTTGGTGACAAGTATTTAAGTTGGTGAAATTATGCTTATGCATTTAATTATGCATTTTTATTAAAACCCATGCATTATTAATATAAATTAATAATTGTGAGAGAAATTTGTCTCACATTATTCATTAATGTAATTAGGGAAATTAGTTTTATGTGAGAAACCACCTCACACCAATTCTCTATTTTTTCTCAATTGTAGGTTGAGAGAATCAAGGGCATGGTTGGAAAGTCTTTAGGTGGTTTTGAGACTTTTCCCAATTATGAGCCTGAGATAGTTGAAGGTCCTACTTTTAGGACTTTGTTTTTCCTTCCTTGTAGTTAGGCCCTACAATTGTGGGTCTTGTAATTAATGCTCTTTGTTGGAGAGTGGGTGAGGGAAAACTATATATATTCCTTATGTAAGCCATGAGAGGAGGATAATAAAGGAGAGAATACTTAACTATTGAGAGCCAAAGTGCTTGGCTAATGCTCGACTAAAGAGCTTGAATGTAAGAAAGCTTACTTTGAAGAAGGGATATAGAGGATCTGCATTCCAATTGAAGCAAATCCGGAGATGTATGCCGAAGGAGATGGAGGAGTGAACTCTGTTACCAATTGGTTGTCTCTCTCTTATGTTTTTTGTGCTTCTCAATATGTTTAGTTCATTTATTTATGTTTATGTGGACTAACATGCTCATTTAAGCCTGTAAAGACATATTCAATTAAAAGATATTAATAACGTACACGATGGTTAGGGTAGTACTTGACCTATGATTGGATCAAGTGGTATCGGAGTAGGTGTCTTCTTTGCAGGATGGGTGGAGGAGCAAAGCATGCTAAAAGACTGCAAGATTTGCAAGAGATAAATGAAAGAATTCAAGCCAAAAAATGCATAATTGAGAAGACTATTTCTCAATAATAAGGAGCTTCAAGAGATGCTACGAGCCAAAGAGGAGTTATTGTCTAAATTTCAGAAGGTTGAGATGACAGAGGATGCATCTCAAACCAAGGTATATGGCGTCACTTCATGTTCTGTTCTCTTGCAATATGAAACTATTGTTGGCATGAAAACCCTCATGAAGATGGGTTATAGAGGAGGTGGACTTGGCATAAATGGCTAATGAGTCACCTAGCCATTGGAGGCTGTACCAAGACAACCATTTGCAGAGTTGTGTTATGGACATGATGAGAAGGGAGAATGATCGAAGGTAGCTGAAGAAAAATCCATCTCTTCATCACCTGGTCCCAAGAAGGGAATCAAGCCACCTAGTCCTCATCAGTTCAATGACAAGTCATGATGGTATGACAATAATTCAAATTATTCTTTTGCATATAAGAGAAACGATTTATTCCATAGATCTTCTAATCGGGATGTAATTAGGCATGAAAAAAATAAATTGTGGGTTAAGAAGACAAATGTGTCCATAAGAAGTGAGACGAAGAACAATGAGAACCTTTAGAATCTGCCTATCATGAAGACACAGTTGAATGGGAAGCGACATGATTTCTGCAGTTTCTGCAAAATCAGTGGCCATTAGGAGAGGAAGTGTTGGAAGTTTCACTCTAGAATTCGCCACAAGTCAAGCACACATATGGTGAAAGAGCTCGTGAAAAGGGAGGCTCCATTCACCACTCGAAAATCATGATTAAAAGAAGAAAGTGTTTGGTGTTGGTTTGGTAAGCAGTTCATGATGTTTTTGCAACTTTTATTTCTGCTCATTTGCAAAATTTTGAGTTTTATGGGGGCGAGTATCCCTCTTTTGATGGAAAATTATCAAACTTTTTCCAACTCAGACACAAAAAATAATGGCACCATTGCAAAGAGCTCGACAAGAGGAACCCATTGACATTTGAATCACATCAACTGGCCTCCGAATTGAAAAATGACTGCGACCAGAAGTTTTTTCAAACAAGGAAATAAAAGGTTGCTCTTTAGCGGTTTCAGAAACCTTGCAAACAACATGTTGCTTAAAATATCCACCATGACCTGAAATTGGCGAGATGTCATCCTGAGTGGTATATCTAGAGAATTGAATAAGAGTTCTTTTAAAAGCTTCACCTTTAAGTCAGTTGTTGCTCCTCTTTTCCATGTGTACCGAAAATACATTGCACATGGTATAAAAACAAGCTCTTGCAATGCACCTGAACGCTTAACCTTGGGAGAAATTCTTCGAATTCTATGAAGCCACTGCAAGCCAAAATTTGGATCAACATCGTGAGAGCAACATGGGCTTGCACATGCTCTAACATCACTGAAAGTTCTCGATGCTTCCATGTCACTTCAGGCTCAAATCCAGGAATGTGCATGGCCCTTGACGCTTGCTCAAATCCAAAAATTCATTGTCTTGGAGATCATAAAGGAATACAACAACGAGGATTTGCCCAAATTGGACGACTGTCTTATGGAAAAACTTAGAGATTTCCTAATTCCCCAGGACCACGCCGTGTTTTCCAAAACTCTGGCAGAGTTGCTACCCTAAAGGTTCATCTGCATGTGGAAGCCGTTCAAGGCCCCCGCACCTGCCGCCGACTCGTCACTCTGGAGATTCGCCCATTAGAAAGACAGCTAGATCGATACGGATCTTCCACACAACGAATTCAAGAGAAATATCAAGGATCTGGCGAACCAGTCACCTGTCTCGGCACATAAGCTGTTTTACCACGTGGAAAACTCGATCGCTTTGCAGGGGAATAACCTGATTCTGTGTGTGAATCCTGTGACGAATCGCATCAAAAGGTGTGGGAGGCTCCTCGTTTCGCAGGTGTTCAAAAGAAGACTCGCTGATCGGTTGCAGATACAGTATTTAGAGTTCTTGGAAACCGATTTTGTGGATGCTTTCATTGGAGTTACGTGTGCCATAATGGACGCTAGACGACCATCGTATTGCCCTCACCATCTCAAAAATCTGAGTACATGCGAATTTTTTGGGCCCTCATTTTGTCTAAACAATAACTATTGTGGCCTCCTCATAGAGGAGATCTCCGAAGTAGAAGCCTTTAGTGAGTGAAACTAGTCCCCTGCTGCCTTAGAAGCACCAGAATGGCGAATATGGTGTGCATGAAGGATTCAATGGCACCCCTTCTCTGACGCGGTGTTCAATCTGTCGACTATGGTGGTAGAGCGGGGATTATGGCTCTGCTTGCTACTATGAATGTATTGGGATTGATCCTCTCCAGTCTCCTCAATATCTTCGCTTGCATGATGGATGAATGCTTCAATTGACATTCTTTAGCAAATCCAGGGCAGTGACTTCCTATGGCGGCCTCATGGGAGACCATATGATTATTGTATGCGATGTGCTATTTGGAACACGTTGGAATTTCTGAAAATTTCAAAACAATAAAATGGAAAATAAAACTCCCCTCTTCAACAAAGAGAAAATATTAAAATTTCTTGACAGTAGACAGAGTTTCAACTCTGAAAACAAACTTCTATTTCTTCAAAAAATTGTTACAAATACTTCCTCTAACAGAGGGATTAAAAATAGTGACTACTGCTACAACACAGTGCGCACCCAAGACTTCACTGTCTCTCACAAAAGAAAACTGTGTCTCAAAAGACAACACTGTTGTGTTTTTTATTTCCTGCGTTGTTGTGCTAAAACAAAAACAAAACATTACAATTCTGTTATGTATAAAAAAAAACATTACAATTTGCCTCACTGGGCTTTACTTTATATATGCACCGCGCAGATAATAAAATTTAAACATAAAACTTAAAACATCGGGTCCGTGACTTAATACATAGCACACGACCATTTAAAAGTTCCGATCGCGATTGTTAATCGGACGCGATGACGGATTTAATTCCATTGTATAGAACCCATCGGGTCCAGGATATAACAAATAAAATGGTCCATCGGAACTTCTGATTGCGATTGAATATCAGATGTGATGGCTCAATTAAATCCGCCATAACAAATGACATCGGGTCCAGACTTCAATCATGTGCGATCGGGCCTTGTGCAAGAACATTGTGATCTCTGATTACGATTTGGAAAACGGACGCGATGGTCCATATTTAAATCCGTCGCATAAGTCCATCGGGTCCGCCACTTAAAAGTGCAATCGGGCCATAACATAAAACTCCCCCGATTCAAACTTGCGATTCAATTAAAACAACGCCGCGTGGTTTGTGGGACCACCCGCGGGCCTCGGCTCAAAGTGGAGGGCGATTGTTATATTACATGTGATTTGTATGATTGCATCAAGCCTTAACAAAATGCCGCAATATATATATTATATGGAAAACGTTCCGCTTGCGGAACTCTACCATATCAACAAGACACTTCAGTTTTGAACCATATCAACTGCGATATGCGATTGCGATTATGTTCGCATCGCATCGCATCGCAAATCTTCACATCAACAAGACACTGCAAGTTAAAACTTGCGATTACTACCTCATCCTTTAACTCCGCTGATTATATTGGTAAGGCTTTAAAGCCTGTTCCAATATGTAATCAAAACTCTACCTTTTGGCAAGACTTTGAGTCTTTACATTAAACTCTGCTGTTAAAGAATTGGCTACCACCTTGAATAAAATATCAAAGGGGTCAAATCCCATCTGTTCTGTACTGTACCAGTGTGGCTTTCCAATCCTTTTGCAATTTTCATTAATACAATGGCAACCGCCTTTGCCTAGGCTTCAATGTGCCGCTGATCTTTCACTTCTGCAATTACTGCTGATTGACTTCAGCAGTTGGAATTAATTTCCAACAGAACATTATCAAATAACGTGCATCATGCTGGTATACTTGTAGCTGTGAGCTTGATTTCATCGGTGAGAAGACGCCAATACTCTATCATGATCCCTTATGGCTACAATGTTCTAGCATCGCTTCCTGTCAATTCACATGTCAACGCCGCATCTCAACTTCATCAGTGAACAATTGCAATCATTCATTTTGTTGCGGGTTTAAATTTGAAATGCTCCTAGTTTGACTGTTCAGATATCTGGCACAATAATTTCCCCAAGCATTCCATGGAATCGTGGGAATACAACCACATGGCTTCAATTCTCCAATCTGCAAGGATTAACCATTCAGGGTGGAGGCATTATCAATAGGTCAGGTCAGTAATGGTGGGAAAAGTCTTGATTTGACCACCTATCGAGAGTTGTGTTAAAGTACTGGATTCGGTGCTCGTTATTCTTTCCCAAAATTTAACATGATTAGAGATTCACAAATCGCATCAGGAGACGACTGTGTTATTGATCATGTTAAATGCAAATTGCATCGAATGCTGAATGAGGATGAGTTGCGGGATGATGTTCTTCTCATATTTGCAAATAAGTAGGATCTTCCCATATTTTCAAATAAGTAGGATCTTCCCAATGTAATGAATGTTGCTGAGATAACTGATAAGATTGCCCTGCATTCTTTGCATCAATGCCATTGGTATATCTAGAGTACCTGTGCTACTTCTGGTAAAGGACTACATGAAGGTTTAGATTGGCTTTCTAACAACATAATAAAAATGCATAATTTTGAAGCATCATAATGATGCTACGAGGCCTTTGAATGTGTTCTATATGTTTCCTATTTCGAATACAACGCACAGCCGATGCACACGAGTTCTCGACCATGTCATGACTAGCGTGTTGTTGGCAACTGCCAAAGTTGCTATCTTTCAAGCAGCCTTGACATGGCTCTTCTAAGATTTTATAATGTTTGGGCCTTGTTTAATGAGAAATGATAGGTGCTAAATCTTCCAATTGATAGCATTTTTCCTATTCTGGTTATCAATTTCTAAAGGTTTTAAGTGGGTTTTATTTTAAACCCATAATATTTTTTATGCACATGTTTTAGTGGGTTTTGCCCATATATTGGGACTTGGTTGTTTCTACCACTACTAGGTAAACTTTTGAAAATGAGGCATTCTTCTTGAATTTCTTTTACGCCCATTATTTGACCTACGCCTAGAAATTGAAGGGGGGACACTTTTATAATGGGGGATTTACCTTATTTTCACCTTCCAAGTACATGTGTTGTTTGACACATAATATGTCAAAGGGTGGAATTTTTATTTTTATTTTTCCCACCTTTAGTGCTCTTTTTTGATGTACACATTATGTAAAAGGGGTTCTAAAAATTTTTACTTTTCCCTTTGTGGACATTTTTGGCACATTAATTGCTTTTAATTTCCATGCAAAGGGCCATAGTTGCCATCATATTTTGACATCGAAAAATTGGCATGTAAATTGTTGAATGCCATGTAAAAAGGCCATATTTTCCACCATGACATTCATGATGTAAAGTTGATTATGAAGTATTGTAAAGGCTTGTGTTAGCCACTCTTATGCAAGGGAGAGTCAGAGGTGTATTTTTTCACATTAAGCCTTGTTGGCTTCTTTGTAATCAAGTTGAATGAGGTGATTTTCCTAGGCCATTTTGGCATGTAAACTTGACCAATGAACTCTTGGCAAGTGTTCCAAAAGATGTAAACACGTATGATCAACTACAAGTTGCAGCTTTTGGCAGATGTGGGATTTTTCATTCTAATATGAAGGACCACGGTGAAGGAATATTGAAGGAATGTGCCTTTTGAGGCATTTGCGCTGCAGTAGTTGCAGGTGTTGGCATTATGTTCCGATTCTGAAGTACGTTGGGTGAAGGAGTCATGATGGAGTGTGCCTTTCAGAGACATTTTCATACAGTTGAGTTGATTGAATTTGATACTTTTGGAGACCAAAAGTTTCCTAGTAGGGGGTTTTTATCTGAAAGGACCTTCGCACATGAAAAGAGCTTTGCGCCATGTTGATTTGAAGTTGGTGACAACTATTTAAGTGGGTGAAATTATTCTTATACATTTAATTATGCATTTTTATTAAAACCCATGCATTATTTATATAAATTAATAATTGTGAGAGAAATTTGTCTCACATTATTCATTAATGTAATTAGGGAAATTGGTTTTATGTGAGAAACCACCTCACACCAATTCTTTATTTTTTTCAATTTTAGGTTGAGAGAATCAAGGGCATGGTTGGGAAGTCTTTAGGTGGGTTTGAAACTTTTCTCAATTACGATCCTGAGATAGTTGAAGGTCCTACTTCTATGGTCTTTGTTTTTCCTTCCTTGTAGTTAGGCCCTACAATTGTGGGTATTGTAATTAATGCTATTTGTTGGAGAGTGGGTGAGGGAAAACTATATATATTACTTATATAAGACATGAGAGGAGGATAAGAAAGAAGATAATAATTAGCCATTGAGAGCCATAGTTCTTGGCCAATGCTCGGACAGAGAGCTTGAATGTAAGAAAGCTTACTTTGAAGAAGGAATATAGAGGATTTGCATTCCAATTGAAGCAGATCCAGAGATGTAGCCCCAAAGAGATGGAGGGGTCAAATCCATTACCAATTGGTTGTCTCTCTCTTATGTGTTTTGTGCTTCTTGGTATGTTTAGTTCATTTATTTATTTTTATGTGGACTAACATGCTCATTTAAGCCTATATAAGCCATAGTAAATTAAAAGATCTTAATATTGTACACGATGGATAGGGTAGTACTCTATCTGTGATCAGATCAGCATGGCATGACATATATGAAATTCATGATTCCAAGGCGTTTCTTTTATTGGAATTGAAATTAGGCGAAATGGAGGGAACCTTCACCATGGAAAATTTTAGGGGCGAATTTTAGCCCAAGGTAGAAATTTAATGGGTTTTAGATTTTGGAGAGGCGAATTTCTTATATAAAACCATTTTTCTACTTTTTTTTATAGTTAGGCCTAAAATTATTTTAAAAATAATAAACTATTATGTTTTAGCCCAAAAAAATAGGAGCACATAAAAGGTGAAAGTCTGGATTCGCCTCCCGATTTACTGGTTTGGTCTGTTTTCGGTTGCATTCGCCCCCGATTTACTGGGTTGGAGGGTTTTGGAATGGAATTCACCCCCAGTTTATGTTGATGATGAGGGCAATGGAGCCGGTTTACTAGGTTGGAGGGTTCTGGAATGGCATTCGCCCCCAATTCCGTTTATGCCGATGATGAGGGCAATGGAACCGATTTACTGGGTTGGAGTGCTTTGGAATGGCATTCTCCCCCAATTTACGTCGTTTACACTGATGATGAGGGAAATGGAGGGTTTTGGGTTGCATTCATCCCCAATTTTCTAGCTTGGAAGGTTGGAGGGTTGTTGGAATGGCATTCACTAGTTGAATGAATGTGGAACATGAGAATTTTCAAGAGAATGTTTGTTACAGGAGATGTATCAAGATTTAAATGAGGACAATGCAACCCTTCAAGAAGACCAGCTCACTATAGGGTCAAATTGTGGACCATGGTTGGTATGCCATCAAAACATCTCTAGTTCAGAATAAATTTACTTGGGAGCAGGTGGCTTACCATGAACCTATTAATCCGAATGAATTAATTGGAAATGGAGATTATGAAACCATTCATTATGATGCCATTGAAGCAATTCGGGTTGAGAAAAAAGCTACTACTTGTGATATGGTGTCTTCTTATGATGAAGACGAACCAACAAAGCTGCATGAATTACTTGATAAAATAGATTTTTTGAATTCGAGCTACAAGGGAGCTTATTTGACATCCTCGATAATTGGTGCAGTATTGACAGACTTCCAAGGTTCTAGAGAAGCAGAACTCCTGAGAGAGTTGGAGGAAATAATGACAAATGGTAAGAGAGCCTTGCAAAGTATAGGGATGACACTAGTAATATTCGAGTGCAAGTAGCTTTGGGAGATCCTTCTATGAAGACATCAACTTATTATGATTCTTGCCACATTGCTTAGGGTGAAACCGAGGTTGTCTTGGGAAGTATGGAAGGTAGCACTGGTGGATAATTAAAAACATAACCCCATGATGGGCTTCATTTCACCCATTGGTATTTGGGCTTGCAAGATCTTCTATCAATTGAAAATTTTTGTAAGTCTCTACATGCTGGAGTGAAACATGATCCTCGTCAGTGGAAAACTATACATGTGGAGTATCCTCTAAGCAAAAGGCTCACCAATGATGCCCTCTTAGAACTTGTTGAAGGGTCTCAAGGTCAGTTACGAAAATTGGCTTTAGTGGAGTGCCTAAAAATTATAGATGATGATGGAATGGAGAAATTATTGGACATCAGTCCAAAGCTTACAAAGGTTGGTATCTGTCTTTGTTGGTTTCTGATTTTGAGAAATTAAAGAAAGATGAATTTGTCATTTCACTTGGAATTTTGAAAATAAAAGTATATTTACTTTCTGAATATAGATTTTATACATTTTGGCATGATTATCAATGTCAACAGTTAGATTTAGTTAATGTAATTGCATGGGTTTCGTGAAATGGAATTGTGCTTCCCGTAAAAAAATTTCAAGCTAGTTTACTAAATGGATATGTCTCCATGTGAATTTAACCCCTATTATCCTTTAAATACAATGAAGACATCAAATTATTATGATTCTTGCTAGATTTCTTAGGGTGAAACCGAGGTTGTTTTGGGAAGTATGGAAGGCAGCACTGGTAGAGAATTAAATAGGGAACACCATGATGGGCTTCATTTCGCCCTTAGGTATTTGGGCCTGCAAGATCTTCTGTCCATTTAAAGATTTTGCAAGTCTCTGCATGCTACAGTGAAAGATGATCCTCGTCTATGGAAAACTATACATGTGGAGTATCCTCTAAGCGAAAGGCTCACTGATGATGCCCTCTTAAAACTTGTTGAAGGGTCTCAAGGTCAATTATGAAAATTGACTTTAGCGGAGTGCCTAAAAATTACAGATGATGATGGACTGAAGAAACTATTGGACACCAGTCCAAAGCTTACAAAGTTTGGTATTTGTCTTTGTTGTTTTTTTATTTTGAGAGATTATAGAAAGATGAATTTGTTGTTTCACTTGGTATTATTAAAATAACAATATATTTAATTTCTGAATATAGATTTTTTGCATTTTGGCATGATTAGCAATGTCAATAGTTATATTCAATTAATGTAATTTCGTGGGTTTTGTGAAATGGAATTGTGCTTCCCGTAAAAATTTTCAAACCGGGTTACTAAATGGATGTGTTTGCATATGAATTAACCCCTATTATCCTTTAGATACAATGAATTCATCAACTTATTATGATTCTTGCTAGATTTCTTAGGGTGAAACCGAGGTTGTTTTGGGAAGTATGGAAGGTAGCACTAGTGGAGAATTAAAAAGAGAACCCCATGATGGGCTTCATTTCTCCCTTTGGTATTTGGGCCTGCAAGATCTTCTATCCATTGAAAATTTTTGCAAGTCTCTGCATGTTACAGTGAAAGATGATCCTCGTTTGTGGAAAATAATACATGTGGAGTATCCTCTAAGCGAAAGGCTCACTGATGATGCCCTCTTAAAACTTTCTGAAGGGTCTCAAGGTCAGTTACAAAAATTGACTTTAGTGGAGTGCCTAAAAATTACAGATGATGATGGACTGAAGCAAGTATTGGACATAAGTCCAAAGCTTACAAAGGTTGTTATCTATCTTTGTTGGTTTCTGATTTTGAGAAATTACAGAAATATGAATTTGTTGTTGCACTTGGCATTTTAAAAATAACAGTATATTTAATTTCTAAATATATATTTTTAGCATTTTTTCATGATTAGCAATGTTAACAGTCAGATTCAGTTAATGTAATTGCATGGGTTTTGTGGAATGGAATTGTGCTTCCCGTAAAATGTTTTCAAATAGGGTTACTAAATGGATGTGTTTGCATGTGAATTTAACCCCTATTATCCTTTAAATACAATTATAAAAGGATATAAAATTAAAATATTATCAGCTTATTTTTTGAAGAAAATGTAGGTAGAATTTGCCCCAAAATGTTAAAACCATCGAGGGAGGCACTGTTGCAACTCTTCCATTTGGTATTTCATGTTATAATGTGTTTGAAATTTCTCGTTTCTTGATTTGTCTTCTATTATTGCACACACTGGTGGCTGCTCCTCAACTTGTCTGGCTTATCTTAATTTTCATTATATATCTAGAAATATGGAAAGGTAATGCGTTTCTGTGAAAATGATGTTGCATGGAAGCTACTTCTTGCAGGTTATTCTCTTGTTCAGTTTTTCCATTCTTTTCAAAAACATATTGTTCATTGATTGTGGATTTTTCTTTTTGTTATCAAGTGTATTAGGTTTTTGCCATGAAATTATATTGTTGTCTTACACTTACTCAATTTAAGCTCGTTAATTAGAAGTTTTGAGTGAAATATCATTTTTTCTTGGTACCTCCTACTCTGCCCTTGACTATATGTGGTGCACTTGTTTCTGGGCTTGTAGTTATGTTTGTTAGGTTGCACAAGGTTGACTGTCGATGGCATTGTAGAAATGTCAAAGCACACAGAGAATGAAACATGCATGGATTGAAGCATTTGAGAATTAGTGGTATTTTTGGGATAACAAGAGAGCACCTTGAGAAGTTGAATTACCTTTTGGATGGTGGTTTACAGTAGAAATATCATTCATTAACACGATGGTTTTATCTTAATAGTCGCTATTATTCACTTCCATATGATGATGAAAATACAATTGATATTGAAGCTTGTCCTAGATGTGGGAATGCAAGGCTTGTTTATGACTGCACCAATGAAAGTTGCCAAAAGAAAAAGTATCAGACAGTTAGAGAGTATCAAGATTGCACATTTTGTATTGGACGTTGTGACGAGTGTGGAAGGTGTATTGATGGTAGTGAATATGAAGAAACATTTTGTCTCAATATGATCTGTTCTGACTATGTGCAAGCTTCTTAACTACTAAGCATCAAAGAGTTTTCCTGTGGTAAATACACATTATCGAAATTTTAGATTTACTTTAGGCTTCAATGATTTTGGGCTATTACCTGCTTGTAATTTGGGCCCAAAATTGATTGTTTTCACCCTATCTTAGGGAGTTGTTGAAGACAAAGAAAACAAATCGTTATCTTTGTGTTTTTTGAGATGATTTTTTGTTATTTTGAGAATAAAAGGTATATCGAGGAAAAAAATATGAAGAAATTCTATTTCAATTTTCATGAAAAGAAGGCAACAAAAATTTTCCCTTTGGGAGATTTTGGAGAATGTTGGTTGATAGTTTAGGCCCTTTGATATTACAATTTTTTATTTCAGGCCTTGTTCATGAGAAGGCTATTGAATAGAAAATTTGCATGTGGCTTGGCTTTATATAGCAATAGGCAATAGTTGTGAATTACCTACATTTATCAATTTGAAAAAAAAAAGTTGTATAGGAAAATAACCTTCTTATGGGTCTAAAGAGAGAAAAAGTGTCTACCTCCAAATATTGTGGTGTGTTTGGTGGGTTGTGCTATTTCAGAACTAAACACAACCAGAAAGGTGACTTTCTTATCATAATGGCGTGCTATTTGTGGTAATCTCAAGGCCAGGATCATATTACTCTGGTACAACATGATGATTGGCGCATGTTTTCTAGGCAACTATAATAAATAATTATGTACATGATTAGCCCATTCAGCCACAAAAATGAAGTGTATTGTATGTCAAAAAATATTCATTTGTATTTATATTGTAAAAACGTGAATTCTTTTGTATATATTTGGCGAGTCACCGAATTGAGCAATTGGGAAAAAAATATTGTGACCATATGATATTTTTGTGTTTGAGTTGGCTAAAATCTCATATCCATATATCTAATTTTTACTCTTAGCTACCAAGATGTTATATTGGTTGGTTGCCTATCTTTTGAATTTTGATAGTTTGATGCCAGGTTAAGGGAAATGCAAGCTATACTGAAAATTCTTGTAAAGTGTGAAGTTGTTTGGTATGCAAACAATAGTTTCTGTTGTTGGTTACTTGCTTATATTTTTAAGATTTGTGTCATAGGTAGTGGGAAGATAATATTACTCAAGAAATAAGTGTATGTCTAAAGTGTGATAAGCGGCACAGAATTTTTCTCAAAGTAAACAAAGAAGCTTATTTGAGAGTGTAAACATCTGTGATAAGGATAAAATTCTTTGAAGTAATATTGATAAGGATGTTATTATTTCTGAACTGGCATGAATTGTCTGGAGGTGGAACTTGTGGATTTTAAAAAAGATACTGCTTGTTTCAGGGAAATATATCAAGATGTGATGAAAGGAAAGGTGTGAATGAGGATAAATTGACATTAAAAAAAATAGTTGATTGTAGTGTTAAACTATAATTAGAATTCCATTAAAAGAAAAATCATGCTACTCTTGTTGATTCGGTGTCCATTTAGGCAAATCATGAACCTGTAAAATTGAATGGACAATCAATCATGCTTTTTGTTTTACTGAAGAGAAGATCAGGATACAATCGATCGTGTTTTTTGTTTTGCTGAAGAGAAGTTGCAACTAAGAGCTTTTTAACATCATTACAAAGGAAACTTTATGAGGATTTGACTAGAGTGGGTTAGTCAATATATAGCATCAATGAAGGCATGGTGATGTTCAGACACCACCTTTCATGTTTTCAACTTCATAATTTTTATATGGTGTGGATCATGGTGAGAAGCTGCATGCATTATTTTCGTCGGTGAAGGACATATTTCCTTCAATGCCCCTCATTCTGGTAACCTAATTTTAGTTGACAAGCCTCAATGATGATTTTAAATTTTTACCATCTAAGGAATCAGAAGGTTGCTTCACTTAAAACTTGAGAAGCCACATTAACAATGGTTTTACCATCTCAACAATCAAAAGGTAGGCCATTTAAAAGTTGACAAGCCTCAACATAGAACATTCTGAAAATGTTATTGGCATGTATGCCTTACACAAGCCACACCCTCCAGTGGTATTTAAAGTAGTTAGATAGTTTTTGGATTCCTGTGATGGGTTTCCCTTATCTATGATAGCTATTGGTACAAAATTTCATAAAAAAATTGTTTTGGATTATTTGAAAGCCCAATTTTGCAAAATAACTAAATATTTCCTTCAGACATACAAAGAAGGCTTAAAACTAGCTATGAAACACTTGAAGAAGAGGAGAAAGATATACTTTTCTCTCTGTGGATTTCCTCTGTCCCTTGTTGCTCTGGAAATTTACCGATAACTATATTTCTATCTAGCCATGAGATGGGTTGTAACAACCAACTGCGGATAATTCTCTTACATCCCAATCCCTGTGATCAACATTTCAGTATGGGTCATGTGACAATATATTTTCTTTGTCATTTTGGTAGTATGCTTCAACTTTGGCATTGGATAGGTATTCCTTGTTCTTGAGTTCATTTTTTTTATATATTTTGGATATACTATACAGTGTGGTTAGGCACCTACAATGTAGCTCATAAAATCTACTATGAAGACATTCTGTGTTAAAAATGTAGATACATATAACAAAGGATATCCCCCTTTGTGTTAGGGAGTGGTTGTAGTTAGGTATAGGATAAAGTCTCTTTAAATCTCCCTTCTAGTCGCATGGGATGAATATGATAGATAGGGGGCACTTCATGGAAATTTGAGATCCTTGCCCACTATTGAAACCTGGAACCTTGTATCTCAGATCCTCAGTTACAGTTCTTTTCATGAGTATATATAGTATATCTTAATTACCCTTTTATGTAAAAAAAATGGATCACCAAAAGAAAGAAGAGAATTCAATATTGGCAGTCACTTTTTCTTCATAGAAGAAGATTATAGGGAATAAGAATAAAGGATGGATATGATTGGGGAGGATTGTTGAGTGTCCATAACTTGGAAAACAAGTGTCTTGTAGAGGTCAACAGTAAAATCTATATGTTGCACGATCTCCTCTGTGAAATGGGCACAAAATTTGGAGGATAAGGAGCCTTGGAAGCCTATGTGACGCATCACTAAAAACCTCAGGAGTTCAGTAATTGTTCCATTGATATGAGTCGATTGCATCTGCTAAGGTTTGAAGGTGATTTTTTGGGAAGTTTGTATATATTATATCGTGATGAGATGGTATCTTCAATGCCTCTACTATGATAGTTTTCCATACTCCTCCCCGCGTTCTCAGATTCCTATAAATAAATATTTTAGAAGTGGTAGAGGCTAGAGAAGCCACTAGGAAACGTTGAGAATGAAAGTGAAGTGAAGTTTTCTAGTTGTGAAGAAATCTTGTTCTCATATTTTGACCTTGCTAGAATAGAGGGGTCTTGAAATACTCATATTTAATATTTAAGAGTGCATCACAAGAGCCTCCACAGTTAACGGAGTTGATCTATCTTCCCTCCTTATGGTTACCAAAGATAGGGCAGCTGAAGCATCTAGAAATTTGGAAACAATTGCTTTGAAAGGATGCACATTCAGATTGAAGGAACATATGGGGAAAGCTTACATCTTAAAATTTCCAGAAGAATTTTTTCGTATCTACTCCTTGAAGAACTAGGCTCCAAGCATGCATGATGTCATTTCCATATTCCTTTGTGAACTTAATAAACCTCCAAAATATTGATGATTCAAGAAAAGGTGCTATTTTTTCTTCTTTTTTCATTCCATATTTCATAAATCGCAGGTCAAAGCACTTTGATGTTACAATAAGAATGAAACCTCGAGAGTCCCCATTGAAATTGAGCACAGGTTTGGACTTTCTTACTATACAGGTTGGGAGGAAAGAATCTTATGTACAAGTTGGGAGGAAACAATATTATGTAAATCCTGATCAGATTCTTAAGCCTATATGTCAATTATTTCAGGAGTGTGAGTTCTTTCGTAGTAGTTAAAGCTATAAAGAAGACTAGTTTGCAGTCTTTCCTTATGCCTTTGTATCACCTCACTGTTTCCACACTCCAGTATGATGCAGTTAGAGATGTTTCATTTTCCTTCGGTACCTAAAACAGTCCTATTGACCTACTTTTGTGGTCATCTGTTGGACATTAATAATTAATTTTTATCTTATTAATCTGGCCAAGGATACCCTCGCTTTGAATGGATCTCTTCCTTATTCCAAGGATATTTCAATTTTTTCATCCCTTTATTTTGTTGTATACTTCCTTATTTGACCCTCATAAAAATGCACTTCGTAGCTTAAAGTTGGGTTCACTTGATTTCTACATTCAAAGAGATGCATTGTATTTTCATAATATTTGACCCTTTGGAATTATTAACTAGTTTTTTCCAAGCATTTAATGGTTTTCTAATGGTGGTTGTCTGCATTAGCTGTAGCACAGTTAATTGACAGAAGAAAAGGGTAAAGGTTTGTGGTGCGCCTTGCATGCAACACAAGGGTATGATGACCAATGTTCCTTGCATGGGACTGGTTGATTAGGATACCTCTAGAGCCTAGATTAAATATCCGAGCTTGTTTCTTGAAATTACTTGGTATTGGTGTGTGTAACTCAAATTCCAAGTCTCCTTCCTTCATCTTAGAGTTTCTTGCTATTGGGATTCTTTATGCAATGGTGATTTCCTGCTTGACATGGAGGTATATTGGTCATGCAATCATTTGAATCGGGTTTTTCTTCTTGGCTCTAACTGGTACATATGATCTACTAGTCAATACATATTTCAATAGAGACTCTAAGTTATCGTATTCGAAGAAAAAGATCATCAATTTGTCAAGGTTGAAACTATGTTTTGTCTTTGCAGGTCAAGAACCCCCACAACAATATTCTTATCATTGTCCATTTGATCACATTGGTGGTTGTTGCTACCCCTCATGTTGACATGGTTGCTAAATGCATATTTCAGGGGTAACTTGCAGGATGCTCAAGGACCACAAGCACACTTATTTTTGGTTGAGAGTAGTCTTTCATGTGATGATCTTCCTGGATGATCAACATAGTGAATATCCTTTATAATAATGTGGTTGCCTTGGTTTGAATGATTATTCTAGCCTTTGCAAGGTTAGATTATCAGTGGAGGTTGCTTTAGTTGTGCATAATGTTCTTCATGAACCAACATCAAGGTGGTCAAATAATCACATCCTATTCACTTTCACCTTATGCTACACGGTTAGATAATTTTTATCCTCTAATGTGGTAATACACTTACCTCGTTTCATTCATGTTCATGCCATTTCTCCATAGTTTAACCTAGCCAATTTGTTTATTGCAAGCATATTATAATGTTTTCGTAGGTGAAATCACTTCACACATGCATTTTTTTTGGCACCTCATCATTTTTCCTACATGATTTGTGTACCTCATCACATCTTAACTGTTTCACCAAAGAAAAATTCACTTTCATACTTACATATCACTTAATTCCATCTTTTGTAAGGTGCATGGCATGTTTTAGGATTTTAGTTATAATTCCCTAAGTTTTATTTCTTATTAACACTTTAATTCTTATATATCCGAAATTTCTAGTATGAACACACCTAAGTACTTTAGGATATTTAAGTATTAAACCTTTGGTTGAGTGACTAAGTATTTGTTGAAAATGTAAGTAGTTTCATTCTTCATAATTGTTGTTGTACTCATCCTATGTAACAAAAAAGAAAAATTTATTTTATTAAAGCACGGGTTTCATGTTCTTTAATGATGGTCTATTAGGTAAAAGCATGTTCTTCATGCTTCTAGGGCTCGTTAGATCGTAGGATTTATTGTTATGAGTCAAAGGAATCAACATCATGTTTATAAGACCCTTTTCTTGAAATTATTTATTATTTGACACTACTGTTGCATTTATAACTTCTTGTTGTCTGTCGAGATATGATATACATGTCATTATAAAGTGAAGAACGTTCAAGAAAGCCTGTATTTTTTTGGAAAATTTTACTAAATTTTAACTTTGCATCAACAATTCCAGAAGCAATTTTCTAGTGTCAAGAATAATGAATGTCATCAAACAATCCACTTCTACTGACTGAAATAGCCTAAGTTATAACTCGTTCAACACCCTCAATCACTTAAACGAAGTGAGATTTATCATACCCTACCAGCACCAATAAGCCCATGAGAGAACATGTTACAAGTGGGTTTTGAAAATTGGTGGGAAAGATAGTGGTCTAATGTTCTGGGATTTTCTGAGAGAAAATTGAGTAAGGATAGTACCATTTATGGTCAATCCTTTGATACTTTATGACAGGTATCTCTTGAGAATTTTATTTGAGAAATATTGTGGTTATTCAAATTGTAGTTAACATAATTCATTTCAATTCTCAAATTATTGTTCCCAATATATATGTTCTCCAATAAGAACAATATTAAAAAGGATGCAATGAGAGAAGTCTTGTTTTGGTTACATTGGGAACTTCAAATTGCCAACATTGCACCCCAAAAACCCACGTAACCGGATACCTTAATGAAATTAGTAGTATTTTTCTGTGAATAAATTCAGAATAGTAAGTATTTAATTTTTATTATTGAACAAGTCATTCCCACAAAAATCCTTACATACCAAGCCTCTTGAAGTTGTCAACTTGTTATTAATGGCCCTTGCAGCGTTCTCAGCGAGTTTTGATATTTCATGCTGAGTAATTCAAGGGATGATAAATATGATGAATAGCCATAATTATAACATTTTTTATTATTGAATAATTCATTCCTAAAAAAGTCCCTATATAGCAAGCCTTTTGAAGTCGTTAACTTGTTATTAACAACCCTTGCTTGGTTTTCAATGAGTTTTGATATTTAGTGCTTGTCGAGCTATTCGAGAGAGGATAAATATGATGAATAGCCATCATTACAAATTTTTTGTCTACCAATTTGCATTCTTTTTATTTGTTGATGATCCACCTCCGCAATAGATATTGTATAGAGCATATATCACTGCAGGGTTGAGTTTTAAGAGTGCGTATGGAATGGCATAAACTTTGACCAATTGTTCATATTGTTGATGATGCATCTGTCCAATGAAGTTCTTGGGAATGATTTGAGAACCAAAATTGGTTATATAAAAAGATGAAACATAATACAAATTTTTTGTGCTTGGTAGTTTTGAGATGACTAATAATTAGGTATTGTATGGTTGTATATCACGTTTAATGTAGTTCTTTGTTTTTATATCACCATATTTGATCAAGATAAACCATTAGAATTGCAATTTGAAGGCATTGGTAAACTATATTAGAAATGTGCTAGTACCCCATCGTACCTTATCGTTCATTGCAACACTTTTGCATACATTGTCATACCTAGGGAGATATTGGAGGCATACCCCAATTTCGAGTATGGAAACAATGATTTTAGCATGAAGGAAAGATATTTTAATAACTAACAAGATTTTTTAAGTTTGCAGTTAGGGTGGGCCCAACAAGATTCCCCAAAACAACAAAGTGTTTCAAACTCTAATTTCATGCTCACTTTGACATTTTTGTTTTGGCTATGTGATTTGGTAAGGTACCAATAGAGAAGAGAGGAAGTAGGGCATTGTTTATTGTTTTTATTCCAAGAAATTTATGTCCATTCAAACATCCTTCATCCTTATTTTAATTCTTCTCTTCCTTTATACCTAAATTTCAGCTTGAAGTTTCTGTATTTGTCATTTTATCAGCTATGCCTTGAAAGGGGGAGGGAATTCCAATGGGGAATTTGAATTGATGTTATGAGACTTGGACTCAGTTGGCCAGTTACTTTGCAAAGAATATTTTCAAATTCGGAAATGAGGAAAAATTTTGTGAACACAAAATATACTGATGACATTTCCAATCCATATAGGTTATAAAACCGCAATCTATGTAGACATTTATAAGATCATGTCATACAATATAAGAATACAACATTTGACACTTGATTTATGTATGAAAAATAATGAACTGAGAGATGATTCCATGATCAAATTTACAAATATTACTCAATTAAAATACATAGCTTGTAGTCTCATAACATAATTGGAAAATCAAAATAGACAATCTTGACTCTTCAAGTCCAATCTCGAGCCTCATGCATGGCTACAAAAGTGCCTACAATAAGCCATAGAGGAGATGGTGCTAAAATTGCTAGATTTCAGCAACAACTGTGATGCAAGTATATTTGGTGTAGAAAAAACATTTTTTGACAGTTTCATTCCTGTCTTAGGGAAGTAAAAGATACTCTGAAATTGATTATAACATTTGATCTTGCCAAAAATTGAGTTTACTTTGTTTTTTCCTGTTTTTTTTTCTTCTTCTAAATAAGTCTAAATTCTATTATATGATACAAAAAATAGAGAGGACATCACAACTTCCAGACTGGAATTTCTCAGTTAACCAATTCCGATGGGAAAGAAAAAATAAAAAAATGGGGCTACCCCTAGGGGGAAAACTAGCCCATAAACCAATACAGAGATCATAATAGGAGTTAGCCCTTAAGTGGAAACCAAAGTTAAATAGTATAATCCAGTATCCAAGTTTGTTGTGTAGAAAGTAAATAGTCATATAAACTATAATTGAGCTGGAAAAAGCAAGAAAAGGAGGAACCATCATGCTAGGCGTTTTGGTCCTTTGCATCTTGAATTTGCTGAGGACGCTAATCTTCCTCTATGTAGAAGCCATAATAGAATGGTTCGTCCTCTGGCTTGCAAAGCAGCGAATCCTACTTAGGCGTGGAGGTGGATCGAGCACCCGTTGCTTCTGCATTTCCCCCAAATGTTGAATTAGTGCTGCCACCGCTGTCCAAAGAATCCTCCATAGTTTTGATGGGCAGAGCCACCATCTTCCGGGGCTGATAAGGGGAAGAGGGAAAAAGATTTGATTTATTCCTCCTCTTCCTGGATCCCGAGCTAGAAGGTTTATTTTGGGCTTTAGGAGTTTAGAGAGAAATATCAGCAGAGAGGTGCTGAGGGTGAAAAACCTCCAACACATCCATGGCCAAGGAAAAATCCACTATGCGCTCCACAATTACAGGGATGGGAGGGTGGGCGGGCGAACCTAGGCCTCCGCCTTGCAACAATTCATATGATGGTGGCGAGGCATTGAAGCGACATAATTATGAGAATGCAACTGAGTGGGATTAACACAGAGGGAAGGGCGAGCAAACAGACTGAAGGAAGAGAGGGATGAGTAGGAGGAGGGAGTCTGAAGGGCTGACAGAGGGGAAGAGGCATGGCTAGAAGAGATAGAGCCGAGAGCCAACCTAACAAAGAAGCGGAGGGAGAAATATGGAGGAGCGTCGTTGCCATTTCCCATAAATTTCTAGGGCACTCTGCAACCAGGACAGACTAGAGAGAGTTCACGACAGAGGAAATGAATTTGGAATTGAGTGTCAGTTATGGCACCTTGCTTCAAGGCTATCAAGGAGAATTTAATGGCACCCATGCCAGAGCCCTATGTTTCCTCGTGGCAAGGACAACTGCTTGGCGTAGGGGGGCCATGTGGCATGTTGCCTTCTCTCTACGAGGCACCTGCATTCGAGAATTTTATTCCCTATTTTGATTTTATAAGATAATATAACATGGTGAGAGATTTGCCAAAAAATTATATATACATATTATATTATTGATAAAATCGCCTTCTTGTTTTCCTATGTATCATGGAGATCCGCCCATTTATTATACATATAAATTTAAGGGGGTTCTTAAAATTTTCATTGACCTTCCCTAGGTATTGCATTGGAAAGTTTGCAAAGAGATATTTGTTGGCATAATCATCATAAGTTATGTCATAAAAATAAGGTCATTGCATCAAGGTATTCTCCCTCTTTGTGCGCATTTCCGTATATGTTGTTTTAATGATTCGAATTTTTATTATACCTAGAATTATTATCGATATAATTTTAATATTCAGCATGATTATTTATGTATGAAATTTCATTGAAAGATGGCTGTTGGCAAGTCAATTCATTTATATTAGTGTTTTGGCTTTCATATATATGGTGTTGGATTGGAGCTACATGAATATAATATCATTGCATTATATTATTAACTCTATCTACCATTTCTATAATTAATATGTCGAAGTTGCAATAATTAGATTGAAGTTTTGTTAATTACCATGCGTTAATTGTGATAACTGGATTGGAGCAACCTCATTCATACATTGGAGAAACTTTATTCATTTATGAGGGAATTATATATTATAAGAGCATAAAAGTTACATATATGGAGAGCAAAATATGTTATTTATTGGAGAAGAGTTATTATGGTATCAAAGGAGTATTCCAACAACATTTATCACATTCATAGGAGAAATAAAGCTCAACTTATCATGGAAAAATAAATCTCAACGTATTATGGAGAAATATATTTCAACGTATACATATTACAAATCGTATATGGTGGGATTAATGTGGAATCAAATTTATGGGTGCCTTAATGTTTATTTTGAATTGATATAGTGGGTGCATTTAAAATAATGTTGGAATTTGAGCACACCATTCTCACAATGACACAAGTTCAGACTGTTATACAAAGCAATTACACCGATAACACAAAGATCATTATGTGATGAAGCTGCTATTGTCAATACAACATTCTTCATATGTGCTTTCCAATGGTTCCAGAGATTATAATACGTTGGACAAAGGAGAGTGTTAATATAACAGATAGAAGAGCGTTTAAGTTTATGCGCGTTTTATGTGTGTTGAGTGTGATTCCATCTATGAGCATTTGAGCGTGTAACAATTTTCCATGAGTATGGTTTTGTCTTAGTGCAGAATGAAGGAAACAAATGTAGGTTTCCACATTGAGCCAAAGGGGTTGTTAGTCCATGATTGCTTAGGGTGTCCTTCAAGTTGACCTTATCTGCAGAGTGTGATGAAATTATTGTTGCAGTTCAATTTCCATGATGGATATCACTGAAGGATGTGTTATAGTTTACATTGGTTTATCTTCTCGTACATTCTCTTTACAAAGGTTTATTTTCTCACATGTTCTCTTTTCATGGACTCACAAATGTTACAAAAACAAACCATAAAATTCCTAAAATTTAGCTTTAGCTAAATGGAATATTATAGATTATTTTGTCACTAGGTAGGTGATTAAATGGGCGGGGAGGCCCATAAATCTCCTTAGTAGCAATAAAAAAACTTCAAGTGTGAAAGGAGTCCTTCTAAGATGCTAAATAAATCACCTCTGAGTATGAACAGGGGTTGGATCATGTTGAATAGGTCAACTTTGACCAAATCAACAACGCTGTTATGGAGGAGTGGACATTAAACGAGGAATAATGCAGTTTTGGAGGGAGATTTATTGCATGGAGGAAATGACCTAATTGAGTGGGGACAAGGGCAAGGAAGCTCATAACCTATATAAGGAGGAGGATGGCATCCATATGGGGTTATGTTTTTAGATTATTATTTTGTACATGGTATGTTTAGACTTTTGGCATTCTTCAGCTGTTTAGTTGAGTTTGCAGTACTGTTCAGCATAGGGTGTTTCCGAGCAGGAATCCTATCTCTTTCCTCTAAAGGCCTCTTGGAGGAGCATTGCAATTAATCTCCACACTTAGGCTTAGGTCCAAGCTTTAGTCTTCAGCTACAACGTAGTTTCTACACAATATTGTGTTGTGTTGCAGGGTGCAGCAGTGGAGGATTATTTTGGGTGTCTTCAGAGCTAGTTTTGCAGTGGAGGAAGGTTTCCATTCATTGGAAGGCCTGTAAAGAAGCCCCTTGAGATTCAATGACACATTTAGCAGCAGGCTAAGGATTATTTATCCCCTACATCGTAGTTTCAGCCCAGAACTGTGTTATTTTAGGGAGGAGTTGCAATAGTGGTTGCAGTGGTTGTTTTGAGAGGTGATTTCTTCAGTGGAGGAGCTGTTCTTTCATCTAGAGGATCTACTGGAGAAGATTTGTAGTTTCTACATCAGCTTCAGCCATATCTTCTCATTTCTGTTGTTGCAACTTATCTTCATCCCTAGGGATGCATCTTACATTGGCACATTGTGTGCATTTTCCAGAAACCCTCTTGGGTTGTCTTGGGAAGCTGATCTAGTGCCCAGATCTATATGTTTAGACACTATTGGGGCCTATATCAGTATTTTTATATCATTGTATCATCTCCAGCTATATTTATGCTTAATATTACTACATTTTATTTTCTCTCTAGCATTTTTTATTGTAACAACAACTCATATTTGGGAGTGATTGCTTATGGGAGGCTTGTTTCCTCATTCTATATGATTTATGCCTCACTATTTTGTATTGATTTTCTGCTCTAATACATAATGTTATGACTCCATATTGGTCTCATGGTTTCATGTGTTGAATATTTGCTGCCACTTTCATTTTATGAGTTGTATTATTGGTTTTCCCATATGGGAATACTACAGTGGTATCGGAGCATAATCTTGGCTCAGCCCGTGCATTTAGCCAATATGTCACCATAAGGAGAAGCTTCTCACAAGAAGAGGAGATGTACAGAAAAATCAAAGACAAGACTCCATTATTTGGAGGAAAGGAGGAAGAGGGGCTCTCAAAGCTTCTTTTCCAAACTATGAAGAGCATCAAGGGAGATATCAAGAAGATGAGAAAGGAGATGTGTAGGGGATCTCCAAGGGGGTTTGAATATGAAGCAAGCCCTAGATTTTTTCATGATGGGTGTGAGCATGCAGCCACACAATATTATCCACAACACAGTCTTATGCTCATATTTACTGCAAGAGAGATGGAGGAAGAAGATGCACCGAAGGAGGAGACTTTGAGTGATTATCTTCAAGAGTATGAATCTCAATCTTGGAGATTCAAGGAGCACTTGAACTTCCAACGGTTTTTCCAACTCAACGAGGAAAAAAGACCCATCCATCATAACAAAGGTAGAAAAAGTAGATTCTTTCTACAAAATTTTGATGGGTCCTCCACATGCACAACTAAGGATTGGATAGATAAGCTATACTCATATTTGCATCTACATCAAGTTTTAGAAATGGAAGCCCTTAGGATAGCAGTGTTGCATATTAAAGGTAAAGTTTATACTTGGTGTTTTTATGAATATTCTTCATTTAATTATGCAAATATAGCTACTTATTCAAGATTCACTAAGGGATTAGTGAAGATATTTGATGTAAAAAAATTTGAAACATCTTTGATTGAGCTAGAAAAACATAAACATTCAAAACCTTTGCATGAGTTGGAAAGATACATTGCACCAACTCCACTTCAGATTTCTATTGAGGGGGATAAAAACTTGTATGATACCTTTCCAAGGGCAAGATCCCCATTGCATGAAGAGATTTATTCTAAAAAGGAAGAACAGAGAGGAAGTAAAAGCACTGTCACTTCAGGAGGAGAACCATCACCACATGGATATGGGCATGACGATATTGCTTCAATTAGAGGAGCTTTTGCATCTTTGCAAAGAGTTCCCAAGGTGCAGCATGTGACAGTAGTGATGGGCAGTAACACCTTTATCAAAGGAGGAGAAGAAAAGGTGGATCAACATCAAAGGATGGGGAGCATGCACCCTTGTTTATTTCAAGGGGTTTATATACAGAAGAAGGAGACTAATTTATGCAGTGAAGGGAGGGACAAATCAGTCCAATCACCTATATATTCTACTTTAGATTTTTATGTCTCTTTACAAGGAGGCATTCCACCAAGGAGAACCCCTGATTGGAATATGAATAAAGATTTCTCTCAACATGGTACAACATTGATACACTTGGCTAGGGAAGAAGCCTTGGGAGGAGCTAGCACAACGTAGAGGACCTTTGATGGGTTCAAAGGAGGGGTGAACAATTTTCTGATATGGACATTGCTATCTCCCACTCAGTTATTTGAGTTGAAAAATGATTCATAAATCTATGATGTCATGAGCATGGTGTCCAATGCCCACTCCATAGACTTGGAGAAACAAATGATACTTCCACACATGAAGATTTCTGAATATTACAAGAGGTTATTAACACTCTTGCATGTGTTACACATTATTTTGTCACCATGAAATTTTACTGTCAATATAGGTCCATCATTACCTATATTGTGCTCCCTTAGAGGTCAAAAACCCTAATGTTCCTAAACCAAGTCTTGGAATTGGAGAAAAGCTCATTAAAACCCTAAAAAGTCTATCTCTGAACTTTTCCTAGCTCTTTCCTATGGATCCACAGATATTTTCTCTATAGCCTATGGCACATCCCACATGTTCAGATTATAAAACCTGTAGACCACTGTAAATAGTCAAATAAATAAAAAATTAAGTTCTAGAAGCCCAGCTGGACGAATATTCTCCCAACTCGAAGCTTCTAGAGGCACGATCAGTTCGAGCTTTATCCCTCCACTCATGGAGTTCTATCCCTCCACTCATGGAGCTTATCCCTTGGTCTACGGAGCTCAAATTCCTCCATGAGAGGATTCCATCCCCCTCTTCATGGAACTGCAACTACCTCCAGTTCCCTATAAATTGAGCTCATGTTTTAGTATCAAGGGTAGCTTGTAGATTGTAGACACACATATGGTAATTGCTGGAGAAATTACCAAGAGAGCATACTCTCTACACTAGTCATTTTTGGTATGACAATGATTACAAACTCATGTCCATAAATTCTTCATGCTATTTCATAGAAAGGAAGGCTTTTCAATCTGGACCCCGGGAGGAACTTGTGAAACATCAAGGCGACACATTGTAAAGTTACTCTTTCCATACAAGATAATACATATGGATCTCCTTTTCTCATTGATTTTTTCTTGTGTCTATTTGAATAATTAAATACTTGAATTCCTTGATTACTAAGTTAGATTAGATGTTATCAATTACTATATGTTGCAGGTGATTTTAATTCTTTTTCCTGTCTTTGATTGTAGGCTCTACTTACTGAAGAAGCCTCTTTGGAGCGTCTGGATAAAAGGCTACACCGAACGCCGAATTTCAAGGTAGAAGCATGTCCTGTTTTTTTGTTTATAATAATTTTGAATCACATATAATCTAGAGAAAATGATTTACAAATGGATTTTTGTTTCTAGCTATCTGTACGATACTAGGGAGAACACTCTTTTCCACAAGAGAGCTTTATCCGCATAAAAAAATGGTGACTCCTCTAGGGAATAGAACTTAGTTTTCCTATTTTATTTTTTCAGTTTCAATTTTAGAGTTTTATGATTTTGACTTATCTAAGATTGTGTTGGGTAGACAAATTTTGAGAATCCCTTAAAAGAAAGGTTGAATCTTTATTTTTTTCTATATTTTCCTGGCCTCCACGGTTTTTATTTGAATACAGTACAGTAACCTCCGCAGTTTTTAGCTTAGAGCAGTGCAGTACCGCATTTTTCTCCATTGGAACCTGCGGACTTGTGGAAAATTTTTGAAAAATTAAGAATTCTCTTTTTAGGAGCCAGATCACATGATTCTTTGTGTTTGCCCCGGTCTATCTTAGTTGTCAAATCTTATTTGTGAATTTTGTCAGCAAATTTTATAGTCTCATTAGTCTCCGTTAAGTTAATTGGGTGTGTTGAGTTTCTTTTTTGAGAAATTCTTAATTTGATTACCTTTGGTCATTACTTCGAGGTGTGTCTCAGTCTCTTAACAGTCTCTAAGTGTTAATCGCCTTTGAGTGTTTTTGTTTTTTGACATTTGGAATTCTCACCCAATTTTCTTTACTTTCACTTAATTGGTTCTTTAGATTACATTGGAATCATCTTATGTCTCAGAATTATCTTGCATAGATCACATTTGCATAATTAGAATTCTCATTTTCAGAATATGAATGAAAAATGTGCATAGATTACATTTGCATAGTTTTCAAGTGAATTGTGCATAGATTACAACTGCATAGTTTACATTCTGGAAAAATCAATTGTAGATTTAGATCAATTTCTTTGATTTGAATTTACATGTTTTTATGCTTGTTTTAAAAACATAAAAATAAAAACTGAAATTGATTAGCATTAGTTTTTCTTGTTGAAATTAGTGCATTAGAGAATTTTTTATATTTTCTCTTATTTATTAATATTTGCATTGTTGGAAGTGAATGGAACCTCTCTCCTTACTTTAATTAGGATTCATCGAATTGAAAATATTACATTATCATATTCGATTGCATTCAGTTTTGGGTCAAGTGATAACACCACTGGTTTCATATCCATTTACCCTTTGAGTAATAATAGCCCAAATAACACAATGCTTTAATAAAATCAATCTAGATATTTTTTACATTTTCTAGGGCCCTTTTCCACCAACATAGCTTAGGCTAGTGTCTTGGAACAGGTTGTAATTAACATTCCAAGAAAGTTCAAAAAAACAAGTAGCAATCTTGTGGTAGGAAAATCTAGTTGTAGCATTTGTGCTCTGGGAAGCTCTTCTTAAAAGAGTCAAGCACGAGAGCATGTCAGAACCAGTGAGGTAATTGTACCTATATCATTGGGAAAGATAACGGATGTGCACGTAATAAAAATAGTAAACCTCAGATAGACCATTGTCAAGGAGCCTGGGGTCACTTGTTGGTAAACCTTGGATTGTGTCGAGGAGCCTTCAAGGGGATTGAGCTTGATATTCTGCCCTTGATTGTATATCAGATCATAGACTGTTCACCTAGGTGCATTTATTTCTGCTGGTGACCTTAGTGGCCATAATATTTAGGATTTTTCCCAAGGTGACGGTGGAGGGAAGGTCCCACTGTACTTAGAGTAGATGTTGACTAGACTCACTTGGACTTTCTGGAGGGTGCATTTCACTTTGAGATGGCACAGTGAAGTTACTTGCACCATATTGTTTCATTAAGCAGGTTGTTAGGGTGACCGTTCCGACCACTTGTTTTTCACATTGATCTCTGTGACGTTGGATTTCATCACCAACTAGTGATTTCGTTGTGAAAACAAACTGTTTGTGTGTGGTTTGACTCCTAGATTTGATAGTGCATGTTCATCTGTTTATTTTTACTTTTTGGAGACCTTAGGTGTGGATTGTGAATTTGAATTGTTAATCAAATTCACTCATGTTGAATCTAATGGCAACAGTTCCGAAATTTAATAACCAAGGAATCCATCTTAATGAGAATCCTAGTAATTTTCCTTGCTTTGGAAATGTTGGTCCTCCTTATATGGCTACATTGTCATTACCTGGATTTACAATAGGTTTATCGATATGGTTATTTTCAACTTCATTTGCCTCGAATAATCAAAATTTTCCACCTCAACTGGATGCTTCACCTCAACGGAGTTCACCATCTGAACATCACCAACCTCATGTTGACCCTTTACCTTCTTTGCTCAACATGTCGTCCTCCCTTTCTTCTTCTTCACTTGGTAAAAGCCTTGATGCTAGTAACCACGTGGATAAGAAGAAGAATAAAGGGAAGAAGAAGAAGAAGCAAGATATGAAAGAAGTCAACCAACAAACCATGGTTGTGAGTGTTATTAGTGTTAATGAAACCTCCAATATGCATCGTAAACCCAAATAACCTTGCAATATTTGTAAGAGTGACCACTTCCTTATCAAATTCCTTGGTATTCCTAAGGTCTTGGAAGTATGGTCAGAAAAATCTAATCAACTTACTGTTGATCCATCAACCAGTGCTTGTTAGGTTCCTAGGGAAAAGGGTGAAATTAGGTTTCCTTATAGGTTACGCAAAGGGAGTCATAAAACTCACATTTTCCCACACATGGATGAAGCCTCAAAAATGTTGGAAAACCTTACTGTTCCACATCAAAAACTACCAACTAGTTACCGTAAACTTTCTCCCAACCTACCGTCAACTGATAAAGTGATAGATATAATTGCAAGTACAGTTAATCCCACTCTTCCATTGGAGAGTGAAACTCATATCACTCAGGTTGATGATCCATTAGTTGATCAAGTGGTCGACTTGATTTCACATCTGGTTGATCCCACTCTCCCTGTAGAGAGTGAAATTAATACTGCTCAATTTATTCTTGTTACAACAGATTCTTCTACGCCAGGGGGCATTTCACTTATTTCTTCAAAACCCCCTCCAAGTACTGAGGTCTTTTCCTTTGATTGGAATAGACTGATAGAACCTCGTCTTCCTTCCTCCATCCCTTTCCAAATCATTGTGAAGGCTTGTGGTAAGAATGTGCGTTGCACAAATATAGATGAAGGTGCTTTTGTTAGTATTTTATCCGCAACTGCTTGGAATGCTTTGGGTTCCCCTCAGCTTGTGCCTGCTACACAGAATCTGTCAGCTTTTAACATAACCATTAGTGAACCTTTAGGGATCCTTCCTAATTTTCCTATTAACTTGGAAAGTAAAACTATATGTATTAATCTTATGGTAGTCTGAGGCCCCTTGGATTTCAATTTTCTCCTTGGACGAGACTATATCTATGAAATTAAATTTGTCGTATCAACACTCTTTCACATGATGTCTTTCCATCACAATGGAAGCATTGTGACTGTTAACCAACTTTCATTTGCTAGTATTGATTCGACTACCAATAATCCGACACCCCTAAATGTTCATTATAGAGAAGTGATATCCACCTTGCCACGGGTTAATTATGTGGAAACCAGTCCCATGTTTTCAGTTACCAATGCAAGTGAGCCTTTCACTATTTTCTCAACTTCCTTTGACTTAGATCCAGTAATTGACATGGAAAACCCTATGGGATTATTTGAACAAGATTTTATTATCCCTATTGAGTCCCTTTACATGTGTTCCTTCCAGAGAACTGTTATTCCATTTCATGAAGACCTCTTGGAAGCCATGACAAGGTTTTATGAGGAGATTTCTTTTCTTGTGTCAACCTCGTTAGAAAATGAAACATGTTCCCATGTGGATATTTAATTTTACTGTGTCAACCTCGTTAAAAAATGAATCAGTTCATCATGAGGATAGTTCCTTTTACTATGTCAAACTCGTTAAAAAATGAAACATGTAGATGAGTATAGTTCTTTTACTGTGCCAAGCTCATTAAAAAATGAAACAAATCCTCTCCTAATTGAGTCGAGTCTTTGATTAGATCTCGTATGTTTCAAGTCGAGTCTTTCATCTGATCTCATAAATAAACCTTCATTCCATCCACCTATTAGTAACCAATAGCCCACTTAGGTGAATGAAATGAAGCTTGGGGGGCATATGCTCTTGCAAGTTATGCTTAGGGGGCATTGAAACTTATCTCAAGCATGATTTTTTCCTTTGTTTCAAGCTTGTGTAAAAATGAAACAAACCACTCTCAAGCACATTTTTCCTACATTTCAAGCATGTGTAAAAATGAAACCACTCTCAAGCATAATTTTTCCTACGTTTCGAGCTTGTGTAAAAGTGAAACCACTATCAAGCATAATTTTTCCTATGTTTCAAGCTTGTATACAAATGAAACCTATCTTGAGTCTATTTCGGTTATTATTTTCAAGACTCGATAAACTCATGAAAATCTTGAGATTATTTTTCTATATTTCATTCTCATAAAACACATGAAAATTCCGAGTTCTTTTCGTCTTTTCCTGCTCGTAAATTAAATTGAAAGTCGGCCAAATGAGTATACTTTTATCACTTTTTCGGGCTCTTTAAAATTATGAAAAATTGAAACCCTAGAGTTCTCTTTTAAGCCCTTTTCAGACTCTCTAAATATGAAAAGGTTGCCGAGTACTTGACTATTCGAACTCGTTAAAGGAAATGAACAGTCGTCCTTTCAGTATAATTTTACCCCTTTTATAAACCGAATGGAATATTTACGAAAAAGGTATACGTTGATTAATCATGGTCAATAGAGTTCTCTCCTACATTATTTTATACTTTTTCGAGCTTGAGAGACTAAATTTACGAAAAAGTACAACCACATAGTTTACTTATGTTTTTCTTTTGACTCCCTAAAACTAAAAAACACCGAGTTTCTCCTATACAGGACTCGTTAAAATTTAATATTAAAGGACCCATCAATTACAAACAAGAACGAACCACTCCTTAGGGTTCGATTTTAATAATAAGTTGGACTCATCCGAATGATGAGCTTACACAACAAGCAAACTTTATCCTCCTCAAGCTTGTCAAAAATAAAGAGGTACTTGCCAGTAATGGTGGGGAGAAAAAGAGAAAAGGAATCCAGTTGTCACCCTTGTTTTAAAAGTAGTATACCACTCTTGAACACGACACTTTTGTCACACTTGTACCTGGGTTGGGAAAATCCTTTTTCTAACAGATAATCAAACCAAATTGAATTCTTCAGCCGATTTTTGGGTATTAGCTTTAGGTCAATTGTTACGAAACCATCTGTAGTGTAATTATGTGTTAAAGAGACAGTTCAAATAAACCATTCATTACAAACATTTGTCTCCATTTGTTTTGACCATCCCTGAGTCATTCCTTGCAAATATTTCTTCAAAACTTGATCTAATGGTTTTAAAGAGAGAATCCATACAGGTGAAATAGATTATAGAGGAGAGGAATAACCTGTTTTTGAGTTTTTCTAATAACCCAACGTTTCGAACTGTCTAAGTGAGTCCATCATTAGGGGTAGACGTCAAGAGATCTTTCAAAAGAAAGAGAGAATAGGGTAAAGGATAGGATGAATAAATAGTGAATGATGTGGTTTACATGAAGGTCGGATTGTGTTTTAAGAGAGAATTTAGAAAAATTATTTGATCAATTTATTAGGTTTACTGTATTCAAATAACATATAAAGTTAAATAATTTATTATGTTATTATTATGTTTACTATTATAATGTTATTTTATTGATTGAAAAAATTATTTTGATCTATTTATTTATTTAATTAATTAAATTGTTAAATTTATTTTTCTATTTAAATTTTAAGGATTGACCTATTATCTACATAAGGTTTATTTTATTTTATTTTGTTTTATTTTATTTTTATTTTTATTTTATTTTATTTTATTTATCTATTTATTTTTATTAAGGATAGCTTATTAAGATAATCTATTATATTATTTTTTTATTTTTTTATTATTAAAATATATTGGTATATGTTTGATTAGACTATTACTAATTTATTTATTAAATTGTCAATTAATTTATTTATATTATTAATTCATTTATTTAGTTATATATAATAGTTTATTATATGTTTATTTATTTGTTTGTTTATTTATTTATTTTAATTTTATGGTCATGTTGTATTTACATCTGAACTTTAATTGAATTTAATGTCTGGATAGGTTTTGATGTATTAAGGGTTTCCATGTGTTACTGATAATGAGAACATCATCACGATTTAAGTTGTTCCCTCTTTTCTCAATTTCTATCACTCCTTTGATCTTTATCTTTAGGTAATGGTCCTCCTTAGAGACAAGTTTTGCATCCTCCATTCGTATGTAATGTGAGGATGAGACTGCATGTTCTGCTAAGGCGGATTTATCTGTTCGGTTGTGAGATAAGTCAGCCGCATGTTCTTTTACTCTAATGTTAAGGGATCTACCTATTTCCCCAATGTATTCTTTGCCACAAGAGAAAGGTATGATATAGACTCCTTTTTGTAGCCTAGGGTTTATAGGGTCTTTAGCAGAGTCTACCATATTTAAAATAGTATTAGGGGGAGTGAAGGCAATCTTAATGTTATGTTTGTTAAGAATTCTAGAGATTTTGTCAGTGGTTCCTTTTATGTAAGGTAAAGATATTTTAGGAATGTTAAAGGATTTTTTTAATTTATTTTTATTAAGGGTTTGGTGAATGGTTTTGTTGATGACATGTTTATTATACCCATTCTGTTGAAAGACATGGCGGAGATGGTTTATCTTGTGTTCTAGGTGGTGGGAGTCTGAGATTTTGGATGCCGTTGTAGTTAGGGTTTTGATGATGCCAATTTTCTGGTTCGGGTGGTGATGTGAGTTAGCGTGAAGGTATCTATCTGTGTGTGTCTTTTTTCTATAAACCTCGGTGTTGAGTTTTACATTTTTCTTGGTTAAAAGGATGTCTAGGGAGGGTAATTGATTGTCTTTTTCAATTTCACTGGTAAATTTGATGTGATTTGAGAGACTATTAATATGGGCTAAGAAATCATGTAATTTTAGTATCCCATGGGTCCATTTCGCAAAGATATCATCTACATATCTTTTCCATTCTTCAGGGGTGAATGGAAAGGATCTGAGGGCCAACATATACATGGAACATTTTGAACAAATGGCCCTCAAATCCTTTCCATTCACCCCTGAAGAATGGAAAATATATGTAGATGATATCTTTGCGAAATGGACCCATGGGATACTAAAATTACATGATTTCTTAGCCCATATTAATAGTCTCTCAAATCACATCAAATTTACCATTGAAACTGAAAAAGACAACCAATTACCCTTCCTAGAAATCCTTTTAACCAAGAAAAATGGAAAATTCAGCACCGAGGTTTATATAAAAAAGACACACACAGATAGATACCTTCACACTTATTCACATCACCACCCGAACTAGAAAATTGGCATCATCAAAACCCTAACTACAAGGGCATCCAGAATCTTAGATTCCCACCACCTAGAACACGAGATAAACCATCTCCGCCATGTCTTTCAATAGAATGGGTATAATAAACATGTCATCAACAAAACCATTCACCAAAAATTTAATAAAAATAAATTAAAAAAAGCCTTTAACATCCCTAAAATCTCTTTACCTTACATAAAAGGAACCACTGACAAAATCTCTAGAATGCTTAACAAACATAACATTAAGATTACCTTCACTCCCCCTAATACTATTTTAAATATGGTAGACTCTGCTAAAGACCCTATAAACCCTAGGCTACAAAAATGAGTCTATATCATACCTTGCTCTTGTGGCAAAGAATACATTGGGGAAACAGGTAGATCCCTTAACATTAGACTAAAAGAACATGCGGCTGACTTATCTCATAACCAAACAGACAAATCCGCCTTAGCAGAACATGTAGTCTCATCCTCACATTACATACGAATGGAGGATGCCAAACTTGTCTCTAAGGAGGACCATTACCTAAAGAGAAAGATCAAAGAAGCGATAGAAATTGAGAAAAGAGGGAACAACTTAAATCATGATGATGGTCTCATTATCAGTAACACATGGAAACCCTTAATACATCAAAACCTATCCAGACATTAAATTCAATTAAATTTCAGATATAAATACAACATGACCATAAAATTAAAAAACAAAAAACAAAAAACAAAAATAAATAAATAAATAAATAATAATAATAAATAAAAATAAACATATAATAAACTATTAGATATAACTAACTAAATGAATTAATAATATAAATAAATTAATTGAAAATTTAATAAATAAATTAGTAATAGTCTAATCAAACATATACCAATATATTTTAATAAAAAAAATATATATATATATATATAATAGATTATGTTAGTAAGTTATCCTTAATAAAAAAATAAAAAAATAAAATAAAATAAAAATAAAATAAAACAAAATAAAATAAAATAAACCTTATGTAGATAATAGGTCAATCCTTAAAATTTAAATAGAAAAATAAATTTAACAATTTAATTAATTAAATAATTAAATAAATCAAAATAAATTTTTCAATCAATAAAATAACATTATAATAGTAAACAAAATAATAACATAATAAATTATTTAACTTTATATGTTATTTGAATACAGTAAAACTAATAAATTAATCAGATAATTTTTCTAAATTCTCTCTTAAAACACAAGCTGACCTTCATGTAAACCACATCATTCACTATTTATTCATCCTATCCTTTGCCCTATTCTCTCATCTTTTCAAATAACTCTTGATGTCTACCCTTGATGATGGACTCACTTAGACAGTTCGAAAAATTGGGTTATTAGAAAAACTTAGAAACAGGTTATTCCTCTCCTATTTGATCTAATGGTTTTGTGTCATAAGCTTTCCTACGACGGGTCAATTTATATCGATGAAAACTCATCATCTAGAAAGTTGATCTAGAATCCTATCAATAGCTTGGGACCTGCATACCCTAATGGTAGGTTTCTCGCCTTCGATGACATGTTGCATCATTAACCTTCAATCGAATGATTTCGTGAAGTGTTTGGCTACAAATCATTCATTCACAGTTCGTGGATTGTACTGAGAACTTTGAGAACCATTGTCATTATTGGTAGTGTCTCTCTTGCTTGTTAACAATTCACATCATTGACTGGTAATCAAGTGGTTTCTACCATGTTCAACTTCGACACAATCAATCGCATGTATAGAATAGTACTAGTTTGGAAAGCGGAAATCAAGACTCTGGATCTAGTTTCCACCATCCAGGCTGCGAGGAGTTTTATTATTCATGATACAGTAGACTACTTATGATAGATGGTTGCGCCCATACTGTGTCTACTATTGATGTAATTTTAAAATCATTTATGTACCAGAACATTTAGTTAGTTTTGATATGAGTATGGGAATGCCTACCTTAGTGATGATATATATATATATACATGCTTGCATTGAATTTTTCTACAGGTTTTTCACCGGTGTGTCCACAATCCAATCCTCAGAATGATAAAGCACTTCACTCTTCAAAACTACCTCAGACTTCGCACTTTAATGGGCAATCTGTTACATGTTATTTTGTCACTATGACATTTGACTCTCAATATAGGTTCATCATTACCTATATTGTGCTTCCTTAGAGGTAAAAAACCCTAACGTTCCTAAACCAAGTCTTCGAATTGGAGAAAAGCTCATTAAAACCCTAAAAATTCTAACTCCGCACTTTTCCTAGCTCTTTCCTGCAGATTCACATATATTGTTTCTATAGCCTGCGGCACATCACGCACGTTCTTTTTATAAAACCTGCGGATCCCTATAAACAGTCAAATAAAGTAAAAAGTAAGTTCTAGAAGCCCAGATGGACGAATATTCTCCCAACTCGAAGCTTCTAGAGGCGTGATCAGTTCGAGCTTTATTCCTCCACTCATGGAGCTTATCCCTTGGTCTATGGAGCTCAAATCCCTTCATGAGAGGATTCCATCCCCCTCTTCATGGAACTAAAACTACCTCCATTTCCCTATAAATTGAGCTCATGTTTTATTCTCAAGGGTAGCTTGTAGATTGTAGACATGCATATGGTAATTACTGAAGAAATTCCCAAGAGAGCATACTCTCTACACTAGTCATTTTTGGTATGAGAATGATTACACACTCATGTCCATAACTTCTTCATGCTAGTTCAAAGAAAGGAAGGCTTGTCAATCTGGACGCCAGGAGGAACTTGTGCAACATCAAGGTGACAGGCTGTAAAGTTACTCTTTTCATACAAGATAATACATATGGATCTCCTTTTCTCATTGAGTTTTTCTTATGTCTATTTGAATAATTCAATACTTGGATTCCTTGATCACTAATTTATATAAGTTGTTTTCAATTATTACATGTTGAAGGTGCTTTTAATTCTTCTGTCTGTCTTTGATTACATGTTCTACTTACTAAAGAAGCCTCTTTGGAGCGAGTGGATAAAAGGCTGCACCGAACGTCGAATTTCAAGGTAGGAGCATGTCCTCTTTCTTTGTTTATAATAATTTTGAATCGCATATAATATAGACAAAACGATTTACAAATGGATTTTTGTTTCTAGCTATATGTAAGATACTAGGGAGATCGTTGTTGTCCGCAAGAGGGATTTATCTGCATAATAGCATGCATTGGAAAAACTATGAAGGTTTTGGATGGGAAATGCCTTTCAAGAGGAGGTTGACCTCCATGTACTTCAATCTTGCCCTAGGCAAGATCAGCTGCAAAGGAGGCAGTAAAAGTGGGGTAACATTACTCCAACATGTGGCTTTGGCATTGAGCATGTCAAAGAGGAGAGTTATGATGTGATAGATACTTCATTTCAGATTTCTACAGTGTTGTCATTGTTGGGAAGTGTAGATCCATATTGGGAATCCCAACTATTGGTGGAATATTTGAAGAACCTCTTCACATGTAAGGTTATTGATGGGAAAGTGATAGATGGGAGGTATAGAGTGGTTAATGGAGTCATTTATTTCCATGATCAACTTTACTTAACTAGAGACTCAAAGCTCAAGTATAAACTACTACATGCAGCCTATGAGATATTGCTTTCCAATCCCATTGGTTTTATTAGCACATACCATACTATCTTGGAGGGATTCATGTGGTAAGACTTCAGAGAGGAGATGCACTATCATATGAGGAAGTGCATAGATTATTTGGAGGGTGAGGAGAGACATAATTCTTGGGAAGAATTATCATCACCACCTCCTTACTCATTGGGTGTAAGAGGGAGCTCATCCATGAGCTACCTCACTGATTTAAACCAATTATATGGTAAGGATTGTATTTATGAGTATCATGATATATTTATTATATACTTGCACTTTCTTACCACTCATGTGCATGGCATTGCTCCAAGAGGGGTCACTCTTTCTTATTGGCTTCATGGGATATTTGGGACCATGAGCAATGATGATGTTGACCATTCCATAGAACATTTTTGGGAGATGATGTATTATTCATGGTATGCTTCATTAATACCAACCATCATACACCTTCTCCAAGCATGCAAGAAGAATGGGGTAGTAAACAAGTGGTGGGGAAAACACTTGTTCTATCATATTCTATGGCAGTTAGGAGAAAAACTGTGCTAGTTGCACATGAGGGACCATTGTCCTTCTCCTTTACTACACATGGTAGCTAGCATGACTTTGATTGTGGTTTCATATGTTGATGATGTTCTTATATTTGCTGGGAACATTATTGGAGGGAAGGCACATTGGTTGAATGTGTCCATAGGGAATGAAATTTCGCACACCTTTTATGCTTCATGCTTCAAGGGGAGCATGGGAGATGATATGGCCACAACAATAGATCACTTGTTTCTTTATCAGGTGGGCCATATGATTGTTTGGAGCACTTGGGATATGCCTCTCATGAATATTTGGGAGGAAATTTTCTATGAATTATCATGCTAGAAAGTGATTCATTTCATTTGGATGATAGCATGGAGATGGGATTCCCTCTTTGGGAATGAGGTCTGTAATGTTTGTCAATACTCCTACCTTGAAGAGGCTATTGTACAGCAAGAAGGTTTCCATATATACCTTCCACTTTCTCATGATGAGGGCCATTTGGTTTACCCACCAAAGGCCAACTTGCACAATGGGGAGGAATCATTGGGAGACAAATTTATTGTAGATTATCTGAAGAAATGGTGGGGAATATTGATGAAGAGGCCACAAGAGGAGGAGGGGAGGAATTTTGCTCCATATTTACAATTGCTTGAGGACAAGCAATATTTTGGAGGGGAGGACCGTAATATTCCTAAAATTTAGCTTTATCTAAATGAAATAATATAGATTATTTTGTCACTAGGTAGGTGAATAAATGGTTGGGGAGGCCCATAAATCTCCTTAGCAACAATAAAAATACTTCAAGTGCAAAAGGAGACCTTCTAAGAATCTAAATAAAGAACCTTTGAGTATTAATAGGGGTTGGATCATGTTGAATAGGTCAACTTTGACCAAATCAACAACGTTGTTATGGAGGAGTGGACATTAAATGAGGAATAACACAATTTTGGAGGGAGATTGATTGCATGGAGGAAATGACCTAATTGAGTGGGGAAAAGGGCAAGGAAGATCATAACCTATATAAGGAAGAGGACGACAGCCATATGGGGTTATGTTTTTAGATTATTATTTTGTATATGGTATGTTTAGGCTTTTGGAATTCTTCAGCTGTTTAGTTGAGTTTGCAATGTTGTTCTGCACAGGGTGTTCTCGAGCGGGAATCCCATATATTTCCTTGATAGGACTCTTGGAGGAGCATTGCACTTCATTTCCACATCAATCTTAGGGCCAAGCTTCAGTCTTCAGCTACAACACAATTTCTGCAAAATATTGTGCTGTGTTGCAGGGTGCAGCAGTGGAGGATTATTTTGGGTGTATTCAGAGCTAGTTTTGCAGTGGAGGAAGGTTTCCATTCATTGGAAGGCCTCTAAAGAAGCCACTTCACTGACAAATTTAGTAGCAGGCTAAGGAGTATTTATCCCCTACAATGCAGTTTCAGCCTAGATCTGTGTTATTTTAGGGAAGAGTTTCAGGGGTGGTTGCAGTGGCTGTTTTGAGAGGTGATTTCTTCAGTGGATGAGCTATTATTTCATCCGGAGGATCTATTGGAGAATATATGTAGTTTCTACATTAGCTTCAGCCATATTTTCTCATTTATTTTGTTGCAGCTTATCTTCAGCCCTAAGGCCGCAGCTTACATTGGCACATTGTGTACATTTTCCAGAAACCCTCTTGGGCTGTCTTGGAAAGCTAATCTAGTGCCCAGATCTGTATGTTTAGACACTAATGGGGCCTATATCAGTATTTTTATATCATTTTATCATCTCCAGTTGTAGTTATGCTTAATATGACTGTGTTGTAGTTTCTCTCTAGAATTTTTTATTGTAACAACAACTCATATATGGGAGTGATTTCTTATGGGAGGTTTGTTTCCTCATTCTATATGATTTATGCCTCACTATTTTGTATTGATTTGATACTATAATACATAATATTATGACTCCATATTGGTCTCATGGTTTCATGTGTTAAATATTTGCTTCTTATTTCATTTTATGAGCTATATTGCTACTTTTCCCATTTGGGGATACTACACAAACCATTGGTGGGATTTTAGTCAGGCCTCAATATTCATTCAGGAGAAAGGAGGGAATTTTTTTGAAGCATGCCAGAGACAACATTTGATAAATGATATGGCATTAATGCATCACACGATATGTATTATGCAGGAGATGATGTGATTATGTTAGATAACAAGTTCATATATTTGGTCTTCTGATTTCTTTAAAATCCACATCATTGAATTTATCATCTTCAGATTATCTTTCCTTTAGGTGGTGTAGAAATATTTGACGATCATTTTAAACTTCAAAATTTTGGAGGACATCAATATGGAGCATATATTTAATACAAGATGGAGAATTATTTTGATATACAGATTGACATGCTTGATTTAAATTCAAACATTCATTTGATATTATGTGCCAATTATCTATATATTGGTTGTGTTATATATTTTCTATATCTATATAGTTATGGTACCTTGGCATGTTATAATGATTGGTATACGGTGACAATGCTCCATTATATATTTTCTTATATAAAGGTTGTTTTTAAAAGTGTAACTAGGATCGGTCTTGGGCAGAAACATGAAGCTGGGTTACACTTTTGTGAGAATCAGGGGCCGAAAATTTTTTTCGGCAATAGTTTGGCCGAACTTTCTTAGAAATTTTGGCCGAACTCGTGATTCCATTTAGATTGACGGCACACTGATGGCGCGGGAAAACAGAATTTTTGCCCAAGATTGGAAAACTGGCAACAAAAGTTCGGCCTAACTTCTAATAAAATTTCAGCCGAACTGTGAGTTCGACCGAACTTTTACTTTTAAAATAGTTTGGCCGAACTATTTTCTATAAATAAATCTCCCACGAAGTTGGTTTGTTTATCAGTTTCATTATTCACACGTTTTATGTCACTGTCGCTGCTGCTCTGTTCATGTTGTTGCTCCTCCCATCTACGTTGTTGCTCCTCCCGTCCGCGTTGTTGCTCCTTTCGTCGGGTATGTTTGACTCCTTTCGTTGGGTGTGTTGCAACTTGTATGACTCCCTTCTTTGGGTGTTTGTTTTCAGTGCCTGTCAATTTACGTTTTTATTGAATTTATGACTGTCAATTTGCTTTGTGCTGCGTATTAAAAAAATTTACAAGAGCTCTTGCAGTTGGCATTCAGAGCTTTGACTGTCAATTTACGTTTTCAGTGAATTTATGACTGTCAAATTTTTTTTTGTTGCGTATTAAAAAAACATCGGGGCTTGAATTTTAGTTTAAGGCCTTTTTGGATGTGATTTATGGAACCTCATTTTTATTGTATCCTAATACTTCCTATCTACTAAATCGACGCAATATCCCTTTGAAATTTAGACGAATTTCTTTAACTTTAAATAACTCATCAAACTTTAGGACTCTGCACAAGAATTTCTGGAGCGTTAAACAGTAAAGTAATTTTCATTTAGGCTTAATTATGTGGGAATAATTTGTTGGTTTTTTGAGGACTCAACAACTGACATAAGTTTTGAGAAATTTGAAAGTCTAAATGACTTTTCATAGTCATCATAAATCAACCATCACCACTGGTATAAATCTATGCTGATTTAAATAATTATGGAAAGATTATGATATAAGGATCACTCTCATGAATGTTAAACTAAACGTTTAATTTGTAGGTCTCATGATTGGGAATGTTTTCATCACTCACAAATATATCAGCTCTAGCATAATATGTTTAAATTCTAAGCACTTGGCACTTGAACAGTGTAAGTCTAATGTGATGATGGATGGATCTCAAATATCTGATATTTAGGTGGTTCATTAGATGCAGTCGTAGGCAAGACAATCTCTTCATGGTTGAAAAATTATAACCACATGAATGCTAACTGAGTATTTTTAAGGGTAAATTTGATCTACATCCTTCAATGATTCTGTTGGTAATAGCCTTCAGCATACTCGCTATCATAATTTCTTGAACAAAACTTATTCAGGGAATCTATAATTCATATATTCTGGGAATCTATATATAGAGTTCTTGCAAGTTGCAGTTTGGCGTTTGTGTCTCATGCTCATCGTTACAGTGCTTCCTGTTGTATAGTTTGTGTCTCATTCTCATCACTACAGTGCCTAGAAAAGTGTTAAATTGTAGAAACTTCATCCATCAATCAAAACTCGCATATTACCCTTACTTGGGAGCTGGCGATGTTATTGCAAACTCAGCTCAGACAAAATTAAAAAAAAAAAATTAATAGTCGTAATCAAATTATCTTTTCCATGGCCTAATTACTTTGTTTGGTATTATTATTGTACTTGGGGTGTACACGCATCATTTTCAGAAACAGCTTAGCTCATTAGCAACGAAGCGATGTAAGATACCATCCATATCGATGAATATATGCTTTGGGTAGAAACGTGATATGAATATATATAATTTGTATGCCATATGTACATTGATTGAATGTACAATTCATCCCTTCTTTACAGATTTTTGACGTCAGCCATTTATCATTGCTCCACTTTTGCACATTCATGAATCAAAATACTTTTATGATGGATAGCCCATCTTCTCCCATGTTATTTGGAGCACTTGTTGATCCATTCGAGTCTTTTGCAAAAATTGCAAAAAGAGTGTGCAATTAGGTAGCTTACTTTGCAGGATTGGATCATCTTCTTTTCTTTTCTTTTTTTTCTATCTATGACGCTTGCCTCTAGCTTCCCCACATAACTCTCAGCTTCAGCATGCTCATTACCCTCTTCTATACCATTTTCTTGACACCATGGAGGGATTTGAATTCTCTCCATGACAACTTGGACATATCCCTCTCCTTAATCAAATTATAAAAGTATTGTTTCATGGCTGTAATATGTTTCCAAATCTGCAGCTTAGTTGCAGGTTTTATGATTTACATGTTTCTAGAAAAATTAGTGTTGTTATCACCTTCAGCGAACTAGATGGCTCTACTTTGAAGTCTTCATTGAACTGTTTCCTTTTCTAATATTTCTTGCTTTCTCCCCTCTAACATTTTCAAAGACTGCAAGTCTTTTTCAGTAAAAATTGCATTTACATTATTGTCAAAAAGCCTAGAAATAACCTCTTCTACTTCTAAAAGATCCTTTTTATCTTCTGTTGCCTTCTTTTTAGACTAGTTAGCAGCCACTTTCTTAACTCTTTTGATATTTTCCACAAAGTGTTTCATTAAAGTCCCCCCAAAGCTTCATCATATTTTACGCAAATGTTTGTAATTAAGAATCCATCCATATCAATAAAGGTATAATACTTTGGTTCATATTGTCCATTATGTTTGTTATTCTATTTCCTTTTGTGATATATTTGAGTAATATTTGTAAGTTGTAACTTTCGCTTTGAATATTTCTATTTGGCACACCACAAATAGGAATTTAAACTATTAAATCAAGTAATATAGATTTAATTTAATTTCAGATTTATCAAGAAGTGTTAATATGGATTTAAGTTACTGTAAATGAAATTTATAATTTTTTTTTTTTTGGTTCATTTCCGAATTTTTTTTTTTTAAAGTTAATATTATTTAAACTTTTATAGTATGAGTAACTCTTGTCTTATATTTGACTAATTTTTTATATAATTGAAATTCAAAAACAGATGATTTTCTCCAAGTTTCAATTGTTTAAAATATGATTGTTTGAGCAACTCTTTCTCTCGGATACAAGGAGGCTCAAAGATTTTTTTCTTGTATATTTGAAGCTCTCCATTATTATAGAAAAGGATTTTTTGCTTGTATATTTTTATGCTCTTTTCCATAGTAATTTCATAGTGTATGAAGTTTTAAATTGTTTTTATTATTTTTATTATCTGTTGGATGTGATTTTGATTGAAAATGTTTCTTTTTTTATTTATTAATTAAAAAAAATTATTAGAAAAATTATTGCTTTAAGCCTTGGAATTTATAATCAAAATTCGAAAATGTATTTTTATCTAAAATATTTATGAAAAGTTTAATATTGTTTGATCTTCTCTACCATGTCCTTTTTACATATATCTAGAATAATATTATTTGTAGTTTCCAGTTTTTGTTAACATTTTACTACCATAATCAAAATCTATAGAAATAATAATCTAACATTATAATATCTTGAAATGGAGCTAGCCAACTCAAATATAGTATTGCAAATCCCTGGCTAAGTTAGATGAGGAGGCTATGTATTACTTAGTATTGTATCCATATTGGGGTTGCAAGTTCTATGGGTTCAAAAGAACACTTGAAAACAATTGTTTTTCCATATGACCTCTCTTTTTCTCTTTTAAATTTAATTCTTTTAGCCATTATGGATTTGAGAAAAATACATCCTGATAGGCCAATAAAAAGCCTTAACAATGAATTAAACATGAACAACTATTAAAAATGGGTAACCAAGCAGCATCAAAACAAACAACTAAATCACCAAAGCTAGTAGTGATAAATAATAAACATTCTAGGATACTTCAAAATTCCATGTAAATATTTTTTTACCTAAAATCACTAGATGGTAAGGCCCACAGCAACAACTGCAAAATCAATGCAATATAACCAATCAAACTACATCAACAAAACATATGGTATTGAATGAGCTTTTGGACTCTTTAGATATAAATGTACACCGTGGCAATGTATCTTATATAAAACTTTAATCCATGTGCTTAACCTTAACATTGACACAAATGGAATACAATTTTACTCACTGCTTTATGATAGAAAAATATGCGGATGAGTATTTCCCACATATCCGAAGCCAAAAGGGATAGATTAAAAAGGGATGCTCCAGTCATCTATAAAATATAAATTAAATAAGCATGACATATTAGTAATGAAAATTAGATATGCGTACGAATTATGTTCATATAACACAACGAATAGATGATTCAATACAAATGTCACATAGAAGTCATATTTATCTCATGGGCCTTCAACTTAAATTATATATCTAGCATTACATTAAGCTATAGGAGATAAACCAAAGAAGCATTTGAATGTAAATTAAACATGTGTAATAATTATGTCCTTTAGTTCAATAAATAGATAATAATTTGCAAATGCCATATCTAAGCTATATTTCATCTAAGTAGCTTTCAATTTAAACTTTTATCTAATGTTAAATTATATAAAAGAATAAAAGTAATCCAAACTTCAAAATAATATTTAGAGTTAGTATAAAATGTGACATATAATTTTCCTGCGTGGAAAAACATAGTTACCGAGAGTTCAAAACTCATGCATTTGAATAGAAAGTGGGTATACGAATGAGAAAGTAGTTTTTTTCTAGAAATGAGGAAGTGAAGGTTGATAGAGAGCCACACAAAATTGCAAATTCATACCTTAACAAAATTGTTAGATCCTTTTAAAGAAAACGTGTCATATTTAATCAACTTTTATCGAAATATATGATAAACTCAACCCAATTTTATGAAAAGCAGGATACCATTTTTTACATTTCACATAACACAAATAGATAAATATTACTTAAGTATTGTTATAAAGATTTAACTACCCATCGAGAGATGGACAAGTGATTGAGACAAGGCATCATCACAATAAAAAACAAAGTACAAATTGTAGTAATCCTAGAATCATGCTTTACATAAGGTAAAATTGGGGAACTCATGACTTGTACTATAGATAAAAAACATTTACCCTTACCAAAAAATATATGATAAAAATTGACAAACTACATAAGCTTAAGCTTAAGGGGATATAATCTTTCTTGCCTTCCATATAGATAATGAAAATGATTGTTCCAAGTCTCATGTTGCTTCTCATGTTACTTTATAAACCTTGATTGGAAAGAAAAATAGGAGGGCAGAAATGTAAGAAATATAAAACATAATGAAACACAACGTAAGAAATAGATAACATAATGAAACACACACATACATTGCTCTAGACAATCAACACAATTACTTTCCTAGGAAATCCTTATGGGAGACAAGCAACCCTAAAAAGTAATGATGCTCTAGACTCCTTTTTCCCTAGGAAATCCTTATGGGAGAAAAACAACACTAAAATGTAAACATGCTCTACTCTCTCTTTTCTGGTATGGAAAATATGTAAGTACAAAGAAAGAGGTAATCTCTCTAAGAGTTAGCTAAGACTTTTGGCGTGTAAGGTTGCTATAAAAACTTAACTTCAATACATTTTTCTCTCTAACTTCACACTCCTAGTTGTATTTTCAACTATGGAACAAAATACAATAACACAAAATGGAACTCTTATTCCTCCTAGTCGCCAAGTATTTAACATAGCGTGATAGCCAACGAGGTGTAAGATTTGACTCTGTCAACCATTAACGAGGTTTGTGATTTTAGACCTTTTAGAGTCTTGTTAAAATTCCACATGTAGCTAGCTTTCCATGAATGAGTAATGGGGCTAAAATTTCATTCTCTCGTACCATGGTGGTCAACATGATAGGTCAACTTACTAAAGGCATAAATTTTGAATGAACTTCGTTTGATGTTTTTCTTGCACCATTGGATATGTCTTTAAGTGTAGAATAATGGTCAAGATTTCGGCATGAGGGATAATCGTTTGACCCCTAGAAATGTCATTTAATACCTTAAAATGACTCCAAAAGGTTTTAGACCCCAATTCTCCACCCACCATTAAATGACCCTACAAGTTGATTCTTTCAGTTTTTTCACTCTATAAGCATCAAAATATATGACTAATAATATAATTATCCAATCTAGATCATTATTTAATAATTTGTTAAAATTATGAGTAAGATATACATCATGGAATTTAAATAGATAGCGTTAATTCATTGAACACCCTTGTACATTCTTTGTTGATACTTTGAAAGTAATACGTTTTGAAAAATAATTTGTTTTTTGGATTCTTAAGATTATGTAACTTTCGAACCATAATTACAAATTTATTTATTTTTTTACTTATCATTTAGTTGCTAAAAGTTGAAGAATTTATGTTGGTAAATAATTAATTAGGTCTATTTAAATCATTTACCACTTTTGGGATTTTTTTTTTCGTGGATTCATTCATAATTTCACTTTTTTGCAAATTGTCAATTTCAATTTTTCACACCACATGTGCACAATTGAAGGACCTAAGGTCTTTCCCCTACCAAAGTATGTTCTTTTAAAACATGTTTTCTTGGTGATATGGGTGATTTAGAAATGATTGGGAGAGCAAAATTGTTCATTTAATACACAATATGTTTGGTTCATGCCACTAAGCCAAGAATAGGCATGCACTCCCATTTGATTCTCATGATTAGGTTGTAATCATGAGGCTCTCGCTCAAGAGTGTACCTTCCCAAAATCTTGTGGCATCTTGTCACAAACAAAACCATCAAACTGAAAAACACATCATGCAAGAAACATAGCTCGCTGACATATCATTTTTCTCCTTCAAAGAAAAAAAAATCACATCATGTGAATATCTCCATGTACTCTTACATAATGGTGTACAAAGCCATCAACCAAACACAAGTCGACAAAACATGCCTCTTCAAACAACTGGCTCTCAAGTCAAATAATAGCTCATGTACAAATTTCCATATTTGTTGCATTTAAGTGTGTCAACATAACTCTACCTTCAACATCTTGCTTCATGCAACATGCACCATACTTTGAATTTGAAAAGAAATTCATGAAACATCAAAATACATGCAAGGCCTTAATTGGATAAGAAATATAACCATCCATTACCAAACCATTTCAATGGTGCTTCTTTTAGCTGCACTTCATCATCATGTGAATCATCTTGACCCTCATCGATTATGGAATCCTCTTTTCCATTCTTGTCATTATCTCTTTCCACCTTCTTCAAATGTTGTGGATGACTTGTTGGATGCAAAGTCCAACACTTTTCTACAAGGTGACCTTTCTTATTGCAATGAGTAATAAACAATTGCAACTTATTTTCAACATCATTTTCCTTGTCCAATGGGCCTTTGACTTTTTGCCTCATTTATTTAGAAATTTTCATGTGCATGGATATCTTCTTCAACCATATATAAACATTATGATTATTCAAACCACAAAAGGAACATGCAAGTTCTTTTCCAAATCTTATGTGAATATTTACCATGTTTATCATAATCAAAAGCAATTTGATTAGAGGCAAATTTATACCTTTAACATTCACCGCTGTCGCCTTCTTGAGGAGGTGAATTTGATGAGGTAGTGGCTCTCCTCTGAATAATAGCAATGAATTCAATGACTCTAGAGCTTTCAACATCCTCTTCTTTTACATTCTCATTAGCTGCATGATTATTAACATCTTCTTGCAAAGTGGGTGTCAACCTTTTCCATTCATCATGAACAAAAACTTCACAAGCTTGAGGTAATGAACACGAAATAAATTCCTTCTTAGAACAGCTTCACGTGCCTCCTTGGATTTGGAGCATTCTCCATCATGTTTTCCATAACCAAGACCCAAATAATTAGGCCCTTCCTCAACAACATTTGGCTCAACTATTCCTTGTACTCAACTATGCCTTGTACATGTTTGCCTTTAACCCTTTACTTTCATAGCACATATTCATCAAAAATTTGGACCTTATTCCTCTAGTGTGTCTCTCAAAAGCACGTACACATTCATTTTGAGAGGAAATTGAAGACAGAAACCAATAACTAATTCTTCTAACTAACCTTGACTAAAATGAGCTAAATTGTGCTTTGATACCAACTTGATTTGAATATGGACAAACTAGTTTTGTTGGGCTATATACCTCATTAGTTAAATAAGAATGTGTTTAGGATCGTCTAAAGTTAGCCAATTGGGAAGGGGTTTATGTGTCAAGCTTTAAGTGTATTTTGTGAGAAATTTATGAGTTAATTAGCTTTTAAAAACTATTGTGTACAACAAATAAAATGCAAAATTTTTATTTTGGAAATTTTTTTCCCTCAATCCAGATTCTGATCATTGGACATGTAAGAGGAAGAAAGAGGGAATTCACTTTTCAAATTCTAGACCTTGTCTAAACCAAAATAAAATAGAGGTTTGGTTTTCAAATACATTCACTTATTTGGAAAATTTCTAGCTACCAAAAGTCCATATGCCAATCTACCTCCCAAGAAATCCATTTATTACATCACTGGTTAGTTTTTGTCTTCCTATATTCTTTATCAACCTCTTCTAGTGATTCTTGAAAGGTGGATACTTAAATCCTTCCTAAAAATTTGAGCTCTAAAATGAGAAGACATACAAGGTCATTTTAAGTCATTCCTCTATCCAATTATAAAAACCAAGTGAATATTTCTACATATTGATTTCTGTCCCATAAACTGTACAATATAGGTGGAGTTTCCTCACCCTAAGTGAGATGTTTAACAAACATAATAATAGAGAAACAATTAGTGGCGTCACAAAAATATGTAGCCTCTTCAAGGTATCATATCCTCTCATTAAGGTCAAGAATATATTCACCAAAAATGTCCTATGGAAATGATGGTTTAAGAAAAAAAACCAGACAAAAACCTTCAGTGAGAACAACAAAATCTAAAACCTCTTCAAGGTCTTCAATCTGCTCGTAAAGTTAAATTGTGTCTTGATCAAGTCCAACAACAAAGAAACATTCAGTGACAACACCAAAATCTACAACTTCTTCAACGTCTTCTAAACTATCTTCAAAGTCAATATTGTGTGCATCAAATTCTTCAGCAAGGTCATCAATGGAGTCATCAAAACTACTATTTCAAACCTCAATGCCAAAAATAAGTCAAAAGAATTCAATTTCTCCTCCAAAACCTTCTTCTCTGAGCAAAGCTAGCATGATGTCGTCGAGAAATTCAGTAATTCCACAAGGAAATTCTATCAAAGATAAAACAAATCCTTTTCATCCATATTTAATGCCTACTTTTTCAGGTGGAACATCTCCAAATTTAAGGACCACAATGCCATAAAATACAACTTTACCTAATAGGTGTAGACCTAGAACCCCCAACTTTGCGTGACATGTACAATTGAAAATCTTATGGTAAGCAGTGTGAGAAGAGAGTCATGGTCACTGATTTGAGCAAGAGAAATATTTTGGTATGACAACCTTACTTGTGATAGGTCTAGCTAGCAGACTACCAAACTACATGGTAATGGCATTCAAAATGTGAAAATTCCCATTTCACTTGGAAATAACATGGTAGAGAAAGGTATAGATGAAAGGAGATATCCATCTATGGTAAAGAAATCAAAGAGTTCTATCATTTCCACCTTGCAACTCTAAGAGACATTGAATTAAATTTCATCTCAAGACAAGGCTTTGGGAGGACACTCTCAAAGCCAAGCTTCATTATGGCTTTGAAACACATGGTAAGTATCAAGACTTAGCAACCTTATTTGCATAATTTTTTCTAGTATGGAACTTAATGTCATAGCCTTCTTTTGCCTAAAATGAATGCAAATTTCCTTGCAATTTGGCTTGCAACATTCATAATTCATGCTCATGGAACATGATTGTGTTGCAATTGTGATAACATCTACTGTATGCAGAAACTAATAAAAAATGATCGAAAATGACATTTTTTCTTTGTTTTTTTGAAGATTTAAGTAAAATTACACCAAGTAGCTTCCAGCCTCATATGACCATCATGTCAAACTCATCTCAGGATATTGTCCAAGTAAGAGCCACTTAAGCAAGCAATCTAGTATACATGACTCTCCAATTTCAATTAGCAGCAATGACAATTCTAAGTATGGTGCAAACATTGCTCCAGATCCTCAATGGGGCATGTTTGATGACAATAATTTGGGGAGTGAGAGAGGGAGATGGTAGGAGAAAAAATTCAAGGAATCCATGGGAAATTGAAAAATATATAGCTAATAAGGTGGAAGACATTTGTAACCTAAGAGAGAAACCTGTTAGGAAATGGGTGAAGTTGGTATTACACACCCAATTGGACAACCTCGAGGAGAAAACATTTCTGCCACTTTATTTGTTGGCATAACCTAGTAAGTGTTATTCACTAGCATGTATTTTGTAAAGGCCTTGAACTAGTTCACATTCAACTCCATCCACCAGGTTGTAGAGGATTCCAAGCCTAATTTCATGAAAAGTAAGTTGGGGATGATCACATTGACCTTCTTGATGACGTGTCTATGAATATTAACTACCTTGAACTATTTTTTTGCATAGGGAAAGAGACACATTCCCATGTCTGAGCATGAAAACGTTATTTGATATTGTTAATGCCTCTAGTGTTTACTTCTACAAGTTCTATAGGCAGAGTCTGTAAAGGGCCAGGTAGCCTTTGGATCTCATCTTTTATAAAAGGTGACATATCTAGTAAATGCCCCTACAGTCAATCTCTGGAATGGATCTAAATAGAAGTTCTTCATTTTAATATCCATAAAACACAACAAATTTAAGGTAAACTATGTACATGTGTCATTTATCCCACAAACTAAAGTGTATAAGTGGTAAATTTTATACCAAGTGTGCTCCCACAATGTAAAGTGCAATTTGGTGAACTTATCATTTTTATAACTTCTTTTTCGATTAAATTTAGTTTCACACATCAATTATTGCTTTGAAAGTTGTGTTCTACATAATTTGTGTACACTAAATTACAAATTGATTTTCTGAAATCTATTTGTGTAAATGTCGACCAATAGATATATATCATGGAGGATGAATGACGAAGATCAGCCGAATCTCATATGGAGGTTCAGGGATCGAGGGATGTTCACGGTATTTAAATATAATATTAAATCTCCATACATGTGTGTACATATGGAATTGATTTTTTATTAACTTTGTGAATTAAATTAGTTGTTAATAAGTTTCATATTTTAATTTTTAGGAGGTAAGAGGAGAAGGGTTTCTACTCCATTCATGGAGCGTTCCCATGGTTTAACCGGTTGAGGTATGAGTGGTAGCAGGTTGTGTGAAGGGGGTGATATTTATTCCCCCGAAGGCCAATCAACGGCTGCTGGTTCTCAACAGGGTCATTTTGGGTCTGGTTCTCAGCAGGGTCATTCTGGGTCTGGTTCTCAGCAGGGTCATGTTGGAGAAGATGCTAAGCAACAATGTGAAGGTTTCCATCAATTTCAATATTTTTTCATTAAATTTGTACAACTTTTTTTACACGTGTTTTTTCTAATATACGAAATTATAGATATATTGATGCAGAAGCCAAAAATGTTCGAACTAGTGGTCAAAATAGACACAGGGCAGCCTGCTACATTCAAGAAGAAGGCTGTCAACCCAGCACAACTTATCTGACCGAGATTACTGATATACCATGGGAAACCAACATGGCGGAATGCACCTTACAAAGGTGTGAAATACTTTATGCAAAATTACAAAGAGCTCTCGTGGCTTTGTCTCTTCCTACTGAGAGTCGACAAAGCCTTGAAATAGTTATACATTCATTGGGTGAAATGGTAAATGTGTACAGAAATCTTGGGCCAACAACTAATTCATTTGTAGAAATGATGAGAAAGAGAAAAGAAATAGTGATGGGTCCCGATAAATGGGAGGACGTAAAACAAAAAGTTACAAAAGAAGTGGCCAAGTCAATGTTTAATTACAAGGAAGGGACAAAAAGAAAAACGTTGAAGGTGCAGTATTTCAAGCACCCAGACATAGCTCATTATTTGTATGATAGGCATCTTGCAGCCTATGGAAGGCTTCCATGGAATGATTAGGTTCCTGTTTATTTTGCACAAATTTTTTATGCAGATTTTTTTTTGGGTATGAAACCCAACTACAATGACCTTCCGTTAGAATTTTTTGGCCCGAGGAAAGATCGATTATATGACTGTAATGGCGCTAAGCGAGATGCGGAGTTGCCTCACCCTGATCTGCCATTGGTGAGTTGACCATTGCGAGTCAAAACTCTACGATCAGATATGGATGCGACTTCTCAAATAAGTCGAGAAGCAAGGGATGTTATGATCGACAATGTTCATAGCGGATTGGGTGGGGTCGATCTTTGTTTAAATCGACAAAGAGCACGTGAAAATGCACGTGCCAATTTTGTTTATTGTACAGATGAGGAGATTGACAACATGAATGTTGAAGATCTCCAAACATATGCAAAAAATTGTCGCAATGGTTTGCAAGACCTAAATTTTCATGAGGAAGAGGGCACCGGAACGGTATGTGTTAGTGACCTTAGGGTTTGAAATTATTTTTACATATACATGTGTACAATTTGTAATAAATACATGTGTATGTACATGTATACATTTATTTTTATGTGTACATTAATCTAACAAAAATGTATGATTATATGTTAAAACACCATTTGCAGTTCTCTCAAATGATGCGTGACGAAAATGTTAATATCACGTTTGGGACCTCTGGTTCAAACAATGCAGATGGGCCTGACCATCAAGATATGTTGGAAAATGTTAGTGTTTTTTAAGTGACTTTAAAATAAATAATTGTTGCCACACATGTACATGTATGTATATATATAATTTGATAAAAAAATTTAACAGGTACTGATTCCGTCTGATGTTTTTGGGATGGCGGTACCTTCTTCTTCCTTGGGAGATGTACCTTTTACTTCCTTGGGAGATGAGCCACAAGTATGGACAATTTTTCACAAGTTTAAAATTTATGTTTAAAATATATATATATATATATATATATATATATATAGAGAGAGAGAGAGAGAGAGAGAGATCTATAGTTTGAGTTATTTAAAAAAATTTGAATTTAGGTTCCTATAGAAGATTTCTTTAATTCGCGGACTCTAGCGACGGAGATAGGAACATCCACAACATTTGAACAAGTTGTCTTTAGTTCCTTTTTTTAATATTATTGAAAATAAGTTTATATATGTACACGTGCATTTTCATTTGAAAGTTTTTAATATATATATATATATATATATATATATATATATATATATAACTGTACATGTATATTGTACAGTTTACCGCTGCAGATGTTCCTATGGGAGAACTTGTTCATCAAATGGAGAGGGAACCTTATGAGCTATTGCATGATTTTTTTGTTATATTTTGTTTTTTACATGAAGTTCTAGATATATATATTCTCATTCATTTTTAAAACATCAAATTTTAATGTTCAAGTACATGTGCATTATGTATGTAGGTTTCCCATTCACATGATAGGGCGTGGACTGAGACCCTAATAGGAAAGACGCTAGATCCAGCTCTATTTGATGGACATGATTTGTAGATTTGATTTCAAAATTTAGATGGTCTTAAAATTTGTTAAACTTGATACAGTTTGATACTTGTGAGATTTACAATTTTTGGACATATTTTATTACAATGTTAATATAATTTGTTTTATTTAATTTTTGGGTGGTTTTAGTACTTTTGGCATGTGAATTTGAAGTAATGTTGTCATCTATAAATTAATGTTGTCATCTGAACTACATTTTGCATGTTATGTAATGACATGTGTTATAATTTGTTTTTTTTTTTAAATTCAAGTTTTGGATGCTTGGAGTAAATTTGGCATGTGATATTTAATGTTAAATGTTTTTATTGGATAGTTGAATTATAATTGGCATGGCATGTGAAGTTTTTAAAACTCAAGTTTTGGATGGTTTCAATCTACATTTTGCATGTGATATTTAATGAACTTCGAATGTTTAATGTTTCAATGTTGCACGATATATAATCAAAAGGTTTTTAAAACTTAAAGTTTTGGATGGTTTCAATCTACATTTGACACATGTGGTATATAATGTTAAATGTTTTTATTGGATCTAGTTGAACTATAATTGGCATGGCATCTGAAGTAACGATCTATATATAATCAAAAAGTTTTTTAAACTCAAGTTTTGAATGGTTTCAATCTACATTTTGCATGTGATGTTTAATGTTTTAATGTTGCACGATATATTATCAAAAGTTTTTAAAATTTTAAAGTTTTGGATGGTTTCAATCTACATTTGGCACATGTGGTATATAATGTTAAATGTTTCTATTGGATATATGTTCACTATAATTGGCATGGCATTTCAAGTAATGTTGCACAAATCCCTTTTGGATGGTTGAAGTAAATTTGGAATTTTAAGATTGCTTTTGATCTCTCCATGTAGTTTTGTTTGAATGAAAAAATTTCCAATAGGAAGAACATAGTTTTTCAATGCAACTAACCATGTATCAATTGAGCTCTAATTGAAAAAAGAGTTTAAAGAAGTAGATATATGTACAAATTATCTCTTTAATTTTGATTGGAAATATAATTCTAGTACATATATATGTTTTTTGAATTTGGGTCAATGTCGTTAATGCACTCAAATAGGTAGCCTTGTTGATTTATTTACATTGTGGAAACTTTTTACCAGAAAATCCAAGTAGTTTTTCATCAATGCACATAGAAAAACTACTTGGAACAATTAATTGTGCATTCTAGAACATATCTATCCAAGACAAGTAACATTTTTCATCAATGCACGTTGAACATATCCGACCATTGGACAAGCAAATTTTGTACTAGATTTTCAATCAGGATTAGAGATGTGGTTCAAATCCCACCAAAAGTCGGAGAAGTGCTCCGAGTCTCTTTTCTGAAAGGAATTTTCGTACAAAAATATACTACATATGTTTTATTTACATTGTGTCCATACTTTTTACCAGAAAATCCAACTATTTTTTCAGCAATGCACATAGAAAAACTAGTTCCAGTTAATTGCATTCTAGAACATATATATTGAGTATGTAAATAATTTTTCATCAATGCACATAGTAAAACTAGAACAATTAATTTCATTCTAGAAAATATATATATATATATATATATATATATATATATATATATATCCAATACATATAGCATTTTTCATCAATGCACATGTATAGAAAAGCTACTTTTAGTTGATACTAGAGCACGTGCTTGTACCAAAACAATTTGTACATGTGCAAACACTTGCACAAATAACATAAGCAGCTCAATTTTTAGTTGAGTACTGGAAGTTCTAAAACATATTTAATCCAAAGAGAATAAATTTTTGGACAATTCACTCAAAAAAATTCTAATGGAATTCCATCTTCAATAATCCGTTCATGATCAGATTTTGACATTTTCCATCTCTTAATTTTTGATTTTTTCTTTGATTGAACTTCTATCAACTTTATGCGTGCTGCACACACCAAGTGACTATATTGACAACTTATGGAATCAGGTTCATAGTCCTCAAAGTAAACAAAGTCTCCACTTTGATGAATTTGTCTGAAAAAATAACCTTTCAGTATAATAGACCCTTTGTCATATTGAAATCTGTGATCATTATAGTTTTGCAATAATTTCATTTTTCATTCAGTGCAACGCATCAAATAATACTTCACATTTTCATCGTTGTCAATAGGTGAAATTACAGCAAAAACATCTCCTGCACAATAAAATAAACTTAACAAAATTATACATATTTAAATTTATTTCTAGATTTTTAAATCATTAGAAAGTAATTCAAATTTTACCTTCTCTAACAAGATCATAAACTCTATCACCATCGGATGATATTGTAGTTTCCTCTGATTCATTTCTTCAAACATTGAAACAGACATTTTTCCCTTTGTATTTAGCTCTATATATTTCCAATCATTCACATACATTTTGTTTTCACAAACGTCATTGGATTTTGTGTGGATGCAAACATCACAAAAACAAAAATATTTTCTTTTATCCATTGCAAACACATTTCTGGACGACTTTGTTTGAATTGAATGCAATTTTCGAGTCCCTTTTATTATTTCAACGTCATTTCCAATTGATCTATCTACGTCTTCAATTCCAATATGCCAGAAAAACCTTTATATGGAAAATTAGAAGAAGAATTTGTAAATATGATATCAAAATACAATCAAAGATAATCATTGCATGATAAATGTACAATGTTTAAAATTAGATTTCCAATATAAATTAAATTGAATGTACCTTCGCACTTTTCTTGATGGGTTTCTCTCATGGCTTAGAGCAGTGATACACCATTGAACAACTTCTTCAACGTTCACAAGTCGGCTTGCAAAGTGGTTCATTTGATATCTTTGAAGTGTTCATTTTATGCATGCTCCCGCACCGTCACGTTCTCCTTTTCCATGGCCAGTCTCAAAGAAATTCCAACAATGTTTAATGCAGGTTTTCTTATGAAGAAAACACAACCAAAAGAATGATCGTGTAGATTTGAATTGACCTGCACATCCGTCTGACCATATCCAATGTTCATTGAATGTTATTCCATGATTTTTCAATGAATCATAAATTTTTCCAAAACAATGTTGTACAAAACATGTATCATGTGTACGATCATCACTGATATAAAAGTGATATTCTTTAATGATATGTCAATTTTCGCTCATGCTGTATATATGATAGACATTTTGTTCAGCATGTATATATAGAATATGGACGAGCATGGAGACTTGGTCAGAATGATAGTATTCACTCGGAATTTCTTTTTGTGGAACAAATGTGTAGTTTTTTGCAAAATCAATCACTGACAAAATGGTCCCTGGTGGAAAAAATTCATGAGATTTTTTGAATTTCAAGTCTTGCCATCAAGCTCTATGGGAATGCTTGGTGTATTTTTAAATTTCTGCCTCAAAATTTCTCAAAAAGTCTATCAGAAAAATTTCGTCTTCTAGTAATTCAATTCTTTTAACACTATTTGCACCTTGAATCGATGTATCGATATATTCATATCTCTTCCATTTCACTTTCATGTTGGAAAATGATTGATCATTTATATCAATATGATATTTGTTTTGAAATTTAGTCAAATTTCCACAATCATCGCATTTTTTACCACCAACACATTTCTTTTTGTAAAATAGTTCATCGCTTTCTCTTTCACATAGAATTTGAGATGTGAAATCACGGATAGTGGAAGGAGGAGGTGAATCCTTCCATAATGTTCTACCAAAATCAAGGAATGTGTCATAATATAACTCAAATTCCACATGATAATGACAACAACAAGTGTCGCATACGGTGATAGGTTTTACATACCATGGTTTTTGTTGAACAAAAGCACTGAGTGAAACATGAATTTGATGGTTCTCTTCTTTGAACTTGTTGAATAACTCTATCTGAGTGGTTTCCAAGAAATATTTTTCATGTTCTTCGTACCGATTTCGTGTTATTCTTCTTCGCATCACATGCCTTGCAGTTGGAAAAACACGCGAATTGTTCTTTCAATATTCATATATTATTTTTTTAACATTTTCTCCAAGTCTATCTTTGTACGGTTGCCTAAAAATATCTCTCCAACAAGCGAGTTCATCATTTACATCTATTTGCAGCTGAAATTTTTAATGTTTGTGCAAAGTTTTTCGCAAGGTTCCCACTGCTCGTGCCATAGATGTTACCAAACGATTCTCTTGAGTACTTGATGAAACCAATGCCATCTGTATTCCTCTACGTACAATTGAAACATCTTTCTCTCTAGATCTCTTAATTGACTTTATAGCACTACTCATATTTTTTATCACATCTTCCTTCATTTTTTTATCTCTGGTTGATTTTCGAATACCCAATAGTGTCGTAGCTTCTTTTAATTTCCTTAATGATAGGAGACCTTTCAACATTTGAGCCTGAACTGTCACCTACTCATTTAAGAAATACTTTTCAAAAATGCAGTTAACACGATATCGTATAACATGGTAAGGTTTTTTATCTCCATATGGGTGAGTGTCAACATTTTCTAACAGCTCATTGTCGATAGTCATTTCATCTATACATATTCTAAAAAATAGTACATATTCAATAAATAACTAAATTAATAAATATATCTATAATTTCAATGATATGTGCATGTGTTTAATATATATATATATATATATATATATATATATATATATATACACCTTGTGATTCAATTTCTTTATTTGGATTTCTTTCAATATTTTCACCATCTTCAATCATTGGTTCAATATCTCTTTCAAAATTTTGTATCTCATCATCAATGTTTTGAGGAATATCTCTGTCTGTTTACATTAAACAAAATATTTTTCAAATTAGTTCATCAAATAAAAATTAAGCTTCACATTTTACATTGGGAAAATTTTAAATATATCAATAGATCATAATATTTACATTTACATACGTGCTTTAATTTCTGCATGAGGTTGATTTTCTTCTTCAATATTTTGAGGAATATCTCTGTCTGTTTACATTAAACAAAATATTTTTCAAATTAGTTCATCAAATAAAAATTAAGCTTCACATTTTACATTAGGAAAATTTTAAATATATCAATAGATCATAATATTTAAATTTACATACCTGCTTCAATTTCTGCTTGAGGTTGATTTTCTTCTTCAATATTTTGAGGAATATCTTTGTCTGTTTACATTAAACAAAATATTTTTCAAATTAGTTCATCAAATAAAAATTAAGCTTCACATTTTACATTAGGAAAATTTTAAATATATCAATAGATCATAATATTTACATTTACATACCTGCTTCAATTTCTGCTTGAGGTTGATTTTCCTCTTCAATATTTGAGAGGGCTTCTAACTTTCTTTCGCGAGATTGTCTCGTCTCTTCTCTACGTTCCTTATGGTCTCTTTTTTTATCATATTTTCTCGCACAAGTTTTTCGATTTCCCATGATAATAGGGTATGAAGTTCAAAAAATTTCCTTCAAAAAATTAGACAATAACTCGATTACAAAAAATATCACAAAAGTTTTAATTTAAAAGAATTCAGTTTAAATTTTTTGCAAAAAATACATACTCCAATCCAAAACACTAACTTTAAAAAATTCGAGAGAAAAATGTCTTATAAAAATGAAACGAAGCTCAAAAGATTTACCTCAAATCAAAACATGTACATACCTCCAAGAAATGTCTTTTGAATGTACGTCCAAGAATTTTTTTAAGTTCAAAACAATTTTTTGCAAAATCAGGCCGCCTCCAAGAAATGTCTTCCAAAAAAATTCTTTAAACCCAAAACAATTCTTTGTAAAATCAGTTTTCTTCCAAGAAATGCTCTTAAATCCAAACTTTGAAGAAATTTTTTTAAACCCAAACCAAGATCTTTGTAAAATCAGATGAAATGTGCGAAATGTGCGAAAATTGTGAATGATTTCACGACAATTTATATTGCCGCGAAATGTGTTTTAGTAGGGGCTTCGCAAAACTTTCCGGCCAATGGAAAGTTATACAATAGTTCGTCCGAACTTTTGATTAAATGTTCGGCCGAACTATTAAGTCATTAGACTTAACGAGCCGTCGGCACAAAAAATAGTTCAGCCAAACTTTTAATCAAAGTTCGGCCGAAATAATGCGTCACCAGTTATGCAAAAACTAGGCTCTGAATATGTTTCTGCAACTTTGGACTGATTAAACTCCATGAAGGGTTGTTAATTAACTGTTGGAACCAAGAAAATCATTTTTAGAATTGAATCTACTTTCAGGAAATATAACTTTCATGGAATTTCATAAACGTTTACTAATTTTAATTATTTTTCTAATAAAATGGGTGCAAACAATTTCTGAGGATCATTGTGATTCAGTGAAATCAAAATTTTGTATCTCCCAAAATACATTGTAAAAAAAATTGAAAAAATTATGGGGAATTACATTGGTCCATCGTCTCTAACGGGTAGCTTTTAGATTTTTAGTTTATAACTTATATGTTAAGAAATTTCTTGCGTCGCGAAACATATCCAAAATACATAATTTTTCGTATTGGACTAGTTGAAAAAATTCTAGTAATTATGATATGCATCCATTGGCTTTGTAAATATGAAGAAACCAAAGTAGACTCTGTCTAGATTGTTGTAACACATTTTGTTTTCTCAAAAACACAAATTTTCAATGAATACAACATTACGTCATAACATGACTTCTTATGAATCCTTTGATTGTTAAGAAACACACACTCAAAGAAACGCTAAGTTGACATATCAAATCTGCATTAAAAAAATTCAAAAAATAAGTAACAGAAAGCTAAAAAAGTTTCTCACAACTTTTATTTTTATCGCAAAATGAAATTCTACACAGAAAAATTGTTATAGTTTGCAGAAAGTTGAAGAACCGAAAAAAATGAAAAATTTTTTCTCAAAAAAGGGCAAAAAGTGTAACCCAGCTTCACATTTTCACATCAACTATGTAATTATGTATTTATAAGACAAATGTAATTTTTGCGGTACTTGCCTCATGGATTTCATGAGATTTTTTATTTATTATAGGTCAACGGACTTCTTATTGATGTCTATTAGGGTTCGTATTATGGTTATTAGAGTCATGTATATGAAGTGCATAGTGTGAATGATGTTCTCCAAGACCCGATGGAAAAATGGCTTATGACAGCCCTCATAACAACCCTCATAAATGTTGGAATAAAAGCTCTTCATGTCGGCCCTTAAATAGTAATGATGTTAGCCCTCTAATAGGATGTAAGGTCGACCTAAAAAGGATGAATTGTGCCATATATAAACACAGAACATGCGGCTCATTTGAAAGTAACACAATGCAGATTTCTCTGAAATGGAATATGATTACTCCTGTAGTGAATGTGGATTTCAAGAGAAGGTTACAGGACGAGTTTAAAGAATACACAATGTGTATTTAAGGTAAGAAACAGACTGCGTATTATTCGAAAGAAAATGCGAACATATATTTGCTAGATACTTATTTCAAGAATATCATCTCTGAAGTAATGCGGATTAGTAGATGGATGCTTCAGTCAAAGTCTGAAGTAAAGTTTGAATATATGTGAGGTGTTCCTACCATACGAATTGAGAAACAAGTTTGGAAGAATTGCAGACATCTCTGTGTTAACTACCACATGATCAAGTCTACGTTAAATCTAAGCTGAAGCATTAGATATGGATATGTTTTCGTGGAGTAGCCTGAAGTGACAAATGTTGATTAATATGAAGGAGCTATGTTCAAATGAAGTATGGTCAAACTGATATTTAAATGGTGGAATAAGATATGTTTTCTGTGTTGTAATAACTGTGACTAGAATCATTTAGTGATGATGATGTGTGAAGGGCTAGGTGAATGATCATGCTATGATAAGATATTTGAGAGCTATTACAATATGGAGAAAGGAGGAAGGTAAATCTATGGTTGACCTTCCGACTGAGAGTTCATAAAAGAAGGTTCAGTGTAAGTTGGTGAAGATAAGAAGGATCAACATTGAAAGAAGACTTAGAAGAAGTGACAAGGTCTTGGAGGCATACATAGGTCAAGGGTCTGAGTCTAGGTCATGGTACTTGTCATTTGAAGGTCTATAAGATGAATTCCTTTCGGTTTTTCCTCTCCAAGAGGGAGAGGTTTTTCCTTGGCTCGAGGAGCCTAAACTTGGTTTTCTTGTGTTTTGGAAATTGACTTGATGAAAGAATAAATAATTTAAGAAGAGAAGACATAAGTAACTCAAGTAAGCTCACAAGTAATTATCAAGAAGAGAATTTTGAATTAATCACTAGATCTCCAAATTCTCAACTTCAAATCAGAGCTGAGGTGTTGAACTCAAGTGCTACTTGACAAAGAGACACTCCAGGAAGCAAAATCAAAGTTTGGGTGATAATTCAAATCAATTTGCAAGGAAATTCTCAAGCCATATCAAGAAAAACTTTCAACCTTATTCAAAGAATACACACATAGAGGAGGTAATCTTTGACATAAAATATTCTTGATATTGAAGACATTGTTGGAAGTCACATCATTAAGCACCACCCAACACTATTGAAGATATCTTCATTCTGATGTAATCCTTGATCATCAAGGATCCTAGATCACCTACTTTGAAATCAATCTAAGAGGGAGTTCCTACCATCATATTCATCATTATCAACAATGAAGCTGATAGAAGAAGAAAAGAATATACTTGAGTAAGTACCTTTATGACTTCATATGAATCTATCAAAAAATTCCTCTTTGCAAAGAAAGAAACAAAATGGTTAGGGTTTCAAACTTTCCTACATGGAAGAAAAGGACAATCAAGTCATGCCAAATGCATGAAGGTAGATATAAGAGGCCGAAGGATTCTTACAGAATCCATAAAATACTCTCTCATCTCCGATTTATCAAATCTAGAATCATCAAAAGGAATATATGAGAAATTGGTGGAGCTATTCTCTGTGAGTAATGCAGGAGAAGTAATCTCTCTGAGATCAACTGCAGGAGCTATAAGAAGTAATTTATGAGACTGAGATGACTATAGTGATACTAGATGCTATGCTAGAAGAATGGGGAAACTCCACTTCAAGTTTATATGGAAAGAAAGAAACCACACCATTCCACGATTTATGGCCTGTATGTAAAATAGAGGAAACAAGATTGAAAGCCAAAGTTGATACATGATCAAGTGAATGGAATATAGCCATTGCACGATATCCACGAAGAAAGGAAGTTTCATAAAATTTGGTCCTTAAAATAAAAGGAGAACTATGGAAAAAGTACGATGCTTTGGATGTAATGAACTTGGGAATTATAAAGGATATTGTCATAATTTTGAAAAGGAAAAGAGAAATAGGGAAGAAGCCCATGTCTCAGAAATGAGGGAAGAACCTAATTCAAAGAAATCTAAGAAAGACAAAGTAAGGGATCTCCACTATGATTGAGATCATATTCTCTTGTATGTTATTTATTTTGGTTGTAAAATTGTATGAAAGAAATTATTATAGCACCATGATAAAATAATGGTAGGGGATCTTGGTGAAGCAGCTCTTGGAAAACCTCTCTGATAACATTACTAATGGAAGACAGTCATCAAGATCAAGGGTCATCATGGAAACAAAATTTTGGAATGTGATGACATATCAATGAAGCAGGTCAAGGGAATGGATCTCTTCATTCTAGTGAAATTACTACAAGATGATCAAAGGAAAAAGGTATGAGTTATATGTATATATTTATATGCTCACACTGTATTCTATGAAGTCATGTCATACGGTTGCAGGTGATAGACTTCTATATTTATATGTATGATCTATGTAGGAGGATCTCTCAGTGCACTAACTGATTAAATCAACATAGTATATCCTAATATGGAATTTGAGGTGCTTGTATATGAACGAGGAACTGGAAAATTTGTAAGTTCTTGTGAATGAAGAATGTGCAGAAAGGAAGAGATCATGAAATGCAACAATGTCAAGAGGAAATTATCATCCAGAAGCCAAGAAGATGTGACTAGGAGATCTCCTGGGAGGATATGTAGACTCTAAAAGAAGTTTGCTAAATAAGAAGCCCCTTGAAAAAACATATCATTAAGAGTTGTGTCAATCTGAATAAAGGATGTCGATACCTACAAGAAGATGTCATGGTGAAAGATCATCACTGAGGTAACTTTTGTTTTAAATTTCATATGTATATGTTTATTTGGATTAATTTGTGTAGGGATGCTAATCATGAGTTGATCCTTGGAGATGATTCGAAGGAAAGCAACATGGCATAACGATGGACCAAATGAGAAATACTGATGAATCACTTTCTGATAGTGGACATGACTCGTGATTGAAAGTGATAGATGATCTGTGCCCTATGAAGCCAAAAGTTGAAGATTCCTCAATATCGAAATCCATGACATCGAGGAGAGGAATTATTCATGAGTATTTGGATTGTTGTTGTAGGACCTTGGTTGAGAGGGAGCCTCGTGGTAATTTTATTACTTGGAATAAACTTGAAGTCTGTCCTTCCTAAGTTGAGAGGGAGCGGCATATGTGATTCTCTAATACATGTGTCATGCACTAGACCAGAACTAACAATCATAAGTCTTAGTGAAGGCCATGTGGAGAGAATGGATAGACAAATAATTATGGTCTGCACCTGGAAGACAGAATGGAGGATTGGGTAATCATCTGGCATTCAATACTCTTTGAGAATGAGATAGGGCATTCAAGATAAGAGTAGTTGAGGACCAATATTCCTTGAGGGTCTTCTACCCAATAAAAGAATAGTCCAAGAAGGTCATAATATAGGAACACCTGGGTGGAGTATGTACCTTGGAGAGAAAATGAATATGGCTTTTATAAGTCATGTGTCTCGCCAGCATTGTAGCCCATTAACTCGTTGAGATATGGGGTTGTTAGTCAAGGCCTTGCACTTGAACAATGTTGGTTGATATGATGCTATATAGATGTGATTACCAATCCGATTCTTCTTATGAGATTCTTCATCTTGAAAGTGACCATGTACCTGTATGAATACCTCCCTAGTAAAGAGGGAGTGTTGAAAAGTGTAACTAGGATCGATCTTCATATTGAATATGTAATTATGTATTTATAAGACAAATGTAATTTTTTTCTACTTGACACATGGGTTTAGTGAAAAATGTTTCTATTATAGGTCAATGGAATTCTTTTTGATGTCTATTAGGGTTTTTCTTATGATTATTAGAGTCATGTATATGAATTGCATAGTCTGAAGGATGTGCTCAAAGACCTGGTGGAAAATGGCTTATGATAGCCCTCTTCGCAACCCTCATAAACGTTGGAATAAAAGCTCTTCATGTCGGACCTTAAAAAGTGATGAAGTTGGTCCTCTAATACGATGTAAGGTCTGCCTAAAAAGGAGGAACAATGCTATATATAAAAACAGATCCCAGAGCTCTTTTGAAAGTAACATAATGTGGATTTCTCAAAAATGAAATACAATTACTCCTGTAGTGAATGCGAATTTCAAGAGAAGGTTACAGGATGAGTTTAAAGAATACACAGTGCATTTTTAAGATAAGATAGAGACTGTGTATTACTCTAAAGAAAATTTAGACATATATTTGGTAGATATGTATTTCAGGAGGATCATCTCTGAAGTAATGTGCATTAGTAGATGTATGCTTCGGTCAAAGTCTAAAGTAAAGTTACGATATATGTGACATGTTCCTACCATACGAATTGAGAAAAAGTTTGGAAGAATTGCAAACATCTCTGTGTTAACTACTGCATGATCAAATCTGGTTAAATGTGAATTGAAGCATTAGACACAGATTTGTTTTCATGGAGCATCCTGAAGTGAAAAATGTTGATTAATATGAAGGATCTACGTTCAAATTAAGTATGGTCAAACTGATATTTAAATGGTGGAATAAGATCTTTTTTCTATGTGTTGTAATAACTCTGACTAGAAGCATCCAGATATCATGATGTGTGAAGGGCTAGGTGAATGATCATGCTGTGATAAGAAATTTTAATGTAATTACAGTATGGATAAAGGAGGAAGGTAAATCTATGATTTACCTTTGTACTCACAGTTCATAAAATAAGTTTCAGTGCAAGTTGGTGAAGAGAAGAAGGATCAGCATTGAAAGAATACTTAGAAGCAGTGACAAGGTCTTGGAGGCATTCATAGGTCAAGGGTCTGAGTCTAGGTCATGGTACTTGTCATTTGAAGATCTATAACAATAATTCCTTTAGAGTTTTACTCTCCAAGAGGGAGAGGTTTTTCCCAGGCTCCAGGAGCCTAAACCTTTGTCTCTTGTGTTTTGGTATTTAACTTGATGAAAGACTAAATAAGTTAAGAAGAGAAGACATAAGTAACTCAAGTAAGCTCACAAGAAATTATCAAGAAGAGAATTTTAATTAATCACTAGCCCTCCAAATTATCAAGAACTTGTTGATATAGTAATATTTGTTGTGTCAAGCAAGCCATTGATTTGATCCTGCACATTCACCTAATCCACTCATTATATGTTCTATTCGATGAAGGTCTCATACTGCTACAAGTATTTCTCAAATGGAATGCAACTGATACATATATCATTGATATGGTGTGGATGTGATATTTTTATATTATTTAACAATGTTCATATGATATCAATGTACATGTGATATGTATCACCACTTTACTAACCTTCATGGAAACATTTTGGCATTATTATCACCTTTATTCCCATTCATAGCAGTGTTCATATTAATAAACACAAAAAAAATTGGATTGTTTCCGAAAGGTCTTGTAGAAGTTGGACGGTGCTACGAAAGGTGTTGCAAAAGTTTGATTGCTACAAAAGTTGCTAGAAAAGGTGCGAGGTGTTGCAAAAGTTGGAATGCTGAAAAAATTGGACTACTATGAAAGTTGGACTACTGCGTAAGTCTCTTGAAAACATTTTGGACATGCTATAAAAAGTATGCTTCAATAATCTGCTGTAAAATTATGCTATGCATTTTACAGAAAAAGGGAGATGATGGTTTGGAGATATGGACTGGAGGTGTGCACAACTTGGATTGCTATGCAACTTGAAGTGTTGTGCAAGTTGTTGTGCAACTACTTTCTATATCACTACATAAATATATGGAGTTGTACAATGTGGTATCTTCTCTTCAATGTTGCATTATATATATTGGTTTGCTATATTATTTTGTTGTTATAAATTAGTGAATGATCTCATCAATAATTTGTCACTATAGAGAGTTGGCTCTTGCTGAAAGGTCTTGCAGAAGTGACGGTGCTACGAAAGGTGCTACAAAATTTGGATTGTTGCGAAAGTTGCTAGAAAAGGTGGAAGGTGCTGCAAAATTTGGACTGATGAAAAAATTGGACTACTGTAACAGTTTGACCATTGTGAAAGTGTCTTCTGAATGTTTTGGACATGCTACATAAAATATGTTTCAACAATCTGCTGTAAAATTCTACTACACATTTTACCGAAAAATGGAGATGATGGTTTGGAGACATGGATTGAAGGTATGCACAACTTGGATTGCTATGCAAATTGAACTATTGTGCAAGTTTTTGTGCAACTACTTTATATATCACTACATAAATATATGGAGTTTTACACTGTGGTATCTTCTCTTCAATGTTGCATTATATATATTGGTTTGTTATACTATTGTGTTGTTATAGATTAGTTAATGATCTCATCAATAATTTTTCATTGTAGAGAGTGTTTGGGCTTCAAAATGTCATACTAATATCACTCATTACCATACATTTTCACCTATGCTTCCATTATATCACTCATTATTCACCACCATGTCACTTCATTTTCCCTATTGTTCACCATTAATGGGTCTCATTTATATCTTCCAAATATTATTTATTTTTAAGCATTTTTAAGAGAAATTATTGATTAAATATTAGAAAATAATATATTTTACTTCATATATGGAATGTGGATAGTTTTTTGTGACATGTGTAGGTGCCAAGGAAGCTTCCAAGACACCTTTATGCGGCCTTGAATGATCAAATTCGAATTTTGAGAAGATAAACCTCATGGAGAAGATCAAGGACAAAAGGGGGTTATGTGTCTATATGGTTGAGAGATGTATGGAAATAAAGAGAGATTAGTGGATCATCATTATGATTTTTTTACTCATCCCATTGTATAAATATGAGTACAATCTCCTCCATTTGTAAGTTTTTGTAATCTTAGAATTTTGGAGTATGTAATCTTAGAAGCTTAAAGTTGTAATCTTAGAGTTGGTTTGTAATGGAGATTTTTAAATAAAGAAGCATACTTTGATTTTGCCTCTACATCTAAGTCTCCTTTGAAGAGGTGTGCTTGTGGAGTTATGGAGGGCCCCCATGGCCTCACTTGCATGCTTATTTTAGGTATAATTTAATTTATGTTTTTGTTTGATTTCAGCTTTTAAGTTTTGTTATATGTTCTAATATTGAAAAGAGTCTTATTTGAAAGTGTTCTTGTAAGAGAACCGTAAGACCTCATACAATTATTAGATTTAGGTTTGTTTCATTTCAGCTTCTAAGTTTTTGTTACATGTTCTAATATTGGAGGAGATCCTAAAATTCATGTGTTCTTGTAAGATAACTTTAGGATCTTGACGAATATTAGATTTATGTTTGTTTAATTGTTGGAAGAGATCTTGACGAATGTGTTATTGTAAGGGAACTTTAAGATCTTGGAAAAATTAGGAATCTTAGTTGTTGGAAGATATCTTGATGAATGTGTTCTTGTAATAGAACCAAAAGATTTCGAACAAATTAGAAATCTTTCTAGATCTATATATTTTAGATAATTACTTCTAAGTTTACCTTCCCGGGTTGACATTAAATGAACTCTGATTGACATCATCAATTGGAATCAAACATTTTGGCGTCGTTTCCAGGGAAGTGAAAATAGAAGGATTTAGTAATTATTTTATGCATTTGTTTTTATGGACTAATTTGTGGAACTTGGTGACAGCAGGTTCGTAAAGGAGTTCAAAGTTTGGAGCATTTTTATTTTATTTTCGCATATAGTTAATTTAAATTCAGTGTTCGTTTTAAACCCCCCATTTCTCACTAATCCATCTATGGATGAGGAAGTTGAAGATGATAAACAGGTAATTCTTGGAGAGAAAGAACAATAATGAAGACTGGTTTCAAAAGAACCTTGCGCCAACTCCAAGAATAAGACAGGTTACTCACATGCTTGCAAACAATCAGGTAAAAATTTTAAATCTTAATGTGAGCATTTTTGAATTTTTAATCCATAGATGGCTTCACTGGAAGCATTCTTTTACTTAGAAAATAAAAAATCTTTCAAGTTAATGTAGAATAGATTAAAAATAAAAAATAAAGCGAGATCTCGTAGAATTTCTTCGTAGAATTTTCTCATAAAATTTCCTTGCAGAATTTTCTTCAAGTCTTATTTTAAATCATCATGAATAAATGAATAAATTTGCATTTCTATGTCTTGTTTCTGTATCACGGGTGAGCCAGAAGCTTGATTATCGGAAAGCTTTTTATTTTGAGAGTCTAAACGCCCCCGCGACATTGCAGAAAGAGTGTAGATAATGCGAGGTTTGATCACAGATTTTAATTGTGTCTATCCATCCACGCTAACCTGCATAAATAAAAATAAATCAAGAGATTAGTATGTTCTCTTTCTGTGCTACATGCGATCAGGAAGATCAGAAAAACTATCGATTTATTTTAAATAAAAATACTCTCGCTGAAAAATTGATTTGTGCATGATTATAAGAAATTTCAAGCACGTGACTATATTAAGCTATCAACTTGAATTACAGGAACCAATTTTTCGATTTTCATGGATATTTTCTTACATACTGGCAGATTGACAATACAAGGAACTTTTGGATGCTATATGGAAGGTCGATCCTTTGTAAACTTGATATTCCAACAAAGATCTAAATTCTTTCAGCATAGGAATGTCTAAAATTCCAAAACTTGAACTTTGAAATTTTGCAGAAGTTTTGCTTGAACAAGCATCATTAGGGTCTTAATATCATAAGTTTTGAACATTAGGTTCATTGCATATTTTTCTACAATAATCTATCAAAACATGAACACTGGTGCATTGGCTTGAAGTGTGTTCAGTTTTGACACATGCACATTTGAAATTAAAGCTCCTTCCTAATGAGTGATTTGATTCAGAACTTCAATTCGATCTACATGATAAGTTGTATTAAGGCTTGGATAGTTTAGTGATTGAATGAAAATATTCAATTCTTTGAAAAGGAATGAAATGCAAAGGCATTATAATAGGACAAAAAACTGGAAATTGAAATTAAAAACTAGACTGGCTCAAAAAGAGGAAACCTTGTTTTTCCATTGTCTCTCTGCGGTCGAGCCTTGAACCTTAGACTAATGCAAAATGAAGGATAACTTGAAATATGATTACAAACCAGCAATGGGCATGGCATGTGATGTGAATAAGAAAATTGACAACTTAAATGCAAAGGAAAAAAAGTAATAATCCTGTCAGTTTCAAGATCAAGGGATAAATAAAGGGATTTCCAGCTAGAAGCACTGCTACTGAGACATCTATAGATGATTGAAACATTTTACTACCAACATTTAAGAAACACTTGGCTCTTTATTTTATTGAATTATAATTCTTTTAAAAGCTATAAGCATAGAGGAAAAGGGCCATTAAAACCATTGCGGACTGTACAGAATCTTATTGACCATGAATGCTGATAAAACCACCTGATGCCACTGTTTCTATTGAACAATATGATGCAAGAGCATCTTTGGCTTAATAACAATCTGCATCGACCAATATCAGTTAGACAGTGTCGATATTACAGTGTTGCAACGCTATAGATCTTGCACTGATTCCGCAAACTTCATGGTGAATTGATGAGAAATACAGTCAGCAAGTGCTTCATATGAATACTCCCAAACTGTATGTAGTCATTAGGCAACAGAGAAATGCAACCTCTACAAAATTTCATTTTGTAAAAGTAGTTTCTGATCTAACCAAGGAAAATTTAAAATAACAAAGACATGGGTTTTTGCTGAAACAGAATGAATTACAAAACCTAGAAACCGTTTCCTTGGATTCTTAATGGTTTGAGGGGAAATTGCGGTTCTTTGGGACCCTTTTTTGGTGATAGCATGAAGAAAAAATGGTTTTTGAAAAATTAATGCACAGAAAATCTCTTATACAGAAATTGAGAATCGAGAGTACAATTGGTGACAATGCTTGAAGGCTATCAATAATAAAGGGAACGTGAATTCCAGATTATATTTCTCGTAGTTTTCTTCATTCATGCTTATCCAGTTCAGATTATATTTCCCGTAGTTCTCTTCATTCATGCTTATACAGTTCTTTTTATATTTCCCGTGATTATATTTGACGACTTGTTGTAGCCACTACAACACCACCCAAAATTTTGGGTATATTTAAAATTTTGGGTCCCCCTCTGCTCGCTTAGTCGTTAGGGTCTTTCACTGAACCTCCAATCAGTGACATCCCAGTGACCTATCCCCAACCCCTCGTGAGTTGTCTCGTCCTCATGATCAGGCGTTGTTGTTGCAATCACGCCATATGCAAGGGATCGCCATGCATACATTCGAATGGAAACTTGTGTGTATTTACATTAAGAGTGCTTGCATCATGGGTTGTGCAGGAACTGTGTTTTAGCACTTCGCCGAGCTCATAGTCTAATGTTTATTATTTGGGGAGCACCATTCTCTAAAAGGTAACTGTAAACTGATTAGTGTTATAATGTTACGTGCAGGCGATCCCATGGATGATATACCAAAGGATATCACCATCGCGTTGGTAGGAAGAGATTGGAACCCAGCTAACAAGAGCACAATGGTTAGGGAAGTTGTCAATCACGAGGAAGAAGACTCTCTTACAAGAATACAAACAAAGTGGCAAAGCTAATGTTTTCTTGGACATGCGGTCTGGGGAAAATGATGACAGATAAGGCTATCATTAGATTCCAGAGTGAGTGACAGTCACAGATGCTTAAGAGCGACAAATACACTCTATCAGATGGAGAGATGACATTCTTACTCATCATGGTGTTACTCTATCAACTCTTGACAACCTTGAGGATGAGATTGTTTGAAGATGAAAGTGATGACTACACAATTACCAGGAAGCTACATGTTGGTGGGGGTGCTGAGGAAGAGAAAATCCCGATGATGCTATTTTAGAAGGAGATAAAATAAGCATAAACTCAAAAAGGAAGTTTTGGAGATCTTGCACAATACCATCTAAATGTCGATGGGTGCACACGAAGGAACATATTTCACCACTCCAACAAGTCTAGCCTGAAGTATAGCCCAGTGAACAAAGCAGACTCAGAAGATCTCCCTAGAGAATGACAATCTCATTCAAGGCATTCTCGCGCCGAGCAGCAGAGCAAAAAGTGCACATATGGTGTGGCAAGCCAACGGCAGAGTTTCAAATATGTCAACGCACCTTTGAGAAGCAACATTGGTTAATCCTGAGATACATACTGTGGCATTATTTATGCTACAAGGAGTACATGTGGAGGAACGAAAGGGCCTTAAAACCCTAGTCTCCTTTTCTCTCACATGCCATAAAGATTGTCTATGCGAAACTATTAGAGATGGAGAATTTCAAATTGAACCTAGAAGGTTATGTTTAATGCATACACTTTTTTGTAGCCAAGCAGATTGATGCATATGCAAAGAAAGTCTCTAGAACCACATGATAGAAAGGGTCAACATTAAAAGCGGCCATCATGTGGTTTGAGTAGCAGATTTCAACTCTCGGCCTTTCAAAACAAAAGGCATTCATATTATGAGGTGGTGGTCATGGCATAAAAATTGTTATCTAGTTGTGCTAGCAATCGGAGGAAAAGAAAATGTCAATGTTCTATAATTAAAACTAAGGTGTGAAAGGATAAAAACATATGGTTTTAACACCATACGAGACGCAAAGGATCAAAACCATACGAAAGCTCATGACAATTGAGCTCAAATATTTCCATGATGCATTTTTGACCTATGTTAAAATGTGTTGAGCGAATAGACAATGATCAAGGTTTATTTGTAAAACATAGAGCGGGCGCAAAGGGTCGATGGCTATTTTCAAACTGGTGGAAAATGTTAGGAGCAATTTACATATGTAGCGGTCAACTTTACATGGAAACGTGGCACCGAAACCACATGGACACGTTTACATAAAGTCAAACATTCGATGGCACATTTCAATTTACATTAAAGCATTAGAGGCAGATGTATAAGGTGGTCGACTTTACCATTAAATTGGCGGATTAGAACCTTACGACAACACATTACAATGGAGCTTGAGCATTTCTATGGAGAAGTTTTGACCTACGGTGAAACATGTTTAGCAGATATATTAATCAAAGCAAAGGTTCGAAGGCGTTTTCAACTTACGGTAAAAGTTTTACACCTGTCCAACGTTATGGTAATAACATGGATCAGAACTATATGCAAGTGCAGTACGTATATTTAAACGTGGTTATGGCGGTCAATTTTACGTTTCAAATATGGAGCGGAATTTCAAATGAATGCCAACAGTAATGGTGCAGTTTTAATCCATGTGGGGCAGGTAAGATGTCGGTCAACCTTACGTTTGAAACCCTGGCGCAGACATGCATGGAGACATTACATGGAGTTACACGTTCGACGGCAGGTTTCAACTTGCGGTAAAACATTTGAACAAATATATTATATTCTATCAAACTTTGTGTTCAAAGCATGGAGCAGAATATTTTAACAAACCTACAGCGGCAACGTTGTGATATGGTGTGCTGACAGTCCAAAACTGTAGGGTTGATTTTTCCATGTGTCTGTCTCAAGTCTGCATGGCAACCGTTGTGAAAACACCGCGCATAATTCATGCATTACAACTAAATGGCATGGACCGAAAAGCCAGCGCCATAAAAGGCATGCTGTGTTTGACACTAAAAGAGCTATTTTTAGAGGAATGGATAAAATCTGATTTCTGCAGCCTCGACGGCGATATTCTGGGAGATAATCTCTTTTCAAATCTGTTGCGCTGGTCCCATTTTAGAAAGGCGTATCGTTACATACTTGTTGGAAGTTGAATTTTCGATGGTGCCACTACTGACCACGTCAAGCTATCTCCACAGAGTGAAAATTTTTGATAATTCCTAAAGCGTTTGCTTTTACCCTGTCCAAAGATGCTGAAAAATCGGATCACACAGTCGTACCATGTCATGCAGGGTAGGGTATTATTTGCATGGCTGAATTTCGTGGTCAGAGATATTTTGTCTGCACACCATGGTCATCCCACTATCGAGAGCCCTGCCATCACCGTGCTCTCAGTGATAATCAGCCAGGCCGCAGGCACTCGACTGAAAGGAACCACCAGGCCTGTCTACCGTTTTTTACTGCATTTCTAAGTCTTTCAAAGGTATACCGATTCGTTTGTGGCCGAAGAAAACGTGGTGGCGGTCATGATTCATTGATTCATCTTAGGGTCATAGGGTAGGCGAAGAACATAATAGCAATTGCTGCGCGTTTCTGCTAACAGACTAACGAGGACCTGTTGGGCAGAATTTAATGCAAAATTTTTGCACTGCAATTACCTCAGATACTTATGGCTTATCAAAATAGCTGGTCGTCACTCGCAACACACCTTCGACTCGAGAATGAATAATTCCTTAATTAGATTGCATTTATCGTTGGGTCCGCGCGGATACACACCCTGATCAGCACCGGTTTGTTCTTGACAAGTGAACGGCAGCGATCCGCCACCTACCTTGTTTGTAATAAAATTTTATTTGAACTCCAAATACTATCACCTCCACTGCATATTTCTCTAGCTGACACGAACAAGATAGTACCCTAGTATTGATCGCATAACTTGGGTCTTGACACAATGGTAAGATCAAGCATTGCATTTCTATTGCAATACGACACTGGTATGAAATGAATATCTATACGCTGCAACTGCGACTATGAGACCCATTTCGTCATCCAAAATGTGATTGCATCCAAGATACACAAGTCGGTAGGTCACGAAACGGGCAGGGCGAAGGAAGATGCCACCAGATTAAATCGTGACCCCGGGACCTGTGAGGTCGCATCCCACATCAAGAGCATGGTCGCGCGACCCCCAAAACAAGTCGCAGGGTCGCATAGCTGATAGAGTGAGTGAAAATGCGACTTGCGACCATGCGACCTTTTTAGGAGCAGTCGCGCAACCCCTACAGATCGCTGAGTCGCAATGCACGTTGCTGGACGGAAAATGCGACCATGCGACTGTGCGACCCCTCCAAGGTCGTAGAATGATATGTCCACTAGAGGCTGCGACCCATGAAAGCTCCGACCATGTGACCCCACTTTGGAATGGCCTCTTTTCTCCAAGCATATATCGCCTATAGAACAAGACTACAAAGGGGTCCAAGCTACTCGTTAAAGTCCCTTGATGTTATCTGTCAACATGCTCCTTATGCATCTGCATTTTCTTTTATTGTACCTTTATTTTTCTTCAACATGCATAAACATATTCATGTGGATGAGGCTAATGGCTAATCTAATGTGCTTACACGTAGGTAACATGAGGATATTATGATGAAGACCTAGAGAAGAAAGTTTGTCGCTCACCCAGAAAGTGCTAGTTCATATGGCGAGAGCGAATACTATCTCAACAGGAGAAAGGTGGAAAGGATAAAACCCCAGGTCACACATCTGTCGAGGTCACAGGTGGCACATCTGCCGAGGTCGAAAGTCGCATATTTTCCGAGGTCGCAGGTCGCATATCGCCCCAGGTTGCAAGTCACATTGGTCGCCAGGTCGCTCAGTCGCACCCCTTGGAAAATGCCCGACGGCACGACCCAGCGACCCAACGACCCAGCGACTAGGTCGTAGGTCGCAACAGCGGCTCGGGTCACAGGTCGCAGAAAATACTGGGTCGCAAGGAAACCCAATGGTCAGGAAGATGAAAAGTTAAGGAAGCCCAAAGGGCAGGTTTTTTATTATAAATACTCCTTCGGGAGCTTGTAAAAAGATCTTTTTCTTGGGACTCAAGCTAAGTACATTGTATTTCCAGTAGATTATACATTTAATAATGAATACAAGCATTTTGAAAAATCCCTTTGTGGATCTGGTGTTGTTTTATGTATGAGAACTATTGAGTATTATATTTTCAGTTTTTGAACATCTTTAGATTAAGGGAACTGTATCTCCAATTCACATCACAGTTGCATAACAGTTTGCTGAGTATGTTAATGGTGGTTGAGTTTATTTCACTTTCCTAGCAAATGTTGATGACTTTGTTTATCTGCATTTGTGTTATCATTTAAACTTTTAGGAAGTGAAAGAGTGTTCTTGCTATGAGGAATTGTTTCCTTTGTGGTCAGAACAACTTACGAGCATGACCCTAATGAAGTGTTGTTAACAACACTTCCTTCAGTCTTCATGCTTTATTATTTTCTCTTGCTACTCATAGTGTTGCACGTACATTTAATGCATCAATCATATGCCTTGTATCTATTGATTAGGTGTGTATCCATTGTCTTATAGAGTTTAAGTGAGACCCAGAGTGAAGGAGAAATCAGTGGTAGTCGGACCCACACCCCGGACGAGATCCCTAGTCCAAACGGTTCAAGGTCTAATTGGGACCTTTTACCGGGGAGATCCCCTACTGTTGGCCGGGACAGATTTTCCCGTCAATAGAATTGGTGCTAGAAGGAGGGCCAGATGACAAGCTAAGCCCTAAGAGCCTGTATTTAATCTCATATCTGTAATGGCTTGTTCCCAAATAATTCTCCCGAGATGTTTGTCGGAGTTTTATGAGCCTCAATACTTCATCCTCGATGAACTTATGTATCACTTGTCCCAGTTAAAATTTGATGGTGAAAATGGGGTGTTCATAACCCAACACCTTTTAGATTTCTATGACTTTGGTGAGTGCTACGAAATTGAAAATGAAGGTTTGATATGTTTGATTTTCTTCCTCACCCTCGAAGTTCGCGCTAAGCAATGGTGCTGCACATTGCCGAAAGCTTCCATCCATTCATTTGAACAACTCTCCAGTGAATTACAACAAGCTTTTCACAGGTATGATCTTCATAATGTTTTAATAAAGTTAACTGACATTAGAATGGAACCTCATGAATCTTTAGATGAGTTCTCTATCAGATTCGTTCATTATTGTTTTGAGTTCCCTGAGAAGGATGTCGATTGGAGGTTGTTAAGAGAACAGTTCACGTATGCGATTCTATTTTCCCTTGAACCATTTCAGTTAGCAACCCAGCCTGAGCCTATTGTTCCCTATGACAACCCACAATTCAATGGATGTTCTGACTTTGAGTCTTTCACGCACCATGTCAAATCAGAGTTTGAACACCCCAGTGGCTCTTTATCTCTCCCAGTTCATGAAACCTACCTCGAGCCCACTCGGTGTCTCCCTGGACACAAACCTAAATCTGATTCGAATACTGATTATGAATCGACTCCTACCCCACATAAAGTTGATTCCCTTACAAGGCCTGTCAGATCATTGTTTTCTCTAAATGACATGGATGCACATGTTGAAAAGCCTTGTAGGGTTAACGCCCCTGCGACTCAATCTGTTCTTTCATTATTCCCCGATTTTTTTCTCGATCCCGCCACACCAATAATTTCTTCGAGACATTCAAAATTTCCTTATACTAGTATCGGCGACAATCATAAGCACGCAGATGGTGTTTCAAAATCACAGTTCAAAATCGATGAATCTTTTAGATCCGATCATTCTCACTCAGAATCCTTAGACAACCATAGGAGCGATTTCCTATCTGGGCAACCTCAAGATGTCCTCTTTATTGATCCATCCCAGTTGGTAACTCCCGGGGAGCCCAACATGCCAGGTACTCAACTTGATCAAATCGATGGTTGTAGCGATCACTCCTTATCTGAAAACATATTCAATCATACCGCCGAGGACTATCACTCACACCTCTTTGCTGACCACATGGAGACACCAGAATTCGATGACTCGCTTCGGGAAGATTCAAGTACCCATCAGAAATTCGAAGCACTTCAGCTTCTGCCAACCATTTTTGAAAGGCTGACCCCCCAGAACCATGCTCCTCCCAGCATAACCATGTCGAATTCACCCCACCCTCACAAATCTAGAGAACCCGATACTTTGGATTATCAATATGTCAGTGCGCAAACATTTGACCGAATTGATACAAAGCCCACTGACATTTTGCAACCCACCACAATCCATGATCACATCTAGTCGCCTGTGAATCTCACCCAACTGTCAATTTTGGGAAGCCCCTCGCTCGAAGGTCTGGAGTTTTTTCAAGACAGTGAGGAATTTCAGCCTCCACCGAAAGTGGATTCGGATCCTTATATCCTTGATAGATTCTAGGAACAACTCCGAACCAGGGTTTTCGAGGCTAGGGTTCCTGCTCTTGGATTCGCAAGTATCTATAATTCGCCCAGCACATGCTTGTTGTTTCCACCTCGTAAATTGGATCATCCTCACCACCACAATGAGCATGTTGGTTCGTTTTACCAACCCTATTCGGTGGAGGTGCCGAAAAATGGGAAATGGCTTACCCAGCGCCCATCAGGCCTAGGATTGTACATGAATGATTATGGATCGTTTATAAATGTTGATTTTCAAGAACATATTGCTGCATATCAATATGAGAGTGGGATTCAGCTTGCACAATCTATTCTGGCATGTTCTTTGGGAAGTATCTATGATCGTCTTGCCGTGGCACCTGCTCCTTAGGTAAGTTTTTTTGTTACTGCACTTTTTTGGATACTAGCTCTGATCCTGATCATTGTTGTCGTTGTAGGACACGAACTAAGGTGGTGGTTGCACTGGAAAACTGATTTTACATAGCCCGGTCACCTCATGGGCTAAACTAGGGTTTAGGTGTAGGCTAGCTAGGACTTGATAATAAAATTTGTTAGTTCAAAGTCTTTAATTAGATTTACTTGCCAAATTTTTACGTTATGATTTAAGAGTGTGTTTGCTTTTTTGTTTATGATTAATGTCTTAGGCATTATCATGTTACAATTATTTTCCTTTCATTTTCTTTTCAGTTGCTTGTTGCTGCATAAATAATCACTGCTTGTATTGTTCCTCTTTTCCACCTATAACTGGTGGATCGTTCTTGCACATGGCGTGCATTCCATCTCGAGCCTCACCTATTACATTATGTTGTACGATCTCTTCCTTACAGCATTTTTTTAAGCATATTGCCTGCCACTTCATGAGCCCTCATTGAAACCCTACCATCTTGTGGTATTTCTTTGCCCCGATTGCTGAAAGAGTAACCCCATTGTTTTGCGTGAGGTTGCGGTGGCTATCTCAAGAGGCAGCTTTCTCTTAGGACCAGTCATCGAAGTCGCATTCTCAACAAGATGCCTATGAGTCTAAAATTATTTAGCCTGGGAGATATGAGCCAGTAACTTTAGGGAGACCTAATGAGTTTGAATGGCCCATACCCGTAGCCTAAGCCCTGTGCCTAGCACCGTCTTGGACACCCTAAAATGATATTTTTTTCATGCTTTGCCTATTTCGGTAAATGAGATGTGAAGGTTCAGCACAAGGGCAAACCCAAATCAGGATATCTTTCAGTTTCTGTAACACAAGAAACAACCTCTCTTGCTCGTAAAATAAGTCGGGATCCCTCATCCACCAATGAAAAATAAGTGCCATGAGCACATGAAAATAAGTGTTGTAAGCACATGAAACAAATAAGGGTAAAGGATCAAGAAAGGCTTCCTGCGCAGAGAGGTAATGCAACGACTCTGCCAGGGTACTGACCAGGCTCGCTGGCAGCGGAGAAAAGTTTGTGATTTATTGAAGTGACTCCGTCAGGGTATTGTCCAGGCCTGCTGGTAGCGGAGCAACACCAGAAAATTACTTTAAAAAATCCTAAGAATAATAAACCCACTGCCTTGCTCTTCACATCATCAACAAACTATTGGTGTCTGTGAGCTCTCTATTGATGTGTTATGATTATCGAGACCTAGCTGAGGCACAAGGAATGGGCATACCTGTAAAGGCCAAAGTAATCCAAAGGGGCCCCGCAGAACTTGTTCAATATTCCCTTGCATCACTATCGTGGCTCAGACTATTGTTTTGATATTTACAAAGATGTTGGATTCTACCAGTGGTTTGCCTTTGTTGTAGCCGCTACAAAACCACCCAAAATTTTGGGTATATTTAAAATTTTGGGTCCCCCTCTGCTCGCTTAGTCATTAGGGTCTTTCACTGAACCCGCAATCAGTGACATCCTAGTGACCTATCCCCAACCCCTCGTGAGTTGTCTCGTTCTCATGATCAGGAGCTGTTGTTGCAGTCATACAATATGCAGGGGATCACCATGCATACATTCGAATGGAAACTTGTGTGTATTTACATTAAGAGCGCTTGCATCATGGGTTGTCCAGGCACTGTGTTTTAGCACTTCGCCGAGCTCATAGTCTAATGTTTATTATTTGGGAAGCACCATTCTCTAAAAGGTAACTGTAAACTGATTAGTGTTATAATGTTACGTGCAGGCGATCCCACGGATGATATACCAAAGGATATCACCATCGCGTTGGGAGGAAGAGATTGGAACCAAGCTAACAAGAGCACAATGGTTAGGGAAGTTGTCAATCATGAGGAAGAAGACTCTCACAAGAATACAAACAAAGTGGCAAAGCTAATGTTTTCTTGGACATGCAGTCTAGGGAAAATGATGACAGATAAGGCTATCATTAGATTCCAGAGCGACAGTCACAGATGCTTAAGAGCGACAAATACACTCTATCAGATGGAGAAGATGACATTCTTACTCATCATGGTGTTACTCTATCAACTCTTGACGACCTTGAGGATGAGATTTTTTGAATATGAAAGTGATGATTACACAATTACTAGGAACCTACATGTTGGTAGGGGTGCTGAGGAAGAAACAATCCCGATGCTGCTATTTTAGAAGGAGATAAAATAAGCATAAACTCAAAAAGGAAGTTTTGGAGATCTTTCACAATACCATCTAAATGTCGATGGGTGCAAACGAAGGAACATATTTCACCACTCCAACAAGTCTAGCCTGAAGTATAGCCCAGTGAACAAAGCGGACTTAGAAGATCTCCCTAGAGAATGACAATCTCATTCAAGGCGTTCTCGTGCTGGGAAGTAGAGCAAAAAGCGCAAATATGGTGTGGCAAGCCAACGGTAGAGTTTCAAATATGTCAATGCACCTTTGAGAAGCAACATTGGTTAATCCTGAGATGCATACTGTGGCATTATTTATGCTACAAGGAGTACATGTGGAGGAACGAAAGGGCCTTAAAACCCTAGTCTCGTTTTCTCTTACATGCCATAAAGATTGTCTATGCGAAACTATTAGAGATGGGAAATTTCAAATTGAACCTAGAAGGTTATGTTTAATGCATACACCTTTTTGTAGCCAAGCAGATTGATGCATATGCAAAGAAAATCTCTAGAACCACATGATAGAAAGGGTCAACATTAAAAGCGGCCATCATGTGGTTTGAGTAGTAGATGTCAACTCTCGACCTTTCAAAACAAAAGGCATTCATATTATGAGGTGGTGGCCATGGCATAAAAATTGTTATCTAGTTGCGCTAGAAATCGGAGGAAAAGCAAATGTCAATGTTGTATAATTAAAACTAAGGCGCGAAAGGATAAAAACATATGGTTTTAACACCATACGAGACGTAAAGTATCAGAACCATATGAAAGCTCATGATAATTGAGCTCAAATATTTCTATGATGCAGTTTTGACCTATGTTAAAATGTGTTGAGCGAATAGACAATGATCAAGGTTTATTTGTAAAACATAGAGCGGGCGCAAAGGGTCGATGGGTTTTTTCAAACTGATGGCAAATGTTTGGAGCAATTTACATATGTAGCGGTCAACTTTACATGGAAACATGGCACAGAAACCACATGGACATGTTTACATAAAGTCAAACATTCGATGGCACGTTTCAATTTACATTAAATCATTAGAGGCGGATGTATAAGGTGGTCGACTTTACCGTTAAATTGGCGGATTAGAACCTTACGACAACGCATTACAATGGAGCTCAAGCATTTATATGGAGAATTTTTGACCTACGGTGAAACATGTTTAGCAGATATATTAATCAAAGCAAAGGTTCGAAGGCATTTTCAACTTACGGTAAATTTTTTACACCTGTCCAACGTTATGGTAATAACACGGATCAGAACTATATGCAAGTGCAGTACGTAGATTTAAACGTGTTTATGGCGGTCAATTTTACGTTTCAAATATGGAGCGGAAATACAAATGAACACCAACATTAATGGTGCAGTTTTAATCCACGTGGGGCAGGTAAGATGGCGGTCAACCTTACGTTTGAAACCGTGGTGCAGACATGCATGGACACATTACATGGAGTTACACGTTCGACGGCAGGTTTCAACTTGTGGTAAAACATTTGAATAGATATATTATATTCGATCAAATTTTACGTTCAAAGCATGGAGCAACATATTTTAACAAACCTACAGTGGCAACGTTGTGATATGGTGCGCTCACAGTCCAAAACCGCAGGGTTTGTTTTTCCACATGTCTGTCTCAAGTCTGCATGGCAACCGTTGTGAAAATACCGCACATAATTCATGCGTTACAAATAAAAGGCATGGACCGAAAAGCCAACGCCATAAAAGGCATGCTGTGTTTGACACTAAAAGAGCTATTTTCAGAGGAATGGATAAAATCTGATTTCTGCAGCCCCGACGGCGATATTTCGGGAGAGAATCTCTTTTCAAATCTGCTGCGCTGGTCCCATTTTAGAAAGGCGTATTATTACATACTCATTGGAAGCTGAATTTTCGATGGTGCCGCTATTGACCACGTCAAGCTGTCTCCACAAAGCGCAAATTTTAGATAATTCCTAAAGCGTTTGATTTTACCCTGTCCAAAGACGCTGAAAAATCGGATCACACAGTCGTACCGTGTCATGCAGGGTAGGGTATTATTTTCATGGCTAAATTTCATGGTCGAAGATATTTTGTCCGCACACTGTGGTCATCCCACTATCGAGAGCCCTACCATCACCGTGCTCTCAATGATAATCATCTAGGCCGCAGGCACTCGACTGAAAGGAACCACCAGGCCTGTCTACCATTTTTTATTGAATTTCTAAGTCTTTCAGAGGTATACCGATTTGTTTCTGGCTGAAGAAAACATGGTGGCGTCATGATTCATTGAGTCATCCTAGGGTCATAGGGTAGGCGAAGAACTGAATAGCAATTTCTGCGCGTTTCTGCTAACAGACTAACGAGGACCTGTTGGGAAAACTTTAATGCAAAATTGTTGCGGTGCAATTCCCTCAGATACTTATGGCTTATCAAAGTAGCTGGTCGTCACTTGCAACACACCTTCGACTCGAGAATGAAGCATTCTTTAATTAGATTGAATTTATCGTTGGGTCCGCGTGGATACACACCCTGATCAGCACTGGTTTGTTCTTGACAAGTGAATGGCAGCGATCCGCCACCTACCTTGTCTATAATAAAATTTTGTTTGAACTCCAAATACTATCACCTCCACTGCATATTTCTCTATCTGACATGAACAAGATAGTACCCCGGTATTGATCGCATAACTTGAGTCTTGAAACACTGGTAAGACCAAGAATTGCATTTCTATTGCAATACGACGCTAGTATGAAATGAATATATATATGCTGCAACTGCGACTATGAGACCCATTTCGTCATCCAAAATGTGATTGCATCCAAGATACACGGGTTTCCAGGTCACGGAACAGGCAGGGCGAAGGAAGATGCGACCAGATTAAATCACGACCCCGCAACCTGTGAGGTCGCATCCCACATTAAGAGCATGGTCGCGCGACCCCCAAAACAAGTCGTAGTTTCTCTCAGTCGCAGGGTCACATAGCTGATAGAGTGAGTGAAAATGCGACTTGCGACCCTGCGACCTTTGTAGGAGCAGTCGCGTGACCCCTCCAGGTTGCTGAGTCACAATGCACGCTGCTGGACGGAAAATGCGACCATGTGACTATGCGACCCCTCCAAGTTCGTAGAATGATATGTCCACTAGAGGTTGCGACCCATGAAAGCTCCGACCATGCGACCCCACTTCGGAATGGCCTCTTTTCTCCAAGCATATATCGCCTACAGAATATGACTACACAGGGGTCCAAGCTACTTGTTAAAGTCCCTTGATGTTATCTTTCAACATGCTCCTTATGCATCTGCATTTTCTTTTATTGTACCTTTATTTTTCTTCAACATGCATAAACATATTCATGTGGATGAGGCTAATGGCTAATCTAATGTGCTTACATGCAGGTAACATGAGGAGACTATGATGACGACCCAAACAAGAAATTTTGTCGCTCACCCAGAAAATGATGGTTCATATGGCGGGAGCTAAGACTATCTCAACAGGAGAAAGGTGGAAAGGATAAAACCCCAGGTTGCACATCTACCGAGGTCACAGGTTGCACATCTGCTGAGGTCGCAGGTCGCATATTTGCCGAGGTCGTAGGTCGCATATTGCCCCAGGTCGCAAGTCGCAGAGGTTGCCAGGTCGCTAAGTCGCACCCCTTGGAAAATTCCCCACGGCGCGACCCAGTGACCCAGTAACCCAACGACTAGGTCGCAGGTCGCAACAGCAGCTCGGGTTGCAGGTCGCAGAAAAGATCGGGTCGCAAGGAAAACCAATGGTCAGGAAGATGAAAAGTCAAGGAAGCCCAAAGGGCAGGTTTTGTATTATAAATACTCCTTCGGGAGCTTGTAAAAAGATCTTTTTCTTGGGACTCAAGCTGAGTACATTGTATTTCCAGTAGATTATACATTTAATAATGAATACAAGAATTTTGAAAAATCCCTTTGTGGATCTGGTGTTGTTTTATGTATGAGCACTGTTTAGTATTATATTTTCAGTTTCTGAACATCTTTAGATTAAGGGAACTATATCTCCAATTAACATCACAGTTGCATAACAGTTTTCTAAGTATGTTAATGGTGGTTGAGTTTATTTCACTTTCCTAGCGAATGTTGATGACTTTGTTTATCTGCGTTTGTGTTAACATTTAAACTTTTAGGAAGTGAAAGAGTGTTCTTGCTATGAGGAATTGTTTCCTTTGTGGTCAGAACAACTTACGATCATGACCCTAATGAAGTGTTGTTAACAACACGTCCTTCGATCTTCATGATTTATTATTTTCTCTTGCTACTCATAGCGATGCATGTACATTTAATGCATCAATCATATGCCTTGTATCTGTTGATTAGGTGTGTATCCATTGTCTTATAGAGTTTAAGAGAGACCCAAAGCGAAGGAGAAATTAGTGGTAGCTGGACCCACACCCCGGACGGGATCCCTAGTCCAAACGGTTCAAGGTCTAATTGGGACCTTTTACCAGGGAGATCCCCTGCTGTTGGCCGAGACAGATTTTCCCGTCAACACGGCCCAATGGTAGATATTTTTGTGGAATTTTTCTGCACATATTTTTGGCCGACTTAGAACCATATTTCCACCAATTATAGCTTGAGAGCAGCGAAATGGATTTATTGCTTTGAGTTTAAGATACAGCTAAATTCAAATTTCGGTTTTAAATTCTATGGGAATGTAAAATGCAAAGGCAGGATAGACCTCAGTCTCGTGCACTCCTCGCCCCTGAAACTTTCGACCTCCTTGACTGCTAGGACTATGACAAAATTTGAATTCCTATTATGGGTTTTTTGAAGATCAGACCTGAATTTTTATCTTATTTTGAGAATAGAATTGGATCATTCTATGAGCACATTTTGAGCTAAATTGAAGCAAATATTGGACCAAGTTAGGAGCAGACTTGAAACAATCCTTCTATCAGATTTTCAGGTTCTAGTAACTTCCTATAATGACTTTATGTTCTGACATGTGGCGTGACAGGTGCGCCAAAACGAAGGTTGAGGACTTAATCTAGAATGTACAAGGATGGAAAAAAATCTATTTACCTTCAGATTTGAAGTCCATAAGTGGTCGGTCAATGCTGGTCAAACCCATCCATTTTAGCAGAAAATCTTGAATCATTAATGAACAAACATTTGGAGCTTTGAAGCTTCTCTCTTGTGGACAAACTTGACATTCTCTGAGCACTTTTTCAGAAGTTTTTTTAAAGCAGATGTTTTGGAGTAGCTTGAAGATCTTTTGCGCAGACCTTGAAGCCTTTGTTGGAACAACCTTTAGAAGACTTATTGAAGCAGATTTGAGAGGACTTTGTAGATGTATTGCAGAAGTGTTTGAAATCTATTTGATGATGATTTGAAGCAGTATTATTTATGCCTTTTATTTCTCATACCAAGGAGTTTTACACTGCCTTAAACTTAGCAGTGCTACTGCCCAGAGTCTAGAAGCTTAATACATTGACTATTTTGGTGATGCAATTGTAAGAAAATTTTCACATTGGTCTATACTGCATCAAAGATCAAGTTTGAGGATTCTCAGCAAAAGCCTCAGATGTACTACCTATTTGGAAAATATCATCTTATATTTGCATGGTTTGCACAGAAAATGACAACACGACGAAACTTTCAACAAGGAGTAAAAATCCCAATGAGTCCTCAATGCAAGCCAAAATCCTTTTTTCCCAGCAAGTTTCAATCATGCAGTCAAATCTACTTCTTTTCATGCATTTCCTTTCATCCATTCCTAACTCATCAATAAAAGCCAAGAATTTTACTTACAAACTTTTTTCCATTTTCCATTTCGATTTCCTTTTTCCTACCATTTTCATCTTCCACCAATAAAACCCTGCTTCTACATATCGTTGAGTCAAAGTCCTAGAGTATAATTATCTTTGTAAAAACACCTAGAGGCTTGCATGCCTTAATGGCAAGTACTCTTGCCAATGAACAATGGGAGTACATTAATATCCCTTGTTCGTTGCATCTTGTAGGTGACTCGACCACAACAAACTTATTCGTACCTACAACGATGTGTTAGGCATCTTGACTCCCATTGGAATCAATGGTGGGAGCTCTCATGTTGGCTAGTGGCATTCATTAATGGCCACTAAGCCAACAAATTCTTGCTATGTTCGACACCAACACATTTAATCACATAATAAGATTTATTCCATCGAACGTTGAAGACTTGAAGACCCATATTTTGTAGCAGATGAATCAGATTTCCTTTCATTCTTTTTCAGTTTTTCATGACTTGAGGACAAGTCAATAAATAAGGTTGGGGGGGGGGGGAATTTATCTTCTATATTTTGTATACCTTCCAAGCCTTATACATTTTCAGCCATATTCAGCAGACTCATCAGATTCATCAGACTGTCCAGCAGAAGATCTAGCAGTAGATACAACAATATAGATCCATCTTTCATCCACAACTTGCATAAGAAGCTTTAGATCAAAATTATAGTAGCTGAACATGCATGATTCATCCACTTCTACAGGTAAGTAAGGTATGATTTTTTCTAACCTTTAATCCTGAGATTCTTTTTAGATGCTAGAATGATGATATTTGGAAAATATTCCACTATTTCACTATTCCCTTTCTCATTAAAAATTGCCAAAAACCATCAGTTGGGGGGGAATTTGACACTTCATTTTTTCTCTCATTCATATTACATCTTAACCCACATATTTTTCCCACAATAAAAACTACTACAAAATGATGAGCATATTAAATGACTTCTTAAAATTATTGATCTCAACAAAGTAAATAATTATTGTAAACACAAGAACCAATCATTAAAGAGAGATCTCAACAAAGTAAATAATGATTGTAACACAAGAACCAATCATTCAAAGATGTAAATGTTTTGCAGAAATAAAAGTTATCAAAATATGTGCAAAGTTAAAAGGAAGTCCATGATTGAGAGGTGGTTGTTACACAAGAACCAAACATCTTGTAATTCAATGCAAAGTTAAAAGGAAGTCCATGTTTGAAATATGGTTGTTACACAAGAACCAAACATCTTGTAAAAGTAAGCTCATCTAAGAATCAAGTCAAATAAGTCATTGTAGTAGCTTGCAAGAGGATATGTAAGAGCTTCAGTTGGGGAGTAAGTTTGGGCTTCAAAATGTCATACAAATATCACTCATTACCATACATTTTCACCTATGCTTCCATTATATCACTCATTATTCACCACCATTTCACCTCATTTTCCCTATTGTTCACCATTAATGGGTCTCATTTATATCTTCCAAGTATTATTTATTTTTAAGCATTTTTAAGAGAAATTCTTGATTAAATATTAGAAAATGATATATTTTACTTCATATATGGAAAGTGGATTGTTTTTGTGACATGTGTAGGTGCCAAGGAAGCTTCCAAGGCACCTTTATGTGGCCTTTAATGATCAAATTCGAATTTGATAAGATAAACCTCATGGAGAAGATCATGATCGCATGGAGAAGATCAAGGACAAAAGGGGGCTATGTGTCTATATGGTTGAGAGATGTATGGAACTAAAGAGAGATTAGTGGATCATCGTTATGAGTTTGTTACTCATCCCATTGTATAAATAGGAGTAAAATATCCTCCATTTGTAATTTTTTGCAATCATAGAATTTTGGAGTATGTAATCTTAGAAGCTTAGTTGTAATCTTAAAGTTGGTTTGTAATGGAGATTTTGAAATAAAGAATCATACTTTGATTTTTCCTCTACATCAAAGTCTCCTTTGAAGAGGTGTGCTTGTGGAGTTATGGAGGGCCCCCATGGCCTCACTTGCATGCTTATTTTAGGTATAATTTAATTTATGTTTTTGTTTGATTTCAGCTTTTAAATTTTGTTAGATGTTCTAATATTGAAAAGAGTCTTATTTGAAAGTGTTGTTGTAAGAGAACCGTAAGACCTCATACAATTATTAGATTTAGGCTTGTTTCATTTCAGCTTCTAAGTTTTTGTTAGATGTTCTAATATTGAAGGAGATCCTAAAATTCATGTGTTATTGTAAGAGAACAATAGGATCTTGATGAATGTTAGATTTATGTTTGTTTACTTGTTGGAAGATATCTTAACGAATGTGTTCTTGTAAGGGAACTTTAAGATCTCATACAAATTAGGAATCTTAGTTGTTGGAAGAGATATTGATGAATGTGTTCTTGTAAGAGAACCAAAAGATCTCAGACAAATTAGAAATATTTCTAGATCTATATATTTTAGATAAGTAATTCTCTTTTTACCTTCCTGGGTTGACATTAAATGAACTCTGATTGACATTATCAATTGGAACCAAACAGAGAGTTTTCTCTTTATTCTAAAAATAGTTAAACAATTTTGGAGAACCCCTTCCCATTGATGTAAAAGCGGGAGGTAAATAGAGGTTGTTGAAGTTGGTTGTTAGATACAGTGTGTCCATCAATGCCAAAGTGGGATATTGATGTAATTATTTTAATTTATGGAAAAGGAGCAGAAAATTAGAAACAAGGCAAGGAGAAACACAACAATCCAAGGAGAGGTATGAAGCTATGAAGGAGCAAGGAAAGGATCAGCAACAAGGACAGGAGAACAAGACAATCCAAGGAGAGGTATGAAGCTATGAAGGAGCAAGGAAAGGATCAGCAACAAGGTATGCATGAGAAACTAACAAAGGAGAAACAACAAGGCAAAGGATCAACAAATATGTGATTGTTATATGATATTTACGATTACAGAAAAATGTATCTCCCATAGGTCTGGTGGCCGACCTAGAACAATAGAGAAACACAGAACTCAATTCTTTTCCTTAAATTAAATTAATGACATAGTGAGGCTTACATGGAATCTGTCACATGATTCTCTCCTTATTTAGCTTGGAAGGTCCAATTCTAGCTCCAACCACCAAAATTAGATCCTGCACAGTCAGATAACACAAGCCAAGAAACTACGAGATGTATGTAGTATTATCTAAGTAATTTATTCAATATATCAACATGGAATTAAAATAAGTGAAATAACAACATCACATATAGTAAAACAAAGAATTATTTTCATTATATAAATGGAAGGATATTACAACCATAAGTAGCAATTGATCTTGTAGAATAGCTCGTTCGAGTTGTTAACTCATCCTTAACCTGTCATAGTATTCACCCCTAATCACGCTATGCATGAGATTACAACTACTTACTGTAGTATCATAAGGGGAAAATCACTCTCTAAAGCCAACCATTACCTCTAGCATATTAGAGGGTAAATATATAGGAGAGATGGGTAGGCTGAGATTTCTTATCCAATTACCATTCTAAGGTTTTAGATCCACCTTTGATGGAGGGATAGGATCATAGCATAAGTGGTGAAAATTCCAAATTAGGGTAAGATAGGATCCAAATGTCAATCCAAGGTAAGTAGTTGAAACAAATTTCGAAAACTCCTAGAAGGTGAAGCTTCCAGAATCTTGATCATTCTCCCGAAATTCTAGAACCAACGTAGGTGCATAGGAGGGCAACCTGCTAGTGATCAATGTTGGAAATAATGGAGAAAAATGTAAGTGAATGTACCATAGAAGGCTTGCATGGAGAATTGGTCCTCAAACTCCATTAAATATGGAATTTTAGGGTTGAAATAATAAGGGATGAAATTCACACGCTTATGGTTTTTTGCAAAATGACTACAAGGGGAATAGGATGTTGATTTATCCCATAGGAGGCTCATTTGATCGGATGTGAAAAAATGGCCTATAACAGAATTCCCCCTAAAGCGCAAAGTCAGATATGGTGACTAATGAATGCATTGGTTTACCTTGTGACATGTAGGGATCAAGGACAACTAGAAAAATTGATATATTGCAATACATTTATCATGTAATATTCCTAAATTAGCATGCAACTAATTGGAATATTAATTTTTTCTTTTATCATCTACATAGATGAATCAATGGGTAGGGATACCCATAAATCTCTTTAGTAGGAATAAGATCCCTCTTGATGAGAAAATGGATCATCTTAATAGCCGAATAAAGCACCTTCATGTGTGAAAAGGGGCTAATGCAGGTGGACAAGGCCAAATTTGACTAAATCAACAACGTTGTCATAGAAGGAGTGGCATTCATTGAAAGACAAAGCATTTTTGGTTGGAGAATCTTTGCATTATAGTAGTGACTTTAATGAGGGGGAACCAAGGTGAGAAGGCTTACATTTGTATATAAGGAGGGAAAGGTAGCCATATATGGATATGTTACTGATTATTGATTTTGTGGTCTGTATGACTTCTTCCTCTCTCCAGTTGTTTAGCTAAGCTTGTTGTGTTGTTTAGCACAGGGTGTTCCTGAGCGGGAATCCAACCTGTTTCCTAGAGGATCCTATAGTAAGAGTATTGCACTACATTTCCAAATTCCATAATTCTGGCCAAGCTTCAATCTTTAGCTACATCGTAGTTTCTATAGAGGATTGTGTTGAGTTGCAGGGTGCAGCGGTGGAGGGTTGAGAAACCAAACTTCTGAGCTTGTTTTGCAGTGGAGGGAGAAGCCCTTGATCTCAGAGGCTTGTAAGGGATATTCTTGAGCCTCTTTTCATCATTCAACATCAGGCTAAGGTATTGATATTAGTTACAACATAGGTTTCTGAAGGAACTATGTTATTTCAGTGTGCAGTTACAGTAGAGGGTTTTGAGCCCTAGTTGGAGGAGATAGATTTTCAGTGACGGGATCAACCTCTCATTTGGAGAATCTATAGGATGAGTTTTCATAGATTTCCAGATAAGATCAGCCACCTCCTATCATCTATCCAGTTGCAAAGATTATTCAGCACTAGGGCCATATTTATATTTTCTGCATTTTGTATATTTCAGGAAACCATTCCTGGGTTATCTTGGAGATGTGTTTGGGAGCTTAGATCTTTACTCCCAAAAATTTATGAGCCATACATAAGCAGACCTATATTATTTCACATTTCCAGTAGTAGTGTACCATCTAAAACTGTGTTGTACTTGTTCTCTGGCATTCGGCCATGTAGCAACATTTCATATTTGGCATGTGTATTCATGGGAGGCTTGTTTTCCTTCGTACTTTGAGTTGTGCCCAATTTTATTGTACTTATTTTCTGTTGATTTACATAATAAAATGGGTCCATGGTTGTCATACATTTTTTTGTAATGTTATTCATTTCTATTTCCTTGATTTTGCACTATATTACTGTCTTTTCCATTTTGGAATATTACAATGGTATCAAAGCATAATCTTGGCTTAGCCTGTGGATCTCAGCCATTATTCTATCAGGAGAATAAGAAGAAGGATAAATAGATCAAAATTATGGAAGGAATGAGTTTTATCTCATCTCTTTTCAGATATATGAGGGACCTCACCATGGAGGTCAAGCAAAGAAGAATGGAGAGAAGCAATGAAACCACAATAGGGTTTCAAGATGAGGAAGGACCATGCACTTCCTATTAGTAGAAGAAAAAATCAGTATTGCATAGAGCTCCAAAGAAATACACTATTCCATCTTATTTTGAAGAAGAAGAAAAAATCCATGGATATGGAGGACACTTAGATGATGAGATTCTAAGTGAGTATCTTGCAGAATACAAATATCAAGCAAGGGATTTAAAGGAGAATCTAACTCTCCCACAGTTCATCCAACTCAAGGAAGAAAGAAGACTTTGCAACAATAGATTTCCATTTTCTACATTTGATGGGTCATGCACATGCACAACAAGGACTTGGGGAATGAAGTTGGATGCATATTTTTTGCTACATCCAGTGGTAGAGAAAAAAGCTGTTGAGATTGGAGTGCTGCACCTTGAGGGTGAAGTAAAAATTTGGTGGTTCAGCCATTTCAGTCATGCAAGGGTGAATTCATATACAGATTTTACTCAAAGGTGGATCAAGAAGTTTGATAGAAGAAAAATGGAAGAAGAACAACCTTCACCATCACTTGCTGCAGGAGTGCTTACATCGGGAGAAGGGGCACTTGCATATTTGAAAAGTTGTCTTGATCTCTTGACATTTAGAGTCCCATGCACTATTCTGGAGATGCATGAGGAAGAGGAGAATTATACTAGCAAGGGTGTAGACATAGAGGAGCGACCAATATCATCAGTAGTTGGGGAAGTCATTACACCAGTGGGAGGAACCCTTGTGGTAGTATAAGATGTTCCCAAGAAAAATCAAGGTATGCAAATGTTTCCACTTTCTGTTATTTCAACACATCTTATGGAAGGTTGTGGGGACATGCCATTGCATGACCTAACATCAAGGTACACTACTGATTTGGAGCAGTAGACTATCACTGCGCAGAGAACCCTTGATAGAGTCAAGGAGGAGATATAGATTCATCCTAGGATGTCATTGTTGAGCTGCATACAACTCTTGGGGTTGGAGTGTAGAGTTTTGGAGGATGTGATGAGTATTATCCTAGTCAATCCAATGCAAAACTGTATGTTCAGCATTGTGCATGATCTTGAGACAAAAAATGCACTGTCATGGAGATTAGCAATGATGTCATTGAGCAGCAGTGATGAGTTGGGGGCCCAACTAATATTGGGACATTCTGATGACAAATACACTTGTATAGTAGTGGATAGGTAGATGGTTGATGGAGGACATATTATGATGGATAACATCTTCCGTTATTATGATAGATGATTCTTGATGAGCACTTCACAGCTCAATGAGAAGTTTTTGCCTACATCTTATTTGGATCCTTATGGTGTCAACTTGGTCATTGATGAGTGGTATTCATTTGGATATCTCCAGGAGATTGAATTTCAACATCCCATATAATGCAAAGATAGAAATCTTATTTGGGAGGATGGTGTTCTCTATTGGAGGGATACCAATTTTGAGCATGGTGGGAGACACCCACATTTGGATGAATGGGTGTGGATGGTGAGCAAGAGGTTGGCGAGCCACTTGCAAATCTATGACACCGGCCAGCAAGAGGCATGGCTATGCTAGCTACTCTTCAAATATTTTGGCCATTTTTATTGCCTAAATCTACCTCAGGCTGAAAGAAGGTAGATTTCAGGGTAACATCAAACCATGCTCAGTCTGGTAGCTAGCCCTACCAGAACAGGAGAGGGCTATCTCTGGGTCGATCTCAGCAAAAATAATTAATGGGGCTTGAGATGACTGAAATAAAGGCTAATTTTAGGCTAGGTATATAGGTGAAAGGATTTGATTTTGATTTTGGGGGTTTTTGTTGGATCAAAGGGAAAGGTAGTTTTGGGTGCGGGGATGAGGCCTAGTTTTTGCAGAGTTCTGATTGGGGCAAGGAAGGCAATTTTTTTGATGATTTAGATTGAATGAATGGATGGTTCAGAATGGTGAGGAGCTGAAGAGGGAAAGAGGCTTTCAATAATCCTCTTCAAACAGATGAAAACATGGAAAATTAAACAAACTTAAGGCAGAGCAAAGCAAGCTAATGAATTCGACCTTTATCACTTATTTGTTTAATTTAAGAAGAAAGGAGAAGAGAAATGATACACATAAACATCAGTGAACTTAAAATTACGTAGAGAAAAACACCATCAAAACATAGAGCCACATGGATCCCAAAGAGTGCTGCAAACCCTGGTCTGTTCCTTTGCCAAAAATGCAGAGATGCAATGTACAATGAAGTGCCAAGCAATCCCAAGTGTCCAACCCTGAAAATGAATGAAGAAATACATGATATAGACAAGCCTAACTCATTCCCATGCCTCTAGGGGTCGAGCTCATCATTCTAGGAGCTATTTTAACCATATCTAAACTAAGAACTAAAAAATAAGCAATGAAACAACTTGCCTCTATATGGTAGGAAACTGATTCATTCACTTACATTTCACCTTTTGGTGAATGAATCTACTAATATGAGTAAAAATGTGCCAAAATTACATCATGGTCATGAAATTACATCAAGGTACATCAAGAGTTACATGAAAAAGTCAAACTGGCCAAAACTAGGTGAAATTCTGAGCTGCTGAGTGAAAAATAGGCCAAATTTCCCTATGCGTCGCGCCTGAAATATCTATGCATAGCACAAGTTTGAGGCTGATATTGAGGGCCTTCCTGAAGTCCAAATTGAGTGCAGGATAGCTTGTTGGAAATCCCTACCTGTCTACTTTCCAACCCAAGTGGAATTTATATATTTGGTTGCCATTTTCCCCTCCAAAAGTTCAATCTCCCAACACTACTTCTTGTGTGTGCAAAAAGTGGCAGAAAGGCCATTTTTAGGGTGTTTTTGATCCTTTAGGCAACCCAGAACCTAATGAAATCCTTAGGTAATCCATAGGCATGCATAAATTTTGATGAAAAATCTAGAAATGTAAAGTTTTCCCCCAGAAGAGCTGCCAATATTAAGTGCGCGCCAAGTGGTGCTACGCGTCGGGTAGAAAAATCTGTGTTTAGGACAAAAAATTCAAAATTGAAAAAAAGTTTCCAAAATTTCTTGAAATTTGGGCTGAATTCCCACCATCAAGCACTATGTTGGGCCAAAGAATCTTCGGCCAAAATTTGGAGCCTTTCATGCCTTTTGAGACGTTTTAGTGCCCTCCTTAGCCTTGCCTTCAGGATCTTGATCCTCACTTTGCAAACATGATGTCGCGCCCAATAATGGTTTTTCATGTGTCTAAGCATGTTCTTTTCCTTTCTTTCCTTCGCCAACAACTTCTCAATATGAATGTTGACCCTCTCAATTCAAATCTCTTTATCAGCCTCAATCTCCCGCTCAATGGGTGTCATCTCTTTTGGGCTTCTTCGGGCAGCTTGCCGGTTCTCACGGATGTTTTTCAACTCCATGATCATCTGCTGATCCTCCAACTATTTGTTCTGCTACTCCAGATAGTTTATGATCCATTGAGCTCTCTGCCACTTGACGGTCAAGGTATCGATCTCATCCTTCTGCTCCTGAATGTTCTCTGTCAGCTTTGAGCTTGGAGAGCTCAAATCCTCATCAATCAATATGAAATCAATATCCTGGCCTCCTGAAGGGCCCTCATCCTGCATAGGCCACTTACCTTTGTCCTGTACCTGTACCAGTGCTGCTGATGATGGCAACGAGACCCCTTCCACCCCCGATGGAGATAGTACTCGTCGGGCTGCTGCAAATGATACTCTGGTGCCTCTCTGATAAATGACATACACTGGCACACTGATAGGCTCTGTCTCGTGACCTTCAGGCTGATCTGAAGGTTCACCTGCATCATGGAAAAACTTCGAAGGAACCTGAGGATCTGTGAAAAATTCATGGGAAATGAAATCCTCCCATGCAATACCCTACAATCCAAGCTGATTTACAACAACAATATTGATGAGTGCATAGTGATAAATATTGTTGTACTGCTGCTCGGGAGTCTTCTTCTACACAAGAGTGGTCATTCGCTTGATGTTCCAGCACATGAAATAAGGTATGTTCATCATCCTCACTCTAGTGAAATGCATCAATAATCTAATGTGGTATGCATAGAGGCGTGAGAACCGACCCTCACAACTAAAATATCTGATTATAAGTTTCATCAAAGGCGCATAGGATTCCTTTAGAAACCAGAATGGGAACACCCTGCTGAGATGTCTCACATAGCTAGGCCTGATGTATGGTTCATAATGCACTCTGTCCACCTGTTGTCTCTTGTTCCACTGTTCACCCAAATTCGGTATTCCGGTTGCTTGAGAAATGGTTTACGGTGTCAAGGTGAAATTTACACCAACAAGAGTTACTTGACCATCATGCAAGTATAACACAAACAACCAAGCCAACTCTTGATGATGTTGAATCCGAGAAATCATCTCACATTACTGATATCATGACTGCTCTTGAAAACATGCCATGGCAAGTGGGCAGGCCTGCAATTGGGTCAATGAAGTGGGCTCTTCTCTCACATGTTTTCCACCTTTACGAGGCCTTCTCGGTGCATGTAGCTCAGTGGTAGAATCACTATCTATGTCATAGGATGTATTAGTGTCTGTATCCATAGTACTCAAGGTTAATGCAAGATGTATGTTGGCTTGAATGAGATGAGGAATGAGAATTTGGTTGTTTTTTGTTTTAGTGCCAAATATATGGTGGTGTGAGAGGGACTGTGGGAAATATGGGCAGTGGGAACAATGGAGTCTTGTCAAGTGGTAGTTTTCCCTTTGAGAATTTGACAAAATTTGGGAGAGGGGACAACCACTGAATGTTTGGGAAACTTTGAGTTTTGGGAATTTTTATAAGTGAAATGGGAAAGGTAGAATGATAGGAAATGAAAGGATTGAGGGATAGGGATAAATGGGAATAAGTGATATGAGTGGTTTTGGGATATAAGGGAATAGGGGATTGACAATGATGATAGGATGACAGTGATGGGAAAGGAATCATAGGTGGGAAATGGAGTTGGAGTATTTAGCACCAAAATGACTTTTAAAACACCATTTCAAAACCCTAAGGAGCAGTTTTAACAAAAGGATAGGGCTTGAATTTTAACATTACAAATTCTCAAAACCAATCTTTGAAACCACACCAAACACTATTCAATGGCGATTGCAATATCATTCAAACTTACATGGAGAAAATGGGACCGAGAAATTTGAAATTGGTTGGAAGCAATGATGAAATTTGGGGTGTGGGCCCTATGCATCGCGCGCATAACCCAATGCGCCGTGCTCTCTATGTGCGCCGTGACCATTGTGATTTGCACGGTGAAAAACGTTTGTATGCGCCACGACTTGCTTGTGTGCCGCGACCACCTCCCAACGCACTGTGACTGTAAACTCACTAACAGTTCGGCCTCTAAAAATGGCTTTTGCTTCCTCCATGATTTGTCTTTGCTCTTTGATGACTCTTGCGTGCAACTGAAGTTTTGAATATGAACATATCTTATATACACAAAGGACTTTTATTTTTCTTTTGACAAACCTACTTTCTAATGTTGCAGACTTTGGCACTTTGCACTTTCTAATATCAACTCTGTTTTTGTCTCCACTTTGAATTTTTGAAATGATGATGAATCTCTTGTCTATTTTTTGCAGGGATAGCTGGCATAGAATTTGGAAAAGGCGACCAGGGCTGCGCCTGAAGAACTTCACAACTGAAACAACTTTGAAAATCACATTACATTTATTACAAAAGATGAAATTGACAATTTTTCTTCAAAACAGAGTTTTGAAGAAGAATCATGATTAAGCATTATGACGATGAAATTTTGCACTGAAAACCTTATCTCGAACCTCTCTCATGTGCCTGCTGACATTATTAGTCATTTTCAAGACTAAATTTACGAAACCCTAGACCTAGTGGGACTAAAACTTAAAAACACGACTCTCTTTTGAAAAAGAGGCCAACATATTCGTAAATGACTTAAATGAATTGATAAATAGACACCGACTCAACAGTATATGCGTATTATGAGGTATATGAGAGAAAAGACCCTTCCATCAGATGATCCATGCCCCTAATGGAATGCAGCTAACTGAACTGAATGAGACACATAAAATGAAATGCAACAAAAGAGATTTTGATCTCTGATGGAGGGATGAAGAGACCGACTCTAACATTGGCTCCAATGGGGATGGTAGCTCCTGGGAGGTGCCAAGAAAAAATAAATTCTGGGAGAGTAGGCAGTGCCTTCATCCATTGGGCTATGGAGTCCATAAGTTTGAAAAATCAACACAAGACTCTTGACTCATTTATTGACTGAAAATTGACGCAAAATGACTCAATTTTGAAACTGAAATGACTGAAACACGTGACTATACAAACTCAAACCAAAGCTAAAATAATTCTTCAGAATTATAGCCTTCACTTCGGGCCCCAAACTGAAGAAAAGATCACAGCACACACTTGCAATGAAACTGAAATAAATGGCATGTACAGTGACAATGTAAACAGCAAGAAACATCTCAGAAATGATACCATTTGAGCAGCCAACCATTGACCGGCCCTCCTGGACAATCTTCCCCGTTCATCTCCTTGAGAAGAAAAGCATTCTGACCCCGATAGGCAGCAATTTTAAAGGGCCCTTTCCAAATATTTTCGAACTTACCGTGATTACCCTTTTCCTCGTTTCTTGCATCCCATTTCAGCACCACTTCTTCCAATTGAAATTTGTCTACCTTTGCTTTTCTGTCATAGATTTTCTTGGTTCTCTCCTGTAGCTTGAATGTGTTTTGGAAAAATTCTTCTCTCGTCTGCTGCAAATGGATCATTTGATTTATTCTTCTTTGCATATGATCATCTTCACTGCCAGCTTCCTGTAGAAGTTTGACCACTGGAACTGCAAGAGAGGTAGGAAACACTATATCAACTCCATAAACTAACTCAAAAGGGGACATACCAATGGATTTCTTCTGACTCACTCAATCTGCCCAAAGTCCATTGACCAACTTCATATGCCAACTTTTCTTGTTTATTTCCAGCAACTTTTTAATGATGTTGACCAAATATTTGTTGGAAGACTCCGCCAATCTGTTGCCTTGCGGATGATAAGAGGTTGAGTGTCCCAAAATGATATGATACTTGTCACAAAACTCAATCATCCTTCTTGATTTGAAAGATGTTGCGTTATCAGTGACTAACTTATTCGGGCAACCAAAACGAGACAAAATATTATTCTCAAGGAAAGAAATTATTACCGAATCCGTGGCCTGCCTGGTGGGAATCGCCTCAATCCATTTCGTGAAATAATCTGTCACTGTTAGGATCCACCTATGCTGAGCTGAAGAAGCAGGATGGATCTCGCCAATGAAATCCAAACCCCACTGCTGAAAAGGAGCACTTACCTCAATGGGCTTAAGTGGAAAAGGCTGCAATTTCTGCCTTCCTTCAAAAATTTGACATTCATGACAGCTTTTGACAGTCTTATACACATCAGCAAAAAGTGTTGGCCAATAATATCCCACTCTCAAAATATTATTGGCCATTGTTTTCCAGAAAAGATGACCCCCACAATCTCCCTTATGAAAATCCTCCATAACCTTCTTTGCTTCTTCTTCCACCAAACAATTCAGCAAAACACCACCGGGATCTTTCCAATAGAGTGAATTATTCAAAACACAAAACATAGCAGCCTTCAATTTCAGATTTCTACTTTTGTTTCTAGCCATGTTGGGTAGTGGTGACAAATTTTGGAGCACATATAGAATATATGAATACCAAGGAGAAAGCACAAATATTTCTGATACCTGAACTAATGAACTGTCCTCATTCTCCTCGGACATAGCAGCAATGAGATTGATGTCCAAGGCATGCAAATTCGATTCAGCCATTAGCTTAGCCAACCCTTGTCCTTTGATAAGCTTTGTAGGCTTTATCTCCAGATCATACTCCAACAAGGCAGCAATCCATTTGCCTCATCTCCCTTCTGGATCTGTTTGCACTAAAACATCCTTAACAGTAGCGTTAAGAACATAGGCAAGAATATGAGAATGCAAAATATATACGCGAAAATATTTCAATGCTTTCACAAGAGCAAGAGCTTGCTTCTCAATGATATTATATTTCAAGGCTGCATCTCTTATGGTACGGATGAAAAAAGCAATTGGTTTTTCATGCCCTTCTCTTTTCTGCATTAATACTGCTACCATAATATGCTCTGAAGAAAATGAAAACAAAATAAAATCCTAAGTATAATCCAGGCTGATCAAAATCGGAGTTGAAGAGAGAACCAACTTCACTAAATTGAAATACTTTACCGCCTCCTCGGTTCACTTCACTACGCTATATTTCTTAAGCATGTTTGTAATCTCTCTTATATGTTCAGCAAGATTAGGCACAAAGCGGCGTAAAAAATTCATCTTACCATTGAAGGACTGAATCTCCTTTTTGTTCCAGGGAAGGTCAATTTGCTGAATATCTTCAACTCATGCTGGGTCAATACGGATGCCATATTTTGAGATAATATGACCAAGAAGTTTTCTCTCATCCATGGAAAACAAACTCTTCTTCAGATTGAGTGACACACCATACTTTCTACATCGCTGAAAAACAATCTTCAGATGGTAAAGGTGCTCTTCGTCAGAATTGGAAAAGACTGTCGAATCATCAAGATACAAACTAAAAAAACATCTTTATCACTTGCAAATGCCATATCCATTACTCACTGAAATGTCACACCAGCATTCTTCAAACCGAAAGGCATTTTAGCATAATGGAAAGTTCCCAATGGAGTGGTGAACGCTGTTTTGTCTCTATCATCCTCATGGACCAGAATTTGGTTATACCCGAAATAACCATCGAGTAGCGACATATGAGATGCTCCAACTACTCACTGAAGTATGTGATCCATTTTGGGCAATGGATAATTTCCTTTCAAAGAAACCTTATTCAGATTCCTAAAATCAATGCACAAACGAATCTCACCTATCTTCTTGCGTACAAGCACCAAATTGGAAATCCAATCTGAAAATCTTATAGGAAAAATGATAACAGCCTTGTATAATCGATTCACCTCCTTCTCAATTGAGGGTAGCAACTTCGGATTTATCCTTCTCAAATTCTGCCTGAAGGGCTTTTGTTTTGGCTTGATAGGAATGGTGTGCTGAATTATGTTTGTATCATATGTCTTCAAATCTGAATAGTCCCAAGCAAAAACATCAACAAAAGAAGACAATAAACTAACATATTTCGCTTTTACCTCTGGTGGCAATGCTTTGGACAATTTCACCATCTTTGGATTTTCAGTTGATCCAATGTTCACGTCTTCAACTCCCTTTTCGGTTGGCCGCAAGGTTGGTTTTCTAGCTACGTCATCTTGATCAAAAAGCTCTTCTAAAGGTATCAAACCTTTAGGAATGACATTATATTTTAGCTGCAATACTTCCATCTGATTTATTTGCACATCAACCTCACCATCATCGTGCTCTATATCAATTGAAGTCTCTTTGAATTTGCCTTCATTTTGCATAAATTCATCAATCTCATCATCATCTTGGAATACTTGCCAATACCTTTGATTGTCCAGGACAGTTGGACGACGTTTCACATGAATTTCAAACTTGTTACTTGAGTTCATCGGAATTTTCAAATTACTTGCTGCCTTTGCAAGTGCATCTGCAATACCATTCTGAATACGAGCGATACAAGTCAAAGTATAGTCTAAAAACAATTTCAAGATATCAAGAACTGTGTTTCGATAAGCCCGCATTCGAGGATGCATAGCTTGAAATTCACCCTTCACTTGCTTAATTACCAAATTGGAGTCGCCAAACACTGCAATCCTCTTAGCATTCAACTTTCTAAGGATTTTCAGACCAGCAATCAAAGCTTCATATTCTGCCTCATTATTCGAACAATCAAAAGCTAATTTATAAGAGCAGACCCTTACATTACTCGGTACCTTGTTTGGAGCAGAAAAAGGGTTGCATACACAAATGCCGATTCCAGCACCATCACTTCCAACTGCACCATCAAAATCCATAATCCATAAACCATCTTCATCTTCTTCCAAGTGCTGAAACTGTATTTTCTCGGTTATTTCTGCTTTATGTCCATCAACTTTCTGCTGCTGTTGGAAGACTAATTGCTCAGCGGAACTCTCAAGTTCTTGCCTTTCTTTCTTCAAAAATTCTCTGAAATTTTCTGTGATCTCCGGAATGTCCTCTACTTCAACTAACTGACTATTTACATCATTGAAACTAACTGAATACAAAACAAAAGACTCTAAATCTGTATGTACATAATTTATCGGATGATTTACCGGTTTCTCCTTGCTGGTGATCATATACTTCATTTTTTTCTCCCGATATAATCTTCTCATCTGACCAAACACAGGAATAATAGCATAGGAGAAATCAGGCTGTAATGTTCCCTTCAGTTTCACTCCCCAAGATCTATAAAGAAGCATGCCAAATCTAGGAGGAATATCCGCCACAACCACATCCATCAAAACATTCTTGGTCGGAATCTGATCTAAACTAACCACCAAATCTTTGATAAGCCCAATGCATCTTACTCTACTGGAATCAAAAGAATAAATATCATGATATTTCCTAGTGATGTCCAATCCCAATTTCTCCATGATTTCCCTCGACATGAGATTATGAGATGCTCCAGAATCAAACATGGCATTATGTAACACAAAATCATGCAATCTAAGGCTGATATAAAAAGGAGGCACATCACTATCGGGATACTCACCATCCAATGCTGGTCCAAAGATCAACTCAGGTTGATCATCTTCCACATTCAACATATCAGACATTGGATCTAAATTCAGAATTTTAGATACCTGACCCTTGTAGCTGCTATTGCTCATCAACTCAGTCAAAGGAGTGGAAACTTTTAACTTAGCAATTTTACTCTCTAAGTTAAAGACTGAAGTTTTTTCTATCTCTTTGGCTAGAGCATCCTTCTTTTCAGCTTTCTCCCTCGATACAATTGGCTGATTACATCTTTCATTTGCTAATGGAGACTTTCTAGTAGTAGGATCAACTATCTCTTTTCCCTTCTTCTATGCAATGGGTGCATCATTCTTTGGTGCTGAAACTTCCTTTCTCTTTTGGATTGGGTTGATAGGCACATTTATGTTTCTAAGTGAATATTGTCACTGCTGGGCAGACAAAGCATTCATATAACCTCTCTGATACTCATCTGACTCTTCTTCAAGAGCTGCATCATTCGCCAAGAAAAAATCCTCATCCTTTTGTACAACTGAGTTTTCTGCATACTCCTCATCTTCGGTGATAAAGGTTGGCATATCATCAGGTGTAAAGAAGTGATTTTCTTCTCCTATTACATTATCTTCATCATCTGATTATGGACCAACAAAATTATGCTGTAAAGGAGTTTTTACCTGCTGTTGTACTGGTGGTGGTTCTTGTGCTTGCTGCTCTCGTTGTTTGATCCTAAATTGTGGTTGCTGCTGTCCACGGAAGTTAGTATTTTTGATCTGTGGTTCAGGCTTATCAAGTGTCAGTCTTTCAATCATCTTTTCCACCTTGTGAAGTAGCTGATCTGAAGTAGAAGCTTCTTCCTTTATTGCGACTTTCTTTTCAGCTCTCAATCTAGCTCTCTTGTCATTCAAATTAGCTTCAACACTCACTGCAATCTTCGGCATGTCCTCCAAAGTGGCCGGATCTCTTTCTCGTAGTTGATAGGCCATGTCTGGATCAAAACCATCTGAAAACTTAAGAAAAGTCGACTTCCTAGATGGCCTTAAATCATCAGGAATTGCATTGTGAACCGCATTAAATCTGATACAATAGTCTTGGACTGACTCACCTACGTTGCGCTTGATCTTGGTATATTCAGAATTGATCTGAAGAGGATCTTTCTTTACTTCCCACCGATCCAAAAATTGTCTCTGCAGCTCAGCCAATGTAACAATACTTCTAGGCTGCAAAGCTCTGAACCATTTTCTTACTTCACCTCCAAAATTTTGCACAAACAATCTCATGGTCACATTTTCTACATCAATTTCATGAAGATCAAAGAATTCTGCCATTCTATCAATATGTTGCTAAGTAGTGACACTTTGAGGAGTGCCATCAAACAATGGGATTTTACTTTGATAATCAGCGGGCATGGCATCCAAGTTTTGAGGCAAGACAAGGGGTGCGAATCTCATAGCCATTGCTCTGGGTGGATTTATAATCGGTCTTGGAGAAACAGGTGGAGTAGGAGCAGAAGATGTATGAGGTGTATGTGGTGTGGATGGAGGCGATACTACTGCAGATTGTTGATCAGAAATAGATGGCTGTACTGGAATGGTAGGAACGAAAGGAGGCTGGGTATGAACTTTTGAATCGGAAGTAACTGCTGATGGCCCAAGAGTTTCAGATGCAAACTCTATAAACTCAGGAATGTTTGTTGCCACAATGGAGTTTTGAATATTCAAGATGTAACTGTCAATGGATCTATTAGCCTGTTCAATTTCAAGATACTTGATAAACTCTGGATTTATGACAGTAGAACCAATAGCACTTTCAGAATTAGTTTCAAACAACAACAACTCAAATTTTTCATCAAATTCAAGATCTTCAAGGTATTCAAACACAGTGGGGCATGAATGAGATTTAAACAGAGGAATTATGGGACTTTCTTGATGAAGAATTCTTGAAATCAGATTGGGATTCTCATACACTGGAGATGGATCGGGATCCGGATTTTCTCTAGTATGTCTTTTGGAAGCCAGTGTGTTGAATTATCTTCAAAATCAAAGGGACAAAACCAACTTTTTCAGCCTATCAAATTCTAGACTCATCACCCAAAAGTCCAGAATGATCTGATGTACTGGGGCAATTTACAAGTCAAGTGTCACGTTTACAAGCTAGACCGGAGATTGACTGAAGCAGCGTTTATCTACTTTCGCTGATGCAAAGCAACAGCGTTTCGAAGGCTACCTGGCATAACTTCAGGCTCTGTCTGTAGCTTATAAAACAAATAACGCTAACAAGAAAACCATTTCTTCCCCAGTATGGTCGCCACTATTTTATTGCCTAAATCTACCTCAGGCTGAAATAAGGCAGAGTTCAGGGTAACATCAAACCACGCTCAGTTTGGTAGCTTGCCCTACCAGAACAGGAGAGGGCTCTCTCTAGGTCAATCTCAGCAAAAATAATCAATGGGGCTTGAGATGACTTGAAAATAAAGGCTAATTTTAGGCTAGGTATATAGGTGAAAGGATTTGATTTTGATTTTGGGGGTTTTTGTTGGATCAAAGGGAAAGGCAGTTTTGGGTGCAGGGATGAGGCCTAGTTTTTGCAGAGTTCTGATTGGGGCAAGGAAGGCAATTGTTTTGATGCTTTAGATTGAATGAATGGATGTTTCATACTGGTGAGGAGCTGAAGAGCGCAAGAGGATCTCAATAATCCTCTTCAAACACATGAAAACATGGAAAATTAAACAAAACTTAAGGCAGAGCAAAGCAAGCTAATGAATTCGACCTTTATCACTCATTTGTTTAATTTAAGAAGAAAGGAGAAGAGAAATGATACACATAAACATCAGTGAACTTACAATTACATAGATAAAAACACCATCAAAACACAAAGCCACATGGATCCCAAAGAGTGTTGCAAACCCTGGTCTATTCCTTTGCCAAAAATGCAGAGATGCAATGTACAATGAAGTGCCAAGCAATCCCAAGTGTCCAACCCTGAAAATGACTGAATAACTACATGATATAGACAAGCCTAACTCATTCCCATGACTCTAGGGATTGAGATCGTCATTATAGGAGCTGTTTTAACCATATCTAAACTAAGAACTGAAAAATAGGAAATGAAACAACTTGCCTCTATATGGTAGGAAATTGATTCATTCACTTACATTTCACCTTTTGGTGAATGAATCTACTAATATGAGTACAAATGTGCCAAAATTACATCATGTTCATGAAATTACATCAATATACATCAAGAGTTACATGAAAAAGTCTAATTGGCCAAAACTAGGCGAAATTCTGAGCTGCTGAGTGAAAAATAGGCCAAATTTCCCTATGCGCCGCGCCTGAAATCTCTATGCGTAGCACAAGTTTGAGGCTGATTTTTAGGGCCTTCCCAAAGTCCAAATTGAGTTTAGGATAGCTTTTTGGAAAGCCCTACCTATCTACTTTCCAACCCAAGTGGAATTTCTAGATTTTGTTGCAATTTGCCCCTCCAAAACTTCAATTTCCCAGCACTGCTTCCTGTGTGTGCAAAAAGTGGCAGAAAGGGCATTTTTAGGGTGTTTTTGACCCTTTAGGCAACCCATAAATTGATGAAATCCTTAGGTAATCCATAGGAATACATAAATTTTGATGAAAAATCCAGAAATGTAAAGTTTTTCTCCAGAAGAGCTGCCAATTATAAGCGCGCGCCAAGTGGCGCTACGCGTCGGGCAGAAAAATCCGTGTTTATGCCAAAAAATTCAAAATTGACCAAAATTTTCCCAAATTTCTTGAAATTTGGGCTGAATGCCCACCATCAAGCACTATGCTGGGCCAAAAAAGACTCAGCCAAAATTTGGAGCCTATCATGCCTTTTGCGACGTTTTAGTGCCCTCCTTAGCCTTGCCTTCAGGATCTTGATCCTCGCTTTGCAAACATGATGTCGCACCCAATAATGGTTCTTCATGTTTCTAAGCATGTTATTTTCCTTGTTTTCCTTTTCCAACAGCTTCTGAAGATGAATGTTGACCCTCTCAAGCCAAGTCTCTCTATCAGCCTCAATCTCCCGCTCAATGGGTATCATCTCTGTTGGGCTTCTTTGGGCAGCTTGCCGGTTCTCACGGATGTTTTGCAACTCCATGATTGTCTGCTGATCCTCCAACTGTTTGTTCTACTGCTCCAGATAGTTTATGATCCATTTAGCTCTCTACAACTTGACAGTCAAGGTATTGATATCAGCCTTCTGCTCCTGAATGGTCTCTCTCATCTTTGAGCTTGGAGAGCTCAAATCCTCATCAATCAATATGAAATTAGTATCCTGACCTCCTAAAGGGCCCTCATCCTACATAGGCCTCTTACCTCTTTCCTGTACCTATACCAGTGGTTTTGATGACGGAAACGAGACCCCTTCCACCCCCAGTGGAGATAGTACTCGTCGGGCTGCTGCAAATAATACTCTGGTGCCTCTCTGATAAGTGACATACACTGGCACAATGATAGGCTCTGTCTCGTGACCTTCAGGCTGATGTGAAGGTTCACCTACATCATGTAAAACCTCCGGAGGAACCTGAGGAGCTGTGAAAAATTCATGAGAAATGAAATCCTCCCATGCAATACCCTACAATCCAAGCTGATGTACAAAAACAATCTTGATGAGTGCATAGTGATCAATACTATTGTACTGCTACTTGGGAGTCTTCTTCTACACAAGAGTGGTCATTCGCTCGATGTTTCGGCACATGAAATAAGGTATTTTCATCATCCTCACTCTAGTGAAATGCATCAATAATCTGATGTGGTATGCATAGAGGCGTGAGAACCGACCCTCACAACTAAAATATCTGATTATAATTTTCATCAAAGGCGCATAGGATTCCTTTAGAAACTAGAATGGGAACACCCTGCTAAGATGTCTCACATAGCTAGGCCTGATGTATGGTTCATAATGCACTCTGTCCACCTGTTGTCTCTTGTTCCACTGTTCATCCAAATTCGGTATTCTGGTTGCTTGAGAAATGGTTTACGGTGTCAAGGTGAAATTTACACCAACAAGAGTTACTTGACCATCATGCAAGTATAACACAAACAACCGAGCCAACTCTTGATGATGCTGAATCCGAGAAATAATCTCACATTACTGATATCATGACTGCTCTTGAAAACATGCCATGGCAAGTGGGCAGGCCTGCAATTGGGTCAATGAAGTGGGCTCTTCTCTCACATTTTTGCCACCTTTACGAGGCCTTCTCGGTGCATGTAGCTCAGTGGTAGAATCACTATCTCTGTCATAGGATGTATCAGTGTCTGTCTCCATAGTACTCAAGGTTAATGCAAGATGTATGTTGGCTTGAATGAGATGAGGAATGAGAATTTGGTTGTTTTTTGTTTTATTGCCAAATATATGGTGGTGTGAGAGGGACTGTGGGAAATATGGGCAGTGGGAACAATGGAGTCTTGTCAAGTGGTAGTTTTCCCTTTGAGAATTTGACAAAATTTGGGAGAGGGGACAACCACTGAATGTTTGGGAAACTTTGAGTTTTTGGAATTTTTATAAGTGAAATGGGAAAGGTAGAATGATAGGAAATGAAAGGATTAAGGGATAGGGATAAATGGGAATAAGTGATATGAGTGGTTTTGGGATATAAGGGAATAGGGGATTGACAATGATGATAGGATGACAGTGATGGGAAAGCAATCACAGGTGGGAAATGGAGTTGGAGTATTTAGCACCAAAATGACTTTTAAAACACCATTTCAAAACCCTGAGGAGCAGTTTTAACAAAAGGATAGGGTTTGAATTTTAACATTACAAATTCTCAAAACCAATCTTTGAAACCACACCAAACACTATTCAATGGCAATTGCAAGATCATTCGAACTTACATGGAGCAAATGGGACCGAGAAATTTGAAATTTGTTGGAAGTAATGATGAAATTTGGGGTGTCAGCCTTGTGCGCCACGCGCATAACCCAATGCACCGCGCTCTCTATGTGCGCTGCGACTGTTGTGATTTTCACGGTGAAAAACATTTGTATGTGCCGCGACATGCTTGTGCGCCGCGACCACCTCCCAATGCGCCAAAACTGTAAACTCACTAACAGTTCGGCCTCCAACAATGGCTTTTGCTTCCTCCAGGATTTATCTTCGCTCTTTGATGAATCTTGCGTGCAACTGAAGTTTTGAATATGAACATATCTTATATACACAAAGGACTTTGATTCTTCTTTTGACAAACCCACTTTCTAATGTTGCAGACTTTGGCACTTTGCACTTTTTAATATCAACTCTATTTTTGTCTCCACTTTGATTTTTTGAACTGATGATGAATCTCTTGTCTATTTTTTACAGGGATAGCTGGCATAGAATTTGGCAAAGATGACCAAGGTTGTGCCTGAAGAACTTCACAACTGAAACAACTTTGAAAATCACATTACATTTATTACAAAAGATGAAATTGACGATTTTTCTTCAAAACAGAGTTTTGAAGAAGAATCATGATTAAGCATTATGACGATGAAATTTTTCACTCAAAACCTTATTTTGAACCTCCCTCATGTGCTTGCTGACATTATTAGTCATTTTGAAGACTAAATTTATGAAAACCTAGACCTAGTGGGATTAAAAACCGTAAAATGACTCTTTGGCAAATAGGAGGCCAAACATGACTGTAAATGACTTTAAAATTGATTCTGATAAATAGACGCGTACCAGCAGGTACATGACATGAGGGATATGAGAGAAAATACCCTTCCGTCAAATGATCCATGCTCCTAATGGAATGCAGCTGACTGAACTGAATGAGACACCTAAAATGAAATGCAACAAAAGAGATTTTGATCTCTGACGGAGGGATGAAGAGACCGACTCTAACAGCCATCATGTAGTAGATCCTATTTCAAAGGGTGCATTAATGGTTAGGACTTGGTAGGACACTTGCATCATGTGGCAACAAGGAGTTTGGGTGTATTGGGTTGATGTGATATATTTCATATCAACCATGATGTTGTTACTCCATGGTCTATATGTTGATGGTGTGAGAAGGCAACAAGAGTTTTTGTTGCTTTGGAAACTCTTGGGAGAGTATGGGCTGATTTTCTCCCATAATTTGCATGATGTTATAGGAGTAGGTGGTGGCACCATCATGGTGCAAAGGGGCTACTCCTTAGCGTTGGATGATCAGGAGGTACTTCCACTTTGGAAGGAATCTCCCATATATAGCATCATTATGGTAGATGACCTTGGAATTTGGCATCTCAAAGAATGGATCTATGAGATGACAGGAGCCTTATTACAAAGGCAAACAAAATTGTCACCTGGGAGCTTGGGTTTGTTGATGGAGTGTTCCCAGGGTCACTTCGCATATGATGCACTTGATGGATAAGTAGGAGATGAGGGTCATGGAGTGGTGGATGAATACATCTATTACCATGATATGATCTTCTTGACTTGGATCTACACGCATAAGAAGAAGGCTTTGTATGCAGAACATGGTTCATTCCTTTTCATTCACCAAGGTCTCATGGAGATATGTCATACCACTATGGAGGGCTCATCCATGGAATTCATTTTCATCCTACTCATTGCATGGTAAGGGTTCTGTTTTTTCATTTATTGTTCATTTGCATTCTCTTGCCATCTATATCCAGTGCATTGCTCCACAAGAGGGCAAGTTTTTATTTGGGCTTCATGGCCTTTCTAAGGCCAACATCTATGATGGAGATAGCCATCTCTTAAATGGCTTGGGGAAAGTGTTGTACTATTATTTGTATGCTCAGTTGATAAAAAATTCCATTTACTATTTACTATTAGATGAGATGACATGCACAACTAATAAATTGTTGGAAGAAAACTTGCCATATTATGCTTTCCATCAGCAATTAGCAAAACTGCGTTGTGACCACTTGGGAAACTGTTGGTACTTTCTAGAACAACATGAAACCTTGAGTATATTTTTCATTTGGATGCCATATGGTGATGATGTCTTGTTCATCATACATGGCATGGTTTGGTCCAGCATGATTCATGACACTAGAGAGAGGATCTTTGAAGATCCAGTTTCTTCTTGCCTCTTGAAGGCAACATTATTGCAGCCCAAAATCAACAGCCACTTAGACACTTATCATAAGTGGAGAGAGAGACAGCATGGGATAGATGAATTGGTCTATCATGTTCAGCTATGAATCCCACCTACATTGAAGGAGCCAAAGGTGGAGGTTTTTCCATGGGTTACCATTTTGGAGGGTGACTCACTTTAGGTGGATGATAGCTTCGAGATGGGAGCTCCACATGGGAATGAAGGTTCCCAATATATTTCAGACTCCATGCCTCAAGAAGGCCTGTAGACATCATATATTTCCCTCCATGTATATCCCACTACTTCATGATTAAGTCCATTTAGATTTGTCACCAAAGGCTAGCTTATGCACTTGGGAGGAGAAACTTGGAGACATATTGATGAGAGATAATCTTGTTCATTCGAGTAGCTTATTATATGAGGATGCTACAGGAAGAGAAGAGGAGGCTCTTCAGTTTTATCCTTGCAGTTTCTTGAGGACAAGCAACATTTGGTAGGGGAGAACTTTAATATTCCTAAATTAGCATGCAACTAATTGGAATATTAATTTTTTCTTTTGTCATTTAGATAGATGAATAAATGGGTAAGGAGACCCATAAATATCTTTAGTAGGAATAAAATCCCTCTTGATGAGAAAAGGGATCATCTTAGTAGTTGGATAAAGCACCTTCATGTCTGAACAGGGGCTAATGAAGGTGGACAAGGTCAACTTTGACCAAATCAACAACGTTGCAATAAAAGGAGTGGCATTCATTGAAAGACAACACATTTTTGTTGGATACTCTTTGCATGATAGTAGTGAATTTAATGAGAGGGACCCAAGGTGAGAAGGCTCGCATTTGTATATAAGGAGGACAAGGCAACCATAGATGGATATGTTATTGATTATTTATTTTATGGTCTGTATGACTTCTTGCTCTCTTGAGCTATTTAGCTGAGATTGCTATGGTGTTTAGCACAGGGTGTTCCCAAGCGGGAATCCCACCTCTTTCCTAGAGGAGCCTCTAGGAAGAGAATTGCACTACATTTCCACATTCTGGCATTCTGGCCAAGCTTCTGTCTTCAGCTACAATGCAGTTTCTGCAGAGGATTGTGTTGAGTTGTAGGGTGCAGCGGTGGAGGGTTGAGAAACCCAACTTCTAAGCTTGTTTTCTAGTGGAGGGAGCAGCCCTTCATCCGTGAGGCTTGTAAGGGTACTGCTATCAGTTACAATGTAGTTTTTTGAAGGAACTACATTATTTTAGTGGGAAGTTGCAGTAGAGGTTTTGGAGCCCTAGTTGGAGGAGATAGATTTTCAGTGAGGGGATTAGCCTCTCATTTGGAGAATATATACTAGGATTTTTCATACATTTCTAGATCGGATCAGCCACCTCATATCATCTATCTAGTTGCATAGATTATTCAGCCCTAGGACCATATTTATATTTTCTACATTTTGTGTATTTCAAGAAACACTTCCCGAGTTATCTTGGAGATGTGTTTGGAAGCTTAGATCTCTACTATCGGCACTTTATGAGCCATATATTAGTAGATGTATATTATTGAACATTTCCAGTAGCACTGTACCATCTAAAAGTGCATGGTACTTGCTCTTTAGCATTCTGCTATGTAGCAACATTTCATATTTGGCATATGTATTCATGGGAGGCTTGTTTTCCTTGATAATTTGAGTTGTGTTGAATTTTATTGTACTTATTTTCTGCTAATTTACATAATAAAATGGCTCCATGGATGTCATACATTTTTTTTGTAATTTTTATTCATTGCTATTTCCTTGATTTTTCTCTATATTCTTGTCTTTTACATTTTGGAATATTACATATCATGACATCTTGTTGTTGAGGGAGGCATACCCATACTCAGCTCATAGGCTAACATAACATGTGTAATGATAAAAAAAATACACATCCATAGATGAAACTGATGGACTCATAAATGGATGACTATCTAAATTATTACAACCATCATACATTGTGATATTTATATAATTCATGAAATCGCAGCCCGGATGGATGAAACTAGATACAAGGTCTTCCATCTCATTCACATGACCAACTACTATATGAGTCTAACCATTTGAATCAATGAGCTAAGTGGAACTTTGTAGATACCATCTCATTACCGACCGATGATGTAATCCATTAACATACATGAGAGAAACCATCGTTGATGTTAATGGCTCTCAAGGTACTATGGCATAATTTGTATGGAGTAATTAAATGAGTTCATTTCGAACACCACAGAGAGTATTTCAGTTGAAGGCCATTAATTTAAACCTATCAGTGAGAGTGAAGAAACTTACCATTGATGTATGCAAGCATGAAGGTACCAAAGTGGTGTTTCTAAGTAAACTTCTTGGATGATGTGTTGATGCCAACAGGAAGCGACCCGTTGCAAGAGGGAATTGATGTATCACCTGTCAATGACATGAAACATGTATCATGATTGGGACATAATGATGTTACTATGGAACTGGATCAGGAAAGACAACAATGAAATCAAGGCTCGAGACCATTGTATCATAGATCAATTGAATGAATTATATTTACCATATAACGACACCGAATGGAGTTGAAATCATTGACCCAAAACCAAAATGGAGACTCTCAAAATGGTGTGATAACAAAAATACATTAATATTATCCAACCCAACAACCACGAATAAAAAGTGGAAAGTGTCTTGTTCAAGACAAACTCGTCTCCATTAACAAATATGGAATCCCTTGTTTTCCTAATTTCCCCAAACATACTTGTCAATAGCTCTTTATTTTTTAACAAGCTTGAGGAGGATAACATATGCTTGATTATATAAGTTCACCCTTTGGATGAATCCATCCGAGTATATTTAAAAAAACCTGAGAAGGAGTGGTTCGGCCTTTTCATGTTCAATAATCCCATCATTGTTTGATGTTTTAATGAGTCTAGTGAAAGTAAAACTTAGCATATTTTTCATGTTTAGAGAGTTTGAAAAAGAGATGAAAAAGAAAAATCCACATGTCCCTTTTCTTAGATTTTCTCTCGAGTCTAAAAAGGTAGAAAACAATACTCAAGAGAACCCTTTAGCCATGTTCATCTACGGTATTCATTTTTAATACTTAGTTTATCTTAGTCCGGAAAAGGGTTAAACTTATACTGAGTAGACATATTTTCATTTACTTTTACGAGCTCGAAAGGACAAGTGCTTGAAAATATTTTCATATTTTGGGAGTCTGAAAAAAGTTGAAAGAAGACTCTAGGGGGTTCCTTCTGCATTGGTTTATATAGTTAAAAAAAGAGATAAAAGTGTGATTTTTGGTTTGAATAACCTATTCAAGGCATAATAAAAATGTGCTAACAATTGTCGACCTACTCAAAACTCCACAAGAAGGATTAAACATAACTTTTTCATAGTAAAAATGAATCATATCTATGTCAAAATGTTAAAATGAATAAAATAATGAAAAAAATCACCATATATATACAAAATGAATTTTCATTTTTACAAGTTCACACTTTACCTTGAACAATGTTATGAAACTAGCTCCAAAATAGAAGAAAAATAGAGATCAATGCCTTAGAAATAAACCACTTTGAGGGGGAAAGATCATTTACATTACATAAATGAAAAATTCATGGATGATACAAATGAAAAAACCTCCTTCTATATATACGAGTCCATGGGGTCACAATATAATCCTAGCTGACCTAACAATAATAATGTAAGGGCACAATAATAACAATATTGGGGTTATAGGGGTACAACAATAACAATAAGGGGGCTAGACCAACAATAATAAGGGACTACAATAGTAATATAGGGACCTAACTTGCCTCTCTCCTTCAAAAAAGTGTTGTCCTCAATGGTTGAGTACCTCACAGTACTTCTATATAAAATTCTCTTTCTCCCATGTAGAATCTTCATTGGGTAAGTTCTTCCACTTCATGAGATACTCTGAAAATGATCAATTTCGTAGCTTCTGAGTCCTTATTTCCGTGACTTCTTCAGGTTCAAATATTATTTTTCCTTCCCCATAAAGTTCTGGAAATATTGTTTGAACTTGAATTTTTTCACCTATAACCTTCTTTAAGCATGAAACATGGAAAACTGAATGCACTTGCGACGAAGCAGGAAGCTCTAGTTTGTATTCCATAGTACTAATATTTTGCAACGCCATGTAAGGACCATAGTACTTTGGCGATAAATTATTATCCTTATTAGCTTTCTTGAGGGACATTTTTTTGTATGGTTGTAGCCGTATAAATACTCAATCTCCTACATCAAAACTTATCTCGCTGCAATGTTGATCTGCCTATTGTTTCATTCGATTTTTTGCCAAATTTAGGTTATCCTTAAGAGTTGGAGAACTTCTTGCTGATGCTGGATGTGATCTTGCACTACTTGAACCTTAGAATATTCGCATTAATATGATGTGATGGAGGGTGGATGATATCCATAAAGTTCCATAAATGGGGTCAAGTTTTCTGTAGTATGGAAGGAATTGTTATACCACCATTTAGTGAGAGGTAACCACTTGACCGATTGTGTTTGTTTATCAGATACAAAACAATGAAGATGTCCTTCCAAAGATTTATTAACTATCTCAATTTGACCATCAGATTGAGGATGATAAGATGAGCTAAGAACTAGTTGAGTACCCAAACAAGAAAATAATTCCGTCCAATAATTTCCAGTAAAAAAGGTTTCTCTATCACTTACAATAATCTTTCGATTTCCAAATAGATTTTCAATTATTTCCACAAATGTAGTATAAAATATACTTGCTTTAAATGGATGAGATAATGCACAAATATGTGCATATTTGGTAATTCTATCAACTACCACCATGATGACACTCTTTCCTTCGAACTTAGGTAAAATGTGATAAAATCCATCGAAATATCCTCCCAACGTTGACTTGGAATGGATAAAGGTTGTAGAAGACCCGGGGTCTTAATTGTCTCAACTTTATTTTGCTGGAAAACCAAACATTCCGCCACAAAATTTTGAATATTACATTTAAGGTCTTCCCAAAAAAATTATTTCTTCACCCTTTGGTAAGTTTTTAAAAATCCTGAGTGTCCTCCTAAAGGAGAAGTGTGCAATTCAAAAAGAATATTTTGTTTTGGTTGGGAATCATTACAAAGATATAAGCGATTTTTGTACCATAAGGAATCATTTTTCCAACCAAATGTATCATATGTACTACGATCTTCCTTCAAATTTTGAATGAGTGTCCACACTTCTTCATCCTTCTTCCATTCATCCCTTACTTCAGTTACCCAATCTGGTTGTAAAATAGAAATGGAACAAATTAATGCTTCCACCTATTCGTTCTTTCTTGAGAGTGCATCTGCAACAACATTTAGCTGCCCTTTTTTGTAGATGATTTCAAAGTCATAACCCAACATATTTGTGACCCTTTTTTGCTGCTCTTCTCAAGATAATATTTGTTCCAAAAAGTGTTTAAGACTATCATGATCAATTTTTACCTTGAAGTGTCTTCCCATTAGGTAAGGTCACCATTTCTTTAGTGCATGTAGTATTTCTAACATTTCCTTCTCATAAACAACTTTCTATAAATAATTTCCTTGATTGGATGACTTTCAAAAGCAATGGGTCTTCCTTCTTGCATTAAAAAAACACCAATTCCATTTCCTGAGGCATCACACTCCACTATAAAGGTTTTTGTGAAGTTTGGCATAGCTAAGACTGGTGCTAGGCACATTGCCTCTTTAATATGTTCAGATGCCTTAGTTGCTTTAGGAGTCCATGAAAATGCATCTTTCTTCAATAATGTTGTTAGAGGTTTTGCTATTCTCCCATAATTCTTAACAAACTTGTGATAATACCCTATTAACCCAATAAATCCTCGAAACTGCTCTATGGTTGTGGGGACTTTCCATTCCTTAATGGCTTTAATTTTTTTAGGGTCTACCTTAACACCCTCGTGAGATACAATATGACCTAGATATTCCACCTCTTTTACTCCAAAGAAGAATTCGGATGTATTTTCATATAATTTTTTCTCCTCCAATAGTTTGAGTATGCTGTCAACATGTTGAACATGATCCTTCCAAGACTTGTTGTACATTAGTATATCATCAAAAAATACTATCACACATTTTCTAAGGAAGGCCTTGAAAATGGAATTCATCAACCCTTGAAATGTAGAAGGTGCATTGGTAAGGCCAAAAGGCATGACCAAAAATTCATAATGAACCTCATGAGTTCAAAATGTTGTTTTTGGAATATATTTAGTCTTCATTCTAATTTGATGATATCTGGAACGAAGATTCAACTTGGTAAAATAAATTTCTCCATGTAATTCATACAATAATTCACCAATCATAGGAATGAGAAATTTATCTTTAATAGTGAACTTATTGAGCTCCCTATAATTCAGACACATACGCCATTATCCATCCTTCTTATGCACCAATACTACTAGAGTATAGAAATAACTTTGACTAGGTTGAATTATACCAGCCTCTAACATTTCTGCAATCATACGTTCCATTTCGCTCTTTTGGACATAAGGATATCTATAATGCCCGACATTTGGAGGAACATTGCTTGGAATCAAATGAATATCATGATCATGATCACGAATAGGTGGGAGTCCTTTGGTAGTTTCAAACAACTTGGAATGATTGTCCAAGACTTTTTGGAGATCTGGAGAACTAGATGATTTTGATGTTGGAACTTCTAGTGAGCATAATTGAGAAATTACACCTTGTTGTTCTTTCTTAAAAAGCTTTGTCATGACATTAAAGCTTATTATCTTTCTTGGCTTCCCTGTGATACCTCATAATTCGACTTCCTTTCCTTCCAAAAAAAAAAATCAAGAAAAGTTCTTGAAAATTAAAAGCTATCGTCCCCAAAGATTGTAACCATTGTACTCCTAGTACAACATCAACACCTCTCATTGGAATGGAAAGAATAGGACTATTCAATACATATTCCCCCATGGTTAGATTGATATTATGAAATTTTCCGGAGAAATTTATAGTTCCTCCATTTCCAACCATCACTTGACATTTTGGCATTAGGTATAGGAAACAATTCAATTCCTTGGCTACCTTACAATGAATAAAATTATGGGTACTACTTGAATCAATCAACACTATTACCTTTGTATTCTTGATATTTCCTTCTATATTGACAGTTTGAGGAGTGGTAATTCCTACCAATGCATTACACGATATGGTCAGACTCATTTATTCTTCTTCTAGGGTTGGTTCCTGGTGTGTATCCTCTTCTTTTGAAGTTTCATTTTCATTTTCTTCTTCCTCTTCACAATTTATGTAAAATAATTTCTTCTCAGCACACTTATGAACTTTAGTGTATTTTCTATGACAACTGTAGCAAAGCCCCTTTGCTCCTTTTTCTTCCAATTTTTGTAGTGTCAACATTGTAGGTTGTGGAAGTCTAGGAGTAGCAATACTTCCATCTTTATATATGTGAGTGGTAGGCTTCCTTGTCTCCATAATTTTACATTCTTTTTTTCTTATCAAACTGAATGCCTTCTCCAATGAATTAGGTTCTCAAACACCAACCTCATGTTGGATGTTATCCTTCAAAGTCCCTATGAAGACATTAATCTTGTGTTCCTCTCGATTACCAGTTACCCTTATATTCAATTTTTGGAAGTCCTCAATGTGCACCACCACTAAACCCTTTTGTTTGAGATTTATCAATTGGATAAAAAAAGTGTTTCTCTTTGTATCCTCATAATGTGCTATCATTTCCTCCGTAAAAATTGACCAAGTGACAATTTTTTTACGCAAGCAAAGCCATCGATACCATACAAATGGATTTTGTTCTAAATATAAAGTTGCAATGTGTACCTTTTTTGTGTTTTGCACATTATTGAGATCCAAATGTTGCTCCATATGTAGTATCCATGTTACTGTATCCTTTCCATCAAACTTCCTCATATCGATCTTTGGAATATGTTGGGTCTTCCATCCAACATTAGAGTTTATGAAATCATGATCAACATTTATTTTTTTCTCATCATGAGTTTCCTCTACTATATTTTTTCCATTAGGAAACATTTCTTTTCTCAACTTTATCAAACCTGCGATGTCTTCTTTTAGATCATTCCTCATTTTTTCCATTTTTTCCTCGACCTTAGCTTCCATGTCATCCATCTTAGCTTCCATGCTAGCTTCCATGACATCCATATTAGATTACATGTCATTCTTCAAACCATCCATCTTAGCTTCAACACATTTATTACTACCATCTATCTTAGCTTCCATGTCTTTCTTCAAAACTTTCATTTCATTTTTTTTTTCTCTTGGCGAGAGAGAAATTTGGTACACTTGCTTATGTAATTTTGATATGTCATGTTGCACTTATTTGTCATCATGAGTCATAGTAGAGCCTTCCGAAGGCTTAATGGGTGTTGAACTATTTTTAGGGGGAATTTTAGAACCCAATACTGATATCTATTCTACAATATTCCCTTGGAATCAATTCAAACTGACTCTTCGAACAAGGTTTATGCAATTCAAAAAAAATACACACCTTTTTCTTAGTTTTGAAGAGCTATATATTGAAACAGAATTATCTATGTGATTTAGAATCTTCAATATCTGAAATTCAGTCCTGTAGTAGCCCTCTAAATATTATTTCGAATGCCATAGGGCTTACTTGATTTGGGTTCTTCAAGGAAAATTTATAGCCAATCTCCCACAATGACCTAATTATGGACTCATTCAGTAGAGCGAACTTGTATGACATGCTAAGTGTCACTGTTCCCTCCTTCAACTCTGAAATTGAGAAATAGGAAACTAAAATCCATTTACTTGTGGCCGCTATTTACCGAATTCCAATCCAATGCTCAGAGAGAGATTTATGAAAATTTTCCCACTGTCACCTATTTAAGATGAAATTCGAGAGCCTGAAAAAACCCTCATTTCAACAAATCATATCTCTGAAAATATTGTGAACCAAGATATGGAATTTCTACATGACGTTTCTCATGATTTCGGCTTCGCATGATAAAAATTTCAGCTTCTGAACCTTTGTAGACACAAATTTATAGAAAAACTCCATGATGACCTATTTTGAGAAGCAAAAACCTAGAATCCAAAGCTCTGATACAAATGTTATGAAACCAACTCCAAAAATAGAAGATAAGAGAGATCAACGCCTTAGAAATAAGCCACTTCAAGGGGGAAACCTTCCTTACATTACATAAATGAACAATTCTTGGATGTTACAAATGACATAACTTACTTCTATAAATAGGAGTCCATGGGGTCACAATCTAATCATAGCCAACCTAACAATAATAATGTAAGGTTACAATAATAACAATATTGGGGTTACAGGGGTACAAGAATAACAATAAGGGGGATACACTAACAATCATAAGGGACTACAGTAGTAATATAGGGACCTAACAAACAATGAGTATTTGGAGCCATTTTTCCCTCAGTCTTCTACATCTCACAATGACCAATCCAATGAATCATCACAAGTGTTGTCAGATCTAGGTAGGAGCTAAAACATTTCTCTATATTTACGTGGTTCATTTTTATGTTTTCATGCAATTTTTTTGAGTTTTTGAGGCTCGTGGTGTTCATAAAAATGCATTAGGAGCCATTAGGGGAATTTTAAGGTCTCAAATGAGCCTCCTAAGAAAAATGTACAACAGAAATAAAATTTATAACAACCAATGAGACTCAATATGATGATGTCAACCATTGGGTATGATTTACCATTTTTGGAGTAAAAAGTTAAAAGGATTATAAATAATAAAATAATAAAACTGCTTTTTTAACTTGTATTTTCAACTTATCTCCCTAAGCTTTTACTAAAATTTCGAGTGGGAGTACTACAATAGCATTCAAAATATGCATATCATTATTTTTGGATAACCTTGAATTTTTTCATACTGAAGAATGAAGGTATAAATTGAGAAATGTTTAGGGTCAAAGGCGCTTTGAACCCACTTTCTTTTTTTGCAATTATCAGTTGGATTATAAACCTAAAATTTTGAATGAATTTTTAAAATTTGGAAAGTAAATATTGTGACCAAATAGGTCCTATTCCTAGGGAGAACATTTTTTTTTGTTTCCCTCTTTGTATGGAATGCTATTTTGATTTGAAAAATTAGGTTTTGTTTAGCATATTAAAACAAATCTTTAACGTTGGATAACTCATTTATTTAAATTTTTGAGGTTTTGAATAAATAGGTTGATGAAAGAGAGATAGAATATACTTATACTTATTTGGATAAGTTTGATATAATTTTATTTAACTACTAGTAATGAGGTCACTAATAAATAATTAACCTCCATGAAATATGTTGGAATATTCATAGTAGTATTGATAAAGCAAGAGTTGAGATTTATTTCCAAGTTAGTTATGTTCATTTTATTAATTTATCTCATATTAATTAATTAATGAAAATTCCGTATCAACGGATGTCATATTGTGCATGTGGAATTGATCAAGCGTAGTATTGGTCCGTGGCAATTTACAAGCCTAGATCCATCTTAAACTCGGATCTGTCAAGTGTAGAGAGGGATCAAATATCTCAAGGTGAAAACCTATTTTTTGAGTGCAAAACATGAGGAATGGTTTTCATCTTGAAATATTTGATCCCTCTCGACGCTTGATATATCCAAAGTTTAGATGGATCTAAGTTGGTTTTAGTCTTGTGTGGCCAAGAAAAATCTATCGAACATATGATTAATTTTATCAATAATATGTAAATACATATAATATTAACATAACCATTTTAAATATGCTATATATGTATGATATTTATATGGTCATTTTAATTTTAAATTTGCTTAATTACATCAGTTTGTTGAGATGATAAATATTGTAAAATAACTTTAATTATGAAAAATGATGAAATAAAAGTTTTGAATGTAAAGTCACAATGTAATAGTGTTGAATGATAGAAAATGTGAATAATAATAATGTAGTAAATTACAAATAGCCTTCATTGTGATCAATATCAAACAATTTTCTTCAACTATTCTTATTGTCACACTTGTTAGTTTTGTCATCTTTTCATATCGATTATATGAAAAGGACAGTTGAAATTGTAAGCCATTTGAATATTTAGCTTGCGTTGTTGTAGTAAACATCATACCTTGTCTCTCTTTCTCTCCAATATTAATATGTTTAATTACTATAACACAAAAATCAATGTACATTGTCAATAATTTTTTGTGTTTACCCTGAAATAAATGCACACTACTAATCCAATGACTTTAAAATTAATGTACCATCATACATCTAATTACATCAAATCATAAATCAACATATACACTAAAATCAATGCATCTAATGCAAGAAATCAAATAAGATTAGAAAACAACATTTACAATGAAATCAATGCATCTAATGCAAGTAATGAAATAGGATAAGAAATCAACATCTTCAGTCACATCAATGCATTTAGTGCAAGTAAGAAAATAGTATTAGAAACTAACATCTACACTGAAATCAATGCATCTAGTGATAGCAATCAAATAGGATTAGAAATCATCATCGACACTGAATTCAATGCATTTAGTGAAAACAATAAAATAGGATTAGAAATTATCTACATTGAAATCAATGGATCTAATGCAAACAATCAAATATAATTAGAAATAAACATCTACATTGAAATTAATGAATCTAGTGCAAGAAATGAGATAGGATTAGAAATCACCATCTACACTGAAATCAATGCCTTTATTGCAATAAATAAAATAGGATTAGAAATAATCTACATTGACATCAATGCATCTAGTGCAAGTAATCAAATATCATTAGAAATCAACATCTACACTAAAATCAATGCATAGAGTGCAAGCAATCAAATAGGATTAGAAATCACCATCTACGTTGAAATCATGCATCTAGTGTAATAAATATTCTTCTCTCTCTCCCCCTTCCATCTATATGTATATATACCTCCATCTCTCCTTCTTTGCCTCTTTATCTCATCCCCGCAAACACACAGTCTCTCTCATTCCATATCTATCAATCTCTCTTTCCCTCCATCCTTGTCTCCATTTTTAGAAAATTATATATTACAGAGCAATGGAACACATAAAATATGTGGAAAAAAAAACACATAAAACATATAAAAAAGAGAGACACAGATATATGTGGTTCACCCAACTTGGGATATGTCCACAGAAACATCCAAACCTTATTTTATATTATCTATCAAAATGAAGAGGCACAACCTAGAGTAGATCTGTTGTAATATCCTCTTCTCTGCCACATAGTACCCCTTACTATTTCTCACTTAGAGTATACATCCCATAGACAGAAGCAATATACTACCCTCATACAATAGAGGTCTTGCTTCTAGGGAAAAAAACCCTAAATTTAACACGACTTCTACCATTAGATCATCCACCTAATGAACGACCCATATTGACTATGAAATTACAATATTTTACAAGGAAATTTTACATTTTTCTTTTGCTTCGGGGTCGCTGCCCCTGAAACCCCCTGCCAAGGAGGGGGGGTGGGGGGGGGCTCTCTGCAGCCGCCGCCGCCTAGACCCCCTTAATGATGATAAAACAACAAGCGCGCGTGTTCTATTAAGAACAAAATATTCACGTGCTGATACATCTAAATAAGGAAGATAATCAGGCTCCACACCCAACATCCATCTCTCTCTTATTTCTCTTTACCGTCCATCTATATATCTATCTCCCTCTATCTTTATATATCAACCCCAAAACATACACTCTCTTTCTCCACCCATTCATCTATCGATACTCTCCTTCCCCCCCCCCCTCTCTCTCTCTTCCCCTTCCCTCCCTCTCCCCCACTTCTATCTCTCTTCCCTCCTATTGTACTCTATCCCTCTCTATCCATCTTTCTTATCACTCTCGCTCTCTCTCTCCCTCTCCACCTTTCTCTATATATCTCTTATTCTTACCTCCCTCTCTCTCCCCCTCCATCTTTGTCTCTCTTTCCCTACCTCTCTCTACTCTCTCACATCCTATCTCTCTTCCTTTCTCTCCCATATCTCTCTTCTCTCTCTCTCTCTCTCCACATTTCAACTTTGTTAATATATTAATTTCTATCTCCTTCTCTCCCCCCTTCTCTCCATATTTGCTTCTTTATCTCTTCATCTCACCCCCAAACATACACAGACTCTCTCTATCTCTCCCTTTTCGCTCACCCTCTCTCTCCACTTCTCACGCTCTATGTCTTTATTTTTTCCTCCCTCTCTCCCCTTCCAAATCCATCTCTCTATCCCTCCCACTCTCATTATCTCTCTCAAGTCCTCTCCCTTGTCCTTCCTTTGTCTCCCTTTCTCTCCTACTTCCCTCTCTCTTCCCCCATCACTCTCTCTCTCTATCTCTCTCTCTCTCTCTCTCCCCTACAATCCTCTCTCTTCCCCCATAAATCTATTCCTCTCTCTAAAGTCATATCTCTCATCCTTCCTCTCTCTCGCTTTCTCTCCTATCTCCCTCTATCTCCCCTACTTGCTCACTCTCGCTCTCACTCCCTCTCTCTTTTCCATCGAATTCTCTCTCTCTCTCTCTCTCTCTCTCTCTCTCTCTCTCTCTCTAATCATCTCTCTAACCCCATCACTATATATCTCTCTCCAAATCTATTACTATATCCCTCGCTTTCTCCTTCTCTCTCCTTATATGCCTCTTTATCTCACCACTAAACATGCAGTCGAAAATAATTAATATTATATTGTATTAATGGAGAAATGGCTACACGGTTGTAATGTAACTCCGTAAGTTAGGATTAGTTCCTAGGTTGTAGGAGTTTATTCGCCACTACCTATTGTCATGTGATGTACTTATTGTTGTATCATTGATTAATATAATGTAAAGTGTATGCTCTAGTTTGTGTAGTCTCCACGTGCATTATCCACCTGTGAGATGCTTTGTTATTCTATTAATTTATTTTCTTTCCAGTTTTTATCATGGAACGAGAGCTTAGACCGGGTGAGCCTAATTTACCTATAGAGCCTTAGTGGCTACAGAGCCTTCATGGCTAGAGAGCCTTCATGGCTACAGAGCCTTTGTGGCTACAGATCCTTCATGGCTATAGTGCACATCAAAGCCTCTGTTCTCACAATGGAGTAGGTGGTCTGCAGAAACACCTCACTCACAGGAGGAACTCGGTTTCTCACAGGTCTTAGTTTTCTGAGCACAAAGCGGATCAACACGCTTTTTAGAGACATAGGAGCATTGATCAACATGTTTTTTGGAGCCATAGTACCACTGATCAGTACAATCAGTGTGCTTTTGAGGGTCATTCCAGCGTTGGTGGAGGAAACCTTAAAGAAATATTTTTCATCACAAATTTTTAGCCTATATGAGTACTGACCTATTTTATGGTTCTTCTCATGATTTCTTTCTTGATTGGTGGTGGATTTGACTAGCATACACAACAATTTTACAGATCGGTGGTAGATCTGAGTTGCGTATACATAAATCGTGCCAAATCGGTGGCAGATATGTGATCAGGTTATAGTATGTGTTGAAGTTTTTTTTTAGCTTGTAATTGTTCACTTGGTTAGAATCGACTGAAGATCAGAGGATTTGGAATCCAATCTGTTGTCGACAGAAGTTTTCACTCCTAGAGACAGCCTAGAGTTGCCATAGACCAGTGCCTAGGACATCTTATCATAGCAAGGAGCACATAATGTAACTTGGGTGTCAATCCAGCAGCCCTCTTCATGAGCCTGTAAAGCAAGGAAATGGATTTAAATGGGACCAACTTACGTAAACCTGCCATAGGGAAAGTAATGTTGCAGAGACACAATGAAAAGCCCCAACACAAAGCATCGTACAAATAAGAGACAATTTACCGTAAAGAGGGCCGATTCAAATAATATGCTGATAAAAAATCAAATATCGTAAGATATATGTAGGGAAAATAGGTAATATAATATTAGTTAACTTCGGTCTGATACCCAAATACACGATGCAACCATATATGGGCTTATCATTCTAAGAATCCACATGACAATGGCGTTTAAAGCACCCTCCCAAAGCAGCTAATATAGCAGAAAGATGGATGAAATGAACATGAAACAGTATATCATGCCTGAGCCATATTTAAAGCGCTTAACTGATCCAAGTATGGGTATCAACTAGGATAAATCCTTACCTAAGATCAATTAGCCACTCGCATTCCAGTACATGATACAAGAAGATGAATGAAATGAAATGTTGTATTAAACACATAAAGGAAGTTACATATTGTGGGATACAAAAGACCAGAATCCTCTAATACAGATAGAACTCCTCCTCACTGAGACCCTACAGGCTCTGAGCCTTCATACAAGAGATTTTAAAAAATGGTTACAAAAAATACCTTTCACTGCACAATTCTCTGATAAAAATCTGGAACCTTTACAATGTCTTTCTTCTCTGTTTTTATAGAGGAAGAAGAAAAGAACCTATGAAAGAAGTAGGTGAGAACATTTAATTATCTCATTAAAACATAAATGGTGGAAACATTCGCGCCCATACTGCCTGACGGCTATAGAATGCTGCAGGTGCAGATTTCTCCAGGGGTGAGGTATGAAGAATAAAATATGTGACGTTCTGTACCTTCCTGAGAGAAAAATCTATTGAAGTAAAACCTGGAGGATATGATTTTTATGCACTTGTACTCTTTGCCTTCTGAATGCTAGATTGCTATTAAAAATCTTCAGCGTTGGACACCGAATTCCTTGATTTCCAACTAATACCCTTTGCTGCGACATTAATGTCTCTATCTGTAGAAATCTTCCTTTTAAATTATTTTGAGGAGTTTGACAGATTTCCATTTTGCTTTATTTAATGAAGGTCATGTCTCAGCAGCTACCCAAAACTTTTCTTCATAAATTCCGCCTCTGCAAGCTGACCCTTTGATGTCTCTTCGATTTCTGTAACGGAGGTGGAGATTAATGGCGGTTTACCCCCTTTTCACCCTGCAAAATACACAAACTTGTTAGGAAAACAAAGGCATGGGAGGGGAGTGATGCAATGGAGGGGACTGTGAAGTGGCGTGACATCGTGGACTGGTGGAAGCACGCAGGGTAGTGGTGAAAGATGCAGTGGAGCAGTGGTATACGGACTAGGCAGAGGTTCTCTTCGTAAAAACATTAAAACAAGACACATGAATGCCATATACAAATATGAATGGAATATACATATGGTGAAGGGAGCATGAGATTGACACGTGGGACAATATGTGGTGGGAGACTCGGTCAATTAGTCAATCACGCATATGATCTAGACCACATGATTTCAGAGAAATATCAACGGTTAGGAATGCATTGCACAGCGACGGAATGGTGGACCCAAAACACTGTAGACCTACATTAACACTCGTGCAATTACACCGAGCGACCGCCGTTGGATTGAACTCTTCAAATCGGACGGCCAGCGTTAATATTGCTGCACGACTTTGATCGAAAGATAATGTGCGATGGAGGGTGGTATTGAAGTCGTGCACTGGGACGCGTGGCGAGCGCCCAATGGAATCGCTCTAATTTGGAGAAAACCGCTTGCCTTGGATAAGCAGTGTGATGGATACCACGGGTTTCTGAATGGTTTTAGCAAGGCGGGGACCACTGGAGCAAAGGGATATGGTGCGTTGATATGTTTTTAATCGAACGGCTCCAAGCACACCCGATAGGCATATACAAAAAGCGCTTTTGGTTTTAGCACATGGTTTAGTGCTCAGGTCGTGCGGGGCGTAAAATAAAGGGGGCTGAGACCGAAAGGGGGCTAGGCCCATTGTATTCTCAAATATGGGTCATGGCCTTTGAAAGAGTAATTTAGAGCGGGAGGAAGAGTAAATTTAGGCAGATAAGGAGCGTTGCAAGACGAGGGAGGGAAGGATTTGAGTATTCAGATCAGATTTCCCACTAGAACTTTGACAGAGGATTAATTGTGATCAACATCGGCTCCATCTGGGGACGGCACGTTCGTCCCTGGACGTGTCGAGAACTCCGCAGACCTTGAGATACTCTTTTGGATGGCTCTGCTATTTAGTTCCTCTGCATCTTCTCCATAATTTGTCAACACACACCTTATTCAATCAAAAACAAAAAGGAAACTAATATACAATATAATACATCAGGCTGCCTTTGCCTGAATCAAAACTAGAATTATGGCTTGAGGAATTGACCATTTATAGGGGAGTCAAGCAGATCACCCTGTAATTTCTCCAACATAAAAGTATTATTGCCTCTCTGTTCCACTATTTTGAAAGGGCCAAACCAGAGGGGATCAAATTTCCCATGCTTTCCTTTTTCAGCCCTCCGGACAGCCCATCTGAGCACGAGATCGCAAATTTGAAACTTCATGTCTTTTGCATGCTGATCAAAAATGTTTTTCATTTCCTCCTGATACTCTGTTAACCTCTGGTTCACTTGGTCTCGTGTTTCCTCTAATTCCACCAATTGATTGATTCTCCTGATCATATCATCAAGTTCCTCCTGACTTTCTTGCATGAAACGTGCCACTGGTAAAGCCAACTGCACAGGAAACACTGCTGCTCTTCCATATACCAGTTCGTACAGGGATTTCCCAGTTGCTCTCTTGCTGGTGATTCTATTAGCCCACAGAGCAAATTTTAATTGGGAATCCCAATTGTTTTGATTTTCATTGATTTTCTTCTTCAAGGCCCTCACCAGAGTTTTATTAGAAGACTCTGCCAAGCCATTCCCCTGTGGATAGTAGGTTGTAGAGTGATTCAGTGTGATGTTATACCGCCGGCGTAAGCTTATAAACTTTTCGTACTTGAATATTGTGAATTATCGATTACCATAGGACAGCCAAACCTGGATATAATTTTTTCTTCCATGAACTTTATGATGACAGTGTCAGTCGCATTCCTTGCAGGTATGGCTTCCACCCATTTTGTAAAATAATTTGTGGCTGTCAATATCCATTTATGTTGACCACTTGAGGGTGGATGTATCTCACTTATAAAATCTATTCCCCATTGTTGAAATGGCTCATTCACATGAACTGGAAGCATGGGCAGGGCTGCTAATTTTTTCCTTTCAGCAAATTTCTGACACTTATCACATGCTCTGACCCAAGTGAAAACATCTCCAAATAATTTTGGCCAGTAGAAACCAGTCTTCAAGATTTTATGGGCTGTGGCCCTCCAGCTATAGTGTCCTCCACAGATTCCTTCATGAAATTCCATCATTATACTTTCTACTTCATCCTCTGTGAGGAACAGGAGTAGAATGCTCGAAGGATCTCTCCAATATAATTGGCCATTAGCAACTATGTATTTTTGTGATTTTAATCTCAAAGCCGTCTATTTTGCTTTATCACAACTGGGGGGACAGTTGAGTGTCAAAAGATATTCTACTATTTCTTTATACCAAGGAATGGTGAGATACTTTATATGTGCTTTCTGGGTAACACTTTTCACTCCTTGCTGCTCTTTTTCACTCTCGGACTCTCTACTTGCTATCATGGATAGATTTATGCCTAGAGCCTGATAGTTTGATTCAGAAAAAATTTTAGCAAGGCCCTGTCCTTTAATTAGCTTGGTAGGGCAGATATCTAGATCATACTCCTGTATTTTTGCAATCCATCTCCCTCTTTTTCCTTCACTGTCTCCCTGAATGAGAATGTCTTTGACAGCTGCTGTAGGGACATATGCAGTAATGTGGGACATATGCCTGCTTCTCCAATATGTTATATTTCAATTCAGCATCATGGAGCACCTGACTAAAGAAAGCTATAGGTTGCTCATATCCTTCTGCATTTTTCTGTAATAACGCTCCAGCTACTGTATGTGGTGATGCAAAGGAAAAGATCATAAATGGCTTTGCATAATCTGGTCCAGCTAGCACAGGAGCTTCATCAAATTCCTGTTTTATCTTGGTGAATGCCTCTCTGGATTCCTGAGACCATTTTACTTCATTGTTCTTTTTTAGCATATCTGTTATATGCCTAACTATCTCAGCGTAGTTAGGAATAAATCTTCTCAAGAAATTTATCCAACCTAAAAATACCTGTAATTCTTTTTTATTCCTGGGAAGAGGAATACCATTTATGACTTCTACTCTTTTGGGATCTATCCTTACCCCATATTTAGTCACAATATGTCCCAAAATTTTGCCTTCCTCTAATGCAAATAAAGACTTTTGTGGATTAAGGGAAAGGCCATACCTTCTGCATTTTTCAAAAGTTCTTCGTAAATGCTCAATGTGTTCAGCATCATTTTTTGAAAACACCGTAATATCATCAAGGCACACCAATAAAAATTTATCCTGCTCCCCAACAAAAGCAATGTCCATAGCCCTCTAGAAAGTGGCCCCTGCGTTAATCAGTCCAAAAGGCATCCTGGCATACATAAATGTTCCCCATGGTGTGATGAAAGTAGTCTTCTTTTGATCCTCCGAAAGTACAGCAACCTGGTTATAACCAGAGAAACCATCCATCATTGACATTCTAGAGGCTCCAACCACTTTCTGCAGGATGTGGTCCATCTTGGGTAGTGGATACTTATCTTTTAAAGATGCTCTGTTTAAATTCCTGAAATCCACACACAGACTTATTTCTCCATTCTTCTTTCGGACAGGGACAAGGCTTGCCACCCATTCAGAGTATCTCAAAGGCACAATTATTTTAGCCTTTAGCAGCTTCTTGATTTCTTTTTCAATGGAGGGAAGCAGCAGAGGATTTATCTGTCTGAGCTTCTGCTTATAAGGTTTTTCATTTTCCCTCAGAGGAATTTTATGCTGCATTATAGTAATATCAAAAGTTTTAAGGTCCTGATAGGACCATGCAAACACATCCCTGTATGACTGAAATAATTTCAAGTGTTTTTCCTTATATTCCTCTGGGATCTTCTTAGATAATTTAACATTCTTGGGCTCAACCTCAGTACCCAGATTTAGATCTTCCACCTGATCTTCCTCTACCACTTTACTATGCTGCACTGGGACATCATTCCTATCAAATAATCTTTCTAGAGGCACCAGCCCTCTAGGGATGACATTTCCTTTTAGCTGCAACACTTTACTTCCTGCCATTTTCTCCTCCCACTTATTTTATGAAACATTCTCAGTCCCCTCTTCATCACAGTCATCAATTTCCATATTGGAGAATTCCCCCATTGTTTCCAGGAATCTCTTCATTTGTTCCTCATCTTCAAATACTTGCCAATGCTTGATATTGTCTGGGATTGATGGTCTATAACGTACCTCGACTTCATACCTCAAGAGAGGGTTCTGAGGAGGACGAAATGTACTGGCAGCTACAGCAAGAGAATCCGCCATTCTATTCTTCTCCCGGGGCATGAACTGGATAGTGAATTCCAAGAAGAAGTTCTCTACCATGTCCCATACTTCATTTCTATAAGCTCTCAGCTGTGGATGTTTAGTTTGACATTGATTTCTGACCTGTCTGACCACCAGCTCAGAGTCTCCCAGGACCTTTAAACACTGTATGCCCATGCTCCTGGCTGTTTGTAATCCCAATAGCAGTGCTTCGTATTTAGCTACATTATTAGTAGCTTCCTATTCCAATTTAAAAGAAAGTGGGACCCATTTTCCTGTAGGAGAGATTAATAATACTCCAGCCCCATTACCTTCTCTTGAATTTGCTCCATCAAAATGTAGAGTCCATACTCCTGCTTCATGGTCTTCTAAAGGTTGCTCAGTCTTGATTTGACAGAAGGAAGGTTCATGAGCGAAATTTTGATCTTCTTTTAACGTCAAACATGATAAATCTCCTTCTTTACTGTAGACTGGTGAATTCTCTGAGCTGTCAGCCTTAGTCACCATCTTGAAAAATCTGGTTTCTTTGTACAACCTCCTCTCCTAGCCACCAAAGACTGGGATAGTGGCATATGTTAAATCTAATTTGAGTGACCACCAATTTTTGTTCCCCAAGACCTTGACAATAGCATGCCAAAGTGAGCTGGGATATCAGCGACCACGATGTCCATTACTACACTTCTTGCTGGAATTTGGGCCAGGTTGACCACTAAATCTTCAATCATCCCTAGACATTTAACTCTTTTGGAATCAAATGAATATAGGTCTTTATATGGACACGTGATTTGTAGTCCTAGTTGTTCCATGACTGACAGAGGCATTAGATTATGAGAAGCTCCAGAATCTAACATGCAATTGTGTAACAGTAGGTCATGAATCACTAGAGACACATAGAAAGGAGGAGTAGAGGGGTATATCTCCTCGACATGTGGGCCAAAGACTACCATGGGTCTTTCTTCTTGGAGGTTAAGACTATCTGGAATTATTGGTGCTTCAGGAGGGAGCAATAAAGAAGTGACTTGAGATTGATATACTGGTTGTTTCAACAGCTCAGTCAGGGGAACTGGGATTTGGACTTTTTCAAGTTCTTTTTGCAGATTAAAAGCAGGAGGGGGCTTATCTATTATAGCTTCTCTTGACTCTTTATTTTCTGTTGAAGGTTTAACTTTTTTTGATATAGACTCAGCATTAGGAATAGTGACTACTTTTGAAGAAGAAGGAATTTGATCATCAGATTGCAAAGGTTTGTTTAGAGGAATGTTACCTTTGTCTGTAACTTTCTACACTGTTGATTCCTTTTGAGCGGATGCTTCCTTCTGGGGAGGCTCTTCTTCTTGATCCTGAGTTCAATTTCTCTTCCTAGAAGATCTGAGATCATATCTTCTGTTAAAATGTGCTTGCATGAAATCATTAAACTGTTTGCAGTAATGATCGATTTCTGCATCTTCTGTGTCTCTGATCTCTTCTTCTTCTTCGTGCAATGGGAATTCTACTTCATCATTGTTTGAAAAAGAAGGGTTTGCATCTTGCAGTTCATAGGCAACATCTTCAGTGGAGTCATCTACTGGGCCTTCCAGGTATAATGGGTGTGGAACTTGATCTTGTTGCTCCTTTGCTTCCCTCGGCAATATTTGCAGGGGTGGCCTTCTATACTGAGGATTGTAACCCCTGTTTGGAGTATTCTGGAAATTCTTGGAAGCTGAGTTCTTGGTCTCCAATTCGAGCTTGACCAGTTTATTAGAAAGATTCTTAATCATTTTTTTCATTTCTTCAATCCTATCTAAATCCCTATCCTGATTAGAAGTAGATACTTCCTCCTTACCCCTTCTTCTGGTATCTTGTTCCACTTTCACTTTTAATTTTCCAGTGGAAGCAAAATTTGCTTCCAACTCAAGAGCATCTGACTGAGCATCATCTAGGGTGGCAGGCTTCCTTTCCCTAAGAGAGAAACCAAAATCTGAGTCAAAGGCTGCTATGAAAACAACTTTGGCAACATTCTGATGAGGCTTCATATCTGCAGGGAGATTTAGATATAACTTGTTAAATCTTTTGATAAATTCTGACACCCCTTCATTATGTTTCTTCTTAAGTGTATTGAACTTAGTAAGACACTTTCCATGATCTTTCTTTTCTCCCCATTTCCTGAGAAAGGTATTTTCCATATCGTCCCAAGTGGTTACGAAACGGTTTCCTAATGTTTTGAACCATTTTCTGGCTTCACCGTCTAGAGACTGCACAAATAATCTTAAGACCACATCCAAATGTTCTACATTAAAGTTTTCTGCAAAAGAGTAGAAGGTCTCAATATGTTTCTGAGCATCTATTTCATTTTCCCTAGTGAATCTGGGCAAGATCTTCAAATAATCCTGTGGCATATCATTTAACACTTGAGGCAATGTTAGGGGACCATATTTGTTCAAAAACAAAGCTGGGACATTAGCCATTGGAGGAGGTGGGGGTTGTGCAACAATCTGATGTACAAAGGGAGGAAGAGGTGGAGGTGGAAGTGGAGTATGAATAACAATAGGGATATACTGTACAGCGGCCTGAGGTGTAGATGGGAACAGTTCACGGTTAATAGCAGCTACTTCGGTGACTTCTTTAACTTCTTCTACCTTAGGAGTAGGGTGAATATTATCTTTAATCCTAGCACTTCCCCTGGGTGGGCTATCTGAATAATATTCTGTATCTCCCACAGTGGAGTTGAGATTTTCTTCTAGAACTTCTTGAGAGGATGAAGATGGATAATCTTCTACAGGAAACTCAGGAATTTCAGCACGGACTGATTTATTTTCTTTCCAACTTCTTTTATGTATAATCTTCTCAGGGTCAGAAACTGAAGGTGTCTTTGACTGTGATTTATCTGACCTCAGGTGTGGCTTACGGGGAGCCAGGACTACAAATAGGTTTATCAAATAAGGAACAGTGGAGTCGCCAAGGTGAGAGATATGCAACTCTTCAACTCTCTGTGCTCACCTGACTAGAGAGTGAATATGATTTTTCGAGGCCCAGGGATAATGATTTTCTTAACTTCGATCCCTGGAAACGGCGCTAGAAAGATGTTGTTGACAGAAGTTGTCACTCCTAGAGACAACCTAGAGTTGCCATAGACCAGTGCCTAGGACATCTTATCATAGCAAGGAGCACATAATGTAACTTGGGTGTCAATCCAAAAGGCTCTCCTGCTATCTCTTGTAAAGCAAGGAAATGGATTTAAATGGGACCATAACTTACAGAAACTGCCACAGGGAAATTAATGTTGCAGAGACACAATGCAAAGCCCCAACACAAAGCATCAGATAGTTAAGAGACAATTTACTATAAAGAGGGATGATTCAAATAATATTTCACAGAAATCAAATATCAGAAGATGTATGCAGGGAAATAAAAGTAAGAAGATATTATTTAACTTCGGTCTGATACCCAGATACACAACAGAACCATATATGGGCTTATCATTCTAAGAATCCATACATGACAATGGCGTTTTAAAAGCACCCTCCCAAACCAACTAATATAGCAGAAAGATGGATGAAATGAATCCCAAAACAGTATATCATGCCTGAGCCATATTTAAAGCGCTTGACTGATCCAAGTATGGGTATCAACTAGGATAAATCCTTACCTAAAATCATTCAACCACTCACATTCCAGTACATGATACAAGAAGATGGATAAAATGAAATGTTGTATTAAACACATAAAAGGAAGTTACATACTGTGGGATACCAAAGACCAGAATCCTCTAATACAGATAGAACTCCTCCTCACTGAGACCCTACAGGATCTGAGCCTTCATACAAGAGCTTCTACAAAATCTATACAAAAATGCCTTTCACTGCACAATTCTCTAATAAAAATTTGGAACCTTTACCATGTCTTTCTTCTCTGTTTTTATAGAGGAAGAAGAAAAGACCCTATGAAAAAAAGTAGGTGAGAACATTTAATTATCTCATTAAAACATAAATGGCGGAAACATTCGCGCCCATACTACTTGACAGCTATAGAATGCTATAGGTGCAGATTTCTCGAGGGGTGAGGTATGAAGAATAAAATATGTGACGTTCTGTACCTTCCTGAGAGAAAAATCTATTGAAGTAAAACCTGGAGGATATGATTTTTATGCACTTGTACTCTTTTCCTTCTGAATGCTGGATTTCTATTACAAATATTCAGCATCGGACACCGAATTCCTTGATTTCCAACTGATACCCTTTGTTGCGACATTAATGTCTCTATCTGTAGAAATATTCCTTTCGAATTATTTTGAGGAGTTTGACATATTTCCATTCTGATTTATTTAATGAAGGTCATGTCTCAGCAGCTACCCAGTACGTTTCTTCATAAATTCCGCCTCTGCAAGCTGACCCTTTGATGTGTCTTCGATTTCTGTAACGGAGGTGGAGATTAATGGCGGTTTACCCCCTTTTCACCCTGCAAAATACACAAACTTGTTAGGAAAGTAAAGGCATGGGAGGGGAGTGATGCAATGGAGGCGACTGTGAAGTGGCGTGACATCGTGGACTGGTGGAAGCATGCAGGGTAGTGGCGAAAGATGCAGTGGAGCAGTGGTATACGGACTAGGTAGAGGTTCTCTTCGTAAAAACATTAAAACAAGACACATGAATGCGATATACAAATATGAATGGAATATACAGATGGTGAAGGGAGCATGAGATTGACACGTGGGAAAATACGTGGTGGGAGACTCGGTCAATTAGTCAATCACGCATATGATTTGGACCACACGATTTCAAAGAGATATCAACGGTTAGGAATGCATTGCACAGCGACGGAATGGTGGACCCAGAACACTGTAGACCTACATTAACACCAGTACAATTACACCGAGCGACCGCCGTTGGATTAAGCTCTTCAGATCGGATGGCCAGTGTTAATATCGTTGCACGACTTTGATCGAAAGATAATGTGCGATGGAGGGTGGTATTGAAGTTGTGCACTGGGACGCATGGTGAGCATCCAATGGAATCACTCCGCTTTGGAGAAAACTGCTTGCCTTGGATAAGCAGTGCGATGGATACCATGGGTTTCTGAATGGTTTTAGTGAGGCGGGGACCACGAGAGTAAAGGGATATGGTGCGTTGATCTGTTTTTAATCGAACGGCTCCAAGCGCACCCGATAGGCGTATACGAAAAGCGCTTTTGGGTTTAGCACATGGTTTAGTGCTCAGGTCGTGCGGGGCGTAAAATAAAGGGGGCTGAGACCGAAAGGGGGCTAGGCCCATTTTATTCTCAAATATGGCTCATAGCCTTTGAAAGATTAATTTAGAGCGGGAGGAAGAGTAAAGTTAGGCAGATAAGGAGCGTTGTAAGACGGGGCGGGGAAGGATTTGAGTATTCAGATCAGATTTCCCGCTAGAACTTTGACAAAGGATTAATTGTGATCAACACAATCAATCCAAAATGAAAAAAATGATAGAAACTTATCTTAGTGAGACTATAAAACTCAATGGGACCAATTATACCAATTGGAAATTCAAGCTACAGACGTTACTTGAGGGAGAGAGTGCATGGTCGATCATCAATGGTGATGAGAAGAAGCCAAACAATGCAAAAAGTGTGGCTGCACTCATACAAGATTGGGATAAAAGGGAGAAGAAGGCGAAATTTTTATTGAAGATGTTGTTAAAGACAATATTATCCCATATATTAGAGACGGTAAATCGTCCAATGAAATCTAGACAACGCACAAGAATATATTCCAAATAGAATGGAGGAGAATGAATCTATATTTGGATTCATTGCAAGGGTCAAGGACCTGAAGGAAAAATTGGGTGACATCAGGAAGAAGGTTTTTGATTCTGATCTTGTCACAATTACTTTGAATGGAATGATGGATGAATACCAGTTGTTCATCAAAGGTTTGTTTGCATGGGATAAAGGCCCTGCATTTGAAGACCTCAAAATAATTCTATTACAGGAAGAAGAGAGGCAGCATAATTTGACACCATAGAGTCTCAATCTTGCTCTGTTGGTGAAAAAGAACCCATACAAAGGGAAACAATCACTATGATAGAAAGACAGTGGTGGTTTTCAGAAGAGACCATTCAGAGGTATGTCTACAAGTAGCAGTAGTAAATTTTCTTGATCCAGATTTATGCAAGAATGAAATAAAATACAGAAATAGACATGAACATAGAGATGCAATGGAATAAAACTTCATTTCATTAATAACAAATAACTGAAATATGCTTACAGACATAATGGAAATAAACTAGCTAGGGCGTTGGTAGCTTATCTCTGAGAAGAGATGTCACAGCTACAGGCCTATGAACTGTGTTATAATGAGGCTGAAAGTCCTATTTATAGTTGAGAAACAATGAAAAACACTAAACATCCAAAAGCCTAACCCTAGGAGATGAAGCGCCAAAATTGTGGGCCCCGTTTGGGTAAATTGGTACATAAATCTTCCAAGGGACGTAACTTTGTCATACGATCTCTGTTTGACACGCTAAATACCTCATTAGAAAGATATATATAAGGAATACAAATTTTGACATGAGAAACATTGAAGGGAACCCCATTTTGCTCCCTGGTTTCCAAAAAATGTCATTTAGGGCCTCAAAACAGCTCCAGAAGTTCAGGACCCGAAAAACTACTAAAAATAGTAAGTTGTAATAAAACTGAAAAATTGAAAGAACCGATGGTGGGGGGTCCAATCGAATAGGTGGGTGGCCACCAATATCCATTTGGATCATTCCTGCCCCCTTAGGAAGCAATGTTCCCCATTGCGTTTAGTTCCTCTGTGAGATGAGGAAAATTCTGCTAAACTTGGTATTGAATTTGTTGAAGATGTCATGGACCTGTTGCTAGATGTGTTGGATGTGTTCAATAAATTATTTTTCTTTATCAGTCTCAGACAGTACATTTGTCGAATTTTTCTGTGTGGTCGCATGAGGTATGGCCACATCAGGCGCTCGTGCACCTGGGGTCATACCAATGGAGTGTTGGTCCTAACAATGTGGAGGAACCTCTGTGGGTGAGGAGGAAATGTCCACGTATTCCTCGACAAATTTGTCTATATACTGTTGCTATGGAGGGGAGCCTTGTTTCGAGGCTGTGGCCACAATCTTCTTCTTGCTCGGTGGGAGAATTGTAATGCAAATAGATTTCCTGGTTTGGGAAACAAGGTTACTAAGGTATTCAAGGAGATGGTCAGAGGCAGTCGCGCCTCCAGTATCCTGTACAATTTATTTCCCAAAGTAATAGCAACAACACGAGGCCTAAACTCATACACATAATTTCTCTTCCAAAATTATGGTTGGCCTAATAATAAATTAGACACATCAAGAGGAGCAACATCACATAGTACCTTATCCTTATCCATGAATGGCTTGATGCTGTATGAAAGGAAGCACTGCTGGTGGACATGGAGATCTCTTTCTTCATGAAGCCACCCAATGGTATATTCTTATGGGTGTGCTAAGGTCGGTAGGCCAAGCCGCTTCACAACCTCTGCTGAAATGAGGTGTGTTTGGCCTCCATTATCAATAAGAAATTGCAATGGAGAACCCTTCACGCACATCTGTGAATGGAAGAGGTGCTCCCACTCCTCTGGATCCTTGGGGTCCTCACTTTGGAGCTTGGTGGTGGAAACAATAGCACTGGAATCTACATCAATGATATGCTTCTATTTTCCACTGCCATTGTCTGTTTCTCACTAAGGATGAGGACATGCATCTAATTCGGGTGCCTTCAGTTCAACCACCAATGACTGTTTGGCCCGACACTCGTTTGTGCAGTGAGTGGGGCTGTTATAAAATTTAAACCACTTCCTTTCATCCTTATATGGATTTTTGGTGTTGTTCTGAGTCGCCCCACTTTAGATTTTCCCCTTTTTCTGTGGTTCAGGGGCGCCTTTCCCTAGCCTCAGATTTGCAGATCCAAAGTATCACTTCTTCTGCTTAAATTTATGCTCGATCTTGGTAGCATAGCAATATGCTATGCCAAGTGAGGTAATGCTGAGGAACTCAATTTACTTCTGAATGTATTTGTGCAAATAGTTGCAGTACTTAAGCACCAAATGTCTCTCTAAATATTTAATACGCAACTTTATGCGCGGGGTATGGAACAAATTCATCAATTTATGCACATCTTTATCCCTTTGTTTCCATAGAGTTTCCCATAGGATGTACTTGTCCTCATAGCTCAACACAGGGTAATATTGTTCCATGATGTCATCTTGGAACAAATTCCAAGTGGGTGTGGCCGAGAACAAAGAGGTTTCCCTCTCGTCCTTTTTCTCACAGTAGGTTTCCCACTAGTCTTTGACATCGGGGGAACCTTTGAGGAGTGAAAAAATAGTCTTTTCTCAGTTGAAGAAATCATGGACCAAGAAATAACGTTCCAGCAAATTCAACCATCTATATACAACATTTGCATCTACCTTTCCTTCAAATACAGGCATTTCAAAGTTGAATTACACCTTGAAAGGAGTGGCGCCTCCAGAGTGGCTGTTGGATGTAGATGCGTCGTTGATGGGAAATCATTGAAGGATATGGGAAAATTTATCCATCATCACGTTCCTTTGTTTCTCGAGGGCCTCCTCGAGTAATATTTTGATAGGATATCCCGCTCCCTCATCTCTCTTTTCTTCCTCCATGGGAGGTCGTCAAGGTTTGTGAGGTTGATCTTGCAAGGGTTCAACCACATCGAGCACTAACTCCCTATACCCTGACCTCAATGGGACATGAAAAGAAAAATAGAGAAAGGCCAAACCTCTATGATACCACTGATTTGGATTTATGCATGAACATAATAAAATACATAAATATACATGAGAATAGATATACAACAGAAATAAAACTTTATTTCATTAATAACAAATAATATAAATATGCTTACAGACATAATGGAAATAAAATAGCTAGGGCGCTGGTAGCCTATCATTGAGAAGAGATGTTTCGGCTACAAGCCTCTAAACTATGTTATAATGAGGCTTGAAGGCTTCTTTATTATTGAAAAACAATGGAAAACCCGAAACATCCAAAAACCTTGTAGATGAAGTCCCAAAACTATGGGCCCCGTTTGGGTAAATTGGTACATCAATATTCCTAGGGACGTAATTTTGGCATACAATCTCTTTTTGACACGCCCAATACCTCATTATAAATATATATATCTGAGGACTTTAACTGTTTACATGAGAAATGATAAAGCAACACTATTTTGCTCCCAATTTTCCCAAAAAACATCATTTAGGACCTCAAAATGGCTCTGGAATTTCAGGACCCGAAAAAATGCTAAAAATAGTAAGTTGTAATGAAACTCAAAAACTTAAAGAACCGATGGTGCGGGTCCACATGGAATAGGTGGGCGGCCACAATTATCCACCTAGATCATTCCTGGCCCCTTACGAAGGAATGGTCCCCATTGCGTTGATTTCCTCCATGAGATGAGGCAAATTCTACTGAACTTGGAATTGGATTTGTCGAAGATGTCATGGACCTGCTGGCGGACATGATGGATGCGTTTAATAAATTTTTTTATTTATCGGTCTCATACATTACATGTGTGGATTTTTTATATGTTGTCGCATGAGGTATGGCCACATCAGGCGGTGGTGCATCGGGGGTCATATAAACGGAGTGCTTGTCCCGACAGTGTAGAGGAACCTCTCTGGGTGAGCATAAAATGTTTGCGTATTCCTTCACAAATTTGTCCATATGCTGCTGCTGTGCAGGGGAGCCCTGTTTCAAGGTTGTAGCCACAATATTCTTCTTACCCGATGGGCGAATTGTAATGCAAACAAATTTCCTAGTTTGGGAAACAAGCTTACTTCTTTTTTTTGCAATAGTCAAATAGATGGTAGGACGCGATACTACCTATGGTATCATGTGCAAGTTATTTCCAAAAATAATAACGAAAGAATGACGCATAGAATAATACATAGTATGTCGCTTCCACGAGTATGGTTGGCCCAATAATACATCATACACATCAAGAGAAGCAACATCACACAATAACTCATCCGTGAATGGCTTGATGTTGAACGGAAGGCGACACTGGTGGCGGACGTAGAGATTTATTCCTTCATGAAGCCACCCAATGGTATATTTTTGTGGGTGTGTTAGGCCGTTAGGCTGAGCCGCTTCATGACCTCTGCTGAAATGAGGTTCTTTTGGCTTACTCTATCGACAAAGAATTGCAGTGGAGAACCTTTCACCCACATTTGCTAATGGAAGAGGTGCTCCCCCTACTTTGGATCATCAAGATCCTCCCTTTGGACCTTGGTGGTGGCAACAATGGCACTAGGATCTGCATCAATGATATGCTTCCCTTTGTCATCATCCTTGTCTTTTTCTGACTCAGGATCAGGAGATACATCTTATTCGAGTGCCTTCATTTCGGCCACAAATGATTGTTTGGCCCAACACTTGCTGTGAGTGGGACTATTATCAAATTCACACCACTTCCCTATGTCCTCCTTTGGATTTTTGATGTTTTTCTGAGTCGCCCCGCTTTGACTTTTCCCCTTTTTCTGCGGTTCCGGGGCGCCTTTCCCTAGCTTTGGCTTCGTGGATCCAAAGTCTCACTTATTCTGCTTAAATTTCTAGTTGATCTTGGTGGCATAGCGATATGTCATGCCAAGTAATGTAATCTGGAGGAACTCCATTTCCTCGTGAATGTATCTGTGAAAAAAGTTGTAGTATTTGACCACAAATGTCTCTCTAAATCATTGATGCCCAACTTCGTGTGCAAGTTATATAAAAAATTCATCAGTTCGTGCACATTTTGATCCCTTTATTGCTGTAGTGTGGTCCATTGGATGTACTTATCCTCATAGATACCCACAGGGTAATATTTTTCCTTGATGTCATCTTGGAACAAATTCCAATTGGGTGTGGCCGAGAAGAGAGGGGGTTCCCTCTTGTCCTATTTCTCACAGCAGGTTTACCACCATTCTTTGATATGGGAGGCAACTTATTAGTACATCAATTTTCTCGGGGATGTAACTTTGGCATACGATCTTCGTTTGACGTGCTAAATACCTCGTTAGAAATATCAATTCAAGGACTACAAATTTTTATGTGAGAAACATCAAAGGAACTTCCATGTTGCTCCTAGTTTTCCACAAAAAAGTCATTTAGGGCCTCAAATCAGCTCTAGAAGTTCATGACCCGAAAAAACTTCTAAAAAGAGCAAGTTGTAATGAAACTGAAAAAATGAAGAACCAATGGTGGGGGTCCAAATGGAATAGTCCACCAATATCCACCTAGATCATTTTTTACATTAAATGTTTCTATTGTGGGAAAATAGGTCATCAAGCTAATTTTGTTTTAAGAGGCAGATAGATGGGGCAAGAAATAAACAGAAAAAGCACACAGGACATTTTTTAGATGAAGGTGAGAGTGATGATTTTCGACTATTTGTAGATGTTTGTAATATTTCAACTTCTGAGGAGGATGAGGCCGAAATATGGTACGTTGATTCAAGCGCGTCTTCACATATGACAAGTAACAGAAGCTGGTTTGATTTTTTTGAAGAAACTATTTGTGGAGATAAAATTTATCTAGGTGATGACAAAGGTTATGATATTAAGAGGTACAGTGATATTCTTGTGATGTTGCCTTGCGGTGATATCAGACATATAAAAAAATGTAATGTATGTACCTGCGATCAAGAAGAACTTAACCTTTGTGTCAATGATAACAAATCAAGACCTGCAAGTTGAATTATTCAAAACATATTGTGGCATAAAGGACATCAAGAAGGAACCAGTTTCATCAGGAGTGCATGTGGGAAGCCTGTATAGATTGAATGTCAAGAGCATGCCACACCAAGCTCTGGATTCAATAGGATTTGCCGCCAAGAACCATTGGAATCAAAGATTCGATCATATTAACCTACAATATCTCATGTTGCTTCATAGGAAAGGTATGGCTGATGGACTTCCTGATTTTCATAATTTTCATTTAGATTGTGATGGATGTGCATTAGGGAAAATGCATAGGGCTGAATTTACTTTGAATTTTGATATGAAGAAAAGGGATATTCTAGAGCTTGTGCATACAGATGTACGTAGACCTATGCAGGCTAGCTCGCTAGTTGGTGCAAATTATTTTTTACTTTTTATTGATGATTGCACTAGAATCTCTTGGTTATACTTTATGAGAAAGAAGAGCTAGACATTTCAATGCTTTAAATAATTTAAGAATATTATGGAGAAGAAGACAAGGAAATTCATAAATATTCTCTGCTCAGATCAAGGGGGAGAATACAATTTGGGAGAGTTCATGAAATCTTGTAGAGATCATGGGATTATTCAAAAATTCATAGTGCCTCACACTCTGGAGAAAAATGGAGTTGCAGAATGAAAGAATAGAACCCTTGTGGAGTGCGCATGAAGTATGCTTCAAGGTAAGGGTCTATCCAATGGATTTTGGGCTGAAGCAATAAACATTGTTGTTTATTTAAAAAATAGGATTCCAGCTAAATTCCTTAAATTTAAGCCTCTTTTTGAAGCACTTTATGGATATAATCCAACAATGAATAATTTTAGAGTTTTTGGGTCAAAATATTTCTCCCATATACCCAAAGAAGATAGGAAGAAGTTATATCCCAATGCCATGAAATGCATCTTTGTAGGATATTGTACTGAGTTTAAAGATTATAAGTTTTTAATCCTTTGACTCATAAATTCTTTGCAAGTCGAGATGTCATATTTCATGAGTAGGTTTAGGAAGGAAATAAGGAAAACAATCTTCAAGAATGGCACATTCTATTGTTGATGGAAGAAAGAAGTGATGATAATCAACAATGACAATAGAAAAAGAAATAAGAAGAGGCAGGTTATGTAGTCAGTAATTCAAGCCCGCAAAGGTCTGAAGCGGGCAAATTTGATGTGAATCCTTTACCGAGAAGATCAGGTAGGAAGACTCAACTACCAGGAAGATTGAAAGACTATGCTTTAATTTCAAACATTTTAAATTTTATAGAGCCCATAAATTATAAAGAATCTATTCAATCTCATGAGTGCAAGGCCGCAATGAATGAAGAATTTGAATCTATTATTAGAAACAATACTTGGGAACTAGTTGAATTTCCTAAAACAAAAATACTCATATGTTTCAAGTGGTTTTACAGACCTAAATTTAATACAGATGGGAGTATAGAAAAGCTTAAAGATAGACTGGTAGCAAAGGGTTATTCACAGAAAGAGGGAAATGAATATGAAGAAACCTTTGCTCCTGTAGCCTGTAGAGACCGACCCTTTAATTTACTAGATGAGCGCTAGGCTTTAAATATTATTTTATTTATTTATTTATTTATTTTACACAGTAACTAGGAAATAAAACCATAATCACAAAAGTTGAAACTTAGTAAAATAAAATCACGAATATCAAGTACATCAATCTAACTTCTTATCACATATATATATTTAACTTTATTATAGGCACAATGAAATCATCATAATTAAAAACAATCTAGCCAACACATGTACTGTTCACCATTGGATGAGAACCAAACTTGACCTGCCACTACTTCAGCTCCCTTTCTGTTGTCTACCTCCAAGCCTGAAGGTTGTTGTGCTTAATCTGAATGTAGTGACCCACCAGTTGACCTCCTAGCCTACTCCTTGGGTACTCTCCTTCGCCACGGACCCCCAAGCTGCAATGAGGTTGTACAATGAAGGAATGTGCTAGATGATAGAGGTAAGCCCCTCTTGGCTCAAGAGTCCCCTCTCTATAACACTCTATCCCACCAAACTCAAATATAGCTCATAACCACTCCAAATGACATAATCTCCACCATCCAACCATAGGGTAAATAAAAAGCCCTTTTCCCTTCCATTTCCCTTTATTTTATAGAAGGATTCATAGGTGACACTTGGAAGTTCATGCATAAATAATTATGTTTTTTATTACCCAAAATTTGATTATTCAACCACGCATGTGTCACCCTCTCATCAAGACTCTCCAAAATGATTTACTTAATTATTCATATAAAAATAGTATTTCCCTCAACCCAACAAGGCTTCCTATTTTTTCTCCTAGTTGTCTATTGATTCCCCCTTTTTACTCCTTAATTTGTGTTTATTACTGAAGTTAATTAATAATTATTAGATTTGGTCCCCTAACTACCTCAATTTGTTCTTTTGATGAATATTCTTATGTTGGCTCTTGCCACATGGAAGTTCTCTAAATTTCTCAAATTTTAATTTATTAATCTTATTTTAATTCACCACCCTCTTCTCTTAATTAATTTTTTAATAAATCTTTCTACTTAACTCTATGTCCCTCTTTCCCCTTTTTTCCTAATTAAGTCTTATGTACTTAATATTTTTTTTTAAAATGGAAAGGGTAGAGTTATCATGGTAAATATTTTATCTCTTCCAAGGGTGCCACACCAGTTGCCCTTAGAGTATCTAGTGGTTACAACGTGAAATTATATGTGCAACGAAAGAGACCCCTATCATCTCATATGTTGCCTTCTATAGTGATACTAACGGTGTTGTGGATCAAGGAATCCGCCTTGATGCACGCCCCCCAGAAAATCCTCGTGAACGAACCAAATTTGGGACCTGCCCTCATGACATCATGATCTTAAAGGCGAAGGTACTTCGACCTTTCTAGCCTAAGTCACGGCGGGAGGCTAGCGGGTGAGATCAAGAACACTGTTCCACCCCTCCCATGTTGTTCCATCCAATTGTACAACCCCATCACCCATATGTGAGTCATTCGGCCAAGCAAATAACATGTTTTAGGTGTTTTTATTTCATCATATGAGAGTGCCTCTGGTGGTTTCCTGTCATACTCAATAATCATCAGTAAAAAAGTTTCCCATTGTTAGTCATTATCATAATGGCAACATCAACATGACCTTCGTTCACATCTTTGTTCATTTTGAATCAGAACTAATGTAAGTAGTTACCATAGGGAACACATCCATCATGGTTATCATAATCATAACATCAATGAGAAATTAACATATCCATCAAAGCCATCATCATTGTAACATCAATAGAAAACATACCTATCCATCATCATCATAACATCAGTAAAAAATATACCTATCCATCAAGTCTATCATCATCATGATATCAATAGAGAACATAAATATCCATCAATGATGTCATCATCACAGTATCAATAAAGAACATACATAACCATCAAATCCACTAATAATAGAGTCATGTGTCTGGATCCTCAACCTGAGGTCCTCCAAGAATAAGGTATGAAGGATCAGTGTCCATCAACCAAAGTGGGGCACTACACTCACCCCCTCTTAATAATGGGCTTCGCCCCGAAGTCCTTAGATTAGGAAAGGAAATTAAGACAGGGATGCATATCCTTAATATCCTCTATTAAAATCTTGCTATCCTCATTGTGACAAGTATCCTCAATTTTTAAATCAAGCAATTTCTCCCTATCTTTTGTCCATTAAGGAATACCGAAATATTTGAGGGTCATACTTAAAACATCTTCTATATTATTTATGGTGCCATTTACGCAAGTAATATAAACATCATATTTACTTGTTAACTTTTATTACCTCCCTTATATAGTGTTCAAATGCTCTTGGGTGATTATGTGTCGCATGCTTGACAATCAAGCACCACAATTATATTTTATCATTCTTGATGCCAATGCTTTTAGGGTGCACAAAATCATTAAATAGTGTATAATATGTGTATGGATATTCCTAATACATTACATCAATATTCATTTTTTAGCAAATGTGGACTACTTGGGAACCATTAGTTCGTATAAACACCATCCCTAAGTAAGTTAACAAAATATCTACAATATATGTTTATTTCTCATATATTAACACAATTGATTTCTTATGAAATTAAAATGATCATAGTTATATATGTTTAACATCTATCCCCATGAAATATCTCACAAGAGAATGTACAATTAGTGAGTGACCATTAACTCAACCCACATGTGTAATGAACCTATGTCAAGGTGCATCAATTCTTCTTGTGAATTAATCTCAAATACATCACTTACACCACTTAGGTTTAATTAATAAAATGGATTTTAGGCTAGGAATCGTCACATAGTAGATATCCTTTTAACATGATATCATGAATATCGTTATATGATAAAGCTCCAACAAAAACAAATAAAACCATACAAGTATATGATAGGCTCCAAAAACTAGCGCTCACAATCAACCTATATAAAATTAGTGATAATCCTTTTGAATTTCTTAGCTGTCACATATTTGAACCTAAGAGTATTGTAATTATCAATTTCAATGTGTCTAATCATCATTGTTTCAACAATCACCTAAGCTAAACTCCTTCATGTATCACATGCATTGCATGTCTCTACCATGCAATTGTTGAATAATAAGCAATTGCAAGTTCCCTCTTCTTCTCCCATAAAGGAATCAACATGAAAATTTAATCCCATCCATTTATTCCCTGACATGTGTGCGTGTGTGTGTGTGTGTGTGTGTGTGTATATATATATAATGTGAGTAATCTCTGAGTCATTATTGTATCCATCAACATGTCCCTAGGTGTTCCAAATCACTTGGGATGGCTAAGCATTCCAAAAACCACTATGTCATGAACCATATTATTTTATAGCAAAGGGATATTATCATATGAGATTGACTAACTAGGTGAAGAACCACGCACATGAACACATACTTATGGCTTTCCTTTGGAAAAGTATTTGTAAAACTATATAAATACTAAAAACCTAAAATAAGAAAAGTGATAGACTATCATCCAAGATTTCTCAAGATGAAAGTTTGAAACACACTTGTTACTGTTCTCGTCATTATTTTGTCCCAGATATGAAATGAAACTCTAACCCTCGAGAGTTCTTGTTTAATTCCAGGTGGATGATTCATCCTAGAAGGAGTCGCCTCCAAGTAATCTTTAGGTTCACATATTTTCCATCCATATTCTTAGGTCATCATACTTTATTTGCATGGGCTCTAGACTCAATAATTGTTTCAATATTATCTATTGCTATCAATCTATTCGTATTGGATTCCTGCATGAATGACTATCTTGTTGCATTGACTCTTATCAATTATAGAAAGGATCTTGATTCGCTTTCAAAGAGCGAAAAGTTTTCTTGCCATAATTTAGGAAACCAACATCCTTACCAACGTAAACATCAATTTACACTCTAGTACTCATATCTCATAAGGAATTTACTACTTTAGTATTATTATTAAATAACATAACTTATTTATTAAGTATCACACTATGTATGATTTACTAACTTTTAAGGATACATTTAATATGCATGTACACTCCATTCTAACTTTTAAGTATGCATTAGCCATGATGCAAATATATTAATTTGAAGTATGTGTTTCTATATATCACTTTGTCTAACCCTAGATTTATGGATAGAGTATTATAATATTATCCACTTTAATTTAAGTGAACCTATAATTACTTTGAAATCCATTTTTATGTTTCCTTTTATTTAAAATTTTACAATATTTATTCTATAACAAGTGTTGCTCCTTGTCATTTAATTTAGAAATTAAGATATGGGAAAATTGCTTAAAAATTAGAATCTATATTCACCAATGTCAAATTAATAATGGTAATAGTAAAATCCAATCTTACAGTTTGGATTTCACATAAAATAATAAATTGATATGTGAAGTGGATAGATCAATTAATTTTCTCACATACAAGTACTTTCATAAATTTTGGTGGGTTATCCACATGAGTAAGTCTACATAAATTTTGGTGGGTAATAAATGCGAAGTCTATAGCATTTCAGGTTTACTCCTATCTGAGTATTGGGGAAAACATAAATAATGGAGGGAAGTAACTCCTCAAATAATAAAGTGTTGGCCTTAGCCCTAAATAAATGTTAATGTCAATATACACACTTCTAATATGGTAATGCAAAGATGTCTGATGGATTTTGTATTGGTTATTGAGGAGTTAATTCTATATAAGTAGAATACAAATACCCTCCTCTGTGATTACATGAAGGTATTCCTGATCCGACGGATTTTTTCTCCCTATTTTCACGAAGGCATTTCTGATCCTATGGATTTTCTCAGCTAGGTCTTCTAACTTGGATAAAATTGATATAGTATATAAAATTTTTGAGCGATATTGGTGAGTCTTTATGCATGTATTCAGTTGCCGTTAATATGGTCAGTTGAGCTATGGTCTGCATGAAGATTTATCTTATGGAAGCCCAGAATCTTACTTTTTATTTTAATTTTGACTTTCTTACTATTTAAGAACAACTAAAAATACTAAAAATGCAGTTCTCAAGTGCTGATGCACATACATTCATAAGCTACCCCATACCTTCAAATATCTGAATTTTAATCTCTAAATAAAATATGAAATAATTAGTGTCATATTACGTATCATTACTCTAAGATACAAAGTAATAAAGGTTACAATAAATTGTAAAAACCGAATTACTCTCAGTTAATCCATTGGAGATTCCGAATTGGAAAATCTTGTTTGGTTCTAACTAAACTTATGGAGTAAAACTAATCATCTGAAAATTAACAAAGATACCCTTCAATTGCAGTCTCGAAATATCTGTAGTTGCATAATTTTTTTTTTCTCTAGATATACGTAGTTACATAATGTTTTTATTTAAAACACAAAGGAAGAATTACTCTCCACTACTAAGTCTCAATCATATTGGACTATCTCACCCATATAGAGTTTTAAAATGTCTAACACCATTATGAAATAAAAAGTTAGTTACAAATTTTTAAAAATGATATTATAGGCTTGATAGACTAGTTTTACTTTGGTGAATGTTAAATTATCATTTGTATGAAGAATAGATTAAAGGTGTTAACCCTTTAATTTTGCCTTAAGCCAATGGCATAAGTATCACATAACTCTAACTACTCCTGATTTGCAATCCATTGTCCCATGAGATTTTATTTTATTTATTTATTTATTTTTCGAGCCAAGCAAGCCTCCTCTCAAATGCCATTTTACTTATTTGGGTTTCCAAGGTAAATCCTTTGTGTTTTATATTGGGTGATTGCATGTGTTTTTTGTTTCGGGCTCTTGTTTTAAAGCATAGTAAATTCTAGGGATAGTAACAGTGCAATGACTGTCTGATTACGCAACAGTAATTGATAGAAATAGTGCACTTCAACATTACATAGACCAGAATAGTAAAGAACATCTAATTACCACATTTAAAAAAGTTAGTGTGTCCATACTGATGAATTGACTTGGTCAAAGGCTAAGAGATTCTGGATCATCTTACAAATAAGTGTTGCAAGAACAGATCTAAAACAGAAACCAATTACCAATACAATTCTACCATATAAAGTCAGCTCCTGTTAAGTCTATTGTTTCAGAAAACAAGTTAATGCTCAAAAAGAGAGGTTGATCTCCAAGGTTTGACAATAAGACCACCATAAAAGTACAAGAAAAGTGAATTGCACTAATTCACTATTGATGCTAGCAGTGGGTTAACTACAGGAATAACTTAAAGCATCTTGCTTCCAGTTAACCCCATTTTATTTTAAAAAAATTATATAAATGTCCTTCACCTTTGTTTCTATAACCCCAAATCTACTCCATACGATTATTGAAAGCATACCTTCAACCAAACTGGCCTAATCCAATTCATGGAAAACATTCAGAAACCCCCTCAATAAAGAATATTATGGAAACCAATTAGAATGAGCAGACCCTTCAAATATAAAGCAAAATGAGCTGGTTCTATTTCTCTCAATTGTCGTAAGAGCTCCAAGGCATGGCCCAAAATAAATATGCATGACTAGGGAAAATTTATAGCAATCAAATGAAATATGTGCTTTTGATCCTTTGCAGGAATAAATGATTGTTTATTTTAAAAAGCTTCCTTGCAACTCTTTCATCTAATCTGCTTAAAACAACCAAAGCATGTTGCTAGTTAGGACTTGTCCTTGATTTTTTTAGTGTGTTAGGGACAATGATTGAGAAGGTAGAGCTTACCCTCTCCTCGAGGCAGACAAAGGCAGAGTAATGGAGTTCCATTTTTGAACCCCAACCCCTTTTCAATGATCTTATCGGATATTTTACTTGGGATGACTAGGAGACCTTACAAGGACACAACAAAACTAGTTTAAGAAAAATAATAAGCATCTAAACTATGATCATAGAGGGTTTCCCAAGTTGGAGAGAAAATACGAGTGCCTAGTAAACATGGAATTGTATTTAAGCCCTGGGCAAAATAATATCTTGTATTTTAAAGAAAAAGTGAGTAGTTTACCTAGTTCATTCAGTCCTTCAGCGGATGCAAGTATTTGGAAAGTATTTCATTTCTTACATTTTGGGCTCACATGAATTACAGACTAATATAGAATCGAGAATTGCCTAGCCCCTTTCCTTAGAAAATTTCCGTTTGCATAAACTAAATTCCTGACACATATAGAACTTACAGGACACACCAAAGTCAATCGAGTTATGAATCACTATCTGAACTTACAAGAATGCTTGATCTCTGGTGGCATCTTTTGAAAAGGGTCTACATTGTCTGCATTTTCACTCGCTTCTTTCAATCTCTGACTCATTAGGATATCATAATCATCGTCCCTTGCAATAACTTCAGTGAGTTTGGGCAACAATTCATTTATTGCTTCCGCAAAAATTCCAATGCACCGACGAGTATTTGTTCTTACTCTATCCAAGAATTCCTCATCCAACCCTTTGTAGTTGCTGATGTCGTCGAGCTCAACGTCAATAGAACAGATTTTTCTATTTGCAACATCTTGCAGCAGATCCATGCACTTCGTTACTCCATTCTCTGATACAAAATTCTTCAAGAAGTCTTTGCAGAAATCCTTGTCGGATTTGAAGTCTGGATCAGGCATTTTCAGACCAACTTCAATAATTCAAAAACCCTAAATTGATTAAATATCTCTTGGAGTGAACTTCTTTCTATGCAAAGAAGTGTATTGTGGCTACAGGAGATATGGAGTCTGTGATTGGAATTATGAATTAGATATGCCGAGAGATCTGGAGTTCAAGATTGAGATCAGGAATGAAATTTGGTGAATCAGAGGATTTAACCGTTGTCTTTAAGAAGACAATGTAGCATCCCGCATATCTCGTGAATTTCTGATTCTTGCTGCAACTGTTAAAAATGTTGGCATGAGAGAATTAACTCTAGATGTATATTTAATTCCAGAGATCATCTTAGCTGTCCCAATCCCTTTGAATCCAGTGATCATCCTTTGAAATTGAAACCCTACGGCATGAAATTTAAGGCAACTGTAGATATGATCTCTCAAATTGGTAATACGATTTCTAGTTTCTGCCAGTTCATTTTTTTATATAGTTATAAGGTTTTCTAAATCTAGATTTCACTACTTTAATCACAGAAACCCCGCATCTGAGAATGGCATCTATTTCTCCTGTATGCAAATCTGGTCGAGGAAGGACTCGTTGAACCCTCTCACAATGCAGATACGACATATATTCTTTGGGATTTGGAGGAAAGCTTCAATAATATTACTCCAAAAGGTGTCTCTTCATGATTCTATTTTTTTTTTTTTGTTGACACAATTTAACGACATATTCAGTATATTCAATCCAATTTTAACCTGGTAATTTAGCTTATTCCTTTAAGCAGGCCGCCATTGCCAATATTCCGAAATTACCCAAACTGCTTCAATTACTAATAATATTTCAGTTCATCTCAGATAATGAAATGCTTCAAGCCAACAGAAAGCATGAATTCAATTACGCAGTTGGTTCCAGATTAGACACCTCATTATATTTTATATTTAATGCAGTCTAATCCCTCAATATCAACAAAGCAAGAAGACACAACATCTAATTACCAAAAATGTTCATAACTAACTGTCATAGTTTTGATATTAGGATAATAAAATTCAACGAAAAAAATTGAATTAAAATTAACAAGTCTAATGAATTTAATCAACCCAATTCATATTTGTAGCAAATTTAAAATGTTAAAGGAAATAAAAGAAGAAATGAAAATCAATAAAGAAAACTTGTATCAACCATTTAGTCAATTTTGACAAGTTTTATCACATTTGAAATTTCTAAAAATTGCTTATTTCTTCTTTTTATGTTAATGATGAATCTTAAGGGACCTTTTACACTGAAAAGTTTCTCAAACTTTATCTTTACCCATTTCAATCTTAAACTCAAAACATGATACTAAGTGCCATCCAATGTCATAGTGGACAGTCAAAGACAAAACTTAAAGTCCCTTTAACATTCTTATCTGCACCAACAGATGTGCACCAATGTAGATTGAAACAATCTAACAAATATAGCTGTGTGAGCAGGAAAAGATAAGGAATTTTGTGGCTTCCTTTCAAAATGCCAACCTTGAGGATTTCTAAGTCCACAAAGACTACAAAACTCATGGCTCAAAAATTTACGAGGAACCTTAATACTTTATGGGCCTATAGGTCCTACAGGTGGAACCTTTGCTCTGATACCAAGTGTAGAGACTGACCCTTTAATTTACTAGATGAGCGCTAGGATTTAAATATTTTTTTTTTTTTTTACACAGTAACTAGGAAATGAAACCATAATCACACAAGTTGAAACTCAGTAAATTATATCACGAATATCAAGTACATCAATTTAACTTCTTATCACATCTATATATATATATATATATATATATATATATATATATAACTTGATTATAGGCATAATGAAATCATCATAATTAAAAACAATCTAACCAACACATGTACCGTTCACCATTGGACGAGAACCAAACTTGACTTGTCGCTGCTTGAGCTCCCTTGTTGTTGTCTACCTCCAAGTCTGAAGGTTTTCGTGCTTAATGCGAATGTAATGACCCACCAGTTGACCTCTTAGCCTACTCCTTGGGTACTCTCCTTCCCCGCGGACCCCCGAGCTGCAATGGGGTTGTACAACGAAGGAATGTACTAGCTGATAGAGGTGAGCCCCTCTTGGCTCAAGAATCCCCTCTCTATAACAATCTATCCCACCAAACTCAACTATAGCTTGTAACCACTCCAAATGACATAATCTCCCTCATCTAACCATAGGGTAAACAAAAAGCCCTTTTCCCTTCCATTTCTATTTCTTTTATAGAAGGTTTCATAGGTGACACTTGGAAGTACATGCTTAAATAAATATTTTTTTTATTACCCAAAATTTTATTATTCACCCACCCATGTGTCACCCTCTCATCAAGACTCTCCAAAATGATTTACTTAATTATTCGTATAAAAATAGTATTTCCCTCAACCCAACAAGGCTTCCTATTTCTTCTCCCAGTTGTCTCTTGGTTCCCTCTTTTTAGTCCTTAATTTGTGTTTATTACTGAAGTTAATTGATAATTCTTAGATTTGGTCCCATAACTACCTCAATTTGTTCTTTTGATGAATATTCTTATGTTGGCTCTTGCCACATGGAAGTTCTCTAAATTTCTCAAATTTTAATTTATTAATCTTATTTTAATTCACCACCCTCTTCTCTTAATGAAGATTTTAATAAATCGTTCTACTTAACTCTATGTCCCTCTTTCTCCATTTTTCCTAATTAAGTTCTGTGTACTTAATATTTTGTTTTAACATGGAAAGGGTAGAGTTATCATGGTAAATATTTTATCTCTTCCTATTCCTCCCTTACCCTAAGTTTTATTCTTGATTTAATTCCTTTGGTTCTAACATCATATGTCACTTGATATGAATTAGTTGGATTTTCATATATTGATTATATTTGTTAGTTTCTTTAATGATGTCGAGGATTTCAAGCTGGTCATGCCCTTCAAGAACTTCCATTCGAAGTTCCAAGGGTGTCATGCCTACGAATTTATTTATGATACCAAGGGTGCCAAGTCAATCGTGCCCTTCAAGAATTTCTCTTGAAATTCCAAGGGTGCCACACCACTTGCCCTTCAATTATCCGGTGGTTATGAGGGGAAATTTTATGTGCAACGATAGAGACCCCTATCATCTCATATGTTGCCTGCTATAGTGAGACTAATGGCATTGGGGATCAAGGAATCTGCCTTGATGCGCGCCCCCTAGAAAATCCTTGTGAGCGAACCAAATTTGGGACCTGCCCTCACGACATCGTGATATTCAAGGCAAAGATACTTCGACCTTTCCAGCCTAAGTCACTGCGGGAGGCTAGCAGGTGAGATCAGGAACATTGCTCCACCCCTCCCATGTTGTTCCATCCAATTGTACAACCCCATCACCCATATTTCAGTCATTCAGCCAAGAAACTAACATGTTTCAGGTGTTGTCATTTCATCATATGCAAGTGCCTCTGGTGGTTTGCTGTCATACTAAATAATCATCAGTAACAAAGTTTCTGATTGTTAGTCATTATCATAATGGCAACATCAACATGACCGTCATTCACATCATTGTTAATCTTGAATCAGAACTAATGTAATTAGCTACCATAGGGAACACATCCATCATAGTTATCATAATCATAACATCAATGAGAAATTAACATATCCATCAAATACATCATCATTGTAACATGAATAGAAAACATACCTATCCATCATCATCAAGTCTATCATCATCATGATATCAATAGAGAACATACATATCCATAAATTATGTCATCATCACAGTATCAATAAAGAACATACATAGCCATCAAATCCACTAATAATAGAGTCATGTGTCTGGATCCTCAACCTAAGGTCCTCCGAGAATAAGGTATGAAGGATCATTGTCCATCAACCAAAGTGGGGCACTACATAGCCAAACTGTATACTATTAGAATTTTAGTTGCCCTAGCTAAAAAATATCAGTGGAAGCTACACCAGTTAGATGTTAAGTCTGCATTCCTAAATGCTGATTTAAAGGAAGAGGTTTATTTAGTGCAACCTTAAGGGTTTGTTAAGCAAGGGCAGGAGTATTTAGTGTGTAGATTGAAAAGGAACTTTATGGTTTAAAACAAGCACCGAGGTCTTGGTACGAGAATATTGATTCATTTTTCTTACATCATTTTCATAGGAGTATGAATGATCCAAATCTATATTCCATGTATGATGAACACAGGAAAATTGTTTTGATTTCCTCATATGTGGATGACATGATTATAACAGGTAATGCAGATGAATTAATCAAAGAAATCAAATTGCACATGTCCCAGTTTTTTAAAATGAAATACCTGAGAAGATTACATTATTGTCTAGGTCTGGAAGTATGGAGAGAATCTGGGTAGAATTTCCTTTCTCAAGGGAAGTAGGTCAAACTGCTGCTCAAAAAGTTAAAAATGGAGTAGTGTAAGACACCATTAAAAACTTTGCAAAAGAATCTAAAATTTTGCAGTGACGATGGCTCTAAGGAGGTGGATGTTGCTTTGTATAGGTAGCTAGTTGGTATTCTGATATAGCTAACTAAAACTAGACCAAACTTAGCATATTGTGTCAGTGTGATGAGTCAGTTCATGTCTAAACCTATTGAAATTAATTGGGTGGCAGAAAAAAGTGTGTTAAGGTATATTGATGGTACTAGTAGTTATGATATTTTATACACTCATACATCAGATGTTATTTTAGCAAGTTTTTCAGACTCTGATTAGGTAAGTAACATGGATTATCGACAATCCATCACAGGTTATGCATTTAGTGTTGGATCTTAGGTCATAGCGTGGAGCAATAAAAATCATAGCACTGTGTCTTTATCTTTAGTTGAAGCTGAGTCCCAAGCGTTATGCGTGGAAACATGTGAAGCTATTTGGTTGAGAAGGCTTCTCCATGATGTAGGAGAAGAGCAGAAAGAGGAAAATATCATCAAATGTGGCAACCAGAGTTCTATTAATCTAGCAAACATTCTAGTGTTTCATAAGAACATGAAACACATCAATAATCGGTTTTACTTTGTTAGAGAAAAGTCGAGTCAAAAGAAATCTTTATTGAGTATTGTAAAACATGTGACAATGTGGCTGATATTTTTACTAAGCCTCTTGGGAAAGTGAAGTTTGAATTGTTTAGAGGGATGTTAGGACTACGGGATAATCCTTTCTCCATTAAGGGGGAGAGTTGAAAATAATTAATAATATATAGTATTAATGGAGAAATGGTTACATGGTTGTAACGTAACTCCTGAAGTTAGGATTAGTTCCTAGGTTGTATAAGTTTGTTCCCAAATCCCTATTATCTTTTTATGTATTTATTGTTGTATCATTGATTGATTGAATGTAGAGTGTACGCTCTAGTTTAAGCAATCTCTAGGTGCATTACTCACTGGTGAACTTCTTTGTTACTCAATTCATTTCTTTTCTTTCCATTTTTTATAAGCTCTTTCTCCACTTCTCACTCTTTATGTATTTCTTCTTCCCTCCCTCTCTCCCCTTCCAACTCCATATCTCTATCCCTCGATGTCCCCTCCTCCTTTAATCCTTCCTCTCCCTCCCTTTCTCTCCTACCTCCCTCTCTCTTCCCCCTTCTCTGTATCTCCATCTCTCCACCCTCCAATCCTCTCTCCTTTTCCCTCCCTCTCTCATTCTCTCTCTACCACATCCATCGTTATGTCTCCCTCTCCCTCAATTACCCTTCTCTACCTCTCTCGCTCCTCTCCCTCTCTCTCTCTCTTCATTCCTCCTCTCCTCTCTTCTTCAGTTTATCTCCATCTCTCCCTTGTCACTACCCCTATTTCTCCTCTTCTATCATATGTCTTTGTTCTTCCCTCCCATATATATATCATGGTATATTAATATATATTATAATATAATAAATTTAATAATGTAGTAATCCAAAGTTATTAAATTTAATAATATTAATATTATAATATACTAATATGAATATTAGATTTAATAATAATAATAATAATAATAATAATAATATTAATATTAATATTAGGGTTAATAATGTTTCTTTTTCATGGTATTAATAATAATTTGGTCCATGGTATTTGGCTCATAGGCTTTACCTAAATAAAACGTCTTGTTTAGTTTTTGTAAATATAAAGAGCATGTAAATTTTAGGGGCTAATATTAATAGGTTGGCTAATGTTTCATTGTTTTCCCAAAAAAAAAAGATTGGCTAGTTTCTATAGAGAGTATATATAAAGATATTTAATAAATTTGAATGTTTTTACAAATATATCACCAAATATTTTATAGTTTTAATATTAGAGTCTAGCAATATTCTCCCAAGTTTCTAAACTTTAAGATAAATTTCTATCCTTAAAATTTTCCCTCATAAAGAGGTTTAAGGAGTAAATATAAAAGGAGGTTTATTTATATTTTTATTTATTTACCATACCTTTAGAGTAAGTATAAAAATAGGTTTTACTTATTTACCATATTTCTAGTTTATTTATATTTTTATTTGTTTACCATATCTCTTTTTTGAGTTCATATTTTTAAATCTATATTGTATATGGTTATATAATGTATTGGTTAAGCTGACATATATATATACATATATATATATATATATATATATATATATATATATATATATATATATATATATTTGAAATTTCATCTTTACACATGTATTTACAAGTTAAGAATTTACATGTTAAAATAAAGATATTACTTAGTAAATTTATGATTTTTTTAAATATACCCAATGTGATGTATCATAGGATAAACATTTTGATGTTTATTATGGATATATTTAATTAACATGACCTTTAATAGTTAAAAATATGTATTTTTTTTTCTTACAACATTATAGGTTGAAATATAGAATGAAATAATCTGTGTATATTTTTGTAAACATTAATAACATTTTATGTCTAAAATAAAGAGTTTCCGTATATTGGTTTGTTGTATATCCCAGCTATGACATTAAATTTAGCTATGACTTAAATCTTAAAAGAAATTTAATCATATTAAATTATTTTAACATAATCATAACAATATTTGTTTTAATTTCCAATTTCTTTTACATTGATGTAAAATTTCCTCCATTAACATCCTTTCAGAGTTTTACCAAATAGATTAAACTCTCCTATACTACAGAGTTTTCAATATCTTTATGTTTGAAAGGTGGTTTTTTGAGAGTGTATGTGTGTTTTTTCCAACCCTAAATACCACACAAAGATATTAGAGCAAAGGACTATACTTTTAGGTCAAGTGAGTGCCTTCATCAAACTATGGATTTAGAATTATTTCCAAGATACCATTTTGGTTATAAGCACCTTGTGCAAGTGAGAAAGTTGAATACCCAAATCCTTTTGAGAGTGTATGTATTTTTCCAACCCTACTTACCGCACAAAGATAATAATCAAAGGACAGTACTTTTTGGTTAAGTGAGTTGCATCATCAAACTATGGATTTAGAATTATCTCGTAGCTATCATGTTGGTTATAATCACCTCGTGCAAGTGAGAAAGTCCAATCCACAAATCCCCATTTGAATTCTACAAGTTCAAAAATGGATTGGAAGTACTCTACGTGGATTTCTTAAGTCTCATTCACAGTTTTCGAAAAAACATAATTAATTATTCTAAAATATGTGCAGGGATTGACTTCGGTTGAGTTATACAACAAAAAATATTTTTTGAACAAAATGATTTTGGATAGTTATAGGAAGAGTATTATGTCAGTTATTTAATTATATTATAATATTTAAAAAAAAATGTGATATAGTTTTTGAACAAAATGATCATTCATGGTTACATGGTTACCATATTATTAGTCTATGTTTTATTGTGAATTATATCATTGGATGGCATTGACATGTGTTGTTTTTCAACATTGAGTTTATTGTTATTTTAATTTAAGTTTGGAGAAAAATATTTAATATTCTTCTGTTTGGGTAATTTGAAAAATATTTTTTCAAGTTTCTGGTAATTTTATTTCTGATTTTTAATTGTTTCAAATAGCTTTAATGAGGCATAATTCTCTTGGTAGAAGAAATTTGATTTCCAGTATTTGCTCAATCTCTCACAATTCATTTAAAAATAAATAAAAAAATAATTTTGTGAGTGGCCATTCCGTTGGTGACTGGCACTGCTTTGATCACTGACATTGAAATTGTTATGTTACTACTCTTCCCAATGATGCCATAACTGACACGGTTACAATTCCTTTACGTAGGTTGTTAAAAATGACTGAAACACTCATATATTTCACAAAGAGGTGTATGCGTTAACACACACACACCAATTACATTCACGTTACTCTAATATATAGAGTTTCTCATATCTAATTTATTCTAAAGTTAGAAAGAGAGGTTGAGGGAATCTCTCAAACATCACATACCAAAATCTCAAATATATGGTGTAAGCATTAATTCCAACATCCCCTCTTAATGCTTACATTACATAAATTTATTGAAATCACTCATAAAAAACAAAATACACAATCATGCTTTAACTGGTTTACAACTTATCAATGTAGGCTCCATCAAGTTGCCTCAGAACCCTCGTAAAGGTGTAGTCCGCAAGTTTCATTCCCGAGTTTGACTCCTAAACTCCCAAATCAAGGACCTCCGAAAGTCAATTACCAGACAACGTCCCAAAATGTCGCATAAACTCATTAGAAGACCACTCCACGTGTTCAACGAATGAGGGATCCTTTCCTAGATTTGCAACTGCCATACTATCTGGACAACCATCCATGTTGAACCTGAAGTGTAGCTATTCTAAAAGAGTTTAGGAGGTTCAAATTCTTCATTGAATTCATCATCAGAATTCAATGGATCTGTGGCTACATTTGCTAATTTTTTCCCTTTTAACACATCAGTGGCACGATTTCTGTAATTCTACGATGTATGCCCAGTTTTCCTGCAATAGTAGCATTCAATTTCACCTTTGTTTGCATTTTTCTTTCTCGTCCTTATCCTTGTAAGCAATGCATGTTCTACTAGAGAGTTCTCTTCTCTGTCCTCTAGTTTTAGTCTCTTTTCCTCTACTAGAAGTGCTACAATTGTCTCATGCAATGTTTGTGAAGAAATTTGACTCAAAGTGAAGACAACATTTCTATAACTTGAAGGAAGACTATTTATTAATATTTCTTTAGCATCTTCAACCTCCACCTTCGCACCTGCTTCAGCTAATTATCTTAAAAGAGACTTTAAATTATTTACATGACTCGGCATAGATATCTCCTCATTCATTTTTAGTCTAAATAATTGCAACTTTATGAAAAAATTTCATTTGTAGTTTTTACACCAAATAACTAAGCCAAATGTTCCCATATTTCCTTAGATGGTTTAGTGAGAAGTTGTGAATCTGAAAGAGCAAGTCCAATAATAGACTTAGCTTTGCCATCTCTATTTTTCCATTCAATTAACTCTTTAGGTGCCACTTCAGAACCATTCATTATGCCCTCACAAGTTTTTATTCATTAATTACATTTGTATTTTTACTTTCCATGAGGAAAAATTCAAACCACTGATTTTTTCTAACACCATGAACTCCATGATGAAAGAAGAAAAACGAAACACCCTTTAAAATTCAGCACCGATGTACCCTACTTTAATAAAAAATGCTTCAGGTGCTTTGTGAAAAGGGCACGCCTCCCTACATACACTTGATTTCCAAATACATCTCTGAATTCAACGCTGACTCTGTCATCGTGCCTGTGAATAGTGAGCAACTAATTTGATCTACAGTATGTATGAAGAGCTTCCCCGATTACCTCGAAATTTGAAAAAAACAATCGTCAACTTGCTCAGCCTCCACTTCATCATTGCGCTACGCCTCCAATATCCTACTGATGACAAGATCTAACACATACGATGACCATTCATTTCTTCACCAAGATGCAATCAGTTTCGAATCGACATATCCAACTATTGTTAACAGATCCAGATTGTGTAGGCTACACCACAAAAAGGGTGCTTCTTCTACTTGAGTGCAACCTCCTCTAATAGAAAATCTATAATACAGAAAACCTAAACATCATCAAGCAAACTAGTCTTCTGTGTGGCCTCATCATACTTCAGACACAGTGACAACAAAGCGCTTCATTGATTCACCATAGCAAACCTTTCACCATCGTAACTTCAATGTTCAAAATATGCACAGCCTCTCGCATGGTCCCAACACGAGCCTAGTGCTCTCATACCATGTTAAAATGACTAAAAAACTCATATATTTCACATAGTGATGTATGCGTTAACACACATATGGCAATTACATTCATATTACTCTAATATATAGAGTTTCTCAATCTAACTTATTCCTAAGTTAGAAAGAGAGATTGAGAAAATTTCTCAACTACTTGAACTAATACAAATTAATGTTAAACTATTAATGTGTAGAAAACTACTAAAGCTAATACCAATTAATGTTAAATTATTAACACATCCTTGAAGGAGATGGAATTTAAATGTTTCGTTACTTCTGAACAAATGCTATTCATACTACTTGAAATAAGTTATTGCATGTCAGAGACTTTGGGGCTAAGCTATCATCGTTTTTTATTTTGTAAGCTATTGCATCTCAGAGACTTTGGGGCTAAGCTATCATCGTTGTTGATTTTGTTTCTTAAACAAAGCTGACAAACCACCATAGGCCCAATTCCATAGTATTTCTCATAATATCAACTTTCTGACAGCAACAAATTGAATCCGAGCCCCCAAGGAGAGTTGGCCTCTATTCTAACTTTGTCAACAATTGCATAAACACAACTCCTGCTCAATACAAGAAGGCCCCCTTATTTCTTTGTCAAATTTATTTATCAATTTCATAGATATTGACAGATAAATACTTTAGCCCAATTATAACCCAACATATATATAGCCCCTTTGTGTTTTCATTATTTCCGCGCGCATAAATCACATATATTTCATATTATAACCCTTCAAATACCCAGACCTTTGGTATTTTAAATATGATCTCCGAAGCTGTATTTCACTGTAAAATGAACCCAAGACAGCGCCTAAGCTTTAACCATCGGGAAAGAAAATGTATTAAGCCCGACACACAAACCTCTTTAGCCAACCTCTAAAGAAAATAGACCAAGTCACCTTTATCTATTTCGAACCTTAGGCCTTAGTGTTATAAAAGGTCGGACCTCTTACTATATATACCATCGCGCATATAACCTTAATATAACCCTTTATGAAGTGGTTCGTTCACGGGCCCACACATATAAAACGAGCGGATTTCAATAAATTCAATCAAACATACCTTAGTTTATCCTCCGAGCAGCTTCTTGTGCGATCATCATTCGATTTGTCAACCACCAGATCTGACAGTGCAGACTCCTTTCGCACTTTTCCTTGGGCCGAACGATAACGATAAAAAATAATGCGAAATGGGCTGTTTCGCTCCAATGACGTGGCGCGCTCCAGTGACGTGGCGCGCTCCAGTGACGTGGGCTGTTTCGCTCCAATGACGTGGCGGGAAGATTTGTCTTGAGAGTTTTGTGTAGAGATATTCATTGTGTGGACTATGCTGTATTGTAGTTTTGTTGGTTGGACTATATCTAATTTTTATAATAATTATAATAATTTTTTCAGATGATATATATTGTAATATGTTGTAAATAAATATAGATTAATTTTATATTAATTTTTAATTCTAAGTAATTTTTTATTATGTTTTGATAAATTTATATTATAGTTATTTGAAAAATGTAGTTAGTTGTAAATTAATTCATTTTTATTTTTATTATTTTATAAAATTATGTTTTTTTTCAAAAGATTGCTTTTAGGTTTTGATTTAATAATTTTATTTAATTGATGTAGGTTTATGAGAAAGAAGAAATAAATTAAAATAAAAATTTTGAAAATAATTTATAAAGTTATATTAATTAGTTAATGTATTATGTATTAGTTTATCTTATTGTTCTTTATATACCTAAAATGAAGAGCTTCATGAAATAGAATCTAAAAATGAATGAAAACAAATTTGCTGTTATTTTAATTCCATGGATGTGTTTCCTTTAAGTATAGACTCAAAGAGGTTTCTCTTTAATTGATTTGGATTGTAAATTGAATGTCAATACCATGGTTTTCAAAGAGGATGGGGAGTTTAGGAAAATTGATACACACTTTATTTTATGGAAGCATTTCTTATGATAGATTTCAAATTGGCGATTCTTCGGTAGTTAGAGATTAGTACAATGGTTTATAATTGCAATGGCAAGGGAGAATGGAGTTGCTAAGAAATTATGACACTGTTTGAGGTGACTCAATACATAAAACATCAATTCTTAGGGTGATCAACCATATATTGATGGAGATTTTGGAAAATGTTTAAGATAATGCACATTTAAATGCTTATATTTAAATTCTTATATCTATTAGATAGGAAAAAAACTAAAGTATTTCATATCCATTTAAAATCTCAAAAGCTCAACTGTGAGGTTAGAAGAAAATTGAAGTATCTCCCACCAATTTTTTACATGCCAAATGTATTTCTGAACACAAATCCTAAGTGGAATGGAAGAGCTAATTTTAAAATTGCACTCTTTTGTAATCAATTTAATATTGAAGCAAACATAAAGACCTCGTATTGCTAGATTTGCATTTCCATAACAATTATAACAAGGGTAAGAGCTACAAAGCAACATAGTCCCTGCCTCTACTGCTAATTAATTAATTAAGGCAATATCGTCTATGTATTTTTTTCATTTTTCAAGAATGCTCCATTTTCACAATCGTCTTTGCAATCTGTCGTTATTCCCTCCTCCGTACATACTTCCTCCACACTCTGTACAATGGAAGCCACCTCCACATAGCTCCCACTTTTGCGCATACTTCCTCTACACATCCTCATTTCACACAACGAAGGCTACCTCCACAAAAAAATTTCTATTCCCTTTTATCCACATCAACAACAACTGAAAAATGAAAAATTAAATAATGTTTATGTGCGATGATGAAGCAAGAACTCGATACTTTCAAAATGCGATAACATTTTAATCTTCATAATGAAAGGTTTCATTGTAAGCTACACAAAATGAAAGCTTTGCATAAGAAGGTTTCACACTATGAAATCTCAACACAAGAAGACTCTCCATAGTGAAACATTGATCCCTATAGCTCTAGCTTCCATGCATGCATTCGTTAAATGCTAAGAAACCGGATATGCTCAAAACCATGACCATGTCCTGAATTCCATGAATCAGACACGATTCGATGGAAACACATCCTCCAATTGTTGTCGATCGTGTCCAAATTGTGGGATTCGATGGGACATGTTTCCTTCGATGTTGTCCCATTGTGTACCCATTTTGGGACACAAGTTACGTGGAAATGTGTATTGTGTGGCCCATAAAGCTCACTTTTGTCTCATTTCTCCTTCATTATTTTGTGTCTCTCTTATTGTGGGTGTGTGGGATTGACTAGGAAAGGGTTTGGGAGAATTTTGGAGGCAATTCAAGCAACATGTAAGTGCATTTTGATTCTATATTTTTTTTCATTTTTATAATAGTAGTTTGCATGGTCATTTTTTTTATAATTTTGTGCATTTTTTCTTTATTTTTTTACAAAATTCATGGATAAATAAAGGGAAGTACGGAAGGGGAAAAGGAAGGGGAGGAATGTCCCCTTTGGTGATACCCTTCCTCTTCCAACTTCATTAGTGTATGCAAGTGTTCCCTCTATTCAAAGTGGGGTTGAAACAATAGCTTCAAATTTTGAGGGAAGAAAGAATTTAGAAAGACAACAAACTCAAGAAAATAAATATCTCGTGTGGAAGTATGTCACAAGAGAGAAAGGGTCGAGAAACAAGTTAAAGGGATCTCAAGGAAATGTTGCTTGGAAATGAAACTATTGCAAGAATCATTTCAAGAGAACTTATTACCACATGAAATCTCATTTTTTGGCCTTAGCAAGGTGTGAAATTGAAGCATGTAAACAAATGTCTTTAGCTAGGAGGAAAGAAATGGAAAAAATGACCATATTTTGTGTGGCAAGTGTGTTTTCATCATCTAAAATAAACAAGAATGATGATCCCCCTCCATTCTTGAGGAAAAGCAACAACAAATTTCCATTTGAGTGTTTTGGTGGAGGTGTGGGTCAAGAAAGAAAAAGAAAGGAAGTGACACTTAGTCCAATCGAAAAGATTTTCCAGAAATAGAAATGGGAAGAGATGGATCTCCATTGCATTCTTTTTCTATCTAAAATTCATATCATTTAATGTTGCATGCTCACCTTTATTTATTGATATGTCCCCATCTTTAACACAAGGGGATCCATTAGGGTATATGCCTCATGGGCTAGAGAAGCTTAGAACCACATTGCTATACCTTTGCTACTTCATACGTTTGAACTCAACCCCAATCACAGTCCTAAAACATACCTTTTAGGCGTCCTTCCTCAATGATTTAGGGCTTCCACCCTATTCAACAAAACATAATCACGCATGGCCAAAAACCTTTTAATTACCACAAGAAAGAGATCACTTGCACAAACTTCTCCTCAAGTGAAAAAATCATAGAAGAACTCATCCTGTTATGCAGAATCTATGACTGGGGACAAAAGTATCTTCACTAAGCTTAGTGGGTTGGTCTAGAACAACAAAAAGAAAAGAATATAATGCTTCCCTTAAAGTAATTGAATAATTAGATTAGACTTACTTAGAATTTGTCCCAAGCTTCACTCTCTTATTGGCTTTTACATTCCAATATTAGCTATGATCGCTATAATTAGAACCCACACATAAAAACACCACAAACCAAATATCTACAATCTCTATTTAGTATTATCCAGTCACTTCATTCAATGGATTAGAAAAGCTTTGAAACATGTGAACATAAACATCATATATAGGAAATTAATTAACTCTTTGAACTAATAGAAATAGAGAGAGTTACAACCAAATATAAGAGTTGATCAGGTAGATAGCTCCCAAACTTGACTCCTCCTTCCTTCCCACAAATTACACCTCTATGTCACCTCAATGCATGGAATGATGGCTCTCTTAGAGCCAAGGAAAGAGCATGAGGGTAATCAATCTCCAAAATCCAACCCTAGCTTGTGGATGGCAATAAATATATAAGAGAGGATGGTAGTTTAGGAATTCTTATCCATTTACCAATCTGGGATTGACATCCACTCTTGATGGGAGGATGAGTTCAAGGGATAACAGGTGAAATATACAAGGTAGAATGAGATAAAATTCGAAGTTATTATCCAAGGTAAATGGTTGGAACAACTCTTGGAAGCTTGTGGAAGAGGAAGCTTCGGGATTATTTTTAATTTTCCTAAATTTGTAGAATCAGCGCACCCCTAGCAAGGGACAATCTGTTAATGATCAGTGTAGGTGCAGAATGGAGCAACGTACACTGAACGTAGGTTCCTAAGGAAACACGGTGTGTTGGGCCTTAAAAGCATAGAAATGAAGCAGTTAAACCTAGAAAACGAGGATTTTGGGAGAGCCATGTTTAGGGCTTTGTGCAGGGACGATGAAAAGGTGTTCATGGATGTTGATTGATCCAGTTTGTAGACCTATTGAAGAGATGTGACAAAATTACCTGTAACATATTTTTCCCTAAAGAGAAAATTAAAAAACAGTGGTTGACGACTGAATCTCTTTACTTTGTGACAATTATGGATCAAGAACAACCGGTCAAGATTATCATCTGTTACGATATATTTACATCTTAATATTTTTGTTGAGGGATGTATACCAATACTGAGCACATACGCTAACATTACATGTACAATTAAAAAAAAGACATGTCTAATGATGAAAAAAGGTGAACCCATGATTGGATTATTGTCTAATCATGGCCATAATGCTCCCTAATCTTGCATTAATCCTGAAAATGAAACCCAGATGGAAGAAACTAGATCAGAGATCTTCTATGTCATTCACTTGATCATCCAATGTATGAATCTAACTATGTAAATCAATGAGCTGACGTCGAACATGGTAGACACCATCTGATTCCCAATTGATGATTTAATTTGTTAACAGATGCAATAGAAACCATTGATGATGTTAATGGCTCTCAAGGTACTACAGTACAATCTCTATGGTGTGAATGAATGAGTTGAAGTCAAACACCACACAAAATTTGTCGGTCGAAGGCTAATGATGAAAACATATCACTGAGAGAAAGGAAGCTTTCCATTGATGTATGAAAGGAACAAGGTACTGAAGGGTGTTTCTATGTCAACTTTCTGGATAATGAGTTGATGTTGACAGGAAGGGACTCGTTGCAGGAGACCCTTGATGTATCCCGCATCAACGACATGAAACATATATGATTATTTGAGACAAAATGATGTGGATACAAAACTAGATCAACAAAGAAAGATATGGAATGGAGTGTTAAGAGTATTGTAGTAGATATCGAATAAATAAATTCTCTTGAACATACCAGTAACACTGAATGGAGCTGGAAACATTGACACAAAACAAAAAATGGAGGCTTTGAAATGGTTTCATGAACCAAACTATAAGAAAATTGCCCAACCCCACAACCACAGAGATGAAGTGGAAGAGTGTCATGTTCAAGAGTGACTTTTTGTCATTAACAAGTGGAGTGCCTTGGTTTCAATATTTCCCAAAACATTGTTGGTTAGTACCTATTTATTTTTTAGCAAGCTTGAGGAGGATTAAATATGCTTGATTTGTAAGTTCATCCTTGGGATGAATCCCTCCGAGTATGTTTAACTAACACTGAGAAAGAGTTTTTTGGTATCGTCATGTTTGATGAGTCAATCATTGTTTGATTTTTTGACGAGTCCAATAAAGGTATAACTCGATATCTCTTTCAACTTTAGAGAGTTTGAAAAAGAGGCGGAATAGAAAATTCCAAAGGTTAATTTTCATAAATATTCCCTTGAGTCTAAAAAGGAAAAAGAAATACCCAAGGGAACCTCTTAGTGATGTTTGAATAAGATATTCCTCTTTCGTAAATAGTTTATCTCAGTATGGAAAAGGGTTAAACTTATGTTGAGTAGAAGTATTTTCAATTAATTTAACGAGTTCAAAAAGAAAAGTGCTCAACAATATTTTCATATTTTTGGAGTATGAAAAGAGATGAAAGAGGAGTCCGCCTAGAGGAATCAGTTGTATAAAAGGATACAAAATGGTTTCAGTCATGATGGAACTACTCAAAACACGTAGAGGTTAAGAGGTTGGATAGTAAGACCACTCATCACAGTTATTCCCAAGGAAAGGACATATCAGAGTTTCTTCAGACCTGGGAAAACGTAAGAAATGAACGAAAATTTCATTTTACAATCGATTCAAGGGTAATTTGATACTCTGAGTATACATAGTTTGAAGCCTAATGTAATTCCACCTTGGAGAAACATATATCACTATAAGAATGTTGATTTTGGAGTTGTAGTTTGTAAGGCTTTTGGAGAAGTAGAAGATCATGTGAGCAACTTGATGTGTAGAGGTATTAGAGAAGAAATATTCTATGTGAGTAGAGGTGGAAAAGTACATGCCAAGTTTTCATGATAAGTGGACTTAAATGGTCACGGTCATGCACGTCTTTAAAAATTCAAGTTTCTTCTTGTTCTTGGGAAGATTGAGAGTTAAATTTTGTCATCGTCAAGCCCTAGTTTCCTTGTATTAGGGTTAATTGTAAGGGCCGTCATTCCTATTACGTGAGACCTATGTCTTTTGAATTAAACTTTTAATATAAACAAGTTTTGGGTATGAAAAAATCTTATGTATTTTGTTGATTCACTATTGTTACATTTTTTATATGCGAATTACTTAGATTTGTGTGTATTTCAATGTGTTTGTGATCGTGTTTTAGATTTAGAGTTGAATATGAAGTAGTAGGAAAATATCAACAATGACACGATGTTTCTCTCACACACTAAAAAATAATATGAAATCTATACTCATAGATCTATCAATGTCAACAAACAAGAGCCCTTTTCTATAATAACTAAGATAATTTTCTTAACTCTTTGTCATTTGAATTAAATTCGGATTTCCTCCTTCAACATTTCCATAATCTATTGTGCTTTACACTCTGTGAAGAGTTTTATCTCCACTCTATGAACAATTTTATTCCAACTCATATATGCTTAGTACTTCATGATGGCCAAGTAGTCTAAGGATAAACGTAGTAGATTTAAGTTCTAGTCTGAAATTCACATTGAGAATGGAGGTTCAAATCTATCTTGAAAAATAATAGAGTTTCACTTTCTCCCCATACACCGTAGAAAATACTAAGACTTTTTATTAGACAATAATTTATTTTTTTAGAAGGAACTTGTTGAGCTTTTTCACATGTCATTTGGGATGACATTTACAATGTAGGAGCATCAACCCCTAGGCACCCATTTTGTCCAAACCAAAAAGGGGTTATGATATTTTTCAAAAGGGAGACATTTTCTCCATTATTAATTCGTATGAAATTAAGAAATATTATGTAATTACAATTTTCCAAACCTAAGAGAATCTCGACTAATAAGGTCATTAGATAGTTGGATGAGCTAGTGCTTTTTCACTGGATGGGCCTTTGTAAAAAAAACGAGTGGAAAACTAAGGTGTTAGGAAGTTTAAGCTAATGGAAAAACATCCCATTTATCTTATTTCTCTAATATATTCCTTGACCAATAGGGGAATATACAAATGTAAATTTATGGTACTCAAATAAGTAAAGAGAGAGAGAGAGAGAGATCAGATTAGGGAACACAACTCAAGTAGGATGGGAAACTTAGATAGGAATCCCATGGTAATCTCTTTGTAAATACCTTATCATGGTTTAAAATAAAATCTTGTATTCAAACACCTCTCATATTCTTTTATTCCTCTATCTGAATATTTATCAGGGGACAATACCATGTAAATTAGGTTGACAAGAAATTAGGCCTTAATAGTTGATAATGTGTACTTATTTTTAGTTTAATATGAAGGGTGTGTTCTATGTGCATTGTTTTTTAGAGTGGTTGGTCAAGTGAGGAATGTTTTGGCACATGATGTAACTACAATGATCGATACTCACATGAACATTGCAACCATTGATCTAAGAAGGAACCCATGCTAGTAGAGCACTTGGTCACAAGCTTGTGGTTGTTTGGATAGATTTGGGTGAAGGTCCAAGAACCTCCAACTAGTGATTATTGATTCATGATTTTGAATGGAGGATATTTGCAGTGAAGTGACTCGAAATAAAGACGAAAACTGGTCCTGCATAATTTGGGCAGTTCTTAGTAGGTCAAATCTTCAGGGGACTTGGGAGGTCTGTGAAATCATCATTGCAAGAAAATCAAGATTATTCATATTTTTTGGGTCTATAACCCGCAAGTTCCGGAATCAAACCTTGAGGGAACCAAATTGATCAAACCCCTAGATCGCCTTTTCATTAAAGTGGTATAAGAGAAATTTATTCTCTTTGGGATTGAATCTAAGAGAAAGTATTTAATTCATGTAAAATAATTTAAGCAATTGAAGGTGATGGCATGGGAAATATGTGATTGGAGGAGATTCACTAGACCAAGGATGGTAAGTATGCCCGATTTATAACAAATATTGAATCACACTAATCTTCAATTATAGGATGTTAAGGAATATGGGAAAAAATGATAAATGAGTGCCCAACAAATAGAAAATGAAACAGATAATTGATGACAATTCATTGCGAGGGATTTTATATAGTTACAAAATGGACAAAAAATAGTAGGCTTGTTTTTTAAATTATCAATATGAACTTGAATTCTAGGTGGAATTGTAAATAAATATGTGAACATATGTATATAAAAAATATGCTTGTATCATTTAGGAAATTTCATATGCAAATAGATTTGATGGTGATGTTGACCCAGTTATAGAGGTGTAATGAAAGTGAAATGATTAAGAGATAATAAAATGGTAGAAATTGTACAAACAGAGAGGTTGTCATAGAGCATGAAGAAAATAAAGATCTATTATAGGTAGAAGAGAACACAGTGGTAGAAAAACCCTCACAATAGGAGAATTTGTGATAATTTTTTAAGAGAAAGAAACCAAGAATGTTCTCAAGGATTGTGGCATAAGAGCCATAATATAGTAGAGAGTCTGCATAAATAGAGATACATTCTAACTGAGGTTGGAAAGGAGGAGAGGATGGAGAAATTCCTCAAGGAGAAGAGAACAAGAGAAGTTTTTAAGATAGGTGTGTAGGTGTAGATTCATAAAAGAGAACGGAGTGCTCAAAAGGTCCTATAGGAATAGAAAAAGGATAATCTAAGGAGAAATCTTGGTGAGGTATCGGGGTAAAAATTTAATATAGAATATTTCTTAATAAGGCTTGATTGCAACTCAAAGTGAGAAACACGAATCTCGCAGAAGGAAGGAGAAGATGATTGGTGATCACCATTACAAATGTATAAGTGCAAGCCACAGTGGAGGGAAAAAAGATGCCAAGGAAACTGTTAAAGGTGGAAGAATGAATCAAGAGGATTTTTATCGATAAATGGTTAAACTAAAGGAAATATATAACATAGTACTAAAATTTCTAAAAGATATGGAAGAATATCAAAGAGATGGTTGGAAGTTGAGGAAGAAAAAGGTGAAATGGGCTCTACTATGAAAAGGGTTGAGCATAGCTTGAATGCTTTAGGAAAGAACTCACAATTGAGTATGGAGAAGAGGATGTTTACCTCTATGAACTAGAACAAGGATAAACCCTTGGTGAAGATGATGAATATTAGAAGAGGAGACTGACATAAAGTCTCATTGACTTTATAGAAGGTCTGGGATAACAAATGATGGAGGGATCATCAATAGAGGCTTAAGAGACTCATGTTTTAGAACTAATCAAATTTGTTCATGTGCAGATGAGAAAGGTGGAAAATTATTACAAATTGTCATGCAGGTTGACGAGAATGAAAAATGGATTCTAAGGGATAGAGGAAACAATAGAGGAGCATATTTGCAAGTGGACGAGGTAGATGTCACACAATGTTCAGGTGAAATTCTTACAAAACATAATGAAGAATATGAGTTAGTGTAAGAATAAAAGTTAAAACCTAAGGAAGATGGAAAAGAATGGAAAATGACAAATTACACTTGAACAGATTCTAAATCTCAATCAATCGTCGTGCACGAGGGCTTCCCTGTTCTCTGACATGCATCATAGGCTCGGCAATATGTATGTGCATCACTATGCAGCGTACACCACCATAACCTAACACAAACACCTTCTCGTATTGGCTTTCCCAACATAGTGGCCTCCTGCCACCCCTCCATGGGCCTCAACCAAGATATCCTGCCTTTCATGTTCCAACACATATCTCCTCAACACTTTATCTACTCATAACCTATACAATTAACCTGCAATCAAGGTAAAATCAGCTGTGCATGCAACCAATTCCTTTTTTTGTACTGAATATTTAGTAGACACACTTCGAGTAGTCATGAGGTGGATAATATTAGCAAAGTGCTCATCAACCACCTTCATAGCAAAGAGTTGCACATCGGGTATCCCCTCCTCGAGACTTGTTGGTTCTTCCCCATTTTCTATTCATGACAAATGATTAGGTCCGAAATTTAGTATTCTAGGCTTTGCAATAATTTCAAAGTCATACTCCTGAAAGGGTAGTAACCATCTGTAGATACTCCCCCGCAACACAGGCTTATTGACCAGGTATTTTAAAGCAGAATGGTTAGTGAACATTTTGAAACAGCCTCCTAGCAGATAGTGCTTATATTTTTTCTGAGTGTACACCATGGCCAGTCCTTCCCTTTCTATGGTTGAGTAGTTTCACTCTACACTGTAGAGCTTCCTACTAGAAAAAGTGATAAGGTGATCAATGTCTCCTTCTCCTTGTTGCACTGAAAAAATCCCCAGTGTTATACCAGATGCATCCACATGCACATGAAAAATATTAGAACAGTCTAGCAATATTAAGATAGGTGTAGTGACCATTTTATCCTTCAACAGCTGAAAGCTCTTCTGACATTCTTCATCCCAAAAAAATGACACATATTTCTTTAGCAACTTCTCCATCGACGTAGTGATCAGATCATACTCTTTAATGAACTTCCTGTAATAACCTGTGTGTCCTAGGATGGAGCGCAATTGTTTCTCATTAGGAGGAACTTCTAGGTTGGTGATAAGTGTTATCTTGGCTAGGTCTACTATCAATTCTTGTTGGCATACTATATGCCCTAAAAAAATTCCAAAAGTGATGCATAATACACATTTCTTTAAGTTAAGATAAATCTTGTTCTTTCTACAAGTGTCGAGCATCATGCACAGGTTTGACACATGTTTCTTGACCAATCCAAATACTGTTCAATCATCAAAATATACCTCCAAGAATTTATGTATTAATTATTTGAAAATAGCCACGACCATGCATGAGATTATCGCAGGTGCATTTTTCAATCCGAATGGATGACAGTATATTAGAAAGACCCCCACTCTATTGCAAATTTGGTCTTGCTACAATCTTTAGGTGCAATTCTAATCTGATGATACCCGAAAAATCCATCAGTAAATGAATAAGCTTCTTGTCCTCCTAGATTATCCATAATTTCATCAGAAAACATAATAGGGAAGGGATCATGCACACATGATTCATTCAACTTGAGCATATCTACACAAATCCTTATCTCTCCTTTTGTCTTCTTCTCCTGAACCACCATTGGGATTACCCAATTAGATTGTTCCATAGAATCAATGATGCGTGCAACCACCATATTTTCTAATTCCTCTTTTAATTTTTGCTTATATTTAGGATTCAATCGTTATGGTCGATGCTTGACAAGCTGCACATCTAGCTTCAATGTGATCTTCATTAGACCCAGGTCCCTTACAATTCCCTTGAGCTCAAATAACTTCTTAGGAAACATATCCTACTATTCTGTCAGCAGCTCCGTAATCTTCCCTATTGTATCATCATCCCAGTAATCCCCAATTCTGGCCAACTTGGGCTGATCTTCTGTCCCAATGTTGACTTCCTTCAATTTCAGAGGTTTAGTGACATCTACCATCCCTAATGCAGGCCCTGCATCTGCGTGCTCCCCTTCATATTTTGGGATATTGACATTCCTTAGATAATCTTCATTATCCTCTATGGAAAAGCTCCTGCAGTTGATAATGTATTGCATCTAAGCATGCCAAGCTAGCGCAACATATTCATTTCAGGGTCGGTACTCATCAAAGGCAAGGGAATCTATGTCCTGCAAGGCTTCATCCAATTTCTCTGATCCCCCAACTGAGCCAAAGGTTGATAGGAAATAATCAGTCATTTTAATCCAATGGTGATTTCCTTGACACAGCTCTGTTTCCAAATACCACCTGGTAGGTATCAGCCCTAACAAGTGAATAAACATGTGAACCCACTCATCCCAAGCCCTTTCCTTCCACACTTCCATCTATGTGGACAAGTGTTTGCGCGGGTTTCCCTGACCATAAAACAAATCCATTGGTGGGGTAGTGGGAGTTTCGAATCTCAATTTCATCATATGGATACATTCCTCCCAATCCTTAAACACACCCTTGTGCGCATCCCACCAACGAGTCAGGGTTGCGAGCATAGCCAAATCAAGCACCCACAATCTTCGTTCCTCTGGGAAAACCTTTTCCAATTCTTACAGAAATACTTTGAAACTACCAGAACCATAAAAATAGGGTATTTATCTTACCTTTGAGGAGATGCACTAGAAGTTATTCATGATCTTGAGGTAGCGCAACACATATACATCGTGCCACCAGTTTTTTCAATTCTCCATCTCACCATTTGAGTCTGAAAAACATGAAATATCCTTCTCCTAGTTTAACATCCCCTCATCTGTAGGGTTGATCCAATATTTATCTCACATAGTCAACTTGTAAATATGGTTGACATCATCCCCTTCGTGTAATGGTTCTGTATACCATTCCCCTTTTGTTGGATCCAGTGGGACTGTCACCCGCCTACGATTATTCTCAAGGATCATGCTTCTACGTTTCAGGTTGATGATGCATCCCATATCAATGGCCCAATCCAATCCTAACAACGCAATGTAGTGGTTTGCATCATCAACAATTTGTATTACTTTGAAATCTACGCATACCTTTACGTTAGCAATGTCTACCATGACTTGTGGAAGTCTTCCTAGTTGAATGATATTTCCTGATTAGCCATGTGTAACTGCATGGTGGACCATTCCAACTCTGGTTCTCCCATATTCTTCTAGGTCTTCCTAGGTAAGACATTTGCATTATACCCTAGATCCAATATGACTTGATCCATCTCATACTCTCCAATCTAGCATGCCCATCCTGACCAGTTCTCTTCTTATTCTTATAAACCTTTTTCACGGCCTTAGTCTCGGTTTGAGGTACTTATTTTTCTACGCATGCCTAGATATTATCTATCGCCTTTTGATTGTGCAATAGCTTAATGTAGACTTGTAGGAATGGTTTGACTTCATCATCAAATACCCAGTGAAAATTGCCAATATAGATACCCAGTGATTGCCTCCCACTCCCAACTATGTGTTCGATAAATAGAATCAATCAATGTATAGTCCTTGCCCCAAAATAAGGTTGTAGTCTATCCAGTCAGTGAAAGGTTTATATAAAGTATCTGTAGTAACTGTGTTCCATCAGTGTCAAGGGGTATTAGTGAAGGGGGACAAGGTAAATCATACAGGGGTAAGCGCGAATGATAATGCATGGATTCATGGCGTGGATGGGGGAGTGTGATATAATAATGTTGGCTATCGATGGGGATGAAAGCAATGGGTAATGATGGGGCCTTTTGGGGACCTTGAATGGGAAGATATTGGGCTTTGAGATGAGTATTTGATTGGGAAAAGAGATGTGTATGATCGGTACGTGATATGAAATGAATGTGGAAATGAAAGCTAAGCATTGAGTGGCCCAACACTTGGATTGACACCGGCATCTTACACCCACCTGGTCATGGAGTGGATCAACTACTGGCATCGAAAACTGGGATTGCCTTCTGGAATTGAGTACCGAAATTAGAACCTGACATTGACTATTTTCTATTGGCTGATTGGCAGTGACTGTGTGAGGAATGATATAGGATATAAGTTCACAGACATCAAAAAAATCCATTGAAAAAAATCCATTGATCGTTTCCCTAACAGAAAGGAATAATCCATTGACACTTGGCAACAAGTAGCATCATCGAGTAGCGGGATCGAGTGAATTGACAATAGGAATTTACTAGTAGATTTACTGGCAGCATTTCCTATTGGGCTAAAGTACTGGCATCGCCACCTTCCTGGGATCAACTATTGTGATAAAGCACCAAGATTGATTGGAATTCTTTATTAGGCATAAACCCGTATGACTTTATTGAAATGTCGAAACGACGTAAAATGGCATTTGCATGCGATCTATGAATATTTTCACCCCCTTAAGGTGGGCCTTGTTGGGCCTTGCTGGGTTTTGTTCAGTCGGGTCAGTGTGGTTGTGTTTACCTTACTGGGTGGCTGGGTGGGTTTACCAGAAAATTTCTGTATATATAAGTGATTTCTTTAACTATAAGTTATCCGATCTGAAGAAAATATCAAATAATGGCTCTCATTCCTACTCTACTCTTGTTCCCATCAGCCTCTACCTTTTCCCCTGCTTCTGGTGGGTAAACAACTGGAACTGGGATTGGAGGATCGTTAATGGGTACTATTGGGTCTAAAGAAATTGGATCAATGGATTCTGGCACTAGCTTTGGAACTGCTACTGAAATTTCTTCGGTTGAAACAAGCTCTGGAACCTAAGCAACTAGCTATCGAATTTGATATCAAACGAACTCAGATGCTAGGGCCTACTAGATGACCTATATACATAACATGAATCAACCAGCCAATTACATAACCCACAGTAGATCCTTTTGACCGAGCCCCAGTGACAGAGTCTTTAGGCACAGATTCAACGGCAAAGGAATAAGCAGCTATCATTTCACTATAAGTTTCCTTTGTTTATATCAAATCCATGTCACTTGCGGCTAAGGCACGGGAGGCACCAGCACAAACAGCGGAGACACAGACAAAAAATGGGCATAGGTAGCAAGGGAAAAGTTAGTCCAAAAGCCAATGGAAGTAACAGATCCAAATGAAGTGCTCACGGTTTGCATTCCAAGCCTGTTCCTGCTCTGGGTGAAGGTTCGTTCTTCATTGAATTTCATCACAGAGGGGGTTTGGGAATGGTGGCATCCCTCTCACTCGTTTCTTTCCGGTTCTTTTTTCAGATTTCCCAATAACTCTCCCGTTGGTCGAGAGTTTGCTTGCTCACCCTCACCATATGAATAGTGAGTCCCTACTAGGCCTTGCTCTCCTCAACCTCCTCGGCCGAGTCGATGACGGCTTTTTAGTCGAGCGTGCGTTAACACCCTTTGGGCATGTTGTCGAGAGTTCGGCTGGCTCACCCTCACCCCGACCAAAGGGCCCACACTGAACCTGCTTCTATACTTGCTGATGATCATGTCGATTCTGCTTTTGTTGCTCGTACTGCATTTGACTAGGTTTATATGCTTAGGGCTGCATGTTGGTGGGAGAATTTAGAAATATCTCGATGGATAGAATGGTGGGAATAATAATGAAGAATTTCACCTATCTCCTCGGAATAGACAAGCGTTCAACAGAAGGAAGGCGTTTAACTACACACTTTCTCAAATAATCATACTTGGGTTGGGTAGGTGGGCTTACAATAGAGGAGCTTCTTAGTCATTGTGTGGAAGGAACTGCCAGATTGGATAGATTGAGTCATTAAAGTTATAACCTTTAGGAAAATATCATGGAACTGCTGGATGGATTATGGGTGAGTAGCCCATAGGGTGGTGGTTTTCCCTTTAGCTTATATCTTTCACTGCTGGATGGATTTCACTGCCCCGGATGGCTTGATTGTGGTCCATCAAAGAGCCTTGTTGGATGGATGGGCTTCAGAAGACCTAGTATATTCCTTTGATAACACTTGCTTAATGAATGCTTTGTCGATACAACACTCTGCCTATGAACCCTTTAGATCCTTGCCTTACCTTTAAGTACATAAAAACTATCCACCACCTTAAGGGCCAGGCATGTTAGCCCTCTCCTCAACCTCCTCGGCCGAGTTGGGCTTGAAGTCGAGAGTTCGGAAAGCTCACCCTAATGGGCCTTTAGTCGATAGTTTGACAAGCTCACCCTCACCATATGAATATTGAGCCCCCTAACGGGTCCTAGAACACTTGATAAATTAATAGCCGAGAAGGGCTACTTTCCCTTTCAGAACCGGATCACCTTCGATGGCAGCCTTTTGGTCGAGCGTGCTTACTTATATTACTTATTTGGTTGGTGTGGGATGTGGACAAGCTACTTCGTTCCTTACTCTTTCATTTATTACTACCTACCGACAATAGGATAGAGTGATTCCTTTCCCATTATTTATACTAGGAAGACCAGGAAGATCAATAGAGTACAGCATATATATATAATCCCTTTACTTACCGAGCATGCTATCCACCTAGTTATAGACTTTGATAGACTTTCATTTTAGCCTTCACCCAACCTATTATTAGGGATGAAGTCCTTAGCCCTAGACCATGAATGCACTTAGTGATTCGGGCTATGAACCCCTTCCCTTATAAGCACCGGATTGGATGGGACGGGTTTAGCCCTTACCTTATGCCTAGACCTAGCACTTTCATGAAGCCCATATGCCTTCAATGCTTGGGCCTTTTCCCTTACCCTTTTATTTTGGGATTCGATCTAGCCGTAGGTTCCCCTACGACTACCTTGTTATGACTTCACCCCAGTCAAAGACCCCACCATGGTATGCGCCAATAAGACCACCCCAACCATAGTGGGCCACACTAGTGGAACATATATAGATAGGGTGATCATTGGTCTGATGCTTCGGGAAAAATCCAATCCTAGGGTGTGATGGGCGGTGTGTACAGGGCCCAGGTACATATTCACCGTGGCATGTTGATCCGCGATTACTAGCGATTCCAACTTCATGTTCTCGAGTTGCAGAGAACAATCCGAATGGAGGCAATCTTTCGAGATTCGCTCCGCCTTATGGCCTTGCTTCCCATTATCATTGCCATTGTAGCACATTTGTGTCCCAGCCCATAAGGGCCATGCGGACTTGACATCATCCCCTCCTTCCTCTAGCATATCACTGGCAGTCTCTTGTGAGTGCAGCACGCACCTACCTTCATAGGAGTGTCATCAATCAAAAAGAGGTGCTTGCCTCCGATAAGGGAACTAGATGGATATTCAATTAAAGACTATATGCATCTACTACCCTTGCTTCCGTTGCTCCTTCTAGACTACTAGATGAGGCAAAACTAGACTTGACGTCATCCCCACCTTCCTCCAGCATATCATTGGTAGTCTCTTGTGAGTGCAGCACGCACCTGCCTTCATAGGAGTGTCATTAATCAAAAAGAGGTGCTTGCCTTCGATAAGGGAACTAGATGCATATTCAATTAAAGACTATATGCATCTACTACCCTTGCTTCTGTTGCTCCTTCTAGACTACTATATGAGGCAAAACTGGAGTAAATGAGGCCATGCAGACTTGACGTCATCCCCACCTTCCTCCAGCATATCAGTGGCAGTCTCTTGTGAGTGCAGCACGCACCTGCCTTCATAGGAGTGTCATCAATAAAAAAGAGGCGCTTTCCTTCTTTCTGTTGCTCCTTCTAGACTACTAGACTAAATGCATCTACTACCCTTGCTTCTGTTGCTCCTTCTAGACTACTAGACGAGGTGATGGCTTTGGATCTGTATAAAGGACTGCATAATAAAGGTAAGAAGAAAAGGCTTAATCTGCTGGATCAACGTACTCACCAACGTGTGCTTCCCCTACCCTTGCACTTGCTTATTACCTTACCCATTCCACCTTTGCTTACTGAATTTCCCCACTTTGACAAGGCTGAGGTAGGGCATCTAAGGTACTTGTCTTGGTAGCAGAATGGGCTGGTGAGCACCGAAACACTAGCTGGTGGGCTGAGAAGCTGTGACCCAACCCAATGGGGCTGAGATTCTTTTACTGACCCTAAACCATCTCTAGCTTCTCCCTAGCTTCTACAAAGGATTAGGAGAATCTATGAATAGACTTTTAATTTTTAAATTAAATATTTATACATATATATCTCTCTTTGTACAACCCATGTTATGTTGTTTTATTTAATGACATTTAAAAAAATCCAGTCAAATTTCAGGAATAAGTTGCAAAAGTCTATTCATAAAGAGTTATCTGATAGTGCTATAAATGATAGTATTATAAATGATTCGACTATCACATAATGTGACCACACAAAAAATAGCCAGAATAAATTAATACAATAATGTGTACATTTTACACATTCCATGCCATATATTTCATAGGGTTGGACCATATCTACTAAAGACTAAACCTCTTTGAATCATTTTAAAATATTATGTACTATTTTTATTTTCAATGTGTGCTTCAAAATGAAAAACAATGCAATACATGCCTACAAATGTGTTCCTCATACAAATTTTCCAATTAAACAAACATATTGGCGTATCTTTGCACCCTTTGGGGAAAATTCTAGTTAAAGTACTCTAGTGTAAAAAAAAATCAACTTAGTCATATTTTGTTTTCTTGTAGACAAATCCATTTATAACTCACAAATGTAAAAAGGAGTTGCTTAGACAAAGCCATTTATAACTAAATAATGTAAAAAGGAGTTTCTTGGGCTTCGGGAGTAAAAGGTCTCGAGTTCGTTGCTCACCTGTTTGATATTTTAATTTGTTTTTTCTTTACCAATATCGTTTGTTAATTAAAACTGCATACATTGATGAGATTTTATTTTTTTCAGAGAAGAAAAAACACTAAGTTTGTATTAAGATAATCAAAGAGTGCCATATACCGATCCAAAAAAATATATACAAAATAAAATAGAATTTTTGGAAAACAAATGACAAAAACCAAATTTTTACTGATAGCAAGGAAATAAAAAAAGTGAGAAAGAGATAAACCAAAAACAGGACACTGGAAAAAGAAAGGTCATGGAAGTTGTAAAATATTATCTTCCCAGCTTTGTCCATCCTTCAAATGCTGAATATGAATATGTCCAAAGCATTCCATTAAGCCTTTCTTCGATAGGGAATCAACCTTTGTGTTGAAAACCTTGAAGATATGTTGAATTTGGGGAACTTGAACCCATTGAAGAAGGTAATCCAAAAAATAAGAGCAGGTGGTTGAAATTTGGCTTGACTGTTTACCCCATCTATAATGGTTTTTGAGTCCCAAAAAATGTGAAGCAACCTGACCTAGAAATTCTATGCAGCTCATAGTAGAATCCATAAAGCCAATATTTCAGCTTTTGTGTTTGTGCCTAGGCCTCCATTGCAGAAAATATGATATTGGTCATTGTTGACCAACTTGATCCTTGCACTAGAGCTGCAAATACCAAATTGTTCATCCCCCTCAATATAACCTGACAACAGAGAAGAGGGTGGAGGGAGGTGGCGATGTGAAAAATAATTGGAAGGTGGAGAGGAGGGAGGATTACATTCAAGCCAGGACATGATAGCACAATAAATTAGATAGGGTATTATGGTCTTGGCCTACAAAATTTGGCAGTTTCAAGCCAACCATATTTCCCACATGAAAAGGAAAGGGAGAGATTAGACTTTCAGATCAGTTCTCTCCTGGGAAATATTTCTATGAATAATTTTGAGAGGCAACCAGTTAGGGTCCTTTAATATAAGATTAAACCAACTCGATATGGAGAGTACAATAGGGCAGGTTAAGAATATGTGAGAAACCGATTCCAAATCCATCTTGCAGAAGGGGCAATGCCTAGGTCCCTGGAACCCTCTATTAAGAGAGAGACTCATAGATCTCAACATATTGCAATATGATTTCCATTCTAATACATTATGACCCAACATCCCCAACTTCACTGGAGTTTTCCAAATTGGGAAACCTTATTTCAAATATGAAATAACCCGACTTAAGTATAAAATTCATATGTGAGCCACTGCGTGCTGAAGCCTAATATCCATTCTCGATTCTGGTGGTAAACCACGAATGCCACCAATTCCCCGAAAGATGTTTTGTCCATTCCCGAAGTCCCAGGTGAGTCTGTTATAAAATGGCATGGCCACTCTCCTGAATGCTTTCCAAATGGAAGAGCCTCTACCATGGGAGAGTGATTTTAATCTAAATAAGTGTCATAGTTCCAATCCATTCAGATATTTGGATCGAAATAAGTTAGGCCATATACTAGTACCTGTTAATGCCCTCCATAAAGACTTGATAAAAATAGTCTATGTAAAATTTTGAATATCTAGCAGGCCTCGCCCTCCATATGTTTATGGGGTTGTCAGCAAATCCAATCTACAAAGGTGGATTTTATTAGGTCCTCGAGCACCTAACCAAAGAAATCTAGATATAGTTTCCTTTATTAGGGAAATTATGTGTGCATGCAAGAAGAATAAATGAGCCTAGTAAACCATGAGTTTTTGGAGAACAACTTGTATGAGAATATAATGACCCCCTAGTGAGAGCCATTTATGGGTCCAATTATCCAGTTTTTTTTTGAATTTTTCCATAAGCCAGAGCCAGTCAAACAGAGGGACCATATTCACCCCAAAAATTCATGTTATTAAGTCTGAGTCCAATTTGTCTTCTGATTCCACTAGTAGGATTGATTTGGCGCCATTCATAACCAGACAAAAAGGAGCCCCATATCGAAGGATTATATAATTCAGGGCAAACAATTGACGATGGGATAAGATACCAAAATCCAGAATGTCGTCCACAAAAAATGAGTGAGTAGCCATTACTCGAGGAGAGATTTGTATCCCATCGAATACTCCTTGCAAATGGGATTCCTTAATATTGGTATTGAGATCACCCATAATCAATTTTAATATTAGTGGAGAAAGAGAAAAACCTTGATGGAGTCCACGTCCCACTTGAAAAAAACCCGAGGGAAGACCATTTATGATAACAACATACCATACATGCACGATACAAGCCATAATACTTTGAATAGAAGGCGTTTTCAAGCCAATATTATGAAGTGCGAGGAGTATATAAAACCAATCAACACTATCATATGCTTTGAATATGTCAACCTTCATGATCATTTCTTTCGTCTTTTTTGTGTGTACATAGTGAAAAAATTCCTGTGTCGATGCAATGGAATCATGTATGAGACGTTGAGGAAGAAAACCATATTTCTCCCTCGAAATATGGACAAGAAGGACACCAGAAATCCTACGAGTGATCACCTTCGATATGAGTTTGTATTCCATGTTGCAAAGTGATATTGGCTTGAAATCCTTGAATTCCTTCGGCCTGGAGGATTTAGGTATGAATTTAAGGAAAGTAGAATCCATATCCCCTGGGATCTTACCGTGAAGCCTATATTTCTCAACCACCTCCATGAGGTCCTCCACCATTATATCAAAAAAATGTTGGTACAATTTTGTCAGCCATCCATCAGGGTTAGGACTTTTATCTCAACCAAAGGATTTGAGTACCGCCTGAATTTCCTCCCTCATGATAGGTTTTGCAAGGGCTTCATTTTCTACATCTCCAAACATTTTATGCTAGCCTTGAAGGTCCCAAAGTTGATTTGTGATGTCCAAACTGCCACTATTCTTCTATAAATCAAAGAATTAATTACATGCCTCCCTCTATATTTTTAGAGTCGACTGAACCAAGGATCCGTCCTAAGCTTCTATCTACCAAATTGCATTTCTATTCTTCCTGTTATCGGCATAGTGATGAAAAACGTTGGTATTGTGGTCCCCTTCACGTAACCAACTAGCCCTACTCTTTAACTTCCTAGTGAGCTCTTTAATTCTTAGTATTTCATTCTTACTATTCTTTAGGGTGCTAGCACTCCACCGGATCTTCGAAGGCTGAGAAAAAGACCAACAAAGGTAACCACAGACCACTTTGACCAAGTAGCTAGCCCTACTAGGCTGAGAGGGCTCTCTCAATGAGATTCACAGTCAAATTGACTGGATCATGGATATTTTAGGCTATATATGCAAATTATGGTTTGGTTGATTGGATTTTTATGCTGGATGAAATTGGACCTATAGAAACTAGGCTTGAAAACTTCTTTATGGTTACAAGAGAAAAAATAGTAGGGGAATGAAGGGGCAAGGTAGGTAAGCTCAAATGACTAAATAAGTTGTATGATTTTGGTATAGGATGAGCAGAGAAATCAAGAAAAAGCATATAAATATGAATTCATTCCTTAAGAAGAATTTAAACATAACATCATTGTCTCATGAAAACAACACAAGGCATGCATTACCCATGAATCCTATGTAAAGAACTATAAATAAACTGAGTGAAAGCAATAGATATGTAATGGAAAGAGAAAGAATTCAATGAAGTGACGTACTGAAGAGAAACATAGCCATACAAGCTCACCACATGAATCCCTAAATTTTAGCTGCAACGTTTCTCTATATTCACTGTATTACTTGATCAAAATAGAATACACTAGTTCTATGTCTAATGTTACAACCCTTGAAACTCATTACAAAATACCTCATATATCCACCAAGGTCTAAATCCACCATTGGAGGTATAATTTTCTAGCAATAAAGTCAAATGCATGCATCTATCCAAATTCTGCTACACACTAGGGAGGTTACTTAACAAATTCCTCTATCTAACCATCGAGGGGCATATCCTCAAAACAATAAATCGAGGATGAGACACCTATTCAAATAATTTTTTACCGTTTACATTTAAATTCAAAGCTAGGATAGGTTTTTTTTTTCTTTAGCATGATATGAAAAAAACATCTTCCTGTGTTCCAAAATAATTTCTGATTTTCTCAGAATACAACTTTGAAGTTGATCACTAAAAATTTGTAGAAGTATCATGCCACTTTAGCAGAAGCATCACTCCAGTTTGAGAGGGATTTTGTAGGTCCACCAGAGGATTTTTTTTCTAAAAGTGGTATGGTTGGAAATCCTAGGATGTCTGCGACAAAATGGAGACATTGAGCACTACAAAACCCTTCTCAAAACCCTTGAAAATCTGATTTGATGACAACTTGTCCATAATTTCATAAAATGACCTAGATCAAGTGTATTTTTTCCATTTACCTCAAACCATAACACCTTTGCAAATATTGAATGAGATTTTTGTTATTTTTCCTATTATTGACAAAAACCTCTTTCACGTTTGTAAAATTCATCTCCACTACTTCAGAAACTGATTTTGAAGCAAAATTGTCCCTGTGTGCACTATAAACACTAGCAAATGAAAACAAAACTCTGAAAATGATGACATGGGTCTGAGTTGACTCAAACCTAGAAAATTTCCCTCCTTTGTTGTAATATTTATTCTCATTTTCCATGGTGATTTTTTGTATGATATAAACCCCAGCTTGATAGGAAGGAAGGAAAGGGTGGAATCTAGGAAAACATGGGAAAATGGGGCAGCAAGTTTAAGGAGGGAAATGGAGGGTATAGGAGTTAGGGAAAAATATTAAAAAAATAAGGGATATAGGGGAGTGTTTTAGTAACATAGTGTAAGTGGATTTCGTTGAAATGGATAATGGAAAGAGGTGCAAAAGGCTAAAACACAATATTAACCCAAAATCTCTGCAAAACACAACAAGAATTAGGGTTTGAGTAAAAATGGGAGTAATGAGAGGTATTAATGATATGGAATTATTTGGTAAGGCATATAGGTATCTAATAAAACTAGGGGTTTTCCAATTGAAATCAACAAAACATCTCAGCAATCCAAAAACTAGTTTGAAAACCCTAAAAGAGGGAATCCACTCTTTGTTGAATAAATTCACTTGAAGGAGAAGTAAGAAATTTTCACTTACAACTTTGTAAGCACCTTAAACTTTAAGAAATGATGAAATAACCGTTTTTTCGCCTTCTTATGACAGAATTTTGACATTTATGGTGGAAAAATGAAAGATGCCTAGAAACTGACCTAGGTGAGAACATGGTGACTAACCTAAGACTCTAGATGATAATGCTGGACATGACTCATGAAATTATGATGACCATGAGTGAATGGAGAGAGAAGCGTTGACCTAAAATACAATCAATGATCAAATTTTATTTGAAACTATAAAATTTGACCTATGACCCTATTAATTAACCTTGAAGAGTACATTTTATCACTGGTGATAGAATGTAAAGACTGAAACTAACATTGGATCCAACTGGGGATGGAAGATCCTTGGAGGAGTTAAGAACACCATAGACCAAGTAACCTAACCATTGGGCATGGAGTCAAAATTTACAAACCAAACTAAATAATGGAAACTTAACATGATAAACTGACTGACTCTGACTGACTCTGACTCTAATTGAGACTTGAGGGCTACAAATCCTAATGAAAACCACCTGCCTACTGAATACATATGTATAATAATGTGAGGCTATCCTTCTAGTGGAGCCAATCCAACATATGGCTACATAGTTGAATTATGCTCACAATTTCCTCGAGCAGGCAGGAAAAAAAAAACCTAGGCCACTCTAAGTGTCTACTGAACATGTGCTTCTGGTCCATGAAAACAAGAAAATAAATCTTCCCAAATAAATATAGAAAATCAGTAAAAATATCTTCAAAAATATGAAATTTCACCTTGTCTGGAGATCCAGAAAAAACACAAGCACACCCTTCATTCCAATAAAAAGGAACACTTGGTTTTTTATCCACAGGAACACATAGGGAAGTATGACCTTTTGCGATCTGCGTGTCGGCTATAAATTCCTGAACCATGGGAAACTATGACTCTATCTCTTGCATACTATATATCTCAGGCTCATACTCCTTAAATTCATAGTCTAAATCATCCTTGCACATAAAACATTCTTCAAGATTGTTAAACATGACAGCTCTATCATCTTAATGAAAAAAATTTGTCCCTCTTAGCTGATCTCTTTGCAAGAAATAATCATCACAAATTGGGTTACTCACAACAACTTCTTGTATCTTTTCATCAGTTTCATGACTGTCATCTCATATTTTCATTTTCAATAATGGAAGAAGTTTCACTAACACATTCTTAACTGTGTGAACATTGCAAACCTGCATTAGCTTCCACTGTAACATGACATTTTAGGAGTTGATTGTGCCAAGAGGTGCTCTATAGCCCAATATAAGGCACATATGTAGATGTAATATAAGAAAGTTTGTAAACATTTGTAATGTCGAAAGCAGACCGACTATAGGCACATGTGCATATGTAATGTAAGAAAGTTTGTAAACATTTGTAATGTCCGCTAAATTGTAATCAATATATTTGTAATAATCATCTATGTGGAGATTTATATTTATGTTTGTGAAAAGGTATGGTAAGTAAATAAAAATATAAATAAATCGGAGGCATGGTAAATAAATAAAACCTCTTTTTACACTTACTCCATATGGATGGTAAATAAATAAAAATATAAATAAACTGGAAGTGTGGTGAATAAATACAACCTTTTTATTATAATAGGTTTTATTTAAGTGAAGCCTACTGGCCAAATAGCATGGGACAAATTATTATTAATACCATGGGCTAGATACCGGGGCCCAAATACAATATTTATAAAATGTGTATGGCAATAAATAAATATAAAAGATGTATAAAGAGGTATGGTAAATAAATAAAAATATAATTAAACCAAAGGTATGGTAAATAAATAAAACCTATTTTTGTATTTACTCCATAATTCTCTTTATATTTATGAACGCTCAAAAAAGAGGTTTTATTTAGGTGAAGCCTATGGGCCAAATACTATAGGCCACATTATTATCAATACCATGCAAACAAATTATTATTATTAACCCTAATATTAATATTAAAAGATTATGATTATTAATATTAATAAACATAATATTCATATTAATATATTATAATATTAATATTTTTAAATTTAATTAGTTTGGATTTATAAAATATTAAATTTGATATATTATAATATATATTAATATACCATGATATATATTAACTCTAGATATATATGGGAATGAAGAAAAAATACATAGAGAGATAGAGGTGGAGAGATAGGGGGGGTGACAAGGGAGTTATGGAAATAAATTGAAGGAGAGAGGAGAGGAGGAACGAAGAGAGGGAGAGGGAGAGGGAGACACAAAGATGGAGGGGGGAGAGAGAGAAGGAGAGAGAGAGAGGGAGATAGTGAGAGGATTGGAGGGAAGGGGGAGAGAGAGAGAGAGAGAGAGAGAGAGAGATGGGGGAAGAGAGAGGGAGGTAGGAGAGAAAGGGAGATAGAAGAAGGAAGAGAGAGAGGAATTGAGAGAGAGGAGGAGAGATGGAGGGATAAAGATATGAATTTGGAGGGGGAGAGAGGGAGGGAAGAAGAAATACATAGACAGTGATAAATGGAGAGAGAGAGAGCGAGTGATAAGGGAGAGATAGAGAGAGAGTGTGTGTATGTTTAGGGGTGAGATAAGGAGACAAAGAATGAGAGATATAGAGAAAGGGGGAGATAAGGAGAGGGAAGGAGAGAAGGGGGGAGAGAATGAGACAAAACGAGAGGGGAAGGGATATAGTAACATAGTTGGAGAGAGAGAGAGAGAGAGAGAGAGAGAGAGAGAGGATTGGACGACACACACACACATAAACACACACACACAGAAACACACACACACACACACAGATATATATATATATATAAGGAGAGAGAGAGAGAGATGGGGTAGAAGAGAGATGAAGGATGAGAGAGAGTAGGAGAGAGGGATGGACAGAGAGATGGATTTGGAGGGGGAGAGAAGGATGGAAGAAGAAATACATAGAGAGTGAGAAGTGGATAGAGAGAGGGAGTGAAAAGGGAGATATGGAGTGAGAGAGTGTATGTGTTTGTGGGGGTGAGGTAGAGAGGCAAATGCAGTGAGATGGAGGGAGATATAGATATATATGGAGGCTATAGAATTGGAATATGATTTCTTTCACTATATGCATTGGTTTCAGTGTAGATGATTCTTTCTAATCCTATTTGATTTCTTACAGTAGATGCATTGATTTAGTGTAGAAATTGATTTCTAATGATGGGGTAAGAGACAGGTAGGTAGAAGAGAAAAGGAATGGAGATGAAGGGTTAGAGAGAGGACTTGGGAGAGGAGGAGGAGAGTGATGGGGGAAGAGAGAGTATTGGAGGGAAAAGAGAGAGAGAGAGAGAGAGAGAGAGAGAGAGAGAGATAGGGGAAGAGAGAGGGAGGTAGGAGAGAAAGGGAGAGATAGGAAGGGGACGAGATAGGGGACTTGAGACAAAGGAGGAGAGATGGAGGGAGAGAGGAGGAGAGAGGGATGGAGAGAGAGATGGAGTTGGATGGGGAGATAGGGAGGGAAGAAGAAATATAAAGAGAGTGAGAAGTGGAGGGAGAGAGGGAGTGACAAGGGAGAGATGGAGAGGGAGTGTGTATGTTTGGCGGTGAGATAAAGAGACAAAGAAGGAGATATGGAGAGGAGGGAGCGAGGGATATACTCACAGATATGGATGGTGAAGAGAGAGAGAGAGAGAGAGAGAGAGATGAAGTAAGAGATAGGATGTCAGAGAGTGGAAAGAGGAAGGGGGAGAGAGAGGGAGATAAGAAGAAAAAGATAGAGTCAGAGAGGCATTCATAAGGAAGATTGAGAGAGAGGGAGAGAGGAAAACAAGAGGAAAGAGAGATAAAATCGGTGGAGAGGGAGATAAGGGGAAGATAGAGATATAGATGGAAGGTGAAGAGAGGGAATAAGAGAGAGAGGAGGGAGGGATAAAGATATTGATAGATATGGAGTGAGAGAATGTGTGTTTTTGTGGGGGTGAGGTAGAGAGATAAATAAGGAGATATGGAGAGAGATATAGAGATAGATGGAGGGGGTAGAGAGGGAATATGATTTCTTGCACTAGATGCATTGATTTGAGTGTAGATGGTGATTTCTAATCCTACTTGATTGCTTGCAGTAGATGCATTGATTTTAGTGTAGTTATTTGGTTCTAATTATATTTTATTGATTGCACTAAAGGCATTGATTTCAATGTAGATAATTATTAATCCTATTTGATTGCTTCCACTTAATGCATTGATCTCAATGTATATGGTGATTTATTATCCTATTTGGTTTCTTGCACTAGATGCATTGGTCTCAATGTATATGTTGATTCCTAGTGCATTTATTTCAATGTATATTATTTCTAACCTATTTGATTGCTTCCACTAAATGCATTAATTTCAATGTAGATGGTGATTTGTAATCATATTCGATTACTTGCATTAAATGCATTGATTTCAGTGTAGATGTTGGTTTCAAATCCTATTTTCTTACTTGCACTATATCCATTGATTTGAGTGCAGATGTTAGTTTCTAATCCTATTTTCTTACTTGAACTATATGCATTGATTTCAGTGTAGATGCTTATTTCTAATCCTATTTTATTGTTCGAGTTAGATGCATTGACTTTAGTGTAGAAGTTTTTTTCTAATATTATTTTATTACTTTAAATAGATGTATTGATTTCAGTGTAGATGTTGGTTTCCAATTTGATGTAATTGGATGTATGATGGTACATTAATTTTAAAGTGATTGGATTAACAGTGTGCATTTATTTCAATGTAAGCATAAACAATTATTGACCATGTACATTGATTTTTGTGTTATAGTAATTCAACCTATTAATATTGGAGAGAAAGAGAGACAAGATGTGATGTTTACTACAACAACTCGAGCTAAAGATTTAAATGGTTTACGATTTCAACTATCCTTTTCATATAATGGATATGAAAAGATAACAAAACTAATAAGGATGACAATAGGAATAGCAGAATAAAATAGTTTGAGATTGATCACAATGAATACTATTTGTAATTGGCTACATTTTTAGTATTTACGTTTTCTATCATTTAACATTATTATTGTTACTTTGCATTCAAAAATTTTATCTCATCATTTTTCATCATTAAAGTTATTAACAATATTTATCATCTCAACAAACTGAGGTAACTAAGAAAATTTAAAATTAAAATCACGAGGTTAATCTCAACATATTTAGCATATTTAAAATCATTATATTAATATTATAAATATTTACATATTATTGATAAAATTAATCATATCTTCGATAGATTTTCCTTGGTCGCACATGACTGAAACTAGCCTAGATCCATCTTAACTTCGGATCTATTAACAACCGAGAGGGATCAAATCTCTAGAGGTGAAAATCTTTCCTCAAGTTTTTCAGTAAAATAAACAGGTTTTCACCTCGAGAGATTTGATCCCTCTCAACGATTGATAAATCTAGAGTTAAGATGGGTCTAGGCTGGTCTATCTAACCAGCAATAATTATTGGCTTGACGAATTTCATTTCAGGATCAAGAATAGGCATTTCTATTTTTTGGTCCCAGTTGGTCTCATCCAAGGAGGAAACTACTAATTATTTTTGGGAGAAAAAATCACTAAGGGATTATATGATCTCATCATCTAGAAACTCTTGATTCCCATACTAATTTTCAATAAATTTAGTGAAATTTTCAGATATCTCACAAGAATTATCAATTATCGACACGAAAGAATTAGAGATTTGATAATGTTGAAATAAAATTGAATGAAATTCCTTCATAGAATATAAATTGGCAGATGGTAGACCTTCATACCATGATCTCACTTTTTCCTCTAAGGTAGCCATAAACATCTTCATCAGACAATCTTCAGGAAACTCAATCTTTAGTCTGTGAATATGAAAATGAAATTTGACCAAATGCAAATTATCATCTTCTCCATCCTGAACTTTAAACTTTGGCAGTCATGTTTTCCAATCTATACAAGGAATACGATTCGAAAAACCAAGAATATGATCTCGATTCATAGGAGCATACCTTCGAGCAGTTGAATCAATTTTGACAACACTGAAGTCACCAAGAAGTTCTTCAGACTACTGGTTCTTGAAAAGTGGAGTCATCATAAAATTTTTGAACCTTTGGATTCTTTGAAACTAGAGTCGCCAAGTGAAATATGCACATCCTTCTTATGCCTGATCATTTTTCACCATCAACAATGAAATCTGATCATTTTTGTTCTTTCCCAAAGAAAACTGTCACCTTGCTCCTTGGCAATGACACCAAGATGTTAGCACTCCACTGGATCTGCGAAAGTTGAGAAGCAGACCAACAAAGGTAACCACATACCAATTTGACCTAGTAGCTAGCCTTACTAGGCTGAGAGCGTTCTCTCAATGAGATTCACAGCTAAATTGACTCGATCGTGGAGATTTTAGGCTATATATGCATATTAGGGTTTGGTTCATTGGATTTTTGTGCTAGATGAAATTGGTCCTTTAGAAACTAGGCTTGAAAACTCCTTTAGGGTTACAAGAGAAACAGTTACAGGGTAATGAACGGGCTAGGTAGGTAACATCAAATGAATAACTAGGATGTATGATTGTGGTATAGGATGAGAAGAGAAATCAGGAACAAGCGTAGAAATATGAATTCATTCCTTAAGATGAATTTAAACACAACATCATCATCTCATAAAAACAAGGGATGCATTACTCATGAATCATGCTGAAAGAAATGTAAAGAAAATGTGTGAAAGAAATAGATATGTAATGGAAAGAGGAATCATTCAACGAAGTGAATTATTGAAGAGGAATCACTAAATTTTAGCTGCAACTTCTCTCTATATTCATTGTATTACTTGATCAAAATAGAATGCACTAGTTCAATTTCCCATGTTCCAACCCTTGAAACTAATTAAAAACTACATCATATAGCCACTGAGGTCTAAATCCTCCCTTGGAGGTCAAATTTTCTAGTAAGAAAGTAAAATACATGCATCTATCCAAATTCTCCTACACACTGGGGAGGTTACATAACAAATTCCTCCTTTATCTAACCATCAAGAGACATATCCTCAAAGTAGTAAATGGGGGATAAGACACCTATTCAGCTCCATTTTTACCATTTACATTTACATTTTTAATTTTACATTCATATACTTTAACCTTTTTACTTTAAAAAAGGTCAAACTAGAAATTGGAGAAAATTACAGAGTGAAAATTTAATTAAAATCTAAGAAAATTGCAGAAGCGATGTGCCATCGTGGAATCCATTCTTAGGCACCTTATTGAAGTAAAAATTGAAATATAAAATAAAATTAAACTATCCTTGTCTTTCTCGTTTCCAGAACATCTTTGATTTTTGAAAATGACCCATGGGAAGGTTTTCAAAAAAGCATTCTCCCAAGGTGTCTCCAGAAGCACTACGCCTGCTCCAAAACAGTGGAAGAAGCATAAAAATCAGGTATTTTTTTAAATTTTTCTTCAAAATTTGTTCTTGTCATGGAAAAAAAACTCCATATATGGCATGTAATTATAAATAGAAACCCATACATGTAATAAAAACTTAATTTGGAAGCCCAGGGTAAAAGGGTCGTGCCTCTATGCGACGCTTCTATGGAGACCAATTTTCCAAAATTGCCAAAAATTCAGAATTTTCCAAAAACAATTATACAAACATAGGTATTAAATATGGAAAAATATATATCTAATCCTAATGGGGTTTTACAAACTGAGATAGTTTTTTTTTCTTTGGCATGTTATGCGCACAGAACTTCTCCAGGTTTCCAAAATACTTTCCCGTTTGCTCAGAATCCAACTTTGAAGTTGATCACTCAAAATATGCAGAAATATTGCACCACTTTGAGAGGGATTTTGGAGATTTTCCCAGAGTATTTTGGGGCTGAAAGTGGTATGGTTGGAAATCTTAGGATTCCTTCTAGAAAATGGAGTCATTAATCACTGCAAACCACTTCTCCACACCCCTCAAAAGTTGATTTGAATACAACTTGTGTAGAATTGCAGAAAATTTCTTGGAGCAAGTGTATTGTTGGAATTTCTCTCAAACCATAACATATATGCACAAAACAAAGGTTTTTTCTGTTATTTCACCTATTATTGACAAAAACCTCTTTCACATTTGAAAAATTCATCTCCATTACTTCATAAACTGATTTCGAAGAAAAAATGGTCTCTTGTCCACTGTAAACCCTAGAAAATGAAAACAAAACTCTGAAAATGATGCCATGGGTCTAAATTGACTCAACCCTGGAAACTTGACCTCATTTGTTGTAAGTTTTCTTCTCATTTTCCATTGTTTTTGTTTGTATGATATAAACCCTAGCTTCATGGGAAGGAAGGAAAGGGCGGAATCTAGGAAAACAGTGGAAAATGGGGAAGCAAGTTTAGGGAGGGAAATGGAGGGGATAGGAGTTAGGGAAAGATATGAAAACATTAGGGGAGATAGGGGAGTTTTTTAGGAACATATTTAAAGTGGAATTCCTTGAAATGGATAAGGTAAAGAGGGGAAAAAATCTAAAACATAGTACTAACCCAGAATCTCTATAAAAACGTAGCGATAATTAGGGTTTGAGTGAAAATGGGAGTAATGAGAGGTATGAATGATACATAATGATTTGGTACGACATATAGGTGATTTATGAAGGCTTGTATGTGATAAAAATAGGGGTTTTCTAGTTGAAATCAACCAAACATATCAGCAATCCAGAAACTGGTTTCAAAACCCTATAAGAGGGAATCCACTATTTGCTGAAGAAATTAACTTCAAGGAGAAGTAAGAAATATTCACTTACTATTTTGGAAGAACTTGAACCTTTAAGAAATTATGAATTGAACCTTGTTTCACCTTCTTATGACATAATCTAGACATTTATGGTTGCGAAATGAAAGACACCTAGACACTGACCTAGGTGAAAAAATGGTGGCTCACCTAGGACTCTAAATGATAATGGTGGACATGAATCATGAAATGATGATGACCATGACTGAATGGAGGGAGCAGCGCTAACCTAGAAAACAACCGATGATCAAATTTCATTTGAAAACTTATTTGAAACTATAAAATTTTACCCAAGACCCTATCAAATAATCTTGAAAGAGTACATTTGAATATTGGTGACAGGATGTAAATACTGACACTAACATAGGGCATTTAGCTGACTCAAGATCTGTGGATCAGGATTTATACTCTCCATTTGTTTTTATATTTTATCATATTCCATTGTAATTAGCTGAATTTATTTATCATTTGTTCCTTCTTTAGTTGTTCCCATGTTCTCGTCCCGTACTTTAGATTCTGGAGCTTTTGCATGAGATGGGAGGAGGCAGAAGATCCTAGGGAGGACCCATCGTGATTCTAGAATTGCATAACCAAAGACTGATAGTCCAGGTCTTCCAGCCATACTATATTAAATTTAAAGGGAAGTGTCTTCTGCACAGGGTCCTTCCACTATTTGTGATAGATATCCTGGTGATCAGACAAAGAAGAATTTATAACCGAAAATTTCAAGTTTCCAAGAATCTCTAAAACACATTCATTGACCAAAGCTCTATCAAGTTTTTTGGAAATTAAGGCATCATCAGTCCTATGGTTGGTACAAGTGGGGGTTTGAAGCAAGGTACATATATCTACGAGGTGATGATCAACAAATATATGGAAAATTCGATCAACGATAGAGTCAGAGCAGCTGTGGGAATCCCAATGTTCAATAGAGGACAAGGTGGCATTAAAATCACCCATGATCAAAATTTTATGAATATCGAGGATTCCATAGAAATTAATGTGGTTCTAAAAATGAGGAGGATTGTGGCATGGAGCATATAGGTTAATAAAATTAAAGTTTTCATAGATACCCCTAATCTTCCCCAAGAGGAGAATACCAGTGAAAAAACCATAGGCATGAAATTTAACAAATTGAGGTTTCCACATAGCGATAAAACCACCAAATAACCCATTAGATTTGACTCTGATAATGTGCCAATCAAGGCGGATGGAAAGGAATCAGGGGATGGATTTAGTAGCGAGGTTTAGGAAAAATTATGTAAATATTGTAAATAGAAAAAATAAAGGAAGTTAGAAGATGAAGTGACAATGGCAGATGAAACCCAATAGTCTCCCTCTCCTTGTATATATTCATATTCTCTCTTAATGCAAAACAACAATTCATTCATGGAGTTACTTCTCGCCTAACATGGTATCGAAGCTAGCTCCCAAATTTAGATTTCTTCTGCATGTAACTCTTCTCTCCCTTATCAGAAAACATGTCTTTGATTCCCTGCTATATGCATTGACTCCTGTGTCTACTAAATGCATATAGTTCTCTTCTCCTACTCAAATTTCATTTCCTATTCTTCTAGAATCTCAATTCTTTGTGTGTTGTTTCATTGAGGCATTCAAACTTTTGGTTGTATTGTTGGTTCGTCGTTGGATACAACTCGAGTTATGGAACCTACATTGAGTCTCGAATTCTGTGAGAAAATCATGCACTGGTTAGAATGCTAACATGAATGCTGGATTGTGTACATGTATTATAAATTCGATTTTTGAGCTCTGTCATTTATTCTCTATGATGTCTACACTACATTAATTTCTATTCTAATTGCGTTAGTGTATTATGGTCAAAGACTTATGTGTCGATTAAAACGTGGAAGGTTGGTGTGCACAGGTACAATTTTTTAACAGTCATCAAATATTATCACTAGTATAAAATAAATTAAAAAAACACTTTATATGAAAGTGACAGATTCACAAATCACATAAATCCTCATTCCGAAAAAAAAAACCATCATAAAAATGAACCATGACCATGAAATAAAAATGAATTGACAATGTATAAATAAAACTGAATTGACAATGTATAAAATAGGCTCCCTCACGGTTATCTATGATAGGGATGAGCCATCTCTGTACTCTGCACTTGAAATGCCTTGAAGCAATATCTTAATATCTTCTCCATATTCATTCAAAATATCTCTGTCAATAACCTTTCCAAAATTTTCAATATCCTTTCCTCTAATCACATTGCGACCTCCTTGTTTACAAAGAGCCATTGTACCAACAAAGCCATACCAGTAATTGGTTCGAATCATTTGAAACCAGCTTGGATAATTTCTACAATTTAGACGACTTTATTATATCCAGACAAGGTGGGAATTTATAAAGTTAAGTCATCTGAATTGCAGAAATTGTCCAAGATGGTTTCAAATGCTTTGAACCAATTCACTTGCGGTATGGTTTTAGCATTACAATGGCTCTTTGTAAACAAAGCGGTCCCAATGTGATTAGAGGAAATCATATTGAAATTTTTTGAAAGCTTCTTAACAGTGATATTATGAATGAATATGGTTAAGATATTAAGATATTGCTTCAAGGCATTTTAGGTGCAGAGTACACAATTGGCTAATCCTTGTCATAGATAACCGCGAGGAAGCCTGTTTTATACATTGTCAATTCACTTTTATTTATACATTCTGAATTCACTTTTATTTCATGGCCATGGTTTATTTTTACGATTTTTTTTTCGGAATGAGGATGTATGTGATTTGTGAATCTGCCACTTTCATATAAAGTGTTTTTTAAAAGTATTCTATAGTAGTGATAATATGTGATGATTGTTAAAGCATTGTACCTATTTGATACATATTTGTCTTTCTCTTAAACTACTCATTCATTTTATTGTAAATAAATTGAAGGTTGGTGTGCACATATACCATTTTCTCTGTCCTAGATTTCTCAAGCATACTCTTCCTTACACTATACAAGTTCTCATATGTGTTGCAATTAATCTCACAATAAGAGGATGAAGTCATCTAAGAGAAGATCCTCATGGCAAACTGTTGTAGAGGAGGGATTGTTTCCCCATTATTTTCCCACCAAGAATAGGGCTTCTTAACTTAGGCCTATCTCTAATCACATCATATCCTGCAAATCGACTAGTGCACAAGCAGATGTTCCTTGCAGCTTCAAAAGTCTTTCTTCTTTTATCCCAGTCATGAAAACTGAGTGATCTGATGCTTTTCTGACATCAACCTTGTCGTCAAATATGTGAATGGAGTTTCCTTACTGGTGGATGTGGACTAAATAAAACATGTTTCTCCTCAACTCTAGGAGGTAGGGAACATCATGTAGAATAAAGTATGGAAAACCTGACAGTTTGAGCCTGATGATTTCAAGCCCTAATGGCTTTAGTTTTGATATTTCTGCAAAGTAGATTGCTCCATCCAAACATTTTCAATGAATTCTTCAAATAAATCTCTTATGAAGTCATGTGGCAAGTTGTTGTTGAATTAAGCAACCAATAATATTTCCATGAAACAATTGAAACCTTGAATAAGTCTTAAGTTACTCCAATGTTACAATCTGCCACAACATAATGAGAGGACTTAGGTGCTTTTCCTTTCCCTTTACCAAGTGTTTGACATTTTTCTTCATTTATTTCCTTCTCAATTTTGTCCCAAAGAAGATTACATGTGGAAGTATCATGTCCATCTCTATTGCATCGTATGCAGTGAAGATCATACCTTTCTCCTTGCAAATTTCTACCCCCCTTTCTCTAAAATTCTTCATTATGCTTCCTCTTCAACCACCTCTTCCTCTAGAAGAATCTTGTCCTTATTTCTTCTCTTTTTGTGAAAGGCACACAACTTCTTCAGAAGACCGAGGAGTTGTATTTTTCCCAAAATCCTTCTCTCTTTGAACAAACTTCTTCTCAAGGGAGTCAAAATAATCTCCTTAATTTTTCCACTTGCTTGCAGTGACTCGGGATAATATGAATAAGAGGGATGTAGTGCCTTGACATAGGCTGTGAGAGTAACATCTATTTCAACACAACAATATTTGATTTCATGCATAATGGACCTTATTTCTGATGCTAAGGCAAGAGGGTCATCATTTTTGAACCGAGTATTGAACAATTTGATCATTAATTGAACAACTTCAAGTTCAAAATGTGATTCATATAATTCCTTCAACTTCTTTAAGGCTTCAAAGGCATTTGAAATTGGTGAAATATGACGACTCATCTCTTTATTTAATTACGCTACAATGAAGGCATAAGCCTTGTTGTTCTTGTTTTCCCAAATGGAAAGCTTTTTGTATGAAGTGGGATTGTCAAGTGCATTGTCTCCTTATCCTTCACAAACTCCTTTCCACAACTCATTGTAAATCAATGTGTGTTCTATCTTCCTAGACCACTCATGATAGTTCTATCTTCCATAAAGAACTAGTCCCAAAATGAAAATAAGGGAATGCATTTTATAATATGATATGCACCCTATATAACCACAAATATGAAATATCTCTACAATCGAATCAATATTCCTTTTATATAAAAACATCCATTTTCTAAAACTTATAACGATTTCAAAAAAAAAATATATATATATATATATATATATATAACGAGCTCAAGAATTTCAAATGCATAAAATATACTAATCTTATACAAACTCTATTTTATATATGAAATTACATTGAAAAAACATAACAAATTCATATTCTTTCATAATTCAATACACACATATAAACCTATAAAACTTCGACTCAAACTTTTATGCCATTAAAAGAGATTCGACTCAAATTTATATGCCATTATATATAACCGCCCAAAAAAGACTTAATATCATCAGTCAATGCACAATCAATGCATAACATTTCAGTCTTCAAGAAGGACATACCATTAAACCATAAGACCTTACAAAATGGAGTTCAACGCATATGGAGTTCAATACATCGATTCCACCTTTAACTACGATACAATGCTCCACCACATACAACCTCTACAAACAAAGCCATGTCCTCAAATAACACATAACAACATGCATAGCTCACCAATAAAGGGGTTGCGACCAACATATTCAATGCACGGTCCTTCAGTGTTCCACCGGTGGTCAAATGGGTAAAAATGTTCAACGTGGGGCAGCGTTCAATCCTTCACAGTTCACAACAAGAAGGAAAATTATGCATGACGGAAAAATTCCAACGGAATGACTTCAAGGTCTTAACCGATACATAGAGCTTTGACCATAATACACAGCGCAGTCAGCATAGAAATTAATGTAGTGTAGACATCATAGAGACTAAATGACAGAGCTCAACAATCGAATTCATAATATGTGTACAGAATCCAGCATTCATGCTAGCATTCTAACAAGCGCATGAGTTTCTCACAAACTTCAAGACTCAATGCAGGTTACATTACTCGAGTTTTATCCAACGACGAACCAACAATACGACTATAAGTTTGAATGTCTCAATGAAACAACGCACAAAGAATTGAGATTCTAGAAGAATATGAAACGAAATTTGAGCGGGAGAAGATAACTGTATGCATTCAGCAGGAGTCAGCGCATATAGCAGGGAATCAAAGACATGTTTTCTGTTAAGGGAGAGAAGAGTTACATGCAGAAGAAATTTAAATTTGGGAGCTAGTTTTGATATTATGTTAGGCTAGGAGTAATTCCACTAATGAATTGTTGTTTTGCATTAAGAGAGAATATGAATATATACAAGGAGATAGAGACTATTGGGTTGCATTTCCCAATGTCTTTTCATTTTCTAACTTTTTTTATTTTTGCTATTTACAATATTTACATAATTTTTCCTAATCTAAAAAATGAGGTGTCAACAAATTTGTTATTGATACTATTGTTAGTTGTTAATTACTAATTATGTGCCTTCCAAGGGAAGCCTTAAGTTTCATCTTCATTCTCTCTTTTGAATTAGACCATCAAAATCTACAATTATAATAATTTCACATCTCTTTTATCTTCAATTTATTTCAAAAGGCACTTTATCCTCATATATATTAGTATTAACTCATATTTTCTAATAGTATTTTAGTATCTCAATTCTCATTACCAATCAAAGTTATGAACTTGGGATGGAATAGAGAGAACCATCATTTCTCTTTACTTTCACTTTCCCAAGAATTCCCCTACCTTTACGTTTGATCATAGAAAATATCCACATTAAGATGGGTCAAAACTTGGGATGGAATAGAGAGAACTATCATTTCTCTTTACTTTCACTTTCCCCAGAATTCCCCTGCCCCCTATGTTTGATCATAGAAAATATCCACATTAAGATGGGTCTTACATTGTTATGGTTGTAGTCTCTGGTTCCAAAAGACCCTCGGGCTTGATAAACCATCACTTCTATTTATTCTTATTATATGATGAGTGGTCATGTTAGGTTCCATGATTTTTCTCATTAGAACAATGGTTGTTGCAATTGATATTCTTGAGGCTAACTAAGATTTCTACTTCATATATTATCAAGCTATAACATTGATAGTTATCCTTTGAAAACGTTTTTATTATTACAAAAGAATCATTAACATATAGTTACTATATTGCAAAGATAGGACATACCCTCTTTGTTTATATAGCTAAATAAAAAAAATCTAAGAATATTATTTTTTTGAAGGTGGGTAATCCTTTCTCCAAGCAATGATCTTATCTCCATGGTTTCTCTCTTTTTCTCTACATATAGTTAGTTCAAAAGCATCAACTATAGAAAATAATGATGTATTTCTCATATATGACCTCTCCCCACATTAAGGTTTACTATTTGTCTTCAAGAAATCACTCTTAGAGGTATATAGGAGATTATTAAAAAAATCATCAATAGAACATAACAAAGTTCTATTACATGGAAATTATGCATCATCTCTAATAGAGAAAAAAAAACAATACAAAGTAGGTTTTTATGCATCCACGTGACTTTATAGTTTGAATTTGGTGTTATCAATGTGGTTTTTCCTTAAATAGATGCACAAACAAGTCACCTGACAATAAATATCAACAAATTCACCAGAATAATTAGAAAAAAATTACAATTAAGGATCCTTTGATTGAGGTGTACTAGGTTTCCTTCATATTCATGAATATTCTAGGTTGGTCCTTTGGTTGTTAGATGTCTCTGAAAGACATGGGGGTGAAAGTCCAATGTGCACCATTCATACTTGGAACCTATCCTGACTAAGCTTGAAGATTGCCAAGAAAGTGCAAACCTGCAACAAGATTCAAAGATGGAATACAAAGCAAGTTTATGCTAGCTAGAGGATTCTAGAGCTATATAGTCTTAAGCTATAATTTAGTGCAAACATAGCTATAAGTCAATGTTGGCCTTTTCACATGCAGATCCCACACATTTCTTGGAGAGAGAGAAGAGCTTTTAAGAAGTAGAAATAACCTTACCAAAAAAGAGAGGAGAGCCCAAATTTTTTTATCAATCCTTTAAAGGGTATAGTTAAGACTATAGTAATTTTCATTAGAAATATAAAACATACGTACTATCTTATTTTTCATTTATTTTGTTTATATTCACATCTATTTCTTCACATGCTTTCATTTATTTTGTTTATATTCACATCTATTTCTTCACATGCTTGTGTGCTTGTCTTTTTGCTTTATATTTACAAGTTATTTCTTAATGGACTAACTCTAACTCACACTATACCAACACGAAAAGGCCAACAACAACTACAGTTTAACAATGAAATTAAAATTATGCATAATTAAATTTGTTCATTACACAAGTGAATATTACAGCACCAAAATAAATGTTTATTGATAATATCTGTATTGTAATAGTTGGTACATGGAAATTACAATAATGTGCATAACCAACACTTTCCCAGAAAACTAATTACGTTTCCTTCGTAATTATTGTGTCTTTTAGGATACCCACAAAGCCAGTTATAACCATTTCATAGATCTAAGGTTTGATTTATAGAATACAGTTGGACTTATTATGACTATTTTGTCGTTCACAGTTGAATTATTATTTGTTGGAATACAGTTTTTTAAAGTCATCGGGCTTTTGTGTCCTCTCGCTCCACTGCCTTCCACTGCTTTGTAGGCATTTTTCCTCCTTTTTTCCGCCGGATTTGTGCAATAAATTGGTAGCAGCTGGATTCCTAACTATCCGAATGGACTTTTTTTATGCGTAACAAAACGAGAAGAAGAAGGTTGAGATCCGCAGCACCATCTCCGTCCTCGGGCGGACAATCTGGAAGATGGTGGTCCTCTCCTTCCCGACATCCACAGGGAAGCATCCTTCTGGAGTAACAGTACAGGAGTCCTGAGATTGAGAATGAGATAATGTTTGAGGCGGGCAGGCTGCTGGGACCTCAGCGAGACATAGCTGAAATCACAGTTACTCTCTCGTAACAAAAGCTTGGACACGATGAGTCTCGGGGCCCATTAGAAACTGCTGTTACGACGCGGAAGAATCTGGCGGACTGCAAGTGTTAAGCACGCAGAACAGAAACAAAGTCTGAAATTGTGAGTCTCGGGGCCCATTTGGAAACTGCTGTTACGACGCGGAAGAATCTGGCGGATTTTTCAGGCTTGGTCAGAGGCTCCAGGGTTTACAACCAAGAAGTTAACGAGAGGTGGAAATCTGCAGAGTGCCCTCCATGACTCTACGATTTCCGTCCAAGACGAGCCTGCGAAGCAAAAACTCGCGCCAACGCGCCAAAACAAAGGATTGGCTCGAGAACGAACGCAAGCCATACCCGCGCCAGTTTTTTGACTCACCTCGTCTTTCCCGGACGTTCTTCCGCCTTCCAAAGGAGCTATTGATTTAGACATGCATATCTTTTTAGTGGGAGTGGAAGATCAAGCTGTAATGGTGCATCTCTGGAGGTGATTCGTTCTCTCCCTTTCTCCTGTACTTGGGCGTCTCATAGCCGTTTACGTTATCGGGAAGGAGTGGTAAATTGGTTATTTCTGGCACGTCATAAGAGTGGCTGTTACTCTGTCGACCTCATTTTGATATCTTGTCTCCGACATGATGTGGTGTTCGTATTCCTACGTGGAAGGGGGATAGTAGATGGTTGTGAGTATATTGGTGAAACAAGAGAATACGTGGACTAGTCTGGTGAAAACACTGGATGGCAGAACTCTCCCAATATATAAATGAATGTGACTTGGCACTGATGTGACTTGGCACTGCTCGACCCGTCCTTTCTGCATGCCATCAGGGTGGCAGAGGAAGGCCATACTTCGGGCGCGATTGGTAAGGACAGGCCAAACCCACCCATCGACCGAACTGACCGGGACACTATCGAAGGTAACTTACACTCTTCCTTGCAGACTACCAGTCTTTTTTCTCCGCGAAGAAAGGCTGCTCAGAAGTTTAAACCCTTCAAAATTAACCCAGAAGTTCGCCTCCTCAGCTTTGGGTCTGATGTTTTGTGGGAGGATGTCGAGGGGTTATCAAAGAGAGTAGTTGTTGGGTGATGGAAGTTTGATGGCCATCAGAGCAGCAATTTGATGGAGTGGCTATTACAGGAGTGGGAGATGCTATTAGGTTACATCCCCTAGGTTAGCAAGTTAGAAGCGAGTTGGCACTATTTTCATTTGCAGAAGGATGAGGATGCTATTGATGTCCTGCGTCGAACCTAGGTCAAAGGGCGGTGCTTTTTGGCTTTGCACCGATGGGATGCGGGCTTTCATCCATGCACAAATGCACCTATAAATCATATTATGTCGATGAAATTATTCGGCCTACCTCTCCAATTTTGGAATTACAAAGTTCTGTGTGCCATCGATGATAGCATTGGTGTTTGTATATTCTTCGATCCACGATGCAGCAAGGCTTTCGACAAAATAATCGCATGGGTTTTGGTGGAGGCTTCATTTTCAGGGGGTTAACCGGCCCACGTTGATCTACATTGGGATGGCAGGACTCACAGACAGACCATCGATTTCTGGAAAATACCATTCCGTTGCCACATTTGTCATGAGACCGGACATTTGCGAAAAGAGTGTGATCGCGGGAGGGATAAAGGAAATTATGGGCAGAACATGATGTCGCGGCCAAAACTCCCTAAGGATGGAATGAACCTATGTAAGCCTTTTGCAAGTGTGGTGACTCTTCCGGGTAAGTCTACTTCTCAATCCGTGGCAACCTCTTATGAAACGAGTGTTGAGAATAGAACCGGTTCTGCCCTTGTTTCTGTGGATTCACAATATGGTCTGTTTCCTCCCAGGACACCTGGGGCGGGTCTAGTTTATATGCGTCATGGTCAGTCTAACGAGGAGGGGGCTTTGGGACTAGGAGAGGATAGCACTAAGAGTGGGACAGGGGGGTCCTTGGAACTCTGTGATAAAGATTTCGGCTCACCTAAAATGGATGACTCTATGCTCGCCATGTTTCCCCCAAAACTTTGTCACAGGGACCTGAGCAATGTGCCCCAATCTCTTTCACCTGTTAAAAATACTCGCCATTCTTTGCATATCCCATCAATCTCGGCATTGGGGATTGCATCGAAACCTATGGGCGTTGGTCATCTGCATGAAGTGAACTCTCCTCTCTCCCCCAATGTGGGTTCTCTAGACCTTTTTGTTAACCCCTGTGAACCTTTGTCCCCAGACAATTCTGTTGGATCCGATATTGAATGTTTACTACTAAATCAAGAGGTTGCCCTGGAACCTCTTATTGTGAAAACGGGTCCACATTCCCCCTCTTTTATAATCAGCCCCTCGTCAAGGTCTAATGTTACTGGTAGGAGAGGCAGAGATAAATCTAAGAGGAAGAAAAAACTGGCACTTGTGTCGGATTTAAAAGATATTCCGTCGGAAAGCTCTTTTCGGGATATCCCAGTATCTTTAGCTATAGGAAGGGTCCTTGGAGCGTTGACCTAGATATCCGAGGTTCCCCCATGAAGATCATTGCATTAAATGTCAGGGAGCTGGGGGATTTTGGAAAATTTTTATTATTGAAGGATTACATTTTTATTTCTAAGCCTTATTTACTTCTTTTTCAAGAAACCATGAATTCTGCGGAATGCACCTATGATTACTTTCGGAAAATGTTACCAGAATGGCACATTGTTGCTAAAAGTGCAAATGGACTATCCGGGGGACTCGCAGCAATGTGGGATCCAAGGTGGTTCTCTCTAAAAGCTTTCGGTTTTTATGGTGGAATGCTGCTTACAGGTTTTGGTCGGGGATATAGTCAGAGAATCCATGTGGTAAACTTATATGCTCCATATCGCGACAAGCTCTCTTTCTGGTTAAAAATGGAACGGTGTGGCCTATTGGAACTGCACCATTTCATCATTGCAGGTGATTTCAATGTGGCTCTAAATGCAGAAGATAGCTGGGGTGTGAAGAATAGAATTTACCCTGCTGCCAACGCCATTAGAGACATTTTTGTTCAAGCTGATTTGATTGATATTAAAATGGAGAAAAATTATCCTACATGGCTAAATGGCAGAAGCGGGAATGAGTTTATAGGAAAGAGGCTCGATATATTTATGATCATATTTGATTTGAAAGAAGTTATGGGGGGGGGGGGGGGGGGGTTTGGCCTCTATAGATGATCTGACTCAGACCAAAGGTCGATTTATCTTACCTGGGAATTTGAGAGGAAACCTAAGGGGTATCCCTTCAAATTTAACAGATCTTGGCTTGAAGACGAGAGTTTTAACACCCTTATTAAAAACCATCTTAAATTATATCAGAGGCAAGCTGTTGTATCTGCGATGGATCATTTAACAGATACCATGAAAGAAATTAAGAAGGTTGTTTGACTGTGGGAAAAAGGGAAAATCCAGGAAACAAATGACAAAATTCAGAATATACAGGTGGAGAAATCTCGGATACTCTTTGACATTGAAGAAGGTAGACAAGCTGGAGATTATTGGGAAAGGTTGAAAGTATTAGAGGAAGAATTAAAAACATATCTTTATAGGAAGGAGATGACTTGGTGTTTGAAAAGCCGAGCCTTATGGTTGGATGTCGGAGACCAAAATACCAAGTTTTTTCATAAATATGCATCCGGGAGGAGACGAGCAAATACCATTTGGTGCATTGAAGACGGTGATAAATCTGTTCACACTACTGAAGAAGTTAAGAGGGAAGGGGTGAAATATTTTGGCACTCTATATAATCGAAGGGAGGTGCAGGTCTCAGACGCACAGATGGAAATGATACAGCAATACCCAGTAATGTTCGATCAACAGGAGTTGAGGTGTTTCAAGAAAATGGTCACGCCGGAAGAGGTAACTGTAGTGCTAAAATCATTTGGTACTGACAAAATTCCAGGTTCGGATGGTTGGACGCCGGATTTTTTCATACACTTTTTGGAAGATTTCATAATGCTACTCACTGAAATGGTGGAGGAAGCTCGGATAAGTGGCAAGATAAAAGGTGCCATTAATTCCACTTTTCTAGCCTTAATACCCAAGAAAAAAGGACCTATATTCTTTAATGATTATAGACCTATATCTTTATGCAATACTATATATAAAATCATTTTCAAGGTTATAGCTGAAAGAATGAAGGATGCTCTGTCCAAATTTATTATGCCTGAACAATCAGGTTTCTTGAAACAACGAAGTATTCATGACGCTGTGGCGACCACACAAGAGATCATTCACTCCATTCAATCCGAAAAGAAGGATGTCGCGGTTTTAAAGATCGATCTAAATAAGGCTTTCGATCGAATGGATTGGGTATATATGAGACTTGTTCTTTACAGGATTGGTTTAGACAGAGAGGCTGTGAAGTGGGTGATGGGCTGCTCCACCAATTTATCCATGGCGGTAATCATCAATGGTACAGCCTCAGATTTCTTCTTTTCTAGTAGGGGGCTCCGCCAGGGGTGCGCTTTATCTCCGCTTCTGTTTATTCTAATGATGGATGCTATGAGTCTGAAATTGAGAAAGGCAGTTGTTGATGGCTCTTTCTGCTGCATTAATGTTGGCACTAATATGAATGCCTCCCATAGCCTCTTTGTAGACGACATTTTAATTTTTGGAATGTTACGGAGAAATTGCTGGTAGAAACTTCAAAACATCTTTCTGGTTTTCTGTGAGGCTACAGGTATGTTGATCAGCGAAGGTAAGTCTTGCTTATATTGTGCAGGTGGAGAGGAAGGGGTAATAAACGATATAATTTCCTTTTTTAAATGTGGAAGAGCTGATCTTTCCGGAGGTCTGGTTTACTTGGGATTTAGGTTGAAACCATTGAAATACACAGTGGACGATTGGAGATGGATTATTGAAAAGTACAAAAAGAAATTCAGCATGTGGTCAGCAAAATGGCTCTCAAAGGGGGGCAGATTGATATTAACACAGACAGTCTTTCAACAACAAACTGTTTTCTGGGCACATCTATATGTGATCCCAAAATAGATTTTAAATGACATTAGAAAGATTATGGCTCAGTTCATTTGGGGAGGAAGAGGAGATAAGAGATGCATGCACTTAGCTAGATGGGATACAATTGCAATTCTGAAAGATAAAGGTGGATGGGGCATAAAGGATTTGGAGATCTTTGGTAAATCCTTGCTCACCAAATCATTGTGGAGGGGCCTAAATTACAAGGGAAAATGGAAAGATATCATTAGAGGGAAATATTTGGGACAAGAGTCTATGGAGTCAATAACCACTAAGGGATGGAAGGCACACAAGAAGCAATCAAATATTTGGAAGGGCTTCAGTTCAATTTGGCCCACTGTACACGGAAATCTAAATTAGTTTTTTGGGGATGGCTCGAAAATCCTAATCGGCTGTACCAACATGTTGGGAATTGATCATTTTCGTGACATTGATGGAGCATTAATCCTGGCACTAAACCAAGGTGGCTTCTTTTACTTAAAACAGATTATTGCTAATTGGGACAATGAGATCCCAATTTGGAAGTCTTTTAAGGACACAGGTTTGAATCATAGATGGGAACAATCTTGGGCAAATCTCTCTATTTCTCTCAGACATTTGGGACTGTGTAAAATCCCTGCGGGCGATAGGCTTATATGGAGAGATAAAACAATTGAGAGCGGCCCGAAGGTAAAAGATATTTATCAGACCCTCATAGAATCGAAGTTTCTTTTGGGTGCAGACAACTGGTTTAAGTTCATTTGGAAGGTCAAGGTCGAAATAAAAAAGATTATTTTTCTATGGCTCGTTTGGAGGGATAAAAACAATACTTGGAATAACCTGCAAAAAAGGGGTTGGCAGGGTCCGAGTTATTGTTTGTTATGTGGTGCAAATGGTGAAGATAACCAACACCTTTTCTATCTGTGCCCCTTTGCAAAGAAATTTTTGGAAATGCTGTGTTATAAATGGAATTTCCCAATCCCAGAGTACTCGAACACTGTGGATTGCATAAGGTGGTGGTTCAGTAGGGGAAAAACTTTTAGAGCCATACCCATTCTATTCCACTGGAATATTTGGATAAATAGAAACAGAATGATTTTTGAAGGGAGACCATGCTGGCCAGATAAAACTTTTAACCAAATCTTAATTTGATGGGAGAGGCAAAGGACTACTGAGAAGCAGCTTGTGGATTTTTCCAGGAGGAACAGACCTCATGATTTACATTTACCGGCAGGATACTTTGATGGGGCTGCACAAAATAATAATTGCGGTTGTGGTGTTTGGCTAATGCTTTCTCCAAATTGCCAATACAAATTCTTCTGGAATGGTGGTATAGGTACTAACACGAGAGCAGAATGCATAGCTCTTTGGGGACTTCTATGGGTGGCGTCACTTCTATGTGTGGAAAAATTATGGATCTTTGGAGATTCTAAAATACTAATCGATCATATGAACAAAAAATCTAATCTAAACCATGGACTGATAACTCACTGGATTGAACGTATTCATATACTGAAGGAAAATTTTACTTTTATCTCCTTTTGTCATGTGTATAGGGATAAAAACAAGGAAGCAGACCGGCTTTCAAAGAACGGACTGGAGAGTATTTTTGGATACATGAATTATGAGTTCATTAATTCGCAGGGAACAATAGCTGAAGGAGTGATCATTCTAGCATAACTGCTCAACCACACGCCGAAAAAAGAGACTTAGATTTCACAGTTGGAGCTTTCCAGCTGTCCCATGGAAAAAATATATCTGTGACTACTATCCCGTTTTTAATTGCTATGTAGCTACTTCCTGTTTGTGGTAATTTCTCATTGGAAGTTTCCATGTTTTTCCAATTTTGTTTACTAAACAAGTATGAGATTAGCCCTCAAAAAATGTAGCCCTGAATTGATGTTGATCATCTGAAGATTGAAATCTGTTTTGCTCTGGTACATTATATAAACCAACTGTATTTTTTCATGCTAAAAAACAAAACGAGAAGAAAACAACCCTTTCACATCACTGCCCACAAAATGATGGTGTACATATAAATACCATAATTGTGTTTGTGGGTTCAATCGTTCAAACCTCGAATTCTTGTATAGTGAAGAATGAATGTATAAATTGAGAACATCGCAGGGTCAAAGGTGTTAAGGCACTTTGAACGCACTTTTTTCCTTTGCAATTATCAGTTGGATTATAACCCTACAATTTTGAATGATTTTTTAGAAATTGGAAAGTATTTTGACCAAACAGGTTCAATTCTGAGGGAGAAAGCATTTTTTTGTTTCCCTCTTTGTATGACATATATGATATTGTTCGAGCAAAAACACAGTGGAAACTAAATAAATGCATAGACACACATCAAAAAAACATAAAGACACAGATATTTTAACGTGGTTCACGAAATCAATCTGGGCTACGTCCAACAAACAGGGGCATCGGAAATCTCATTCATCAACTGGAGAATTACAACAACAGATTTTCCCATCTGCTCTTCCACTCACCTCACATCCCTCATGCTCATTTGCCTCTATGGGCTTACATTTTATAGCTGGGAGTAGAAACTGAATCATAAATTCATTCAAAACAAATATAGGATGCAATAAGTCCACATCAGGATTAAATGGAGTCAATTTAGCAACAAATTCTATTGTTGTCACATTCATGAGATTTTCTCCAAATTTAATTAAAATAAAATCTTAACAATCTCCGTCTTGACAAAAATTAGCCTGATACCCTGTTCCATTATTATTTTTATCTTTTCTGCAAGCCAAGAGAAGCCAGACACCATCGTAGCTTCTCTAACAAAACTAGTTTTGTGAACATGTCTGCACAGTTTTCCTTTGTATGCACCTTTTCAAGAAAGACTCCCCTTTCAGTGATAACCTGTCTTACAAAATGGTATTTTATAGATATATGCTTTGATTTACTGTGATAGGCCGGATTTTTAACCAAATGAATTGCACTTTGACTATCAAAAAATAACTTGATGTTGTCCTGTAACCTACCAAACTCACCAAACAAACCTTTCAACCAAACCGTTTCTTTGCAAGCATGTGAAGTAGCGATGTATTCTGCTTCTATAGTGGATAAAGCAAGAATTTTTTTTAGCTTTGACATCCAGCTTATAGCTTGATCCAGGTGGATTAATCAGGTACAAATACAAGTGGCTTAGCACAGAGGGCTCAAAAATCAAAGTGTTCAAAAACTTCTCGAACCAAGTTCAAGCTGTAGACCTCGTCATTCTGAATCCAACGGCGTAGACGACACTCAATTCCGAGTCCGTATGAAGGAGTTAGGAGCAGTCAAATTTTTGGTTTGACTTGGTAAAGTTTTGGTTTGACTTGGTGACTGTGAAACATTAAAGAAGACACAAATTGGACCAAACCCGGCCACCAGATTCCGGCAAGCTCAGGCCAGATTCTGGGAAAAATTGTCATCTAGTTAATTTGCCTCCTTCGGTCCAAAAACCGAATTTTAAAAAGGCACAATTTGTTTTGATAACAAAATATATATTAAGAAAAAAAGGGGTGAGGGTCGTGACCTGCGCCACCCCCGAATCTCACCAACAAACTATATTAAAGTTTTGGGGGGGGGGGCGAGCTATCAACTCCGCTGTCGCCGCCATCGGACATGCCACATGTACATGGGCTGGCGGGAATCGAACCCGCCCGGGCTCAAAGGCTGGCCCACTCCACGGGCGGCCCAACATACCTGTTACACAGTAATTTGTCACCGTCCCTACCATTCCCCGTCCCGCACAATGGAGGACCCATTATGTGACCTGTGAGCAATGTCCAGCCTTGAAAATACCTTCATTGCATCCCTTTCCATGAGGACAACATTTCTCCTATTTATCATTTCCTAAGCAGACCCCTAAAAACACATGTTTTTGCATTGGCGCTGGTAGCCCGTTATGTACTCGCGCCAATGGGGGAAAATTAACACTGAGCCCGCGCCAATTGGCGCTCTGTCCCAGTGTTGTACCCGCGCCACTCTGTTTATGGAAAGTTTTTTAAAAAGAGCGGCGAAGTTTCGATTACAACAACTTCGTGGATGAGTCATCAGGAGTGGTTTCGCCTGGATAACCATGGCCTTCCTCCTTTGGTCTCTTGTTTCAACCATATGGGGAACCTCCCAAAGGATAAGGCCTCCCTTCCACTATTGTAGGGATCCCAACCTCATCCTCTCCTCTATAAATATAGCCTTCATCCATTGATGAAGGGGCTGAAGGGCTGAAAAGTTGAAAGGCTGATAGTCTTGAAGTGCTGAAGCTTTGCATCTCCTATTCCCAAGTGCCTTTGTGCTGAAAAGAATCCTTCCTTTCCCTTAAGGCCCATTCGAGCAAGGAGACCATTGTCACGAGACCCTGGAGAGGTTTCCCTTTCCCCCGGCGAGCTTTGCGAGACGTGGACGACCGGAGACCCGCGCGAAGGAGGCTGCAGCGTCAGAACTTGGTTGTAACTTCTGTTCGTTTACCACTTTAATAGATGACTATGATTATGGTTCCACTCCTTTTTCCATTATGTTAATGCGAGTAATGTCTTTTCTGACCGATGTTTAGTTACGTATGCTGGTTCCTATGCTTGTATCTGTTTGTTCTTTCTGTGTGCAGGTGTTCATCCACGGAGATCGCGGAAGGATTGTGATCTGCCAGGACTGAAGGACGGGGACATCTCTTTTTCAGATCGAGCGCTGGAATCCAGGTAGGTTCTTATCCCAAATCTTTCATTCGTAACTAGGAGCCTGCGTCATAGCATTGTTTGTTTGTTGCTAGACCCCTGCTGGGCTGGTAGGGATCGCCTCTGTCCGCAGAGGGGATTTACCTTCTCAACAAATTGGCGACTCCGCTGGGGATCGTCCGGTTTTCCTTGTCTCGTTTATGATTGGTTCGCTTTGATTGTTTCTCCTTGCTTGATGAACCTTCTGGGTTGGGTTCTTTCATTATTTTAGCCTTGTGGTTTGCTTAGCTTGTGTTGGTCTTTTTCTCGGATTAGCTTGTTTTTAGTTTTCATTGAAGAATTCGACTGGCGCGGGTTTTTACCTGACAGTCGCGCCACTTGGCGCGTGTTGCATTTGTCTGTCTCGCGCCACTCGGCCTCTGGCGCTAGTTTCAAGGCCACAGTCGCGCCACCCCTGTGACTTTTTTGAATTGCTTCAATTTTTGGCTTTCTGAGCTTGACCAATACTTTTCTTCTTGATTTCCTGATTGTTTGAGTGCATTGGAGCCTGGTTTGACTGGAATTCACCGCTATCCTTTGGTTGTTTGCCTCTATCTATTGGTTTCACGATTTGAGCCCTAGGGCATCTAGTGGCATAGTGAATCGAGCCCTCCTTGGGAGCTTTGGTGTCTTGATTGTCCTGTCGACTTGTTGCTTAACCCTCCATGCCCTCTCAGCAGTCTTTGATTGTTTTGTTGCGTCTTTTGAGTGATTGTTCGTTCTTTCATTCAGGATTCGTTTGCCCTTGCTTTGGACCCAGATCACACGGTCCATTGGGGTGTTTTTGAGTCTTTCTTCGATTTGAGAGACTTTGGGTCGATTTAGTGATTTGGTTGCTTGCTTGGTGAGTGAATGTTGTTTGCTTTGCTCTCTTAGTTATCATTTCTCTAATTGTTCCTTTTGTTTTCAGTGCACATTAGCCATTAGACATTGAAAATTTAAAAAAAAAATATAATCTCTTTTGTTTTTTTTTTAATTAGTGCAAATTGTCATCTTTTCCGTATCACTAGTGATTAGTGTTTGAATGAAAAATGTGCAATTGCATTAGTTGCATTAGAGACATTCTTGTTTGTAGTCCGTTCATTTCGTTTGTATTAAAGCTCTCAACTCTCATTTAACTAGTTTTCATCGAACGAAATGTTGCATCGTGGCATATAGCTTGCATTTAGGAGACACTACATACGATAAGGCTTGGAAATTGAAACTTAATTGAAGATCAACTGTAAAATTCATTCAATTAACCTAAGGCAACATTGGAACTTAACGCAACATATTTAGAAGGTCTAGGCTAGAGACGTGTTCCGGCGTCGTTAAACCTAGCAGCTGTCGTTCGCCTGTTGGCTTTAGACAGCACTAGTACGGACTTGCGCTCTCCGTACCGTCGCGTATATAAAGGGAGACCCCTATAGGTTTTCAATCCTTTATCCACAGGAAGCCGAGTCTGCCGCCCTGTACCCGTGATACACCGAACACAGCATTCGGGGAGACTACCTGCACGTACGGAAAGTCCTTGGTCGATTTCTGTTTCATTATTGAAACCAAGGTGTATATTGCAGTTCACGGATATTTGGTACACACTTTGTGCCTAGTTTTTCCCTGAGCAGTCATTTGGTCTTTTCTGACTCCCTAAACTTGAAAAGACCGTCAAGCGCTTGTCCTTTCACGCTTGTGTCAACTCTGAAAGAGATAGAGTCATCTTTTTATCATTTCTCGACTCTTAAAATATGAAACGGTAGAACTTCTTATTTTCCAATGTGGTAAAATTAATCGCCCACGATTTCACACCTATTTAGACATTGCTTGTTGACTGTTTGATCGTGTGTCTTAACTCGTTTTCAGCCCGTGTGTGGTTTGGAGTTTGATGGCAACTTTTTCAGAGTTTACCAACCAAGGAATCCCCTCAGAAGGGAATCCTGGTCACTTTCCTCCTTTGGAAATGTTGGCGCTCCTTATATGGCGACGTTGTCCCTTCCTGGGATAACTGTTGGGTTGCCTGTCTGGTTGTTCTCAACCTCTGTCGTTCCAAATGTCTCAGTTACTGGTCAATCAGTTCCTCCACCCGAACCACATCATGTTGATTCTAAGGTGGACCTCTCCCCTTCTTCGCCTGTTTCTGAGTCCTCCTCCTCCTCTTCACCTGGTGAAAGTCTGGATTCGAGTAACCAGGTGGCTAAGAAGAAGAAGAAGAAGACAAAGAAGAGGAAGTCTGATAAGCGAGAGATTAAAAGTGCTGCTATTGCTCCTGAAACGTCTCCTCTTGATAACCCTTCCAACCCTCCTCGGAAAGTCAAGTTCCCCTGCATGTTGTGCACGGGAGACCATCTTCTTCGAGACTGCCCTGGCATTCCCGAGGTACTCGAAGTATGGTCCAACGGTCGCCCACCGTTGTCTTTGGCTTCCGGGAGTCAGGTTGGGGGCACTGGTAAGGCTCCTAAGAAGCAGGGTAAGATCACCAATCCCTGTAAGTTGTGTGAAGGGCACCATGCTATTCACCTTTGTCCTTACATTGATGAAGCCAAGCGAGTCTTGGACAACCTGACTGTTTCTACACCACGCCTCCCGGCTGGTTATAAACAACTTTCTTTGAGTCTTCCACCGGCTGATGCCGTGATTGGTCAAGGGTCATCCTTGGTCGATCCCACTCCTCCAGAAATTCAGATTCAGGAATCCGTTCCTGACCAACCATTGGTTGTGGGATCGGTCGAACTAGCCCCGTCCGCGGTGCACCAGGTCTTTTCTGTCGAGAGTGGATCTCACACCCCTCATGTCCTTCTGGTCTCTTCAGATTCTTCAGGCTTGGAGAAAGATTCTCCTGTCCCTGTACTTCAAGAAGCTCCTCCTCCGCCGCCCATGATGGAGGCTACGGAGGATATTCCTCCCGCCTTCGAGATGGAGGTCATGGAGGATGCTTCTTCTACCGTAACATCAGGGGAAGACCTTCGCTTGTCGATGGTAGCCCCTCCGAGTAGTTTGGTCGCTTCCTTTGACTGGAATCGATTTGCAGGATTTCGCCTTCCATCTTATGTGCCTTTCGAGATCACAGTACAGGCTCTTGGTCTGGTTGTACCCAGCACCATTATAGACGAAGGTGCCTCTGTTAGTATTCTGTCTTCAACTACCTGGCCAGCTTTCGGTTCGCCGCCGCTTGCGCCTGTTACGCAGAATCTGCTCACTTTTAACAGAAGGACGAGTCAACCGTTGGGGATCCTTCCAAGGTTACCTGTTACTTTGGGAGGAAAAACCGTCCATATGGACGTGATGGTTGTTCCAGGCCCCTTGGATTTCAATCTGCTCCTGGGGCGCGATTACACCTATGCCATGGGAGCGCTTGTCTCCTCCCTTTTTCGTGTGGCCTGTTTTCCACATGAAGGACGGATTGTGACCATTGATCAGCTGTCGTTCTTTGGTCCCAATGTGGCATCTGGTTCGCCATCACCCCCTCCTGGTTTCTATCCACCCGTTGTATCTGCTCCACCGCAGGTCAACTATGTGGCTACTTACCCCGTGCCTGTGCTCAGTGATGATGCCGTTGTGCATAATGTGCTGGGGGCATTGGGTCCTGACTTCCAGGATGTTTTTCTTCCATCGGGAGTGGAACTCTTGGAAGCGATGACTTCTTGTTCATTATGATGAAGTCATCGCAGAGTTCCTTGTCTTGTGCCAAGCTCCTTAAAAAATGAAACAAGGTTCGGAGCAGAGTTCCTTGTCTTGTGTCAAGCTCCTTAAAAAATGAAACAAGGTTGTCGGAGCAGAGTTCCTTGTCTTGTGTCAAGCTCCTTAAAAAATGAAACAAGGATGTCTGAGGATAGTTCTTTTAATGTGTCAACCTCGTTAAAACAATGAAACACGTTCCCGTTCAATTCGAGTCTTTGATAAGATCTCGTAAAATCCCATTCGAGTCTTTTCTTTTGATCTTGTAATTTGAACCTTCACTCCATCTGCTTTTCATATGGACTGAAGCTTGGGGGGCATGTACCTCGAATTGAGTCACCATGCTGGGGGCATGCTTACTTTTTCAAGCATAGTTTGTTTCCGTTTCAAGCTTGTGTAAAATGAAACCGGTTTCAAGCATAGTTTATCTTTGTTTCAAGCTTGTGTAAAAATGAAACCAACTTCAAGCAGAGTTTCCTGATTTCAAGCTTGTGTAAAAATGAAACCATGCCCATTTTACCTCTTGTGATTGCCATTTTATCAGCCTGTTTTTGCCAGATGAGCCTTGGTTTTCTCACTCCATCGTCACTATCTGCTTGGCCGATCATATGCCTTCACTTGGTTGTTTTACCTGTTCCTGAGGAACCGCTGCGATGAGTGGTCTTGTTAGCCAGCCTCTTAACCTTTATTTGTTTAGAGCAGTTCCATCATTACTGGAACCAGTTGCTACCCTTTATACCACTCGTTCCTCCAGGAGGAGTCATCTTTTAGCTCTTTTCTGACTCTCTAAATATGAAAAGATTGTCGAGGCCCTTGTCGTTTCGATCTCGTTAAAGTGGCCACGAATCGACATCTACCCAGTATAAGTTTAACCCTTTTTCGGGCTGGGCTGGATCGATTACGAAAAAGGAATACCCTAGCCTATCGCGACTAGGAGGTTTTCCCGGATATTGTTTTCTACCTTTTCGGATCTGGGAAACTATTTACGGAAAGGGACCTGTGGAGTTTTCTTTTCCGCTGTCTTTTCAAACTCTCTAAACATGAAAAGACGCCGAGTTCTTCCTTTGTCAGACTCGTTAAAACCTGATGACATTGGATTCCGTCGCAATGACGTTCTCCGAGTTTCTCCTTCCTAAGACTCGTTAAATGCACTAGGATGGATTCGCCCGAAGGGCGGACTTATATTACAAGCATATGCTATCCCCTTCAAGCTTGTCATCAAAAATAATTGGGGTACTCGCCAGAAATGGTGGGGGAAAAATGGAACCATCGTCGTTATCGTCGGCAGTATGTCGCTCTCGAACATGGCACTTGTCTGCATTCGTGTCGGGTTGGGGACATCTCATCTCGTTGTTTCACTTTGCTTCCATGGGTTTGGGTAATCTCTTTTGACCTCTCATCTGTTCACTGCCTCGTCGCCATGACCTTTGATATGTTGATGTCAAATACTGCCAAGTCCATTGCCGTGCCGTTTATATGTTCAAGAGAAGTTGGCCTCTGCGAATATCAACCTTCCTCTGTTTCTCATATGATCCTAATTCACAACAAAACATTATGTTCCTCTGTCTCGTGTCGATGATGTGGGAATTATTATGGCCCACCTTCGATCAAGGTCACTTCCTGTCGACTTCAACTCATTATCCAGGAAGTTGGTCTAGAGACTCCTGATGGTACCTTGGAGCCTGCATGCCTCAATGGCAAGTTCGTCGCATTCGACGTGAAGTTTACATCATTGACTTCCGATCGAATGATTCTGCGGGTGTTCGACGTCAACTCATTTATTCACACGCCGTAGATTGTACCCGTAGTACCTTGAGGACCATTGTCATTATTGGTGGTTTCTCTCGCGTCTGTTAACAGCTTTCATCATTGGCTGGTAATCAGACGATGTTCTTGCATGTTCGACTTCAGCTCACATATTCACATGCTCGAACTTGTACTTTGTTTTGGTCGAGATGGAGCGCAAGACCCTGGATTGTGTCTGTTGTAATCCAGGCTGCGATTGTGGATTATTATCATTATATACATGACTCACTGATTGGATGGCTGCGACCATACCTGAGTCTATTTGTTTGATCTTAGTTGGATGGCTGCGTCCATACCCTAGATCCGGATTATAGCATACTCTGTTCGGATGGCTGCGTCCATACCATATATATACATCATGTACTTGAGATTTCAGTTGTATCTTTCTGCGCAGGTTTTCCGACGGCGGGCCTTCGGTTGAACATGTTCTCGTAAAGCATTTCACCCCTCTCTCTCTCTCGGGCCTCATGCTTTAGGGGGCATCTGTTACACAGTAATTTGTCACCGTCCCTACCATTCCCCGTCCCGCACAATGGAGGACCCATTATGTGACCTGTGAGCAATGTCAAGCCTTGAAAATACCTTCATTGCATCCCTTTCCATGAGGACAACATTTCTCCTATTTATCATTTCCAGAGCAGACCCCTAAAAACACATGTTTTTGCATTGGCGCTGGTAGCCCATTATGTACTCGCGCCAATGGGGGAAAATTAACACTGAGCCCGCGCCAATTGGCGCTCTGTCCCAGTGTTGCACCCGCGCCACTCTGTTTATGGAAAGTTTTTTAAAAGAAGAGGCGAAGTTTCGATTACAACAACTTCGTGGATGAGTCATCAGGAGTGGTTTCGCCTGAATAACCACGGCCTTCCTCCTTTGGTCTCTTGTTTCCACCATATGGGGAACCTCCCAAAGGATAAGGCCTCCCTTCCACTATTGTAGGGATCCCAACCTCATCCTCTCCTCTATAAATATAGCCTTCATCCATTGATGAAGGGGCTGAAGGGCTGATAGTCTTGAAGTGCTGAAGCTTTGCATCTCCTATTCCCAAGTGCCTTTGTGCTGAAAAGAATCCTTCCTTTCCCTTAAGGCCCATTCGAGCAAGGAGACCATTGTTACGAGACTCTGGAGAGGTTTCCCTTTCCCCCGGCGAGCCTTGCGAGACGTGGACGACCGGAGACCCGCGCGAAGGAGGCTGCAGCGTCAGAACTTGGTTGTAACTTCTATTCGTTTACCACTTTAATAGATGACTATGATTATGGTTCCACTCTTTTTTCCATTATGTTAATGCGAGTAATGTCTTTTCTGACCGATGTTTAGTTACGTATGCTGGTTCCTATGCTTGTATCTGTTTGTTCTTTCTGTGTGCAGGTGTTCATCCACGGAGATCGTGGAAGGATTGTGATCTGCCAGGACCGAAGGACGGGGACATCTCTTTTTCAGATCGAGCGCTGGAATCCAGGTAGGTTCTTATCCCAAATCTTTCATTCGTAACTAGGAGCCTGCGTCATAGCATTGTTTGTTTGTTGCTAGACCCCTGCTGGGCTAGTAGGGATCGCCTCTGTCCGCAGAGGGGATTTACCTTCTCAACAATACCAATGTATAAACAAAAACAATGGAGCCGGCGGAGATTATGGGGCGGGCCACCCAAGGCAGGCCCAACCCCTCCCAAATTACAAAGAAAACAAATGTGTCTCCATTTCAAAAACAATGCGGTTGTCCAACTTAAATGCGGGTTGTTCGAAAGTTTAATGCGGGTTGTTCGAAAGTTTAATACGGGTACTCAAAACAAATGTTCGACTATTCATGGAGGGGTCGGGGTTTGACCACCCGACCTCCCCACACACTTTTCAAATCTCAACCACTCTGCCAACATAGTTCTTTGGATTATCCGCCCACATTTTTACATATAAACCTTCGCTCGCGCCCAGGCCATGGAGGAGTGGAGAGTGTGCACGCAGATCGAGGTTAATTTTTTTATTATTATTTGCAGGTCATTTGGAACCATGAGCCAGAAAAGAGGCAGGCAGAACCTTGATTGAGCTTCATTTTTAGGAGGGAAAAATTTTGACTTTGTCCAAATGGGACAAATTTTATGTCGTTTCAGCACTACTCGACGCCACGAGTCTGATGGCATGCTCAGTTTCTTCATCCGAGTTTTTTTATTTTTCAGCCACTTTTGGAAGTGGGTTATGCAGGTGTTAAATTTCCACATGTGAGAAGTCGTTTTCACCTTTTTCAATGCCATAAAATTGATGGTGTTTTCAGATTCAGCCGCAGAGCTGCTTAGCCTTCAGCAAATGGCAACATGAGGTATATGATGTGGATTCCATGTAATTATTCATTTATTTCTCTTTGAGATGCATTATGACTTGCAGATCCTGGTTGATACATGAGTCGTGGGATCTTGCCTTGTGTTGTTATTGATGTACTTTCAGTTATGGATTTGTGTCATTTATGAGTCCCTTTTATGCCACATTGGCGGGATTCTCATTTTCATATGTGTATTGTTGAGATCCCTTGTTTTCCAGGATTGGTGGGATACTCTTATTTATTACATGTCAGCTATGGTCATACGGATAGGAGTCTTTCTTTATGTATGAGAGTTCTGCAGTGGAACATCCCTTAAAGAAGTCAAGCCACTCCTACGTGAGGGCAGTTTTTCTTTGTATGTCATAGGGAAACACATCCATGTACATCTTCTTCTTACAAGACATAATGTAGCGGCCTACACCATCTTGACACCGAGGCCCGGAGATGTAGTCCTTCTTGGACTAACTCCGTCATCAGATGACGTGTTCTTATGATTGCTGATCTTGTTCATTTATGTTCCTCTTATTTATAGCTACAATTGTTCATTTCGGTTCTTTAACGTCTTAATTAAATGCAATTCTATTTATCAGCCGAAGTAAAAGGTCTTGGTTAGGGGTATCAATATTTTACCTTGGATCAATTGGTATCATAGCAGGTATTCTTGCTGATTGGATTGCAGGCGTGAACATTGGACGTTCGTTGATTTGAGCCATGGAGAGTGTCAAGGGCATGTATGAAACCATGCTCAGGGTGTCCGAGAAAGCAGACATATTGTATGAGGCTTACGAAAAACAAGCAGCAGAGAATGAAGAATTGAAGATCCTCCTACACAAAGAGAAGGAGGACAAACAACAGTTGCAACTTCAGTTGCAAGCCACAACAGAAGCATGGGAAGATTGGAAGTGCAATAATGAAATTCTGCACGCAGATCATGATGCCTTGAACGCGTTCCTACATGAAGAGAAGGAGGAGAAGCAGTAGTTGCAACTTCAGTTGCAAGCCACGACAGAGGCGTGGGAAGATTTGAAATGCAACAACGAAACTCTTCAGAGAGATCATGATGCCTTAAAAGCATTCCTACAGAGAGAGAACGAGGAGACGCAGCAGTTGCAGCTTCAGCTACAAGCCATGTCAGAGGCATTGACGAAAGTGAACCGCAACGAAGGCTTACAATAGCTTTCTTCATCTGTTTCACAATCAACACCTAAGGTAAACAATGTTGATTTTTCTTCAGCTTCTTCACATGATATAACTTTAGTTGGAAGTGTGGAGATACCCATCACAGGTACTAGCATGAGACTCCTCACCAAAATGGGGTACAGAGGAGTAGGACTTGGCATTCGTGGCCAAGGCATAACCGAACCATTGGAGGTTGTGCAACGACCTCGTTATGCAGGTTTGGGGTACAGTGGCGAAGGATGTTCGAAGGACATCAAAGGAAAAAAAATAATGATGAACTCTCCAAGGAAGAGGAATGATAGGGACACTTCACCATCGTTCCATGGCAGTGCATGTTGTAGTGAAGGAACTGAGGTGATCTCCCATCATCATGATTGCACCAGAGACCACCCCAGAAGGTATACTAAGTATCATTATTCCAGAGTGCATTTTGACCATAAGAATGTTGATAACCATGGTCGTAAAATATGGCATCGTAAAAAAATTTATTTTTGTGGTTTAAATAACCATGTGATTTCTGAGTGTTGGAAGAGGATGGCAGCACAAACGAGGAAGAGGCATGAAAAGCCTTCTCCCCAACAGGAAAAGAAATTAGTTAAGCAGGTTTGGAGGAAAAGGAACTTTTGCACCCATTGCGACCGAAGTGGCCACCAAAGAACCACATGCTGGAAACGTCATCCAGAGCAGCGCCTAAAGACAAAGCGCCCATCCATACATCAGTCGAAAGCTGATCAACAAGAAAGTTCGCCACAGGGAAATGATCCACTTATTTTAATAAATGATAAGTGGTTCTTCTAGATTGTTTTTTCTAGAGATGTTAAGCTTGTCATGGCCATGTTTGTAAGTCATTTGTCGCATTTTTATTATGAAAGTGATGATGTGTTTCCATCACTTGTTTAAGCGACCATGACATTTTTTTTGGCCTTGTTTTATAAGTCGTGTGTAAGATCTCTTTCATGTAAAAGTGATGATGTGTTGCCATCACTTTGAGATGCGACGATTATGTTTTGGTCATGTTCTATGAGTTTTCGGATGCATTTCTTTCATGTAAAAGTGATGAGGTGTTTTTCCATCACTTCGAAATATGACGATGAGGTCTGGACTTGTAATTTTGTTGAGGTATGATTTCCATTTTGCTGTAAGCTTGACCACCGAGTACATGTTATAAACTCATGGAAAGTATGGAAATATTTGGGTCATTATTGGTCACATTGAGAATGTAATGTTCGTTGCAGCTTTAGGCAGGTGTTGGCATTCTGATTCCAAAGGACAAAAGTGAAGGAGTCTTCGAGGGATGTGCCTTCTCAAACATTTGTGTTGCAACAAATTGCAAGGGATGTGCCTTTCTAGACATTTGCATTTCAGCAGTTGCAGGTGTTGGCTTTTCATCTCGATTCCGAAGTATGTGAGGTGAAGGAATCTTCAAGGGATGTGCCTTTTTAGACATCACATTGCAGTAGTTGTAGATGATGGCTTTGCATATTGATTCCGAAGTACGCTAGGTGAAGGAGTCATTTGGTGATGTGCCTCTCAACGACATTTGCAAACATTTGATGATAGGTAAAGATTGATGCTTTTGGAGGACCAAAATCTCCTCAGTGGGGAGGATTGATCTAGGTGGATTAATCAGGTATAAGTACAAGTGGCTCAACATAGAGGGCTCAAAAATCAAAGTGTTCGAAAACCTCTCAAACCAAGTTCAATTTGTAGATCTCGTCATTCTGAATCTAACGGCGCAGACGACACTCAATTCCGAGTCCGTATGAAGGAGTTAGGAGCGGTCAAAGTTTTGGTTTGACTTAGTGACTGGGCAGCCTTAAAGAGGACGCAAATTGGACCAAACCTGGCCACTGGATTCTGGCAAGCTCAGGCCAGATTCCGAGCGAAATTGTTGCCTAGTTAATTTGCCTCCTTCAGTCAAAAATTGAATTTTAAAAAAGGCACAATTTGTTTTGATAACAAAATATATATTAAAAAAAAAGGGGGTGAGGGTCGTGACCCCCGCCACCACTGAATCTCACCAACAAACTATATTAAAGTTTGGGGGGGGGGGGGGGGGGGCGGGCCATCAACCCCACTGCCGCCGCCATTCGGACATGTCGCATGTACATGGGCCAGCGGGAATTGAACCCACCTGGCCTCAAAGGCCGGCCCGCTCCACGGGCGACCCAACGTACCAACGTATAAACAAAAACAACGAATCCGACAGAGATTATGGGACGGGCCACCCAAGGCGGGCCCAAACCCTAACACACGTGTCTCCATTTCAAAAAAAATGCGGTTGTCCAACTTAAATGCGGGTTGTTCGAAATTTTAATGCGGGTTGTTCGAAAGTTTAATACGGGTACTCAAAAAAAATGTTGGACTATTCATGGAGGGGTCGGGGTTTGACCGCCCGATCTCCCCACACACTTTTCGAATCTCAACCACTCCGCCAACGAAGTTCTTTGGGTTATCTGCCCTCAATTTTAGATATAAACCTTCACTCGCACAATGCGCCCAGGCCATGGAGGAGCGAAGAGCACGCACACAAATCGAGGTTCTTATTTTTTTTTATTTGCAGGTCATGTGGAACCATTAGCCAGAAAAGAGGCAGGTGAAACCTTGATTGAGCTCCATTTTCAGGAGGGCTTGACTTTGTCCAAATGGGACAAATTTTATGTCATTTCAGCACTACTCGATGCCACAAGTCTAATGGCGTGCTCAGTTTCTTCATCTGAGTTTTCGATTTTTTAGCCACTTTTGGAAGTGGGTTATGCAAGTGTCAGATTTCTGCATGTGAGCAGTCGTTTTCACCTTTTTCAACGCCACAAGATTGATGGTGTTTTCAGATTCAACGACAGAGCTGCTCAGCCTTCAGCAAATGGCAGCATGAGGTATATGATGTGGATTCCATGTACTTCTTCATTTATTTCTCGTTGAGATGCATTATGTCTTGCAGATCCCGGTTGATACATGAGTCGTGGGATCTTGCCTTGTGTTGTTATTGATGTACTTTCAGTTATGGATTTGTGTCATTTATGAGTCCCTTTTACGCCACATTGGCGGGATGCTTGTTTTCATATGTGTATTGTTGAGATCCCTTGTTTTCCAAGATTAGCGGGATACTCTTATTTATTACATGTCAACTATGGTCATACGAATAGGAGTCTTTCTTTATGTATGAGAGTTATGCAGTGGAACATCCCTTAAAGAAGTCAAGCCACTCCTGTGTGAGGGCAGTTTTTCCTTGTATGTCATAGGGAAACACATCCATGTACATCTTCTTCTTACAAGACATAATGCAGCGACCTACACCATCTTGACAATGAGGCCCGAAGATGTAGTCCCTCCTGGAAGAACTCCGTCATCAAACGACGTGTTCTTATGATTGCTGATCTTGTTCATTTATGTTCCTCTTATTTACAGCTACAGTTGTTCATTTCAGTTCTTTAACGTCTTAATTAAATGCAGTTCTATTTATCAGCCGAAGAAAAAGGTCTTGGTTAAGGGTATCAAGATTTTACCCTGGATCATAGCTCCACCTGCAAGAGTAAAGACATATCTTGAATTTGACCTTCTCTTATCAAAATCACCTGCAAGAGTAAAGACATATCTTGAATTTGACCTTCTCTTATCAAAATCACCTGCAAGATTGGAATCAACATAACCGCAAACAAATTCACTACTTCTGTTATAAGTGATACAATAATCACTTGTGCCTCTGAGATACCGAAGCACCCATTTCACTGCTGACTAGTGTTCTTTTCCTGGATTTACCATACACCTGCTGAGAACCCCAACTGCATGTGAAATATCTGGTCGAGTACAAACCATCACATACATCAAACAACCTACTACATTGGCATATGGAATTCGAGAAATATATTCCTTTTCTTCATTTGTATTAGGAAATAAACTTGAAGAAAGCTTAAAATGGGAAGCTAAAGGGACTGAAACAGGCTTCACTTTGTTCATTCCAAACCTCAAGAGTATTTTCTCAATATACTTCTTTTGTGATAGCCACAACTTACCATTGTTGCTGTCTCTGAAAACTCCATGCCCAAAGTTTGTCATGGTGTAGGGCTATTTGGCTTTTCCCAATAGTTCCTTTGCCATGCCTTGTTGCACGAGTAGATCGTGCAACAAGGCATGGAAAAGACACTGTTGGGAAAAGCCAAACAGCCTTACACCATGACAGATTTTGGGCATGGAGATTTTCAGAGACAGCAACAATGGTAAGCTGTGGCTATCACAAAAGAAGTATATTGAGAAAATACTCTTGAGGTTTGGAATGAAGAATGTGAAGCCTGTTTCAGTCCCTTTAGCTTCCCATTTTAAGCTTTCTTCAAGTTTATGTCCTAATACAAATGAAGAAAAGGAATATTTGTTTCGAATTTGCCACAAAACCAACACTTTACCTTACTCTTCTTCTTTTTTGATTTTGAACGCGAGTTGTTATGCTTACTGAAGCGTCTTTCTTTAGAACGACCTTTGACCATCATTGCTTTTGATGTAGAGGTTTTTGAATTTGACATTTTCCTTGTTTCTTCAGACAGCAAAGCTCCAACAACATCATCAAACTCAAGGGTTTTTGCTGAACTAAGACTTATAAAAGTAACAAAATGATCCCATGACTCGGGCAACGAGCATAATAAAGTTATAGCTTTATCTTCATATTCAAATTTTACTTCTATACCAATTGTTCGAGCAAAAACATAGCGGAAACTAAATAAACGCACAGACACACATCAGAAAAACATAAAGACACAGAGATTTTAACGTGTTTCACCCAACCAATATGGGCTACGTCCACCAAACAGGGGCATCGGAAATCTCATTCATCAACTGGAGAATTACAACAACAGAGTTTCCCATCTGCTCTTCCACTCACCTCACATCCCTCATGCTCATTTGCCTCTACGGGCTTACATTTTATAGCTGGGAGTAGAAACTGAATCATAAATTCACTCACAACAAATATAGGATGCAATAAGTCAACATCAGGATTAAATGGAGTCAATTTAGCAACAAATCCTATTGTTGTCACATTCATGAGATTTTCTCCAAATTTAATTAAAAGAAAATCTTAACATATATGCTAGTCTGATTTGAAAACAGGTTTTGTTTAGCATGTTAAAATACTTAAAAGGTTGGATGACACTTTTATTTAACTTACATGAAATAGGCTGGAATACTACTATTTGTAGTAGTATTTATAGAGTAAGATTTAATATTTATTTCCAAGTTAGTTCAGTTATTTTCATTAATTTATTTTAGATTAATTAATTTATAAAAATGCTTTTCATATTGTCCATGTGGTATTGATGAAGTATAGTATTGACCCATGATATTTTACTAAAATTTATTTACAAGTTGAAAATTTACATATTTATGCATGTTTAATTCATATATTATTTTTTATAATTAATAATAATAATAATTCAAAATGAAGTTAAATTGTGATTTTCTTTAATCTACACAATGTGAAATGTATCATAAAATAAGTGTTTTGATATTTATCATCGATCCATTTAATTAGTATGATCGCAATAGTATTATATTAGGTTTAATAGTTAAAAATATGTATTTTTTTCTTACAATATTATGGGTTGAAATAGAGAATGAGATAATCTATATATATTTTCTGTAAACATTAATAATCTTTTATATCTAAATTAAAGGGTATTCATATTCTAGTTTGGTATCTATCTCAACTATAACATTAAATTAGATTTAATAGTTAAAAAAGTATTATATTAGATTTAATAATTATAAATATGTATTTTTTTCTTACAACATTATGGGTTGAAATATAGAATGAGATAATCTATATATATTTTCTGTAAATATTAATAATGTTTTATGTCTAAATTAAAGGATATTCATATACCAGTTTGGTATCTATCTCAACTATAAAATTAAATTTAGAAAGTAAGAAATGAAAAAACATCTCAAGTATAACATTAAATTAGGTTTAATAGTTAAAAATATGTATTTTTTTTCTTACAATATTATAGGTTGAAATATAAAATGAGATATTATATATATATTTTCTGTAAACATTAATAAGTTTTTAATGTCTAAATTAAAAGGTATTCATATACTAATTTGATATCTATCTCAACTATAACATTAAATTTAGAAAGTAAGTAATAGAAAAACATCTCAACTATAACATTAAATTTAAAACTTAAGTAATAAGAAAACCTTAAAAAAAAATTCATCTGATCATTCTAAACATCTAATTGATACTTTTTCTTAAATATAAACCTAACAACCATTTTAAATTTCCAATTTCTTTTAGATTAATGTAAAATATTCTCCATAAAAATCCTTTCGTGTTACGTACCAATTGCCAAAGATTAATAAGCTCACTCGCAGTTCCTACCTATTTTCCCATTTTGCATATCTGATGGGTTATGGCCAATGTCAATGTATACCAAATGGATTAAATGCCCCTCTACTAGACAGTTTTCAATATATTTATGTTTGAAATGTGGTTTTTTTAAAGAGTGTATGGGTATGTTTTTTTCCAACCCTAAATGCCGCACAAAGATACTAGAGCAAAGGACGGTACTTTTGGATCAAGTAAGTGTCTTCATCAAACTATGGATTTACGACTATCTCCCAGCTACCATGTTGGTTATAATCACCCTGTGCAAGTGAGAAAGTGAAATCCACAAATCTCCATTTGGATTCTACAGGTTCAAAAATGGATTGGAAATACTCTATGTAGTTTTCTTAAATCTCATTTACACTTTTGGAAAAAGTATAAATTGGAAATACTCGGGTGGATTTCTTAAATTTCATTCACATTTGGGAAAAGCATAATTATTTAGGTTAAAATATTTGTAGTGACGGATTTCTCTTGAGTTATACAATATATGTATTTTTGAACAAAATGAGTTTGGTTAGTTCATGGAGGATTATTATTATTATTATCTGATTTGAAGGTCACCACCAAGACACACATCAAACTGGTATATGAGACTCTCAGCAGCAATTTGACTGATAAGTCTAGAAAGATATACATACTGTGTGACCTTTTAAGAAAAACACATGCTCTTAACCATAGACCCACTCAAGTTATATTAGTGATTTAGTTATATTAGTGATTTAATTATATTATAACATTTTTAATATAATATAGCTCTGGAAGAAAATGTTCCTATTTGATTTATCCATGGTTATATGGTTATTATGTTATTAGTCTTTGCCTTCCAAGAAAATATAACATTGGCCTCATATTGAATATAACATTAGCCTCATATTGATATGAGTTGACTCTAAACATTTTCCCTCAATTTATTGCAATTTTAGTCAATGTTTGGAGAAAATGCTTAACATTCCTATTTTCTCTTAATTTCAAAAATAATTTTTTTATTTTTTCTTAATCTTATTTCTAATTTCTGAGCAAGCTCTAATGAGACATAATTTCCTTATGGAAAGAGTTTTATCTAATTTTGCGAGAGTAATCTGACCCTCACACTGTTATGCTATTGTTCTTCCCAATAATGCCACAATTGACACGATTGTAGGTGCCTGGTGCTTTATGTAGGAAACTCAGAGAGAGACTAAAAAAATTTGCAATTAACATTACAGCTATGTGTGCTGCTAAGCTTTACTGCTGATACCTCTTCAGCAGTGCGCAGAGATTTGGTTGTGCTGATAACTACTAGAAATAATACCAATTAATGTTAATTATTGTTAGAGTATTAATTTTAATGATAAATGATTGAAGTTTATGCCAAGTTGTCGGTGATGGAATTTAAACATTGCATTACTTGTGAACAAATGCTACTCATACCATTTGAAATAAGTTATTGCTGGTTGGAGACTTTGGGGCTAAGCTATAGTTGTTGTTGATCTTGTTGCTTAAAAAACAATAACAAAGCACCATAGGCCTAGTTCCATAGCACTTCTCAGAGTATCAACTTTCCTTTCACCCAGTAAGTTTTTTGTTTAAGCTTGTCAATGACAGCTGCTAGTTCAATTTTGGCTAGGAAACCAATAATTAGATTGGATGAAATATGAAAATGGAGTGCAATGGTTTCTTCGAAGCCTGTCACAAAAGCATAAAACAAGTCTACTTACCAAATAGTATAAACATTAAATTAAATTAAATTAAATTATATTATATATATATATATATATATATATATATAATTTTCTCGTCCCAGTTTTAAACTATATAACATTTAAATTGGTAATGGCTACAACTTTCCATGTTATGGTTGATCCCGATTTCGGTTTAGGCACTATTGTTATTGTGACCGTTGTTGCCTGTACCTACTGCAAACATTTGTAAGCTACTCGTTACAGTGTTTAAGGAAATGACACAACTAGTAGACACAATCGCCTACTCATTTTAACAACAACAATGAAAAAGAAGCCTGATTAGTAACAAAGTAACAGCTAGGTATGAATGGATGCGGCGACAATATCCTTAACTACAATTGCAGAGAAATTTTTTAGCTGTAAAAAAAATGTTAAAATCTGCCTATACCTAAGCTACATAAATCAAAACTATTTTGCATATCTGGTGTTATAATATTTAGCCACCTGATCATGCAATGAACACATATTATCTCAAATTCCATCTAGATATTCATTCCGTGTTTTAAGAGCTTAGCAAGCGGAATGCATCCTGTAGAAAATCATTTTGTGGGTTCTTCCAACGTCAATAGCGAGCTAATCGAATTGGCTTTTCAACCTAATTGTGTGGATCTAGTGCGAAGAATGTTTCATCATGCTCACCTCCTCACAAGCCACAGTAGAGGGAAAGAAGATGCCATAAAAGTTGAAGAGTGAATCAAGAGGAATTTGATCGAGAAATGGCTAAATTAAAGGAAAGATTTAGAATAATGTTACAATTATTACAAGAGATGGAAGAAGATCAAAGAAATGTTTAGGTGTTGAGGAAGAAAAAGGTGAAATGGCCTCTGCTAAAAAAAAGGGTTGAAGCATAGCTTGAATACTTCACTAAAGAGGAAATAACTCAAAATTGAGTATAAAGGAGAGGATGTTTACCTCTATGAATTAAAACAAGGGTCGATATGAGGAGAGGAGACTCGCATAAATTTTCATGGGCTTTGTAGGTTTAGGATAATAAATAATGGAAGGAGCATCAACAAAGGCTTAAGAGCCTTATGTTTTAAAGCTAATCAAATTTGTTCATGTGCAGATCAAAAAGGTGGAAATTATTACAAATTTTCACGAGGTAAGAGGGGAATGCAAAGTTGGCTCTAAGGGATAGAGGAAATAGTAGAGGATCATCTTTGCAAGTGGATGAAGTAGATGTCACACAATGTTCAAATGCAATGCTTACAAAAGATAATGAATAAGTTGAGTTAATGTAAGATTGGACACTAGTTCAAGTTAAAATTGTTGATTTGAATGTAGAGCTAAATTCCGTGAAAGAAATGATAATGGATTTAAGGGTGTGCATTTATCCTGCAAAATCTAAATTAGAAGAAGGCCTAGTTGTGAAATGCAACCAACAAGTTGAAAGAGGAGCATATGAACCAACATTGTATAATGGTCTTTTGACTCTTTGGCAAGAACAAGACAATAAGAAGAGACTAAATAAGGGTCTCATGGACCAAAAGAAAGGGCTATATAAACTTACAAATTTAAGAGAAAATGAGGCTAGAGAGCCTTATATTTTTAAATCTAACAAATTGTATATAGATGCAAGTTCCAAGAAGAATGAGGGAAGAAAACCACTTATAACTGTCAAAAATACAAGAGAAAGTGAAGAAGAACCTCCTCAAGGCATTGGGAGAAACCAATATTTGAAACCTATTAAGGGAAATAAATGATAAATTAAATCACTAAATGCAGTAATTGGATCACGATCGCAAGATCTAATGAGCAGGATAAAATTGGTTGGTATCGATATCCAAGAGAAGGGTTAGTTAAAACATCAACAACAATGTTAAGGTGCAATGCTGGTGAATTTAAAGAAGTCAAATCCCTGGAAAATTGGAACAACACAAAGAGACTATTCAATTTCTGCATTAATCACGTGTTTTTGGACACCAAGGGAGTAGGGACAATAACAATGTCTCACAAATGAAAAAAATTGCTTTGTTTATGGAAAATGGATGATAATGAGAATTGGAAATTTCCAACAAGTGACATGAGAGATGGTGCAGAGATCGAAGCAACAAAATCTAGCCAACGACACGTTGGGTGTGGAGCCTGATTATCTTGTTTATTTTGTATCACAGTGTAGGACCCATGTACCCCATAACTGTACGCTGCCTGGGGGGTCCAAGGGGGGCAGATGTGGTTTTTGGAGCCCCCCCTGGCGGGGGGTTCCGGGGGCAACTCCCCTTACGCTAAAAATAGATGTAAAATTGCCTTGTAAAGGTATAATATGTTGGGTATGTGTTATATTCTTTCCACGACTAGCCCCACGCGCTGTACGTTGCGCTGGGCACAGCAGGGGGGTCACAGGGGGGGCGGCAACGCCCCGATGAAAATTTTTTTAGTATGTGGACCCACCCATGTTTTGTGTATGAGTTTTCACATGGTTTTTGGGGTACAATGGTTTTCGACCCTGGAATTTTGTAGATCCGGTCAAGGGAACTACGGTTATGTTCTAATCTAGGGTTAATGGATTGGGGTTTATGTATGCTTCGGCATGTATATATATGTGTTGTAACACTAAAAGGAATATAATGAAAAATCAAGCTGGTCGTCCCGATTTGGGATCCAGGGGGAAAATCTCTGTGTTTATCTGTTTTATGTTTTATGCTCTCGCTATTGTTTATTTTCTGTTATAAGATTCGTGTGTAGATAATTTCTGTTCAGGGTTAAAACCTACATTTGGTATCAGAGTTGTTTTAGCTTCAAGGGGACTCCTTTGCTGCTGAGGGTTTTTTGCTTGGGCCTAAGGTAGACCCTGTTCAGTGGGAGATCTGCAGGATCGATTCTTGCTGTGAAAGAAGATGGCGAGCGGCGGGAAGATAGAGATCGAGAAATTTAATGGTCAGAGTTTTGAGTTGTGGAAGCTCAAGATGGAGGATCTGCTGGTGGATAAAGATCAGTGGATCGTGGTAGATCCAGGTACTAAACCAACGACAATGTCAGATGAAGACTGGAAGAAACTAGATCAGAAGGCTAAGAACACAATACGGTTGTGTGTCTCAGATTAAGTATTGTTGAATGTATCTGGGGAAGCTACGACGAAGAATTTGTGGGAAAAACTTGGGACATTGTACCAATCTAAGTCTTTGGTGAATAAGTTGTTCCTGCGGATAAAGCTGTATAACCTGAGGATGAAGGATGGAGACTCAGTGACAGAGCATTTGAATGCCTTCAATACTGTGGTAAGTCAGCTTTCATCTGTTGATATTAAAATCTCAGATGAAGATAAGTGCATTAGTTTGTTGTGCTCTCTACCAGACTCGTGGGACAGTCTGGTTATTGCAATAGGTAGCAATACAACTACCTTGAATTTTGATGACATTGTCTCAGCCTTGCTGTCGGAGGAAATGAGACGAAGAAATATGGAGGGCCAGAATGGAGATGCCTTATCTGTACAAGGAAGGTCCCAAAACAGAAACAAGAATAAGGTTTCGAGTGGGAGATCCAAATCTAGAGGGAGATCTAAATATCTTGGAAAGTTTGTAAAGGTATGCTGGAAATGCGAAAAGGAAGGGCACTACAAAAAGGAATGCAGATCTAAAGCTCCTGAGAAAGAAAAAGGATCTGATGATGCTCCTTCTACAGAGGCAAAAACCACCTCGGATGAAGGTGGGGATGTGTATTTGGCTTCTTCTTCAAATAAACATGTAGATCATGAGTCATGGTTGATTGACTCAGGTGCATCCTTTCACTTCACTCCCCATAGGGAGTGGTTCTGCGAGTATGAGAAATATGATGGTGGTGATGTCTTCCTAGGGGATGATAGGAAGGCTAGAATCATCGGACGTGGAAAGGTCAAGCTAAAGTTGCAAGGTGGAAGGATTAGAACACTTCCTGGTGTTCTGCATATTCCTGCATTGGCCAGAAATCTGATTTCTGTAAGCAAGATGGATGATGCAGGTGTAAAAACAGTGTTCGAGAAAGATGCCTGCAAGATGGTTAGGGGAGCACTGGTATTAATGCGGGGAGTTCGGACTGGAACTCTGTACAAGCTACAAGGTAGCACTGTTATTGATGGGTGTAACAGTTCTGTGGTTCCTGAAAGTGGGACAGAAAGCCTAGTTGTCTCTGGAGAAAAGACCATGCTATGGCATCAAAGGCTTGGACATATTGGAGAGAAGGGCCTTCGGATACTGCATAGAGATGGTATGGTAGAAGGTATGTCTAATTGTTCTCTGGATTTCGATTTCTGTGAACATTGTGTATATGGGAAGAAAAATCGGGTGAGTTTTCCTTCTGGTGCTAAGAGGGCGAACAAGATATTATAACTTGTGCACAGTGATGTGTTTGGGCCTATGTCAGTTCCATCACTGGGAAAGTTTGTGTACTATGTTTCATTCATAGATGACTTCTCAAGGAATACATGGATATATTTCTTGAGGAAGAAATCTGAAGTCTTTGACAAATTTAAAAAATTTAAGGCTCTGGTGGAAAACCAGACAGAGAAGAAGATAAAGGCGTTGAGGACAGATAATGGTGGGGAGTTCTGCAAGAAGGAATTTGAAGAGTTCTGTAAGAAGTGTGGTATAGCACGGCAGAAGACTACTCCATACACACCTCGGCAAAATGGAGTTGCAGAAAGAATGAATAGAACACTGATGGAAAAGGCAAGAAGCATGCTCAGTGGTACCGGGTTAGGACAAGAATTCTGGGCAGAGGCAGTGGAGATTGCATGTTACTTAGTTAACAGATCACCTTCATCAGCGTTGGAGGATAAGACCCCACATGAGGTATGGACTGGTAAGAAACCCTCTATTTCACATCTAAGGGTATTTGGGTGTGATGCATATGTACATGTTCCAAAGGAGAAAAGGACCAAGTTGGATAATAAATCTGAAAGGTGCATCTTTATTGGGTATAAGGATGGTTCAAAGGGTTACAAGCTTTGGAACCCAGAAACAAGGAAGGTTGTGTACAGCCGAGATGTGGTGTTTAGAGAAGTGAAAGATGTTGTTAAACATGAAGTCCTACCAAAGGAACCTGAGAAGATAGAGTTTTAGCTAAAGGAGGATGAATCAGACTCTACAACAGAAGAAGACTCAGAAGATGAAGAGCCACAAACTCCAGCTTTGAGAAGATCAGTTCGGGAAAGAAGGCAACCAGAAAGGTATAGTCCATCTGCTTTCTGTTCAAGTTTTGCCTTAACTATAACTGATGATGAACCCAGAACTGTCAGGGAGGCAGTAGATTCAGAGGATGGAAAACTCTGGAAGGAGGCCATGGCTGATGAAATGGCATCCTTGCACAAAAAAAATGCATGGGATCTGGTGGAGTTGCCGGCTGGAAGGAAGCCCATTGGGAGCAAATGGGTGTTTAAGAAGAAGATGAATGTAGAAGGCAAGGTGGAGAAATACAAAGCTCGGTTGGTAGCGAAAGGTTATTCCCAGGTGCCGGGAATTGATTTTGGTGATATTTTTTCTCCTGTTGCCAAAGTTACTTCTATTAGATTACTTTTATCTGTTGTTGCAGCATTTGATTTTGAGATAGAACAGATGGATGTGAAGACAACATTTCTTCACGAGGATCTAGAAGAGGAGATCTACATGAAGCAACCTGAAGGCTTTATGGTGAAGGGTAAGAAAGAACTAGTATGCAGGTTGAAGAAGTCTCTGTATGGGTTAAAACAGTCACCAAGGATGTGGTATCAGAAATTTGATACCTATATACGGGGACTTGGCTTCACCAGAAGCAAGGAGGATCACTGTGTTTATTTTAAATTAATTGGTGACCATGTTATTTATTTGGTCTTGTATGTGGATGATATGTTGTTGTTTGGAAATGACAAAGAAATTATCCAAGATTTGAAGACCCAACTGTTCTCCAAATTCGACATGAAGGATCTTGGTGCTGCAAACTATATTTTGGGCATGGAAATTAAGAGAGATCGGGCAAAGAGGAAGCTCTGGTTAAACCAGAGGAAGTATTTCGAGACTATATTGCAGAGGTTCAATATGCAGGATAGTAAACTGGTGAATGTTCCTATTCCTGTAGGTGTAAAGTTGTCTGCTGAACAGTGTCCCAAGCCACAAGAAGAAGAGGAGGATATGTCCGGTGTTCCATATGCAAGTGCAGTGGGTAGCCTGATGTATGCAATGGTCTGTACTAGACCAGACATTGCACATGCAGTGGGAGTATTGAGCAGGTTTATGTCAAACCCAGGGAAGGAGCATTGGACAACAGTGAAGCGGGTTTTCAGATATTTACGCAGCACTAGTGATTATGGCTTGTGCTACGAAGGAAGACCAAGATTATAAAGAATGTTGGACATTCGTGGTTTTGTTGATGCAGACAGGGCTGGAGATCTGGACCAAAGAAGATATACAAGTGGGTATGTGTTTAGCCTATTTGGAGGTGCAGTCAGTTGGATGAGTAAAAGACAGTCTGTAGTGGCTCTTTCAACTACAGAGGCATAATATATAGCAGCCACTCATGGAAGCAAGGAAGCAGTTTGGTTACAGAGATTGTGTTCAAGTATGGGGTTGGTACAACAAGCTATAAGGATAGACTGTGATAGCCAAAGTGAAATTTTCTTGGCTAAGAACCCTGCTTATCATTCAAAGACAAATCACATTGATGTTCAATATCACTTTGTTAGAGATATGGTTGAGGCTAAAAGGGTGTTGCTGGTAAAGGTGGTCACTTTGAAGAATGTTGCAGATGCATTGACGAAGTCTGTGAGCACTCAAAGGTTCTCTTGGTGTAGAGAAACAATGGGTGTTGAAGAATTGGCCCAATGACTAAGCTCTCCTGTGGCCCCCTGTGGAAAGAAAACAAGAAGTGGAAGAATGTTGGGTATGTGTTATATTCTTTCCACGACTAGCCCCACGGGCTATACGTTGCGCCGGGCGCAGCAGGGGGGTCACAGGGGGGCGGCAACGCCCCGAAGATTTTTTTTTTGGTATGCGGTCCCACTCATAAGCGGACCCACCCATGTTTTGTGTATGAGTTTGCATATGGTTTTTGGGGTACGATGGTTTTCGACCCCTAGTATTTTGTAGATCCGGTCAAGGGAAATATGGTTATGTTCTAATCCAGGGTTAATGGATTGGGGTTTATGTATGCTTCGGCATGTATATATATGTGTTGTAACACTAAAATGAATATAATGAAAAATCAAGCTGGTCGTCCTGATTTGGGATCCAGGGGAAAATCTCTGTGTTTATCTGTTTTATGTTTTATGCTTTCGCTATTGTTTATTTTCTATTATAAGATTTGTGTGTAGATAATTTATGTTCAGGGTTAAAACCTACATAGTAATTTCTAGTCAATCTGGGTCGTTCATTAGACAGATGATCTAATGGTAGAAATTATGTTTAGCTTAGGGTTTTTTGCCCTAGAAGACAACCCCTCGCTTGTATAAGGGCATTGTATTGTGGCTATGTATTGTATGTGTATTCTCACCGAGAAATAGATAGGGAGACTGTGAGAGAGAACAAAGGATATTACATTGGATCTGTTGTAGGTTGTGTCTCTTCATTTTGCTGGATAATAAAAAGGAAGGACTGGTTGTTCAGGGTCAATGTAGCCCAAACTAGGTGAACCACATATATCTATGTCTCTATGGATTTATGTGTTTTTTGTGCTTTTGTTTTCCACATATTTTATGTGTTGCATTGCTCTGTAATATATAATTTTCTAAGAAGTGGTATCAGAGACGAAGGTCTATTTGGCTGATAAAATCGCAGTAAAGAAGGGTTCCTGGTTCGAGTGGGAGCAATGGCGAAAGATGCTAAGTTTAGGGTCGATAAATTTAGCGGCCAAAACTTCCCGCTATGGAAGATGCAAATGGAATATTATTTGTATCAGAAATATCTGTACCTACCATTGAGTGGAAAAGCAAAGAAGTTGACGACTATGACAGACAAAGAATGAGAGATTCTCAATAGAAAGGCACTCAGAAAAATACGGTTGTGCCTCGCGGCATTGGTAGCCTTCAATATCTCGAAGGAACAACAACAGAGGGTTTGATTAACGCATTGGAAAAACTATATGAAAAACCCTCGGCCTCAAACAAGGTATTTTTTATTAAATGTTTATTTAATATGAAGATGTCGAAAGGTGGATCTGTTGCAGACCATTTCAATTATTTTAATACAGTTACCAGTCAGTTAAATTCTTTAGGGCTAAACTTTGATGATGAAGTTAGGGCTCTTTTATTTTTGTGCTCACTGCCAGAAATCTAGAATGGTTTAGTTATGGCCATTAGTAACTCTATCTTTAGATTTAGTAGTTTAAAGTTTGATGATGTTGTCGGTGCTATCCTTAGCGAGGAAATGCGACGGAAAAGCTCCAGTGAGACATTGGGTAATGCTTTGAGTGCAGAGTCCTGGGGAAGAAAAATGGAAAGAGGAAAGAGCTTGGGATAAATCAAGGAAAGGCAGATCCAAGTCCAGATCGGGGATAGTGTGCTGGAAATGCAGAAAGAAAGGACACCTAAAGAAAGACTGTAGATGTCGGAAGGGAAACGAAGGAGACTCATAGCAAGAAAGTGATCACGAAGCAAATGTGACAGGTGATGTGTTACAAGATGCTTTAATTCTTTCTTTCGAAAATGTTATTGATTCCCGGGTGGTAGATTTAGGGGCCTCATTCCATGCCACACCTGATAAGAAATATTTTCATGACTATGTTAAAGGAGATTTTGGACAAGTTCATTTCGGTGATGATAAACCGTGCAAAATTGTTGGAATGGGTAAGGTTCTTGTAAAACAGCAGAATGGAAACCAATGGCTATTAAAGGAGGTAAGGCATGTTCTAGATCTAAAGAAAAATCTAATTTCAACAGGGCAGTTAGGCGGTGAAGGTTGTGTGACAACTTTCATAGATAAAAATTGGAAGGTCACCAAAAGGAGCCCTGGTAATAGCAAAAGGTGAAAAGGTTGGTACATTGAATTTATGCAATGGTATTTCTAACTTTGTTAATGCTTTTAACTTCTAAAGGAACAGATGCAGTGTTATGGCATCATAGGCTCAGAAACATGAGTGCGAAGGGGATGAAGATTATTCACTCAAGAAATTTGTTGCCGGGTTTGAAGAGTATTGATTTGGATTTCTATGAGAATTGAATTTATGGAAAACAAAAGAGAGTCATATTTCTCAAAGTTTGGAAAGAAAAGAAAAGCGAAAAATTAGAGCTTGTGCATACATATGTATGGGGACCTGCTCAAGTATCATCTCTTGGTTGCTCTCGTTATTATGTTACTTTTATTGATAATGCAACTAGAAAAACTTTGATCTATTGTATTATTAATAAATCTGATGTATTTGATACTTTCAAGAAATGGAAATCTTTGGTTGAGATTGAGACAGGAAAGAAGTTTAAGTCTCTCAAATCAGACAATGGAGGTGAATATTGCAGCAAAGAGTTTGATAGGTACTATTAATAACATGGAATTATCAGAGAGAAGACAGTTCCAAGAATACCACAAGAAAATGGTGTGTCATAAAGGATGAACAGAACAATCATGGAGTGTACAAGGTGCATGAGATTGCATGTAGGATTTCCTTTACAATTTTGGGCAGATGCTGTAGATACTGCTATTTATCTAATAAATAGAGGGCCTTCAAGTTCCTTGGATGGTGGTATTCCAGAGGAAGCATGGACAGGTAAAAAGGTAAACTACCCTTTTTTAAAGACTTTTGGCTGTGAGGCCTTTGTCCATATTAATAAAGAAAATAGAACAAATCTTGAGGGAAAATCAAAGAAATGTACCTTTATTGGATATGGTGCTAATGATTTTGGTTATCGTTTATATGATTATGAAAATCACAAAATCAATAGGAGCATAGATGTAATATTCAATGAAAAGGTCTTGTATAAGAATTAGTTGCAAGAAAAAAAACAGGAAACAGAAAACAAAGAATACATAGTTCTTCATGAGATCACAGAAAAATTAAAGGTGCCTGAAAATAATAATATTTAGCATCCACAACAACAGCAACCACCACAACAGCAACAGGCACCTCAAACACTTGAAAGTGGTGTCAGAATATCTACCAGGATAAGTAGACCCCCTGAATGATACTCTCCTTCATTATATTATTTATTGTTGACTGATTATGGTGAACCCGAATGTTATGAAAAAGCGATGCTGGTTGAAACCAGGAAGAAGTGGGAGCTAGCCATGAAAGAAGAGATGGACTCCTTAATGCATAACCAAACTTGGGATTTAGTCAGGTTGCCTGCAGGTAGAACTACATTGCAGAATAAATGGGTTTACAAGCTGAAGGAAGAAGATGGAGGAAAACAAAGGTACAAATCTAGACTTGTGGTGAAGGGGTTTTCACAAAAGAAAGGTATTGATTTTGATGAAATATTTTCTCTTGTTGTTAAGATGACTTCAATCAGAACTATTTTAATTATTCTAACAACGAAAGATTTACATCTTGAACAGTTAGATGTAAATACAACATTTCTCGATGGAGATTTGGAGGAAGAGATTTATATGGAGCAACCAGAAGGATATGAGGTCAAAGAGAAGGAAAAATTAGTGTGCATGCTAAAGAAGAGCTTGTATGGCTTAAAACAGGCTCCAAGGTAGTGATATCTAGAATTTGACAAGTTTATGTCTGAAGAAGGTTATACTAGATGTCACTCTGATCATTGCGTTTATCTGAAAAAGAAAAATTATGGAAGCTATATTATATTGTTATTGTATGTAGATGACATGATTGTTGCAGGGTCTAACATGCAGGAAATAAATGTGCTCAAAATAAAATTCGCAAATTCATTTTCAATGAAAGATTTGGGAGCTACAAGACAAATCCTTGGTATGAGAATAACTAGAGACAAGAAAAATCGCAAATTAACATTGTCGCAGAATGATTACATACAAAAGGTGTTGAAAATATTTAATATGCAGAATGCAAAACTAGTTAGTACACATTTTGCTATACATTTCAAACTTAGTAAGGAGATGTGCCCCAAGACCTAAGAAGAAATGGACTATATGTCTAAAGTGCCATATGCATCAGCAGTTGGAAGCTTAATGTATGCAATGGTCTGCACAAGGCCTGATATTGCACATATAGTGGGAGTTGTAAGCAGGTACATGAACAATCCAGGAAAGAACATTGGATGATAGTGAAATGGATTCTCAGATATTTGAGAGTTACGACAATTCAAGCATTATGCTTTGGTGGTTCAAACATTGATCTATAGGGATATGTTGATGCAGATACGGCAGGTGACAAAGATAACAGGAGGAGTACTATAGGATATGTATTTATTGTAGGTGGAAAAGCTGCCTATTGGTTTTCAAAAATTTAAAGTGTTGTTAAACTTTCAACAACAGAAGCAGAGTATGTTGCTGCTACAGAGGCTAGTAAGGAAATGATTTGGTTACAAAGGTTTATGGATGAATTGGGTAAGAAGCATGGCATGGGCACACTATACAGTGATAGAAAAAGTGCCATTCATCTTGAAAAAAACTCAACATTTCATTCCAGGACTAAACACATACAACTCAAGTACCATTTCATACAGTTAGTGTTGGAAGATCGACAGTTGATGCTGGAAAAGATACATACTAGCCAGAATCCTGTAGATATGATAACGAAAGTTGTATCAAAGGAGAAACTAAGAATATGCCCAGTTTCAATTGGTCTTCAAGTATGATGATGAAGATGAGAAATAGCCAGGTTCAAAGTGGAGCCATTGTCCAGCAAATGAAGCAGCAGTGGAGTTGCTACAATGAGTCTCCAGGTAGGAGATTATTGGGTGTGGAGACTGATTATCTTGTTTATTTTGTATCATAGTGTTGGACCCCTGTAACTTAATGGGGCGACAATGTCACCTGTAATTTTACAGTGCTTGGGGGGTCCAGTGGGTGGTAGTTGCAGTTTATGGAGCACCCCTTGGCGGGGGGTTTCGGGGGCAGCACCTCGAAGCTAAAAACATATGTAAAATTTCCTTGTAAAACTATAGTAATTTCTTGTTAATCTGGGCCGTTCATTAGGCCGATGATCTGACAGTAGAAGTTATGTTTAGTTTAGGTTTTTTTTCCCTAAAAGGAAACCCCTTGCTTGTATGAGTGCATTGTATTGTAGCTGTGTATTGTATGTGTATTCTCAGAGCAAGAAACAGATAGGGAGACTATGAGAGAGAACAGAGGATATTATAGTGGATCTGTTGTAGGTTGTGTCTCTTCATTTTGCTGGATAATAGAAAGGAAGGACTGGTTTTTCGGGGTGGACGTAGCCCAAACTAGGTGAACCACGTATATTTATGTCTCTCAGGTTTTATGTGTTTTGTGTGCTTGTGTTTTTCGTATATTTTATGTGTTGCATTTCTCTGTAATACATAATTTTCTAACACGATAGAGTTGGAAAATGAAATTAGTAAGATATTGCTTTTGAGGAGAAAGATGTCCAGGAGAATATATAGTAAAAACATAATGACAACCAACAAGAAGCTATAATTGACTATGCAAGGTTACCTCAACTAAGTGTATGGGTCATTGCAAAATCAAGTTTGGGATCTAGAAAAATTGAAGTTAGCAATGGAACAATAGCACAACCAGACACATGGACAACAAAAACATTTTGTATGGTACCCAAAAAGAGTGAAATGATTGAAGGCTCTTGACCAAGACGTCATGGAAATTTTCAACCTAGCGATTTTGGCGTAGGAGTATCAACCCCTAGGCACCCATTTTGTCTAGAACCCAAAGGGTTTATGATATTTTCCGAAAGGGAGATATTTTTTCCATTATTAATTTGTATAAAAACTAGGAAATATTATGTAATAAAAAGTGTACATACAAAAAAAAATTGTGTTGTTAAGGTTGTTAGACTATTGGATAACTTTATATGTTTTTGGTCTTTGTAAAAATTGCAAGTGACTAGTTGGGGTGTTAGCTAGTTTAAGTTGATGGCTAAGGTATTCCTTGACTAGTAGGGAAATATACAAATGTAGAGAGGCTAAAATCAATAAAGAGCTTTTGAATCATTTTTTTGATGATGGAAATGGATTCAACACCATTAAAAACCTATAAAATACCCAAAATATTAATATCTGATAGATATAATATGGATTTCAAAAACATTATGCTATTTTTTTTCAAAATCCTACCAAAATTTCCATTATTTTCTACCCAAAATTATGACCTTGTTAAAATAAAACATTATCATGTGTATGGTTTATATGAGCCTTCTTGGTGATTGAAGTAGGCCGTAGTCACTGTACATCAATTTGCGCCAAGTTCACCAGCCATGCATTTGGCGTACGCTAAATTCTTGTCACAAGGATGAGTTAGGATGATTAAGGAGGGAGAACTCGATGTTCTCTTGATATCAATCGTGATTCCGCAAAGAAGGCGAGAACACAGAACTCGAGAGAATACGTAACTCTGCGAGGGTGGAAGCAAGCGCATTGTTTAGAGCCAATCAAACTTCATCAGATTTCAGAGGTGGGGTCGACCAGGGCCTCGTTTTGAGCCTGATGGCGCAGGTGGGACCAGAATTTTCTGCCATTCACAGTGAATCGAGTTCGATAGAGGTCTGTCAAGTTATGTATAGAGACACTATAGCGCGCGTGCCTAGACATAATTATAAATGTTTAGGTGAGGTAACCTAGTGAGAAATAACCAAGACAACCACTTTGTTATCCTTTATGTTGAATATAATGGAGAAACTTAATTAGAGAGAGTTGGTTCACCAAAACCTTATATTAGGAGTTTGTTCCTATTTCTTAGGTATTGGTTCTAACTTCCATATAAGCATGTAAGTTATATATTGATTGTATTTTAATGATAATGTAGAGTGACCTACGGATGCAGTCCCTCCTCATGTAGTCTCTCATTGTAGAGCTAACTAGTATTTCGTTAATAAATTTGATCCTGCCATTTTTATCATGGTATCAAACCTACAGGGTTGAATCAAAGCCAAAGTGATTTGATCCCTGTGAGTGTCGAGGTGATAGAAAGAAGCCCTTAGTGGCCTGAGTGAGGATGAGTGAGGTTTTTTTTTTTAATTTGAGGAAACGTTGATCAGCGCATTTGTTGAAGTCACAGAAGTGTTGACCAACGCAGACCTGTGTTGGATAAAGCCACTGATCTTCAAAATCGGTGCAGGATTGTGCGAGAGGATCTTACTGATCTGTGAAAACCTTGTGAACCTTTTGCCCAGCACAGCCAACACAACATCAATGTGGCTAAGGAGCGTTGAGATCGCAATGGTTGAGGAGTGTTGTAGAGCTAGAGAGCTCATGTTGTGGATCACTGATTGAGATAGAGATCTTGTGTCAATTGAGCCAGTGAGTGCGTGCATGAAGATCTAGTGAGATCATTCCAAAGGAGCCAGTGAGTCGTGGCAGCAGAGGCAATAGAAGATCACTGGTCAATGTGAGGATCGCTGCAAGCGTCATCCATGACAGAGGATACTATTAGCTCGCAATAATAGAAGAGGTTGTGGCAGAGAAGCCAGTGAGCCTATGGTGCAGTGTGTAGAGCAGCCTACCAGAGTGGTCAAATATCACATAGATATGTTTCTTAACATTATTTATTGTGGATTTGGGGTAGATCTACTTGTAGATCCTTTTTTTTGTCAATTGCCGGAAGTCATTTTTTTTAAAGTGTGAAGATGAATAATTTGATGGAGGTATACTTGAACGAGTGCAACAAGCTTGATGGTTCCAATTATTCTAATTGGAAATTCAAGTTGTAGATTATACTGGAAGGGCATAATGAATGCAGGATCATGAACAACGATGAACATAAACCTACAGTTGCAGGAGGTGTAACAGCCGCGATAGTACAATATTGGGAGAAGAGGGAGAACAAGGAAATAATGATGTTGAAAATGGCAGTCGACGATTACATTATCCCTCACATCAGAGATTACAAATCAGCAAATGAGACCTGTATGAAATCAGAAATACAAATCGCCTACTGCTCCTGAAAAGAAAGATTCTCTCCATCAAAATGGAGGATAATTAGACAGTAGCTACATTCGTCTATCGCATCAAGGACCTCAAAGACAAGCTTGGCAACATAGGAGATATAGTAATTAATACTAATCTGCTAACAATTACTATGAATGGTATGAATGATGATTATCAGATGTTTATCACAAGTTTGAATGTGAGAGAGAAAGCCGCCAAATTTGAAGAATTAACAGGGATCCTGATGCAAGAGGAGGAAAGGCAGATGACCTTGAAACCCCAGAATTCAGATCTTGCTTTAATGGCGAAGAAGAAGCCCTTCAGAGGGAAGGCAAATGGAGTACAGAGAGGTGGAGGTACATCACAAAAAAGGTCTAATCTATCTAAAGGTGTGTCGTAAAATAAAAATGATTTAGTATTAAAATGTCTCTATTGTGGTAAAATTGGCCATATGGCTAAACATTACCAAAAGAAGAAGTTTGATGAAGGCTAGTAGATATATAAGAGACATGCAGGAAAATTTTCTGATGATGACCATAACCGAGACCTCAAATTGTTTATCACGGTTTCTAATGAAAATGATGAAACAGATACGTGGTATCTGGATTTAGGAGCTTCCGCCCACATGACAGGTAATAGAGAATGGATTGAAGACTTCAAATAAACTAGCAATGGAGCGAATATCTACCTTGGCGATGACAAGGGGTACCAAATCAAAGGGCATGGTAATGTTCCCATAATACTGGCTGATGGAAATATTAGGCACATTCAAAACATGATGTATGTACCCATAATTAATAAGAATCTGATTTTGGTTTAATGATAATAGATGAGAACCTTAAGGCATAATTTTTTAAATCATATTGTTTTGTTAAGGATTTGTTGAATTGTAGACAACTGCAAAAGGGATTCATGTGGGTGGTCTTTATAAACTGTATGTGAGAAGTGCACCACATCAAGCTTTGACATCATCAGATATGTCTGTAAAAAATTTATGGCATCAGAGATTTGGCCATATTAATTTCAATGACTTGTTGATACTTCATAAAAGAGTTATGGTCAATGGTATTCTTGATTTAAAGCATATTCATGTTGATTGTGAAGCATGTGCTCTTGGGAAGATACACAGAGATGAGTTTCCTACAAATGTAAATAGAAAATAGATAGATATACTAGAGTTAGTCCACATTGATTTATGTGGGTCAATGCAGTCAAGATCATTAGGAGGTGCTTATTATTTCTTATTATTTGTTGATGACTATACATGATTCACATGGGTGTATTTTCTCAACAAAAAGAGTGATACTTTTGAATATTTCAAATAGTTCAGAAGCATAATTGAGAAGAAGACATGTAAATTCATCATTATTCTCCACTCGGATGAAGGGGGAGAATACAGGAAGGCTCATTTCAAAAAATATTGCAAATACCATGGAATATTGCAGCGGTTTACAATACCCCACACTCCTCAGCAGAACGGGGTTTCAGAGAGGAAAAACATAACACTTGTGGAGTGTGCTCGTAACATGATGAAAGGTAAGAATCTTTCTAATGGATTTTGGGTTGAAGAGATAAATACTGCAGTGTATTTGAAAAACAAGAGCCTAACAAAGAGTCTTGAATTTAAAACTCCATTTGAAGCCTTATTAGTTTTTAAACCTGTGGTTAAACATTTAATAATTTTTGGATCCAAATCCTTTTCTCATGTACCAAAGGAGGATAGAAAGAAACTAGATTCAAAGGCCATCAAATGCATGTTTGTTGGGTATTGTACTCAATTTAAAGCTTACAAATTGTTTGATCCCTCTACTCATAAATTTTTTGCAAGAAGAGATGTAGTTTTTCATGAGAAAGTTCATAATGAAAATAATGAAAACAACAATGAAGAATGTGACATTCCTTTTCTGGCGGAAGAAGGGAGTAATGAAACAGGAGACAACCATGAGTAGCAGGGAAAAAAGGAGAAGTAGAAGGTATGAATACAATTATTGAGGCAAGTCCATTAAGGGATAATTAGAATAGTTTGAAACCACTCCAACACCCAGGAGATCAGGTAGGCAAGCTCAATTTCCAACAAGATATAGGGAAAATGCATTTATAACTAGCATGTTAAATGTTGTTGAACCCTCTAGTTATAAAGAAGCCATTCAAAATAATGAATGGAGGGAAGCCATTGAAGAGGAACATGAATCAATTCTTTAAAAAAAACACTTGGGAGTTAGTTGAATTACCTAAGGGAAAACAAACCATAGGTTTCAAATGTCTATACAAGCCCAAATTTAAAGCAGATGAGAGTATAGATAAATATAAAGCTAGGCTGGTTGCAAAGGGGTATTCGCATAAATAAGGTATAGACTATGAGGAAACCTTCGCCTCTGTAGCTAAACCTAATACAATAAAAATGTTAATTTCATTAGCTAATAAACATCACTGGTTGATGCATGAGTTAGAGGTTAAATATACTTTCCTAAATGGGGAGCTAATAGAAGATGAGTATTTAGAGCAAACTGGGGGATTTTTTGAATGGGGGAAATAAATTTTAGTCTGTAGATAAAATAAAGCTTTATATGGACTAAAATGGGCTCCTGGGTCATGCTATGATAAAATTGATTCATTCTTCTTGCATCACAGCTATAAAAGAAGCAAAAATGACCCCAATCTGTATACCATGTTTGATGAAAAGGGGTGAATTGTATTGATTTATTTATATGTAGGTGATATTATCATTATAGAAAATGTAGATAAACTCATTAAAGAAATAAAAGAGCAGATGTCACAAATGTTGGAGATGAATGACCTCTATGAGCTTCTCTATTCTTTGGGTCTTGAAATCTGGAGAGATTCAGGACAAAATTTTCTATCACAAGGTAAGTATGTCAAGAATCTACTAAATTTTTTTAAGACGAATCAATGTAAATATGCAGTAGTGTTGTTACAGCAGAATACCAAACTTCAGAGTGATGATGGTTCTAAGCAGGCAGATGCAACATTGTACAGATAGTTGGTTCGGAGTTTAATCTACTTGACCACTGATAGACCAGATTTGGCTTATGCATTTAATCTATTGAGCCAAGTTAAGTCCAAGCCACCTGAGAGCCATTGGGTTGCAGCAAAATGTGTCTTAATGTATCTCCAAGGAACCTTATAGTATGGAATTATACATATTGATTCTTGTGATGTTAAATTGACAGGTTTTTCAGACTCCGGTTGGGCTGGAAATGTAGATGACAGGATATCCATAACAGGTTATGCATTTAGCATTGGGTCTAGGGTCAGTGCATGGAGCAACAAAAAGCAGAACACAATATCCTTGTCTTCAGTGGAAGCTGGGTAGCAAGCGATGTGTGCAATGACGTTTGAAGCAGTTTAGTTGAGGAGACTTCTCCACGATGAAGGAGAAGAACATAAAGATGCAACAACTAGCAAATGTGATAACTAGAGCCCCATAAAACTTGCAAATAATCCGATTTTTCATAAAAAAAACTAAGCACTTCATCAGGGAGAAAGTTCAGTCAAAATAAATTCATGTCGAATATTGTAATACTTGTGATAATGCTGCTGATATTTTTACTAAGCCTTTGAGTAGAATTAAATTTTAAATGTTTAGGTAAATTTTAGGAATATTTGTGAATCCTTTCTCCATTAAGGGGAAGTGTTTAAGATAATAGAGAAACTTAATTAGAGAGATTATGTTCACCAAAACCTTAGATTAAGGGTTTGTTCCTATTTCTTAGGTATTGGTTCTAACTTCCGTATAAGCTTGTAAGCTATATATTGATTGTAGTGTAATGAGAATGTAGAGCTACCTGCGGACACAGTCCCTCTTGGCGTAGTCTCTCATTGTAGATTGAACCAGTATTTCATTAATAAATTTCATCCTGCCATTTTTATCACTTTAGAGTGCATAATAAATTTAATGATCGGGTCTCTAGAAATACCGTAAATAAAGGACACGTCCTTGCTGCTTTTTGTTTTGGATTTTTCGAGTGCGATGAAAATCGTGAAGATGACTTTTATTCATAACAACGTCATGTAGCTTAAATATGTTTAAATTTGACTGGAAAATAATTGAAATTCAAGCATGATTTTAAATTTTTAAAGTCCAGTCCAAATTAGATTAAGAAAGTCAAATTTTAAGATTTTAAGTTTTCCAACAATTTTAGTAATCTATTTTCAGTTTTAAAGTCTGCAGTTCCTTGTGCAGCCACGTCGCAACTCTGGTTTGTTTTTTTCTTTCATACTGTTATTGGTAGTTGCTGGAGGGATGAGCATGTTAAGCACCCTGTTGCTATAATCTGGGGCCCTGGTTATAAGTTGTGGAATTTTCGCCATCCAAGTAGGTTAGCTTCTATTTTGTCCTGCTGTCGTCTTTCTGTAATGTCGACTCATAATCTCTGGGTTTCTTTGTTTGTTTGGTGCCCCATACTGTGTTGGAGTTAATGCTTGCATTCCCTATTTGAGAAGTTGGTTTGTGATGGTTGAGAAATTCTCTCAACCTCTCTCTCTAAATTAGGAATAAGTTGGATCTTAGAAACTCTATCTAATAGTGTAATCTGAATGTAATCACTGTGTGTGAGTGTGTTTACACATGCACCATTTTTTGTATAATATATGAGTGTGTTTAGTAATTGTGTGTTTTTTAGCTATTTCTATCATGGTATCAAAGCACAGGATCAGAGGCCTGTGTGTAATTGAGCTTTGTTGAGTGGTTGTGACCTGTTTGTGAATCCAACATGTGTGGTTGTTGAGATTCTTTGGCGGAAAAGGGGAATTGGTTAGCCTCAAATACCATAGCTCCTATAATCGCCGGTAAATTTATGTATGGCGAAACTTATTTTAAAAGAGAAACTGGACGATTTTCAGACGGTCGATTAATCGTTGATTACATCGCTCAAGCTTCAGGTCTGTCGTTCTTGCCTCCATATCTGGGCGGTGATCCCTTTGCAATGGTTGGAGTCACGATTTACACTAGCGGTGTTAGCTTCGTAGTGGCTGGAGCCACGGCCTTGGAGCCTTCTTTCTTCGTAGAAAGGTTAATTATTCTGCCTCTTACTTTATTTTCGCTAGACACGCAGATCCAATATTTTTTGGATTATAGAAAGAATTTTTGTTCCAATTCTACAGACTATGAGTGTTCACTGAAATTTGTGCCTAGAAAGAGACGCAATCGATGAGGTGAGAGTCTGGTTTTACTAGAGATTAGGGTTTCATTCACTATTCATTCAGATTTAGGAAATATCTTACATTAGTTATTGAAAGCATGGGATTCTATTAAAAATTCATTGGATCTATTTAGCCTCTCTTTCCGTCTATGCTGACAAAAGGGTTGAGTGGAGTGTTAAATAGTAGTATTATAATTTGTTTGTAGATTAAGTGAGATAAATAATCAGTTAAAGGTCATTTTTTGTAAAACTGATTCTAGATACATTCTGTATCTAGACGGCTTCCCTAGATAACTGGCGAGTACAACAGCTAGCACCCATGTATTTCGGTGTATGGGAGCTCGTCCATAGAATGACTAGAATTTCAGCTATTACAAATATGCAATCAATTGGGTTTGAAGAGATCAAGTGGCAGTAAGGCTCAATATGGATGGTTGTCCAGATAGTATGGAAGTTGCGGATCTAGGGAAGGATCCCTCATTAGTGGTAGACATGGAAGTGGTATCCTAATGAGGTTATGCAACAGATTGGGATGTTGTCCAGTAATTGACTTAGGGAGGTCCTTGATTCGGGAGTTGACGAAGCGAACTCGGGAATCCAACTTGCCAACTACACCTTTCCGAGGGTTATGAGGCAACTTGATGGAGCATCTACTGATAAGCTTGATTATTTTGTTATTTATGAGTGAATTCAATAAACTCATGTAATGTAATCATTAAGGGGGGATGTTGGAGTTAATGCTTACATTCCATATTTGAGAAGTTGGTTTGTGATGGTTGAGAAATTCTCTCAACCTCTCTCTCTAAATTAGGAATAATTTGGATCTCAGAAACTCTATTTAATAGAGTAATCTGAATGTAATCAGTGTGTGTGAGTGTGTTTACACATACACCATTTTGTGTATAATATATGAGTGTGTTTAGTAATTGTGTGTTTTTTAGCTATTTCTATCATACAGTTCGTCTCTCATTTTTGGGCTGTCTGTCTTTTCTAGGATTGGAGTAACAGTTTTCAATTGGCTCCTTTTCGGGGAAGAAACATGTTTTCTACAATCAAAGGGAATCTGATTGAGCCAAATGGTAATTTCGTTGATAAAGTCCAAACTTTAATGGTCTGTTATTTCTTGTCTCTATTCATTCTTAGGCCAGAGGTTACTTATTTAAGTCCGTTCTTCATCATTGTCAAGAGACAGACTAGTAAACCCATATCCCTTAATCATGACAAAGGGAAACAGAAACAGGTTCAGCCTGCAGCAAATCTTAGGAAGAGAGGAAGAAAGACAAGACAAGAGGTTTTAAAAAACCTCTCTGAAACCTATGAAATTGGCAACTCCTCCAATGTCCGACAGGAAATTCGAGGTTGGGAGTGTGATATTCAAACTGATGAGGAAGATAACACTGCAGAAGCAGAAATCCTGGATTTCATCACAGATCCAGGCAATACTCATGGACGTTTATCACTGTTTCATCAAACAATACATACTTACTGAATTCTTAAATGTCTCTTGGCTAAAGCTATGCAGAGCTTTTCCCCTTATCAAGAGAAGAAAGAACCAAAAGTAGTGGACCTATTACAAGATATTGATAATCAGTTGAAACACATCAAATTCACACAGTACCAGGCTACTGATCGTATCAGTAGCATTGATGACTGTATAGGCAGAATTGAGAAACAACTCCAACAGATGCAACAAGTGGATATGCCAAGATCCACAACAAAAGATCCAGAACCGATTGAATCCTCTGATGAATAGCAGTTTTAGCAGTCTGGTCATGTTTATAATATCATGTTTATCATATGCAATTTTGTTTTTTGCAAGGACATATATCTTTCAATAGAGTTGTAGATAGTCAAGTAAATAGTCAATTAGCTGAATAAGCGAATGGTCGAATGAAACTGTTCCAATTTTGGATGGCTTTTAACACTCTAAGGTTGCCAACAGACCTGGTTTCCTTCGGACAAGTTGAGGCCACAAACTGAATATTATTTTTTGTAACCTGCTTTCAAAACATAAATAGAAAATAGCGAGGCACTACTAAATTGACCAAAAAAGAATAAATTTAAATACTCTACTATAGATTTTTGTTGCAACAAGAATCATTGAATTCTAGTCATATTTTTCTGTCTTGATGCCTAGGTAGACAAAGCCATTCTATAAAAAGGAGTTGGTTGGGCTTCGAGAGTAAGAGGTCCCTAGTTTAGTGCTCACATGTTTGGCATTGTAAGTCGATTTTTCTTTACTAATCTCATTTGTTGATTGAAACTAGATACATTAATGAGAGGTAGTTATAGTGTGGGTTTTTTCGATGGAGCATATAAAATGATGCTTAAATTTGCGAAAAAAAATGAAAATTTTAGCATGATTTTAATTTGTTAAAATCAAGTTAAAATTAGATTTTTTAGTCAAACTTCAAGATTTTGGCTTAGTCTAAAGATGCTTGGAAATAATGGAAATCCAACAAACTTTAAAATAAAATTAAAAATAAAATTACTGTGGTTAAACTTCAAGATTTCAGTATTCTATCAATTTTTGCTAATACTAAATCCATTTCCACTATCGAAAATATAATTTAAGTACTCCATTATAATTTTTTTGCAAACAGAATGACTGAATTCTGGTCATATTTTTCTGTCATGACGCTAGATTGACAAAGCCAATTTTAAAGTGCAAATTTTTTAATTCAGTTTTTCTTTACCACTCTCCTTTGTTAATTAAAACCGCATACATTAATGAGCTTTATCGTTGCCGTCATGTTTTATAAATTAAAATCGTAGACAATGCACCTTTCTCTTTGTTCTAACGATCATCACATAGTGATACATTAATGAGCTTTATCGTTGCCGTCATGTTTTATAAATTAAAATCGTAGACAATGCACCTTTCTCTTTGTTCTAACGATCATCACATATTATCACTACTATAAAATACTTTTGAAAAACACTTAATTTGAAAGTCGCACATTCACAAATCGCATAAATCCTCATTACAAAAAAAACCATCATAAAAATGAACCATGGCCGTGAAAAAAACATGAATTGACAATGTGTAAATCAAATTGAATTGACAATGTATAAAACAGTCTCTCTCGCACTTATCTATGACAGTGATCAGTCATCTCTGTGCTGTGCATCTGAAATGCGTTGAAGAAATATCTTTTTACACTAAACTTATCATAAATAATTGATATTATACGTAAAATGTAGTTATTTGGAACTCTGCACCTGAAATGCGTTGAAGCAATATCTTAATATCTTCACCATATTCATTCACGATATCGCTTTGAAGAAGCTTTCCAAAAATTTCAATATGCTTTCCTCTAATCATTCTAGGACCGCCTTCGACAACCTTGTTTATAAAGAGACATCGTAATTAAGTGAAAAGTGGTTACTGGTGTGGATTAATGATTGGCCGTTTTAGATTGGTGTCTTAATTTTAGAAAAAATCTTCAAATATTGATAAAGCAGCACTTGTGGAGTGGTGAAATAAGAGTTTTTTTTGGGTGAAAATTAATAATAATAAGGAAAGGAAAGACCCATATTGTCCAAAGGGTTTTTTTGAGTTGTGAAGCTTAATATAATTTTACGACTGGTGATTGAGGTGTTATTGTTTTTGATTAAAGAGTTCTTAAAGTTATTGATTAAGAAGTTGTTATTATTTAAGGATTAAGTAAATTATCTATTATAGTTATTGATTTATACGTTTCAAGACATTTCTAATGTATTAGCAGAGTTTTATCTATCTGATTCTAATAAGTTGGATGGTGAAAAATATGTAAATTGGAATTTTAAGTTGCATACTTTGATGGAAGACTACAATATATGGACGATTGTGTCTAGAGATGAAGTGAAGCCAGAGCCCCCTCAAGCCACAACTGCTGCAATTCAAGATTGGGAGCAACGAGAAAAAAAAAAAAAAAACGAAGGTGTTGTTGCGGATCTCCGTTAAGGACAATATTATTCGACACATTAGAGAGTGAAAAACATCCAAAGAGACATGGGACACTCTCAAAAATTTGTATGAGACAAAGACTACAAATCAAATATTGTATTTAAAGAGTAAGCTTCTTTCAATTAAGATGGAAGAAAATGAAAATATCAATAATTTTATTTCTAGAATTAAGGATCTAAAAGATAAACTAGGTGGCATTGGTGAAACAATATCTAGTACAAACTTGGTTACAGTGACATTAAACAGAATGTTGGATGAGTATCAAATGTTTATCACTAGTCTTACAGTTAGAGAGAAGGCTGCCACATTTGATGAATTGACAAGTATACTTATGCAAGAAGAAGAGCGAAGAAGAAGCCTTAATCATAAATATGTCAATTTAGATTTAGCATTGATGGCTAAAGGGAAGAAAGCCTTAAAAGGAAAACAATGGGAGAAAAATAAAGGCAAAAGGCCCCAGGTAAAATTATTTCAAGGTACACCTTCACCAAGGTCAAATATCAAATCAAGTGGAGATGGTGTATCTTACTATTGTGGAAAACCTAGTCATTTTGCCAAGAATTTCTTGAAAGTAAGATCTAAACGAAGAAGGCATAAAGGAAATTATGTTGATAGAGATGAGGAAATTACTCATGAGTTTAACAATATTAAATTATTTGTGTCCAATTTTGCTTTATCAACAAAAACAAATGATAATAATGCTTGGTTTATAGATTTTGGTGCATCAATCCACATGCCATGCAAAAGAGATTGGTTTGATACTTATCATGAATTTAATAATGGTGCGCACATCTATTTAGGAGATAATAGATCGCATGAAATTAAAGGATATGGTGATATAAGTGTTACTATACCTAATGGAGAAGAAAAACAAATTCAAAATGTGGTGTATGTTCCATGATTAAAGAAGAACTTAATTTATGTCTCTACTATTACAGATCAACATTTGAAAGTTGAATTTATGAAATCACATTGTTTGGTAAAGGATATGCAGGAAAGATACAAGGTTATTGCAAAAGGAATGAGAGTGGGAGGATTATACAAGTTGGATGTGACAAAGAATGGGCACCAAGGTTTGGCATCAACAAGCATGTCAAACATAGAGCTTTGGCATCAAAGGTATGGACACTTAAATCATAATGACCTAATGTTACTTCAAAATAAAATAATGGTAGAAGGCCTTCCAATTATTAAGGGCAAACACTTTGAATGTGAAGATTGTGCACTAGGAAAACAACATAGGGAAGAATTTCGTGGGCATGAAAATAGAAGAAAATGTGAAATACTTGAACTAGTGCATACTGATGTATGTGGTCCAATGTAAACTAAATCACTTGGTGGATCATTTTAGTTTCTTATATTTATTGATGATAGCACTCGATACACCTCGGTGTACTTTATAAGAAATAAAAGTGATGTGTTTGAATACTTTAAAGAATTCAATAATATGGTAGAAAAGCAATCAAGAAAGAGTATTAAAATTCATCGACCAGATAAAGGTGTTGTGTACACTTCAGGAGCTTTTATCAAATACTGTAAACAAAATGGAATTGTGCAAAAATTTACAGTACCACATACACCTGAGAAAAACGGTGTAGCTGAAAGAAAGAATAGAACATTAATTGAATGTGCTCGTAGTATGTTGAAAAGTAAAGAACTTTCTAATAGTTTTTGGGTTGAAGCCATTAGCAGAACTGTATATCTCAAAAATAGAAGCCCTACAAAATATCTTGAGCACAAAACACCATTTGAATCGTTTTATGGTTTTAAACCCAAACTTAGACATTTATGGATAATTGGATGCAAGGCCTTTTCTCATATTTCTAAAGAGGATAGGAGAAAATCAGACGTCAAAGCTGTCAAATGCATTTTTATAGGATATTGTACTGATCAAAAAAGATATAAAATGTATGATCCAAATGCTCATAAGGTCTTTGCAAGTAGATATGTTATATTTCATGAACATGCAAATAAAAAAAATGAAAGAGGATGAATATAATGTGTGGAATCCTACTTATGAAAAAGATGAAGTTGTGGAATCATCTCAAGCTCAAGAAAGCATGGACATTCGAGAAGACAGTTCAATAATTCAAAGTCCACAAAGAAGTGATGAAGGCACTCCATAGAGAAGAAGAAGAGGAGAAGGTACTCCACAGTGTAATGAACCTTTACGAAGGTAAACATGACAAATTCAAACTCCTAACATGTATAAAGATTATGCTTTAATGTCTCAAGTAATGACTTCTTTTTTATCCTTTAAATTATGACCAAGGCAAAAATCATAAAGTATGGATGGAAGCTATGAAAGAAGAATATGACACTATAATGAAAAATGAAACCCTTGGAATTAACAAAATTACCTGAAAATAAAGTCCCTATAGGATCAAAATGGTTGTACAAAACAAAGTTTAATGTAGATGGTAGCATAGACAAGTATAAGGCAAGATTGGTTGCAAAAGGTTATTCACAAAAGGAAGGTATATATTATGAAGATGCCTTTGCTCGAGTAGAAAATATGAACAAAATCAGAATAATGATAGCATTAGCCACTAAACATGATTGGAATCTATATCAATTAGATGTGAAGCCAGATTTTCTAAATGGGGACTTAAAAGAGGAGATTTATCATGTTAAACTAGAAGGATTTGAAAAAAGTGGACTAAAACATCTTGTATGCAAGTTGAAAAAGGCCTTTTATGGACTGAAACAGGCACCCAAATCTTGGTATGAGAAAATAGATAAATTATTCTTTCATTAGGGATTTAACAAAAGAGAAAATTAAACCTAATTTGTATCTCAACACAGATAGAAATGGAAGAATAGCATTAATATCTATATATGTCGATGATTTAATAATAACAGGAAGTGCTAATAAAATTATTAATGATATAAAAAGGAAGTTATCACAGGAATTTGAGATGAAGGATCTTGTACAGATGCATTATTGTGTAGGTCTTGAAGTATGGATGGATAATGGAAGCAATTTAATCACACAAAGAAAATATACAAATGAGGTACGAAAGAGATTTCATATGAAAGGATATAAAGCAATGAGTAGTCCATTGGAGCTAAATATCAAATTGAGAAATGATGATGGAACAAAGGAGGTGAATGGAACATTGTATCAATAATTAGTGGGAAGCATAAATTATCTCACTACCACTAGACGAGACATTGCTTATGCAGTAAGCATATTTAGTCAATTCATGGTTAAGCCTCTTAAAATCCATTGGATAGCTGCCAAAAGGGTCCTTCGATATTTAAAGGGAAATATCAATTTTGGTATTGAATATACTAATGATTGTAATGTTGAATTGATAGGTCATTCTGATTCTCACTATGGTAGAAATCCAGATGACAAGAAATCCACCACTGGATATGTATGCAATATAGGATCACGAGTAGTAAGAAACAACCAACAGTGTCCTTGTCATGAACTAAAGCAGAATATAAAGAATTATGTAGCACCACTTGTTAAGCTATATGGCTTAGAAGGATACTTGAAGATGTTGTTGAAGCTCCACGGGAACCTACAGTGATCATAGGAGATAATCAAAGCACCATCAAATAGGTCAAAGCATATAGACACACAATATCATTTTGTAAGGGAGAGGGTCCAATCATAGGAAATTGACTTAATATATTGTAATACAAATGAGAATGTAGTTGACATATTCATTAAGCCTCTTGGGAAGGCTAAATTTTAGAATTGTAGAAGTAAGTTATATGTTGTAAAAAATCCAAATTATGTTGTAAGCCTAGATGAGACTTAGAACAATATGTATGTCAATAAAGAGTATTTTTGTGTCTTATGTATTGTGTTATAGTGTGTCTATCATATGGTTGGAATTAAGGGGGAGTGTTGGATATACATTAATTCCATCCAACCCATCTGACATCATTAAATGCACCAGATTATCTCGGAGTCTCTGGAGATTTCATGTAACTTCCTGAAGAAGCTATCGCCACAGACAACAAGCATCAAGAATCTTCTCCACTGTGTATAAATATTTGTTTTCTGCAATACAAATCATAATTTTGTGTGATGTTTTGTGTTCTATGATATGAGGAAATACCATAAATAAAGGACATGTCCTTGTTGCTTTCTGTTTAGGATTATGAGAGTGTGATGAAAGTATCGAGGCTGACTTTTACTCATAACCACGTCGTATAGTTTAAGGATGTTTAAATTTTCCTGGAATGAAAATTTATGCATGATTTTAATGTGTTAAAAATAGAAAGTAATCTCCTAGAATATTAGTGGTCTAAATAGTAAAGGTAAACAAAGATATTTAAAATAAAAGCTAAAATTAGAAAAGCCCCAACTACTGTTGCTACAAGAAACGAAATTCTATGGCCAAAAACTAGAAGACATTATTAAATGACACAAGCCTCATTATGAGGAAATGACGATTGGCTCACGGGGAAGCGCTGGAGGAATAGCCATACTTTGGAACCCTACTGAATTAATAGTAGAAGAATGGATTGGACTGCCTCACCTCCTCACACGCTTGTTTAGGCAAATAGGAAGAAGAGAAAATTTGCTCATAACCGCAGTGTATGGGCCTCATATTCCAGGAGAAAGACAAGACTTTTTAAATATTATAAGGACTCTCTACAACATGCATACAGAAAAATACTGGCTATTGGGAGGATATTTTAACATTATTAAGGACCTAACAGAAAAGAAAGGAGGCATAAGGAGAGAGGACCCAAAAATTGAACTATTTGGAGACTTAATCACTGACCTTAGATTGGTAGACATACCTACAGTGAATGGAAATTCACATGGAATAATAGAAGAGGGGTATTGAATCAAATTTCTTCAAGTTTGGACAGGTTCCTTCCTTCAGAGGATTTAGTCAGTGTGGATGTGTTTTATGAAGCAGGCATCTTCCCAATGTTGGGTTTGAATCACCGGCTGATAAGAATGGAAACATACATGAAAGAAAGTAGAAAGAACCGGCCATTTATATTTGAATCCTTTTGGCTCAGGGATCCTACCTTTGTGGAAAAAGCAAAAGGATGGTGGGAAACCAACCATATTCAAGTAAGGAATAGAATGCATACGTTCCCACTTAGACTGAAAAATCTAAAGCATGAAATAAAGAAATGGAACAAAACAAATTTGGCAATATTGAACAAGATAAAGAAATATTGCAGGGAGAAATGAAGTGAGTTCAGCAACATATGATCAACCATGAGAGAATAGAGGCTCTAGCAGTAGAAGAAGTAAATCTCCTAAACCAACTAGAAGATCGTAGGAAGTAAGAAGAACTAATTTGGAAACAAAAATCCAGAGTGAAATGGCTAAGAGAAGAGGAGAAAAATAAAAACTTATTTCATAAAGCTATGATTGAGAGGAGACAACACAATCAAATATTTTCATTGAAAGACTACACTGGAAATCGTGTTTTGCAACATAATGAAATGGAGAATTTGTTAGTAACTCACTTTAGTAACCTCTTAACAAATCCAGAGCAAGATAGATCCATAACTATTGGCTGAATCACAAGACACATCCCCTCAATAGTAAGCAGAGAACAAAACTTGGCCCTACTCAAGGAAATCACTTTTCAAGAGGTGAAGGAGGTGGTTAGGAATCTACTGAAGAATAATGCCCCAAGTCCTGATGGCTTCACAACATATTTTCATCAAGCCACATGGCCATTGATGGGAAATGATATATGGGAATTGGTAGAAGAATCCAGACATTCTAGATAGGTCTATCCAACCTTGAATTCTACCTTCATCTCTCTCATCCAAAAACAGGTGAATTATGATACCCCAAAAGGATTTCGCCCTATTACCCTATGTAATTTTTTCTACAAGATTCTCTCTACGATCATGGTCAACAGATTAAAGCCCATTCTTCTGAATCTAACCTCTCCAGAACAAACAGGGTTTGTGAAAGGTAGACAAATTTTGGATGGAATTATAACGATGCAAGAAGCAATCCATTCTCTTCGTAGTCTTAAAATAAAAGGTATGCTTATAAAACTTGATCTATATAAAGCTTATGATCGCTTAAGTTGGCCATACTTAAAGGAAATTATATCAGCATTTGGATTTGATGGAAGATGAATTCAATCGTTAATGTATTTTATTTACTCTCCCAACTTCTCAATATTGTTAAATGGTATTTTGTCCAACCCCTTTAATTTCTCGAGGGGTCTTCGTCAAGGAGATCCCTTATCCCCTTTTCTGTTTATCATGGTCAACAGATTAAATCCCATTCTTCCTAATCTAACCTCTCCAGAAAAAACAGGGTTTGTGAAAGGTAGACAAATTTTGGATGGAATTATAACAATGCAAGAAGCAATCCATTCTCTTCGTAGTCTTAAATCAAAATGTATGCTTATCAAACTTGATCTGTCTAAAGCTTATGATCGCTTAAGTTGGCCATACTTAAAGGCAATTCTATTAGCATTTGGATTTGATGGAAGATGAATTCAATGGTAATGTCTTTTATTTCCTCTCCCAACTTCTCGATATTGTTAAATGGTATTTTGTCCAACCCATTTAATGTCTCGAGGGGTCTTCGTCAAGGAGATCCCTTATCGCCTTTTTTGTTTATCATGGTCAATGGATTAAAGCCCATTCTTCCGAATCTAACCTCTCCAGAACAAACACGGTTTGTGAAAGGTAGAAAATTTTTGGATGGAATTATAACAATGCAAGAAGCAATCCATTCTCTTTGTAGTCTTAAAGCAAAAGGTATGCTTATCAAACTTGATCTGTCTAACGCTTATGATCGCTTAAGTTGGCCATACTTAAAGGAAATTCTATTAGCATTTGGATTTGATGGAGGATGAATTCAATGGTTAATGTCTTTTATTTCCTCTCCCAACTTCTCAATATTGTTAAATGGTATTTTTTCTAACCCCTTTAATGTCTCGAGGGGTCTTCGTCAAGGAGATCCCTTATCCCCTTTTCTGTTTATCATAGCCATTAAAGGTTTAGGGCGTCTAATAAAATTCAAACTCCAAGAGGGCCAATTAAAGGCACTAAATCTATGGGGGCTAGACTTAACTCTTTCCCACCAATAGTTTGATTATGACATTATGTTGTTTTCTCAAGCTACGTTGCGGGAAGAAAAAGCCATCTTATCAGTTCTTAAAGAATTCATTAAAGCCTTTGGGACCCTAGTCAACAGTGATAAATCCAATGTTTACTTATTTAACTCCAACGAGGTCTTCCAGAGGTTCCTTGCCTAAACTCTGGGTTTCAATCAGGGCTCCTTACCTATGAAGTACTTAGGAATCCCTCTTAAACTCAACTCCCATAGGATATCTGATTGGGAAGACCTTCTTAACTGCATCCAAAAATAGTTATAGAATTGGGCTTTCCATGTCCTCAATGCGCCTAGCAGAGTGGTCCTCCTATGCTTGGTCCTACATTCCATTCCTATTTATTAGCTGTCAGGAAGAGATGCTCCTAAAAATGTCTACAAAAATATGGTCAATCAATTCAAAAATTTTCTATGGCAAGGTATAGATCAAGAAAGAAAATGGGCCTTGCTCTCCTGGGACAAGCTGATTAGACTCAAAAAACTAGGTGGTATGGGTTTACGAAATCCATTTATTCTTAATCAAGTTATGGGAGCTAAATTATGGTGGTGGTGGCTTCAAGGAGGTAGAGACCTCTGGAAAATAATCTGGGAAAGAAAATATGACATGCCAAGCATAACTATGGGCAAATTGAAAGTAGATGTAACCTATAAAGGATCCAACATCTAAAACTTAGCGGAAATAAACAGGGATTTGATTCGACGACACAACTTTTGGGAAGTTCGAGGAGGTCAAACAAACTTATTTCGGGAAGACTCATGACAACAAAGGGAAAAACTATTCAACCGCCTAGATTTAGGCGAGATTTTCCTATTCACCAATATGCCTCACACAAAATCTCTAATCCATTACTGGAATGGGGAAAATGAAGGACAATGGAGGAATTGGAGAGGCAAAGATCAGTGGTCAAACGCCCCACAAACATTGCAATGGAATAATTACAATAAAGAGATGAAAACCAGGAAGCTGGCCTATGGTCATGGAGAAGACATTTTGAGATTGGGATATCGTACTAAAGGCATGTTCACCATTCAATAAGGATATTACATTAAATATAACAATCTTAATAGCATTACAGTTCCACTCTAGCATAAAATATGGGCAACCAAACATTATCCAAAAATAGAACATTTCTTATGGCTAGCAAGTCACCGGAAAATACTTACCTGGGATCAGCTGCAAAAAAGAGGAATGCGAGGGGGTTCCCTGTGTGTAATGTGTAACAAACAAGAGGAAACTCTAGAACATCTACTCAATACCTATGGCCTTGTAGAAGGACTATGGAAAAATATAAGCACGATTTTTCAACAAACATATAGAGATAATACGAGCATCGTGCAACCCATACTCAACTAGAGGAAAGGGGGATACACCTGTATAGTCCTTAACATTGCATGGAGATTATCCATAGGATTTATCCTTTGGGTTTCAGAAAGAAAGGAATTGTAGAATCTTGAGGGAGGATACAAGACAATGAGATCATATCTGGCAGGTTATCCTAGAAAACATCCAGGAGACCATTCTAGTAGAAAAATGGAATGCGGAAGATTGGATGACAAACAGAAATGAAGGTCGCATCTTCGCAATGCTGAATTTAAACCCCAGATGCTGGCTCAAAACCTATGGAAAACAAATCAGATTAGGAAAAATCCTTCAGAAACTCTTCAGACAGGTTCTAAACACCACAACCAGGGTTCTTGAAGCTAAATTATGATGGGGCCTCCAAAGGCAACCCAGGACAGGCGAGAGCAGGTGGAATATTCTAGAATTCCCAAGGATCAGTTCGCAGAATTTATACGATCGAGCTGGGATTTGCCACAAACAATGAAACATAATTAATGGCTATCAAACAAGGGCTCAGAGTTTCAGTTCGAGAAAACAATAAAAGAATTGTTGTAGAAGGAGACTCGGCTATGGAAACAAGTATACTTCAAAAACTGCAGCAACGAAGCCCATGGGAGAAGATAAGACAAATCTGGAGGATAGCTAAACTTATCCATGATATCAACGTGATTATGTAGGATATAGGATATCTCATACCACTGCATGTGCGAAGAGCTAGGAACAAGGCCGCAGACTACCTCACTAATTGGGGATGCAACCGCGAAGGACGCCAGCTGGACATCAATGCATTTGACAAGGCTTGGGATATTGAACTACACCCATTACAAATCATCATAAACAGAGATAAGGAAAGTTCACAAGACCAAGACCCTTGATCGGGGTGCCACGAGGAGGTTGAGAGGCATGGTTTGGCGGTGGCACATGACGCCGTGAACAGACTGCATGAATGACTCACCACCTCGCATGATTTGTTGGGACATGAACACACACCCGATAATAATGACCTCCATAGGAGTAGATGGCAACCACAGGGGAATGTCAGGTAAGTCTTGGAAACAACGTCGGGATCAAATTTTAAGGCATGCTACATGCCGGAGAGGTAGCACTAATCCCAGAAGGCAGTAGGAAGAAACCGCAACAGCGAAGGCAGAAGGTTGGCATCGAGAGCTGCTCACCTGGTATGTTCTGCGTCTCCTAACTTTGTTAGCAACCATGAATGTAACTGTAAATTGGATTTCTCTCTTTAGAAATCTCTCTGAAAGAGTTTGTTTTACTGTTCTAATGCCTTGTCCATACATGCAAATTGGACATAGAATTCTTCATTGTATGCATGCGGCCCTTCTCCATATTTATGTGGACAATTTCGAATTTTCAGATAGTTTTCAGTCGATTTTCTTCAATTGAAAGGTTAAGGGTTCTAGGATTTTATAGCATACAGTCTTTAACTTTTGGTCGAAGAATGCCATGGTCGTTTTGATTTTCCTCGGCCCAGTGGTGATACCCTGCTTTCGAACCCCCTATAATGTATCTCCTCATTCAGGATTTGTGTTAGCATTGGGGAATGGCTGTCGTCTCACAATGCCGGGAAGGGATTTGGGTTGGTATGTCATCCAAAATTCTTCAGTCTCGCAATTGTATGAAATAGTTAGCATGGCTATGCACGATCGTCCCAGCAACAATACGGGAGGTGGCAATAGGTCCTGCTCTGAGACCAATTCTACCATTTCCCATTTACATTGTATGCAACGTTGTAGGGTTTGAAGACAGAGTCTACTTGTGGGTTATTCTGGGGGGGGTGACGCAAGCATCCATCTGGGGTTCCTGTTCATGCATTTTACGTTGCATTCTAGTAGGTTTATGTTGCGATTGAGTCGGAATACGTCATATTTGTGTCTACATTTGAGTTTTCTTTTTCTCATAGGCTCACGTCGTTCTGGGAATACCTTCTCTGACATTTTCCAAAGGAACAGAAAGGTTGTGGGCCCCACCTACAGTAACATCAGCCCCACCTACAGTAACATGAATACTGCTATTGACTTCTTTTTTCCTTACACAGGCCCTGCAAAAGTTAAAACAGGTTTTCCCAGCTTTCTGTCGGATAATCCGGGGCAAAATCGAATCATGATTGTACGAGGACACATAACAATGGAAAAAGGACAGACTACCAAGAAGCAGGGTAGGGAAAAAGGAAAGAAAAAATAGGTCAAACCTATTGCAAGCTCCAGCAAGTAAGGCATGAAATCCAAGAAATAGGTTATTGAAAACCTTTTCGAAGCCTACACCACAGAAAATCCTCCCCAAGTCTACAATCTCATTCAGTGATGGGAGAGAGAAGGTGGGCATAAAGATGAAGACATAGAAATGCAAGAAGAAGAAATGGACTTCATAGTTGATCCAAGGAATACTAGAGGAGGATTATCCCTTTTCCACCAGTCTATTCAGACTTACTGGACTTTTAAATGCATTCTGGCAAAGGCTGTGATTAGCCTGCAAGAAGTGGGAGAAGATCCACATGTGGTCTCTTAGGTGATTTCTGTACTACAGGATATCAAAAAGGAATTGCAGGACATTCGGGTATCCCAGCATCATGCAACAACAAGACTTGGAAGAATTGAGAGACAAATTCAAATAATGCACCAAATGGACATGCCGGGGTCCAATGTCAAAGATCCTGCACCGGTTGAGTCCTCAGATGACTGTTTCACTGGTTCTCTTTTTTGATGTTTCATGTTTTTAGCGGATAGCATTTATATATTCAGGTTGTTGTCAGACTTTGGTAGATATACTAGTATGGAGTCAATATTCTATAGGAGGGAAAAAAAATCAATACTGGATGGCTTTTAACTCGCTAAGATGGCCAACAGACCTGGTTTCCTTTGGGTAGGTTGTGGTTATCGCCTTTTGATATGTAAACCTTCTTATCTTTTGATAAATAGAAAAATGGAAAGGCATTGTTAAACTTACAAAAACAAAACGTGTTAAAATTAAGTTGAAACTGTCAAATTTTAAGATTTTGGGCGGAATAACAATTTTTCATAATCAGTTTCCACTTTCAAAAACATAATTTAAATACTCTATTAGTTTTTTTCCAACAAGAATGACTGAATTCTGGTCATATTTTGTTGTCTTGACACCTAGTTTTTTCCATGGAGCATGTAAAATGATGCTTAAATTTGATGGAAATTTTAGTATGAATTTAATTTGTTAAAATCAAGTTAAACTTCAAGATTTTAGCTTAGTCTAAAGATACTTAAATTTGCTTGGAAAATAATTAAAATTAGCTTAGGACTATTGAATTTCAAAATTTTAGGTATTCCAACAATTTTTGATAGTGTCCAATCTATTCCCACTTCCAAAACCATGATTCAAATATACTTTTGTAATTTTTTTTTCAAACAAAGTGACTTAATTCTAATCATATTTTGCTACCATGACACCTAGATAGAGAAAAGCATTTACAACTGACCAATGGTTTAATTCATTTTTTTTTTTTTTACCAAACTCCTTTGTTAATTAAAACTGCATACACTAACAACATTTATCGTTGCCGTGGCAGATTAACAAATCACATAAATCCTCATAAAAAAAACTATCATAAAAATGAACCATGGCCATGAAATAAAAGTGAATTGACAATGTATAAATCAAAGTGAATTGACAATGTATAAAACAGTCTCTCTCGCGCTTATCTATGACAGGGATCAGTCATCTCTGGGCTCTGCACCTGAAATGCCTTGAAGAAATACCTTAATATCTTCGCCATATTCATTAACAAAATCGCTTTCAAGAAGCTTTCCAAAATTTTCAATATCATTTCTTCTAATAACATTAAAACCGTATTGTTTATAAAGAGCCATTGTGATACTAAAACCATACCGCAAGTCAATTGGTTCAAAGCATTTGACTAAGCTGTCAGCAGTGACTAAGCTGTCAGCAGTGACTAATTTTCATCGAAATATAAGCTGTCAGCAGTGACTAATCCTTCAGTAAGTGCCATACTGATCAAATGAATATCATTGCCGGCGATGTTGAATCTGGAATCAATTTTACCATTATGAACTTTTAGAGTAATCACTGCATCTCTATGAAATTCGTAATTCTAATTCTGGAGATTCTAATTATCAATTTGAAAGTTTACTAACCCCTGCGACTTGTGGTGTAACAACAAACCTCTGCCTAATATCAGAGCCTCTGACTTGATGTAGTGGCTCATCTGTGGCCTCAGCTTAGAATGAGGGATGACATTGTTAATGTGGAAGGGCTGACGGGTGTATGGGTTCACAGCGTCGTGCTTTGTGTCCCAAATCCTCTCGACTGTTATGCGATTATAAAGAACCAATCGAATCGGGGTCTTCTTGAATATCCAATCGAATTGGATCGTAAGCGAATTTTTGAACCAAAATATCAACAAGCTCCTTTGCAGCATTATCTGAATCCATATCTGAGTTCATTCCAGTAATATTATCCTATATATATAGATAATAAAATAAATAAAAATTATAAAGTGGGAAAAACAGTGGTGGTGGAATATGTGTTATTCAGGACTGGCTACGATCCATAACTGTGGTTCGAGACTTTTGGAAGAACGAACTTTTACTCTATAGGGAATGGCCTTTTACTCTTTGGAAATGTTTTTTTATGTCTAAATTTTCTTTTCAGTGAATTTCCTTCTTAGACGAACTTATAATCCAAATTCCTTTCTTTATATAACCCAAATTCCTTTCTTGATATCTGACAAAGATGAACTCATAACCAAATACAGGTAATTTTCAAATCATTTTCCAAAACTATATATATGAATGTCAATTTATTATAATTATAAGATATGAAATTAAATATAGATTTCGTAAAGTCGCCTTATTACTTATTAAGAAATTTTACCTATCTACTGAATAAGTTTAACTTTGAGTACAATTTTTACTTTGTCAAATTTTATCTCTCACATATACACCCATTTGAAAAAAAATTCACACTTATTATTTTTTTAAATTATAAATATTTTAGTTTAAAAATAAAAAAAATCGTCAATTAAGATTTCTATTGTCTCAAAATATTATTATACAAAATCAGATTTAGATTGAAGATTTTTATTGTCTCAAAATTTCATTATACAAAATCATAGAACAACTCACAAAAGTCTTTATATTAAAATTCAAGTACTAATTACTCCTAAATACATAACTTAAAAAAAAAACTATTTGACTGAAAGTAAAAATTATAAGCCAAGCACTTGGATGAAACTAACTAGGGTAAGATATTAGGTACTTGTACTTGCTAGGGATGGAGTCTCAAGGCCACACTAAAAATGGCCATCTATGTAGGCCAAACTAGCTTACAAGATAGTAACATTGGTGGTGTTGGAATCTCTCAATTTCGTTTATTCAAGAAAAAAAATATCACTATAGCTCTCATGTTTTCTTTTTCAAGACCGTTCTCCATTGTAGTTTCTCTGAAGGCATATTCAGTGTCAATTATGAATGCATGGAGAAAAGACATAGTTGCATAGTTGCTGGGATCAAGGTGTCATTGTGCCTAGCTTACTTCATACAATAAAACATTGACTATGACCAAATAAAATTGATTTAATAATAAATTTTATCAATTTCTAAAAACAACAAGGATTTATGATACAACAAATTATTTTGCTAAACTTGAAAGAAGAATAGCATGATAAGTTAAACCATGAGTTTCATTTTTCAAAGCATTGTGAAAAACTCCATATTTCATTTTGGGATAGTCAATGCTAATTAATATTTTTAATTAATTTATTTATACATGTGTACATTTTATTTTCTTAAAACAAACCAGAATTAAAAAAAACTATATGACAAAATTTGTATGTAGGTATTCCCTTCACACATATATAAAATGCTACCAAAATCTTAAATATTTATTTAGTAATTATATATTCAATTTGTAAAAGTGCACCTCAAAAATACACATTCTTTTTTATTATCATAATCATTTAACCTAAGTCCGTCACCTCACACGGGGACACCAGACATGCAAGAAAGAAAAATTTGAATGTCCGACCCGAGAAATTTGACCCCTCGAAATAGAACACACTAAGACACATTATATATATGTGTACACACACTAAGATACATATATATGTGTACACTTGTGAAACTGGGTTAGACTTTTGTGATAAATTCTCACCAAAAATTCATAATCTCACTTTTTCGGTCGAATGGTGTAAATATTTCGACTGAACTATTATACTAACCCCGACCATTTCTTGGATTTTTTTTGTCGAAGCTGGAAAATTTGGAAATTATATTTTTCGGTCAAACTTTTAATTCAGCCAAATTATTTTTTTCAACCGAAATTGTAATTCGATCGAATTACTTCTTCAGCCGAAAAAATGTATATATATATATATATATTAATCAGGGCCATGAGGTTGCAACAGAATTTTCTGCACTGTTTGTTTGTTTGGTTGTTATTGTTAGTTTGTCTATTCGCTGGAGGTATTCGCCATGTATGTGTTGCTCGTTTATGGGCCGGGGTGTATGTGTTGGATTTTTATTTTGCGATTTATTGTTAAGGAATTTATTTGTTTTAATTTTTGTTTTAAGAATTATTTTCTTTTATGTCATGTATATTCCTCCTTGTATCCAATATGATATGGTATAGATGTATATGAGTCCTTCGTACCGGTGGTTGGTCCCATTTCGACATTTATATTTCCTTTCGTTTACATGATGCTTATAAGGATATGATTGTTTTGGTTTACGGGCCATACCATATACTTAACTTTAATTCTAGCTATGTAACTTTGGATTGAAAGTTGGTTGGAAAATGATGGGGTATATTACAGTACTAAACAAGAGAGGCTGCGAAGCAGCAAGTCCTTGCCATTGAATTTTGAAGCCAAATCCTCAAAAACTTGTCCACAGCTTATACTTTTGCTGATTGCCGGCAGTAAGTTGCAATTTATTACTTTTTTTGTAATCTGCTCCAAAACTACCTGGCAGAATCAACCGAGTCACTGCAACAATCTTTAAAACTGCCTGATATTGCAATTTAACATTTTTGGCCAGAAAAGGAAAAAAAAACATTCAATGAAGTGAAATACTGTAACTTGTTTTACTAAATTTGGTAATAAAACCTCTGTTTTGTAAAATTCTAGAAAAGGTTGACGAAGTGAAAAAAATCATAAATTTTTAAACTTTAATGTCTGAAAATTTTGCATCGATCCAGCTGTAAAAAAACCATAAAAGATATCCAATCAGTAAAATTTCAAACATATGTTTGTCAAAATCTGGAAAAGGTTATACTTTATGACATTATTCCCATTCAATGAAGCAAATTTTCAAAAACCTTTGTTACCTCAAATTCTGGAAAAGAGGTTAATGAAGCAAAATAATTTAATTGGTTAAATTTTGGAAAAAATTATAATGATTGAGCTTTCAATTTCTAAAGATTTTTACTCCATTAAAAAAAACATAAAACATATTCAGTGAAATTTCAAACCTCTGTTTTGTCAAGTTAAGGGCAAAGGTCATAGTTTATGGTAAGAACACAGTCAATAAAGTAAAATTCCGCAAGTCTCGTTTGTCAACTTCTGGAAAAGGTTATCGTTTATGAGCCTTCAGGATTTATAGAACCTCTCAAATATTTACTTAGTTCATCCATGCATTTGGCAACTACAGTAAGCAAACAAGCTACATTGCGTTTAATAGACAACCTTTTTTTTCCACACCCATGATACAATTTAGCTCGTTTCAAATCACAGCAAAGAAATACGTCCTTATTCTTAATTTGTCTGAACTTTAATTGGCGTCGATAACTGGGCATTCATGATCATAACTATTATGGTATATTCACAGCATCAATGCATTGGAATGGTGTCTAAAATATAGCACACCTGCCCAGACTAACATTGACGGATCGGTTCAGTAAAGCAATTTTGTGGAATCAGTTGGTTTCTTGGGTGACCGGACTTGGTTTCTTGAGCGACCGGCGCGAACGTGCCAGGTTAGACTGCAAAGTCGTTAGTATAACAGTGTAATAAATCTTACGAGTAAACAAAAATCTTAGAAAGCTTCGGGAAGGATCCATACAATTCTTTTATTGTGTTATTGGAAGTTGGCAAATGTAAAGATTTATAACTCTTCAGAGAAGAAATGAGAAATGGCATAGTTAAATCTGTTTCCAGATAAAAAACTACCTTGAATCTGAGGATTCAACACAGAAACTACTAGAGAGCTATAATTTTTTCGACCATAACATGGTCAGTTTATTCCTTCTCTCTGCTCTGTATCTCTGAATAATTTGAGATTAAGCTATTGAGTGTTCACACTGGATCTCATATACTAAATGGATCATATGTATTGATATATGCTATACGATGCAATGAAAAACGAGAACTTAGCTAATATAAAGTTTTTAAAGCGAAGATGAAAAGTAATAACTTCGCTAGTATAAATTTTTTAATTATCGTTCAAACTTGCAATAAGTTTTTAATATCGTTCAAACTTGCAATATTGCATGACTGCCAAGTGTTTCAAGCCACCGTTACCAAGTTTTAATATTTCACTGACAAACCATAGCTTTCACCATTTTCAATCTTCTATCGCTGGAAATGTTAGTATGTAGTGTTCCAAAAGGGTGGAATCAGCTCTGAACTTCACTGTGCTTTGGCTCTGTATGCAACAGAGTTCCAACTCTGGTGATATACAACAGTTGCACACACAGGAATAGACGAGAAACAAGTTTCTGAGTTTTATGTGGAACCCGGTGTCATGGGTCATGGAAGCTGCAACACTCACACAATTGTTGAAATGTTACTTTCAACAGTGGTTGTGTAGAGCCGCTTTTTATTTTCTTCTCCAGGTTTATGTACTCTAAGCCGCTTTCTAAATTTTCCGAACAGTCAGTTCAGAGTTATTTTGATCGACACAGTCTATTTATTTTAAAAAACAGAGTCTTTTAAATTGTTCGGGACAGTCTCTGTTTTTGGCAAAACAGAGTACTTTTCTTTTTTGTTACAGTCAAACAGATATTTTATATGTACGAGGACGTTTTTTTTAACCCCCGTGGTCCCGAGGAGGAACAGTGTCTTGTTGATGTGTCGAGTTCTGCAAGCGGAACATTTTCCATATAATACACCACAGCCTTTGTTTTATGTTACGGCCCGATGCGATGAACACACATCGCAGTCAAACCTTTCATTATAATCGCCCTCCACCGTGAGCCGAGGTCCACTGGTCCCACAAGACCACGCGACAGTCAATCATATAATCGCAAGTTTTATGAATCACAACCCGTTTGTTTATGCCCCCGATTACATTCATATGGCGGACCCGATTTTTATTATGGTGCAGTTAATTGTGCGATCGCATCCGTTTCCGAATCGCAATCAGAACCTCTTTTGTACAAGGCCCGATCGCACATGCTTGAAGTCCGGACCCGATGCCATTTATTATGGCGGATTTATTTGTTGATTGCATCCGATCCCAATCGGAGATCGGAACTTTTATTTTAATCGTGTGTTTTTTTATGAGCCCGGACCCGATCCAGGTTATACAGCGGATTTAAATAATGGCCATCGTGTCCGTTGTGTAATCGCAATCGGAAGATTGTGTGGACCGCTTTTTTTTATTATGTAATCCGAACCTGATGTTATTTCTAGGGTGGATTTGATAATTGTTTTTTGGTCATCGCGCGAAGGATCAAAGGTTTGATTTATATGTTTTATATGTTTTATATATATGTTTCAAACATATATTAAAACATTCGTATTGCATGGGCCCCCGACAGTCTTTCAATTAGATTTGTTTTAAAAGTTTTACATAGTTGTAATGTTTTTGTTATACGCGGCATATAAAAGCTAAAAGGCCCGAGAGCCTGTGTATTGTAATTTTTCATTGTTTGTATTATGCACAGCAGTGCAGAATAGTAAAAACACAACAGTGTTGTTTTACAGAGACAGAGTGTTGTTTGTATGAGAGACAGTGAAGTGTTTTGGCACTGTGTTTGTGTAGCAGTCCATTTTGTAAATCCCTCTGTGTTGAGGAAGACATTGTAATAGTTTTCCTTTAAAGGAATAGAAGTTTGTTTTGAGTGTGGAAACTCTCTCTCCTGTCAAGAAATTTTTATATTTCTCTGTGTTAAAGAGGAGAGTATTAATCTCTCCATTGTTTGTTCCGGAATTTTCAGAAATTCCAACATGGTATTAGAGCTAGTCCAGACTCTCTGAAGATCAAAGAAGGTGAAGGAAGGAGTTCTTTGTTGCAGCAACCTTCTCTAGCAGTGTGAAGACTCAGCCAAAAGGATTCAAGGTATTTCTCTATACAGATTTAGTGTTACTATTGCGGTACAGTGAGATATTTTAAATACACAGTCAAGTGTTTTTTGAATCATAGTTAAGAGTTGTAATATTCCCAATTAGCAGCATCTAATTGGAAATATTAATTTTGAATAATTTTGCCTTTATAAAGTTAAAATATAAATAAAGTGGGAATATGACCCACCTAGGATAAAACGCACTCCCTAAAGTCACTAAGGAGATATAATGTTGTAATGAAGGGGGCCAAATTGCGCACGCAGCCAAGGGATATTACCGTGGTATCGTGGGTGGAGGCGGTCGTAGGTTTTGAGGGTAGCAACATTATATAAAAGATGATAGCCACATCATTTGGGCATCATGGAGAATCTATGCATTTTGAATCTGGTCATTGCGACTTGGAGCACGCCGGTTGTTTAGCCTGTCTGAAGCACTGTTTAGCGCATTGAGTGTCTCCGTTCGGAGATCTCGCCCTTAGCCCTAGGGGACTTCGAGTGCCTGCTCGGGTGAGGTAGTCCCGTCAGTGGCTCTGCAAGAAGATCGATCCGCTGTATTTGTGAAGGAGCCGCGCATTTATCAACTGCGCAACACCTGTGGTGGAGCAGCGCGTTTATTGACTGCGCAGAAGGACACAGTCCGTATTTAGGAGGTTTCAGTTGTATTCTAGAAGGATCGTGGATAGGAGAACCAACGCGTTTATTTGGGGGAATTTTGGGATCAGCAGGTGATCGTATTATCGCAGATCCCAGACCGTGGTAGTGTGACCAATTGGAGGGAATCACCTATTGATCACCTATTGTACTCCTCTGTATTTGACAGATTAATAAAATGGCTCAGCATTCTCTTATTTCTTGAGTATCTATGCCTGATTATATATATACACTATTGTATGTCTGCAATCTGTTATTTCTCCCCTTTTTGCATTTAGATCTCTATACCACTTGTTGTGCTTTCTCCCACACTCTTAGACAGAGTCTGGAAAGGGCCAGAAAGCCTCTAGATCTCATCCTCTTTTCAGAGGTAAAATATCTGGTAAATGCCCTCCCAGTCCATCTCTGGTTCGAGTTTACTGTGCTTTACAAATATTCGCAAAAAGGAATATTACAGTGGTATCAGAGCGTAGATCTGGCTCAGCCTGTGGAGCTAGTTGTTTATGTCATCGAAAGAAAAACCCTACATCTACCACCAAGGTAGGAAGTATAGAGCTATCAAGCATAGGTTGGAGAACACCTCCAGAGATGGAGACTGCGTTCGAGTGGTGGACGCAAAACGGGAGGAGCCTGCGGTAGAAGCAGAGCAGGGAGAGCCAATGGCAGATGATAGCGATGCGAAACAGTTTGGGGAAGCACTCCTCAAATCAGTGCAGGATCTAGCAAGACAAATAGAGGTGATGGGTCAAAGATTCACTGTTGTGGAGGCTAGACAGCGTGAAACCTTAAGGGGTCGCCAGGTTAGTGAGGGGTCGGGCACATATCACCATTTTCAAGAGCGAGTTGCCACTCCGCACCAAGCTTCACATGCCCCCGCCCGTTCCACTATGCCCACTTTCCTGGACACAGACACTGAGACAGAAGCACAGGAGGAACTAGAGTCTGACCACATAGGTGAGTATTTTGTTGAGTACTAGGCAGCTGGGCAAGAGTTCATGGATGCCATTTTATTTAAATATTTTGTTCAGATCAAGCGGGACAACAGACCCCGCGACCATCATAGAGGACATCGACATTATCATGATGGGGATTATTTCTGCGAATGGCAGTCCATGGGGAAAAACTTCAGAACGAATTTTCCCTTTAGAGATTATTGTCAACTCAGGCAGGATGAAGGAGGAAGGAACAGTGGGGGGTCTAGCACGCAGAGCTCAGAGTTGCAGTGTACCACTAGGAGGACGCCTTTTCCCACATATGATGGATCCACTGATTTCACGGTTCGAGATCGGGTGGAAAGGTTGGATACCTCCTTCCAGCTTGACCGAATAACAGAAGGGGAAGCCATCAAAATGGCTACCTTGCACTTGGAGGATGAGGGCACACAAGATCATGGGGAGCATGTGGATACACCTAGTGAGTCTAAGCCCAAGAAGATCAGAACGTTGAAAAAGATGAGTTTATTCTCATCCATTTTCAGATCCAGAGGAGATGCATCCACCCTTGAGGAGGTTAAGAAGATTGAAGAAAAAGAAGAGGAAGTACCATGCACTCCCTATTCTCATCAAGGAGAAGATATTGAGCATGGAAGATACTTGGATTATCAGATCCTCAGTGATTACCTTTTTTAGTATAGATCTCAACCTAGAGCCTTCAGGGAGACTCTAGATTTTCCTCATTTCATCCAGCTGAAGGAAGAGAAGAGACCATGTAGCAAAAAAGAAATCAAAGGCAATAGATTTATGTTGTCTACCTTTGATGGGTCATCTAATGCAAAAACTTGGGTGAGAAAGTTGGAGGAATTTTTCCTACTAAATCCTGTAGCAGGGAAAGAAGCTGTTGAAATCTCAACGCTGTACTTGGAGGGTGAAGCCTATGATTGGTGGTGCAGCCACTTGAGCCATGCAAGGGCGAAGACTTTTGCAGAGTTCACTCAAAGGTTGATCCAAACCTTTGATGGAGAAGGAGCAAAGAAAGAAAAGGTCACATCACCTCTTAAGGAGGCTTGTGATAATGCTGTCACACTCATGGAGGAGCAGCCACATGCATCAACAGTTGGGGCAGCCAACACTTTTGAGGAAGGGACTCTTGCAGCCCTACAAGAAGTTCCAAATGCACATCAAGGTATGAAAAGATTTCCACATTCCATTGTTGCAACAAATTCTTTTGATCAATGTGGAGATTTACTTTTGCATGACCAAGGGTCAAATCCCAATGCTACTATGGAGCAACTTGGTTGCACTGCACTGTTCAACATGGAAACACTCAAGAAGGAATCAAACCATCATTCTCATGAGCCATTGTTGGATTGTAAATCACATTGGAGGTTGGGGTTTGAAGCCTTGAAGATTGATGGTAGACATCTTAGAGTAAGAAACCCTTTCTCCCTTCAAGATGACACTTTCTCAATGAGCTCCTCTCAGCTCAAAGAGGAACTTCTACTTTCAGATCCAAGACCTCATTGGTTTTGGAAGAATATTGATAAAAGGGAGGTCTCAAGGAGAGATCTCATCAGAGGTGCACTTCAATACACCATGGAGTGCAAATATTTTCTTCCTTTCTCATAAGAGCAGATAGAAGATGGATAACATCCCTCATGCCTGTGTTGGACATTCCTTGAGCCATACACATCATGATGGGAGGTTTTTGCCTACCACCTATTTGATTCTTCATAGGGTCTCATTGATCCTTGAGAAGCTTACATTTCAAAATCCCATGAAGTGCAAAGACAAGAATTTGATTTGGGAGGATGGTAGCCCTCATGGGAGGAGTACCAAGATAAGGAGAAGAAGGGGGCATCCACAAGTGATTGAGTGGATTTGGTTGATGAGCAAGGAGCTAGGAAGATACTTGTAGACCTATGATATGGGACAGTAGGAGGCTTGGCTACATTGGTTACTCTTGAAAGAGTTTGGAAAACACTCTTCCTAAGAGTAAGAGGATGGGTACTTACATCATTGAGTAGCATAGAGTATGGATGCATGGTGTTGATATGATACTCATATCATTCATCATGTCTTCATCACATGATCGGTATGATGGAGGTATGGGGAGGCAGCAAAATGTCTTGTTTCTTTGCCTATTTCTGGGAGAGCAAGATTATATTTGCTCTCACACTTTGCATGATGTTGCAGGAAGAGAAGATGGCATTATCTCTTTGGTATTTGATGATTTGGGAGCTCTTCCATCTTGGGGAGTATTCCATATTTGTTGCAGCATTATTAGAGGAATATTTGACAATGAGAATGTCAAAGAACAGAGTTTGGTATTGACAGGGGCTTATTTGCATAAGCTCACAGTGCTGTCACTTTGGAGTAGAACCTTATGGATGAAGTGTGCCCAGCAGAAATGTGGAGGATCCATAACCCACAGGTCCCAGGATCATTTCATATTTATTGCACTTGATGATAAAAGAGGCGGAAATGATGATAAAGACATCTATGGCATATTCTTCTTGACTGGGGTTTTCAAGAATAAGGAGGATTATCTTCTTGCAGCACATGGTTCATTATTCTTCATAGCATGCCAAAACACTACGGAGGACTCATTTATGGACCTATGTACCATCTTACTTCCAGCGTATGGTGAGGAGTTTGTTTATACATTCATTGATTTGCACACTCTTACCAATTTTATGCAGTGCATTGCTTCACAAAAGGGCAAGCTTGTCACATTGCTCCATGAGTTATATTGGGAAAATCTACATAATGGAGGTAGCCATCTCTTTTGTGGCCTTGGGAAAATATTTTATCATCACATGTATGTTCAGCTTGTGCACTCTAACATGTGTCATATGAAGACATGCATGATTAACCATGTAAGAAGAAATGTTTTGCCATGTACTTTTATCAAGCAGCAACTTGTAAAACTGTGTTGTACTTGTTTGAGAAGCTGTTGGTACCTTCTATCATCACTTGAGACCTTCAGCATTTTCTTCATATCATCGCTGATCATGACTTCCTATGTTGATATAGATCGGATTTTTCAAGGGAGCATGATTATGAGAGTGACACATGAGATGGATGTGTCCTTGGATGGGGGGAATTACCACATTCTCTGCACTATATGTTCTAATGGGGGCATGGGGGGGGATATAGCCACCACGGCCACATGTTTGTTTTCTTTTGAGGTGGGCCATGAGGTTGATATTCATCCAATGTATAGCCATGGGAAAGTACTTGATCATGTATTGTTGTTACATTCAGCCATTTACTATCTTTTAGTAGATGTGATGAATCTTGTACATTGCTTGCCATGTAAATTTCTGAAGTTGCAGTGGGTGAAACTGCACTGCATCCTATTGAGATATTGTTTATATCATGCACTATCATGTATAACTTGCAGAAAAATTCTCATTGGGACACTATATGATGATCTTGTCCTATTCATCATGGATGGATTGTTTTGGGCCAGCATGTTCTTCATTATTGGAGGAGAATTCTTTGGAGGATTGCTCTTCACCTTGCCATTTGACGGCAATACTTTTGCAGCCCACGATCAGCACATACTCTACACTTATCATAAGTGGAGAGGAGGACAGCTTGAGGTAGGCTACAATGCTTGCCATGTTCAGATTTTCAGCCCACCTTCATTTCTAGAGCTTGAGGTGGAGGAAGATTTTCAGGAGTTTGCCTTGTTGGGAGGTTGCTCATTTTGTTTGGATGATTGCTTGGGGATGGATGATCCACATGAGGGAGATGTTCCTCAATATATTTCAGACTCAATACCTTGAGTGGAGGCGTTCCAGTTCTATCCTTGCAGTTTCTTGAGGACAAGCAACATTTGGGAGGGGAGGACTATAATATTCCCAATTAGCAGCAGCTAATTAGAAATATTAATTTTGACTAATTTTGCCTTTATAAAGTTAAAATATAAATAAAGTGGGAATATGACCCACTTAGGATAAAATGCACTCCCTAAAGTCACTAAGGAGATATAACGTTGTAATGAAGGGGGCCAAATTGCGCACGTAGCCAAGGGATATTACCGTGGTATTGTGGGTGGAGGCGGCCGTAGGTTTTGAGAGCAGCAACATTATATAAAAGATGATAGCCACCTCATTTGGGCATCATGGAGAATTTATGCATTTTGAATTTGGTCATTGCGACTTGGAGCACACTGGCTATTTAGCCTGTCTGCAGCACTATTTAGCGCATTGAGTGTCTCCGTTCGGAGATCTCACCCTAAGCCCCAGCGGACTTCGAGTGCCTACTCGGGTGAGGTAGTCCCATCAGTGGCTTTGTAAGAATATCGATCTGCTGTATTTGTGAAGGAGCTGCGCATTTATCAACTGTGCAGCACCTGTGGTGGAGCAGCGCGTTTATTGACTGCGCAGAAGGACAAAGTCCGTATTTAGGAGGTTTCGGTTGTATTCTGGAAGGATCGTGGACAGGAGAACCAGCGCGTCTATTGGGGGGAATTTTTGGATCAGCAGGTGATCGTATTATCATAGATCCCAGATCGTGGCAGTGTGACCAATTGGAGGGAATCACCGATCTGTAAAAGAGGAATCTCGGGACAGCCATTTCTAGCAGCTGGAACGCAGATCTGATACACCGTTGTCCTATGCAGCACTCTGAGAGTAGATTGTGACTTGCCTTGTGCAAGCTTAGGTGACATCGATTTGATCACCTATTTTACTCCTCTGTATTTGACAAATTAATAAAATGGCTTAGCATTCTCTTATTTCTTGAGTATCCGTGCCTGCTTATATATATACGCTATTGTATGTCTGCAAATTGTTATTTCTCCCCTTTTTGCATTTAGATCTCTATACCACTTGTTGTGATTTCTCCCACACTCTTAGACAGAGTCTGGAAAGGGCTAGAAAGCCTCCAAATCTCATCCTCTTTTCAGAGGTAAAATATCTGGTAAATGCCTTCCCAGTCCATCTTTGGTTCAAGTTTACTGTGCTTTACAAATATTCCTGAAAAGGAATATGACAAGAGTGCAGAATGGCTGGAGCCAGCACTGGTATGGGTATGGGAAATATCCATCTCCTTATATTTAATGGGAAGAATTATGACTACTGGTAAATAACTATGAGAGCTTTATTTGTCTCCCAAGACTTATGGGAATTTGTTGAGGATGGCTTTGTAGAGCCAGCAAATGAAGAAGAGTTTGAAGATTTAACTCTGGCAGAGAAAGGGTTGTTGAAAAGCATTAGGAAGAAAGACTCCAAGGCTCTCTTTTTATTGTATCAAGCAGTGCATGAGAGTGTGTTTCCTAGGATAGCAGCAACCAAGAAATACAAAGAAGCATGGGAAACTCTCAAGACAACCTATCAAGGCATGGAAAAAGTGAAGACAACAAAACTTCAGTTGCTGAGGAGAGACTTTGAAAATCTCTGTATGAAAGAGTCAGATACTATTGACTCATTCTTCACTCATGTGATTGGAATGGTCACACAAATAAGATCTCATGGAGAGACTCTTGAAGATAAGAGGATTGTGGAAAAACTCTTGAGGATTCTACCTTCAATATTCGATGTGATTTTCACCACCATAGAGGAGACTAAGGATCTCACAAAGTTCACAGTGGATGAGCTACATGCATTACTGATGACTCATGAGCAGAGATTGGGTAGGAGTGAAAACTCATCTTTGGAGCATGCCTTTAAGACCCAGATGTATTTCGGAAGAGGAAGAGGGAAAGGCAGAGGAAACAAAAGAGGAAGAGGCAGAAGCCAAAACAGAAGTGGAAGGAACAACCCTTCACATTCACATGGAAGGTGCAACAATCAAAATCACAGCCACGGCCAAGGCAGCAACCAACGGTGTGGTCAGAAAAATGCTCAAGGATAGAGGTATGATAAGTCCAATGTCCAATGTTACTATTGTAAAAAATATGGTCATTATGCTAATGAATTTAGAAAGAAGCAGCATGATATGGGAAGTAGAACTAGTGCAAATTTCACTAGAGAAAATATCAGCCAAGATAATTTGTTTTTAGCTTGTAATATGGCTAAAGAAAAAAGTGAGGATTTATGGTTTCTAGACTCCAGTTGCAGTAACCATATGACAGGAAACTTAGCAATGTTTTCTATGCTAGATGAGAGTGTGAAGTCACAAGTCACACTAGGAACTGATAGAAAAGTTTCTATTATGGGAAAAGGAAAAGTAATTTTTTTAACAAAGAAAGGTGCAAAGAAATCCATAGCAGATGTGTATTATGTTCCATGAATGAAGTGTAACCTCTTAAGTATTGGACAGCTTGTTCAAAAGGGGTATAATGTATTTTTTGAGGATGATGTTTGTACCATCATGGAAAAACCACCCAGCAAACAATGTATTGCTGAAGTGAAGATGACAAGGAACAAAATGTTCCCTCTTAGAATGAGCGCAGATTTGAAGAATGAAGAAAAGATAGCAGTAGTGGAAAAAGAGACTATCCAAAGCGAACCAAAAGATGAAAATTGGTTGTGGCACTTGAGATTTGGACATCTCAATTTTGGAGGCCTTAACTTGTTGAACAGAAAAGGAATGGTAAGAGGTTTACCATTGATAGAGAAACCGGACGGCCTTTGTGAAGGTTGTATCTTGGGGAAACAACACAGAGAAAGTTTTCCTTCTGGGAAAAGCATAAGGGCAAAGGAACCCTTAGAGATTGTCCACTCAGATTTGTGTGGACTGATGCAAACTCCATCGCTTGCTAGCAGCCACTACATGTTAACATTCATAGATGGTTTTACAAGAAAAAATTGGGCTTACTTCTTGAAAAACAAAAGTGAAGTGTTTGAAAGGTTCTGCAATTTCAAAGCACTTGTTGAGAACCAAAGTGGGCTGCACATCAAAGTCCTAAGGACTGATAGAGGAGGTGAGTATATCTCTAAATATTTTCTACATTTTTGTAGAGAAAATGGTATTCATAAGCAGTTTACAGCAAAATATACTCCGCAGCAAAATGGAGTAGCCGAAAGGAAGAATAGAACCATAATGGACATGGTAAGGAGTATGTTAAAGGAAAATAATTTGCCTAATGATTATTGGGTTAAAGTTGTACATTGTGCAGCATACATTTTGAATAGGTTCCCTACAAAAGCAGTGATGAACAAAGTGTCAGAAGAGGCATGGAGTTGCACAAAGCAAAGTGTCACACATATGAAGGTTTTTGGATGTGTGGCTTATGTGCACATTCCGGATCAGCTAAGGAAGAAGTTGGATAGCAAGGGGGAGAAATGTATTTTCATTGGATACAGTGAGGAATCCAAGGCTTATAGGTTATATAACCCATCCACCAAGAAGTTTATTGTGAGCAGAGATGCTCAGTTCATTGAAGAAGAAGCTTGGGATGGAATCATAGAGAAAACAGTGAATGTTAAACACTGTTTATCTCATGATGAAAATGATGATGATTGGCTGAAATACATCCCCAAATAGCAGCACCAACACAGGAGTAGCAAAGCACACCCTTGAGGAGAAATGAAGGTGCTTCTCCAAGCACACCACAAGGAGGAAATTCAAGTGCTTCCTCTGGCATTTGTACACCTAGTGAAAGAGGTAAGAAGTTCAGAAATTTGAATGACATTTATGCACAAGAGACAGCAAATGAAGGTATCAATTCTTTGTTTGCTTTATATTGTCATGTTGAAGACCCTATCCACTTTGAAGAAGTTATTAAGGATAAGAAATGGATAGAAGCTATGAATGAGGAGATTAATGCCATAGAAATAAACAAGACTTGGGATTTGGTTGAACTCCCAAAAGGTAAAGATGTCATTGGAGTTAAATGAGTCTACAAGACCAAGAGTAATGATGAAGGAAAAATAGAGAGACACAAGGCAAGGCTTGTTGTCAAAGGTTATAAATAGAAGCATGGGATAGATTATGAGGAAACTTTCGCACCGATTGCTAGAATGGAAACTGTGACAGCAGTGTTGTCCATAGCAGCACAAAAAAAGTGGAAATTTTACCAAATGGATGTGAATTCAACATTCCTAAATGGAGTGTTAATGGAAGAGGTTTGCATTTAACAACCTCTCGGCTATGAAAAAAAAGGCAAAGAGCACAAAGTGTGCAAGTTGAAGAAATCTCTTTATGGGTTGAAGCAAGCACCAAGAGCGTGGTACAGTAGAATAGACTCCTATTTACTAGAAAATGGATTTGAAAAGTGTGAGGGAGAACCCACCCTCTACATCAAATAAAAAGATGGTAAAATGTTGCTTGTAGTTTTATATGTTGATGATGTTATTTTCACAGGTAATGATGATTACCTTATTGAAAATTTTAAAACAGTCATGAAAGAAGAATTTGAAATGACTGACATGGGTTTGTTGAGATACTTCTTAAGAATAGAAGTAGAACAAGATGAAAATGAGATTTTTATCTCACAGGAAAAATATGTTAATGAAGTGCTTGAAAGATTTAATATGCAAGAAAGCAAAGCAGCAATCACTCCCACAGTGATGGGATTAAAACTCAGGAGAGAGGACAGAAGTAAGGATTTTGATCCTAGCTTGTACAAGAGCATAGTTGGCAGCCTCATGTATTTGACTGCAACTAGGTCGGACATAATGCATGCTGTTAGTTTAATTTCCAGATTCATGGAGAAGCCAAAGGATGCACATTGGCAGGAAGTGAACAGAATTCTGAGGTATGTTAAAGGAACCAAAAGGTATGGCATTTTATATACTACTTCAGAATGTTTAGATTTAGTTTGATACAGTGACAATGATTGGGCTGGAAGTGTAGATGATCGGAAGATCACTTCCAGTTATGTTTTTCACATGGGTTCAAGAGCCATTTCATGGGCTTCTAAAAAGCAGCCTATTGTACCATTGTCTACAGCAGAGGCTGAATATGTGGCAGCTACAACAGCAATGTGTCAAGCAATTTGGATGAGGAGGATGTTAAGGAGTTTGTGCCAAGAGCAGACAAAGGGAACAATGATCTTTTGTGACAATAGCTCAGCTATTGCATTATATAAGGATTCTGTGTTTCACAAGAGGACGAAACAAATTGACACAAAATTTCATTACATCAGAGAATTGGTAAACAATGGTGAAGTTATTTTGGAACACTGCAAAACTAAGGAGTAGTTTGCAGACATTCTAACCAAGCCATTGGGACAGAAGAGTTTCGAATTTTTGAGAAAATGCTTGGGTATTACTGATAACCTAGCAGTTGAAATTAAGGGGGAGTGTTGAAATGTTACTTTCAACAGTGGCTGTGCAGAGCCGCTTTCTATTTTCTTCTCTAGGTTTATGTACTCCCAGCCTCTTTCTAAATTTGTTGAACAGTCAGTTCAGATTTGTTTTGATCGACACAGTTTGTTTATTTTGAAAAACAGAGTCTTTTAAATTGTTTGGGACAGTCTCTGTTTTTGGAAAAATAGAGTACTTTTATTTTTTGTTACATTCAAACAATTATTTTATATGTACGCGAGCATTTTTTTTAAACCCCAGTGGTCCCCAGGAGGAACATTGTCTTGTTGATGTGTCGAGTTCCGCAAGAGGAACATTTTCCATATAATACACCACAGCCTTTGTTTTATGTTACAGCCCGATGCGATGAACACACATCGCAGTCAAACCTTTCATTACAATCGCCCTCCACCGTCAGCCGAGGTCCGCTGGTCCCACAAGACCACGTGGCAGTCAATCATATAATCGCAAGTTTTATGAATCGCAACCCGTTTGTTTATGCCCCCGATTTCATTCATATGGCGGACCCGATTTTTATTATGGTGCAGTTAATTGTGCGATTGAATCCATTTCCGAATCTCCATCGGAACCTCTTTTGTATAAGGCCCGATCGCACATGTTTGAATTTTGGACCCGATGCCATTTATTATGGCGGATTTATTTGTTGACCGCATCCGATCCCAATCGGAGATCGGTAATTTTATTTTGATCGCGTGTTTTGTTATGAGCCCAGACCTGATCCAGGGTATACAACGGATTTAAATAATGGCCATCGCATCCATTGTGTAATCACAATCAGAATATTGTGTGGACCGCTTTGTTTTGATATGTAATCCGGACCCGATGTTATTTCTAGGGCAGATTTGATAATTGTTTTTTGGTCACTGCGCGAAGGATCAAAGGTTTGATTTATATGTTATATATATATGTTTCAAACACATAATAAAACATTCGTATTGCGTGGGCCCCCGACAGTCTTTCAATTAGATTTTTTTAAAAGTTTTACATAGTTGTAATGTTTTTGTTATACACGGCATATAAAAGCCAAAAGGCCCGAGAGCCTGTGTATTGTAATTTTTCATTGTTTGTATTATGCACAGCAGTGCGGAATAGTAAAAACACAACAGTGTTGTTTTACAAAGATAGAGTGTTGTTTGTATGAGAGACAGTGAAGTGTTTTGGCACTGTGTTTGTTTAGCAGTCCATTTTGTAAATCCATCTGTGTTGGGGAAGACATTGTAATAGTTTTCCTTTAAAGGAATAGAAGTTTGTTTTCAGTGTGGAAACTCTGTCTCTTGTCAATAAATTTTTATATTTCTCCGTGTTAAAGAGGAGAGTATTACTCTCTCCATTGTTTGTTCTGGAATTTTCAGAAATTCCAACAATAATCAGCTTCATAGAAGAGAACAATGCATGTAATGTTGCAGCTACTCTAATGGCGAAACAATGAAGATTGCAAACTAGAAATGCAGCTTATACATTATCACGACAACCGTAATCAGACATGGCTGGCAGACATTACAGTACCAGAGGCGCCTCACTGCACTGCAGTTGTACCTCCTACCCTACTGGACTACAAATTTTCCATTAGTGAGTTAATAACATTTTGCAGGGAGAATAAATTGGCCATTAAGATTTAATAAGTAGTTTAGCGGTTTAATGTAAATTAGTTTAACTAGCTTGTATGTCATGCCAATTAAAGCACTAGTTTCTCTTTTCAGAGTGTGAAATATATCCGTGAGCCCAGAGTCTGAGATGCCCAAATGCAAGAGAAAACCAGGCAACCGACAGACATAGTTTAGGAGAGAGAGTAAGTTATTCTATTATATCATCTGTATTCCTTTTCCTTCATCAAACTATGTTAAATATGAAACATTTAGGAAATGAAAAGATTGCATTCTTATTTAAATAAACTTCTGCCATCTTTAACAGAACACCACCTTGACCAGAAACTAATCATCGACATTACGATATATATGAACTGCATAGAGGCTTTCAGATAAGTATTATTACCGTTGATACGCCAATCGCACACTATGTAAAATTAGGCAGGAGTTCGTTGAATCCCTAATGTTAACCATTCTGGTTCCAGCATGGAGTGGGATACTACAGTTTCTATGATTTTGCAGTATCTATATTGGGTAAAATGGCCACTAAAACTACATATTCAGTACATTTTATTTATATTGTATCAAAATATTTTGTTCATCATTATTCAGATGGTGTGTTATTTGAGTTGAAATAGCCATGTTGGCCAGCATTTCCATGGAAAAATAGACGTTTTTATAAATATTTTAACAATCCACATGAGCAAGAGAGATGCATGCTTCAGAATACAGACCATAAAGAACTCTGAGGGATTTTTCTAAGATTTTAATTGCCTTTCCTGCAAGTTAGAAGAAATGAATGAGATTAGGGCCTGGAAGAGTCTGGCGAACTCGATCAAAATTGCTCGTGGAAGCAGAGCATGGAAATGAGTTGTTGGCGATCGAACTACTAAAATACCTTTCATCCCCACAGAGCATAACAATTCATTAAATTAAATAAATAGGGCAGTAGCAGTGATAAATAACCGGACAATAACACTATTCACTAAATGTTTAATGTCTTATTACAGCTTAGATAAGTGGGGTCGACTCCAACGACACCCAAATGCTTAATTTTAGCCTACAAAATGAACAGAGAAACTCGTTTTTTCAGGAAATGAATGGCATAAGATGTGCAAGCTTAAATGGAGACCTTGCAAGATACTTAGCAGTTAAAGGGAATAAAATGGGAATAAAATGTGTGCCAGACAGATAGGCTTACCTCTTTACAGAGCGTGAATTCTAGACCTCCTTGGCAGGTTTCCCAATACTCGGCCATCAAAACTACCATGGCTTCGAAAACAAGCAGCGTAGTCCAGAAACAACTATGCGATTACTATGCATGAAGTCGGAAACAAGCAGTGTAGTCCAGAAACAACTATGTGATTATTATGCTCTTCATGCATATGCAAATTGCATAGCCATGTGTAAACCTGCAACACTACCATGCAGAGACCCATTTGTATTGCAAAGAGCCATCTATAAAAGCGATTCACTCTCACATATCTTTTCCTGGCACAACGCATTTGAGCTAGCATTTTATACTCGAGATTAATGCTGGCATTAGTCTATGGATCTCGGAAAAAACTGAAAAAATTCGTATCAATTCACACTTAGCCTAAGTTTTCATACGTTTGGCCTCGATATGAGGCCAAATAAGACCTCCAAATTTCTTATTGGCTAAAAAAAATCTAAAACCAATAATTACATGAACATGATTGGAAGATAGAAAAGTGATTTTTAAATATATATACAAAAACTTTATAATAAATTGAATAATTCGATTTAGTTTTCGTGCATGAACTAATGCAAGACCCAAAAACGATTACTATAGTCCCTACCATGCTGCAGGCGGCATGGTCTAATAATACTGATCTAACCTTCCAGTCTTAGAAATATTACGTGTTCACGAATAAAGAGTATGTTTCCTTTTGTAAGTTTCTTTTTCCGACTTATTTACATTAATTGGCTTATTCGTTGTAACGTAAACGAACATTAGCACTTTATATTATGTCTAATTCGATCTAACCAACATACGTTGGATTATTTGTTTTTCCATATTGTCCTGAGTTATGATAGTGATAACAATATAGCCATATTGTAAGGTTTATCTATTTCATAGTAGCGGTTTTCCATGCATTTGGATAAATATTTACATAATGTATAATGCTTTTAACAAATATGTGATTTGGTAAAACAAGGGTTGAGATATGTTGTCCCAACACTAAAATTTGAATTCAGTAATTCTGATGTCATTGTGTCGCTTCCCTTGCCGCCTTTCTTTCCTGATGTCACTTGTTAGCACATGGCTCTAATACAACTTACAGTGTGTATGGAGGTAATCGTTTACTTGGTTCAATCATAGTGCTCTACATATGTGTCCCATCTCGGAGGAAAATTAGACTATTTAAATACTTGGTATCATTTTATGTTATGGGTTATTTCATTCCTCCGATTGCTAGCATTATAGATTTTATTTCAATGGTTTTATCTCTAGATCTGATTTATCGTCATCACTATCTGAGATTGGAACATCATTTTCCTACGTATCATCCTTTATTTCAACCAGATCTCAAATAAAACGTTGTCTTTCATCATTTTCAGCTGTACAAAGATCTTCAACCTGGTAATCTTGATAAGTATCCTCAAAGATTTCTATGTGCTACTGAAACAGACTTTCATAGAGCAATTCCATGATTTCTTCGTCCATGAATTCATCGTCTCCATAAAAATTCTCAAGATTTTCAATGAAACTATTAACATGTTTGCAACAATTATGCACTAATATTAAGGATGGACAAGACTCTTTATATCTTTCGAAGAATATAGTATGAAAATCATTTAAACAATAAATACAAGCAGGTGGAAAACTTTCATACCAAGATCGAGCTTCATCTTCTAGAGTAGTCATGAAAATATTCATCAAGAAATCTTCAGGAAAATCAATTTTTAACTTATGAACATGGATGTGGAATTTCACCAGATGAAGAGCAACATCATTACCTTCCACATTTCTGAACATAGGCAAATTCTGAAGCCAATCCACCTTGGGCATTTTATTTGGAAAACCTGGAATATGATCTCGACTCATGGGAGCATATCTTCTTGCGATACGTTCCATCTTAAAACAAATATCTTAAAGATACTGCTCTTCCTGCAGTGGAGTCACCATGAAGGATTTGATTTTGTGGATCTTTCAGTGAATGGAATCGCTAGGTGAATGTTATATATATATATATATATATATATATATATATATGGATAAGCACAAGAAGAAGGAATTATGAGGGCATATAGCTTTGAGGACAAAGATTTTAAGAAAAAAGGGATAAGCCCTAATTACAAAGAGTATGAGAACGAATTATACATTCAAGATGACAACACAAAGTGAAGAAAGTAGGGAAGCAATTAAGGCAAAGAACATTTATCCATAAAACTTTGAGGACAAAGTTTCTGAAGAGAAGGGAAATGTTATGAATATAATTCATAACAAATATAGCAAATATAGTTATTAATAGTTAAATAGGGATTATGTAACTAATCATTAGTTAGTGAAAGGGCATGTCTAAAAGACATGCCCATTAATGAAAGGCCACCTGCGTAGGTGTATAAGCAGGGCCTCATTGTAACATTTATCATCATCCCTTATCCATTTTATATATAATATATTATTATTACAATACCTCTGGTGTATTATATAACTTAAGTCAACAAGCCTACAACTTTGTTGCTCCAGCTAAATTTCAGAATTGTAGAAGTAAGTTATATGTTGTAAAAAATCCAAATTATGTTGTAAGCCTAGCTGAGACTTACACCAGCCGGCATGTCAATAAAGAGTATTTTTGTGTCTTATGTATTGTGTTATAGTGTGTCTATCATATGGTTGAAATTAAAGGGGAGTGTTGAATATACATTAATTCCAACAAACCCATCCGACATCATTAAATTCACTAGATTGTCTTGGAGTCTTTGGAGATTTCATCTAAATTCCTGAAGAAGATATCTCCACAGACAGAAAGCATCGAGAAGCTTCTCCGCTATGTATATATATATATATATATATATATATATATATATATTTCAATACAAATCATAATTTTGTGTGATGTTCTGCATTCTCTGATACGAGGAAATACCATAAATAAATGACACGTCCTTGTTTATTTTTGTTTAGGATTATGAGAGTGCAATGAAAATATTGAGGCTGACTTTTACTCATAACCGCGTCCCATAGTTTAAGGATGTTTAAATTTTCCTAGAAAATAATGGAAATTTAAGCATGATTTTAACGTGTTAAAATTAGAAAGTAATCTCCTGGAATATTAGCGGTCTAAATAGTAAAGGTAAATGGAGATATTTAAAAGAAAATCCCCAACTACTGTTTCTACAAGAAACGAAATTCTATGGCCAAAAACTAGAAGGCATTCTTAAATCACACATGCCTCATTATGAGGAAATGGCGATTGGCTCACAGGGAAGCACCAGAGGAATAGCCATACTTTGGAACCCTACTGAATTAATAGTAGAAGAATGGATTGGATTGTCTCACCTTCTCACTGGCTTGTTTAGGCAAATAGGAAGAATATAAAAGTTGTTCATAACCGTAGTGTATGAGCCTCATATTCCAGGAGAAAGACATGAATTTTTAAATATTATAAGGACTCTCTGCAACATGCATACAAAGAATTACTGGTTGTTGAGAGGATATTTTAACATTATTAAGGACCTAACAGGAAAGAAGGAGGCATAAGGAGAGAGGACCCGGAAATGGAACTCTTCGAGACTTAATCACTGAACTTAGATTGGTAGACATACCTACAGTGAATGGAAATTCACATGGAATAATAGAATAGGGATATTGAATCAAGTTGGTTCAAGGTTGGATAGGTTCCTTCCTTCAAAATATTTAGTCAGTGTGGATGTGTTTTATGAAGCGGACATCCTCCCAAGGTTGGTGTCGGATCACTAGCTGATAAGAATGGAAATAGACATGAAATAAAGAAGAAAGAACTGACCATTTAGATTTGAATCCTTTTGGCTCAGGGATCATATCTTTGTGGAAAAAGAAAAAGGATGGTGGGAAACCAACCATATTCAAGGCAGGAATAGAATGCATACATTCCAACTGAAACTGAAAAATCTAAAGCAGGAAATAAGAAATGGAAAAAAACAAAATTTGGAAATATTGAACAAGATAAAGAAATATTACAAGGAGAAATGAAGCGAGTTCAGCAACATATGGTCAACCATGGGAGAACAGAGGCTCTAGCAGTAGAAGAAGAAAATCTCCTAAGCCAACTGGAAGAGCGTAGGAAGAAAGAAGAACTACTTTGGAAACAAAAATTCAGAGTGAAAGGGCTAAGAGAAGGGGAGAAAAATACAAACTTATTTCATAAAGCTATGATTGAGAGGAGACAACACAGTTGAATATTTTCATTGAAAGACTACGCTGGAAATCATGTTTTGCAACATAATGAGATGGAGAATCTGTTAGTAACTCACTTTAGTAACCTATTAACGGAGCCAGAGCAAGATAGATCCATAGCTATTGGCCGAATCACTAGACACATCCCCTCAACAGTAAGCAAAGATCAAAACTTGGCACTAATCATGGAAATCACTTTCCAAGAGGTGGAGGAGGTGGTCGGGAATCTGCCCAAGAATAAAGCCCCAGGTCCTGTGGCTTCAAAAGAGAGTTTTATCAAGCCACATGGCCATTCATGGGAAATGATAAATGGGAATTGGTAGAAGAATCCAGGAATTCTAGATAGGTCTATCCAGCCTTGAATACTACCTTCATCTCTCTCATCCCAAAACAGGAGAATTTTGATACCCCAGAAGGATTTCGCCCTTCTGCCCTATGTAATTTTGTCTAGAAGATTCTCTCTACGATCATGGTCAACAGATTAAAGCCCATTATTCCAATTCTAATCTCTCCAGAACAAACAGGGCTTGTGAAAGGTAAACAAATTTTGGATGGAATTATAACGATGCAAGAAGCAATCCATTCTCTTCACAGTCTTATAGAAAAAAGTATGCTTATCAAACTTGATCTGTCTAAAGCTTATGATCACTTGAGTTGGCCATACTTAAAGGCAGTGCTATCAGCAGTTAGATTTTATGGAAGATGGATTCAATGGTTAATGTCTTTTATTTCCTCTCCCAACTTCTCAACATTGTTAAATGGTATTCCTTCCTACCCCTTTAGTGTTTCGAGGGCTCTTCATCAAGGAGATCCCTTATCCCCTTTTCTGTTTATCATAGTTGCTGAAGGTTTAGGGCGTCTAATAAAATCCAAACTCCAAGAGGGCCAATTAAAGGGAATGAATCTATGGGGGCCAGACTTAACTCTTTCCCACCAACATTTTGTTGATGACATTATGTTGCTCTGTCAAGCTACGCTACAGGAAGCCAAAGCCATATTATCAATTCTTAAAGAATTCATTGAAGCCTTTGGGACCCTAATCAACAATGATAAATCCAATGTTTACTTCTTTAACTCCAACGAGGTCTTCTAGAGGTTCCTTGCCAAACTCTGGGTTTCAATCGGGGCTCCTTCCCTATGAAGTACTTAGGAATCCCTCTTAACCTCAACTCCCGTAGGATATTTTCTTGGAAATACCTTCTTAACCGCATACAGAAAAAGTTATAGAATTAGGCTTTCCATGCCCTCAACGCGCCTAGCAAATTGATCCTCCTATGCTCGGTCCTACAGTCCATTCCTATTTATCAGTTGTGAGGAAGAGATTCTCCTTAAACTATCTACAAAAATATGGCCAATCTATTCAAAAAATTTCAATGGCAAGCTACAGATCAAAAAGGAAAATGGGCCTTTCTTTCCTGGGACAAGCTGACTAGACTCAAAAAACTAGGTGGTCTGCCTTTACGAGATCCCTTTATTCTTAATCAAGTTATGGGAGCTAAACTATGCTGGCGGTGGCTTCAAGGAGGTAGAGATCTCTGGAAAATAATATGGGAAAGAAAATATGACATGCCAAGCACAACTGTGGGAAAATTGAAAGTAGATGTAACCCCTAAAGGATCCAACATCTGAAACTTAGCAGCAATAAACAGGGATTTGATTTGACAACACAGCTTCTGGGAAGTTCGAGGAGATCAAACAACCTTATTCTGAGAAGACTCATGGCAACAAAGGGAAAAACTATTCAACCGCCTATATTTAGGTGAGATTTTCCTATTCACCAATATGCCTCACACAAAATAACTAGTCCATTACTGGAATGGGGATTATGAAGAAAATGGAGGAAATGGAGAGGTAAATATCAGTGGCCAAATGCCCCACAAACATCGTAATGGAATAATTATGATAAAGAGATGAAAATGAGGAAGCTGGCCTATGGTCATGGAGAAGACATTCTGAGATTGGGATATCGTATTAAAGGAATGTTCACCATTCAAGAAGGATATTACATTAAATCTAACAATCTGAATAGCGTTACAGTTCCACTCTAGCAGAAAATATGGGCAACCAAACATTGGCCAAAAATAGAACATTTATTATGGCTAGTAAGTCACCGGAAAATACTTATCTGGGATCAACTACAAAAAAGAGGAATGCAGGGGCCTTCCATGTGCGTAATGTGTAACAAACAAGATGAAACTCTAGAACACCTACTCAATACCTGTGGCCTTTCAGAATAACTATGGAAAAATATAAGCACGATTTTTCAACAAACAAATAGAGATAATACAAGCATCACGCAAACCATACTCAACTGGAGGAAAGGGGGATACACCTGTATAGTCCTTAACAGAGCATAGATATTATCCATAGGTTTTATCCTTTGGGATATCTAGAAAGAAAGGAATTGTAGAATCTTGAGGGAGGATACAAGACAACGAGATCAGATATAGGAGGTTATCCTAGAAAACATCCAGGAGACCATTCTAGTAGAAAAATGGAATGCAGAAGATTGGATGGCAAACACTCTTAGGAAGAGTGTTTTCCATCCATGACAATGTATAAAACAGTCTTTCTCTCACTTATCTATGACAGGGATCAGTCATCTCTGGGCTCTGCACCTGAAATGCCTTGAAGCAGTACCTTAATATCTTCACCATATTCATTAACAATATCGCTTTCAAGAAGCTTTCCAAAAATTTCAATATCATTTCTTCTAATAACATTAAAACCGTATTGTTTATAAAGAGCCATTGTGATACTAAAACCATACCGCAAGTCAATTGGTTCAAAGCATTTGAAACCACCTTCGACAAGATCTGCAATTCAGACGAATTCCTTTATTATATCCACACTGTGTAACTTCTCCTTTTCATCGAAATATAAGCTGTCAGCAGTGACTAATAAATCAATGGACCTCAGTCCTTCAGTAAGTGCCATACTGATCAAATGAATATCATTGCTGGTGATGTTGAAGTTTGAATCAATTTCACCATTATGAATTCTTGGAGTAATCACTGCATTTCTATGAAATTCGTAATTTCGACTCTGGAAATCCTAATTACTCATTTAGAAGTTTACCAACACCTACAAGGTGTGGTATGACAACAAACCTCTACATGATATCAGAAGCTGGATGTAGTTGCCTCAGCTTAGAATGAGGGATGACATTGTTAATGTGAAAAGGCTAACGGGTGTATGGGTTCACAACGTCGTGCTTCATGTCCCAAATCCTCTCGAGTGTCATGCGGTTTTAAAGAACCAATCGAATCGGGGTCTTCTTGAATATCCAATCGAATTGGATCGTAAGCGAATTCTTGAACCAAAGTATCAACAAGCTCCTTTGCAACATTATCTGAATCCATATCTGAGTGGGAAAAACAGTGGTGGTGGAATATGTGTTATTCAGGGCTGGCTACGATCCATAACTGTGGTTCGAGACTTTTGGAAGAACGAACTTTTACTCTATAGGGAATGGGCTTTTACTCTTTTGAATCTAAATTTTATTTTCAGTGAATTTCTTTCTCGGACGAACTTATAATCCAAATTCCTTTCTTGATATCTGACAAAGACGAACTCATAACCAAATACAGGTACTTTTTAAATCATTTTCCAAAACTATATATATGAATGTCAATTTATTATAATTATAAGATATGAAATTAAATATAGATTTCGTAAACTCGCCTTATTACTTATTAAGAAATTTTACCTCTCTACTAAATAAGTTTAACTTTAAGCACAAATTTTACTTTGTCAAATTTTATCTCTCACATATACACCCATTTGAAAAAAAAATCACACTTTTTTTTTTTAAAATTAGGAATATTCTAGTTTAAAAAAAAAACAAACTTCGTCAATAAAGATTTCTATTGTCTCAAAATATTATTATACAAAATCAGAATTAGATTGAAGATTTCTATTGTCTCAAAATTTCATTATACAAAATCATAGAACAATTCACAAAAGTCTCTACATTAAAATTCAAGTACTAATTACTCCTAAATACATAACTACCAAAAAAAACCTATTTTACTGAAAGTAAAATCATAAGCCAAGCACTTGCAAGAAACTAACCAGGGTAAGATATTAGGTGCTTGTACTTGCTAGGGATAGAGTCTCAAGGCCACACTAAAAATGGCCATTTATGTGGGTTAAACTAGCTTACAACGATAGTAACATTGGTGGTGTTGGAACCGCTCAATTTCGTTCATTCAAGCAAAAAAATATTATTGTTTTCTTTTTCAAGACCCTTCCCCATTGTAGTTCTCATGGAAGCAAATTCAATGTCAATTATGAATGCATGGAGAAAATCCATAGTTGTATAGTTGCAGGGATCAAGGTGTCATTGTGCCTAGCTTACCCCACATAATAAAACATTGACTATGACCAAATAAAATTGATTTAATAATAAATTTTATCAATTTCTAAAAACAACAAGGATTTATGATACAACAAATTATTTTGCTAAACTTGAAAGAAGAATAGCATGATAAGTTAAACCATGAATTTCATTTTTCAAAGCATTGTGAAAAACTCCATATTTCATTTTGGGATAGTCAATGCTAATTAATATTTTTAATTAATTTATTTATACATGTGTACATTTTATTTTCTTAAAACAAACCAGAATTAAAAAAAAATTATATGACAAAATTTGTATGTAGGTATTCCCTCCACACATATATAAAATGATACAAAGTCTTAAATATTTATTTAGTAATTATATATTCAACTTGTAAAAGTGCCCCTGAAAAATACACATTCTTTTTTATTATCATAATCATTTAACCTAAGTCACCTGACACGGGGACACCAGACATGCAAGAAAGGAAAATTTGAATGTCCGACATGAGAAATTTGACCCCTCGAAACAGAACACAGTAGGACACATTATATATATGTGTACACTTGTGAAACTGGGTTAGACTTTTGTGATAAATTCTCGCCAAAAAGTCATAATCTCACTTTTTCGGTCGAATGGTGTAAATATTTCGACTGAACTATTATACTAAAGTTCGACCGAAAAATTGGTCATTTAGATTAACGCCGACCATTTCTTGGATTTTTTTTTGTCAAAGCTGGAAAATTTGGAATTTATATTTTTCGGTCAAACTTTTAATTCAGCCGAATTATTTTTTTCAACCGAAATTGTAATTCGACCGAATTACTTCTTCAGCCGAAAAAATGTATATATATATATATATATATTAATCAGGGCCATGAGGTTGCAACAGAATTTTCTGCACTGTTTGTTTGTTTGGTTGTTATTGTCAGTTTTTCTATTCGCTGGAGGTATTCGCCATGTATGTGTTGCTCGTTTATGGGCCGAGGTGTATGTGTTGGATTTTTATTTTGCGATTTATTGTTAAGGAATTTATTTGTTTTAATTTTTGTTCTTGTTTTTATGCACTATTGGTTTCCACCAATAGAGATCTATAGGATTTTTGTTGCACCTCGTTGTCACCCCTCCAGCCACCTCGTCCACTCCTCTAGTGACCTTGTCTACTCCTCTAGCCGCCTTGTCCAGACAAGGTACGAATCTAAGACAAAATGATAAAATATCTAAGAAGTTAGTTCAGGAAAAAATGACATTATTCCAACTATGAAATCACTAGTTGAGTTTGTGATTATGTTGTAGCCCCTACAACACCCTCCAAAAAAGACCACCTTTTCAAATTTTGGAGCCCCTAAAAACTAAAGAGGAACTATTAAGTCGCCAAGTCGCAAAGTTAAACTATTGATGAAAACCGCGACCTTGCGACCCAAGGTCGCCAGGTCGCAAGGTCGCAAATCTCCAAATTTAACGAAAAGTGCGACCCAGCGAACTAGCGACCCAGCGACCCCAGGTCGGCAGGTCGCAAATTATCCAATTTAATGAAAAGTGCGACCCAGCGACCTTGCGACCCAGCGACCCCAGGTCGCCAAGTCGCAAGGTCGCAAAACTCTGAAATTAACTGATTTGCGACCTAGCGACCCGCATTTATTGCTCGCACGTGTGACCTTCTATATAAGGGAGGTCGCCAGGTCGCATTTTACACATTCAGCGATTTGAAAGAAAATGCCTCTGACAGCTCAACTGGCGCGTTTTTCCCGGGTAAGTTGCCATTTCTTCCTGCTGTTTCCATTATGATGCATTTCTTACCAAACCCATGTCCCCTTAGGTCTTTAAATTCTCCTTTGTCTGAGCTTTTACATTTTTTAATTGTTTTGTGACCCTGCTCTGTCCATAAATGACCAACCTTACCACATTTCTGGTTCAAACTCTCATGACCTTGTCCCTTGCTCTTAAAACTATTCCTCCAGCTCTGCCTGGACTCAGCTAGCTTGTAAATCCTCAAGAGGAGGGAGAAAAGGAGGTTCACGGCCGTGCGTTCGAAAAACCCCCCCGGCAAGCCGTATTGCGACCTGCGACCCAGCGACCTAGTCGCGAGGTCGCAAAGTCGCATTTTCTCCATTTTCCTAGATTTGCGACCCAGTGACCTAGCGACCTAGTCGCGAGGTCGCAAGGTCGCATTTTCCATTTTTTCAGAGAATTGCAACCTAGCGACCCAGCGACCTGGTTGCGAGGTCGCAAGGTCGCACCTAGACCTTTTTCTTGCAAGCCGCGACCCTGCGACCCAGTAAACCAGTAACCCAGTTTTTACATGTGTCTCAGCTAAATTTCATCACTGAACTATAACTGGTTTTATATCATCATTTCGTTCTTATCTTGGGATTCCTTTATGAATTTGACAGGTGAAATTCAAGAAGACATAGAGTGCATACCGGTTTTATCAGATTCTAGTGACATGGCGCCCCCGCTATCCCGGAAGAAGGGCAAGCAAGTGGTGGAAGAAATTGATGAGATGGAAGTGGTGTCCCCACCCCCAATATACAGGGATACACTATGTACATTTGCGAAAGATGACAGCATGCGATGGTACCAAGTGTACCATGAGTTCGCCATGCCGGAAGAGGAATTTCCAGAAGATCTCCCAGACCGGGAAATATACTTGGCAGTCAAAAAGTCCAAGCTGCATCTGGCAGGGGCGCATCCAGCCATATTTCCATGTCCAGAGGTTATAGATTGGATCATACAAAAGACGGATCCGAAGAAGTTTGTGATCCGAGAGAGCAAAGGCAGGGCTTTCGCTACGCTCGTAGGCTCGGATGCCCACCTTTACTACTCGTTGCCTCCCCCTGATGATAATTTCACTTCCGAATGGTCTATTGCTCACGCTGTTCCGATAGTTGATACTATTAGACAATGGTGGGAGGAGCCCGAGAAGTTTAAGGTCAAGAAAGACTAAGAATATCCGGTGGCTAGCCTGAGGAAGGTTTATAAATTGGTTGCCGCCATGCTTTGCAGGCTTTACGGGCGCCCGGACTGCTCCACTTTCAGCAGTAGTTGGGCTACTATCATGGAGTATGTGACAACACATGGCACCCACTTCAATTGGGCAGGCATATTGATGACTTCGATGCAGACCAACTTGAATGTGGCATTGGCCCCAGATGAAGGAATGCCTTCCGAATTTTACATGGCCTCTTACCTGCTAGATGTTGTCTGCGCAAGAGTACACTTTGAAGGATGAGCACACAACTGGGATTCCGAGCAGTCCCGTGCAATTCATTTGCAGATCAGGGTATTCTGGGAGTCCAAATACAGACAGGATATAGATCAGATCTCCCAAGTATTTATCCCATCTCTATATAGACACTTATTTGGCCAAGACGCCTGCATGTCTTGGCGGGCCAAGGAGACTCTAGTCAAAGTGGCACACTGGTTCCCTTTCCCCGGATATACTTTCATCTGAGTCTTTGGATCATAAAAGGCACCACATGCCATGCCTCGCTTCGTGACAGACAAAATGCTCATTCAGGAGGTATGCTTCCAAATGTCACAAGGCTTCTCCAGCGTCCTGTCTAAAGGCAAAAAGAAGTCGTGGCCCACGCTGCCCCTCACCATTGGCGCGTGCACAGTTAAAGACTTCAGGGAAGTAGCAGCAGAGGGAGACGAAATGAGAAGATATCAGCTTGGGGCGCTAGAGCATCGGACATATGACCCGGAGAGAATAGTTCCTGAACACTGCCTGAAAGCTAAATTCAAGTGGACTTATCAGCACATTGAGCGCCCGGTAGAAGATGAGAGAAGGAACTGGTATAATGCGGAGAGACAATTTGCCCCGGGAGTAAACGTGGTCCAAGAAGATCCAGATGATCAGAACCTAGAAGACACAAGTCGTCAGGTAGGAGGTTCCTCTTCCTCTTTACCCAAGAAATCTCGGACCAACACCGGGCTTAAAGAAGCAGAAGCAAAAGCCCAGCAAGAAAGGGAAAAGAAAATAAAAGAGGATGAGGAAGCACGCCAGAAGAGTGCAACGGCAACACAGAAGAAGAAGCAGGCCAAGGAGGCCAGGAAAGAGAAGGAGGAAAAGGAAGCACAGGCCGCAGTAGAAAGGGCACTCAAGGCAGAGCTGGACAAAGCAGAAGCTGAGCGCCAAAAGAAGGCCGAACAGGCTGCTGCAGCCGAGCAGAAGAAGAAGGCCGAAATAGAGGCAGCACCAGAAGTTGAACGCCGGCGAAAGGAAGAAGAGGAAAAGAACACAGAAGAGAGGGAGGATGACATGCTGGACGACATCGAGGTAACTCCCCTTGATATACCTCTGGGCAGTACCAAGCTCGCTGATGTTAGAGCCCCCCAGGGACAGGAAGAGGATGTATTTGACCTTACCAGACTCACATTCGATCAATTCTCTTTCAAAATCCGACAAGAGAAAAGAAGGTGACTGGCGCAAAGTCCCTCTGCCACATCCACAGTTGCAACAGGCAAAGACATAGTCCTTGATACCAAGACTAATCCTGTAATGATAGCATCGGCGGGTACTGCCTTCGTAGCAGCCACGGAAGAGAACGTGACCAGAATGAGCAGAGAAATAGTCTCTCTGCAAAATAGACTACAAGCAGCTGAGCAGCGCGAGAAAATAGCAGAGCAGGAGAAAGCCGAATTGATAGCGGAAGTGCAACAACTCCGAAACCAGGAGCCACCGGTAAATGAAGTCCCACTGGCCATTTTCAACGAGTGTGAAGTATTAGAAGCAACCATGAGGCAGGTGTATGGAGAAATGTTCACCATCGAACAAACAGTCGCCCCACTGGTAAGAGCTCGTACAGAAACCAAGCGAAAGCACGAGCAGCTCAGGGAGGCCTCACAGGCCTTAGACAGAATGATGGGCTGGTCAGTACAATACCCGCAGGCACCTGAAAATCTGCCCAAGAGAGATTGGATTCACACGCAGGATGCGAAGGTTCAGCTCCGTATGGCAATACAATCTAAACACAAATTGTCTAAGGACCTGGACAAAGTAATGTCTTCCTATGACCACCTGATCAGTGGTATCGACTCGATGCACACTTTGCACCACATTCCGACGCTCGGGGCATTGGACGAAGAAAAGGCCTAGGAGCAAGTGGATCAGGACATCCAGTCATTTTTGCAGCCTATCAAGCAAGCTGCTGCTGCTCTCGAGCCCTCAGCATCTCAAGAGCATCTGAGTCAGTTTATTGCCACTCCAGCTCAGATTTACACCAAGCTAGCCTCGCTCTCAAATCAGATCTCACAGAAAAGGGAAACCTTGGTTCCAAATGCTTTGGAATGCATGCATAGATTGAAAGAGGAGGTTCCTCTAGTTTCCCCCATAGCGGCAGAGTACCGGACATGGAAAATTTTTCTCAAGGAGCAGCAGATTGACACCCCTGACCTCAACATTGCGCATCCATCTCCGCAGCCCGGTAGCAGCAAGTCGTGAGCAGCAGTTGAAGATAGGTCGCAGGTCGCACCACCTGGATAGGTCGCAAGTCGCACTATCTATCCAGGTCACAGGTCGCACATTCCAAACAGGTCGCAGGTCGCAACCTCCTTAAGGTCGCAAGGCAACCCAACAGGTAGGCAGGCGAAGAGTCAGGAAGCCCAAAGGGAAAATTTTGTGCTATAAAGCTCCCTACGGGGAAAGTGTAAAGGGCTTTTCTTTTTTGGAAACTCAAGAGCTACATGACATTGTATTGAAATATTATACACTTGAGCATATGAATATAGATTCTTGCTAAAACACCCTATGGTTATGATGTGTTTTGTTGTGCGAACACTGTGTGTATTCCTTGTACAGTTTCAGAACATCCTATGATTAATGAAGCTGCACTTTTTATGTCATCATTTATGCGTCATGGCTATCTGTGTTGTATCTATGATGTTCATTTTGTCATCTGTTCTATTAATGAATGTTAATGAAATATTTTTTTAGCATTTCGTTTTATCTTTCAGGAAGTAAAGGGGTATCTTATCATTAAGAACTATTTATTTTGTGATCAGACTACCTTATAAGCATTACCCCCAAAAGATGTGTTGCTAATGACATCTCTTGAGGTGTACGTGCTTTATCTATAATCTTGATACGCATAGTGTTTGATTCATGTTTAATACATCAATCCTGTATTCTGTATCATGTGAATAAGTGTATGTCCACAGGTTCAAATAGGTTCTTTTGAGACCGAAGGGAAGTCGTCTTAAGTGGTAGCCGGATCCACACCCCGGACGGGATCCCTACTCCAAACGGTTCAAGGTCTAATTTGGACTTTCTACCGGGGAGATCCCCTACTGTTGGCCGGACAAATTTTCGCGTCAACAGATTTGGCGCTAGAAGGAGGGCCTGATGGCAGCCTCCCAGCACACAACGAACTTTCCATCACAAACTCCCCAAGGGGAGGTCATAAACAATGAAACTGTCCCTCCTCCTCTAGAAGATATTCCAGAGAGGGAGACTCGATATTTTGAAATCACCAAGGCGCAGTTGAGAGCCTTGCGCCCAGCTGCCCACGATCTTCTCAACAACTTACGGTTTACTCCAATCATGGAATACCTTGCCCATACTAGAACTCCTCCCGAGAATGTCATCCGGAATGGTGCCCTTGCAAGTACCATACCCGAGCTCGTAAATCTCATGCTGGAAGATCTCGCAAATGCTGTTGAGGAAAATGACCCAATTCTCCAAGAGGGCGGAGAATTTGCTGACACCGAACCTTTCCCCGACTCCCAGCCTAACCAGACTCGGCCAAACAACAACCAGGCACACCCCCCACCCGAGGATGGTGAGGAAGATAGAGGCCGAGGAAATGCAGACGGGGGAAATAGGGCTCGTAGAAATGAAGGAGAAAGGAATCGAGCTCGCAGAAATGAAGAAGAAGGAAATAGAGGTCGAGGGGCCGGAGGTAGAGGAGACAGGGGCCGAGGCCAAGGAAACCAAGCTCGCAACCGTCACCCAAACCCAATGAGGCCCCCTGTACACAACTTGGGATATCTTAGAGATTTTCTTCACCATGGGAGGAACCAAGACGAACACTCCCGTCACGAGTCAGAAGCATCGGTCTCGGGTTCGGGAGGCAAATCTGAACATGAGTTTAGGCAACACCAGCGGGCCAGGAGAGTGCAACCCCTAGCCTGGATGGCTCAATCCCCATTAAATCTTCTGGGCCCACTCCAGGATCTGCCTAGGCATCCAGAGAAACACCTCCCCAAGTTCGACCCTGAAAAAGGCACCTTAGCTGAAGATCATATCAACAGCTTCTATTTGTCTCTGCAAATCATGAGAGTCTAGTCTGATGATGTCGCATGTCGAATTTTTCCCCATACTCTCGAAAACAAAGCAGCCACATGGTACCGCTCTCTCCCCAGTGCCTCTATCACTTCATGGGACCAATTCCATCGCGTATTCCTGCAGAAGTTTTCAGAAGATAAAACTCCTTCCATGCTCCTCACGGAATTGAGCACGATCAAGTGTCATAAAAAGGAGAAGGTTAAGGATTTCAACCAACGCTTCGCTACCATATTGCAGAAGTTTTCCCCCAACCTGGCGTTGGATGACTCAATCACCATCGACTACTATACCAAGGCTCTCCCTAGAGACATTGCCGTTTTTGTCAAACGTGAATCCCGCGCTACCCTTACGGCTAATTATGAGGCTGCTCTCGCTGTAGAGAAAGACATGCTATCGATAGGGGCTATCGAACACAAAGGAAGAGATGATCACAAGCCTAACACAAAAAGAGGTCAATCCTCCGCTTCTAAGACCACCGATAGGGATAGAGATGCTTTTGATTTTGAAAGCATGGCAAAAACGCTCAAGCACTTAACGAATGAAGTCACTGACCTAAGGAGAAAGGGCACAGAAGCCACAACTAGCACTAAACCACCCAAACCTTTCTTCAGAAAAAGTAATCCCAACACTAACAGACCTCCGTCTAACACAAACACTGCTCTCAATGTGGAAGAGATAGGGAAAGATAACTTCTGTTCTTTCCACCAAGCCGCCCACTCTGAAAAAACGTGCCCTCAATGGATTGGCAGCATGACAGCAGTAGTTAATCAACTTTTAGATGACCAAACTCCAGGGGATGTGACGGAGGATGATGTTTCAGATCACGATGAGGATCCGCCCTTGAACGAAGAACCAGGATCCTCCATCCTTGCTTTTGACATAATCGGAGGTGGGGACAATCTTACCTCCATTGATATCAACATGGCAGATACTCCCAAAGACCAGCCCTTGTGGAATTATAGTCTAAGGAGCAAAGGACCTATTCCCGAGCAATCCTATGAAGACAAGAAAAGGGATTTTCTAAGGAAAATCTTGCCCCCAGGAAGCGGGAAACAGTCTGTCCCGGAGAAGCACCCCAACAACACTACCCGAGCGAGTCAAAAGAGCAAGCTTCCGATAGAGTCCTCCAAGACCTCTACCAAGCCTAGCCCTCAAACAGAGTCTAGCTATAACATTGTTGAGGATATGAAGAAAACAAGAGCAAACATCTCTCTCTACGAGCTGGCTCGCATTACTAACCAAAGAGAACTCATTCTAAAAGCTTTCGCAAATACTTCAGCTACGAAGACTGTGAGCAACACGTCTGCGCAGGCCGGTCCAGATGTACAGTCCATAGTAAACGCCATCAATACCAACTCAAGAGGAGCCACACCTCCTTTTCTTTTGTCCTTCGAGATTTTTAACTTCAACGTCCACAAATGTCTAGTTGACTCCGGTGCCTCAACAAACGTCATGCCCCTATTCGTCTGTAAAAAGCTGAACATTCGCCCGGAGAAAACTGACGCAAAGATTATACAACTTGACTGATCACAAGTACCAGCCGTAGGCGAGTTGAACAATGTCATCATCCGCTTGTCGTCAGACTCTAGGGTCCATCAATGCATTGACATTGTGGTTGTCGACATCCCGGAAGCATACGTCCTATTGCTTAGTAGGGATTGGTCCAGTAAGTTACAAGGTTATTTCGCCACCAACTGGTCCCACTTGTGGCTTCCTTACAAGGGGCGGAATAATCAAATCAGGGTAGAAAGTGAACCTTATATGAAACACACCATCACTGATTTGGATGCCGTTAATGAACCCATCAGCTTCGCACAAGAAGAACTTGGTATGTGTTTTCTGGAAGACTTATTTGGATGCTACCAACCCCCTCAGTCTTTTGTAGGCCCCGAGGTCCAATCTGAACTAGCACTTGTCGCGGAGGAGCAAGTCACCTCTGTCTCACACTCAATAGAAACCCCTCCGCAACCTATTACTCTGAAGGAGCCGGAAAGTGACCTGTGGACCTTGTATTATGACGGTTCTAAGACTCATGAAGGAGCTGGCGCGGGTTGCATATTGCTTGACCCTCACAAAAATAAGTTCTTAATCTCATGCCGGTTAGAGTTCCAGTGCACCAATAACACTGCTGAATACGAGGAATTAATCCTCGGACTTAAGAAGGCACTGGATTTGAAGGTAAAATGTTTACAGGTAATTGGAGATTCCAAAATTATCACTCGCCAGGTACACAACACTATTCACTGTTTATCTCGACATTTAAAGGCGTATCAACAAGAGGTATGGCGATTGATTTTTGGTTTTGAAGCATTTGGAATTAAATCTGTTCTTAGAATGCACAATGCAGCAGCTAATACTCTAGCTAATGCTGCTACTAGATTTACCCCCTTAAGGGACGGTTTTTCTATTGAAGTTGTATATAGACCCTCTGTGCCAGACAACATTTCTAATTTACGCATTTTTAACGATGATCAACAGATTTTGGACTTTATGTGTAATGCTGAAGTATTCAAGGACGCGGCGATGGACGAGGAAGAGCATGAGCATGCTTTACAGAGAGAGCATGATGAACACAAAGAGAACATTATGCCCAAGGGGGTGGTGTCATTAGAAAAACTCTTTGATCTGCAGAGCCGATTCCGCAGGCCTCCAAACACCAAAGTGAAAAGTTCCATATTGGCACATCGGCAAGTGAACTTGGGATCAGATGAGAACCCAAAGTTCGTTAACCTCGGCAAATATTGTAGTGATGAGGAGACATGGGCCTTCACCCAATTATTCCGGAAGTATCGTGATGTATTTGCTTGGACATATGACGATCTACGTACATACGATACTCGCATTATTCAGCATGTAATACCCATGAGGGAAGGCGTTAAACCCTTCCAACAGAAACTCAGAAAAGTGCATCCAGCTTTGGAGCCAATGATCCTAAAGGAACTTAAGAAGCTCTTGGATGCGCGCATTATTTTCAAAGTTCGTCACTCCACGTGGGTGTCAAATTTGGTGCCCGTACGAAAGAAGTCTGGCGAGATCCGCTTGTGTGTAGATTTCCGTAATCTGAATCGGGCCTCAAACAAAGACAACTACCCGGTGCCCCCCATGGAACAGATATTACAAGCTGTGTCTGGATCTGAGATGTTCTCCCTATTAGATGGCTTCTCCGGCTATAACCAGGTGCTGGTAGCTGAACCAGACAGACTGAAAACCACCTTCCGGACAAAATGGGGAACCTTCGCTTTCAGACGCATGCCCTTTGGCTTGATCAATGCAGGGGAAACTTTCCAGCGAGCCATGGATATAGCATTCCGCGGTTTAATAGGGCAGGGCATGGTGGTCTATTTGGACGACGTCACTGTGTTTTCAAAACGCAGGGGCGATCATTTACGCCACCTCAAGCAAATCTTCGAGAGGTGCAGAAGGTACGGAAAAAGAGCGTTTTCGCTGTGGCAGAGGGAAACTTAATAGGCCACATTATCACTAAGCAAGGCATTGTGGTTGATCCAGAACGGGCGAAAGCCATTGCTCAGATTCCTCCCCCAAGCAACAAGAAAGCGATGCAATCTTTCCTGGGGAAAATCAATTTTGTCCGCAAATTCATCTCAGATTTCACCCAGATAGTAAGGCCACTACAGGGAATGATTAAAAAGAATGTTGTATTCCAATGGAATCCCCCAGAGAGAGAGGCCTTCGATAAAATCAAAAGGGCTATAGCTGAAACTCCTTCCCTCCAAAGTCCAGATTTTGATAAAGGTTTCATCTTGTACACTTTTGCTTCAGACTCCTCACTTGTGGCTGTCCTCACGCAGAAAGATGGTAACAACGAGGAACAACCCATTTCTTTCATGAGTACTGGTTTACAAGGAGCTGATTTGAATTACCCAGAAATCGAGAAACAAGCCTATGCGGTCTACAAGGCGATAAAACATTTTAGGCCCTACATCTTAAAAAATCATGTCACGGTTTTTGTGCCACACCGAGCGGTCCACTCACTTTTCGTACAGCAGGAGTTAGGTGAGAGACGGGGCAACTGGGTGGCGTGTTTGCAGGAATACGATTTAGAATTTAAACCGGCACATACCGTTAAAGGACAGGGCTTATGCCAAATGGCCGCGGAGGCTGCAAGTGCTCATGAAATTGAAGAGGAATGTTGGGAACAAGAGATCGACATGTATCAAAGCGACCATGTGCCTCAGCAAAGCAGTCCTTCTTGGTATTCTGACATTTCAAGATATTTGGCCCAAGGCACCATGGACCCTGCTCTTACTACCCGGCAAAAACGCGCAATAAGACTCAAAGCCGCATCTCACCAACTGATCCAAGGCAAGTTGTTCAAGAAACACCACGATGGGGTCCTGTTACGCTGCTTAGAAACCGACGAAGCGCAGAAAATCTTAACTGAGCTGCATTATAGACCAGCTGGAGGTCATTTTTCCGGAGATACTACTGCCCATAAGATAATGCGCGCAGGATACTATTGGCCTACTCTTTTTAGAGATGCGCATACATATGTTCGGAAATGCATTCAGTGCCAGAAGTTCGCCAACCGAGAAGCACGGCCAGCCGCCCCCTTACTCTCAGTAGCAGTTGAGGAACCTTTCCAACAGTGGGGTTTGGATGTAATTGGTGAAATCACACCTCACTCTTCTAAACAACATCGGTATATCCTTACAACTACTGATTACTTCACCAGGTGGGTCGAGGCAACGCCTTTACGCCAAATCAACGATCAAGAGGTAATAGAATTCCTCACGCATTCCATCATGACCAGGTTTGGCGTTCCGACTTCTTTAGTTTTTGATAATACGACTTATTTCTCATCTTTTAAATTATATGATTTTGCGCTGGAAAATGGTATTATTCTGAAACATTCTGCAAATTACTATCCCTAGGGAAATGGATTAGCTGAGTCCACTAACAAGAATCTTATCCGTATTATTAAGAAGACTCTGCTATCCCACCAGCGCAACTGGCACAATGCCCTTCACAATGCACTGTGGGCTGACCGTATCACTCCCAAGTCCTCTTTAGGCACCTCCCCATTTTTCCTCGTGTATGGAAAAGAAGCTGTTCTCCCTCCTCATCTATCTCTCCTGGCCCTCCAACTGTCCCAAGAATGTCATGGTACCCCGTGTCCCACCTTAAAAACTCGAATCGATACCTTGCTGAAATTAGAGGAAGAAAGGCAAAAGACCCAGGAAAAGTTTGCCATCCATCAGAGCCGAATCAAAAGATGGTTTGATAAAAAGTCCGCAAGGAACAAAATTTTTGAAGTAGGAGACCTAGTCCTTAAGTGGGATAAAGCCCATGAGGAAAAGGGGAAGCATGCCAAGTTCCAAGCACTTTGGACAGGCCCTTTCCAAATTAATGAGAAGATAGGATCACACACATTCAGATTGCAAACCCTTGATGGACGAGTCGAGGTCCTCCCGGTAAACGGGCATGACCTCAAACACTATTTCACTCAGCAGCCCTTAGAGGGCTATCTTATTTTGTACCATAGTTTCTTGTCTCACCTTTGTTTCAAAAAAAAAAAATAATAATAATAAGAGTTTAAGGAAGGATTTGTTAGAGCCACGCAATTGGCATACTGCAACAGGTTCTACGCTGATGGAAAGCATTTTCCGATAAACTCAAAGGCGGAAAAAACTTGCTTGTTCTCCGCACCTAAAGGTAGTATATCACCGAGCTCGAGTCATCAAGCGGGAAAGCTTACCTTGCTAGTCTGAGAGGGTGTCCACAAAAGAAAATGCAGTTTAAGTGGTAACCAGACCAGAAGGGAAAAGAGGTACTCTAGGCCACGACAGGGTATCTGGGAAAAACCAAAGTCCTCATGCCAGACCAGGAACAACCTCTCTGCAAGCAAAATAAGTTGGGATCCCTCATCTGCCCAGGCTAAATTGCCATCTCAAATAAGTGCCACGAGCACATCTCAAATAAGTGCCTCAGGCACATTCAAAATAAGTGCAATAGCACACTAATAGAGGGTAAAGGATTGAGAAAGGCTTCCTGCGCAGAGAGGTGATGTAACGACTCCGCTAGGGTACTGACCAGGCTCGCTGGCAGCGGAGCAACGTTCACGATTCCTAGGCAGTGACTCCGCCGGGATCGAGAGTTTCGCTGGCAGCGGAGCAACACGATGAGGACAGAATAATCGTACCAGACCCTGTAGCCACCTGAAGTTCTCCAACCCTTCCAGTCCGGAGACCTGAAGAAATGAATTTGGTTGAATGGCGCCCAAACAGGCTAGCAGATTGAGCAACCCAGCTAGGTGCCAAAACTTAGGAGATGTCGACCACAAGGTAAAAGAAAACAGTCAGCATAGGCCCCTCCCTCCCCCCGCCGAGACTAACCATCAGCAGAGACTCTGAGTTCGTCCAGTGAATCGCCATTTGTTGTAGCCCCTACAACACCCTCCAAAAAAGACCACCTTTTCAAATTTTGGAGCCCCTAAAAACTAAAGAGGAACTATTAAGTCGCCAAGTCGCTAAGTCGCAAAGTTAAACTATTGATGAAAACCGCGACCTTGCGACCTTGCGACCCCGCGACCCAAGGTTGCCAGGTCGCAAGGTCGCAAATCTCCAAATTTAACGAAAAGTGCGACCCAGCGACCTAGCGACCCAGCGACCCCAGGTCGCCAGGTCGCCAGGTCGCAAATTATCCAATTTAATGAAAAGTGCGACCCAGCGACCTTGCGACCCAGCGACCCCAGGTCGCCAGGTCGCAAGGTCGCAAAACTCTGAAATTAACTGATTTGCGACCCAGCGACCCACATTTATTGCCCGCACGTGCGACCTTCTATATAAGGGAGGTCGCCAGGTCGCATTTTACACATTCAGCGATTTGAAAGAAAACGCCTCTGATAGCTCAACTGGCGCGTTTTTCCCGGGTAAGTTGCCATTTCTTCCTGCTGTTTCCATTATGATGCATTTCTTACCAAACCCATGTCCCCTTAGGTCTTTAAATTCTCCTTTGTCTGAGCTTTTACATTTTTTAATTGTTTTGTGACCCTGCTCTGTCCACAAATGACCAACCTCACCACATTTCTGGTTCAAACTCTCATGACCTTGTCCCTTGCTCTTAAAACTATTCCTCCAGCTCTGCCTGGACTCAGCTAGCTTGTAAATCCTCAAGAGGAGGGAGAAAAGGAGGTTCACGGCCGCGCGCGCGCAAAACCCCCCCGGCAAGTCGTATTGCGACCTGCGACCCAGCGACCTAGTCGCGAGGTCGCAAAGTCACATTTTCTCCATTTTCCTAGCTTTGCGACCCAGCGACCTAGTGACCTAGTCGCGAGGTCGCAAGGTTGCATTTTCCATTTTTTCAGAGAATTGCGACCTAGCGACCCAGCGACCTGGTCGCGAGGTCGCAAGGTCGCACCTAGACCTTTTTCTTGCAAGCTGCGACCCTGCGACCCAGTAAACTAGTAACCCAGTTTTTACATGTGTCTCAGCTAAATTTCATCACTGAACTGTAACTGGTTTTATATCATCATGTCGTTCTTATCTTGGGATTCCTTTATGAATTTGACAGGTGAACTTCAAGAAGACATAGAGTGCATATCGGTTTTATCAGATTCTAGTGACATGGCGTCCCCGCTATCCCGAAAGAAGGGAAAGCAAGTGGTGGATGAAATTGATGAGCTGGAAGTGGTGTCCCCACCCCCAATATACAGGGATACACTATGTACATTGGCGAAATATGACAGCATGTGATGGTACCAAGTGTACCATGAGTTCGCCATGCTGGAAGAGGAATTTCCAGAATATCTCCCAGACCGGGAAATATACTTGGCAGTCAAAAAGTCCAAGCTGCATCTGGCAGGGGCGCATCCAGCCATATTTCCATGTCCAGAGGTTATAGATTGGATCATACAAAAGACGGATCCCAAGAAGTTTGTGATCCGAGACAACGAAGGAAGGGCTTTCGCTACGCTCGTAGGCTCGGATGCCCACCTTTACTACTCGTTTCCTCGCCCTGATGATACTTTCACTCCCGAATGGGCTATTGCTCACGCTGTTCCGATAGTTGATACTATTAGACAATGGTGGGAGGAGCCCGAGAAGTTTAAGGTCAAGAAAGACCAAGAATATCCGGTGGCTAGCCTGAGGAAGGTTTATAAATTGGTTGCCGCCATGCTTTGCAGGCTTTACGGGCGCTCGGATTGCTCCACTTTCAGCGGTAGTTGGGCTACTATCATGGAGTATGTGACAACACATGGCACCCGCTTCAATTGGGCAGGCATATTGATGACTTCGATGCAGACCAACTTGAACGCGGCATTGGCCCCAGATGAAGGAATTCTTGCCGAATTTTACATGGCCTCTTACCTGCTAGATGCTGTCTGCGCAAGAGTACACTTTGAAGGATGGGCACACAACTGGGATTCCGAGTAGTCGCGTGCAATTCATTTGCAGATCAGGGTATTCTGGGAGTCCAATTACAGATAGGATATAGATCAGATCTCCCAAGTATTTATCCCATCTCTATATAGACACTTATTTGGCCAAGACGCCCCCTGCATGTCTTGGCGGGCCAAGGAGACTCTAGTCAAAGTGGCACACTGGTTCCCTTTCCCCGGATATACTTTCATCCGAGTCTTTGGATCATACAAGGCACCACATGCCATGCCTCGCTTCGTGACAGACAAAATGCTCATTCAGGAGGTATGCTTCCAAATGTCACAAGGCCCATGCTGCCCCTCACCATTGGCGCGTGCACAGTTAAAGACTTCAGGGAAGTAGCAGCAGAGGGAGATGAAATGAGAAGATATCAGCTTGGGGCGCTAGAGCATCGGACATATGACCCGGAGAGAATAGTTCCTGAACACTGCCTGAAAGCTAAATTCAAGTGGACTTATCAGCACATTGAGCGCCCGGCAGAAGATGAGAGAAGGAACTGGTATAATGCGGAGAGAAAATTTGCCCCGGGAGTAAACGTGGTCCAAGAAGATCCAGATGATCAGAACCTAGAAGACACAAGTCGTCAGGTAGGAGGTTCCTCTTCCTCTTTACCCAAGAAATCTCGGACCAACACCAGGCTTAAAGAAGCAGAAGAAAAAGCCCAGCAAGAAAGGGAAAAGAAAATAAAAGAGGATGAGGAAGCACGCCAGAAGAGTGCAACGGCAACACAGAAGAAGAAGCAGGCCAAGGAGGCCAGGAAAGAGAAGGAGGAAAAGTAAGCACAGGCCGCAGCAGAAAGGGCACTCAAGGCAGAGCTGGACAAAGAAGAAGCTGAGCGCCAAAAGAAGGCCGAACAGGCTGCTGCAGCCGAGCAGAAGAAGAAGGCCGAAATAGAGGCAGCAGCAGAAGCTGAACGCCGACGAAAAGAAGAAGAGGAAAAGAACATAGAAGAGAGGGAAGATGACATGCTAGACGACATCGATGTAACTCCCCTCGATATACCTCTGGGCAGTGCCAAGCTCTCTGATGTTAGATCCTCCCAGGGACAGGAAGAGGATGTATTTGACCTTACCAGACTCACATTCGATCAATTCTCTTTCAAAATCCGACAAGAGAAAAGGAGGTCACTGGCGCAAAGTCCCTCTGCCACATCCACAGTTGCAACAGGCAAAGACATAGTTCTTTATACCAGGACTAATCCTGTAATGATAGCATCGGCGGGTACTGCCTTCGCAGCAGCCACGGAAGAGAATGTGACCAGAATGGGCAGAGAAATAGTCTCTCTGCAAAATAGACTGCAAGCGGCTGAGCAACGCGAGAAAAGAGCAGAGCATGAGAAAGCCGAATTGATGGCGGAAGTGCAACAACTCCGAAACCAGAGGCCACCGGTAAATGAGGTCCCACTGGCCGTTTTCAACGAGTGTGAAGTATTAGAAGCAACCATGAGGCAAGTATATGGAGAGATGTTCACCATCAAACAAACAGTCGCCCCACTGGTAAGAGCTCGTACAGAAACCAAGCGAAAGCACAAGCAGCTCAAGGAGGCCTCACAGGCCTTAGACAGAATGATGGGCTGGACAGTACAATACCCGCAGAAACCTGAAAATCTGCCCAAGAGAGATTGGATTCACACGCAGGATGTGAAGGTTCAGCTCCGTATGGCAATACAATCTAAAGACAAACTGTCTAAGGACCTGGACAAAGTAATGTCTTCCTACGACCACCTGATCAGTGGTATCGACTCGATGCACACTTTGCACCACATTCCGACGCTCGGGGCATTGGACGAAGAAAAGGCCTGGGAGCAAGTGGATCAGGACATCCAGTCATTTTTGCAGCCTATCAAGCAAGCCGCTGCTGCTCCCGAGCCCTCAGCGTCTCAAGAGCATCTGAGTCAATTTATTGCCACTCCAGCTTGGATTTACACCAAGCTAGCCTCGCTCTCAAATCAGATCTCACAGAAATGGGAAACCTTGGTTCCAAATGCTTTGGAATGCATGCATAGATTGAAAGAGGAGGTTCCTCTAGTTTTCCCCATAGCGGCAGAGTACCGGACATGGCAAAATTTTCTCAAGGAGCAGCAGATTGACACCTCTGACCTCAACATTGTGCATCCATCTCCGCAGCCTGGTAGCAGAAAGTCGTGAGCAGCAGTTGAAGATAGGTCGCAGGTCGCACCACCTGGACAGGTCGCAAGTCGCACTATCTATCCAGGTCGCAGGTCGCACATTCCAAACAGGTCGCAGGTCGCAACCTCCTTAAGGTCGCAAGGCAACCCAACAGGCAGGCAGGCGAAGAGTCGGGAATCCCAAAGGGCAAATTTTGTGCTATAAAGCTCCCTACGGGGAAAGTGTAAAAGGATTTTCTTTTTTGGAAACTCAAGAGCTACATGGCATTGTATTGAAAGATTATACACTTGAGAATATTAATATAGATTCTTGCTAAAACACCCTATGGTTATGATGTGTTTTGTTGTGCGAACACTGTGTGTATTCCTTGTACAGTTTCAGAACATCCTATGATTAATGAAGCTACACTTTTTATGTCATCATTTATGCGTCATGGCTATTTGTGTTGTATCTATGATGTTCATTTTGTCATCTGTTCTATTAATGAATGTTAATGAACTATTTTGTTAGCATTTCGTTTTATCTTTCAGGAAGTAAAGGGGTATCTTATCATTAAGAACTATTTCTTTTGTGATCAAACTACCTTATAAGCATTACCCCCAAAAGATGTGTTGCTAATGACATCTCTTGAGGTGTACGTGCTTTATCTATAATCTTGCTACGCATAGTGTTTGATTCGTGTTTAATACATCAATCATGTATTCTGTATCATGTGAATAAGTGTATGTCCGCAGGTTCAAACAGGTTCTTTTGAGACCGAAGGGAAGTCGTCTTAAGTGGTAGCCGGACCCACACCCCGGACGGGATCCCTACTCCAAACGGTTCAAGGTCTAATTGGGACTTTCTACCGGGGAGATCCCCTACTGTTGGCGGGACAAATTTTCGCGTCAACAGATTACAAAATCCAAAATTATTTTCTACAGACATATTATAAACACCATTTTTGTACGGCCTAAATATATCTCAAAAAACATAAACTAAGAGAGAGAAAAAATATTAAATCAAGGGCGCAATCATAATTACTATGGTCAAAAAAATTTGACCCTTTACTAAGCTATTGATACATTGCAATCTTTCCATATTCCTCCTTAAAAGTGTCCTACACAATCCTTGTCAGGAGAGAAATTGTGTCTTCATAATTCAAGCGTGTAATGCTCAGGAGTTGGATTTCTGGGATTGAAATTGAAAGGTTTGAATATGCACAAATATTGTTGCTTGTTGTGATGGACTGAAGATGTTTTAAAAATGATATGGAATTTTTTTCACAAAGAATCTTGGATTCTATCCATCTATAAATTTGCATAATGAGAGCTGAAATTGGTTTTTGTTTGCACTCGAGGATAGAGACTTTGAAAAATCCCAATGGAGGTGAATTTGTGTAGAATTATTATGTTCAATGCTTATTTGGTCCTTGATTTGGATGGTTCCTTGGCTTAACATAGCACCTGCATCTGCCTTATTTCAGTTGTTCGATTTATGTCCCTCACGACACGAAATCCCCCTAGTCTTGTCAACAAATTTTTAATAGTCCCTATTCTCGTCCATATGAAATTAGATATTCATCGAGAGATTCAGTGTTGAAGTGTTTAATTTCCCATTTTGAATCCCCCATTATGAATCCCCCATTATGATGGCTTCCTTTATTCCATTTCTAAATACCAATTGCAATCCTTTCAACAGAACAGAGCTAATGCCTTTGCACAATTATACCAATTGCAATCCCTTCAACAGAGCTAATGCCTTTGCACAATTATTGGTGCTCTAGCCTAGACACTAGGAAAAGGTCAAAAAGGGTATTCTGGAACGGATTTTAATTATGTACCAACACATATATCATTATTCTTGTCAATATCAATATCCACATAAAAACATCATTAGCCAATATTCCAACTATGAAACCGCCAATTGAGTTTTTTATTACAAAATCAAAATGTCTTTTCTGTAGACATATTATAAACAACGTTCTGTACATCCTAAATATATTTCAGAAAACATAAACTATACAGACCAAAAATAGTAAATTAAGGTAGTCTAAAATAGTAAATCCATACACAGTAGCTCTCATGCTCATACCACCACCAATGGACAGACCATTTTTTTATCCTGAAATTACCAGTTCTCACAAGTCCATTAGTAATAAGTGGATCATCAGTTAACAATAAGTGTTAGGATACGATAAGTAAGGTGTGGTGTTGGTCGAACGGGCTCACAAGAAGATAGTAACTTTGATGGTGTTGGAATCATTCAATTTCTTTCATTCAAGAAATAATAATATCATTGTAGTCCTCATGTTTGCTTTCAAGACTCTTTCGAGAACCATCTTCATTTGCCAAAAAAAATACTGGAATTAATATATTGACTTCTTTGTAACCTAATATGTCCAAAGTCAAGAACCCAATTGACTACTCTAACTATGTCACAACTCCAATTTTATTTTATTTTATTTTCTTCAATACTAAACACCATTAACATACCCTTCTCATATAAATTATTCTCCCTTGGTGTATTTTGTTTCAAAGTGATGGTACTACTTAGTTCTATCTTTATTGGCTACCACCTTATATGAAGGTAGTCGCATAGCATCATCATGTATTCGATCTTATGTATATATATTTGATTTTCTTTTATGTCATGTATATTCCTCCTTGCACCCATATGATATGGTATAGATGTATGTGAGTCCTTCGTATCGATGGTTGGTCCCATTTCGACATTTATATTTCCTTTGTTTTACATGATGCTTATAAGGATATGATTGTTTTGGTTTACGGGCCATACCATATACTGAACCTTAATTCTAGGTATGTAACTTTGGATTGAAAGTTGGTTGGAAAATGATGAGGGTATATTACAGTACTAAATAACACTGATCTAACCTTCCAGTCTTAGAAATATTACGTGTTCACGAATAAAGGGTATGTTTCCTTTTGTAAGTTTCTTTTTCAGACTTATTTACATTAATTGGCTTATCCGTTGTAACGTAAACCACCATTAACACTTTATCTTATGTCTAATTCGATCTAACCAACATACGTTGGATTACTTGTTTTTCCATACTGTCCTGAGTTATGATAGTGATAACAATATAGCCACAGTGTAAGGTTTATCTATTTCATAGTAGCGGTTTTCCATGCATAGTGTCACCTGTTGGCGCATGGCTCCAACACAACTTACAGTGTCAATGGAGGTAATCGTTTAATTGGTTCAATCAGAGCACTCTACATATGTGTCCCATCTCAGAGGAATATTAGACTATTTTAATACTTGGTATCTTTTTATGTTATGGGTTACTTCATTCCTCCGATTGCTAGCATTCTAGATTTATTTCAGTGGGTTTGGAGCTACATTTCATAAGAGTTTTTCTCGTCTCAACTCGATATCTAATCATTCCAAGTATGTTCTTGTACTTTGTCAACCATTTCCATAATATACATTTTTTTCCTTTTCAATAGGAATCTTATGAATCTGTGTGGTGAGATTGAACTCCGTGAATGGTTTCTTTATTATACAGGAGATTTGGAAGGAGACTCACAAGTTTCTTCAAGAACTCTTTGCAAAATTCTTTCAGTGCTAATTAATCAATGGTAATTTAGTTAGTGTAAGGTAATTCAACTTCGTTCATCTGTCCTGCTGTTATAATTGTCTTTACCTTCTAGTCAAAAATTTTCCCCTTTGTAGGCGTTTAAAACCTCAGCTATTTCTTCTCTTCGAAATGCAGTTTCGCATGCCGTAGACAGTCACAATTCCTTTCTCCACGTTTGAAAAGCTAATATTTTCTTTTTCGCCAATTTAATTTGTCTTTATTTTATGAATACAACCCTCAAATGGGTCAAGTATTAATCATTCCCTTTACCTCTATATGATAAGATAAGTATTTAATTGCAAATGAGCTTCTTACGATTTCTGGTGGTAGTGAGAATCAACAATTTTCTCTAATGTTTCCACTCATTGATGTTTCTGGTGGTAAAAATGCTTTTCTCTCAACACACGAAGTTCACACAGAGTTGCGGAAACTACTTTAACCAAGACTGCATATTTACTGAAGTTTACACAAAGTTGTTGAACTCACTTAATTCATACCATACAGTTGCGGAAATAAATTCAAATGAATCTTTATTTCAATACAGAGTGGTGGAGGTCAAAATCGCAACTATGGAGAGGAGCAAATATAATCAACTAATTATACTCATGGTGAAACAGAGTAAAACAACGTGTTGTGGTAAGAACGATATGTGAAATTTTCACAACTATATCGTAACTAACCAAACTTTATATTAGAACTTCAAAACAAGAAATACATTATAATATGGAGGCTACAACTCTTTCACAAGTAAAACGAGACTTCTTACTTGGATTTACATTCACAAATTGTTTTGCGCACCCACCAAAATTCGCTCCATGATTTTCTCCACTTGTCTTTTCAGATTTACATCTGCCACATTACACAACACTCTATCTAACTCTCTCTCTCACTTGAAATTACATGTAAAATCTAAACATATATATATCTAAGACATTTAATTCATGACAAACCAAATTCAATACAAAGTATGGGCGGACGTCACTTTCTGAACATTACAGAACTTAGGTGAATTAAACAAAACTTGCATATTAAATATTTTCCCATGCACATTTACTAACCATGCATTAAATTCCTATTTGACTTTAATTATTTAATTTGTTGTGGAATGGGTAATTGTCCTTTGCTCAGAACTTGTCCTTCTCTGCACATGCAATCCGCAACCTGTAAAACATTAACTGAGGTATGGCTGCTGCCAGCTCATTTACTGTTGTGGTTGAGATTAATTTCCAACACTCCCCTTAATCACAACTTCCACCATTGACTATTCTCAAACAATCTCTGAGATAAATAAAATTTTCACGTGCCAATGGCATTGTGAAGATGTCTACAAATTGTTCCTCTGACTTGCGATGTTGCAACACAATTTCACCATTGTTAACTAATTCTCTTATGAAATGATATTTGACATCAATATGCTTTGTCCTTTTGTAAAAGACATAATTCTTTGACAGTGCAATTGTTGAACTGTTATCAGAGAAACTAGTGGTTGCTCCATCTTGTTCAAGACTTAAATCCCACAACATCCTTCTCATCCAAACTGCTTGGCACGTTGCTGTTTTTGCGGCACCATACTCAATTTCTGTTGTTCATAATGATATTACCGGTTGCTTCTTGGAAGCTAATGAAATGGCTCATGAACCCAAATGAAAAACATATCCAGACATGCCCTTTTTGTCATCAACACTTCCTGCCCAATCACTGTCAGTGTAACCAACCAGTCTAAAATCATTAGTTGCGAAGTACAAAATGTCATACTCCTTTGTCCCATTGGCATACTTTAATTATTTTCACTGCTTGCCAATGTGTCTCCTTGGGTGTCTCCATGAACCTCGACACCAAGCTCACTTCATACATTATATCAGGCCTAGTTGTGATCAAATACATTAAATTGCCCACCATGTTTTTGTATAATGTCAAATTGACATTGTTGCTGAAATATTCCTTGCTCAACTTCAACCCCATGACAGTTGGAGTTGGTGATGGCTTGATGTTCTACATATTAAACCTCTCCAAAAAAATTTCTACATACCTTGCTTGAGAAATAAGAATTCCATTTTCAGCTTGCTTCACTTCAATGCCAAAAAAATATCTTAACAACCCCAAGTCAGTCATCTCAAACTCACTTTTCATGACTGATTTGAAATCAGCAATGAGAAAATCATCACAACCTATAAAAATCAAATCATCTACATACAAAACGACAATAAGAATCTTATTGTCATTTTCTTCGATGTAGAGAGTAGGTTCACCATCACATTTGTCGAACCCATTTTTCATAAAATAAGAGTATATTATGTTATACCATGCACGCAGCGCTTGTTTCAGACCATAGAGAGCTTTCCACAACCTATACACCTTGTGTTCTTGGCCTTCTATTTCATAGTCAGGAAGTTGCGCAACATACACCTCCTCTTTCAGCACTCCATTCAAGAACGCTGAATTTACGTCCATATTATAGACTTTCCATTTATGTTGCGTTACAATTGACATCATTGTACGCTTTGTCTCCATCCTTGCAACTGGCGCAAATTTTTCTGCATAGTCTCTTCCATGCTGCTGTTTGTAACCTATGACAATAAGACTTGCTTTATACCTTTCAATATTTCCTTCAATGTTGCTTTTGGTCTTATAGACCCACTTCACTCCAATGACTTATTTACCTTGCAGAAGGTCCACTAAATCCCATGTGTCATTCTTTTCTATTGCTCCTATTTCTTCATTCATTTCCGCAACCCATTTCTCTTTCTTGATTGCATCTTCAAAATGGATTGGGTCATCCACATGACAAAATAATGAAAATAATGAATTTAGATCATTATTTCTATCAGGTTCATCTTGTTGATATATTTCACTTAAATTTCTAAATCGTGGTCTTCTTGGTGTGCTTGGAGTTCCACTTGAACTTGAGGGAGTTTCTGATCCCTATGGTGTGCTTCGAGAAGCACTTCTTTGATTTCTCAAGGTTGCTTTGTTTCCATCTTGTGGTGTGCTCTGTTGTGCTTGTGTAGGTGGAGAAGGAACCACTGTGGAGGAATTATTTGTTGTTGTGCATTCCTCTTGCTCTTCGCGAGACACATATGTCTTCATGTTCATTATTTTCTCTAAGCTTCCATCCCAAGCTTCTTCTTCAATTAATTGCACATATTTGTTGATTATAACTTTCTTGGTGGATGGATTATAGAGTTTGTATGCCTTGGACTTATCATTGTATCCTAAAAAGATACACTTGTCCCCCTTGTTGTCCAACTTCTTCCTTAGTTCATCTAGGTCATGTGCATACGCCACACATCCAAATACTTTCATGTGAGTTACAAACTGTTTTTTTCCACTCCATGCTTCTTCCAGAACTCTGTTCATAATATCTTTGGTTGGGCATGTATTCAAAATATATGCTGCACAATTGATAGCTTCAGCCCAATACTCATTTGCCAAATGTTTTTCCTTCAACATACTTCTGACCATGGCCATGATAGTCCTATTGTTCCTTTTTGCAACACTGTTTTGTTGTGCTATGTATCTTGTGGTAAACTGTTTATGTATGCCATTTTCCCTACAGATATGTAGGAAATATTTGGAGATATATTATTCACCTCTGTCAATTCTCAACACTTTGATGTAGTGCCCACTCTGCTTCTCAACACGAGTTTTGAAGTCGTAGAATTTTTCAAACACTTCACTCTTCTGTTTCAAGAAATACGCCCATGTATTTTTAGTGTAATCATCTATGAATTTCAAAACATATTGGATATCAGCTAAAGATGGCGTTTGCACTAGTCCACACAAATATGAGTGGAAAATCTCCAAATGTACCTTTACCCTTATACTCTTTCCTGCTGGAAATGATTCTCTGTGTTGTTTGCCCAAGATGCAACCTTCACATAGGCTGTCAAGTTTCTCAATGAGTAGTAATATTTTTGCCATCCCTTTTCTATGCAAGAGGTTCAAACCTCCAAAATTGAGATATCCAAATCTCAAATGCCATAACTAGTTTTTGTCTTTCACTTCTTCTTGAAAGACCTCTTGTGTGACCGCTGCGACCACACTGCACACCTCCTTCCTTCAAGTCTGTTCTAAGATTGAGAGAAAACATCACATTCTTTTTTATCTGCACTTTTGCAATGACCCTTTTACTCAAAGGTATGTCCATGATAGTACACACATAATTCTTAAAAAATTCATTGTAGCCCTTGTTCACAAGTTGTCCAATGCTTAGAAGGTTACATTTTAGGCCAGGTACAAATATACATCTGGCAAAAATTTCTTTACTCCCTTCCTTGTCAATATTGACACTCTTCATTTTCCCATGACAGAGACATTGCTATCAGTCCCTATTGTCACTTCAGACTTCACATTCTCATCAAGATTGAGAAACATTGCTATGTTTCCAGTCATGTGGTTACTACAACCTAAGTCTAAGAACCGTACATCATCTTTTTTTTCTTGTGCTACATTACATGTTAAAAGCACATTACTCTAGTTCTTATTTTCTTTTGCAAAATTTTCATTTCACCTATTATTCATGTCATTTTGTTTCTTTCTACATTCATTGGCATAATGCCCATACTTTTTACAATAATGACATTGGACTTGGGATTTTTCATACCTTTGTCCATGTGCTTGACTCTAGCTCGAGCCTTCATTTTGATTTTGGTTGCTTCTCCTTCCACTTGTGCTTGTAGGGCTGCTTCTTCCACCTCTGTGTGGGCTTCTTCCTCTTCCTCGGTAGTTTGATCTTTCTCGACCTCTACCTTGACCAAAAGACATCTGTGTCTTGAATGCATGCTCCAATGAGGAGTTCATAGTTATGTTCATTCTATGTTCATGAGACATCAGGGATGCAAAAAACTTATCTACTGAAAATTGTGAGAGATCCTTTGTCTCTTCTATTTCCACTAGTATGGCATCAAATCTTGAGGGTAGACTTATCAAAATTTTCTCCACTATTATTTTTTCCTCAAGTGTCTCTCCATGAGACCTTATCTAGGTAACCAACTCAATCACACATGTGAATAATGAGTCTATGTTATCAGACTCTTTCATATAGAGAGTTTCAAAATCTTTTCTCAACATTTGAAGTTTTGTTGTCTTCACCTTCTCCATGTCTTCATAGGTTGTTTTGAGAATATCCCATGCCTCCTTATACTATGTTGCTACTACAATCCTTTGGAATATACTCTCATACACTACTTGAATGAGATAGAATAGGGCTTTGGAGTCCTTCTTCTTATTTTCTCTCAACAAGTCTCTTTCTGCTGTTTTCAAAGCAGCCAATACTGATGCATCTTCGGGTTCTGGGAATCCATTCTTGACAAATTCCCACATGTCTTGTGAAGAAAATAGAGTCTTCATTGTAATTTCCCAATAGTCGTAATTTTTTCCATTAAACTGTGGTATTTGTGGATTAGTCAGCTTTTGCTTGTTGCTGCCATTTTCACTGTGTAAACAAATTTCCTCACTACGTCAAACTTTCTCACTGTTGGAGAATACGTTCCACAAAAATTTTGATAACTCCTTTTAACTCCTCAGTAAAAACACTAGACACATCGGAAAAATGCTTTTCCCTCAACACACGGAGTACACATAGATTTGTAGAATTACTTTAACCAAGATTGGACATTTACTAAAGTTTACAAAGAGTTGCGGAACTCACTTAATCCATACCATACAGTTGCAGAAATAAATTCAAATGAATCTCTATTTCACTACAGACTGGTGGAGATCAAAATCGCAACTATGGAAAGGAGAAAATATAATCAACTAATTTTACTCACGGTGAAACAGAGTGTTGTTGTAAGAACGATAAGTGAAATTTTTACAACTATATCGCAACTAACCAAATTTATATTAAAACTTCAAAACATGAAATACGTTAACATATGGCGGTTGCGGCTTCTTCACAAGTAAAACAAAACTTTTTACATGGATTTACATTCACCAAGTTGCAGAGTAACACATAGTAAAAACTATTTTCACGCACCCACCAAAATTCATTCCACTATTTTCTCCACTTGTCTTTCTTCACTTATATTCGCCACATTATACAACACTCTCTATCTTACTCTTTCTCTCTCACTTGAAAGTACATGTAAAATATAAACATATATATCTAAGACATTTAATTCATGACAAACCAAATTAAATAATACAAAGTATGGGTAGACATCACTGTCTGAACAAAACTTGTAGATTAAATATTTGCCCATACACATTTACTAAACATGAATTAAATTCCTATTTGACTTTAATTATTTACTCTGTTGAGGAAGAAGTAATTGTCCTTTTCTAAGATATGGTTGGTGCTAGTGCATTTACTAGTGTTAGTACATAGTACATTCACTGTAGTGGTTGAAATTAATTTCCAGCATTTTATGTAGAACTCCTAGGTCGAGAGATAATTTCCTTCTTGGAAACATCCTCTTCAAATATGTAATATCCTATGGTTAATTTCCTCACTCGTTGAAATACTAACTGGTTTTTGTTTTAATTCTAGTGAGAGTGGATAAATTTTTAAACTGATATGAAAGTTATGGTTATTGATGATACTGCACTTAATTCGTCTCTAGGAAATATAAGTCATCCTTGATTTTAATATTCAACTCAAATTTTGGTAATGATGGGTTCATTTATTTTTTATAAATACACCGTGTTTTAGTTCGCAGTTTATTGGTTTGTGGAGTGTGGAATCAATTTTTATACTTAAAGTAGACAGACAGTGGACGGCAAGTTTTAAAGAGAAATCGTGCTGAAAGAGTCAACACGTTGGTTGGCTGTGGTAGATACGTGAGAGCCTTTCAAAACAAGGTTTCGTACTTTCTTTTTAAAAATTCGAAGTCACGTGGGTGTGACTTGTTTGTGAGACCAAAAATACTATACGTGGAGAGCTTTTTAATCTATTAAAATTTTTTATATAAGTTCTAATGCAAGAACTTTATTCATAATTTTTTTAAAGAATTTTTTTTATATATAAACAAAAAAATCCAAGGGTGTTTTTATAAAGTGTTTTATAAACTTTTTAAAAAATAAGAAAAAATATTTTTTTTTATAAAACTTAGACTTTATTGAAAGAGATTTGTTTTAAAAGGAGTTTTGCAAATGTTTTTAAAAAACAAAAAGAGGAGAAATTTAGGGCTTTTGTCAGAGAAGATTTATTGTTTGAGGCGAGATGGCCACATCAAGTTTTCAGCCACAACTTCCTTCTTTCAATGGGAAAGATTACGATGTGTGGGCTATTAAAATGGAGACTATGCTAAAAGCACATGATGTATGGGATCATGTGAAGTTTGGGTTTGCAGAACCTCAAGATGATTCAGAAGAACGAGCCCTCAGTAATGTAGAGAGGGAACAATGGAACAAGCGGAAGAATGCACAAGCATTGCTTCTTACCTAACAAGGAGTGGACCGAGCAGTGTTCCAAAAGATCATGATAACCTCTTCAGCAAAGGAGGCATGGGAAACTTTGGCGACAAGCTATCAAGATATGGCCAAAGTTAACATTGTTAAACTACAGAATACTAGGAGAGACTTTGAAAGTCTATAAATGAAGGAGACATAGGACGTTGATTCCTTCATGAATAGGGTCATGTCTGTCATCAATCAGTTAAAAATCTATGGTGAAGATGTTAAAGATCGAACAGTGATTGAGAAGGTTCTTAGATCTTTGTCTACTAAGTTTGATGTTGTGGTAGCAGCCATAGAAGAACTGAAAGATTTGAAAAAATTGACAGTTGATGAGCTAATGGGATCCATTCTCTCGCATGAGGCGAGGGATAGACAAAAATAAGGATTCCACTCTGGAAATTGCCTTCAAAAGTCAGGTTTATATTTCAAGAGGTCGAGGCAGAGGTTGATTAAGAGGCAGAGGACGAGGAAACAACTATGGTGGTCAGAGAGATGGCTGAGAAGAGCATGAGCATCAAAGTGGAAGCAGTAGCATCAGAAGCTTTCATAGCAATCGAAGGTCTGACAAATCAAAGGTGAAGTGATATTACTGCAATAGATTTGGTCATTATGCTTGTGATTGTAGGAAGAAGATTGTTGATCAAGGAAATCAGAGAGCTAATGTTAGTACAAAGAATATTGATTCTATGTTTCTAGCATGCAACACCATGCATGCACCGTCCGATAAGGTTTGGCTATTAGACAGTGGTTGCAGTAACCACATGATAGGCAACAAGAATTTGGTTGCCAATTTGGATGTCCTAGTGAAAACAGAGGTAAAGTTGGGGACTGACAAGACTGTGGATGTATATGGCAAAGGAGTGGTCAACATTATGACCAATCAGGGGGATCCAAAGACCATATCAGAGGTATATTATGTCCCTGGACTCAAACACAATTTTATTAGTGTTGGTCAACTAATGTAGAAAGGATACAAAATTATCTTTCAGGAGCAACAATGTGTTATTTACGAAAAATCCCCAAACAAGCAGCTGATTGCAAAGGTGCAGATGACAAGGAACATACTCTTTCCTCTAATTATAAACTACAATGATCATGTTAGTTCTTTTACAACTGCATGTTTTGATGATTACTGGTTATGGCACTTTCGGTTTGGACACTTGCATTTTTCCGGTTTAAGATTGTTGCAACAGAAACAGATGGTGAGAGGTCTACCTCCCATCAAAGAACCTGCTAGCACTTGTGAGTGTTGCATCTTGGGAAAGAAACACCGTGAAAGTTTTCCGAAAGGAGTTTTTTACAGAGAAAAGACACCACTTGAGTTGGTGCATACTGACTTGTGTGGACCTATGAGGACACATTCGATTGGTGGAAGCTATTACTTCCTCACTTTTATTGATGATTATAGCAAGAAGACTTGGGTTTACTTTTTGAAGCGGAAGTTTGAAACTTTTGCAAAGTTCAAAGAGTTCAAAGCCTTAGTGGAGAACCAAAGTGATCGACAGATCAAAGTATTGATATCGGATCGTGGTGGAGAATACAATTCGAAGGCATTCCATGAGTACTGCAAACAACATGGAATCAGAAGACAGTTTATGACCAGATACACACCACAACAGAATGGTGTAGAAGAGAGGAAGAACCGAACAATCATGAACATGACAAGGAGCATGTTGAAAGCAAGAAACTTGTCTAATGAGTATTGGGCAAAAGCAGTTGCATGTGATGTTTATCTGATAAACAGATCTCCTACAAAGAGCGTGATGAACAGAGTTCTAGAAGAAGCATGGTCAGGTATGTGATGCAGTGTATCTCATTTCAGAGTTTTTGGATGTGTAGCCTATGCACATGTGCCTAAGAAAATAAGAGGAAAATTAGATGATCAAAGTGAAAAATGCATTTTTACTGGTTATAGTGAGCAATCAAAAGCTTAAAAATTGTATAATCCTGTCACCAAGAAGACAATCATTAGCAGAGATGTTGTGTTCAAAGAACAAGAGTCATGGAATGAGACTGTAGACACACTAACTGATGCACAAACACCATTGATGGAAGAGGATGATGTAGAAGAAGAGGAGCATCAAGAACCAAGAGAGCAGATGCCACATAGAGTCACACCAGCAAATACTCCAAGATTTTCGAGCAGCATAGATCTTCAAGAAAATCCACAGATCAGAATTCTCCAAGTAGCGAATTAGGTAATGAATCAAGTAATGGTAAGAAAAAGATGAGAAGTTTGAAAGATATTTATGATGATTTGGATGTTAGTTCAAATTTTTTATTGTTAGAATTCCAACCTTCTTTGTTTGAAGAAGCAATCAGAGATGACAATTGGATGCAAGTCATGGATGAAGAGATGAATTCAATTGAAAAGAATGATACATGGGATTTGGTTGATTTACCAAACGATAAAAATCTCATTGGTGTGAATTTGGTATACAAGACCAAAGTGAATGAGAAAGGTGAGATTGACAGATTTAAAGCAAGACTTGTAGCAAAAGGATTCTTGCAGCAAACGGGAATAGACTTTGAGAAAACATTTTCTTCAGTAGCCAGATTGGATACTGTAAGAGCATTTCTAGCGATAGCAGCTCAGAACAATTGGAAAGTATATTAGATGGATGTCAAATCAGCCTTCTTGAATGGAGTTTTAGAAGAAGAAATTTATGTGCAGTAGCCTCCAGGTTATGAAGTTGAAGGAAAAGAGGATAAATTTTATAGATTGAAGAAAGCGCTCTATGGACTGAAGCAAGCACCTAGAGCATGGTATAGTAGAATTGACAGTTATATGATCAAGAATGGATTTTGCAGAAACAACATTGAGCCTACCTTATACACAAAGGTAAATGTGCATGTAAAGATTTTGATAGTTTGCTTATATGTTGATGATATGATTTTTACAGGTGATCTTGAGATAGATGAATTTAAAGCAGCCATGATGAAAGAATTTGAGATGACAGATCTAGGTCTCATGAAATATTTTCTTGGCATTGAAGTTGAGCAATCTGAAAAAGGAATTTTTATTTGCCAAAATAAGTATGCAAAAGATTTGTTGAAAGATTCGGGATGGATAATTCCAAACCTATACCTACACCAGTTGCAACAGGTACAAAGTTAAGTAAGGATGATGAAGGAGCAGATGTCAATCCAACTCTATTCAAAATATTGGTTGGTAGCCTCATGCATCTCACAGCGACAAGACCATATATTATGCAAGGAGTGAGTTTGATTTCCAGATTTATGGAGACTCCAAAAGACACACATTGGAGTGTTGGAAAAAGAATTTTGAGATACATAGTAGGAACCAAAGATTATGGCATAATGTATGCAAGTACAGAAAAGAAAGAATTGATTGGATATACAGATAGTGATTTTGTAGGAAGTTTGGATGATCGAAAGAGCACATCTAGTTATGTGTTCCATCTCGGTTCATGAGTGATAGCATGGGCATCTAAGAAGGAGCCTATTGTTACATTATCATCAGCAGAAGCAGAATATGTAGCAGCAACTTCAACATCATATCAAGCAATATGGTTAAGAAGAGTATTGGATGGACTCAAGCAGAAACATCAAGGATCAACAACGATATACTATGACAACACATCAGTGATTGCACTATCCAAGAATAGTGTGTTTCATCAAAAAGAGCAAGCATACTAATACTAGATATCACTTTATTTGAGAACATGTGAGCAATGGAGAAGTTCACTTGAAGCCTTGTAGAATGAGTGATCAAGTGGCTGATATCTTTACAAAGCCATTAGCAGTAGATTTTCTTGAGTTTCAAAAAAGAAACTTGGGAGTTGTAAGCCTAGCTGAGACATAGACCAGCAGGCATGTTTGAGTTGTCATGAGTTATGTTTTATTTTAGCAGTCGTAATTAAGGGGGATTGTTAAAATATATAATTAATTCCCGCATGTAGAAGTTAGAAAAAAAGTTAGGTGAATTAGTCGAGTTGAGTTATAGACAGATTTGGTGAGTAAGTTAGAGAGTGAGTTAAGTGAGTTGATCAAGTTCAGTTATGTGAGAGAGTGTGTGCATTTCAATTAGGTTAAATACCCTTCACGGGTTCATTGTATTCAGAGTTTATTATTTAGAGTGATTGAGATTAATTGAAGAGCTGCAGTTCATTGTTTCATGTGTGGAATATTTGTATTAATTGTCTGATTGAATCCTCTAGATATCGAACAATTTAGGTATCATAAGGTAGTGTATGATTTTGATTTTTCTATTGGCACTCGAGTATCGCCTCCTCCATAAGTTTAAAGGCTCGTCATGGATATAAATATCCCCAAATATCCTCTCGAACCCCAATCACCCTAATAGTGTACCATTGAATGGTCAATTGGCGTGTTAAAATTCTTGGAGAATGATTTTTGTGTATGTCCTGGTTACCGTTAATGGGCTCTGCTTATTAACCAGATCGAAGCTTCAAGTTATATCCTAAGATAACTTCTGAGTAGAACATTAGGTTCAATAGCTTAGTGAAAATATTTGTAGTAACAAAAACTTTCGCATCCTATTCCTATAACACTCTATCATTAATTTTTTTTTAAAACACCTATATGAACCAATCAGAAACCTTGCATAAAACGCTCTTGAAGATATCTTTCATTACATAGATTTATTTAACTATCGAGAGAAAATATTTAGTAAAAAAATTCATTTAATTTCACACATACTATATTCATAGTAAACATGAAATTTTTCGTCTTCCATATGTTCATTAAATTTCATAACATCAAATTTTTACTCCAAAAGTAAAGGAAGTTTCTAAGTAGTTTTTTGTCTGGGAAATTCACAATTTCAACCCAACTTTGAATTTAATCTTACAGCCCCGAGCTAATATTTACTTTCATTGAATCCACACCCCCTTGTGATTCCGAATAATGTATTTTATACAATATTTCTCAGCAAAGGTTTCCATAGCTGTATTCTGCCTCCCATGGGTTTTCCAACCAACTAGTGTAGGATTTTTTTTTTTCTTTTAAATCTTTATTTTCTCTCCGAGGGTGCTTTGATTTTCCTTTCACCACACTCGTTCCAGGATCTTGGAAAACATCTTTTACCAAGTGTTTTATTCAAAATTAATTAATAAAATTCATTTATTACCTCATTGTACTCTATTGTTTATTTGATTCAAATCCCCCATGTATTCCTAGAAAATCAATCGAAAAGTAATTTGGCCTAAAAAACTATATTTACAAAGAGACGAAGGGGTGTTACATTCCCCCCTCTTAAAATAACACCATCTTTCGTGTTTTTTATTCATTTTCATATTTCTCGAACAATGTCTGATAAGCTTCTTTCTCTTTATCCAAAGTTTCCCCAATAGCCTCCCCAGGTGTAAATTGTCTCCACTACAGTTTAACCCAAGTGACTACTAGATTCTAGAGCAAAGTATCTCCCCAATCCAATATGCAGAGTGGATCTGTTAGAAATTCTCATTCGGTTTCCACATGTACCAAGTTCCAATCAACCATATGAGAAATATCTTGAATATCTTTATTTAATAAAGATACATGAAAAACATTATGAATTTTAATATAGTTGAGAAAAAATAGCTGATAAGCACCTAGACTAATTATGTCTAAGATTTCAAAAGTGCCCCAAAATCGTGGTGCTAACTTTGAACAGGTTCCCATTCTTAAGGTATTTTTCCCTGGTTTTACCTTCAATTAACATGATCCCGAATTTTGAATTCCGTGTGTTCTCTTTTAGTCTGCGTAGGTTTTTTGTGGATCTTATGAAGTTCTAATATTATTTTGATTCCCCCGTATTATCAAAGGAAATTCCATTTTTTGCTAAAAATAGGAAAGATATTCCTCTCGTCTTTCATTCTACAATCGTCACTTTAATTATCAAAATACAATATGTCACTTTAGTATTAGGTGTTTCCACTTCACTTGTTTTTTTGCGATGTCTCCACTCTAAAGCACAAATACTTTTACATTTCACTCTCATTTTTTTAGAACATTTTCTTACATCTTGGACATGTGCGTCATGAATTTTACCTGCATCCAATCAAAGTCATTAATCACGATATAGCATCTAAACAATACCATAAATCCTTTTTTCACATGTATTCATAGTTATACCAAGTGACATGGCCATGTATTGAATGAAATATTCAAAATATGGAATTGCCACTTGTTCTTTAATATTTATCTCAAAGAGGATATCATAAATAATGGACTACCTACATCATTTTATCTTATTTCATTATCTTGATACCATTATAACAATTATACATCTGTCATGCATACTTAGGGGTAAGACGACCTACTATGCCAACCACTACCATGGTTTATATTCTTTAAAATGTACCTAGTCAAGCCCATTTTTTGGTTCTTCCTCTTAATCTCCATACCCTTCCATAAACTACTTAAAGTATGAGGGCATAAATGAGGAATGCACTATATGCTTAAGTTTCATGGTTTAAGAGAAAAGTATAATTTTCCAAACTTATAATACACCTTTTATTTTTACATATCCACTATTATCGGCTAACTCAGTCCCTTAGGTTGTTTATTTTGGCCTACACCATTTAGCAATTTTCATTTTAAAATCTGTTAAATTGTTCAAGTAATTCTTATCATGCTTCCTAATTTTCCTAGGGATATCATTACAATCCACCAATTTATAGTCATTTTTGGTTCAATTGGCATATAATTTATGAGGTTTCTCACAAAATCAAAATACCGATCTCTAATCCTACAAAGTTTGTATATTTAAAATTGATGCCCAATCAAGGATTTCTTCACCCTCTTCGTGGTATGTTCAACTTCACCTATGGAACCTCATGTTTTTTGTGTTGATTTTAGCTTTGTTCCTTTATACATTATTCATTTATATGTAATGTTGACGGTTTATTCATCATTTAGACACTCTCTTTTATTTCCATCGTGTTTTTTTCTAGTTTCTTGGGCTCTTAAAATACCAATATTACAATTATTCTCAATTTGATAGCCACATTTTTCAGTGATATTCTATCTTATCTCACATATATACCACTTATTTAGTATATCTATCACATGTGTGTTTACTCACATTGAATATCTCCTCACCTCATGCAAAATGCACCCTTAATACAAGGTTTCCCCATCTCTTCTAGTCATCCAGTTTCCTTGGTTATAAATTCTTTATAATATATTCCATGTATACCTTTTGAAGGAAACTCACATTAATCCTTCAACATGAATATTTGGATCCTAGGCATTTATTTAAGGCTTCCATTATAGCATCATGAACTTTCTCAGTTAATTAATACCTCTTTTGTTACCAGTAAGAATAAGAAAACTAGGTTTTTCTTATTCGAATATTCATTCTTTTCTATTTTTTTTTTCTATTATGGTCCATGGTGTCATTAATATCATCATGTTTAGGTACATAATTCTCTCCCATAGCCGACCTATTTTGGTTTCCCATTGAAAATAAGTAGCTTTTATTTTAAAAACATTGATTCGAAGTTATTAAGGAAAGATAAAATTTCTTATACATTGTGTGAACTCCCTTCTGTTACTAATTTAAATAGCTAATTTGATTTCTACTTTCAGCAACCACCAATGGAAAACATTGTAAGCAGCCTTTAATTTAATCAACCAAAATTATTTGTATTACATTCTATAAGCTTTATATTTCAACTTTGTTGTAAGATAAGTTTTCATATAAGAAATTCAAGCTAAAAAAAAATAATAACTTTAATATGTTACCCATCCATGTCAAAGTATCTTGACAAGTTTGTGTATACCCTATCTTGCTCGATTGAATTTTCAATTCAATGTTTTATTTAGAGAAATAGGTTTTCTGATAGTTTCTTCTTCATTTTTTTCCCTGATTCATAATACTAGAGTATTTGATCTCATAGGAAGGAAATAACAATTGAGTTACATCACTTCAATTTTTTTTTTTTGGACTACCTCCTTCTAGTGAAGCTCTGCACCAGGCCGACCGCCATGACCTGGGTTTTGGAGATTTCTGTGCAGGCTACCCCAGGCAGACCTCCCCCCCAGACCGTTAGGACGTGATCACTCTCCTGGTTAGACTTGAGGCTCACCGATGACTGAAACCAATGGGGGGACTGCTGCTCAGGGGAAATGACAGGGGCAACGACAAGGGCTGATACCAACCATTAGCAAAACCCTGGCCCATATCATGACATTTCATGGGTGACTCCCACGACACAAAAGACAAACATATTAGCATCAGAACAAAAAAACATCAAGTCAGGAACATGCATTCCAAAGAAATCCAAACGAACAATTATTGAGCTCCCAACACATCCCATCAACGGAAGAATCCTGTTAATGAAGGATCATGTGTTGATAGGCAAGTTCATGGGTTGCTAGCCCACTAAAAAATCCCTTCGAGGATGGATAGCTTCCAAAAGGAAACCCAAGGGCCACATTGACCTTAAACTGTGTGCTAAGGGCTTCTTCAATGTGCTCTTTACTTGCCTTGAAGACACAAATCAGATCATGGATGGAGAACCATATTTCTTCAACTCCACAATTTTATACCTTCGACACTGGACAGAGAGGTTCAACCCCAATAAACAAGATATTACATGGGCTTCGGCCTGGATTTATCTCTACTTCCTCCCCCAAGACTACTAGGATGAGATGACCTTCAGAGATATAGGAAATCCCCTAGGGGATTTCATCAAGATTGCAGAGGAGACAAAGATCAACCGCTATGTAGCATATGTCAGAATCTGCGTCTACATGAACATACCAGAGTCGCTACCAGGTGAGGTAATTTTTTTTCACGACTAATTTGAATGGATACAAATTGTAGATTATGAGCATATTCCCTTTACATGCAGGAGGTGTCATCAACATGGGCATCTCTTTAGAGATTTTCCTCTAAAAGAAAAAGAGGCGGCAGAAAATGATTCAAATGATCAAGCATCAGCAGGATTCACGAAGGTAGCAAGCAAGAAAAGTCATAACAAGAGAACCAATTCCCACCATAATAAAAAAGGACCTACAACCGGTAATATCTTTGTCACCTTAACTCAGCAAAATGAGAACGAGAACGAACAAGATAATGAAGAAGGGCGTACCTCAAAGGAGCAACCCCAGTCCTCCAAGGCACAATAGTACAAGGTATCGCCATAGACCTTTCTGAAACCTCAAACACATAGCTTCATAGGGGAAAGCCCCATGGAAAAGGGAAAAACACAATTGATGGAGAAAATCCTAGAAGTAATGGAGGAAGATCCAAAGAGCATTTACCATGAAGGCTAATAAGGAGTTCATAAATTTTACTCAAAATTGAAAGCTACAAGATTGCGTTGAAACTGATATGGTTGCATATATTTCATATTCCTAATTATGGTGTCATGAATGGTTTGAAAAACCGATGTCGTATGAGGGATATATCGCGTTCTGATTGAATTCCCAAACAACTAAATTTTGCAACAGGGTTGACTGGGATGCCCAGTCATCTTGGAGGGTGCACAGTCAACAAAATGAATATTTTGAGGAATATTCCTTTCCTTAGAACCAATCCTAGGCTGACAAGTGGTGCATTGTGATTTCTTGGTAGGTTGTATGTTATGGTTTGAGAGCCAATCAGAGGGTGACACATGGCTAGCCCCGAGGTTTCCAATTGTCCCTCGAATGGTGTATTAAAATTTTATGGAGGTCCACAGGGCTCGACCCCGCGACCTCCCGTAGAGAAACCACCCGCCACACTGCATCCGCTGCGCATTGATACTTAACCTATATGGTGCACTAGATATATTTGAAGTTTAATACAAAGTGATTTGGTGGTTGGGACCACCAGCAGTCCCAACTGGCAAGAGATCCATGATATATGGTCACACGAAAACATTAAACACAAAAAAAAATAGTTAAATTGATGGTTAAAACTTCCGCAATATCTGCAACATTTAAAACACTCAACAACCTTGTCACATTTCCACGGTTATTTCGCCGATGGTTTCGATTAATAAAAATATTTAACTCTAGTTTCAATGTTATTACAGATGGTTTAAGAAGAGTTCCGCTCCACCAAACGGTAACTGCAGGTTTTCGGGGTTGGCATGTGGCCACCCCCTACGCATAACATTAAATTTGTGGTTATCCACTAGCAAAAATTATGGCAGCACCCTAAATTTGTGCAGATTTCACTAAAATAACCCTAGTTAAGTGGAGTTCTCCATAATTGGTGGACCTTTTCTAGGTGTTACAGGGCAAATGAGTTGGAGGCTCAATTTTCACCCATTCTAGGTGAATGAAGAGTCAATCTAGACTAATTGGAGCATTCTAGAGCCATTGGTGCAGAGAAAACAACCATTAGAGGCCTCTAACTACATTTATTTGAAAAATTTTGATCATAATGAAAGATGGACATGTCATTGGGAGCTGGACCAATAGATGTAGCCCAGAAGGGGTGCACTGCTTCATCATGCATGTTGTGTAAATGTTATGTGGTTACTTTATTCTTTATTTTTCATTATTGTTTAGTGTATTTTTTGCTTATTTCATGCTTCTAATTCACTAAAATAACATACAATTCATGGTTAAAAATCCTCAATCCTTAAGCAAACTCAGGAGACAAATATGCACATGTTTTATAACTAAAAAGACGCTTATCACAACAAAACTAATACATTCCTTTCAGAGAAGGTTGGTATCAGAGCTAGAGTTTATTCTCTTGTGTTGTTTAGTACAAATATTTTTTTAACTATTTGCAATTTTTAGATGCTTACAAGGCTTAAGCTCAAAAGAGGAGAAGGAAAATTGGTGGGAACAGAAGGCTCTCAAGAAGAACCAAAGCAAAGGAGAGCAAGATTGCCACAATCTCTACCACCTAGTTCACCTCCTAAGGAACTATAAGTTCCATTAAGCATGCCTCAGGAGGAATGAGAAATCCATGAAGAGATGGATCCCGAAGAGGAAGAAACAATGTTAAGGAAAGCATTCCTTGACATGACTGAGATGGTGAGAATCCTTTATCAAGAAAGGAATGAGAGGCTCAAAGGAGAAGGATCCAAAATTCACAAGGAAGGACAGGGATATTCAGGAGGTCATAATGATGAAGATAAGTCAAATAAGGGCAATGGAGATTCATCATCCTCACCCTCATCATCATCATCCTCTACTTCACCTTCAGTACATTAGCCATACAAGTCAAAGAACACTGGTAAAATTCCTTTTTTAAAACTTGAATTGCGAATGTTTAATGGTGAAGTAAATGCAGAGAAAATTTATAATTGGATTAGGAAATTGGAGGTCTATTGGAGAATCCCAAACCTTCAAGATGATGATCCCAAAATCCAATTAGCTTCATTGAGAATGGAAGGTGCAATAGTTGTTTGGTGGGAAGCCAAGACAAAGGAGGAGATCAAGATGCATGGTAAATATTATTCTATCATGGAATGATTTCATTACTGCAATAAAAAAATAGTTTTACCCATCAAATCATATGTAGAAATCCATAATGAACTGGCAAAACTTTAGGCAATTGAAGGGACAAAATGTGCAGGAATACACAAAAGAATTTAGGAGAAGAGGTCTCTTATTAGGGGTAGATTTGCAGAGGCAAGATACTTTGCTCAAGTACATAGGAGGATTACATAGCTAACTAAAACATACAATTCTCATGTTTAACCCCACAATTCTAGATGAATTATGTGTTCGGGCCATACATCTAGAAGCTTGTAATATTCCAAATTAGGAACAACTCATGAATCATGCACTAAAAATGAATTTATAGCAACATATTCAATAAAACAGTGAAATGATCACTTGGATCCCATAGATACATCAATATAGCATCTAAATACAAGAGGATATCAGAAATAAATGAAACTAGGTGGGTTAAACAGACCTCCTACACTAGTGTAGCTGAAAATGACTAAAAACCCCAAAACTATATTTTACTGGAGTTGATGCATAAAGTGACTACGCAGAATTATGAGGGTTTTAAATCATAAAATAAGAAGAAAAATATATTTACTCATATACTATAAAATCATGCTCATAAACTAAGATCTAGTCTCCTTATACAAAATACAAGAGAGCCCAGCAAGGGTTTCTTGTCAAACACTCTACATACAAATGTGATCTTTAGAAAATTACTGAATAATCATTGCAACACTAAAACATAAGAGTGTAGAAGGCTAAATTATGACTGATCTGATGCAGATACCTCAAGGTCTTCCTCCCATGAAATGATGAACCTCTCAATAACAATAAAACACTATGAGGGAGCCACCAAACCATGCATTGAATACTGCCTCCAAAATAATGCATTCCCTAGCAGGAACATCACTGGGAATGTATGGGAAATGTGTGGTATGATAACATAGATATGAAATCAGCCCTAAAGCTCTCCAAACAGGTCCCTCAAGTGAAGGAAACCTTCCTCCAATGAGAAATTAACTCAGAAACCGGGATTCCAATCCCTTCCACTGCTGCACCCAGCAACGCTGCACAATCTCTGGAAAAAATGCAGTGATGAAGTTTCCTGAAGCTTGGCCTGAAAAACTAATGTGGAATGATGAATTCAAACTCTCCCAATGAGGCTCCTCAAGGGAAAGAGGTGGGATTCCCGCTCGGAAACACCCGGTGCTAAACAACACTGCTACTCTGCTGAACAGCAAGAGAGGGAAAAAGTCTGAGTAGACATGAAAAACAATCTAAGACATGAAGAATAATGCCTCCATCATCTTCCTAATATAAAAAATGGGTTTTATTGCCCTTGGCCCCACTCAATTAGGTCATCTCTATCCAAAGATACATCTCTCTCCAAAACTGGGTTATTCCTCCTTGGATTCCTCCTCCACTAAAACTCTGTTGTTGACTTAGTCAAAGAAGCTTGATTTTATCCATTTTCACACATGGAGGTGTTTTATTAAGCTATAAAGAGCATCTCCTTTCACACTTAGAGTGTTTTTATCCTCCTTAGGAGACTTATGGCCTTTTCTACCCATTTATTCATCGACTAGAGCTGCTTCCAACTCTAATGTTCCATTTAACTTTGAGGCTAAAATTTTGGAACATTACAATCCTCCCCTCCAAAATATTTTCTTGTCCTCAAGCAAATGTACAGGGAGAGAAAAATTTCTCCCCTCCTTCTCATGTGGCCTCCCATAAATAGCCTCCATTACTGCATCAATAGAATCTACAAATTAACTGTAGTCCAATGTTTCCTCCCAAGTGTGCAAAACCAAATGGTCTACATCAATCAAAGGTGGAAAGTGTGAATGGAAAATTTCTTGCTGTCTCATGGCCTCCACAAAGTAGGAGTGATGACCGACATGGTGAATGAGTGCTTCCCTCACCCATGCTATCATCCAAATGAAGTGAGTCACCCTCCAACATGGTAACTCACGAAAAATATCCTCCACCTTTGGCTCCTAAAATGTAGGTGGGCTGAATAAGTGAACATGGTAGGCAAGAGGGCCTATCCCATGCTGTCATCCACTTATGATAAGTGTAGAGGGCATGCTGATCTTGGGCTGCAACATGATTTCCCTCCAATGGCAAGAAGAAGATTGAGCCTTCAAGGACTCTCCCTATAATGTCATGAGACATGTCAGCCCAAACCATTCCATCCAAGATGAATGGCACATCATAACCATTTGGCCTCCAAATCAGAAAACTGCGAAAATTTAGGTGCAATTTTGGATGGTACCAAAATTTCTCCAAGTGGATATTACGCAGTCCCCCCCAACTGCTACTTGAGAATTTCATGTGGCAAGTGGTTCTACAACAAGTTATAAGCTATGTATGTTGTTCTTCCAACACGGGGAAGTAAGCATCAACGTCTATTAGCTGTACATAGATAAAATAACAATACAATTTCCCATAGCCATGTATAGATGGGCTATTATCATTACAAATATTGGCCCTAAAGTGACCATGAAACCCAAAAATACTCTCACTCTCTTGTGGAGAAATGCACTGATCATATATGGTGAGAAGATACAAATAATCAATGGAGTAATCTACTAGTACAGAGATGTATTTCTTACCATGCATAGTGAGTAGGCTAAAAGTGAGGTCCATGTATAAGTTGCCCCATGAGGATTCCCTCATAAAAATTTGAAATAAGAAGGGATACACATACTCTTTGGAACTCTCCATCAATAAGAACACATTCCCACGTGACAACACTTTAGGCCTTATAAATAAGGTTCCATGACTCCTCTCTTTGACATTCCATATGACAAAGTATCCTCCATCATGCTGCTATGTGAGAAGATCTTCTTCCGACATGGAAGTCTCTCATGATCCTTCAATGCTGAAGGGTAGCCTACTTGCACCATGAATGTGCCTTCCTTCTCTCTAGAAATATCATGAAAATTATGGAAATAATGTTTCCCACACTCTCCCAAGTGCAACCATAGCAAAAAAAACTTTTTCTGCTGCCTCATCTCTCCCTCATAAAAGCCATAGAGTAGGATCATGATGGTCAACTTGTATGATGTCCCAACAAACATTTCAGCCATTAAGTGCCTCCTGAAATGTACATCATATAAAGTGGGGAGAATCATACTCTCAATGGGCACTTCCAATCTCAAGCCCACTCTCCAAAAAAATCTCCCCATGAACATATACATATCAGAAACATATGGAAGAAAAGTACAATGAGAACAAGTTGCCAAGTGAAAATTGGAGAGTGAATCATGGTCCCTCTCATGGAACCAGTGCAGTGCATCCTTGGCTTGCATCAAAATAAGAAATAACATGTTGTCACAGTCATCTCATAAGATGAAAACATGAAGTTACATATGGTGTCAATGGTGCATGCCAAGAATCATGTGGCTTCCCCCACAAACCATAAAAAAGATAGCCAACCTCAATGCTACAAGTAGCTGCAAGAACATAATCATAAAATATGCAAGAAGAGATAATTCTTCTTGTTACATGCTGCTTAAACAAGGAAAATAAGTACATAAAAAATGTGAAATTATACCTACACCATCATGTACTTGAAGTCTTGAGCTGAAATGGCTCAACTAGAAATTCCCCCTTACTCCCAATGAGTAAGAAGGTGACTGTGACATCCTCTCTATCACCATCCGAGCTATGCATCTTTCCATATGCTGAAATATGTCATGTTGAATGCCCTCCCAAGAGAACTCCTCCATCAACTAGAAATATGCATCAAAGTGCATAGAAGAGAAGACCTCATGTGTTGCATGTAGAAGCTTCTCCTTAGGACTAGAAGATCTATTCAAGAAGTTCCTACCATAGGAATATATGACCACATCATCCACCATGTATCTATCATCTCCATCAGGGTCATCAAGAATCATGCATGCACCAAGATCCTTGGAGTACTCTACCAAAAGCTAAGATCTCCAATAAGGATCAATCCTCCTAAGAGATAGCACTGGTGATCTGGCATGTGCAGCTCTCCTCATGTTGCTGCCTACTACTTTGACATCCCCCATGCCAAAGTCCTCCTCCAAAATCTTCACCTCTCCAAAATCCAAGAGTGGTGAACCCAAAGACAAGATAACTCTCATCAACTATAGATCTGGTGGCCTCCCTGGTGGAATGCCCCCATGAAGTGAGACATCAATGTCAAGAATAGACTGCACCGATGGTTAGGAAACCTTGCCCCTTATTTTACAACACAAATCAGTCTACCTCTTCCTTGCATTGGCTTTCTGGAATAGAGAAGGGTGTGTGCTCCTCATCAACTGATGCTACTCTCCCTCACTACCTCCTCCATCCAGTTGCAATGCTGCACAATCATGCTACTCATTGATTGTGCTTGGACCTCTATGTATGATATCCTGGGGAACTTCTTGTAAGGATACAAGAATCCCTCCTCTTGGAGCATGTGCTCCTCCCTCCTTTGCATGAGGCACTGGATGTGATCTAGATGTGATAGCGTTGTTTCCCTCATCTCCCTCAATGTGTGTGGGCAACATATCAACAATTGGCTCCTCTTGTGAAAAAGAGATTCCAATGCCCTCTTGTTCAAGAATATGAACTAGAGGCCTTGCTTCTGGAAATATGTAATGAAAGATGTTAGCTCCTCCCATGGTTTTCTAAAATGGGGTTTCCTCTATGTCATGCAAGGGTTTTGTCTTCTCAAGTTCTCCTTGCTCATGTGCCCTAGGAAGTTTTTCACCAAACATCCCCATCAATGTTTCTATGAATCTTGCATAAGATGAATTGTTTGCATTATTTAAAGAACAAGATTCGAAAATCCACCATGCATGAGCCTTACCTCTGAAATGCAACGCTGCAAATCTGATGGCTTTATCCTCAGAAATATGGTGCAACTGCAAATAGGAATCTAGCTCATTTACCCAGGCTCCAGCTAAACATGGATGTGATCCGGAAAAAGTAGATAGAAGAAATATAAATGCATCCCGCTACTTTCTGTCCTCCACCTGGATCTTGCAAAACTTTTGGAAATCAGTATGATCTCTAAACCTCTCAGTTTGAGATTCATACTCCTGCAACAAATCACTAATAGTTCTCCTCTTAGGCATTTTTCCTCCTCCCATCCATCTCAAGATTGACCTGGGAACTTGACTGTGCTATGCATCATGATGTGTAGCTGCATGCTCACAATCACCATGTGCAAATCTAGATTCAGCTCTAATTCAACCTCTTTTGGAGATCCCATCTCCAATCTCATTTTCTTTAGCTCTCCTTGAAAGTTCTGCATAGATTTTGGAAGAAGTTTGGTAAGCTTGTCTTCCTTTCTTCCTTTACATACAGAAGCTTTCTTTCTTGTTTCCATCTCTCCTTCCTCTGATAGCTGCATCTCACAGGCTCAGCCAAAGATCATGCTCTGATACCACTGTAATATTCCAAATTAGGAACAACACATGAATCATGCAGTAAAAACGCATTTCCAGCAACATATACAATAAAACAGTGAAGTGAAAACTTGGATCCCATAGATACATCCATCTCGCATCTAAATACAAGAGGAGATCAGAAAGAAATGAAACTAGGTGGCTTAAATAGTCCTCCCACACTAGTGTAGCTGAAAATGACTAAAAACCCCAAAACTACATTTTACCGGAGTTGCTACATAAAGTGACTATGCAGTCTTATGAGGGTTGTAACTTGGAAAATAAGGAGAAAAATATATCTACTCATATATTAGACAATCATGCTCATAAATTGAGATCTATTCTCCTTATACAAAATACAAGAGAACCCGCAAGGGTTTCTTGTCAAACACTCTGCATACAAATGTGATCTTCAGAAAATTACTGAATAATCACTGCAACACTAAAACATAAGAGTGTATAAGGCTAAATGATGACTGATATAATTCATATCCCTCAAGGGCTTCCTCCCATAAAAGGATGAACCTCTCAATCACAAGAAAGCACTACAATGGAGCCACCAAACCATGCACTGATTACTGCCTCCAAAAGAATGCATTCCCTAGCTGGAACATCGCTGGGAATGTATGGGAAAAGTGTGGTCTGATACCACAGATCTTAAATCAGCCTTGGAGCTCTCCAAAAATGTCCCTCAAGTGAAGGAAACCTTCCTCCAATGAGAAACTAGCTCAGAAACTGAGGTTCCAATCCCTTCCGCTGCTGCACCTAGCAACACTACACAATCTCTGGAAAAACTGCACTGATGAAGTTGGCTGAAGCTTGGCCTGAAAACCTAATGTGGAATGATGAATACAAACTCTCCAAATGAGGCTTCTCAAAGGAAAGAGGTGGGATTCCCGCTCAAGAACACCCGGTGCTAAACAACACTGCTACTCTGCTGAACAACAAGAGAGAGAAAAAGTCTGAGAAGACATGAAAAATAATCTAAGACTTGAAGAATAATGGTGCCATCCTCTTCCTTATATAAAACATGAGTTTTATTTCCCTTGGCCCCAATCATTTAGGTCATCTCTATCCAAATATACATCTCCCTCCAAAACTATGTTATTCCTCCTTGGATTCCTCCTCCTCTAAAACTGTGTTGTTGACTTAGTCAAAGCAGCTTGATTTTATCCATGTTCAGACATGGAGGTGTTTTATTAAGCTATAAAGAGTGTCTCCTTTCACAATTGGAGTGTTTTTATCCTCATTAGGAGACTTATGGGCTTTTCTACCCATTTGTTCACCGACTAGTGCTGCTGCCAACTCTAATGTTCCATATATCTTTGAGGCTAAAATTTTGGAACATTACAAAGCTAGAGGGAAGAACATTTCTTAAGAGGGTAGGAAAATATTTTTTAAGGGGAAAAAAAAAGAGAAGAACTCGAAAGGTAAAAGAAAAAAAAGTGCATCTATTAAGAAAGAGGGAGAAAAACTGGTTTCTAATTTTTTTTCAAAAGAAGGCCATGATGAAAATCATTGTTGGAATTTACTTCTTGAAATGAGGCCCCAGAAATACAACAACAAAGGGCAACATAAAATTGCAGCTACAACTCAACATGATCTAGGAGAAGATTTAGGTGATAAATCTAAGATTACAACCATAATATTGAAGAACATGAAGGTGAAAGAAATTGAAACTAAACCCAATACTATTACATCAAACTATCACATACATGCTCCAAATGAAGAATAAATAATTTAATAGTTTCATGTGAGGGTCATATCCAAACATACTAAGATTGACACATTGTTTGACAGTGGGTCACAAGCAAACATAATCTCTAAAGACTTGGTCAATAAACATGATACCATGCCACATCAAAAACCATATCCACTAATTGGTTTGATTTGTAAGGATGCAAATTTACAGGTTTCAAAGAAGTGTATATTGAGGTTTGCAATCACTGCACATTTTGTTGACATAGTTGAATTATATGTGGTTCTGCTTGACATAACAGGTATTGTTTTGGGGAGTCCTTACTTTTATGATAAGAAAGTGATCTTCCATCACCATGAAAGAAATTACCATTTATTCCAGGATGGAAAGGAGTACATTGTTAGAGCACATCGCAAGAAGACAAACGTTGCTATGGTAAATGCTGGACAAGTAAAGAGGATGGTAAATTAAAGTAAGAATTTTGTTCTTCTAATGATTAGGCATAAAGCTAATGTTAATCATGAATCATTTAGGGATGTGATCCTAAGTTGAAATCAGATTTATATGATGTATTTGATGCACATCATGAGATGTTTCAGGAGCCAACAAGATTGCCTCTAAAAAGAGAGATTCAACATGAGATTCAGTTGCATCAAGATTATCCTCTTCCAAACATCAGCATGTATGGCATGTCGGTAATAGAGAATGTTTAAATAAAGAGGAAAATCAAGGAGATGTTGGAAAAAGGAATCATAAGGCCAAGCACTTCGCCATGCAGTTCACCCATAGTCTTGATTCCAAAGAAATATGGGACTTGGCGCATGTGTGTAGACTTCAGATCTTTGAACAACATAGCGGTAAAGAATCGATACCCACTCCCAAGGATAGATGATTTGCTTGATTAGCTGAAAGAATAAAAGCTTTTCACTAAGTTATATTTATGAAGTCAATATCATCAAGCAAGAATTGCATAAAGTGACATATGGAAAACTGCATTCAAAACCAAACAAGGACTCTTTGAGTGGTTAGTAATGCCATTTGGTTTGTGTAATGCACATACAGCTTTCATGCGTTTTATGGATAGTGTTTTGCATCCATTCCTTGATGAATTTGTGATTGTGTAATTATATGACATATTGATTTTTAGCAAAACAAGAGAAGAACATGTCTTTCATGAGAATAGAGTGCTTAATGTTTTGAAGAAAGAGAAATTGTTTCTTAAGATGTCAAAGTGTGAGTTTGGAAAGACTTATTTGGTTTATTAGGGACACATTGTAGGATGAGGAGAGTTAAAAATTGATCCTTCTAAAGTGGAATCCATTGTGAATTGGTCCACACTCAAAATAGTAACCGAGGTAAGAAGTTTCTTAGGTGCAGCTCAGTATTGGAGAAATTTTATTGCTAACTTTTCTGCCATCGCAGCTCCTATGAATGCAGTCACAAGTGTGAAGAAATGCTTCCAATGGGGAAGAAAACAACAAAAAGATTTCAAAGCTTTAAAAGACAAGATTATTTCAACTCTATTCCTTGCATTACCAAATTTGAGACAACCATTCGAGACACAAATTGATGTTAGTGACTAAGACATGGGTGCAGTTCTTTTGCAGTATGGTAAACCTGTCACTTTTCATTCTGAAAAATTCAATGGTTTTGTAGCTAATTATCCTACATATGAAAAACAACTATATGCATTGGTACAAATCATCAAGAAGTGGAAACACTACTTGATGGGTAAAGAGACAATTGTGCATACCGATCACCAACCATTTCAATACTTGTAGTCGCAAACAAAATTGCAGCAATCACCGCATTTTAGGTGGATGGGATTTATTCAATAGTTTCACTTGGCTATAAGGTACAAAAAAATTGTTTTCAAAAATGTTGTTGATATGATTTCAAGACCAATCATTAGTGCATCAACTTTACTCAAAAATGATTCTATTGTACATGAAATTTACATAGAAAAATATGCACATGATGTTGATTTTCAAGATGTGTATGCTAGTTTGAGTGAAGGGAATCAAGTTGAAGAAAAATATTATCACATGCATAACAATTTGTTGTTTTATTTGGGAAAGATGTGTATACCACAAGGAGAGAGGCAAAGTGTCATGTGAGAAGCTCATTCATATCTTATTTCTCAACACTTTGGGGTAAGAAAAATAGAGGCACATCTACAGAGGTAATGCTATTTGCCTCACATTATAGATAGTGTCGTGTTTTATAAGATGTTTTTCTATGTGTGTAATAAAAAAGACTAGTGATAGGAAGCTTTGGTTGTACATGCCACTACCGGTACCATCAAGGCCATGGGAGAGTGTCTCCATGGAATTTTTTGGAGGTCTACCTATGTCAAGAAAACAACATGATTATCTTTATGTAGTTGTGGATAGATTCAGTAAAATGTGTATACTTATTCCATGTAAGAAAACCATTACTGCTGAACAAACTGTTGAACATTATTTTCAAAATGTATGGGTTCATAATGTATTTCCAACTTCTATTTTTAGTGACAGGGATTCCAGGTTCATTGGGAATTTTTGGTCCAATCTTTGGAGTATGATAGACACAAAGTTGAAAAAGAGTATTTCTTTTCATTCACAAACTGATGGAAAAGCTGAGGTGGTGAACATAACCATTGTGCATCTATTTAGAGGATATTTTCGCAAACATCCTAAGTTGTGGGATGAGCAACTGCATTATATTCAACACGCTTACAACCTGGAAAAACACTCTTCAACTCAAACATCACCTTTTGAAGTATTCTTTCGGTATTTTCCAAAATCGATATTAGACTTCATCTTTAGAAAGGATGTTTCCATAGATGGCCATAGTGAAATTAAGAAGGCTCGAAATTTCATTGAAAAAATTTAAATTATACATCAACAAGTTCAAGAACAACTTGAGAAAAGTCAAAGAAAATACAAGGAGAGGCATGACAAACATAGAGTTGGTCACAAGTTTCAATAAGAAGATGAGGTATGGTTGCACATTAGCAAATAAAGGATGCAAGGGGAAGGTAAAAGTCTCAAACCCATTCGCTATGGTCCATTCAATATCATAAAGCAAGTTAGTAACAATTCATTTCAACTTGACTTGCTTTCATATATGCAAATGTATGCAGTTGTTAATGTTGAAAACTTAAGTTTTTATGAACCACCTTTGATCGATGATCAAGGAAGTGATATTCAACTCCCTTCTATAGAGTATTTCTTTCCAAAATTTTTGGATGAGCTCAAGGAGGATACAATTCTTGACAGGAGGAAAAGAGCATCGAAGAGGGGAAGTGTTGACTACCTTCGATTTGGGCTTAAGGGCACTAAACAAAGCAAGGAAATGTGGATGGAGGTTGGAAAGGTGAGGGAGATGTACCCTCATCTAATAAATAGGTAATTAAGTCTGTTGGGGTCCAAAATATTCCCAATGGGGAGGAATGATTAGGAGTTCATAAATTTTTCTCAAAATTTAAAGTTACAAGATCGGATTGAAACTAGGATGGTTGTTTATATCTCATCTTCATGATTTCCACAAATGGTTCGAAAATCCAATGTCATATGAGGGAGATATCACATTCTGATCGAATTCCCAAAAAACTAAATATTGCGACAAGGTTGACTGGGATGCCCAGTCAGCATGGAGGGTGCACAATCAGCAAAAGGAATATTTTGAGTAATATTCCTTTCCTCAAAACCAATCTTAGGCTGACAAGTGGCGAATTGTGATTTGTTGGTAGGTTGTATGTTATGGTTTGAGAGCTAATCATACGGTGACATGTGGCCAACCTCGAGGCTGCCACGTGTCCCCTAAATGGTGTATTAAAATTTTATGGAGGTTCGCACCACCTGCGCTGCGCATTGAGACTTAACCTATATGGTGCACCTGATATATTTGAAGTTTCATACAAAGTGGTTTGGGGGTTGGGACTGCTAGCGGTCCCAACCCACCAGTATTGCATGATATATGGTCACACAACAATGTTAAACGCAACCACAAAATTTTTCAACTGATGGTTAAAACTCCCACAATCTCCGCAATGTTTAAAACACTCTACAACCTTGTCACATTTCCATGGTTAGTTCTCTGATGGTTTCGATTAACGATAGTATTTAACTCTGATTTCAATGTTATTACCCACGATTTAAGCGGAGTTCCACTCCACCAAACGGTAACCGCGGGGTTTGGGGGTTGGCATGTGGACACACCCTACCCATAACATTAAATTTGCGGTTAGCCACTGGCAAAAATTATGAAAACACGCTAAATTTGGGTGGATTTCACTAAAATAACTCTAGTTAAGTGAATTTGTCCAAAATTGGTGGAGCTTTTCTAGGTGTTACTAGGAAAATGATTTTGAGGCTCAATTTTCGCTCATTCTGGGTGAATGAAGAGTAAATCTAGACTAATTGGAGCATTCTGGAGCAATTGGTGCAGAGAAAAAAACCATTAGAGGCGTCTAAATACGTGTATTTGAAAAATTTTGAGCATAATGAAAGATGGACATGCCATTGGGAGTTGGACCAGCATATGTAGCCCAGGAGGGTTGAACTTCTTCATCATTCCTGTTGTGTAAATTTTATGTGGTGACTTTACTTTCTGTTTTGCACTATTGTTCGGTGTATTTTTTTCTTATTTCATGCTTCTAATTCACTAAAATACTCTACAATTCATGGTTAAGATATGGGAAGGTTGCAATACAATAGCAGTAGATGCCAATTGAGTGTCTGGAGGACTGCCAATCATCTAGAACCCCAAAGACATATCCCTATATAAATATCATGCCAATAGGAATTTCATACAGGCCCACTTTCACCTTATTGTCATGGACATCCATGGAATTCTAGCGAATGTCTACTTTCCATAGAATCTCCATCAGAAAACGGAGCTCCTGGACAACTTAGCTAAAATAAATAAACAAAGATTTGTGCCACTATGGCTCCTGGGAGGAGATTTCAATATGATGAAAAATCTACAGGAAAAGAAGGGAGGAAGAACGCATCTTGAGCTAGACATTAATGGCTTCAAGAACTTCATCCAAGAAAACCACCTCATTGATCTTCAAACCTCAAACGGAGTCCTTACTTAGATTAATAGAAGAGGAAGTACACACCAAATAATTTCCAGATTGGACAAGTTCCTCATCATGGAAGATTTCATCAAACTCAATGGTGATCTAGTAGCTACCATCATCACCTCAATAGGCTCTAATCACTGGCCAATAAAAATTCAATGGTTAATACCAAGTAAGCAAGCTCCCAAACCATTCTGTTTTGAACACTATTGGCTTCGACACCCAGGTTTGAAGGAAATTTTATCTTCTTGGTGGTCCTCCCTATCACCTTTGAAAGGTACTAAAATTCTCCAGTTCCAAACAAAGCTGAAAATGCTCAAAGGAAAACTGAAGGTTTGGAATAAATCCACCTTTGGAAACATCTTTGAAGATCAAAGAGAGATGGAGGAAAAAATGAAGAAGCTTCAACAAACTATCATCAAGGAAGGATGATCAGTTGAGTCAAAAAACCAAAGAAGATATTATCAACTCAGATGGAAGAAAGAAGGAGAAAGGAAAATATCCTCTGGAGACAAAATTCAAGGATTGGTTGGCTTAGAGAGGGGGGGGGGGGGGGAATACAAAATTATTTTACCACTCCCCTATTCAGCATATGATGCATAACATAATAACTATCTTCGAAGACTAAAATGGAGAGCGATTGGAAAATCACGAGGATATCATGGAGGAGATGCACAACCACTTCAAGAACATCCTTCAAGAACCTAATCATCAAAGGCATGAGGCTATCAAAAAAATCACTCATCAGATTCCTAAGATGATTACAGAAGAATACAGCTAGACGCTGCTCAAAGCTAGCACCCTTGTTGAGGTGGAAAACACAATATTCCAGCTGAATGTCGGGAAAGCTCCCGACCTGATGGATTTACCACCAAATTCTTCCACTTCTTCTGGGACACCATCAGAGACAAAGTGTGGGACATAGTGGAGGAATTGCACACAACTCACTGGCTTCTTCCAACGCTTAATTCTACCTCAATCACTCTGGTTCCAAAAGAAGACATTGTAGCTATGCCAAGTAAGTATAGTCCCATAACACTCTACAATGTCATTTATAAAACAATCTCCAAAGTTATTGCTAACAGGTTGAAGCAGCTCCTCCCCATGATCACCTCACTGGAGCAAACATGCTATGTTGAAGGCAGGAAAATCCTTGATGGCATCATCCTTACCCATGAGGTCATTCACTCTCTCAAAACCACCAAAAAACTCGTGATGCTCCTCAAAATCGACCTATTCAAGGCATTTAACAAACTCAGCTGGGACGATATCAAAAATTTCCTTATAGCCTTTGGCTTCAACCATACCTAGTTTCACTAGATCATGAGCCTTATTACCTACCTGTTTCTCTCCATTTTGGTCAATTATATACCCTCTGCAACCTTCAACCCCTCAAGAGGAATCAAACAAGGGGACCCTCTCTCACCCTTCATCTTCATCATCATGGCTGAGGGGATGGGTCACCTTCTCAAAAGCTCTGTTCACTTAGGAGCTCTACAAGGTATACCCCTCCACAATCTTCACCCCTCCTCCCATCAACAATTTGTGGATGATAACCTCATCATGGGTTACCCCTCGGTCTAGGAGGCCCATACCCTCAAATCTCTGCTTGATACCTTCTCTAAAGCCTCCGGTACTAAGGTCAACCTGGAAAAATCACAAATATTTTTCTTCCACACCCCCCCCCTCTATCTCAGTGTAATATTGCCCACATCCTGGGATTCTCCATCACTTGCTTACCCTCCAAATACCTTGGAGTCCCACACACTTAAACTGCCATTAATCACTCCTCCTGGACAGCTCTGCTGGAAAAAATGGAAACCATGTTATCTAACTGGACCCATCGCACTCTCAATATAGCAAGCCGCTTGGTTCTAATGAAAGAAGTCCTGCAGTCCCTCCCCATATACCTCTTCTCAGTACTAGCAACCCCCAAATGGGTCCTCAAATCCATGCACAAACTAAAAAGAAATTTTCTATGGGGCGACACCAAAGACAAAAATAAATGGGCTTTATTCAACTGGAAGGAAGTATGTACACCAAAAATTCATGGGGGCTAGGGCTGCGTGACCCTGAGCACAACAAAAGCATCATGGGAGCTAGTAGCTGGTGCAAGTGGGTCTCCAGCACCCATAATCTATGGGATAAATTGTGGGCTACCAAGTATGCTCATTCTTGGCCCAAGGAGGACCTTATTACATTCAAAATTGAGTTGGGAGGATCCCAAATCTGGAAAGCAGCAAGCAAGAAAAATTAGATGATATAGAGCCACAACTTCTGGGAGTTGCACAATGACACACAAGCTATATTCTAGGAGGACTCCTCGCAGCAAATACCAAGACTATCTTCCATCTTCCCTAGACTAGTATCGAGTGCAGCTTTACAAGCCTGGCGAAGGTATATTGTACATGATTTATGGACTGATGACCCAACCCATGGATACAAAAACCAATTACATATTGATTGATGGCAAGAGGAATAGAATAATGAGATTCACATATATAGTTGGGAAGAACTAAGCACTAAAAGAAAAATCAGGGCACAACCAGGACCTGACATCCTTCATTGGGGTCACATGCCAAGAGGCAACTACTCCACCAAGGAATCTTACAATCTACTTCATCAGCAAAATCTAGAACCAACAAATCTCATCTGGAAAAATATTTGGTCTCTGGCCTAACATAGCCACCTTTCTATGGCTTCTCAAAAAACAACGCATCCTCACATGGGAGAATATTTTGAAGAGAGGGTTTGTAGGACCCTCTAGATACCCTCTATGCCAGGAAAAAATTGGAAAGCATCGACCACCTGTTGGACCAATTCCCCACCTCCAATGACCCATGGGACATAATCGCAGTTCTATGCTGACGTTCCAATAGAGAAAGGTTGAACATCATCAAAACCATCAGTAGTTGGACGAACAACCCTTACTCCAAAAACCTCCTGAACAAACTGTGGCAAATAATTCTAAGCATTCTTATCTACAACGTTTGGAAGGAAAGGAACAACCAAATATTCAAAGACAAAGAATCCACCTCAAAGCATCTACGGGAAAGGATTCACAACAACCTCATTGAAACGATGGCCCTAGAAGCATGGAGCCAGGAGGAACTCCCCACCTCTACTGCAGAGAGTCACATGTGGAACAATTGGGACATGAGCATAAACACTCGCAAAGACATCAACCCTAGAAGCATCGATAGAATCCTTGCCCCTAAAAAATGGAAGCCCCCCCCAGATGGATTCTTCATATGCTACTTCGATGGTCCATCCAAATGTAACCTCGAAAATGCAGGATTTGGTGGTATTCTTGGGAAATCTCAATGCAAACAACTACAACTTTACTAAGGTAACATGGGGTGGGATAGCAACAATTCTATAGAGCTAGAGGGGATCATCCAGGATATTTACATAGCAATTTAGTTTCACTACTTCCCCATAGAAGTAGAGGGAGACTTGCAAATCATCACCATGGCAACTACAAGAATTCTCCAAGGTACAATGTCCACAAAGGTCTCAAACAACTGGAGGCTAGCCCACAGGCTCAAGATTTTAGAACATCTGATACACAATCATAGAGCTGTCACTTTTTTTCATGTGCGCAGAAAAGAAAACTCAATTGTTGATATCCTTGCGAATAAGGGGGTGGAAAGCCATAGAGAGCTGTATGATTCCAACCTTACTCAGGATGAGGATGATTCTTTAAGGAAACAATGCCACACTCTCATTCAAAAGGATATTATTTCCTCAGATGTGGGTGACAACAGGAGTAGTACTGACAATCATCTCTCCAACACCGATGAGGACGAAGATCTGCAGTGCAGATCCTCACCTGACATGGATCCTCGTACTGATAACCATCCACATGAGATGAATGAGTTAATGCGTGATGAATATATGCTCAGATAGCGTCACCCCCTCCGAGGTACCTCTCTACAAAAATCATTCTAAATGATGACTTGATCATCCATAACTCTTTACTCGAGCCCACACATGATAACGGTTATGGAACACAACTGCGTTTTAGGCTCAATCATGACCTTACCCTTCGCATGTGCCACAGACCCTTAAAAGGAACGCTCAACTACACAAAGAGATGCATAGTCAGTTCCTGCAGTTTTTATTTCTGATTCAGTCCCTGCCCTTTTGCATCACCAGCCTACTGCGTAGCCCTCTTCCTAGAATTTCATGGCACAAAATTCTCTGGGCCAAGATTTATCCTACCTGCGCTTCTCATCCCATCTCCATCTTTCCCCCTGGCTTAATACTATGTGCGCGCCCACTAGTTTTTTATTTCCTACTCATCGTTTCCCCTATCCTCTTTCTTTTCCCCTGCTTCATTCCTCTCTCCCTGTCGCACATCCTTCCAGCACTTCACTCCTCTACATCAGCATGCCATGTCTCCTAGGCTCCATCAAAGAACCATCTCTGGAGAGAAGTGAGGGGAACTCCCTGGCTGTTACCACCGTGGGATGGACAATCATCTGGAGTCTCTTGAAGTATCCTCCTCAAGAAATTGTGCTATACAGGGCCCTGACTCAGATTAGGAGGAGGAGGTCCCTAATAAACTTGTGCAAAGAGGTCTATGTGGGCCACGGAAGTCTACCATTGCACACCAGGCGCACCTCTCGCCTCACAAGGTTGAACCTCTATCGGCTAAGGAGGACAAGAGGGATGATACAGATGTATGGACTATCGATTCTAATGGTAATTAGATGTGTATTCTTGACGAGGAAGACTTGGAGGCTCCCATCCTCTGCACACTAATCCCCAAACCTATGCCTCTACCCACAGAAATAGAGGAAGCATCTGCAGAGGTGTATGACTTCCCTATAGTGGAGGAAGAGCTAGACATTAATGATGAAGCTGAAGACTAAGGACTGCGAAGCAGGTCAGTTCCTCCTTATTTTTTGTCAAGCATGCTATTACCATGGCATCTCAAGTTATACTTATGCTCCTGCCTATTTTGTAATTTGCAGATACATCCACGCTACTGCGCATTTTCTACTTTCCTGTTTCAAGCATTTTTCGGCCTGGTTTCCTCCACAAAGACAACCCCGAAACCGAGAAACTAAGGTTGGGATTGGTTAAACGCATCTTACCAAACTAGCCTATAGCATATTTACTATTTATTTTAGAATTAATATAGATTAGCCTAATTTAACAAAAAAAATAATTGAGTTACATCAATGATGAAAATTTTGTTGATTTCCACTATTATTTTTCACACTCCTATTCACACACAACTTAAATAGTATGTTTAGGTGATCAACCATTCCACATTTATCACAATGTACTACTATAGACAAAATATCCTTAATAAAACTGTTGTGATATAACTTACTCTCCTGACACTTATTTCATAGTGTAAACAAGGAACGTTTCTCAAATACAACATTTCATTATCGTAGATTACTAGGCTTTAAATATACCCTAGTTGATCCTAAAATTTCTACACAATCACTAGTTACCATCATTCTTTCTATTTGATTTATAGAGTACTAAATGCCTTATTCCTAAGGAAACAAGGATCAATTTGATAAAATTTGAGTCATAGCATACATGTGGTTGATTTGATAAATGGTACCTAATTTTATCATTATTTTTTTGTTGTTTAGGGAAATTCCAACATTCGAGCTAAATATAACTTTGAACATTTCCAAAAAGTGGTTGATTTCAGGGAAACTTTCATAAGGATTTTATATTCTAAAGCTCAGTTGACACAATAGAATATTGTAAGATAACTTACTACCTGAATCTCCATTCAAGTACACCTATATTAAAATTGTTTCAATGGTACTTGAAAATCCATACTTTTCTAGATAATTCGAATCATAAACTTAAGGAAAATAAAGCAGAACCTTTCATGTGTGTTGTGAAACAAAGGAAAATGATCTTTACAGATTCATGTATATCCTCCCATACAATATTTTACCGATCGAAAGGATGATGAGTCAGTTAGTACATATTAATATCACCTATATTAACTAATTCAAACTTAACTAGAGTGAATACAGATCAGCCATTGGATCTGCACTCCTTCAACTTTGTTATTTCCAAATATTTTGTAAACCAATAGAACCATGGACTGTTAATTAATATCTATGGATTGTTCATTTGATATTTTTCCCATACAAGAGGAGATTTTACCCAAGGATACTTCCCTAACTTCATATGAATGACATAATACATAGAAAAACTAAGATGCCTACACCCCAACAAGTGGTAATATTTCAAAACCCAAAAAATTTTAGCTACAACTATTTATCCGATTACTCCTGTAAATATACACATATCAAAAAAATTACTCTCCTACTTATGTGCTACAATAGTATAAAACTAATGATATGTAATCATACTCATTTATACCCTACAACCCATTAGGTGTGAGGGTTGAACCTAGAGCTCTGATACCATCTATCACAACTCCCCAAAAAATAATCTTATTCTTATTCTGTACTTCAGAGCATTAACATACAATGGTCATATAAATTATTCTCCCTTGGTGTGTTTTGTTTTACAATGATGGATTGGGTATTACTTAGTTGTATCTTTATTGGCTACACCCTTATGGCATCATTATGTATTCAATCTTATGTATATATATTTGATTTTATTTTATGGCAGGTATATTAATCCTTTTACCCATAAGATATGGTATAGATGTATGTGATACCTTGGTAATGATGGTTGTTCCCCTTTCAACATTTACATATATTTTCCTTATCTTTACATGATTCTTATAAGGTTATAATTGTTTTGGTTTATGCGCCATACCATATACTTAACCTTGATTCTTTTATTGGCTATGTAACTTTGGTTGGAAGTGGGTTGGAAAATGATGGGTTATATGATAGTACTAAATAGTTTTGATCTATCCTTCAAATCTTAGAAATATTACTTTTTCACTATTAAGGAGTATGTTTCCTTTGGTAAGTTTCTTTTCTGACTTATTTACATTAATTCTCTTAGCCGTTGTAATGTAAACCACCATTAACACTTATATTATGTATAATCCAATCTAACGAACATACACTGGATTACTCATTTTTCCATATTTTCCTAAGTTATGATAGTGATAATAATATAGACATAGTGTTAGGTTTATATATTTCATAGTTGCAGATTTCCATGCATTTGGGTAAATATTTACATACTGTATAATGTGTTTAATCAATACCTGGCCTTCCATACAACTCTAGGCCTCCTCTACCCATTCGAGTTATGTGATCATACAAAATTCATGAAACTTTCTTAATGCAGTTTTTCGCACTCCACCTTGGGATTTGAAGCGTCCACTCCGCAGTTTCCACCTTTGCTATCTTCACATGGTCCCATGTGATCATTTTGCACCTATTCAATGGTGGAAATGGGCTTTGGTAAAGCAAGGGTTGAATTTTTTTGTCATAACCCTAAACTTTCAATTCAATAAGTCTCAGGTCATTATGCCACTTCCCTTGTTGTCTTTCTTGCCTGGTGTCTCTGCAAATTTTCTCCAAAATCACCTATCGGTGCATGGCTCTGAGACAACTTACAGGGTGAATGGAGGTATTCGTTTAAATTGTTTAATCATATAGCTCTACATATGTGGCCCATCCTATAGGAATATTAGGATATTTTAACATTTGATATTTTTTTATGTTCTAGGTTACTTCTTTCCAAGGAAAATTTTACGGATCAAAGTTTATCTTAAAGTTTAGAAATCTTGGTGAATCTTAATAGTCCTTATTATGTAAATTGTAAAATGTTTGGCAATATTTTTGTAAAAATCTTTAGATTTCTAATGATTTTGTATTAATCTATATAACATTTTGGTGTTTTTTAAGGTAAAATAATTTTATAATATAAAATGTGGGTGAATAAGTTTTAGAAAAAATGAAAATTGGCAAATATTCTTTTGGAAAAAACATGGAAAATTAACCCACCTGCGAATATTATTTGCTAAAATTTTCCTTGATATTTTCCTCCAGTTGCTAGCATTCTATATTTCCATTCAATCATTTTGAAGCTATATTTCATAAGAGTGTTTCACTTCTCAGCTCAATATCTTCTCTTTCTAGGTATGTGCTTGTGGTTTTTCAACCATTTCCGTAGTATACATTTTTTTTCCTTTTCGATAGGAATGCTATGATTCAGTTTGGTGAGATTTAAATCCATGAATGGTTTCATTTTTTATATAGGAGGTTTGAAAGGAGACCAAAAAATTTCTTCAAGAACTCTTTGCAAAATTCCTTTTGTGTTAACTACTCACTAGTAATTTAGTTAGTGTTCAATAATGTTGAAATTTCTGAACAATTCTGAACAACAAAGGAACAAAAATTACTCTTCGTTAACACAGAGAAATCAATTTAAAAATGTGGACTGAGATGCAGAAAAACCTCTTTCATTAAACTTAAAAAAAAACTATTACAGTGTTGCCATAGAACTGTTGTTCCGGCCTTTAAAAAAAAACACTAATTTCTTCACACGCAGTGCTGCAATTTTTTCGTCATTGTCACTCTCTATCTTCAAAATGGCACACACAGAGTAAATAAAATTCACATACAGTGCTCTCTACCTTCGGGATTTTTCAATACATAGTCACAACAATATTTGATTACTCTCTGCCTTCTGGCATTTACAACATAGTCAACAGTGCAAACACAGTGCTCTCTTAAAATTATGCTCTCTGTCTCCTTTTTTTAATACAGATTCATACTCTGTTTTTCCACATACTGTCCTTTAAAAAAATACACAGTGGCTTTTCTTTTTTCCTTCGGGCTCCTTTTATTTAAACATTCCACACTCAACCAAAGTAGCACCAGGGGCTAACCCAATATTGCATGGGAATTTTGACCTACAAAATTAACATATTCTAGGTCAATAATGCTTTTGATGGTTTCTACTTGTTGAGATGTTTCCGTTGATATATGGCACGCCATGTAATTCTTCACGATTTGAGAGATATTCATGTTTGAAGTTTGTACCCCCAGTTAGTGGGCTAAAACCCCATGGGGTTGGGCCATGGGTCATTGAAAAGTCATAATTAATATTTTTTATGCTCCTAAAATCCCTCCCACGTTCAGTTGTTGAAGCCCCTCTCAAATTAAGCATTCATATAAATTGTGATCTTCATTTCCTCCTTATGCAAGGGATTTGGCCATCTGAAACAGGTTATCTTGGAATTTTCGCTCTAATTTTTCTTTTACGAAGGTTCAGAAGCTAAAATTTGTATGAGGCAAAGCTGAAATCCTGAGAAAGCTGCAATAAAATTTTTACATCAAAGTGCACAATATGTTTGGAGATATGATCTGTGTAAGTCAGAGTTTTTGCAGGCTCCTGAAATTCATCTCAAAGAATTTACCTTGGTAAATTCGTCATAACTCTCTCTCTGAGTATCAGACTGGAATTCCATAAAAAGTTATAGATAGTGCACAGTCTATAATTTTCTCTATAAATTTGAGAAACAAATGAAGAAACAGTGACACGTGCCACGCCGTACAAGTGCGCTCTGCTGAAACAATCCATAATTAGGGCATTGTGAGAGATTAGGTATAACTCTCTTTTCAAGAATCCAAATTGGGTCAGACTTGTGGCATTGGAAAGATGACTTAGAGGACTACTACAAGACCAAAAATAAGATATTGAGGATATGAAATGACAGAGGTACGCCAGATTCAATATCGAGCTCCTAGAAGGCAAGAAAAAGCTAGATGATGTGTTGTCAAGGGTTTCAAAGGACTAGACTTTCTATGGCAGAAAAGCAAAGCAAGGTACAGCAGAGGGTAGCATGACAAGAGCAGCAACCAAGGTGCATAACAGTAGCAAGAAGTTCATCATATGAAATCTTCAAGTGGGCAACACTGCATACAATCATTGTAAAGGTATCATTCTACTTAGTCATTGTAAATACATTATTGTACAAATTGTACTAGTGTCTTTCTACCAAGGGTTGAAGAGGCAGTGTTGGGAGGTCTAGGGTCATCATTAGGTGGTTGTATCAAATTTTGGGTTATGGTCTAGTATATATTCTTGTTCTACATCATTCTATATCATTGCAAAGTGGACCATTTTCCCTGGTATGGGAGTCCATTCTTCTTTTATTCTTCTATAGGGTGGTAGGGTGGTGCTAGGGTGAGTTGTAGCTCATTGGGTGTTGAGGAATCCATTCAGTTGACTACTGAAGAATATCGGGCGTTGGAGCGTCCATCCAGTGGGAGCTGGAGAAGAATGCTTTTCTAGATTCTAGGAAGTTGGAGCTCTATTTTCAATTGGAGTTGAATATTAAGGAATTATTAGAAAAGCATTAGGTGGTTTTTGTCACGGAGTGGGTTTCCACCTTAAAAACTGTGTGTGTTTGTGTTCCTCTTGTTTACTGTTATCATTGTACAAACACTGAGAATAATTGAAGATTAACTAATGCTCTAATTGAAAGGAATACTGATTCATCCCCTCCTCTCAGTATTTCCAACAATTGGTATCAGAGTTTGGTTCCTTCAATAGCAGTTTAACAGCTGCAAGGAGGTCATGGAGCATACGAAGAATGGTGTACCTCTATTCAATGAAAATAATTATGCAATCTAGAAAATAAGAGTGGAGGTCTATCTCTTGGCGCAAGGTTACGAAGTATGGGACACTGTTCAAAATGGATTTACATCAACCGCAGATGAACAAGGTAAGAATAATTTGGTAAATGATGCAAAAGCAAAGAATATTATTATCAGTCAACTTATTGAATCTGCTTATCATAAGGTGTTGGGTTGTAAAACTACAAAAACTGTATGGGAGAAGCTTGAGAATATATATGCAGCTGACTCAAATGTCAAAGAAGCAAAGCTTCAAATCTATAGAGAAAAATTTGAGCAACTCAGAATGAAAGAAAATTGCAACATTGCTACATACTTCCAATACGTTGATGAAATAGCCAATAATATAGAAGGATTGGGAGAGCCAGTTGATGAGAAGACTATTATACAGAAGATTCTTAGAACGTTACCAGGGAGATTCAACCCAAAGGTATCAGTCTTAGAATACAGTGCAAATATGGACAAACTCAGCAAGGAAGAATTACATGGAGTTCTCATAGCATATGAAATGAGACTTGATGAAGAAAAGGGTACTTCAAATATAGAAACTGCATTCGTTTCATCTAAGAAAACCAATAAGGACAAACAACCTTCAATTGAAGTGACATGCACCTGCAAGTGTGAAGAAAAGGGAGATGATGGAGAAGGTCTTTCAGATGAAGAATATGCTTAATTTATGAGAAAACTAAAACTTGGTAAGGGAAAATTCAAAGGTAAACTTCCATTGATATGTTTCAGTTGTGGTGAGGTTGGGCATTTCATAGCAAAATGTCCAAACAAAAGTGATGGCAACTCAAAAGGAAAGAAAGGCTTTAAGGAATTCAAAAAGCAAGGCAAAAACAAAGGATCCAAAAGGAACTTTCTCTCTAAATAAGATATATCCTCATCCGATGAAGAAAGTGATAGCAAAGAAGAAGCCAATGAGAAAGTATTGTTTATGGCCAAGCACAATAAAAAAGAAGTATCAAACAATGAAGAAGAAGGGTTGACCATAGACGAATTTTATGAGGAGGCAATCAAGCTTATAAAAGAGATCAATGCTGAGAAGATCTGTTCCGACACTCTTGAAGAACAAGTTCAAGGTCTCAAAATCGAGGTTGAAGAACACAAATGTATTGAAGAGTCACTTCAAAAGAAGTTGGAAGAAAGTAACCAAGAAAGGGAAGCATTAGAAGCCGAAGTAGTCTCGCTACGTAAGGAAGTAAAGAAGGGAAAAACTATCTAAAACTATGCCAACAGCTCAAGGGCATTGGAAGAACTCATCAACAATTAGTGATCTTACAACACCAGAACTGGCCTCGGTTACAAAGAACAAGAAGCAGGACCTTCTACAACAAAATACAATGAACCTATGTGATTTGACATACATGAAGACTTAATTGGACAAGATTTGCAAGCACATCCTTGGAAGACGATTCCTCGATGAATATTTTCATCCAGGTACCAACATATTTTTCATGGCTATTGTTATTCATGTGGAAAATTTGGTCATAAAGCTGTAGAATGTCGCACGTACCCTATGAACCAATATAATTCCAAGAGATTATTCAAATATGAACCTCCCAGGGCTCAACGAAACATCAATAGATTTGAAAATTTAAGAAATAATATGGAATGTTACAAATGTCAGAACTTTCGACACATAGCCAGAGACTGCAGACTTGAAAATCCTCTAGAAGAATCTTCGAAGCCATAGAATGAACGAACATGGAAGAAGAATAAGAATTATAACTGTTCTCTCACTCTCAAGCCTCAAAAAAAGAAAGATGTGTGCTATGTTGACAGCGGTTTCTCAACGCATATGACTAGAGATAGAAGGAAATTTGTATCTCTGAAAGAGAAGAAGGATGGAACCATATCCTTTGGAAATGATGGATCTTCAAATGTTATAGGATGAGGTACCGTCACTCTCGGAAGCAAAGATGTTATAGCCAAGAATGTTCTATTGGTTGAAAACATGAATCACAATCTACTCAGTGTTGGACAAATGTGTGATCAAGGACACACAATGCTATTCAACTCCAAAAAATGTGAAATCAGGAAAGGCAGGTATGGTAAAATTGTGGCTATAGAAAGTCGAGCTCCAAATGACATATATGTTCTGGATGAAGCAACTAAAGCATGTCTACTAGCTAAAGAAGATGAAATTTGGTTATGGCACAAACGAATGGGTCACATAAACTTTGACAATCTTTTCAGGATAAGCAAAAAGGAAGCAGTACGAGAAATGATGAAAATCTCAAAACCTTCCAACACACTACGTGAGGCATGTCAGCATGGCAAGCAGACAAAAGTCCAATTTAAAACAAAAGAATACTTTTCATCACATCCATTGGAATTGATAGATACTGATCTATGTGGTCCTATGAGAACAAAAGGCTTAGACGGAGAATTATATTTCATGTTAATGATAGATGACTATACCAGGATGATAGCCGTCAGTTTCCTAAAGAAAAAATCTGAAGCATTTGAGTGCTTTAAGATCTGCAAGGAGTTGTTTGAAAATGAAACTGATTTGAAAATAAAGTTTTTAAGATCATATAATGGTGGAGAATTCACTTCCAAATTATTTCAGCAATACTGTGACTAAAATGGAATAAAAAGGCAATTTTCAACAGCATGAACACCTCAGAAAAATGGAGTTGCTGAAAGAAAGAATAGAACTGTATAGGAAATGGGTAGAAAAATGTTGAAGGACTCAAAATTGGATGAAAAATTTTGGGTTGAAGCAATTGATATGGCAGTATTCATTATCAACCGAAGTCTTCTCAGAAATAATTGCAACAAGACTCCATATGAATTATGGAAAGGAAAACCAGCTAATGTAAAATATTTCAGAATATTCAGAATTATATCAAAAGAGAAGATCAAAATTTGGGTAAGTTTGAATCACGTGTTGATGAAGGTATCTTTGTTGGTTACTCACGCAAAAGAAAGGCCTATAAATGCTATAATCTAAGACGAAAACAGATAGTGGAGAAAATAAATGTTACATTTGACGAATATGGTGTTCTAGCGAGTAATGATGAGAATCTAGAATGTTTGAAACTTGAGACAGAGGCTGAAAAAGACACAGATAAAATTGTAGAACAAGAAGAAACTATCAACGAGGAAGAAGTAAACAATGATCATCAAGATATACCAGAACAACAACAAGAAGCTTCTCCAAGGAGAACAAAAGAGTGGATTCAAAAGAACCATCCATCAAATCAAATCATTGGTGACATAAATGAAGGTCGACAACTTCGTTCATCACAACAAGTTGACGTTGCTTTTCTAGAAACCTTTGAGCCTAGTAGTTTTGAGGAAGCCAACCAAAATGAACATTGGGTAGGAGCTATGAATGAAGAATTGGATCAAATTGAGAAGAATAACACCTAGGAATTAGTTCCATGACCAAAAGATAAAAATGTCATTGGGACTAAATGGGTGTTCAGGAACAAATTGAATGAAGATGGGAAGGTTACCAGAAACAAAGCATGATTGGTTTGCAAAGGCTATGCACAAGTGGAAGGAATTGATTTCAACGAAAAATTTGCACCAGTTACCAGAATGGAAGCCATCCGAATGTTTCTCGCCTATGCATGATCAAGAAAAATCAAAATTCTACCAAATGGATGTTAAGTCAGCATTTCTAAATGGAGAATTAGAAGAAGAAGTTTACATCGAACAACCTGAAGGATTTCTACTATCACAAAAAGAAGACTGTGTCTACAGGTTAAATAAGGCTCTATATGGTCTCAAGCAGGCTCCTAGATCATGGTATGCTCGTCTTGATGGATATCTACATCAACAAGAGTTCAAGAAAGGTACTGTTGATAGAAATATTTATGTACAAATAGATAAAGATGATTTAACAATTATTGAGGTATATGTGGATGATATAATATTTGGTATCAATGATGATCGACTAAGTAAGAACTTTTCTACAAAGATGCAAAGTGAGTTTGAGATGTCTTTACTTGGTGGGCTGACATAATTCTTAGGGCTTCAAATATCTCAGTAAGAGAAAGAAATATTTATATGTCAAGCCAAGTACATCAAGGAAATGCTCAAGAAATTCAAAATGGAAGATTGCAAACCTGTCCTTACTCCAATGGTAACAGGTTGCAAATTGAGCATAGACGACTCATCTAAGGATGTGGATCAGAAGTTGTATAGATCTATGATTGGTAGTCTTCTATATGTAACAACCTCTCAGCCAGATGTTATGCAAGTAGTTGGACAAGTAGCAAGATTCCAAGCAACACCAAAAGAATCACATATTATTGCCGTCAAAATAATTCTTTGATATCTAAAGGGCACAGAAGAATATGGCTTGTGGTATCCCAAGAGTAACAATCTTATTATTCAAGCCTTTACAGATGCAGATTGGGCAGGAAGCGTTGATGATCATAAGAGTACTAGTGGAGCAGCATTCTATCTAGGTGGTTGTTTCGTATCATGGTTGAGCAAAAAGTAAACTTCAATCTTGTTATCTACAGCGGAAGCAGAATACATTGCAGCAGCATCGTGTTGTACTCAATTCCTTTGGATGAAACAAAATTTACAAGATCTTCAAGTACAATTCAGTGAGCCTATTCCCATATTTTGTGACAACACTAGTGCCATCAGCATCTCTAAGAATCCTGTCATGCATTCAAAAACAAAACACATTCTGATCAAATATAATTTTGTTAGAGAACAATTCGTTGAAAAGAATATCAAACTTGAGTATGTTTGTACAAAAGAACAAATTGCTGATATCTTCACGAAACCTTTACCTCGTGAAGCATTTGAATATCTTCGTCAAAAGCTTGGGATTCTCCTAAGTTCTCATTAGATTTTCCTTTTTCAAGAATATAAAGCAGGAGTGGAAGTGTGTACAAGTCTGCAGGACGATTGTGTGTCAGCGGGAGCGGAAGTGTGTACAGGTCCGCAAGATGGTTGTGTTTTAGGGGGAGTTACCCTTTGCCATTGAATTCAAAGGGGGAGAGAATGTTGTAGGAAGAGGTGTCATGATCTCAGGGGGAGTACTTGTGTTGCCATCAATGCCAAAGGGGGAGATTGTTGATCAGCGGTTGTCATTGATGTCGACCCAAGCAGCACCAGGGGCTAACCCAATATTGCATGGGAATTTTGACCTACCAAATTAATATATTCTGGGTCAATAATTCTTTTGATAGTTTCTAATTGTCGATATGTTTCCATTGATATATGATATGCCATGTAATTCTTCACGGTTTGAGAGATATTCATGTTTGAAGTTTGTACCCCCACTTAGTGGGCTAAAATCCCATGGGGTTGGGGCATGGGTCATTGAAAAGTCATAATTAATATTTTTTATGCTCCTAAAATCCCTCCCACGTTCACTTGTTGAAGCCCCTCTCAACTTAAGAATTCATATAAATTGTGATCTTCATTTCCTCCTTATGCAAGGGATTCGGCCATCTGAAACAGGTTTTCTTGGAATTTTCACTCTAAATTGTCTTTTACGAATGTTCAGAAGCTGAAATTTTTATGAGGCGAAGCTGAAATCCTGAGGAAGTTGCAGTAAAAATTTCAGATCAAGTTGCACAATATTTTTGGAGATATGATCTGTGTAATTCAGGATTTTTGCAGGCTCCTGAAATTCATCTCAAAGAAATGACCTTGGTAAATTCATCATAACTCTCTCTTTGAGTATCGGATTGAAATTTCGTAAAAATTTACAGATATTTTACAGTCTATACTTTTATCTTTATTTATTTTAGAAACAAATGAAGAAACAGTGACACGTGGCACGTCGTACAAGTGCCCTCTGCTGAAACAGTCCATAATTAGGGCATTGTGAGAGATTGGGTATAACTCTCCCTTCAAGAATCCAAATTGGGTCAGACCTATGGCATTGGAAAGATGACTCAGAGGACTAATACAGAACCAAAAATAAGATATTGAGGATCTGAAATGACAGAGACACACCAGATTCAATATCGAGCTCCTAGAAGGCAAGAAAAAGCTAGATCATGTGTTGTCAACGGTTGCAAAGGACCATAATTTCTACGACAGAAAAGCAAAGCAAGGTGCAGCAGAGGGTAGCATGACAAGAGCAACAACCAAGGTGCATAACAACAACATGAAGTTCATCATAAGAAATCTTCAAGTGGGTAGCACTGCATACAATCATTGCACTTAGTCATTATAAATACATTATTGTACAAATTGTACTAGGGTCTTTCTACCAAGGGTTGAAGAGGCAGTGTTGGGAGGTCTAGGATCATCATTAGGTGGTTGTATCAAAGTTGGGGTTATGGTCCAGTATATATTCTTCTTCTACATCATTCTATATCATTGTAAAGTGGACCATTTTCCTTGGTATGGGAGTCCATTCTTCTTTTATTCTTCTATAAGGTGGTAGGGTGGTGCTAGGGTGAGTTGTAGCTCATTGGGTGTTGGGGCATCCATTCAGTTGACTATTGAAGAATATTGGGTGTTGGAGCATCCATCCAGTGGGAGATGGGGAAGAATGATTTTCTAGATTCTAGGAAGTTGGAGCTCTATTTTCAATTGGAGTTGAATATTAAAGAATTATTAGAAAAGAATTAGGTGGTTTTTGTCCCGGAGTGGGTTTCCACCTTAAAACCTGTGTGCATTTGTGTTCCTCTTGTTTACTACTATCATTGTACAAACACTCATAATAATTGAATATTAACTAATGCTCTAATTGAAAGGAATACTGATTTAGCCCCCCTCTCAGTATTTCCAACATATATATATATATATATATATATATATATATATATATATATATATATCTATATCTATATCTATATCTATATCTATATCTATATCTATATCTATATCTATATATATATATATATAGATATAATAAAACATATATAATCCTAAAATATAATACTTTTAAAAATATATCGCGACATACAAAAGAAATGAAATATTAACCTAAAGTATAAATCTTATTACTATTATTTTTCGCAGATTTAAAAGATTTTTATGCAAAAAAATTCATGGACTTATCACATCCAATTTGGGCTATGATGACTGGACATTGAGGTTGTGCGATAAGCTCCTCATTGGTTGGTGGTAGACCCCACGATGGACTCTAAAATAATTCAACTACATTAAAAAATCCTTATCGCATCCATTTCTGTGGTGGCTGATGTAGGATTCAAAATTTGCGATAGGGATGTGATTGGTTTGCAGATTTTGTGACATGGACTATGGGCTCCACATGAAATTAACTTGGCCCATTCAAACTGAAAAAATAACACGCCAAATACATATGGTTGGTGGATTGTATAAATGCGGTGGGTGGGTTGGTTTCAATGCAGGGATGGGGAGTCTTGAACATCAGAACAGGCCTACGGCCTTTAACCAAAATTTGTATTTGTAGGTTTTACAGGCAAGGATTTATTTCATGGTGGCTTGCAAGAAAGAAAAAAAAATAAACGTTGTTGTGTTATGTCCTTCAGCCATGACTGTCGGTGGATTTAATATTTCAACACTCCCCCTTAAATTCAACTGTTGGGTTCTCTTCCATACCCAACAATTTTCTTAAATAATCAAAATTTTTCAACCCCAATGGTTTTGTCAGTATATCAACAAACTGCTCTTTAGTTATGCAATGTTTCAAAACAATTCCACCATTTTTCACTAGCTCCCTAATGTAGTGATACTTGGCATCAGTGTGTTTCTTTCTCTTATGAAGTACTGAATTCTTTGATAAAGATATAGCTGAGCTATTATCACAATAAATTGTTGTGCCTTTTACCTGTTCATGAGAAAAAATTCTCAACGTTCTCCTCATCCAAACTGCTTGACATGTTGCTGCTACAACTGCCACATATTATGCCTCTGCTGTTGATAAAGCCACAATTTGTTTTTTCTTTGAAGCCCATGAAATGGCTCCTGAACCCATATGGAAAACATATCCAGAGGTGATTTTCCTGTCATCTATACTTCCAGCCCAATCACTGTCAGTATATCTAATCAATTCAAATTTTTCTAAAGTGGTGTATATAATTCCATACCTCTTTGTTCCTTTCACATACTCAGAATTCTTTTTGCTGCTTGTTAATGTGCCTCCTTTGGTTTTTCCATAAATCTGGAAATTAAACTCACAACATGCATAATATCTAGCCTAGTTGTAGTCAAATACATGAGGCTACCAACTATGCTCTTGTACAAACTTGGATCAAAATCCTTGCTGCTGTCTTCTTTTCTCAACTTCAATCCATCACTGTAGGATTAATTTCTACCGTGCAATCCTGCATGTTAAATATTTCCAAAACTTCATTTACATATTTAGCTTGAGAGATAAAAATATTATTTTCATTTTTCTCTACTTCTATTCCTAAGAAGTATCTCAGCAATGCCATATCAGTCATTTCAAATTCATCCTTCATGACTGATTTAAAATTCTCAATGAGGTAAGCATCATTACCTGTAAATATCACATCATCAACATACAAAACAAAAATCAACATCTTACCATCTTTCTCCTTGATTTATAATGTGGGTTTTACTTCATGTTTCTAAAACCCATTTTCCAGTAGATAGGCATATATACTACTGTACCATGCTCTTGGTGCTTGTTTTAGCCCATATAGAGATTTCTTCAATCTACATACCTTGTGCTCTTGGTATTCCTTCTCATAGCCGAGAGGTTGTTCAACATAAACGTCTTCCATCAATACTCCATTTAGGAATGTTGATTTCACATCCATTTGGTAAAATTGCCACTTATGTTGTGCTGCTATGGACAACATTGCTCTTACTATTTCCATTTTTGCAACCGGTTCAAATGTTTCTTCATAATATTTCCTTGTTGTTTCTTATAACCTTCGACAACAAGAGTGGCCTTGTGCCTTTCAATATTACCTTTAGCATTTCTCTTGGTTTTATAAACCCATTTTACTCCAATTAATTCCTTAACTTTTGGGACATCAACTAGTTCCCATGTTTTATTTTTCTCTATGGAATTCATTTCTTCATCTATAACATCTATCCATTTCTTATCTTTTACATCTTCTTCAAAATGAATAGGATCATCTACATGAAAATAAGATGCAAATAAAGAGTTCATACCTTCATTTGCTACCTCTTGCTCATAAACTTTATTCAAACTTCTGAATCTGGTTCCTCTTTCACTTGTTGAACTTGTGCTTGTAGAAGCACTCAAATATGCTCCTTGTGATGTGCTTGGAGAAGCACTATCGTCACTTCTGAAGGGCGTTCTCATACCTGCGTGTGGTGTCCCTTGCTATCCTTATGTTGGTGGAGGTGGTGCTGCTAATGAGGAATTTCTTTCAGCCATTTCATTCTCATCTTCATCATGAGACAAACACGTTTTTACATTTACTATTTTCTCAATGCTTCCATCCCAAGCTTCTTCTTCAATGAACTGCACATATCTTCTTAATATCAATTTCTCTGTGGATGGGTTATACAATCTGTATACCTTGGATTCATCATTGTATCCATCAAATATGCACTTCTCCCCCTTACTATCCAACTTCTTCCTTAGTTGATCTGGAATATGTGCATAAGCCACACAACAAAAAACTATCACGTGGGTGACAAACTATTTTATGCCACTCCATGCTTCTTCAGGAACTCTGTTCATAACACTCTTTGTTGGACATCTATTCAACACATATGCTGCAAAATGTACAACTTTAGCCCAATATTCATTTGGCAAATGTTTTTCCTTTAGCATACTTCTTACCATGTCCATGATGGTTCTATTTTTCCTTTCAGCAACTCCATTTTGCTGTGGTGTTTACCTTGCTATAAATTTCTTGTGTATCCCATTTTATCTACTAAAACATAGAAATTATTTGGAGATATATTCTCCTCTTATGTTTTTCCTTAAGACCTTAATATGCTGCCCACTTTAATTCTCTACAAGAGCTTTAAAGTGGGAGAATTTCTCAAACACTTCACTTTTAAATTTCAAGAAATAAACCCAAGTTTTTCTTGTGTAATCATCAATAAATGTTAGCATATAGTGGTTTCCTACTAATGATGGTGTTTGCATTGGTGCACACAAATCAGAATGGACTATTTCTAAAGGTGCCTTTGCCCTTATGCTCTTTCTTGATGGAAATCTTTCTCTGTGTTGTTTTCCTAAGATGCAGCCTTCACATAAGCTATCTAGTTTCTCAATCAATGGTAATCCCTTTACCATTCCTTTCCTATGCAAAAAAATTAGACGTCCAAAGTTGAGATGTCCAAATCTAATATTCCATAACCAATTTTCATCCTTTGCTTCTCTTTGGAATTTATCTTGTGTCACTGCTGCCATTGCAGCTCCTTTCTTCAAATCTGCTCTCATCTTGAGAGGGAACATATTGTTCCTTGTCATATTCACTTGCACAATGCACTATTTTCTTGGTGGTTTCTCCATGATGGTGCATACATCATCGTCAAAGAAAACATTGTAGCCTTTCTGAATGAGCTGTCCAATGCTCAAAAGGTTACACTTCATACCAGGCACATAATAAACATATGATATGGATCTCCTTTATTTTTTCTTTGTCAAAACACTCACTCTACCTTTTCCCATGACAGAGACTTTATTGTCTATCCCCAATGTTACTTGAGACTTCACATTTTCATAGATCATGGAAAACATAGAAATGTTTCCATTCATATGGTTACTACATCCTAAATCTAGAAACCATATATCTTCATTCTTTTCTTTAGCCATATTACATGCTAAAACAAATTTCTCTTGACTGATATTTTCTTTAGTAAAATTAGCATGGGGTCTATTACCCATGTCACTCTGTTTCTTCCTACATTCGTTGGAAAATGGCCATAATTCTTACAGTAATGACATTACGGGATTTATCATACCTTTGTCCATGTGCTTGATTTTGTCCACCTTGTTGGTTGTTGCCTTGGCCTTGGTTTTGATTTTGATTGCTACCCCTTCCACTTGTATTTGCAGGGTTTTTTCTTCCTCCTCTATTTTTTCTTATGTCTCTTCCTTTTCCTCTGTATTTTCCATGGAAAATTTTAGGGGCTAATATTCACAGGTGGGCTAATTTTACATGATTTTTCCAAAAAAAAATATTCGCCAATTTCAAATTTTTTATAAAAATGATTCGCCGAAATTCTACAATATAAAAGTATTTTACATTCAAAATATCCAACATTATATAGAGAGTATATATATAATCATTATAAATTTGAATAATTTTACAAATACATCAATAAAAATTTTAGAGTTTGCATATTAGGGACTAGTGAGATTTGCCAATTTTTTAAACGTCAAGATAATTTTCCATCCTTAAAATTTTCTTTGGTACTACTAGTTTCCTCTTCCTTGACCACTTCCTCTTCCAAAGGACATTTGGGCCTTGAAGGCATGCTCCAAATATCAGTTTGCTATTCTACCCAATATTTTTTCATGTGTCATCAATGATGCATGAATCTCATCGACGATAAACTTTGAGAGATCCTTTGTCTCTTCAATGGTTGTGACTATCACATCAAACCTTGAGGGGTAAACTCCTCAAAATTTTCTCCACTATTCTTTTTTCTTCTACTGTCTCTGCATGAGATCTAATTTGGGTAACCAACCCAATCAATAGAGTCAAGAATGAGTCTATTGTACCAGACTCTTTCATACAAATGAATTCAAAATCCCTTATCATTAATTGAATCTTTATTGTCTTCCCCTTCTCCATTCCTTGGTAGGCTATCTAGAGATTATCCCATGCATCCTTAGATGTATTTACTAATGTAATCCTTGGAAATACACTTTCATGCACTACTTGATAGAGATACAAGAGGCATTTTGAGTCCTCCCTCCTATTACTCTTCAAAAAATATTTCTCTACCTGTGTTAAGCCATTAAATGCATTTTCATCTACTGGTTCTTCTAGACCATCTTCTACTAGCTCTCATAAATATTGGGAGGCAAACAGGGCTCTCATTGTGATTTCCCAATAGTCATAGTTCTTCCCATTAAACTATGGGAGTTGATTATTTCCTATACTTGTGCTTGTGCCGGTTCCTGCCATAGCTATCTCACTGAACTATGCTCTTAAAACTTAACTATGTTTCTCGAATAAACTGTCTCTCTGCTAAGAGATAAACTCTATCTCTGAGGACTGTAATCTTCAAGCAAACAAAAAAATCTATTTTGTAAATACTTGGCTTTGCTGATTTTTCACACTAATGGAGAAAAACAACTTCAGCAACTCCTTCTTCCTTCAGCTTCTTTGACAAAATTAAAAGAACTTGGACTAGCTCTGATACCATGTTGGAATTTCTGAATAATTCCGAACAATTGAGGAACAAAAATTTCTTTTCTTTAACACAAAGAAATTAATTTAAAAAAGTGGACAGATATGCAGAAAAAACCTCTTTCATTAAACTTAAAAAAAACTATTACAGTGTTGCCATAGAACTGTATTTTTGGCCTTTAAAAAAAAAACACTAACTAATTCACATGCAGTGTTGCAAATGTTTCTTCACTGTCACTCTCTGCCTTCCAAATGACACACAAACAGTAATTAAAATGAACATAGAGTGCTCTCTGCCTTCAGGCTTTTTCAATACACAGTCACAACAATATTTTACTGCTCTCTGCCTTTTGGCATTCACAACACAATCAGCAATGCACACACAATGCTCTCTTAAAACTATGTTCTTTGTCTCCTTTTTTAATACAAATTCATACTCTGTTTTTCCACACACCGTCCTTTTAAAGAATACACAGTGGCTTTCCTTGTTGCCTTCACGATCTTCTTTTTTTAAACATTCCACACTTTATATATTGGAGTACATTGATGTCCTATATATATATATATAATCCTAAAAGCTAAGACTTTTAAAAATATATCACAGCATACAAAAGAAATGAGATATTAACCTAAATTACAAACTTTATTACAATGTTTTTTCACAGATTTCAAATATTTTTATGCAAAACAATTCATGGACTTATCACATCTATTTTGGGTTGTGATGACTCGAAATAGAGGTTTTGCAATCATATCATCATTGGTTGGCGATAGACTCCACAACAGACTCCAAAACAATTCAACCACATTACAAAATCCTTATCGCACCCATTTCTATGGTGGCTGACGTAGGATTCAAAATTTGCGATAGGGATGTGATTAGTTCACGGATTTTGTGACATGGACTATGGGCTCCACATGAAATTAACTTGGCCCATTCAAACTGAAAACATAACGCGACAAATATAGACGGTTGGTGGATTGTCTTAATGCGGTGGGCGTGCTGGTTTGAATGCAGGGATGGGGATTTTTGAACAGCAGAACAGGTCTACGACCTTTAACCAAAATTTATATTTGCAGGTTTTACAGGTAGGGATTTATTTCATGGTGGCTTGGAAGAAAAAACAAAAAATAAATGTTGCCGCATTCTGTCCTTTGGCCCTAACTGTTGTTGGATTTAATATTTCAACAAATAATGAAACTTGGTTCATTTGTCTTGTTGTTATAATTGACTTTACCTTCTCGTCAAATCTTATCCCCTTTGTCAGTGTTTAAAACCCCAGTTGTTTCTTCTCTTCGAAATACAATTTTGCATGGCGCAAAAAGTCACAATTCATTTATCGATGTACTATGGTCCTTACAAGGTGTTGCAAAAGATTGGTTCTATGGCATACAAATTGGAGCTTCCTGCTTCTTTGCGAGTACATCCAGTTTTCCATGTTTCATGCTTAAAAAATGTTATAGGTGAAAATCTTCCAATTCAAACAATATTGCCAGAACTTGATGAGGAAGGAAAAATCATATTGGAACCTGAAGCGGTCATGGAAACAAGAACTCGACAGCTACGGAATCGATCAGTTTCAGAGTATCTCATCAAGTGGAAGAACTTACCCACTGAAGATTCTACATGGGAGGATGAGAATTTTATCTGAAAGCACCCGAAGCTACTCAGCGTTGAGGACAACACTTTTTTGAAGGAGAGAGGGGCATGTTAGGTCCCTATATCACTAAATATAGTCCTTATTATTGTTAGTATGACTCCCCCTTATTATTATTATTGTACCCTTGTAACCCCCATTTTGTTATTATTGTGCCCTTAAATTATTATTGTTAGGTCGGCTAGGATTACATTGTGGCCCACTAGGATTACATTATGGCCCCATGGACTCCTATATATAGAAAGGAGGTTTTGTAAATTGTATCATCCAAGAATTGTGCATTTATGTAATGTATTGGAGGTTTCCCCCTCGAAGTGGCTTATTTCTAAGGCGTTTATATCTCTTTTATTCTATTTTTGAAGCTGGTTACACAACATTTGGTATCAGAGCTTTGGGATTCTAGGGTTTCGCTGGTCCAAACAGGTCATCGTGGCATTTTCGCTATAAATTTTGTTCTACAAAGTTTCAGAAACTGAAATATTTAAGGTGCGAAGCCGAAAGCCCGAGGAAGATTTTCTAAAAATTTCAGAGCTTGGTTCACAATATTTTCAGAGATATGATCTGTGGAAGTTAGGTCTTTTTTCAAGCTCCTAAACAGGTCATTGTGGCATTTGTGCTATAAATTTGTTTCTACGAAGGTTCAAAACCTGAAATTCAGATGGTGTGAAGCTGAAATCCTAAGGAAAGTTGTAAAAAAATTTCAGATCTTGGTTGAAAATATTTTTGGAGATATGATCTATGGAAGGTAGTGCTTTTTCAGGCTCCTGAATTTCATCTCAAAGAGGTGATCGTGGAAAAAGTTCAATAAATCTCTCTCTGGGAATCGGATTGGAGTGTTGTAAAAAGTGGTCACAAGTACACAAACTATAGTTTCTTGGCTATCAATTTCAGAGACAAAGGAAAAAACAATGACACGTGGCAAGTCGTACAATTTCGCTCTACTGAACTAGTCCATAATTAGGTCATTGTGGGAGATTGGACACAACTTTGTCTTGGAGAATCAAAATTAGGTCAGACCTGTGGCATTCAAAAGAGAATTCATAGGGCTACCTCAGTGCTGAATTTCAAATATAGAAGAGCTGTAATCACAGAGATAATACAATTTCAATATCGAGCTCCTCAAAAGCAAGTAAAAGGTGTGTATTTTTTTTCCGAATTGCATAAGTCTTGTTTGAAAATCAAGTTGAATTGATTTCAAGGGCATATTGTAGAATAGATATCAGTATTGGATTATAAAATGGCCCCAAAAAAGAATTCAACACCCACTAAGCCTTTGGAAAGCTCTACTATGACTCATGAAGACGAAGAATTGCAACATGATCTATCAAAATTACAAGAGCAAGTGCAAAAAATTTCACTCTCGCAAAGAGCAACAAAAAATGAAATGGAAGTTTTGAAGAAAGGCATGGAAGCTAAGATGGATGGCGTGCAAGCTAATATGGATGGCGTGCAATCTAAGATGGATGGCGTGGAAGCTAAGATGGATGGCATGGAGGCTGGCATGGAATCTAAGATGGATGACATGGAAGCTAAGATCGATGAGAAAATGGAAAACATGAAGAATTTTCTAAAAGCAGACATGGAAGGTTTGACAAAGTTGATACAAGAAAGGTTTCCTAATGGTGAAAATATAGTATAAGAACCTCATGATGAGAACAAAATAAATGTTAATCGTGATTTCATAAACTCTAATGTTGGCGGGAAGAACCACCATATTCCAAAAATGGATATGAGGAAGTTTGATGGAAAGGATCCTGTAACATGGATACTACAGATGGAGCAATATTTTGATTTCCATAATGTGCAAAACACACAAAAGGTACACATTGCAACTTTACATTTAGAACAAAATACATTTGTATGGTATCGATGGCTTTGCTCCCGTAAAAAAATTGTCACTTGGTCAATTTTTACGGAGGAAATGATAGCACATTGAGGACTTCCAAAAATTGAATATAAGGGTAACTAATATTCCAGAGGAACACAGGATTGATCTCTTCTTAGGTACTCTAAAGGATAACATCCAACATGAAGTTCGTGTTTTGGAACCTGATTCATTGGAGAAGGCATTCGGGTTGGCAAGAAAAGTTGAATGTAAAATTATGGCGACAAGGAAGCCTACCACTCAATTCTATAAAGAAGGAAGTGTTGCTACGCCTAGATTTCCACAACCTACAAGGTTGACACCACAAAATTGGAAGAAAAAAGAGCAAAAGGGCTTTGCTACAGTTGTGATAGCAAATACACTAAAGGTCATAAGTGTGCTGAAAAGAAATTATTTTACATAGATTGTGAAGAAGAAGAAGAAAATGAACAAGAAGAGGATATACACCAGGAACCAGCCATAGAAGAGGAAGAAATGAATCCAACCATATCATGTAATGCACTGGAAGGAATTACCACTCCTCAAACTCTCAAGATAGCAGGACAGATCAAGAAGAAAAAGGTAATAGTGTTGATTGATTTAGGTAGCACCCATAATTTTATTCATTGTAAGGTAGCCAAGGAATTAAATTGTTTCCTATACCCAGCACGAGAATGCCAAGTGATGGTTGCAAATGGAGGAACTATAAATTTCTCTGGGAAATGCCATAATATCAAGCTAACCATGGGGGAATATGTATTGACTAGTCCAATGCTTTCCATTCCTATGGGAGGTGCTGATGTTGTACTAGGAGTACAATGGTTGCAATATTTGGGGACAGTAGCTTTTAATTTTCAAGAACTTTTCTTGAAATTTTTTTCAGAAGGAAAGGAAGTCAAATTACGGGGTATTGAAGGGAAGCCAGGAAGGATAATAAGCTATAATGTCATGACAAAGCTTCTAAAGAAAGAACAACGAGGCGTAATTGCACAATTATGCTCACTAGAAGTTCCGACATCAAAATCATCTATTTCTGCAGATCTCCAACAAGTCTTGGACAATCATTCCAAGGTGTTTGAAACTCCCAAGGAATCCCACCTATTCGTGATCATGATCATGCTATTCATTTGATTCCAGGAAGTGTTCCTCCAAACATCAGGCCTTATAGATATCCTTACTTCCAAAAGAGCGAATTGAACGTATGATTGCAGAAATGTTAGAGGTGGGTATAATTCAACCTAGTCAAAGTTCTTTCTCTGCTCCTGTAGTATTGGTACACAAGAAGGATGGATCATGGCGAATGTGTCCGGATTATAGGGAGCTCAATAATCTCACCATTAAAGACAACTTTCCCATTCCTGTGATTGATGAATTATTGGATGAACTACATGGAGCAATTTATTTTACCAAGTTGGATCTTCGTTCAGGATATCATCAAATTAGAATGAAGACTGAAGATATTCCAAAAACAACATTTCAAACTCATGAGGGTCATTATGAATTTTTGGTCATGCTTTTTGGCCTTACCAATGCACCTTCTACATTTCAAGGGTTGATGAATTCCATTTTCAAACCCTTCCTTAGAAAATTTGTGCTAGTATTTTTTGATGATATACTAATCTGTAGCAGGTCTTGGAAGGATCATGTTGAACATGTTGACAGGGTGCTCAAACTATTGCAGGAGAAACAATTATATGCAAAAACATCCAAATGTTTCTTTGGAGTACAAGAGGTGGAATATCTGGGTCATATTGTATCTCACAAGGGTGTTAAAATATACCCTAAAAAAATTAAAACCATTAAGGAATGGAAATTCCCCACAACCATAAAGCAGTTGCGAGGATTTCTCGGGTTAACAGGGTATTATCGCAAGTTTGTTAAGAATTATGGGAGAATAGCAGCACCTCTAACAACATTATTGAAGATAGATGCATTTTCATGGACTCCTGAAGCAACTAAGGCCTTTGAACATCTTAAAGAGGCAATGTGCCTAGCACCGGTCTTAGCTACGCCAGACTTCACAAAAACCTTTATTGTGGAATGTGATGCCTCAGGAAATGGAATTGGTGCAGTTTTAATGCAGGAAGGAAGAGCCATTTCTTTTGAAAGTCGTCCAATCAAAGGAAAGTATTTACAGAAACCTATTTATGAGAAGGAAATGTTAGCAATACTGCATGCACTAAAGAAATGGAGAACTTACCTAATGGAAAGACACTTCAAGGTAAAAACTGATCATGATAGTCTGAAACACTTTTTGGAACAAAGACTATCTTCAGAAGAGCAGCAAAAATGGGTCACAAAGATGTTGGGTTATGACTTTGAAATAATCTACAAAGAAGGAAAGCTTAATGTTGTTGCAGATGCACTCTCAAGAAAGAATGAAGAGGTGGAAGCATTGCTTTGTGCCATTTCTATTATCCAACCAGATTGGACATCTGAAGCAAGAGATGAATGGAAGAAGGACAAAGATGTATGGACACTCATCCAAAAGTTGCAGCAAGATCCTAGTACATATGATAGATTTAGTTGGAAAAATGATTCCTTATGGTACAAAGATCTCTTATATCTTTGTAAGAATTCCCATCTAAAACAAAATATTCTTCTGGAATTGCACACTTCTCCTTTAGGAGGACACTCAGGATTTTTAAAAACTTACCACAGGGTGAAGAAAGAATTTTTTTGGGATGGCCTTAAATCTGGTATTCAAAAGTTTGTGGCGGAATGTTTGGTTTTCCAGCAGAATAAAGTTGAGACAATTAAGACCCCGGGACTTCTACAACCTTTATCCATTCCAAGTCAACGTTGGGAGGATATTTCAATGGATTTTATCACAAGTTTACCTAAGTCTAAAGGAAAGAGTGTCATCATGGTGGTAGTTGATAGACTTACCAAGTATGCACACTTTTGTGCATTATCTCATCCATTTAAAGCAAGTACAATTGCTACTACATTTATGGATAGAATTCAAAAGCTACATGGAAGCCCAAGGGTTATTGTGAGCGACAGAGATCCCATTTTTACCGGAAATTTTTGGACGGAGTTATTTTCTTGTTTGGGTACTCAATTAGCTCATAGCTCATCTTATCATCCTCAATCTGATGGTCAAACTGAGATAGTAAATAAATGTTTGGAAGGATATCTTCGTTTTTTTGTATCTGATAAACAAAGACAATGGGTCAAGTGGTTACCTCTCGCTGAATGGTGGTATAACACTTCCTTCCATACTGCAGCAAAAATGACCCCATTTATGGCACTTTATGGATATCATCCACCATCCATCACATCACCTTTAAGGGAAAATTTGAAGGTTCAAGCAGTGGAAGATCACATCGAGCATCAGCAAGAAGTTCTCCAACTCTTAAAGGATAACCTGAATTTGTCACAAAATCGAATGAAACAACAGGCAGATCAACATCGCAGCGAGAGAAGTTTTGATGTAGGAGATTGGGTATTTTTACGGCTACAACCATACAAACAAATGTCCCTCAAGCAAGCCAAGAAGGATAATAAATTATCACCAAAGTACTATGGTCCTTACAAGGTGTTGCAAAAGATTGGTTCTATGGCATACAAATTGGAGCTTCCTGCTTCTTCGCGAGTACATCCAATTTTCCATGTTTCATGCTTAAAAGAGGTTATAGGTGAAAATCTTCCAGTTCAAACAATATTGCCAGAACTTGATGAGGAAGGAAAAATCATATTGGAACCTAAAGCGGTCATGGAAACAAGAACTCGACAGCTACGGAATCGATCAATTTCAGAGTATCTCATCAAGTGAAAGAACTTACCCATTGAAGATTCTACATGGGAGGATGAGAATTTTATACAGAAGCACCCGGAGCTACTCAAGCGTTGAGGAAAACACTTTTTTGAAGGAGAGGGGCATGTTAGGTCCCTATATCACTAGTATAGTCCCTTATTATTGTTAGTGTAACCCCCTTATTGTTTTTATTGTACCCTTGTAACCCCCATTTTGTTATTATTGTGCCCTTAAATTATTATTGTTAGGTCGGCTAGGATTACATTGTGTCCCACTAGGATTACATTATGGCCCCATGGACTCCTATATATAGAAATGAGGTTTTGTAAATTGTATCATCCAAGAATTGTGCATTTATGTAATGTATTGGAGGTTGCCCCCTCGAAGTGGCTTATTTCTAAGGCGTTGATATCTCTTTTCTTCTATTTTTGAAGCTGGTGACACAACAGTTTCCTTCCTATAATTATCCTCTTCAAATATGGAATCCATTTTTGTATGTGAATAACCATTTATGGTTAGTTTCCTAACTGATTGAAATTCTATAGCCCAACAAGGAGAGACTTTGTAACTAGCTTTTGTTTTATTTCTCCTAAGAGTGGATACATTTTTAAGCTAATACACAACTTATTGTTATTACTGATAGTGCACTTAATTCATCTGTAGGGAACATAAATCATCCTTGCATTTAATATTTGACTCAAATTTTGGTAATGATGGGTTCATTTATTTTTTCTCGGTAAACCGTATTTTAACTTGTTAATTTTCTTGTAAGTTTGGACAGCTACTCACCGCCATAACTTCTTGTTATATACTTATTCCCATGTGTGATAAGGATTTGATAAGTTATGATTATCTTTGTACATGGTATATGTATAATAATTTATAGTCAGTGTGTACCATTTTATTTGTAATTACGAAAAGAATATTGTCATCTACTATTGCTTCTTCCACATTCAGATTATACAATCTAATGGCTCTGTAATTGTTTCCTACGTTCATCAATTAATGAAATATGTACCATTTTATAGCTCTATACTCTTTATTAAATAGTGAGTCGATTTGGATTTATTCTCACATTAACTCTTGCTTCTTTAGAACTAACCATTTCATTTCAATATTTCTCTTGAGAGCGCCTGGGTTGCTTCGATTATTTTTTTCATAAATTACCATATTTTTAATTATATCTTGTCTTCTACTAATATTTCATGTAATACATAATATTTCACTCAATTGTATTAATTTATAGTAACTCTTTCCAACAAACTACTATCCACCCTGAGTGGTTTTGAACCTTCAATTTAATTTAGGTATCATAAGGCAGTGTACAGTTTTGAGTTTACTATTGGTACTCTAGTACCACATCCTCCATGTGTTTAAAGCCTCTTTGGGCATATAAATATCCTCTAATTTACTCTTGAACCCAAATAACCCTGATAGTTTATTTATAGTGTACAATTGAAGTCAGTTGTCATGTTAAATTGTTTGAAGAATGATTTGTATGCAAGTTCTAGTTACCCTTAATGCACTCTATTTATTAACGAGAACAGAGCATCAAAGTATATACTAGGTGTTAGTGTCCCGTGATTTAGTATATTGGAATACCAAATCCATAGGGTAACATCAGACTAGCCTTTGGAGTACTAGGGCCTCACCTTCCTGGACTCAGAGAAGGCTCGCTCTTTATTGTGAAAAGGATGTGAACTTGTTTGGTTTTAGGGTTTGGTTTTAGGCTAATTTTTAAGTTTAAGGTTTTTTTGTTTGTTTGGGTTGGGTAAATGATCAATTAGAATAGATGGAATGAGATATTTTGAATTCATTTGGCTATGGATTCTACAAAAATTCATGTAAGGTTCAACAATCGATTGAGGATCATCGCAGGGAAAATCTAGCATGGTCAGATGGATTCTGAAGGTTTGGTGAAATGAAATGAACATCAAGTTTGTGAAAAAAGTAGGGCAAAGGGAAATCAAGAATCCTTTGTAAAATACTTAAAAAAGGAAGGGACTTCAACACTATTTGGCATAAAGAAGTAATCAATAGATAGGGCACACCAATATCTCTTTGATTCAACTCAAGAAAGTAAGCATTTCAGACAAACAATCCAATGAAATATATAAGGTGAGAAACTAATTTAACTTCTAGTGATTTCACATTCGAGGTTATAAAACATTTAAGATTAACAAATAACTTATAATAAAGAAAGAGGGAACTCCTAGAAATCATTGATCAGAGCTATGCATGGAAAAAGGGTATGATCGAAACATAGCCTCCATGACAAACCTAAACAATGGTACTTCAAAGAGAGACCTCAAAACAATGTTTTAGTGATATAAAACAAGCAGGGCTTATTATAAAACATCTATGATATCTACTGTATTAAACCATTCATAAGATAAACAATCTTGGGTGGTTTTAGAGAGAAATTAAGAATTCTCTAAACTGACCTAGAAAAGCAAGAAATAGAAGCAGTGAAGGATAAACAGAGCTAAGGTGTCTCTAAACAACATTTCTTTGTCTAAATGTTTTGTCCTACTGCAATATATAAGGGTGAGACACAATGATACACAAGAAAACAATAACTGAATAGAAGCACATGACCACTAACCAAGCTTAGGGATCCTGCAAGCAAGCCTTCTCCATCAATTAGCAAAACAAGCCATTCACAAGCTCCACAACACCAATTTCCCTTCAAGCTCCAAAGACTATGTATTACTCACAGGAGTCATAAAAAGAACCATAAAACATGAATCCTAAATTCTCTATTTAACAAGCAAGGAGGAAAGAACTTAATAGAGTCTCTAGAAGCCCATTGGCTAATCAGAAATATCACTTTTTTCCTTGAGACCTTGTAAGGCCCAATGCACAAAATATCTAAAAAAAATATCTTTTTGGGCATTTTTAGCAAATCAATTGACATTTGGGTTTTCCAAGCCTCCAAAAACTTTCCAAACATACATTTTTGAATTTTCCTCTATAAGGGCGCAACACTGAGTTTTAGGATGAATTTCCATGCCAAGGGCATAGCACAGGAGAAAGAAAATTGGGTCAACATGTAGCAAGGTTTTGAAGGCCTTCCCGATGTCAGAATAGGCTCTGTGATTGCTCATTGGAAATATTGTTGATTTTAATTTCTAGAAATACCCTTGGTTTTCTGATTGGACCCCTGTAACCTATTCAGAAAGAAAAAAATGCTAAGGCTGGTAAAGGCGTAGCACATGTCCTGAAAACTAGGCAGAAAGGTGAAAATTAGGGTGTTTTTGACCCTTTTGGAGGAACAAAACAACTCCAATTGACCTGAAACTTTGTGAGCATGCTATAATTGAGCTGAGGATTCAAAAAATGTAAGCCTTTCCTCCTGAGGATGATTTGAGAAAAAACATAGCACCATGGGTGCTACCCCCTTGGCCCTCCAAATCAACAAAAAATAAAAAGTCATCAAAATTATCCCAAATTTGGTGGAAGTGTGCCTTATGGGTTTTTAGAGACTTGTAGAGAAGCTTGTGCCAAGATTCCAAGGTTAGCTTCGCCTTTTTCATCTTTTAGTGCTTGGATCTTGGTTTGAGCCTTCTTGAGTTTAGCCCTTGCAATTTGGTTTCTCCGGGCATAATGTTTAGTCATCCTTCTTTGGAGATCAAGATTATGATTTTATTTCTTCAATTTAGCCTCCAAGTGGATGTTGTCTCTTTATAACCAAGGCTCCCGATCATGTGCTATCTCCATTGCCAATAACTCATCTAGAGGGAGTTGTTCTTCTAAGGCTGATTCTTGTTCCCTTTGTTTTTCCAATTCCTTGTTCAACCCCATGATTCTAGGTCTCCTCCTAGATTTTCCTTCCTCATCCTCACTCTCTTCATAAGTGCCCATGAACTGTTCTAGCTTTACCTGTGCCTTTTGGGCTTCTTTCTGGGCCTTGATGGCTCTAGCCTCATAAATAGCAATTTGTGCTCCTAGCTGCTTGTTCTCCATGTCAATGACATCATTCACACTCTTGGCCCTATACAAATATGCTTGGAGGTCTTCAATTTGGGAATTTTTGTTTTGGATGAGCAAGTTTGATATCCTTGCTTCATTCTCCTCATCACTATCCACCTAAATTATTTCAAACTCCCTCTCCACCTCATGATCTTCTTCTTCTTCCTTCATCTTTTGTTTCCATTTGTCTAGTGGCTGCGCTGAGGTGGATGGCATGGTCCCTTGCTTTTTGGAGGCAACAAACACAAGGCTTGGCTGTTATGAATATAATTCATAACGAATATAATAAATATAATTATTAATAGTCAAATAAGGATTATGTAAGTAGTCATTAAGTTAGTAAAAGGGCATGTCTAAAAGACATGCCCATTCATGAAAGGCCACCTGCATATGTATATAAGCAGGGCCTCATTGTAACATTTTATCATCTCTTATACATTTAATATATAATATATTATTATTAAAATACCTTGTGTATTTTACAATCAAAGTCAACAAGCCTACATCTTTGTTGCTCCATTTGGTATCAGAGGAGCAAACTTCTCACCTGGAAGGAATCACCTACACCACTATTTGCTGCCTTCAGCTGTTACATGCAGTGCCTCAAAATCGTTGCCACTTGATGTCTTCATCAATGACGATGGACGATTTCAACAAAAATTTTATCGATCTTGAGAGTAAGATCAATAATAATTCTGTTAAATTCACTAAATGATTAATCAATCTTGAGGATAAGGTTACAGGAAATTCTGACAACATCAAAAAACTTCAAAACTAAACAGATCAGATAGAAAGACAAATTTGGCTAAATCATAGCGAGGCCACAGAAAATCAGAACAAAGCAATGCAGAAGATAAACGCCATTTTGTACAAGATTAATCTAATGCAAAAACCAATATTCCCGAATATTGAACATAGTCAACTGAACAATTCAGCCAATTCAAAAAATTTCGAAGATAATCATGAAGAATCACTACATTCGGTAGAAGATCAAGTTATGAAAATTTTAGTTTTAGAAGAAGGTGATGTGAAGGAAGAAAACCATGATCAAATGGTGAGAATAATGCACAAAACATTACATTTAATAATGGAGGAAAAACAATGAAAATCATAGAAGATGAAGAAGATGAAGAGGAGGAGGTCCGCCTAGTTCTTAATATTGTTGATGATGCTCCTCGTGATGCCATTTTGGAGCAGAATTCCAAAGGGGTTGAAGGTCATATTACAGCCCGTCCAACTGGGCATATTATTTGTATAATTAAGAATAATTGGTATTCTTACTGTGGGTCTTTGGATCCAATGCCTACGCCTGCAGCAGGTGGTGGAATTTTCAATGGTTTATTTGAATCTACTAATCATAGATTACCTAAGATCCAAATTCAAACCTGCCAACTTGGAAATATCATTAACAAGCGGATCATTGTAGATGTTGATTCATGGGATCAGTTATCAAGGTATCCATTTGGTCACTATGTGCGGACGATAGGAGAAATAGGTGATCATGCTACAAAAACTAACGTTTTGTTAATTGAGAACGAGATCAACATGAGAGCATTTTTTGAACAGGTTCTAGCTTGCTTGCCACCCTTGCCCTGAACATTACAACAAGAAGATATGAATGATCCTCACAGAGAGGATCTATGTCACTTGAGGGTATTCAGTGTGGATCCACCGGGTTGCAAGGATATTGATGATGCATTGTGCTGCAAAGCACTCCCAAATGGAAATTTCGAAGATGGAGTCGATATTGCTGATGTTACAAATTTTGTTCTCCTGGGTACACCTCTTGATGAAGAAGCTTCAGAATGAGGCACATTGTTTTACTTGGATGGGCAGAGAATAGATATGCTCCCAAAACCACTTACCGAAGGTATATGCTCCCTCTGTTCAGATGTTGAAATATTGGAATTTTCTGTTCTTTGGGAAATGACTCCTTCAACAGATATTGTTTCTGTGAAATTTACCAAAAGTGTTATCAAGTCATGTGCAACATTGTCTTACATTGAGGCTCAAGCATGGATGGATGACAATCGCTTGGATGATCCTATAACAATCGATCTGTGCAATATGAATTCATTAGCAAAGACCATGAGGGCCAGATGGATTGAGAGAGGAGCTTTGACTCTTGCATCTGCAGAGGTTAAGTTTGACATAGATACTAAAATGCATGATCCACTTGATATTGGTATTTATTAAATTCGTGAGGAAAATCAAATGGTTGAGGAGTTTATGGTAGCTGTAGTTGTTTCAGTTTCTAAGAAAATATTAAAACACTTCCCTCTGTGTTCACTTCTGAGGCATCATAAAAGTCCAATGCCAGAAATGATTGAACCTTTGTTGTGCATAACAATGTCTGTCGGATTTGAACTAGATATTTCGTCTTCAAAAGAATTAGCTGATTCTCTTGATCAAGCTGTGGACATTGATCCATATTTTAACAAGCTGATCTGAAAATTTAATGCTGTGGGAGATGAGCGCCAGGCACTACCATTTAAAGCTTGGGGAGATGAAATTGGTGCTTTGGCCCAGTGATTTATAGCCGAACCAGTAGATAAAGGAAATGTAGGTCAATACTTGGAGGGAGCAGAAAGATGTATTGTCTGTTCGGAGCCTTTTATAGATGATAACAAAGCCTGCCCTCGATATATTAAGTTAAAAAAAAATGCAAAGATATCAACCACAGATCATCCAGCATGGACGCATGTGTAGACATAACCGTACGGACATATACAATGACCATCCATAACTAAGAAAATAAAATTATAGATACAACTGACATAACAAAATAATTAATTAATTTAAAATATAAAAAGCTTTATAAATCTAATATAAGTAACTTTATTAAAATATAAAGTTATTTATAATCATTTTTATAAAGTTCCATATAAATAAAAGTATCCTATTAAAGGTTGGGCAAGACATTTAAATTTTGGTTAGGATACATATAATAAAGTTATATTATATATTAATTTAAATAATTAAATAATTTTAATTAATTAGATTAATAAATTAAAAAAAAATACAAGATGAAGAAATTATTATCCATAAAAATTTGAGGACAGAGTTCTCAAGGAAGGGAAAATTCATAACAAAGAAATAAATAAAAGTTGATATATATAAAAAATGACGAAAGCAAATGAAGAACTTGAACTGAAGAAAAGTGTCAACTATAAGCTTTGAGGACAAAGCTTTTGAAGGAAGGGGCAATGTTATGAATATAATTCATAACGAATATAATAAATATAATTATTAATATTCAAATAAGGATTATGTAAGTAGTCATTAAGTTAGTAAAAGGGCATGTATAAAAGACATGCCCATTCATGAAAGGCCACCTGCATAGGTATATAATCAGAGCCTCACTGTAACATTTTATCATCTCTTATACATTTTATATATAATATATTATTCTTATGATACCTCGTGTAATTTTCAATTAAATTAAACAAGCCTACAACTTTGTTGCTCCATTGGCCCTCTTTGATAGGTTAATGAAAGTGGTGTGATTGTGGTCTTGTTTATGTCCTAACCATGGTTGTGATCCTTGCTGCTATCATCACCGTCTTCATTTTCATCATTAGTATCATTATTCATTATTTTTTCTTCCTCGTCATTGTACTCTTTGCTCTCAACATCATCACCACTTTCAACCTCTTCACTGATTTCTTCACTTTCATATTGTTCTTCATCAAAGCTTCTTACCTCTTCATTGCTATGATCTTCAATTTGACTATCAGCCTCTTCATTTCCTTCATTATTTTCATGACTCTCATTAGCCTCTTTTGAATTTTTGCACAATCATCATCTTCATTTTATTCATATTTGAAGTTGCTTTCCTCTCCATTGCTATGATCTTTAGTTTCATCATCCTCCTCTTCACCTTTTTCACTGTGTTCATGACTGTCATGACAGTTGTCATGACTATCATGACAGTTGTCATGACTATCATGACTTTTTTCCTCTTTACTATTTTTTCCACCACTGAGGCTTGCTTCATGGGTGTCACCGCTGCCTTTAATTTCTGCATTGTCCTCACTATTTTCATCTTCATCTATGTTGCCTTTATCTTTTGCATTGTCATCCTATTCCTCATTTCTGACCTCTTTTTCACTATTCTCTTCATCACTGTCCTCTTCTTCCTCTTTATCATTATCTATTTCTTCTTCATCATCCTCTTCTTCCTCATCATCTACCTCTTCATCATTTTTTGCATTATATGCCTTTGTCTCTTCTTCATCCTCCTCTTATTCTTCATCATCCTCTGCCTCTTCATCATTTTCATTTTCCTCTTTGTCATTATTCTCTTCATCATTGTCCTCTTCCTCCTCTTCATTGTCTTCCTCTTCTTTATCATTATCTTCTTTATTTGATGCTTAAGGAGAAGGCGAGGGAAGGATGCTTTCTTGAGGAGAGTATTCATGTGTAGATGAGGAGTCATGGTCAATGGGGGGTGATGGAGGAGTGGAGGGAGGTGGATGAGATGATGAGGGTAAATTTGGCTGATGATGAGGCTGTGGGTTTGTGAAAACTTCATGGGTGATGAACACTTCCCATGGAATACCCTGTTTCTCTAATTGATGCAACATAATCATCTTGATAAGAAAATGGTGAAAGAGACTTTAATTTTTTTGTGAAGGAGTTCTCTTTTGCACAATGTAAGACATATTATCAATACTTTTATAAAGGTAATAAGTCAAATGTAATAGCTTGGCCCTAGTGAAGTGCATGAGCAGTCTTATGTGGTAGGAATAAAGCCTAGAAAACCTACCCTCATAGGTGAAATCTTTCATGATGACCCTCATCAAGGGCGCATATCTCTCCAGTAGATGTGAAAATGGAAAAATGGATTTGCAGTGAGCTTGGTATCTGGGTTTCAAGAAAGGTTGATAATGGCTCAAGTCCAAATTTTCCTATATGAACCAATTTTCTCCGATACTAGGTATCCCAGTGGCCATAGAAATAGTATTGGTTGATAGCTCAAATTTCACTCCTTCTAAGTTTACTTGATGGTCATGGAGGTTAAGGATAAAATTCTTGGTCAACTCAAGGTGACTTTGGACCTGTTGTACCCTTTCACAGAACTTAAAACAACACACCTCTTGGAAATATGCAACTGTCATAGGAGAGGCCATCAATTCCTTGGTATTCGTTGGCTCAAATTTGTTTACCGTTGCACCCTTTTTCTAATGTCTTGTAGGCCCTTGGTCTCCCTCACCACTGTCACTATTATTTTCCCTTGTCATTTTTATTTTTTAATCTTGCTTTGAAGGTAAAAGCCCTAATATTGTTTTGTGAAAGTGATGGATAGATCTAGGGTTTATTCCTCTAATTTAATGAAAAGAGCTTGAAAGTGATGAGGTGCCTTTTTACTTACCCCTCAAAGGTGTTATGGAACCTTTGGTGGTGACTTTGATGAATTTTTCAGCAGATTGAGGGCTTTATTTGCTAGAGAAACCTTCTAGCTGAATGCGCAGTGCAGGCGCATAGCATCGGGCCAATCAGGCGGCTGTATGGGCCAGTCAAGCCACTACTGAATGCACAGCACAGGCGCATAGCACTGGGCCAGTCGGGTGATGACACAGGCCAGTCGGGCCGTTGTGTGTAGAGTCAAACATGCAAACAGTAGAGTGAATAGGCATGTTGGGTCTCTAAGACGACTGAGGCAGAGGCTTGTCGGGTAGTCTGTGTGCAGCGTTCAGTGCGTAGCCTCGGGCATGTCAGGCTTGTCTATGTGCAGTGCCAAACACGTAGCACCTAGACTTGTCGGGTCAGTTCTACATGCTGGTTCTGTCGAGCTGCCGAGTTTGAACAGAGTGAAAATGTAGCGTCTGTTCACAGGAGAGCAGTGCACCCTTAAATTTTCGAAGGAACGCACTTATAGGCACGTAGCACTAGGCCAGTCAGGTGACTGCATGGGCTAGTCGGGCCGCTGGGTGTAAAGTCAAACGCATATACAATAGAGTGAGTAGGCATGTTGGGTGTCTAAAATGACTGAGGCACGGGCCTGTCGGGCAGTTTTCTTGTAGCATTAAGTGCGTAGCACTCGGGCCTATCAGGCCGGTCTATCTGAAGCACCAAACGCATAGTGCCCCGGCCTGTCAGGTCATCTCTGCACGCTCGTTCTGTCGGGTTTCTATGTCTGCACAGAGTCAACGAGTAGCATCCATTCATAGGCGTGCATCACACCATTAAATTTTTGGAGGAAAGCACTCACAGGCGCATAGCACGGCATCCCAAGATCGTAGCACAGTGTTTTCTTGCCCAAAATTTTCTAGAACTTAGAAATTTCTCTTTTAAACATTTTCACTCTCTTTTACAAGTGACAAATGGAGCTGAGTGATAAAAAAATTGACTTTTTAGAGTCTTAGGAAGATACATTTACCTCTTTAACACCCACATTCTAATGTTTTTTGGTCTCTGGATCACTTCACTGATATTATTTTTACTTTTTGCAGTGGGTGATCTAAAAATATAAAACTAATCCCCTTTTCTCCTTACCACTTCTCTTTCTGCTTTTCAGGTAGCTGACATGGTGCGCTTGATTCCCTTTGGCCTGTTGATGCTTTTAACAATCTGTTCTTACCCATTTTGTCATATCAAAACCTTAAAATTTCATTCTCTGTTATTTGAAACCTAACACATCCTTTTAGCTCATTTAGTAAGGGTAAGCTCTTTAAAACATTTTTGAGGCACCTGTCCTTACCCTAACACTGTCAAAACCTTTCTTTCTTGCATTGTGGAGTTTGGTAATCATGTTTTTTACTCCCTTTGAGATTTCTGAGTGTGGGTGATCTGAAAACATGGTTTCTTCCCCTCTCACTGATTTTCTAAAGGTGTAATTAATCCACTTTTGACAAGTGCCAAAACATTCATTACTATGTATGCTAACTTCTTTTAGCCACTTCTGATTTGTTGCACATGCCATGACATAATGTTTTTAGTTGTTTGAGATGTTCCTGGAGTTTTACACATCTAATTATTCAACAACAGAAGCCTTGTGATTAGCTTGACCTCTCATCTTTGGAGTTTACTCATGTGCTTTATTCTACTCATCAATGAGTGAAAAATGACTGAAAATGAAAGCTTGAACTTCCTCATACTGATACTCTTTGCATTCTCTCCCTTTGAGGCAGAGAAACACTTTACCTTGAGAAACCCTAGGATTCACCTTCAACAGTCCTTGCAAACCTTCTATGTGTTGCATTGGATCCTTGTTGGGCATACTACTGGTCAGATCAGGTTTAGGAATCCTGATTTTCTTGACCATAGGTTGCTTCTTCCTTCTTTGTTGTGGATGTCATTTAATGAGGAGCAAGCCTCTTACCATACCAATTTTTTTTGCTAATAATCATATTGAAACTCCTACAAAAATGAAAAAATGAATAGTTATCCTTTGCAGAACTTAAACTTGATAAGGAGGTCTTCCTTGTAGACCTCTCTGATCTATCTTGGACAAACAAGTGTTGAATTTCTCTCATACTTGATTCAACTTCTAGCACATGAAAAACAGTAATTTGGAACACTCAAAATAACCCTACAACCTATGAAACCCCAGTGACCTAGTGGGAGGCTCTTTTGACTTGTCCGTTACTGAAATTAGGCTTAGGTTCTTAATAATATGAAAATAGAGCTTTTGACCAATTGGTATATTTGAAGATATAGAAATGGTTGTACTTGATTGATTTAAAGAGCTCATAGAGGTATTTTTGATACCATCAATGCTTAAGATATCTGATGAACATGGGAAAGAGTAGGCTGGTTGGTGATCCTAGATGGCAAGTGGAGGGGTGATGCAAGGTAAAACAGAGTACTGAGGTCATGGGTGGAAAAATAGGATAAAGATGAATGGCATGAGCCCATGAGGGGTCCTCTAGGAGTGGTAATCTGACCATGACATGACAGAATAATGAAGCAGTGAAAATTTATCCTAAGGATAATGAAGGGAGTGAGATTTCTAAGACTCAAAATATTCATGAATCTTGTTTTTAGAAATCAAGGTTTGACATTTAATCATCTTTAGATAGTAAAAGTTACTGATGACTAACACTAGGAGAACTTATGAGTAGCACTAGTTACCCTTAACAGGCTCTATTTATTAACCGGATCAGTGCATTGGAGTATATACTAAGATAACTTCTGAGTAGCACATCAGGTTTAATAGCTTGTTAAAGATATTCACAGTAACACAAATTTTCACATTGCATTCCTATATCACTCTATCATTAATTTATTTTTAAAACACCAATACACACCAATAAGAAACCTTGCGTATAACAATATTGAACATATCTTCCATTACACAGATTTATTTAACTACACAGACACAATATTCAGTAAAAAAATTCATTTCATTTTCACACATACTATATTAAGAGTAAAAAAGAAAATTTCAGTATTTCATATGTTCATCAAATTTCATAACATAATTTTTTTACTACAAAAGTAAAGGAAATTTCTGATCAATTTTTGTCTATAAAATTCACATGGGAAAACACTTTCCACCCAACCTTGAACTAAATCTTCCAATTCCCCCTAGTCGAGATGTACTTACATGGAATCTACACCCCCCTTGTGATTCTGAATAATGTATTTTATACATTATTTCTCGGCATAATTTTCCTTAGCGACATCCCACCTTCCATGGGTTGGCCAACCAACTAGTCTAGAAATTTTTTCTTTTCCTATATAGCCTACATTTATCTCCCGTTGTACTTTAATTTCCATTTTCTGTATTTTTCCTCAACTGAGAGATTTCAAGGAAAAAATATCTTGATTCCATCCACCACACTAGTTTCTAGATCCTAGCAAGCATCTCTTATTCAAATGTTTCTTTCCCAATGTTTTTTCAGTTTTTTTTTCATTAATAAAATTCATTTATTACATCATCATACTATATTGTATATTTTCAATAAAATCCTCCATGGATTCCTCACCAATCAATATAAAATTAGTTCAATATAGAAACAATATATTTACATAGATATAGAAGGGTATTACAAGCTAAAATTCTGTAATTCGAGTATTTTTAGTGGTTATTTGTAGTCAATATTTAGAGTTGGAAAAATTTACTCTTGGATTTTTACTACTATGTTATGAAGCTAAAATTAAGCCAAGGTCATCCCTAAGGACCTCTACGTCGAGTCCCCAAATGGTAACACATCCACAGGTGGGGCATGGTACTCAAGGATACAAGAGGCTAGATTAAAGGAGACCACTAGTAAATAGAAAAACTAATGAAATAAGTTCATTGGATCTCTAAAAATATGAATTTAAATTTGACATTGAGATTCCATAAAGGTCTCAACTGTAGTTTAGCAAGTTGTGACAAGGGATAAAAAAATAAATAAGACCTTTGAGTAGAGTCCAATAACCATAGAAATTGAGGCACTCCAATAACAATACACACCACTAGAACAATCCATAAGTCATGAACTAAACTCCACTATACAAATACTAACAAAGTGAAAGAGCTGTAGAGATTGGACATAGAACAAATTACCCCACAATTATCAATCCATAAATCTCAAAATTGCTTTAAACAAAGTTTGAATCATTGTCAGTCACCTCAAATACTAGTTCTATCCTTTGTTGTCCTTGATATCGGTTTCCTAGATGTTTCCTCCTTAGCCGCTATATGTCATCTCTACACACGAAGGGTTAGCACGAGGATCATGTGCTTATATTCTCACATAACGAGCACAATGCGAGAGACCTTATTATTATAACAAGGATGAGCCATAAGGATTGTAGAGGAACATTACAACATAAAAAACGGATAACATCTCAATAAACCCAATTTTGTGGGAAAAATATCCAACTTATGGCAGGGGAGTGTTGTAGTCATTATAGAAGAACACAAAGTGAAAATTACTAGGCCAAGAACTCGCAAATAATATTCAACCTATCATAGTAGTGTGAAGGGAATATATGATTGTTAACATGTGTGGATGCAAGGGGTGGAGTAACCATGGCATCCTCCTCTTATATGAATGGGAGGTGGTGAGGAGTAGCCATGTCATCCCCTTCTTATATGAATGGGAGGTGATGAGGAGTATCCATGTCATCCCTCTCTTATATGAATTGGAGGTGGTGAGGTAGCATATTCCCCTTCTACTTTAATACATATTTCAACACCCCAATCAAAAAATATTTTAATAAAAATTTATAATATAACATCATACTCAATTATAAAATATCTTATCAATTTTAATATAATAATATTTTAAAAATTTATAAAATTTAATAAATATTATTGTAATTTATAAAATATGATAAATTTTATTTGATTAACCTATTAACTTAATCAATTTTATTCATGATGATATTTTGTTATTTTATTAATGAAGAGATTTTGTTGCATATCCTAATTGATAATTATCTGTTTCTGGGGTTGGTGTTGTGAAGCAATGTCAACCATGTAGATCTAAGAATTTCAGGGATGTTTGAACAAAATTGGTGGTGCAACCCAAGGGTGTGGTGAAGACATCATCAAAAAATCATCAAACATTTTAAAGTATGGCTTCCTTTTACAAAAGGACATGTGAAATGTCATTGAATTTCTTCTGACTATATTGTAAATATATTATATTTGGCATAAATGAAAAATATTGAAATCATGAAAATAAAAAAAGAGAATGCCAAAGGTCCTATGGAAGTATAAGAGTCATGGTCAAATTATAAAACTCCTAGGGAAGCTTGAGGGTCAATTAGATGTTGAAAGGTCATGAGGGAGTCCATAGGTCATAGAAGAAGGTTAGAAGTCACCCTCCCTATTTCTATAAATGTAACCTTGTGCCTCATGCATAGGGATCTTTAGCACTTAAGTTAGGCTACTAATAATATTGCTATTTTTTTCTTGAGGAGTTGAAAGCCTTCTCTCTTGATAGGCTATAGGTGAAATTATTGTGAGGCTAGTGCTATGTTGCGAATATGATATGAATTTCTCTCATCCCTCTACTAAGTTTTGAGGATCCTGAGTAAATGTATTTGGATAGATGGAAATATTAATGAGAAGCTATTTTTTTCTTGCATTCAATCCTGTTCATTCCTCTATTTTTATATTAGTTATTAGGTATTTCATTTATGTATGTGTGTGGTTTACACAATCATTCCTGATGGCATTGTTATCATTGACTGAAAAGAAGCAACAAAGTAGTAGCAAGGCATGTAGAAGCAATAAGTTATCCAGGAGTATGGCAATGAGAAGAAAAATAAGGCAAGGAGCAACAACTATTTATGCATGAGCAAGGAAAGGAGAAGTAACAAGGTATGCAAGAATAGGGAAAAAAGGAGCAACAACAAGACCAATAATCATCCAATGTGCGATGACAAAGGAGCAGTAAGGCTAGAGCATTAATATGTCGGTAAAGGGAAAACAGAGCACATCATGATCAACAAAGGTATGAAAAGGTACATATGTTGTACATGTTTGTGAGATAGATTATAGATGTTGATTGCACATATGTTGATGCTATAATTTTCATATGTTATTCTTGGTATGCTTGATAGAAACAAAGTAAAGGAGCAGGAACAAGTGATATGGCATGGTGATATGTTGGCATGTTTGCATATGGTGATGTGTTGGAATTTTGATGGCTTGATACTTGTGTTTATGAATTTGATAAGTCATGATGATTTGATGTAATTAAAAGTATAAAGGAGTTGTGATATTCTTGGATAGTGTTTCAAATATTGTTTAATGAATAATTTTCAGTGACACTAATTTGTTGTTGAGTTGAATTACTGTGATCGAAAGGAAAGTCTCCGTTATAGAAAAGGAAATATTCCATAAAAGTGAAGGAAAGACTCCATGACAAAAAATGCATGACTTCATGACATCAAATGCAAGACTCGATGTCAACAAAGAAAATACTCCACGACAACCAAGGAAAGACTCCATGACATCAAAGGAAAAGCTCCATGACATTAAAATAAGACAAGACTCAAGGAGGTTGAAGAAATGGCATTAAGAAGATATGAATTTCATCATATTGGTGGGTTTGGAGAGTGAACGTTGCATACATATGCTTGCATTATTTTCATTTGTGTGTATATTGTTTACATTGGAGAATTCTTGCATGTGTTGTGGTGGTATAATGTTGTTTTTGGCACTTTGTTGATATTGATGCACCTAATCATTATAGATGGCTAAAATAATATGTGGTGGAGCACCTATTTATTTTATAATATTAAAAATATGTATATTTTTTAAAATAATCAGTGGAAGGAAAATATTCAAGCCTGTTCACTTCATATTCTTATGTGGAATACAAAAAAAACAGCAAATTATATTTATAAAAGATGTTGTTTCTAGAAGACAAATTAGGTTTGAGAGTGGGAGAATGTGTGAGAGATGATTGAGGTGTTATTCATTAGTTACTTGGAACATATGAAGCTTATGTGAAGAATAATTGAAGGGAAGAATAGGCATGGCATAAATGAATATGGAGATATGAAAAATTTATGCCCAGGTAAACCAACATATTGTTGTTCCTTGTCTAATATTCCCTTTCTTGATCCAATCAAAGTGGACAAGATTGATCCATGGTACTTACTGTGGTATTTTCCCATGGTATTGGTTGTCAGTTTTCGAGAAAAATAATAAAATAGGGTCTCTAGAAAGCCCATCAAGCCTATAAAAGGGGAGAGAAGCTAGGCATTTAGATGCATTCTGGTTTATCTATCTTACTTTGTTTCGGTTGAGAACTTGGCGTGGCTAGTTCTAGCATTGATCCCGGGACAAAAATCCCATGGTGAATTTGTCTGGTGGATCCATCCAGGGTCCACGAATGTGCTTCAGTATTTGTTTTTTGTTTTAATGAGTAGCCAAGCATGCCATCTGCAAGAGCTCAATTTTATTGTATGGGCATGTATTCTATTTTCAGCTAATAATATAAATAAAAGGCTGCATTTCTAGATCCTGTCTATGTTCATGGTTTTTAATGAATGCAATTATATTGAGAACACTATAATGTGCTAGATCTAACTAAATTATTAAGGTTTGGGATCTTACAGTGGTATCAGAGTTGCACATCTTGCTAGCCTAAGGCTTTTATGCAGGAAAATTCGGTGGGATTTATTCTCACCTTAGCATATATCCTGATCTTTGGTGGTATTGAGTATCACCCTAGTTGGTTTTATTTTTTAGTTGATTGAAAGAAGTATTTGTGCTTAGAAAAAGGAGCAGAAATTGATCTAATCTGATCTGATCTTCTAGGCAGTCAAGGAGGAGGATTGGTTCAACTAGAAACATTGAGAACGAAGTTGAATTTTTCTTAATCAAGAGATGTATTTCGAGTGTGAAAGTGGGTAAATGGACTTGACTCATAATTTTAAGCGATGTTTATAGTTTTGAAAATTATGACAGGGTTTGATATTTTTTTTAGGGGTTTGATTTATAAAGAAAAGGGAAGGAATATAAGGTTGAGTTTAGTTTGGGAGCTGTAAGGATTTAATTTAAAAAAAAAAAAAAAAAACTTTGATACAGTTTTGTTGAGTGTATTCCTTCATAGTGCATCATTTCAAGGCATGCTAAAGTCTACCATCATGAGATTACTTTACACATACATTGAAATAATAATATTTTCTTGTGCAAAAGGGAAGGTGTATTTGGGTAGCATATCTCCAAATCAAATGCTGAAATATTATTTGAAGAGGTTGTGTTATTTATATACTTTTGCTGGTACCAACTTAACCTAGTTTGATCAGGGCCAAAATCAAAATGTGAGAAGGCAGAATACATTTTTGTATTTTTATTTTTCTAGCTATGTGAAGATGGATGGTCTTGAAGAAATTTTGGACAACAACCAAAAATTCTTTAATGAACTAGTGAAGGTATATGGTCCTTTAAGGAGACATATCTCCATAGACAAAAATGATAGTCAAAAGAGGCCATTTTCAAAAAGGGTCCATGTCATTCTGCAGCAAAAGCAACCATGGGAGGTGAAGGAAGGACAAAGAAGAGGAGCTAAGCTCTTTGCACTCAGCTCTGAATTGTAACAAACAAAATCAATTATAGACCTTCATAAGTTGGAGGAATTAGACATATGTTTGTCCAAGGTGGGAGAACCATAATGGAAGAAACTCGGATGGGCTCTTAAACCCTCCAGGCTTGCATTAATACAACCCGGACTTTGGGAACATCCTAATGAAGAGGTTAGGCTCACAATTGCTTATTGTCTCAATAGGGTAATAGCTCTAACATCACCATTACTACCCTACAATAATGATCTCATGACAGATATTATACAGCTGATAGTAGAAGCCCTTCAGGTTTTGACCAAAATTATGTGTCCTACTTATCAAAAGCGGTGCAAAATTTTAAAAATCATGGTAGAGTTTAGCTTTGGCACACTCATGTTGAATATGGAATGTGACGAGTTGATCTTTCAGTTGCTGCAAAAATATTATACCAGTATTAGATAAGCTCAATCAGACCATTTCAAAGCATGCATGCAAAAGATTGTGTCTTTGTTCTTAAAAGGAGATGCTGACATATGCGAGACACTAAGATCCAAATTGCTAATTATATGGAGAAAGGAACCAAAGGATCACCAACTGCCTATGATCTAGTCAAGAAATTGCTCAGGAAAAACATAAAATGGCTCATAAAGGTGTTGACAAGGAAGGAGTTGAGATGGATTGATGGAGAAAGAAAGAAAAAAATATATAGCAAGAATGAACTAAGGAGGAGAGGACTATGCTTTATCTGCAATGGACCTTGCGCCCTTAACCATTCTTGTCCAGGTGATAAGAATAAGGAAACAAAGAGAGAATAAGAGGATATTGCCTCAAATCATGGGGAGTCTTTTGTAGCTCGGTCTATTGATCTTCAAGATGGTGAGCAACATCATGACATTATTCAGGGGGGCTTGCAGGATGACAAGAATTTGGAACTACATGAGGAAATATTACCTAATGGAATTGATGAGGTAGACTCCTATACAAATGAGTTCGTAGATCCCCAAGGGAATATCCATAAATAATATGAGCAATCAAGTATAGATAAAAGTCCACCAATGCATATATGTTCGAAAGTTGAAAGGGATGCACATATTGTCTCCATAGATGGAGGAGACCAGGGATATTTGAGTGAGGATCCAACCATAATGAACTAGCATGATAAGTATGATCATGAGGATCAACATTAGAAACATAATGTGCAAAATGAACCATTCATAGAGAGTTGGTCAAAGGCTCAAGTTGAAGTAGTGGTCGTGGGGCATCTAGTGCAGTCGAATATAGATACATTCAGCAAGGAACTAGAATTGGTAGTGAAAGAATTTCAGGAAAGGATCATGCATTTCAAGATAGATCTTATGTTGTTGAAGCAAAGATTATGGACAGTCCGAGACACTTTCTTACAGGAGAACATAAAATTTGAGGAACTCATAGGGGTATGTGTCAAATCATCAACCAAGCTGTCTAGTATTGAGGAACAACTCAAGTCCCTCACAAGGCTGCATGAGGAGTACGATTGGGAGTTCCATAGCAGAGCTCTACAGGAATACATAGATAAGTCTTACCACACCAATAACCCACCTTTATACATTGAGAAGAGCAGGGCAGAGTTCCAAGTAGAGCAGCATGAATCAAGCATCAAACAACATCAACATAGTAGATTTACAGATATTCATTCTTTCCCAAGTATGGATTGGAGAGAGATTATGAGTTGTTATTCTATTGATGGGTTGATTATTTGGAGGATACCCATAGCCAATGGAAAATTACAGCTTGGAACACTTGGCACGGGCAACGATGGAGAGTTGAAATGGTACCATAACCCACGGGTCCTAGGATTTAGGTGGTATTGGGATCCAGGAGAATCCATTCAGGAAAGGATTGGTCAAAGGATTTTTTGGGATCTAGGTATCAAAGGATCCATTCAGGACCATTCAACATGGAGGGTACATCGGATTATATGGGATCTTGGTATCAATGTACTAATTCTTCTGGTGTGGATAGAAGTGCATCGCTTGAGGACAAGAAATATTTGGGCCAGAGGATTTTCAATATTCCCTTTCTTGATCCAGTCAAAGTGGACAAAATCAATCCATGGTACTTACCATGGTATTTTCCCATTATATTGGCCCATGGTATTTGTTGTCGATTTCCAAGAAAAATAATAAAGTAAGGTCTCTAGAAAGTCCATCAAGCCTATAAAAGGGGAGAGAAGCTAGGAATTTAGATGCATTATGGTTTATCTATCTTATTGTGTTTGGGATGAGAACTTGGCATGGCCAGTTCTAGCATTGATCTTAGGACGAAAACCCCGTGGTGAATTTGTCTGGTGGATCCATCTAGGGTCCATGATTGTGCTTCAGTATTGGTTTTCTGTTTTAATGAGCAGCCAAGCATACCATCTGCAAGAGCTCAATTTTATTGTATGGGCATGTATTCTATTTTCAGCTAATAATATAAATCAAAGGCTGCATTTCCAGATCCCGTCTATGTTTATGGTTTTTACTGAATGTAATTTTATTGAGAACACTAGAATTTGCTAGATCTAACTAAATTATTAAGGTTTATGATCTTAAATCTTGTTTTCATCAGGGGATTGTAGTCTCATTTTGATTAGTGTCTTCATAAACATCAGGTTGCAGATTGTTGAGGTAGGAGCCTCCTATGGGTTGTAGCCTACAAAAAACATATGGGAGTTGGAGCTTCCTTCCATGTTGCAACTTGCAAAAATTTAAGGTAACAACCTCATGTAGGTTGGAGCCTACATAAAATCATATGTAATAAGGAGTAGAATCTTGCCTTTGCATCAAAACAATGATAAAAATGTGGTTTTATCCCTTTATGGGTTTACACATATATCTAGTGTCAATATGTGTTGTTATTTTGTGTTGATGTGATGTTTTGGTTAGCTTATTACTTGTTGTTCACATATTCAATATGTTGGTCTTTATTTTTTAATATGATCATGTAATGGTTCAGTTATTGTTTTTGGTGAAAATAATTTTAATATCCATCAATATACTAAATTGATTCATCCCCCCCACCCTTCAATTTAGTCAATTTTTCATCAATTGGTATCAAAGTAGATTACTTTGGTGTAAGCCTAAAAACTTGAAGGTAATCTTGTTGAGTCATTGACTATCAAAGTGTATATGTTCCTAGTGCATTGAAATTTCATGAATGGAGAGATAAGGTTAAAACTGATGCAGCCCAAAAGGCCGCTTCTACCCAAGAGTGAAAACTTAATACATAGTCTGCCGAAAACCCAAGGATAGGCTCATATATTCTCTAAGAACCTTTAGAAACCCATATAACTTAATTAAATTTATTTGTGTGGAAGCTACATTTTAAGTGGTTCTCGAGTTTTGTACCTCATATAATAATGTTTTATCTTTATACTATGGCCACCTCCATTTCCTTACCCAATGCATATGTGGTATCTCAGACTGACAAACTTACCTTCATCACATATCGCTGCCAAACTATATTACATAGACCGTCGATTATATCACTTCACATCTTGCAGAACTTATCACATCAAATGTTGCAACTTCAATCAAATACCTTTAAACATAAACAATAAATGTGTTGATGCGAAGTACTACGATAGTGACATCAAATCGCATCTTCCACCACTTATCACAAATCAGCCTCCCACAAGTTTAATTCTATACCATTTTCTATTAAACCATATTTTATGCGATGTGCGATATGCGTTGGACCTTGTCGATACGTGGCTCCTCTTCACTATTTTCCCAACTTACTACATCGCAGCTTAAGTCTTTTACTTTGTGATCGCACATTTCCAATTAATCTTGCGAAGTGATATGAGCAGTCAATATTCACTCTATCTCTGTGATATTATCTCCACTGTCCATGTTCCTTCTTTTCCTGGAATTCTTATATGGGTTTTCTGCCTTAGTCAATTTTTTGTTTCTTCGACTGCCGCTACTCTGTAGCTTTGGCTTGTCGACTCTCTACTCCTCCTCAGATTATTTCTATCTGTTCACTTAGATCTTTAGCTTTCACACTTGATGCAACACCTTGCTCACTGTTCTCAAAACAGAATATAGAACATCATTCTCTATTGCTTCCTTGAATCCCAAATTTGGATTTATTCACCTTCGACCTGCACAACAATTTATCTGCACTCATTCTCTCCAACTAGCCTCTCTCACAGCCAATTGCTCCAGAACTAGAATCACTCATGATTCTACTCAGCTCTTCCACTGTAAGTCCTTTTCACTCAGAAAGGCTTATTCACATATTTAAAGTTTGTTCAGAGAGAATTATTTCACACAGAAATAAGGTTTGTTCTATTATGGATCACTCAGTGTGTAAAAGGAACAAACACACAATTTTTATGATTCATCAACACAAGACTTTTTTCATGAACTCAGAATTGAGTTTTCTATTCACCAATAAATATTTAAACAATAATAATTTCCTCTCGACCAGATCTTCTATTTCAATGCCCTCTCAAATATAATTTTTTTCCCTCTCTGCCCGTAGGCCTACCTCCTTTGAATGAAATTCTATCCTTTCAATCCTTATCAATAGATTCCGAAACTTGAGGGACTAACTCCTATGTTTTTGTAACTGATTTCGAAAATTAGAACTTGATCCTATCTTTTCTGAACTGAATGGATAAATCCTATCCTATCTGCTAGCTTATCCCACAATTTCTACCAACACGCAAATTCAATTTCATGACTAAGCTCTTTGAATAAAAATTAAACACCTAGCTAGAACCTCATAGACTAATACTTGTGAACTATGAAGACTTTATAAGGTTTTACAATGATTATAAAAAACAAATTTCCCTCTTGGACCAATGTCAAGACCTTAGTCCTTAATTTACATTACAAAATTAACTTGAGGGCATATGCTCCTACATGAGACTCCCAAAGTAGAAAGAAGACACGATCACCTGATCCTGCACCTTCAGCCCTCATCTTTCTTAGATCCCAAACTCTATTTTCTTATTGTCCATAAGCTGCATTGTATTAATAATTATTCAGCTGCAATATTCTAGGCTTCCATGCTTTGTATTGTAGTGTTCCCCTGTATCTACCTTCATTGTTCTTCACTTTCCAAAAAATTCCACAGTGGACTATTTTATTCATTCTGCTACAACTCATATTATGTATTTGCATTAGGTTCTGTAGTCCATATATGGCTTCTTGTAATTCAGTTTTCTGTTGCAACCTAGTTTTTTTTTCCTTACTTTTCCATTGCACTTTGTTGCACTTTATCCATTCTTCACTAAACTGCTGATTTCTTTTTTCAGCGCTTCTTGCTTCAATTTCTACTTTTTCACTTGGAATTACTCCATTTACTATTGCAAATATTGTTCTGGATAATTCTGCAAATATTACTCTTGACATTGCTGCCTCCCAAACTTCCTGAATATCTCTTAAGATATCTCTCTCTGCAACATTCCTCTGCTACTTACTACCTACAATTTTACTTTCAAAAAATAAATCGCCCTTTCTACTTTTCTCATCTCAAACACATCATCAATATGTGGTTCATAAATTCCAACATATTTTTCTTCCTCTTGCTTGACAACCCTTAGTGATTGTCCTTCACCTCCTTGACTTATTCTGATAGTTAATTCAACTTCTTCAAACATGACATCTTCATGCTTTACATCTTCATCATAATTATGCCTTACCTGGAAACTTCCAGTCTTCTTCAGTTGTAAAACTAACTCTTCGTCGACTTGTGACATGTCTGTCTCATCTTCATCAAAACCTGTAATCATAAACCAATTATCATAAAAGATATAAGGCCTTATTTCCTTTTCCTTCTTTGGAAATATCTTAGTATACTACTCTGAGTCTTTCTCTAACTCCTTTGTCATCACATCAATATGTTGATTTAAATTATCCAAATAACTCACCAAACTTTCAACTAGTCTCTACTCCATATCATTTGTTTCAAGGATGTCTCCATGCTCTGGTTCAAAATAATGAGCTCCTTCCTATGTAATGTTGATTTGTTGAAATATTATTACTATTATTACATCCTTACCCTCTTCTTCATGATTTTAATTCATGACAATTTGTTTGTCTTCCTTCTTCAACAATTTATCATGAGTACATATCCTCTACTTTTCCAATTCTCTTCTTTGAAGATCTAATTTTATATATAACTCAACAATTTCAATTGGAGTAGAATTTGGAAACTTTACATGGTTTTCAATACCTTCACTTATTGTTGACCAATCATCAAATAGCCCTTCTCCCTCTACTAAATATACACACATGTCTAAATCATCATTCTTAAAAAATCCAAACTCATTAAGCACAATAAATACCTTTCCTTCATCTTTAGGTCTTAACTCATATCTTCTATTCCAATCTTCACTGTTACCAGCTCCAATATTCAGCAACACATTTTCATGATACCTTTATGTCTCCTTTTGTTCATGAGATATTGATATATAAGTATCAATTTGAACAGATTTCAGACTCTACTCCTTCTTCTTAACAAAATCTAAAGTTTATTCATCATCCTGTGATATACTTGTAATCATACAAAAATCATTAGTTTTAAAAATAAAATACCTTTCAGTCTTGTTTGATGCTTCAAGCACCAATCTTCCTTAATGTACTTTCTGGGTTTCAATAGATCCTCTTTGCTCTGACTCAAATCCTTTGAGTCTCTCCTTCTCCAATAAGTCCACATTTTTCTTCTCAAGTTATCTGAACTTTTTTATCAGTTTGACATTCCATTTATCCTGTAATAGGTTCATTTTAACCCATTTCCTCATTCTCCATCCATATCTTTGGTCCGCATTATCTTTCTCTGGTAGCCATCCCTGTAGTACTTCCAACTGTACTCTCATCACCACAAGATTTCTCTCTCGCTCCTCATTACTCATCTCACTTTTATGGAATTTTCTAGAACCTCTTCTATGAACCTCCATGGTCATCTTCTTCAGGAGCTCATCCATGCTTGATTGCTTATTTGCAACATAGCCTTCTATTGTAGCAATCTCCTCTTTCTAGTCAATACCCTATCAAGCTTCCTCTCTGAGCTTGATCTCCTCCTAAGTATTCTCCCTCTTGGTTCACTCTCTTCAACCTTTTAGAGCTTCACTTCTCCTCTGATTTCTGCACTCAGTCACCTCTCTAATTTCTTCCAACCTGTAGTTGGATAGGTTCATTACCATCATCACCAAAATCTCTTCTTGTTCTTGGCTATAATCATAAAAAATCTTCATATTATTTATTTCAATAAATAATTCGTCATTAATTAACTGAAAACATGAAGACCATATCTCATTGTCCAATTTCTAAACAATTTTTTTGTTGCAGTTTCTCTTTTTTATCAGCTGAATTTTCCTTCCATGTTTTCATTTTTCACTATCACTTCATAAACAATTTTCTAAATTTGTCCTTGAATAATTTGATCTAATTTCTCCCAAAGTAGATTTTCCTTCTACCTCTTTACTATTTTGTTCTCTTCACAGAACTATTACTGTCATGATTTCTCCTCTGAAGAGAAATCCTCCTTTAACTTTCTCTCAAAAGAGCTTTAACCCACTCTGATAGCAAATGATGCATCCCAAAAGGCCGGTTATACCCAAGAGTGCGAAATTAATGCATAGTCTACCTAAAAACTGAGGATAGGTTCATACATTCTCTAAGAACCTTTAAAAATCCATTATAACTTAATTAAATTCATTTGTGTGGAAGCTCCTTTTAAAGCGGTTCTCGGGTTTTATATCTCATATAACAAAGTTTTACCTTTATACTATGGCCACCTCCATTTCCTTACCCAATGTATACGTGGTATCACACTTCGAAAAACTTACCTTCATCACGTATTTCTCCCAAACTATATTACAAAGATCGCATATTATATCACTTCACATCTTGTAGAACTTATCACATCGTATGTCGCAACTTCAACCAAATACATTTAAACATAAACAATAAATGTGTTGATGCAAAGTACTACAATGACGACATTGCATCACATCTTCCACCGCTTATCGCAAATCGGCCTCCCGCAAGTTTAAGTCTATACAATTCACTGTTAAACCATGTTTTATGCGATGTGCGATATGCGGTGGACCTCACTCACACGTGCCTCCTCTTCACTATTTTCACAACTTACAACATCGCAACTTAAGTCTTTTACTTTACAAACACACATTCCCAATTAATCTTGCGAAGTGATCTAAGCCGTCAATTTTCACTCTATCTTTGTGATATTATCTCCACCGTCCATCTTCCCTCTTTTTCTAGAATTCTCTTAGGGATTTTATACCATAGTCAATTTCATGTTTCTTTTACTGCTGCCACTCTCTAGCTTTGCTTCTCCACTTGCTACTCCTCCTAAGATTATTTCTATCCGTTCACTCATATTTTAAGATTTCACACTTGCGCCAATGCCTTTCCCATTGTTCTCAACTTAGAATATAGAACATCATTCTGTATTTCTTCCCCAAATCCTGAATTCGAATTTATTCACCTTCGACCTGCACAATATTTTATCTGCACTCATTCTATCTAATTAGCCTCTCTCATAGCCAATTGCTCCAGAATTGGAATCACTCGTGATTCTACTCAGTTCTTCCACTGTAAGTCCTTTTCACTCAGGAAGACTTATTCACATATTTAAAGTTCATTCACAGAGAATTATTTCACACAGAAATTAGATTTTTTCTATTACGTATCACTCATCTTGTAAAAGAAACAAACACACAATTTTTTTGATTTATCAACAAAACACTGTCTTCATGAACTCAGAATTGAGCTTTCTATTCACCAACAAATATTTACATAATAATAATTTCCTCTCGGCCTGATTTTCTATTTCAGTGGCCTCTCAAATATGTTTTTTTCCCTCTCTACCATAGGCTTACCTCCTTTCAATGAGATTATGTCCTTTCAATACTTATCAACAAATTCCTAAACTTCAGGAACTAACTCCTATGATTATGTAACTAATTTCTAAACATAGAACTTGATCCTATCTTTTTTGAACCAAATGGATCATTCCTATCCAATCTGCTAGCTTATCCAACAATTTCTTCCAATGCACAGAATCAATTTCATGACTAAGCTCTTTGACTAATGAGTCAACGTCTATTTAGAACCTTTGATACTAATACTTGTGAAGTATGAAGTCTTTACAAGATTTTACAATGATTATACCAAAGAAATGTCCCTCTTGGACCAATATCAAGACCTTAGGCCTTGAGTTACATTACAAAATTAACTTGAGGGAAGATGCTATTGCATAAAAAACAAAACTAAAATTTTATGGAATTGGTGTATGCAAGCTTGTATGTGATGTTTACTGCAAAGAATCTCCCTTGTTGCATGAAAAATAGTTGAATTCTAAAGAAAAATGTGTTATGTTTAAAAATATTCATAATAAGAATCTTGATACAGTATTCTATTTAACATATGCAAAATAAATATGGGATAAATTTCATCTCATGCATGAAGGGGACACTAGTAGGTGTATTGTCTAAAAGGAGAAGAAAAATAATAGGAAGAAAATGTCTTGTGAAAACGAATATGTTCAATCAAACGAGGAATGTTCTCCACCTGATTCTCATGAGGGAAGGTTAGCTAAAGAGAAAAACAAACTTCACATAGCCTTGGGTGAAATATAAATAATTAAGAATGAGAGGAGAGACTATAAGAAACTGCTGCAAATATGTGATGAAACAACATAAATTCAAGGAATAAATTGTAACCTTCAAGACACATATTGAAGATGTAAGTAGAATAGAGTGGATGATGAATAATCAGCTAAAGGGGAGAGAGGTACAGTATGAAATTTCAGAGTTTGAAATTATTTCAGCTGGTAGACATTCAACAGGTTATGTAAGAAACTAAAAGAGGAGGTTTCCTCCATGAAGAACTCAAAAAAGGAAGACATTAAAGATGATAATGAAGATGTTCTAAAAATACCTTTAGGATAAGGGACATGCACCATCATTAATAAATAATAAAACAAAAGCAATAAGCAATTTGAAATGCCAATGAATGAGATGAAGATTTCATTGGAAGAATATCATATCTCCTGAGAATGAGTTGAAAAAATTTGGACGATCTGAAAGGATATTCTTTTCTCCTAGGAAAAACATCACAAGTTTTTCTTGCCATGAACATGGACATGTGGTAACATATTGTAAGAATAAACAAACCGATAATAATTAGCAAAATATGCTGCAAATGAGAAGGATCCCTCAAGAAATCAAATAGGGAAGACATTAATTCTCTAGGTAAACAAATCATTTTCACTGTTATTTTTATTTATGCAATGAATAAGGACATAAAGTTGTTGAATGTAAATTGTTTGTAAAGAAGAGCACAAGTAGCCACACACCATTTACACCATACCTTGGTCAAATAAGGTTTTATTTATGTAGCAAGCTGAGACATAAAGCGAATGAGTGGATGCTTCCATATACCCTAAATAGCTCCAAAAATATTATGGAAGTGAATCAATGTAGACCAAACTGTGAATAAAAAAGAAATGAAAATAACAATAGAAGGAATACAACAAGATATGGAAGCGGAATACAAAGGAACAACTTGAGACTTTAATAGAAAAATGAAGTTGTCATTCCCTATGGGGGAGATTCACGTGAAAGAAATGAAGGATATTGTTCATAACAAGTTAAATAAGAATAATATTAAGGGGAGAGCAACCGCTAGAATGTCTTGAAATAATTGTTAAATAAATACATAATAAAATAAGAATGAACACTAGTTTCTCAGTATATTTAACAAGAAGTTAGAACGAATAAAGGGACACGAATCTTGATTTATCAGTCTAGTAGAAAACATGGTAGGTTGTGTGGTTGAGATGAAGATTAATCAAACTCCTAAATGATGCCTTTAAGAACATGTCTCATCAGAAGTTCTTTGTGAAGGCTAGATATCAAATTTATCTTAGGAACCGATGTATGGGGACATTACATATTTTGAATGATGGCATAGAAATATGGGATGCATCTATGCAGGTTCTAAAAAATTGCAACAAATAAAGAGAAAGCAACATCCAATAAAACAAACATTGTATTTATTTTTCACTAACTGAAAATTTTCCAATTTTGCAATCCCTGCACAATAAGTCAAAGAAATCAGTTAAAAATATTTTTGATGAGCATAACAGTAAGGGAACCCAAAGAAAAAGACTGTTGTGGAAGAAACATACTAATGTATAGAAAAAAAAGGAGAAAGAAAAAAAAGGAATAGAAGAGCAAATCATAAAAGGTAGATCTCAAACTTCATATATTCAATCCTCTAGTAGCTTGAGTGAAGTGGAAAAATAAAATACATTAGTGAATGAGAGTAAACACAAAGGAGGTCTAGAGAAGGTGTATTAGTTCTATATGAGATGCACCTATAGTCAATACATTTGTTCTGCATCAATAATTACATTGATAGGCGTACCACCTGTTGGAAGTGGCTACTTTAATCATTTTTCTAATTAATATTTTTGATCGGATGGGGTGAATTGAATGATGTCGGTATATTCTCGTCGTCGCCACTCCATCAACGAATGGAAATAAAAGTCATAACTTCCTTGCATATCTAGATCACATGTTTAAACCATACTTAAATTATTTTTTTACACAACATGATTAAAAATTTACTATGCCTATTGTTGATAACCACATATGCTAATTAGTAAGAAATGAAATTCAAAAAAAACTTATAAAATGTGCATTGCAACATGGATTAATTTTGAAACTTATAACTGTTCACACTATCAAAAGTATACCACTTCGCAATTGTGTGTTTAAAAACTTATCCACTCCATTACCCTAACGGTTGCATACGCATGCCATTCAAATGTATGCCCACCCGCTCACACGTTACTATAAAGAACAAAATATTATTTTATTAAATTATTCTGGTTCTTGATTTTTTATTACTTTATATTATTAAAATATTATTATTGTTATATAAAATAATAATAATAATAATAATAATAATAATAATAATAAATTATTATAAATTTAGAATCTATTTTAATAATATTTTAACCTTCTAAGCATAAAAAAAATTCTACTTGATCACTCTTGTATTTTAAATCAATCCAAAATTAATATACATTAATTAATTAATTAAATCATTAAAATATTAATAAATTGGAGCATTAAACATTATTAATTAAAACATTTTACAATATGTAATTAAAATTTTTATATAAAAAATGTTTAATAACATTAAAGGTTAATTAAAAAATCTGTAAAAAAAAATATATATTAATATTAATTAATAATAAAGTGAAATAATTATTATATTGCCATTATTGCATTGAGATATTAATTAAATCATTAATACATAATTATTATACTTAATTACATTATTCAAATCTATCTAAACATGAATATATTGAGATTTGGTTAATAATAATAATATGATGTTGGAATTGTATTTAAATGTTTTTAACTTTAAAATATTAATTAAAACTTTTGACAATTTATTAATTCAAATATTTATTTAAAAACGTTTAATAACATTAATTTAAACATGTTTAAAGAAATGAATTAATACAACATTAATTAATTAAATTATTAAAACAATAATTACCATTAATATTAATTAATTAAAACATTAACATTAATTAATTTTAACTTTAATTAATTAATTTTTAACATTATATGAAACATCGATAACATTTATAAAAACATTAAAATGTTTAAGAACAAAAATTAAAATATCTGGCAATATATTAATTAAAACATTTCTATAAAACTGTTCAATTACAATAAACATTAAATTTTCAATTTTTAAATTAATATTTTCATATTAATTAATAGTAATATTAAGTTAATTAATTAAAATATTTAATAACATTAATTAAAATACATAACAATATATTAATTAAAAATATATATATAAATAAGTGAGCAAGGTGAGTAAAAATGAAACCTCATGAAGAGTGGTTAAACATTGAGACAATTATTGCCATAATCAAGACAATTATTGGATATAATATTAAGGTTTATATTATTGGGTTTAGTAATAAGTCTTATAATATTTAATATTTGTTTTAATATTAGAATTTTTAATATTGAGTTTTTAATATATATATGTGTGTGTGTGTGTGTGTGTGTATTATAACCCAACCTATTACTCCATAATGTAAATCATAATATGAAAACCATATATATATATATATATATATATATATTTGGTTTTCATATTATGATTTACATTATGGAGTAATAGGTTGGGTTATAATACATATTCAATAGGGTTTATAATTAGGCTTTAATATTGGGTTTATAATATTTAGCTTTAATATTAGAGCTTATAATATTGTGTTTAATATTTACAGTTTATAACATTGGAGATTATAATATTTTAGCTTATAATATTGGTTTCTAGGGTTTATTGATCTCTTGTGTTTTTAATATTGACCCCTTCGACTTATTGATCCCTTAGGTATTCAATATTAATCCCTTGGGTTCACGAATTTATTTGGTTTCTAATATTAAATCCTTGGGTTTATTAGCTCTTTTGGTTTATAATATTAATAACCCCTTAGGTTTATTAATCTCTTGAGTTTAAAATATTAATTCTTATAGTTTATTAATCTCTCGAGTTTAAAGTATTAGTTCTTATACTTTATTAATTTCTTGGTTTATAATATTAATATTTATCCCTTCGGTTCACCAATTCCTTTGGTTTACAATATTAAACCTTTGGGTTTATTAATTCTTTTGGTTTATATTATTAATAATCTCTTTGGTTTATTAATCGCTTCACTTTAAATTATTAATTCATAGGGTTTATTAATTCTTATGTTTTTAGTTTAATATATTAATTATTAGGGTTTATTCATCCATTGATTTTTCTAATTTTTTGGGTTGGTAATATTCGGCGTTAAATATTAGTCTTACACTCTAATATTAATGCATGGTCCAATGTCACATTAGGAAAAAGATTTTCTCAATATATAAATGAGTCATGGGCTACCATTGCTAATCATAGTTAGTCGTAGTCAATGAATGTCTTCCATGGTCGAATGTCACATTGTGACAAAGAATGTCTGAATATCAAAATCAACCATGGAAAACCATGGTCATTCTTTTTCCAACGTCGCATTGTGACCACAATTGTTTCAATGTTTAAATCAAGCATGCTCAACCATGTTTATTTTACGATTTATAGTATTTATTTAAAGATTTTTATATACTTGAGGTTTATAATATTTATCTAAAGGTTTTTATATACTTGAGTTTTATAATATTAATATCTTAGGTTTAATATTATTCCCTTGAGTTTATAATATTAATAATCATGTGAGTTTATGAAACTTTTTTGTTTAAGATATTAATGTTTAGGCTTTATTAATCTCTTATGTTTCTCATATTGATCCCTTCACCTTATTTATCCCTTAGGATTTTAATATTTATTCCTTGGGTTCGTCAATTCTTATGGTTCATAATATAAAACCCTTGGGTTTCTTAGTTTTTTTCGTTTATAATATTAAACCACCCTTGGGTCTTATAATCTCTTGAGTTAAAAATATAAATTCTTAGGGTTTATTAATTTCTTAGGTTTTTAAAATAAAAATATTAATTCTTAGGCTTTATTAATCTCTTGTGTTTTTAATATTGATCCCTTGACCTTATTGATCCCTTATTTTTTAAATATATATTTCTTTGGTTCACCAATTCTGTTGGTTTGTAATATCAAACCCTTGGCATTATTAGTTCTTTATGTTTATAATATTAATAACCCCTTGGGTTTATTAATATCTCGAGTTTAAAATATTAATTATTAGGGTTTGTTAATCTCTTGAGTTTAAAATATTAATTATTAGGGTGTAGTAATTTCTTGGTTTATAATATTAATATTTATCCCTTGGATTAACCAATTACTTTGGTTTATAATACTAAACCCTTGAGTTTATTAGTTCTTTTGGTTTATAATATTAATAATATCTTGGGTTTATTAATTGATTTAATTTAAAATAGTAATTATTAGGGTTTATTAATTTCTTAGGCTTTTGAGTTTAAAAATTTTATTCTTAGGGTTTAATAATATATATTTTTTAATATTGATCCCTTTGAGTTATTGATCATGTAGGTTTTTAATATTTATCCCCTCGGTTCACATATTCCTTTGGTTTATAGTATTAAACCCTTGCATTTATTAGTCTTTTTGGTTTATAATATTAATAATCCCTTGGTTTTATTAATATTTTGAGTTTTTAATATTATGATTTATATTATGGTGTAATATGTTGGGTTATAATATAGATTATAATATATATAGTTTATAATTAGGGGTTAATATTGGGTTTATAATATTTGGGTTTAATATTAGAGTTTATAATATTATGTTTAATATTTAAAGTGTATAACATTGGGGATTATGATATTTCGGTTCATAATATTGATTCTTAGGGTTTATTGATCTCTTTTGTTTCTAATATTGATCCCTTGTCCTTATTGATCCTTTAGGTATTTAATATTTATCTGTTGGGTTCACCAATTCCTTTCGTTTTTAATATTAAACCATTGATTTTATTATGTTGGTTTATAATATTAATAACCCCTTGGGTTTATTAATCTCTTAAGTTTAAAATATTAAGTCTTAGGGTTTATTAATCTCTTGAGTTTAAAATATTAATTCTTATGCTTTATTAATTTCTTGGTTTATAATATGAATATTTATCCCTTGGGTTCACCAATTCCTTTGGTTTATAATATTAAACCCTTTGGTTTATTAGTTATTTTGGTTTATAATAATAATAGTCCTTTTGGCTTATTAGTCTCTTCACTTTAAATTATTAATTCTTAGGGTTTATTCATTTCTTACATTTTAAGTTTAAGATATTACTTAAAACGTTTATTAATCCCTTGAGTTTTCTAATTTTTTGGGTTGGTAATATTAGGTGTTAAATATTAGTCTTACACTTTAATATTAATGCATGGTCCAATGTCACATTATGAAAAACATCGTCTCAATATTAAAATCAGCCATGGGCTACCATTGTTAATCATAGTTAGTCATAGTCAATGAAGGTATTCCATGGTCGAATGTCACATTATGACAAAGATCGACTCAATATGAAAATCAACCATGGCAAACCATGGTAATTCTTCAACCAATGTTGCATTGTGACAACAATTGTCTCAATCTTTAAATCAAACATGCTCAACCATTCTTATTTTATGGTTTATAGTATTTATCTAAATATTTTTATATACTTAAGGTTTATAATATGTATCTAAAGGTTTTTATATACTTAAGGTTTATAATATTAATAATCATGTGAGTTTGTCAAACTTTTTTGTTTAAGATATTTAATTTTAGGCTTTATTAATCTCTTATGCTTTTCATATTGATCCCTTAGCTTTATTGATCACTTAGGTTTTTCATATTTATCCATTGGGTTCACCAATTCCTTGCGTTTATAATATAAATCCCTTTGGTTTATTGACTTTTTCTTTTATAATATTAAACCACACTTGGATCTAAGAATCTCTCGAGTTAAAAATATTAATTCTTAGGGTATATATTAATTTCTTAGGTTTTTGAGATAAAAATATTAATCCTTAGGCTTTATTAATTTCTTGTCTTTTTAATATTGATCCTTTGGCATTATTGATCCCTTCGGTTTTTAATATTGATCCCTTCGTTTCACTAATTCCTTTGGTTTGTAATATCAAACCCTTGGGTTCACTCATTAATTTGGTTTATAATATTAAGCCTTTGGGTTTATTACTTATTTTGGTTTATAATATTAATAATTTCTTGGGTCCATTAATCTATTTAATTTAAAATATTAATTATTACATTTTATTAATTTCTTAGGTTTTTCAGTTTAAATTTTTTATTCTTAGGGTTTAATAATCTCTTTTGTTTTTAATATTGATCCCCCTGCCTTATTGATCATGTATGTTTTTAATATTTATCGCCTCGGTTCACTGATTCCTTTGGTTTATAATATTAAACCCTTGCATTTATTAGTTCTTTTGGTTTATAATATTAATAATCCCTTGGGTTTATTAATCTTTTGAGTTTTAATATTATGATTTACATTATGGCGTAATATGTTGTATTATAATATAGGTTCTAATATATAATATACATTCTAATATATGACATAATATGTTGTGTTATAATATAGATTATAATTATTGGGTTTAATATTAGGGTTTATAATATTCTGTTTAACATTTACAGTTTATAACATTGAGGATTATAATATTTCAGTTCATAATATTGATTCTTAGGGTTTATTGAACTCTTGTATTTTTGATATTGATTCCTTGGCCTTATTGCTCCCTTAGGTCTTTAATATTTATCCATTCGGTTCACCAATTCCTTTGGTTTATTATTTTGGTTTATAATATTAATAACCCCTTGGGTTTATTAATCTCTTAAGTTTAAAATATTAATTCTTAGGATTTATTAATCTCTTGAGTTTAAAATATTAATTCTTATGATTTATTAATTTTTTGGTTTATAATATTAACATCTATACCTTGGGTTCACCAATTCATTTGGTTTATAATATTAAATCCTTGGGTTTATTAGTTCTTTTGGTTTATAATATTAATAATCCCTTCAGTTTATTAATCTCTTCACTTTAAATTATTAATTCTTAGGGTTTATTCATTTCTTACATTTTGAGTTTAAGATATTAATTATTAGGGTTTATTAATACCTTGATTTTCCTAATAATTTGGGTTGGTACTATTAGGAGTTAAATATTAGTCATACAGTTTAATATTAATGCATGGTCCAATGTCATATTATGAAAAACATTGTCTCTATATGAAAATAAATCATGGGCTACTATTCTTAATCATAGTTAGTCATAGTTAGCCACCTCTGCCTTATTGATCATGTAGGTTTTTAATATTTGTCCCTCGATTCACCAATTCATTTGATTTATAATCTTAAGCCCTTGATTTATTAGTTCTTTTGGTTTATAATATTAATAATCCCTTGGGTTTATTAATCTTTTGAGCTTTAATATTATGATTTAAATTATGTCATAATATGTTGTGTTACAATATAGATTCTAATATATAATATACATTCTAATATATGGCATAATATGTTGTGTTATAATATAGATTCTAATATATTGGGTATAATATTTGGGTTTAATATTAGGGTTTGTAATATTGTGTTTAATATTTACAGTTTATAACATTGGAGATTATAATATTTCAGTTCATAATATTGATTCTTAGATTTCATTGATCTCTTGTGTTTTTAATATTGATCCCATGGCCTTGTTGATCCCTTAGGTGTTTAATATTTATCCCTTCAGTTCACCAATTCCTTTGGTTTGTAATATTAAACCCCTAGGTTTATTATTTTGGTTTATAATATTAATAATCCCTTCGGTCTTTTAATCTCTTCAGTTTAAATTATTAATTCTTAAGGTTTATTCATTTCTTACGTTTTGAGTTTAAGATATTAATTATTAGGTTTTATTAATCCCTTGATTTTCCTAATTATTTGGGTTACTACTATTAGGTGTTAAATATTAGTCATACACTTTAATATTAATACATAGCCCAATGTCACATTATGAAAAATATTGTCTCAATATGAAAATCAATCATGGGATACCATTGTTAATCATAGTGAGTCATAGTCAATCAAGGTCTTCCATGGTCGAATCTCACATTGTGACAAATAATGTCTCAATATGAAAATAAATCATGGTCATTCTTCCTCCAACGTCGCATTAAGACAATAATTGTCTCAATGTTTAAGTCAAACATGCTCAATCATGTTTATTTTACGGTTTATAGTATTTATATAAAGGTTTTTATATACTTGAGGTTTATAATATTAACCTCTTGAGATTTGTAATATTAATATCTTAGGTTTAATATTATTCGGTTAAGTTTATAATATTAATTATCATGTGAGTTTATCAAACCTTTTTGTTTAAGATATTAATTTGCAAGCTTTATTAATCTCTTTTGTTTTTCATATTGATCCCTTCACCTTATTTATCCCTTACATTTTTAATATTTATCTATTGGGTTCACCAATTCCTTGGGTTTATGACATAAAACCCTTTGGTTTATTAGTTATTTTCATTTATAATATGAAACCACACTTGGGTCTTAGAATTTCTTGAGTTAAAAATATTAATTCTTAGGGTTTACTAATTTCTTAGGTCTTTGAGTTAAAAATATTAACTCTTAGGGTTTGTTAATCTCTTGTGTTTTTAATATTGACCCCTTGGCCTTATTGATCACTTATGTCTTTAATATTTATCCCTTGGGTTGACCAATTCCTTTGGTTTTTAATATCAAACCTTTGGATTTATTAGTTCTAATATTAATAATCTCTTGGGTTTCAAATATTAATTCTTAGTGTTTATTAATCTCTTGACTGATATGATAGTATATAATCTTTATATACTATCATATGGGTTCCACCCATCCCTGCAACTTTTGGTTGATTAATATGGGTTCCACCCATCCCTTCAACCTTTGGTTGTTTATTCATTCTTGATGGTGCCCCTTGATGGGACCTTAAATGGCCTTAGGGTTCCTTGTATGGACCTTTGGCCTTGGGGGGACCTTTGGCCATGGGCTTGGCTCATGATCTTAAAGTGGATTTAAAATATTAATTATTGGGATTTATTAATTTCTTGGTTTATAATATTAACATTTATCCCTTGGGTTCACCAACTACTTTGGTTTATAGTATTAAACCCTTCGGTTTATTACATCTTTTGGTTTATAATATTAATAATGTCTTGGGCTTATTAATCTATTTATTTTAAAATATTAATTATTAGGGTTTATTAATTTCTTAGCTTTTTTAGTTTAAAAACTTTATTCTTAGGGTTTATTAATCTTTTGTGTTTTTAATATTGATCCCCTGACCTTATTGGTCTTGTATGTTTTTAATATTTATCCCTTAGGTTCACCGATTCCTTTGGTTTATAAAATTAAACCCTTGCATTTATTCGTTCATTTGGTTTATATTATTAATAATCTCTTGGGTTTATTAACTTTTTGAGTTTAAAATATTGATTATTATGGTATTAATGTCCTAGGTTTTTGAGTTTAAAATATTAATACTTGGTGTTTGTTAATTTCTTGTCTTTTTAACATTAATCCCTTGGCCTTATTGATCCTTTGGTTTTATTATTTTCTTTTGTTTTTAATATCAATTCATTGGGTTTATTAATAATTTATATTTTTAATTCATTGGGCTTATAATATTAATAATCCTTAAAGTTGATTGTTCTCTTTGGTTTATAATATTAATAATCATGTGAGTTTATCATTCATTTGTATTTAAAATACTAATTCCTAGGCTTTATTAATCTATTCTCTTTTTAATAAGGATCTCTTGGGCTTCTTGATCTCTTAGCTTTTTAATATTTTCTCCTCGGGTTCATCAATCCCTTGGGTTTATAATATTAAACCCTTGGGGTTATTAGTTCTTTTGGATTATAATATTAATAATCCCTTCGTATATTTGTAACAGATATATACTTATTATAAATAGTAATAAAATACTAATATTATGTTATATTTTAATTTTAGTATAGTTTGAGTTATAACTATTAATGTATTAAAAAAAAAAAATAATGTTTTATTATTATATATTTTATTATATATATATATATATATATATATATATATATATATATATATATATATATATATTACAAGTAGATATATAAGATATATTGGTAATTATATTCATAAATACATAATGATTATTTTGGTAAAATACATGTGGTGGGTGGTGGATAAAGGCCTATTGATGTATAGTAAACACATTAGTGAATGTGGTTGTAAATCTATTTCATATAAGTCTATCGCATTATATCAACCACATTGGTAAATTTGATTGTGCTAGTTATCTAATAAAGAAAAGAGAGAAGTTAACTGCTAAATGCATTATTAATTGGAAAATGTGATGGTGGATTTGTGATTTTTATGGTTGATCTCAAGATAAAAAATAAACAATATTGGTGCTCGTGGTTTAATATGAACTTAGTGAGTCATACATTATGGAAGGTTGCATAAAGGAAAGACCGGAATCGAGCGACTTGGGGAGGTGGAGATACATGCTCGTGCATGGAAATCCACTATTGTTAATGTCGATTTGATTAGCATACAATTCATTAAGAATAGTTATAGGATGCATCATCGACTACGTTGACATGTGGGGTAATGAAATTGCTGTAATAAATCGATATTTTTGAACCGTCTTAGAAGAGGGGCTTCAAATAGGAATTATAAACGATGGTGATATGAGTTCTAACAAAAACAAAATCGATGTAGCAGAGGTATTTGGGCAATGAAATACCGTCCCATCAACAAAAACTATCGTCACACTGACCACACTCATGATAAACACAATATATTCATCAAAAGGAAGAGAAATGGTAAACTATTTTCAACACGACAGTACAACTAGATGGACCTGCTAAAAAAAGTAGATAGGAAATAGTTGAATGGCCTAGTTTTGTATGCATGCACAAAAAAACAATAATTCCATTCCTTGCTGTGTATTGTACATGTGCAAGAGTAGTGTGCTCCATTGCAAATGGAGAATCCAAAGTGAAATTCCCACATGGCCAAGTCAACAATGAGACAAGTCCAGATATGTTTCGGTGGAAATATTTCTTCAGGAAGCATGGAATCGATCAAATAATAATGAATGAATGGAGAGAATTTTGTGAAGCATATGGAGGAATCATACACTTCCTACATGCCAGAGAGGATGAGAAACACACATTTTTACCAACAGAAAAAAGGGAGGCACTTTCACAAATAATCCAGAAAATATCCAACCTATGAAACGTTACATGGTTTGATATTCTTTTTTCAGAGAGAAAAAAACGCTAAATATATTAAAGATATATACAGTACATATTCAAATAATCTCGAGCTGTGAAGATACACAGCGAGAAGTCCAACATCAGTTGCCCAAAATAAATCTGTTTAGATATTAAACAGAGCACAATTAGAGGGCATCCATATAAGGGGTCAAGATCCGACCCGGATACAAATATAATCCACCTGTAAAAATCTACTGCCGTATGTATTTACAAAAATAGAGTGACAGTCAAGAGGCATCAGATATAGATTTATAAAATAGAAAAGGATGCTCCAGATCTAGCAAAAAAATGATAGTATTGCATATCAAAATGATATAAATAGGAGACGCATGAGAAAAGGACCACTGCGCAATAGATGTAAAAAACAAAAGGGTAGTAATGAAGAGAATCCCGCATGCTCGCTTGAGATATAATCTCGCTCGCTTGTGACGCTCGCTTGTGACGCTCGCTTGCATTTGATGATCATGTCCGCTTGAGCAGAAAAAGGATATTGATGCGGACCAAAGGATATAAAAAGGAGAAAGCATGTGAAAATATCAGCTATGTAATAGATATTATGATGCAGTAAAACAGCTATATAGAAGACGCATAATACACGCTCGCTTGAGATATATTCACGCTCGCTTGTCACACTCGCTTGCCTTGATTGTTCATGCTTGCACACCATCTTCAAAAAACACGCACTGTTGACAGAGATATGATACTAGATATAGGAAGAATACGCCCAGAAAGAAAGACCAAATGAGTGACAAAGAGAAAACTAGGCCGATAGGAGATAAAAGTCACCAGATGTGGATAGTAAGCCCTTTGGAAGCAGTGCCATCCCCACAAATTGCACAGAAATATGAATATATGCTCTGGCTTTTAATCTTAGACCATAAAGATGAACATACGCCAAACAAAAAATATTGAAACAGAGACTGAGATAATATAGAAGGATTTAAGGAAGAGGGATGTGTTGCACTCCTGTCTGATTTCCATTTAGAAAATGGGTGACTTTCAAAAGTCCGAAATCCTCCAGAAGCCCCCTCTTGGATAACCTGTCTGCTCTAGTATTTCTCTCCCGAAATATATGGAAGATAGGGGGGCATTCCAAAAGATTCCAGATCTGCCTGGTCCTTTCGACCCAACCTTGTAGTTGCGGAGTCTCCAAACGTGATTCATTTGTAATCCATCCAATCACTAGTTTGGAATCCCCAAAGATGTTAGCCACCAGAATCTGAAGATCAAAGGCAACAAACAGTGCCCCCCACAAAGCCATGACTTCAGCTTTATTATTGGATCCTGGACCACCATTCCATGAAATATGATATCGTTCGTGTCCTGAGATCTTGATCCACGCTCCGCAGCCAGTGGTACCATCAGTAGCAGCTCCGTCAAAATAAACAGCAGGAAGGGAAATATCATGAGGTCGTATGCGTCGAGATCCATCACAAATATCGGACATAGCAGAGGGAGTCATGTCCATCCAAGATTTGATGGCTAAATAGATCTTATGAGGCTGGATAGGAGTCTGGTCAAAAAGTTTCCTATTTCTAGCCAACCAAATCTCCGAAATGAAAAAAAATGGGAGCGATCAATACTGACAGTGCAGCTTATCCCATTCTGTAGCCGCAGTCAAGAAATCCCTAGGGAGCCAAGATGGGTCCATAAGGAAGGAGCTGAATAATTTCCATATATGAATGACAGAGGGACATGTAAAGAACAAGTGAGGGATAGATTCATCTGTTGCTGAACAGAAAACACACCACCTCGGGCCATGATGACCCCGCTTCCTCAAATTGTCCCATGTGAGGACACGACCTTTCCATGTAAGCCACCCGAATATAGTAATTTTGATCGGGATATTCCTTTTCCAGAAGAAACTAAAAACACTTGGATCCTGCATCCCATGAGAAGAGTTGTAAAAGTTCTGATAAATATCTTTCACGATCAGTGACCGACTTCTCATAGGACCCCTCCATACTAATACATCACCTCTTGTAGCATAGCATAACCCTGCTTGTCGCAGTGAATCTCGAAATCGAATCCAATCCTCAACCACAGCTCCCTCCAGGCCAAGCTGAACTGCAGATTTGAAAATGGGAGCTGAATGAGACCAATGGAGGATTATCTGAGAGTAGAAAATAATCCCGCGGATAGAGAGAGCATGAATTATATTTCGAGATGGTCCCCTATCGGATGGAAGCTGAAGAAGAGTGGAGGCGCCAATGGGAATGAGACTACCATCCCTAAAATTCCATCTGAGGTGCGGAGAAATCATAGGGATGATTTTCTTGAAGCTGCGCCAAATACATGAAATGAACCGAGGAAAAGTAAGCGTGTTGCAGCTAATTGATAGCAGAACATCCCCCTGAAAATATTTGGCTTTGATAATATCATTCCACATTCCCGGGCATGAAACGGCTCTCCATAAGGATTTTGTTAGCAGAGCGCCATTAAAGATCTGTGTATCGAGAATACCCCAGCCGTCCGCCACTTTGGGTTTGCAAATGTCCGCCATACTGCATAGATGATATTTCCGCTGCGGATTGGCGCCACTCCAAAGAAAATGAGAAATGATGCCATTAATTCTGGAGATAATGCCTGCAGGGATGAGAAGGAGATGAGCCCAGAAAACAATCATCTGAGAGAGTACCGATTGGATTAAAATATACCTACCCCCCATCGATAACCATCGATGAGTCCATCGTTGAATCTTATCCCGCAACCTATCCAGGATCCAAATCCAATCTCTATTCTTGTATCCACACGGTTTAATAAAAAACCCCAAATATTTGAACCCATTTGATATATGGCGCTTACAAACACCCATGAAATCGGCAATGAAAACAATCTCCTGAATGTCTCCATATTCATAAAGGAGGAAAGACTTTCTGCTATTTATGCCCAAACCAGTAGCGCTTTTGAAACGCGATAACATAATATGAATAAAGAACTAGTGGTTTCGCCTTAAATAACCAAATAGCAGTAAATCATTAACAAATAAGGAATGAGAAGTTGAGACAGAGTTTGAGAAAGCGAAACCTTTAATATATCCTCTCTGCTCGGCAAAGTGCATAAGTCTGCTAAATCCGTCCATAACAATAAGGAAGATAAGTGGAGAGAGAGCGCACCCCTGTCGCAATCCCCTGCCAGCCTTGAAGAAACGGGATGGAAGTCCATTTACAATAACCGCATATCTAACATTTGAAACACAGGCCATAATCCATCGAATAATCCGAATTGGTAAACCAATCTTGAGCATCAAAGACCGGATGAAAGACCAATCGACCGAATCATAGGCTTTGAACAAGTCCACCTTCATAATGAGAGCCTCTTGTTTTGCAGAGTGCATAGAATGGGCCACCTCCTGAGCGATGGAAATCAGATCATGTATGGACCTGCCATTTAAAAATCCAAATTGTTCCTTAGAGATACAGGAGGACAGAACTGATTTAATGCGATTTGCAATAATCTTCGATGATAACTTATACAACAAATTACACAAAGCTATGGGCCGGAAATCCGCGAATGACTGCGGATCCGAAATTTTGGGAATAAGAGCTATAAAGGAGGAATTCAAATTAGCAGGCATGAATCCTATGCATCTGAAAAGTTCCAACATATCAACGATCTCGTCTCCGATGAGATCAAAAAAATGAACGAAGAATTCGGAGGGCCAGCCATCGGGGCCCGGGCACTTGTCACGAGAGAAGGATTTCAGGACCTTAAGAGCTTCATTCCTAGATATAGCTTGATCAAGAACAGAGATGTCATCCGCGCCAAAGAGCCTGGGAAACTGTTCGAGCACCCATGATTGATTCGAAACATCTATGGATGGATCACATGAGTAAAACTTTGAGAAATATGAAAAAGCCTCATTCTGGATATCATCAGTAGAGTAAACATATTCTCCATCATCCTTTCTGATGCGCCAAATAGCGTTCTGACTGCGACGAGCATTGGCAGATTTATGGAAATAGCGAGTATTGAGGTCGCCCTCCTTTAACCATAACATCCGACTCTTTAGCCTCCAGGATACTTCTTCAATGTGCAATATCTCACGCTTTCTCAAGCCAAGATCCTGCAAAAGTCTCAGTGCATCATCATCTGGAGGTCTAGCAACGAAGGAAGAAAATAAGTCCGTCATTTTTGCAGAAATCTCAGAGAGCTCCACTTTAAGATCCATTTTTTTCTTGATTTCCCAATATTTTGTAGCATTCTTGATGCATTGAATCTTATGAAAGAAACGATCCCAGCCAATTAGGCCATCATCAGCATTATCTTGTAGCCAAATCCTGTGAACCAACTTTGAATAATTCTCATCTTCCAGCCAGATCCTATTAAATTTGAAAGGTCTTCCGCAAACCAAAGACACAGATTTCCACGATAGCCGAATGGCCATATGGTCAGAGACATTTGAAATGATAATATCTGAACTGAGCATATTCCATCTGTCCACGAGGCTACTATGAACCATAGCTCTATCCAGCCTTTTGGCAATGAACTGGTCGTTTGACCACTTGTTTGTCCATGTTGGTAGCATAGGAAGAGGACGAATATCAGTCAGATTAAATCCATATAGCAAATCACATAAATATGGTGAAAGAGGGTCAAATCTAGCATTTTGGCCCCATACTTCATCAGGTCTCAAAGTGGAATTAAAATCTCCCATCAATATGAGATTGTGCAACGCAAGAAGACCCGACTCAGCCATACGTTGCCAAAAGGACAATCTGTTGCGATAGGGAGCATATAAATTGATAATATAGACATAATCCTCATATCCCCTAAGATGACCGGCCAGCAATATACCCCCAAAAAACCTGAAGGCCTTAAAAGTGGCCCACGCCGGATTCCAAACCGCAATTAGACCACTTGAATGACCAACAGCATCAACAACAGCAGCTTTCCATCCATTTTTGAAGCTGAGAAATAACTTGATGGCTTTGTCTCTGTCACATAAAGTTTCTTGAGCAAGAAATATTATAGGATCACCCGACTTCAAAATCTCCCGGAGGCAATGAGCTTTGGGTGCATCACCCAGCCCCCGAATGTTCATTGATATGATGTTATTCATTTAGACTCAGGCTCCGGGTGGCGTGCTCTAAGCGCTCGGGACTCATCCAAAGAACCCTCACTAATGGAAATAGGAATCTCAGTGAGACTATCATCCAGATCAGAAAAAAGAGATATGGCTTTAAATTTTCCCTTAGACAGTCTACTAGTCCCCTTTGATGTGCCTCTGGCAGATGTAGAAATGTTAACAGGCGATAAGGGAGGTCTGTCAAAGACAGTAAGGGCCGCAATATCAACATTAGGGTTCGCCAATATAGCCTCAAGATCAGAGTCAAAAGTATTCCTGGGAGAAACCATAGTTGGATCATTCGAGACAGGAGGCATATCGACAATAGTATGGGGACTACAGGTCGAGCTGAGAGGAGGAGCTGAGGACTCACCCACGTGAAAATTCGAAGAAGGATAGAGAGGAGGGTCATCCATCGACCGAGCAAGAGGGACCGGATTAATAGGAAGGCCTTTAAGAAAATCGTCGACGTAGGAGAAAGTAGGAGCTACAGGGGCATCTACATCCTTATAGTTCGCTGGGGGGCATGGCGCTGAGGTGGAAGGAAAATTTACTTCGAGGTGAGATGGGTCATCTAATGATTGGGATTCGGAATGAGAGGTTAGATTAGACTCAGGAGGTAAGACATGACAATCATTGGGCATACCATCAGATTGATCCAAAGCAGTGTAAAAAGCATCATCCTCAGAAACATGGGGACAAGAATTACCCTTACAACCTTCGTGAGCGGTGCCGGAACCATTGATCTTCTGCTTTTCGAGCCTTCTGGCTTGAGAAATATCATCCGCGTGATGCATGCGCAATCTGTAAGGGCATTTTTCCCTGAGATGACCAGTACGATGGCAAATAAGACACCGGAAGGGAATACCCCAGAAGTCTATGCGCTGTCGATGCTTTCTGTTGCTCCATACTAAATCTATGTCACCCGGAAGACCACCTGTGTACTCTAATTCAACCAGAATCCAAGCAATTTTTTTATCGCTTGCACCAATAATGCTTGGGTCGATATATTTCGTGGTGCCAATAGAGTTGCCAATCGTCTGAAGCGCCTTCATGGTCCAGAATTCCAGGGGAAGCCCCGGAAGCTTCATCCAGATGATACGATTTCGCGGCGCCTCCAACACGGGATTAAAACCAACATACCAGGGAATAAGCTGCAGAAAGCTACGGCCCCGGACCCAAGTGCGACAGGTAATCTTATGGACATCCTTGACATCCATAAAATGAACACTAAACCAACCATTAATGAGAATACTAACAATTGGGGTGTATCCTAATATAGATTTCCATTGCTTTTTAATCCATGCAGCTGTATCAACTTCACAATTTTCCGGAAACAGCCATCTTCCAATGACTTCCCTCTTCTCCAGGCTGGACACCCTCTTGCAAAGATCATCAAAATCTAAAGTTACTTCCTTGATTTCCATGTTGTGTTTGTAGCAAGATTTCTGCCTCTTGCGACGACCACGATGCTTCTGATGAAAACAACCACCTATCGGCCGATGCGCATCCGGAGCAGTGCCAAGGAAAGCTTGTTTGATAATATAATCGTCGGCGGCATCGCGAATATGAGCTTCCTCGTACGACTGGTGAGAAGGAAAGTTATCAGCTAAGAGAGATCCCGCCATAGAAATAATATCATGGAATGATATCAATAGCCACCACCGCATGCGAGTGATAGATGGCATATGCTCAGAAGGACAATTGCACAGCTGGCCATCTCATGTAAATGGAAGAGAGAAAATGCCAATGCATGGAAATCGAAGGAAAGATAATGTTGCGTGGATCAAGTTGGCAGATGTATCGTGTGAGAATAGATACATGTACAAGATTAGGACCTTTGGAAAGCGGAATGTGAGAAAGAAAGAGCTGGAGAAATGATAGGGATGATGCACACCCTGGCAGTCACTGAGCGGAAACCGCGTGATTTGTCAGTCGGATAAACAGACTATTAAAGCGAATGTCAGAAAAGGCCTCGAAGAAGGTGGATCGTAGGAATGAAATTAAAAACCCGCCTCCAAAAAACATTCTTTTGTCTTCCCTAGGGTGCTGACCTAATCTTAACATAAAGGGAAATAATGTTCCAAAATAAATCTAGAACTGACCATATCTGTGATGGCAGAATACTTCAGAGATTATCTGCTCGGATCTAAAAAAGGCAATAAAGTATTCTGCAGAAAGGACAGAGGAAAAGTCCTAAGAGATAAGGCTATTAAACACACGAATCAACGGGTCGAAATTTGAAAATCCCCGGCAAAGCTGATGGTTGGAATCTATGGTAGAACCCATCGGAAAAACCAAAAAAAAGTGGATGCATTTATGAATGATCGCAGCAGCAACACCAACATCCAGGAAAAGTCCACCATTGCTTGCGCAACCTGAAGCTAAAACTTTTGCATGGTCTGGAAAAAGAAATGTAAGTGGCCAACTTGTTCCAAATATGAGACCATGATTGGAAAAACCCGAAAGAGTATTGATATGAATCAGAAGAAAATGATTGAGAAGCAGAAGATGAGGAAGAGCTTTCATCGACTGCGTCGATAATCCTAGAAGTGGACATGATAAATGGCTCTAAGAATCATAAGCGCAATCAGAAGCATAAGAACCGACAGACCAATCTCAATCAAATCTAAAAGGCTTGTCCAATCGAGAATATACATGTTAGCTTCACAGAAAAGCACGACCAGAATGGATCATAAATGCTGGGAGCAAGAAACTAACAGCAAAGGTGATCCAAAACCACGGCCTGCTAAATAAAACTTAAGAAGATAATCCATCAGCACAACCGGATGGAAAACTAAACCAATCAGCATAGGAAAAAGCCGTATAAAAATAAAACCAAAACCAGATCCCATAAGAAAGAGGAATTCTAATCAGAGAAATGGAAGGTTCCAAATTAGGAAAAATGAGAAAAACTTCGTAAGCGGAAAAAACACACTTGAAGCGGCATGAAAGAGATATTCAAAACCACTAAAAAGAAGGATTCCACCATCACTTACGAAGAAATGAATCCCTGCTCATTAATCCTCCAGATATACCCAAGAATGGCTTATTCGCTGCTGAAATGGTTCAAACATCCATTCCTGACATACCTGTACCAGAGAGAAACCTCGAATCCTCCTCTTTCCTCAAGTAATTCTTGTTACTGCAATTTCTATGTAAGATATAGTTAAGCAACGTGCTTCCAATCGAAACCCCTCAACACAATAACAATGTTTTCGAGGAGGGAGCCTCCAATATTGATCCTCAAATTTCTGACAATTGGACGTCACAAATCTAAGCTTCATGACTCCAGGGCGTGACAAATTTGAGCTTCACGATTCCAAGGCGTTTCTTGTATTGGAATTGAAATTAGGCGAAATGGAGCGAACATTCACTAGGTAATGCATTGGCAGGTGGACATAGAGATATTTTTTGGCATAATCATCATGCGTTATGTTAGAACAGTAAGGTCATTGCAATAAGGAATTTTCCCTCTTTGTGCTCCTTCCAAAAATTTGGAGTGCATCAATATGGAGCATATATTCATGGCAGCGTTTCGACATTATTATCACCTTTATTCACCTTCATGGCAGCGTTCATTACCTGTTAATACTCCAACATTCATATTATAAACGCAACAAAAAGTTGGACTGTTGCGGAAAGGTGTTGCAGATGTTGGACGGTGCTATGAAAGTTTCTTCAAAAGTTGAATTGTTGCGAATGTTGCTACAAAAGGTGGAAGGTGCTGCAAAATTTGGACTGCTCAGAAAAAGTTGGACTACTGTGAAAGTTGGACTACTGAGAAAGTATGCTGCGAAGGTTTTGAATATGTTGCAGAAAGTATGCCGTGAAAGTCTACTGCAAAATTCTGCTGTGCATTTGACAGAAAAAGGAATATGATGGTTTGGAGACATCGACCTGAGGTATGCACAACTTCGATTTTTGTGCAACTTGACCTGCTATGCAAATTGTTGCGCAACTACTTTCTATATCACTACATAAATCTATGGAGTTGTACGCTGTGGTATCTGCTCTTCAATGTCGCGTTATATATATTGGTTTGTTATATTATGGTGTTGTTATAAATTGGGGAATGATCTCATCCATAAGTTGTCACTATAAAGAGTTGGCTCTTTATTTTAAAAACAGTTAAACAATTTTGGAGAACCCCTTCCCATTGATGTCAAAAGGGGGAGGTAACTAGAGGTTGTTGATTAGATGTTGTTGAAGTTTCTTCTCAATTATAGTGTTTCCATCAATGCTAAGGGGGGTATTGATGGAGTTATTTTCATTTGTGGCAAAGGAGAAGCAAAGTAGCAACAAGGTAAGGAGAAACACAAAAATTCAAGGAGAAGAAGCATGATATTTAGGAACAAGGCAAGGAACAACAACAAGGTATGCAAGAGAGAAGAAAAAAGGAGAAACAACAAGGAAAAGAATCAACAAATATGTGATTGTTATTCGAGATTTATGATTACGGACAAAGGTATCTCCCCTAGGTCTATTGACTGGCCTAGAATGATAGATAAACAAGGAACTTAATGTGTTTCCCTAAAGAAAATAAATGACAGAGTGAGGCCTACATGGAATCCGTCAAACACTTCTCTTCTTCTTTATCTCGGAAAGTCCAATTCAAGGTCCAACCACCAAAATTAGATGTTGCACAGTCAGATAACTCAAACCAAGAAACTACAAGATGTATGCAGTACCATCTGAGTACTTTATTCAATAGATCAAGATGGTATTGAAGTAAGTTAAATAACAACATCACATATAGGAAACTTATTTTCATTATATAAATAGAAGGAGATTACAACCATACACAGTTGTCAATCTTATAGAAGAGCTCCTCTGAATTGTTAACTAATCCTTTCCTTGTCACATTATGCACCTCCAGTCACCCTATGTGGGAGATGATAACTATTTACTGTAGTAGCATAAGGGAAAAATCACTCTTTAAAGCCAACCCTTACCTCTGTCATATGAGAGGGTAAATATATAGGAGAGAGGGGTAAGTTGGGTTTTCTTATCCAATTACCATTCAAAGTTTTTAGATCCACCTTTGATGGAGGGATAGGATCAAAGGATATGTGGTGAAAATTCCAAATTAGGGTAAGATAGGATCCAAATGTGAATCCAAGGTAAGTAGATGAAAGAAATTATGGAAACTCCTAGAAGGTGAAGCTTCCAGAATCCTTTTGATTCTCCTAGAATTCTAGAACCAACACATGTGCAAAGGAGGGCAACCTACTAGTGACCAACATTGGACATAATGGAGCAAGGTGTAGGTGAACGTACCCGAGTAGGCTTGCAGGGAAGGTTGGTCCTCAAACTGGATTAAGTAGGGTAGTTTAGGGTTAGAATTCTAAGGGATGAATGGTACATGCTTAGGGATTTGTGCAAGATGAAGACAAGGGGAATAAGGTGTTGATTGATCCCATTAGGAGGCTGATTTGATCGGATGTGATAAAATGGCTTCTAAAAAAATGCACCCTAAAGTGAAAAGTCAAATATGGTGGCTGATGAATGCAATGCTTTACCTTGTGACAAGTAGGGATCAAGAACAAATGGTGAGCTTCATCTATTATAATACATTTATCATGACATCTTGTTGATGAGGGAGACATACCATTCTCAAATCTTAGGCTAACAGAACATGTGTAACGATAAAAAAAATGTGTCCATAGAAGCAACTAATGGACTCATGGCTGGATGAATGTATAATGATCACAACCATCATACATTGTGATATTTGTATAATTCTTGAAATCACATCCCGGATGGATGAAACTAGATCCGGGGTCTTCCATCTTGTTCACACAACCAACTAATGTAAGAGTCTAACCATGTGAATCAATGAGATGAGGTCTACCATGGTAAACACCATCTGATTACTGCCGAATGATGTAAGCCGTTAATAGACACGAGAGAAACCATCGTTCATGTTAATGGATCTCCAGGTACTATGGCACAATTTTTATGGTGTGATTAAATGAGTTGATTTCTAACACCACATAGGGACTTCTAGTCGAAGGCCATTAATGTAAACTCGTTGACAAGAGTGGGGAAACTTGCCATTGATGTATGCAAGCACAAAGGTATGAAGGGGTGTTTATAATTCAACCTCTTTGATGATGTGCTAATTTTGAGAAGTGAACCATTGGAGGAGGGAATTGATGTATCCCCTATCAATGACATGAAACAAGTATCATGATTGAGAAAGAATGATCAGAATGATGTTGATATGAAATTGGATCAGGAAAGATAGACATGAAATGAAGGCTCAAGATTATTGTAGCATAGATCAATTGAATGACTTATCTTGAACACATAATGACACTGAATGGAGTTGAAAGCATTGACCCAAAGCCGAAATGGAGGATTTTAAAATGGTGTGATAACCAAAATCCAAGTAGTTTACCCAACCCAATAGCCATAGAGATGAAGTGGAAAGTGTCATTTTCAAGAGAGACTCATTGTCATTATTAAATATGGATTCCCCTGTTTTCCCAATTTCCCCAACCATATTGGTGAGTACCTATTTATTTTTTAACAAGCCTGAGGAGGATAACATATTCTTGATTGTATAAGTTCAACCTTTAGACGAATACCTATGAGTATATTTAACAAACCCGGAGAAGGAGTGTGTCAGCCTTGTCATGTTCGGCAAGCCCACCACTATTTAATGTTTTAACGAGCCCAATGAAGATAAAACACAACATATTTTTCATGCTTAGAGAGTCTGAAAAAGAGACGAAAAAATAAAACTCCACGTCCCTTTTCGTAGATAGTCTCTCAAGTCTGAAAATAGAGAAAACAATACTCAAGACAACCTCTTAGCCATGTTCAACTAAGGTGTTCCTTTTTCGAAGTTACTCTATGTAAGTTTGTAAATATGGTTAAACTTATATTGAGTAGATGTCTTTTCATTCACTTTTACGAGCTCAAAAGGACAAGTGTTCCATAATATTTTCATATTTTGGGAGTCTGAAAAGAGCTAAAAGAGGACTTCACGAGGTTCCTTTTTCATTGGTTTATGGAGTCCAAAAAATATATAAAAATTAACTTTTTGGTCAGAATAACCTATTAAAAGCACAATAAAAACCTGCTAATAGTTTTTGACCTACTCAAAATAGCAGAAGAAGGATTAAACATACTTGTTTCATAGTAAAAATGAATCATATCTCAGTTAAAATGTTAAAAATGAATACAATAATGAAAAAATGACCATAAATATCCAAAATGACTTTTCATTTTTACCATTTCACACTTTACCCTAAACAATGAGTAGTTGGAGCCCTTTTTACCTCGATCTTATGTAGTTGATTACGACCAATCCAGGGAACCATTGCAAGTGTTGTCAAATCCATGTAGGAGCTAGAACCTTTCTCTATATTTCTACGGTTCATATTTTTGTTTTCATGCAAATTATTTGAGTTTTTGGTGCCCCTGGGGTTCATAAAAAATTCCCTCAGACCCATTACAAGAATTTTAAGGTCTAAAATAGGCCTCCTAAGAAAAATGTACAACCAAAATAAACTTTATAAGAACAAATGAGATTCAATATGATGTTGTAGACCATGGGGGATGACTCACCATTTTTATATTAAAAAAGTAAAAAGATTAAAAAATAATAAAATAGTAAATCTACCCTTTCAACTTGTATTTCAACTTATCTCTCTAAGCTTTTACACACAGTTTGAGCGGGAGTACTATAATACCACTCAAAATATGCATATATATATTTTTTAGATAACCTCGACTTCTTGCATATCGAAGAATGAAGGTATAAATTGAGAACTTCGTAGGGTCAAAGGTGCGTTGAACCCACTTTCTTCATTTGTGATTATTAGTTCAATTATAAGCCTACAAATTTGAATGAATTTTTTAAAATTGGAAAGTAAATATTGTGACCAAATAGGTCATATTCGCAGGTCCTATTCCTAGGGATAATGTTTTTTTTTTGTTTCCCTCTTTGTATTGCATGCTATTTTGATTTGAAAACATGTTTTTTTTAGCATATTAAAATAGTTTAAGTTTAGATAACTCTTTTATTTAATTTTTTGGAGTTGTTGAATAACTTGGTTGATCAAAGAGAGATAGGATATACTTATAATTATTTAGATAAGTGTGATATAATTTTATTTAATTACGAGTAATTATTTCACTGGTAAATATTTAACCTCCATGAAATATGCTGGAATATTCATAGTGGTATTGATAAAACAATATTTAAGCTTTCTTTCCAAGTTAGTTATGTTAATTTCATTAATTTATATCAAATTAATTAATTAATTAAAATTTCATATCAACGAATGTCATATTGTGCATGTGGTATTGATGACATGTAGTATCGGTCCATAGTATTTACCAGCCTAGATCCATATTAACTCTAGATCTACCAAGTGCCGAGAGGGATAAAATATCTCAAGGTGAAAACCTCTTTTTTGAGTGAAAAACTTGAGGAAAGGTTTGCACCTCGAGAGATTTGATCCCTCCGGGCGCTTGAAATATCTAGAGATAAGACGGATATAGGTTGGTTTCAGTCATGCTAAACCAAGTAAAATCTATTGAACATATGATTAATTTTATCAATAATATGTAAATACATCTAATATTAATATAAACATTTTAAATATTCTAAATATGTTTGAGATTTATCTGGTCATTTTAATTTTAGATTTTCTAAGTTACATTAGCTTTTTTAGATGATAAATATTGTAAAATAACTTTAATGATGAAAAATGATGAAACGAAAGTTTTGAATGCAATGTTACAATGTAATAGTGTTGAATGACAGACAATGTGAATACTAAGAATGTTGTCGATTACAAATAGTCGTCATTGTGATCAATTTCAAACTATTTTCTTATACTATTCTTATTTTCACCCTTGTTAGTTTTGTTATATTTTCATATCAATTATTTGAAAAGGATAGTTGAAATCGTAAACCATTTAAATATTTAGCTCGAGTTTTTGTGGTAAACATCATACCTTGTCTCTCTTGATCTCCAATAATAATATGTTTCATTACTATAACACAAAAATCAATGTACATTGTCAATAATATTTTTTGTTTACACTGAAGTCAATGCACAGTATTAAGCCAATGACTTTAAAATTAATGTACCATCATACATCCAATTTCATCAAATCAAAAATCAACATATAAACTGAAATCAATGCATCTAATGGAAGAAATAAAATTATATTAGAAAACAACATCTACACTGAAATCAACGCATCTAATGCAATTAATAAAATATGATTAGAAATCAACATCTACACTCAAGTCAATGTATCTAGTGCAAGTAAGAAAATAGGATTAGAAACCAACATATACACTAAAATTAATGCATTTACTGCAAGAAATAAATTATGATTAGAAATCACCATCTACACTAAAATCAATGCATTTAGTGCAAAAAACAAATAGGATTAGAAATCATCTACATTGAAATAAATGCATCTATTGCAAACAATCAAATATAATTAGAAATCAACATATGAATTGAAATTAATGGATCTAGCGCAAGCAATCAAATAGGATTACAAATCGCTATCTATACTGAAATTGATGCACTTAGTGCAAGAAATCAATTAGTGTTAGAAATCATCTACAATGAAATCAATGCATCTAGTGCAAGTAATCAAATATCAATAGAAATCAACATCTATGCTAAAATCAATGCATCTAGTGCTACTAATCAAGTACGATTAGAAATCACCATCTACATTCAAATCAATGCATCTAGTGCAAGAAATATTCTTCCCTCTCTCCCCCCTAGCTCTATATGCATATCTCCCTCCATCTCTCCTTCTTAGTATGTTTATCTCACCCCCGCAAACACACATGCTGGCTCACTCAATATCTATCAATCACTTTGTCCTTCCATCAATGTCTCCATCTCTCTCTTATTTCTCTTCACCTTCCATGTATATCTCTATCTCCCTCTGTCTCTCTATATCAACCCCAAAACATACACTCTCTTTCTCCAATTTATGTATCTATCAATACCCGCTCCTCTCTCTCTCTCTCTCTTCTACTTCCCTCCATCTCCCCCTCTTCTATCTCTCTTCCCTCATGTTGTCTTATCTCCCTCTACCTCCATCTTCCTTATCACTCTCTCTCTCTCTCCATATTTCTCTCTCTATTTATTTATTATTACCTTCCTCTCTCTCCCCCTCCATCTCCATATCTCTTTCCCTACCTCTCTCCACTCTCTCACGTCCTATCTCTCTTCCCTTCTCTCTCTCTCTGTCCACCTTCCAAATTTGTTGCTATATACTTTTCTCTCTCCTTGTCACCTCCCTTCTATCCATCTCTGCTTATTTATCTCTTAATCTCACCCCCAGACATACAAACTCTCTCTATCTCTCCCTTGTCACTCCCCCTCTCTCTCCACTTCTCACTCTCTATGTATTTAATTTTCTCTCCCTCTCTCCCCTTCAAAATCCATATGTCTATCACTCCCTCTCTCCTCCTCTCTCTCTCTCTCTCTCTCTCTCCCCTACAATCCTCTATATTCCCCCATCACTCTCTTCCTGTCCCTCTCAAGTAATATCTCTCATCCTTCCTTTCACTCCCACCTCCCTCTATCGCCCCCTCCCCCCTCTCTCTCTCATCGTCTCTCTTCTCCCATCACTCTAAATCTCTCTCCAACTCTGTTACTATATCCCTCCCTTTATCCTTCTCTCTCCTTCTCCCCCCCCTTTGTCTCCATATGTCCTTCTATGTCTCTTTATCTCACCCTTAAACATACACACTCTCTCTCCACTTCTCACTCTCTATGTATTTCTTCTTCCTTCCCTTTCTACCACAGCAAATCCATCTCTCTATCACTCCCCCTCTCCTCATTCTCTCATCCTTCCTCTCTCTCCCTTTCTCTCCTACCTCCCCCTATATTCCCCCTTCTTTGTTTCTCCCTCTCTCTACCCTCCGATGCTATCTCCTTCTCCCTCCCTCTCTCCATATCTCTCCCACCTCCATCATTATGTATCCCTCTCCCTATCTTACCATTCTATACCTCTCTCCCTCCTCTCCCTCTCTTACCCTTATCTACCTCTCTCACTCCTATCCATATCTCTCTCTCTTCATTCCTCCTCTCCCCTCTCCTTCATTTTATCTCTATCTCTCCCTTGTCACTCCCCCTATATTTCTTTGTTCTTCCCTCCCATATATATATATATATATATATATATATATATATATATACACACACACACACACACACAAATATATATATATATATATATATATATATATATATATATTGATATATATTAGAATATTAGATATAATAATAATAATAATAATAATAATATTTTAAAATGTATATTAGTGTTAATATTGTTTCTTTTTCATGGTATTAATAATAATTTGGTCCATGGTATTTGGCATATAGGATGCACTTAAATAAAACCTCTTTTTTTAGTTTTTGTAAACATAAAGGGGTTTTTGAGTAAATATAAAAGTATGCTTTATTTATTTACCATACCTCTAGTTTATTTATATTTTTATTTATTTACCATACTTCTAGAGTAAGTATAAAAAGAGGTTTTATTTATTTACCATATCACTTTTTTGAGTGTTCATAAATCTCCTCATATTTGAAATCTATATTGTTTATTTATTTTTTAAATAATTTTTTAATTTTTCTTTTTTTTGTAAGATTAGAAAATCCTTCCTATTTTCTATTAATAAAAAAGATAAAAATAGGTTACATGTTGAGATTCAACAAGATTATGAGCTTAGTGAAAAGAGTCGCCTTCACTAAGTGGGCCCGCAGGCTATTTTTGGCGCAAGTCTATTTTTAGACTATGTCTATTTTTAGACATGTCGATCATATTTTATGAGTTGCAAGATGCTATTTGTGGATGGTTGGTCAAGTTGGAAAAATAGATGGACTTCTATTTTTAGACATATTGGGCGGAATTTATCTTTAGATTTCCAGTCTAAAAATAGATATGTCGAATATTATTAGCTCTTAATAATATTTGGACTCTAAACATTACCTTATTCTCTTGGAGCACTTCAGTTAAGTGCACAGATGTGGCACAGGAGCTGACAGAATGAATTATGCTATTCCTGAGGGTTTACTAGAGCTATTACATGGAGGACTTTAGTTAGACCTCATGTGACAGAGTTTGGTGAAGTTATAGAAGTAGTTGGTAGAGTTGTGTTTAGTTTAACTCAGTTAGACACAGTTCAGCTAGTTGTATCTAGACTAACTGATTGATACACTAGTGAGAGTGGTGTGAATTAATTAATAATTAGTTCATTAAATATTAACTCATTAATCAACTGAGGAATACATCAGTTAAATATAGTGCATGGATAGTTTCAGTGGAGAGCAGTGGATAGGTAGGTGAAAGAGCAAGTGTGACTATCAGTTGTGACTATAGTGTTGCATGTTTTGCACCACACATTGATTGGAGATGCCAATGAGGATTGCGTAGTGCAATCCAGGTGGATTCGAGTTCATTGAGAGCCATTCTTCAGTAGGGATTGCGCAGTAGAGGCAGGATAGCAGGTGGCAAAGATCGGTGCATGGATTTGCTAGATCGGGCATGATTAGTGTGTAGCGATTGTATTGTACTAAGAGCTTGATATGATCAGCTTTGTATGAGGATTGTTACATGATCTCTATGACATATATTTTATACAGATAGTTGGGGTTTTTAGCTTCAGGCTTTCCCATAAAAAAATTGTGTTAATGTGTGTGAATCTTTATGGTTTCATGTGTTCATTGCAATTGTTTTAATTTCCGCATGTGATGATCAATGGTGGAATAGATTCTGTATTGTGGATGAAGTTAAAATAGTGTGTGATGAGGAGAATATTGGACATATAACATATTACTTATATAATTTCTACATGGTATCATAGCATTGATCATTGGAGCAGATTGCAATTATTGAAATAGTTGAGTTTTGTGCTGGTGGAATTCGAATTTGCTGCAGTGTTTTCTTGGTGTCGAAGTTGAGCATTCATTGAAATGTCTTTCAACGGATTGCAATTGGAGTATGCCCTTGAGGGCGGATCAAATTATATTACATGGAAGGACAAGATGGAGGCGTTGCTGGATGATAATGGGTTGAAGGAGTTCATAGATGATGATTTTCCAAAACCTACTTCTAGCAATGCAGCCACACTTGACGCATGGCACAAGAAGACAACAAAGTGTCGAAGAATTCTGTTGGAAAGTGTGAAGGATCACATAGTGTCTAGCCTTCACCGTAAATCTTCTCCATTCTTGATGTGGAAATATTTGACATATTTGTTCCAAAGCAGAAGCGACCAGAGGAAGTTGGTGCTTAAAGACAAACTCGGGAAAATAAAAATCAAGAAAGGCGACACTATACCCAAGTACCTCACGAAGTTTGTCCAGTGCAGGGATGAGCTGGGAAGTGTGGGGGTTACTGTAGATGAAGAGGACTTGGTGATCTTGGCTCTCCTTGGGCTTCTGAAGAGCTGGCATAGTTACGAGGACTCCGTCAATGGTCAGGAGAAACTGGCAGGATGGGAGTGACTTTGGTCAGATCTTGTGCAGGAGGAGATAAGGCGGGGTACCAGGGATGGATCTTCATCGAAGAATGAAGATGAAGAAAATTGCACTTTGGCTGCCAAAGAAAGGAAAGGGAAGGGAAAGAAAAATCATTCTCAATCTGCTATGAAAGGCAAGAAGCAGGACTTGTCCAAGGTGAAGTGCTTTCACTGTCACCAACATGGACATTACGCCACTAATTGTCCACAGAAGAAGAAAAATAAGCTGGCTGCTAGATCTACAGCTGGAGAGGCCGTAGCCTCACAGTTTGAGCTAGATTTTTCGCTGATCGCATGCTTGGTCTCAAGTGTGATGGGATCAGTGTGGTTTCTTGATATTGGTGTGTCTTTCCATATGATCGGAGACAAATATTTTTTTACTAATCTGGATGAGAAAGATCTTGGAGTGTACATTGAGATGGGCGATGATGGTAGATACAGTGCGACTGGTATCGGGACCATTTCCTTTGAGATGGAGTTTGGAAAAATTTTCATCTTTAAGGATGTCATGAATGTTCCAGGATTGAAGAAGAATCTGATCTCTGCGGCGATGTTGGAAGACAAGGAATATGATGTTGTTTTTAGCGAGGGAAAGGCTTTCCTGCATAGTAAAACAACTGGTGAAACACAGAGGATAGGGGTTCGAGTTAAGAACCTTTATCAATTACAGGTAGATGGCTGTGTAGCAATGGCAGGCAAAGAAGAAGGAGTGGTGAGTCGGGATGAGGGCGAATTGAGGCACAGGAGATTGGGCCATCTTCACCGTGGTGCTTTGAAAATTTTGCAGCAGATTTCTATCGGGCTTCCCAAGGGTACACTTGCGCAGTTAGATTAGTGCAAGGGATGTACTTTGGGAAAATTTGTGAAGACCACTTTTCATGACAAGGATAGTCACACCATGATGATCCTTAAGAGAATTCACACAGATGTGTGTGGACCTTTCTCAGTAGCTTCGACAGCAAAGCACGGGTATTATGTGATCTTTGTTGATGAATTTTCTCGCAAGTGTTGGATCTTCTTCATGCAGAAGAAGAGCGAGACATTCTCAAAGTTCTGTGAGTTTAAGGCACTGGTTGAGAAAGAGTTGGGGAATTAGGTGAAAAATATTAGGAGCGATAATGGTGGTCAATTCATCTCTGGCGAATTCAAGGACTTTTGTAGTGCAGAAGGAATTCAAGGAGAGCTCATAGTGGCTCATAACCCACAGTAGAATGGGGTCATGGAGCGAAAGAATAGAATGATCGTGGGTGCTGCATGGGTGATGTTGCATGATCAGGGCCTTCCCATACACTTGTGGGATGAAGCATGCAATACTGTGGTTTATGTGCAAAATCATTGTCTTCATAGAGTACTTGGCATAAGTACACCCAAAGAGGCGTTTTTTGGTAAGAAGCTTGATATTTCTTATTTGAAAATTTTTGGCTCACTTGTTTACGTTCATGTGACGAAGGATTCCAGGAAGAATCTGGAGCCAACCGCAGAGGCTGGGATATTTTTTGGGTACACAGAAACACCCCACAACTATCGTGTGTATTTGCCAGACAGTCGGAAGTCTGTTGTGCGATGGGATATCAAATTTCATGAGGAGAAAGCCATGAAGTTGTGGCTTGAGAGGGAGCTACACTTGCATGTAGATGAGGAGCTATTAGTTCCTAAAGATGAGCCTTAGGATGTGGATCAGCCACAAGAGGAGGTTCATGGAGAGGAAGAAACCACTCATGCAGTGCCAACCATCAGAGGGCGGAAATGCACTGCAGAAGCTGAGCGACTGAATCTTGATGCAGTGCATAATTTAGGAGCACCTACATCATAGCATAGACAGAGACAGTCACCTAACCGATATACTGGATAGATGGATCTGATGAGCAAGTGCATTGCGACAGAACCATCTTCTTTTGAGGAATCTGTGGAGGACCTTGCATGGGTAGATGACATGGTGGAAGAGTATGATTCGATTGTTAGAAACAATGCATGGGAGATTGTCCCAAGGCCAGAAGGGAAATCAGTGGTAGGTTTGAGATGGATCTACAAAATGAAGTAAGCTGCTGACAGGAGCGTTGAGAAGTACAAGGAAATATTTGTTGCCTGGGGCTTCTCACAGATCGAGGGGATCAACTATGAAGAAAACTTTGCACCTGTCGCAAGGTATTCTTCCATATGGACTATCCTTGCTCTCTTAGCATAGATGGTTTGGCACATTCATCAGATGGATGTGAAGATTTCATTCCTCAACGGAGTCATTGAGGAGGACATGTACATAGAGCAGCCTAAAGGTTTCGAAATCTTCAGCAGTGAGTCGCATGTGTGCAGGATCAAAAGAGAACTGTATGGGATAAAACAAGCACCTTGTGCTTTGTACACATGGATAGTCAGATATTTCACCGGACCTGGATTCACCAAGAGTGAGGCAGATCTGAACCTATACCCGATTGTGGTGGAGGGTAAGTTTCTGATCATTGTACTTTATGTAGATGATTTGATACTGACAGGTGATGAACTGTTGATACACTCATGCAAGGTAGATCTTGCAAAGGAGTTTGAGATGAAGAACTTGGGCCTCCTTCATTATTCTTGGGATTGGAAATTTGGCAGCGGAAGGGTGGAATGTTTGTGTCTCAAGGAAAATATGCCCAGGAGATACTGGAGAAGTTCAACATGTAAGGCTGCAAGCCTATCGATACTCCTCTTCTTGGTGGTTGGAGGAAAGAGGATGCTACATCGGCAGAGGTAGTGGATGCCACTGTTTATTGACAGTTGGTTGGTTCGCTCATGTATCTAGTCAATACACGACCGGACATATGCTATGTTGTTAACCAGCTTTCACAAGCTATGGTTAAGCCTACCAAGCTCTTTTGGAAGGTAGGAAAGCATGTATTGAGATATCTCAGAGAGACATCTGGATATGGATCTTGGTATAGATATGAGGATGAGTTGAGGCTGCATGGCTCCATAGACTGGTACCATCATATCAGAGATTGTGTGCAGCGGAAGATCATGTTTCTTTCTTACATTCCTACGGAGGATAAGGATGTTGATATTCTGGCGAAGGCGCTCACCAGGAGAAAATTTGAATACCATAGAGACAAGATCGAGGTGGCAGATAATCCCTATCTTGTTGAGAGGGAGTGTTGAGATTCAACAAGATGATGAGATTAGTGAGAAGAGTCGCCTTCACTAAGTGGGGCTGTAGGCTATTTTTGGCGCAAGTCTATTTTTAGACATGTCGATCATATTCTATGAGTTGCAGGATGTTATTTGTTGATGGTTGGTCAAGTTGGAAAAACATATGGACTTCTATTTTTATACATATTGGGCAGAATCTATTTTTAGATTGCCAATATAAAAATAGATATGTCGAATATTATTATCTCTTAATAATATTTGGACTCTAAACATTATCTTATTCTATTGGAGCACTTTAGTTAAGTGCACAGATGTGGCATAGGAGCTAACAGAAGGAATTACACTATTCCTAAGGGTTTACTGGAGCTCTTGCATGGAGGAATTCAGTTAGAACTCACGTGACAAATTTTGGTGGAGTTATAGAAGTAGTTGGTGGAGTTGTGTTCAGTTTAACTCAATTAGACATAGTTGAGCTAGTTGTATCTAGTCTAACTGATTGATACACTAGTGAGAGTGGTGTGAATTAATTAATAATTAATTCACTAAATATTAACTCATTAATCAACTAAAGAATACATCAGTTAACTACAGTGCATGGACAGTTTCAGTGGAGACCAGTGGAGAGGTTGGTGAAAGAGAAAGTGTGACTATCAGTTGTGACTATATTGTTGCATGTTTTGCACCACACATTGATTGGAGATGCCAATGAGGATTTCATAGTGCAAGCTAGGTGGATTCAAGTTCATTCAGAGCCATTATTCAGTAGGGATTGCGCAGTAGAGGCAGGCTAGCAGGTGGCAAAGATCGGTGCATGGATTTGCTAGATCGGGGCTGATTAGTGTGTAGTGATTGTATTGTACTGAGAGCTTGATATGATCAGATTTTTATGATGATTGTTACATGATCTATATGACATATATTATATATATATAGTTGGGGTTTTCAACTTCAGGCTTTCCCGTAAAACATCTGTGTTAATGTGTGTGAATTTTTATGGTTTCATGTGTGCATTGCAATTGTTTTAATTTCCGCATGTGATGATCAATGGTGGAATAGATTTTGTATTGTGCATGAAGTTGAAATAGTTTGGAATAAGGAGAATCTTGGATATATAACATATTAGTTATATAATTTCTACATTACATATAATAAAACTTGATGGCCTCAACCTACCCACAGGAAACTAGGTTTGTTGGCCACCTTAAAGAGTTGTAGGCCAACCAATATTGAAAATGTTAAAACCGTATACTATCAGATATGTCCATTTTACTATCTCTTACATACATAAATTTAAAAAGTAAATGCTATCCAAAATATGCATGGTCAAAAAAAAGAAAATAGAGGATCTCAATCATCCGAAGACTCAATTAGTGCCCAGTCCTTAACACTAGAACAAGGCATGTCCACCTAATGCATGCTTTGTAGTTATCGATATATGTGGCCTAGACGAACATTTCTATGGTGTTGTGCAAGGTCGATTTCTTTAATGTATCTCCTTATCTCATTTAAAATGGAGGTAGCTTTTGGGTCCCCTCAAATTTCCTAGATGTTGATAATTACCTTAGCCAGTACACAATTTAGTGTCCAATATGTATGGATAGACTGCTAGAATAAGGGCGGTTTGATTCTTTTGTTACCAGGGTCCTTTAAAAATTCCATTTCTTCCTCTTGTATTTCACCTTCTTCCTTAGTGTTGCAATCTCGCTCCCATCCTAAGATAAGTGTTATGGCTTTCTGTAGAATACCAATGGAGTAGGAATGAAAAAATGTTTTCCATTACCACTTTACCTACCTTCCTCCTTATTTTTCTAGGGCTCACTGTAAGCTTAGTTTGTTTCTGTTTTTCCTTTTTATTTGGACTTATTTTTTGCTTTGTGTACTTTAACCATACTCACTTGCAGTATAGATTGTTGGATTGACTGAGAATGTCATTTCAGGTCCACGACCAGTGCTAGAGAAAGACCTGGAAGTAGTATGGGTGGGTGCTAGAACCAGGTTTCTACACCCTGGGAGAGAGTAGGTAATCATGTCAGATATGTGTTCATAGCCTATTAGGTTTGCACAAAACAGGTCTATTCGCAGTTTCTTTAATAGTATAATTCGCAATTTCTCATAACAACATTATTAGCATGCACAAATCTAGTCAGAACTTTTGCATCCACGTGTGAATCAACAATTAGTAGCACATAAATCGTGAACGCATCAAGTAATAAATCACAAATAAACTTATGCTAGAAATAAAGGTACTTTTTAAAGCAATATCACAGATACCTTCGTAGCTCAAATCAACCACACATATACATAAACATAACAACTTCGCATCAACAGTAACACAATAGATCCAGATAACACAGAGATACTTCAATTATATCGGCATAAATTCACATAAAAAACCAGTTACAGCCAAAAATACCACTTGCGCAGACAACCAGCAGGGTCCGCACACAGCAGGATAGAGGATCTTCGTGGACATAGCCAGTAGGAGTCCTTACCCAAAACCAACCCAAACAGATCTAGCAATTAACACGTAGCATTAATTCACATTCATGCCTTATCTTGAGCCTTCTGAACCTACTGGTGGAAATTATCAATGAAAAGATATTCCTCCAAAGCTACAAGCTACACTAAACACTCCTCCATGATATCAGGCTCCACCATATTTGTAAAAGCTATGATGCGCAGACTAGGAACAATATACTACATGGGCATAATGGCCTCCTCACCATAGACCATCCTAAATGGTTTTTTACCAGTCATCCTTTCGAAGGTGGTTCGATAGGCCCAAAGAATATACAGGATGTGCACGTACCAGTTGTTGCGATCGATATTACAGACCTTAGTGAGTGCTTGCCCGAAGATAATATTAAAAGCTTCTACCGCTCTGTTTGACTGTAGATGATACAAAGTGCTCTTCACATGGTGGATCTGAAATTCTTCCGTCAAGGCCTGTATCATTTTGTTAATAGAGTGTGTACCTCTATCGGTCATTAATATCTTCAAAAATCCAAACCTGGTCAAAATATGCTTGAAAATGAAGTGCATAGTGGTATCTTCAGTACAATCCTTCACAACTTGTGCTTCAGCCCATCTGGTTACATAATCATTGGAAGTTATGATGTAGCGCACAACTGTCTCCTTTCTCGACGGGTTGATAGGCCCTATGAAATGTGCTTGCAGGGCCATTTGCAGATGCAAAGGAATTTCACCCTGCGTGATGGCCTTCCTATTTGTTGGCATGTATCGCAAGCTTTGCAATAGTCGTGAGAGTCAATATGCAAGGTAGGCTACCATAGTCTAGCTCTCAATATCTTTTGCGTCATTTCCTTCCCTACGTAGTGACCTCCTACTACACCCTCGTGAGCTTCTACTAAGATAGTGTGCTGCTCATGGTCCAAAACATATCTTTGCAGCACTTCGTTAGCTCCCATATTATAAAGGTGACCTGTAATGATGGTAAAATCTGTTGCGCGGGTTACAAATTATTTCTTCTATTGTATCGAATATTCTATTGGTGCCATCCCCGTAGTCAGGAACTGAATGATGTCGAAAAAGTGCGCATCAACTACTTTAATGGCGAATAGTTGTGCATCAGGAAATACCTCTTCCGGGATGGTTGGTTCTTCGCCGCTTTCGATTCAGGACAAGTGGTCTGGTCTAGCATTCAACTTCCCCGGCTTGACAATGATCTCAAAATCATATTCCTAAAACAGTAGGATCCATCGGCAGATTCCCCCCCTCAACACAGGCTTATTCACCAGGTAATTCAAAGGAAATTTATTTGTAACCATTTTGATGTGCCCTACTAATAGATAATTTTGATACTTTTGCAATGCATAGACCATGGCCAATCCCTCCCACTCTATAGTGGAGTAGTTGTACTATGCACCTGAGATTTTCTTACTAGTGAATGCAATAGTATGATCAATGTCTCTGTCTCCAGGCTACATAAGGACTGCTCCCAGGGTGATTTCCAACACATTTACATGAAAATGGAATACCTTCACCCAATCAGGAAAGATGAGAATAAGCGTAGTGACCATCTTCTCCTTGAGTAGCTCGAAACTCTTCTCACACTCGTCATCCAAAAAAAACAAAACATCCTTCTTAAGAAATTTTTCCATAGGTGTTGTGGTCAGCGCGTACCCTTGAATGAAATTCCTATAGTGTCTTGTATGTCCGAGGATCAAACACCATTGGGTCTTAGTTGTAGGGACTTCCAGGTTTATGATAACTGCGACTTTGGCAGGATCAACCATCAAAATCCTTACCGAAAAACTATGTGCCCGAGAAATATTCTGAAGGGTACGCAAAATATGCACTTCTTGATATTCAGGGAAATTCAGTGCTTCCAACAGGAATCCAAAATCATGTGCCGATTTGAGACATGCTTTTCACCAAACCAAAGACAGTGTAGTCATCAAAATATACCTCCAAAAACTTGTGGATGAACTCTTTGAACACTGCGACCACCACTCGTGAAAATATGGTAGGAGCATTCTTGAGCCTAAATGGCATTAAAGTATATTGAAAGGATCCCCATTTAGTAGTGAACATACTTTTGCTATGATATTTAGGTGCAATCCTGATCTGATGGTAGCTGAAGAACCCATTTGTAAATGAGTATGCTTCCTGCCCTCCCATGCTATCCAGGATTTCATCTGAGAATGGCGTTGGGAAGGGATCGTGTACATGGTCATCATTCAATTTGCACTAGTCAACATAGATTTGTAGCTCTCCCTTAGTATTTTTCTCCTGAACCACCAGCGGACTTACCCAGTCTGATTGTTCGATCGGTTCAATGATACCTATGGTGAGCATTTTGTTGATTTCTTCCTTAACCTTTTTCTTATACTTAGGGTTCGGCCAATAAGGACGCTGCTTCACAGGGTGTGCATCTTGTTTTAAAGTGATGTGCATGACCCCTAGGTCCCTTGTAATCTCTTTGAGTTCTGAGAACTTCATAGAGAATAACTCTTGGTATTCTCTAAGTAGTTCTGCAACTTTTCCTACTGTATCATCATCCCAATAATCCCCAATTTTAGCCAACTTAGGTTGCTCTTCTGTTCCAATGTTGACTTCTTGCAACTTTAGAGGCTTAGTAACATCAACACTTTGCAGTGGGGGTCCAACAACTGCGCGCTCTCCCTCTGACTTTGGGATAGAGACATTTCACGGATCTTCATCACACTATTTTGTTTCTAAATTGCGGTAGTTGGCAATATACTGCATTTGCATTTCCCATGTTGGTTCCCTAAGTGCTGCGTAAGGGCGTGATTCATAAAATACTAAGGCATTTATATCCTGCAGAGCTTCGCCAAGCGCCTCTGTTCCACCTACTAACCCAAATTTCCCTAAAAGACAATCCTTTAGTGTTTCCCAATGGTAGGTGTACTGATGTAGATCCGCATCTAAATACAATGCAGTGGGAATTAGTCCCAAGGCAAGAATAAACAGGTGAAACCATTCCTTTCTAGTCCAGTTGCACCATTTCTCCATCCAAGTGAACAAATGCTCACGCGGGTCCCCTGGGCCAAGGAAAGTCTTTACATGCAGGTCAACTCGAGGTTCAAATCGCAAGACCATCATATCTCGACATTCTTCCCAATATTGGAACATCCCTTTATGCGTGTCCCACCACCTCGCAAGTGTTTCACGCATGGAGAGATTGAGAGCCCATAACCTTCACTCTCTTGGGACCTCAACTTCAAATGTGCGCAAAAATTTTCTAATATTACCAGAAACATCAAAGTAGGGTAGTTCTTTTACCTCTGAGGAGATGCATCGGAAGTTCTTTGTGATTCCAAGACAGTGCAACATAGATATGTCACGTAACCAATTCTGCCAATTTTCCATCTCCTCCCTAGAGTCAGAGAAAAAATCATTGTTCTTTTCCCCACAAAGCATACCATCAACCGTAGGATTGATCCAATGTTCATCCCGAGCAGTCAACTTGAAGATGTGATTTGCATCCTCTTCTTCGTGCACTAATTCTGTATACTGTTCTCCTTTCGTAGGGTCTAGAAAGACTATCACCCTCATTCCTCCATTCTCAAACACCATGATTCGTCTCTTTAGGTTTATGATGCCTCCCATATCTATGGCGCAATCCAACCTTAGGAGCATAGGATAGGTGTCCGCATCTTCCACAATCTGAATTACCTCAAAGTCGGCCTGGACCTTAACTCCTGCGATATCTACCATAATATTGGACAACCTCCCCAATGGTATGATCTTCTAATAGTTGGCCATGCATAGCTGTATAGTGGACCATTCCAACTTAGGTACCCCCATTCACTGCCAAGTTTGTTTGGGAAATACGTTAGAATCTGATCCCAGGTCCAAAATAACCTGATCCATTTCATAATCACCAATCTGTTCTGTTATATGTATTTCCATACCAGTGCAGTTCTTATGCTTATAAATTGTATTCACATCCTTAACTATCATGAAGGGGTTAGCTTTCTCTGCATGGCTATCTATTAGTGCTTAAATATTTTCTACTGTTGTCTAGTTGCGCAGCAGCTTCATACATGCTTGTAGAAATAGTTTAACTTCATCATCCATTTTTAGGTGCACAGGAACCTTGGAAGTATATTCCTCATCCTTTGTATAGTCATTGCAGGCTACGACGAAGGTTTCATTTTCCTTTTGTAGATCCAAGCCTTCTTGTTTGATGGCTAATTTTTGGATAAGTGATTCAGCCGCAGTCTTCTCTTCAACTCATCTAGTGGCCATGTCGCTGTGTCTTATAACATTAATTCTTGACCCTTCATCACATGCTTCAGCCTTACCCTTTTCACATTTTACGTAGGTGCCTACTTTTTTTCTTGCATTTTTGCAACCAGAATTGGAAAATCTTCAATCACATGGTCTATCCGTCTACAATACCTACAATATTGTCATGCAAGATTCAGACAGTTCCTTGTGAAGTGCCCTACTTTCCCATAGTTATAAAAAATCAGTTCCACTCTTCCCCATCCTACGCTTCCACCTCTACCTCCTCCCCTGCCCCTAGCTAGGGAGTCATCCATGCCCGCGGGGGATCTCGGCGACGAAGGGTCAACCTACACCCTATAGAGGTTTCCCCGGTCTATCATTAAATCATAATTCTGACAATTATGTTCACTATGTCCTACTGATTGATAGAACTTGTACCATTGTTAAGTTAATTGTGGAACATATGCACCAAGATGGGGGAAGTGGTTGGTATCATGTAATCTAGCCACGCGACAATCATCGCACCACAATGTTGGTCCACTTATTCCCGTAGCCTCCCTAGGGCTCAACGGAATGGGTCCCCCATCCTGCAAGTAGTCAACCAGTAGTGGGCACTGACCCTTGGTATGCCTAGATACCCTACATCATATGCACCATACGTGTGGGCCAACTTATTTTCCTCGATATTTTCGTAGGTTCTAGATTTCCATGTGCATTGCCTCGAGTTGCCCTTGGATTTTTGTACTCCCAACTGGGTATCATCTCTCAGCATGACTTCTAACTTCATTGCAATTTCTAAATATTTTTCCTATGATTCAATGGTGCTTGCTGATCCATTGGTCCATGCAGGTGAGGTTTTAAGATAGAGATGAAACATTCCTTGTGTTGTCTGTCATCATATAGAAATTCACCCTCTCTGATCACCTTCTTTAGTTGCTGGTCAGCCTCCCATACAGACTCAGAAGACCTTTACCTAAAATATTTTAGGTCATTTACTATCCAGGAGTAGGACTTAGGCTTCTGAAACTGTTGTTTTAGGGAATTTTTAACCTCTTGAATGGTCACACTTTCATGTTGAGCTGTGTATCCCATATACTAATCCAGGGCTATTCCTTCAAAGGCGAGGGATAGCAGCGCCCTTTTATAGCATCGCTGGGCACATTCTGCATAGTCCATATTGACTCTGCGACAAACCAAAAATGGTTCATATCTTCATCTCCTATGCCTTTGAAGGTGGGCAGCTTCATGTGTGTCACCATATCTACTTCTGGGGGTGGCGGTGGTGGAGGAGGTGTAGGGGAGTTCTTGCCCTTATGTGGGTTAGAAGGTGATGTCTTCGGAGGGCTATTTTCTTCGTGTGTAGTTGCTTCTATTAATGTGTTGTAGATGGATCTGTCTCCTTCTTGGTTAAATGTATAGTACTTACCGCTTCGAGTCGTACCCTCGCTCTGATCAGAGGTCATTCACTTCATATGGCTACACAAAATGCCCTTTTCGCACAACAATATTTTAACCAGTAATGGCAACATTTTAAAGAACTTACCCCAGAACCCTTTGAAGAACCTTTTCTTTACTTCAGAATAGGACATGAACTGATCGATTGAAAATTCGGTCACAAATCCTCCGAGCATTCTATCCACCCAGTGATCTACCATACGGGTGATGGTATTGTTAGTCTTCTCTAGTTTCTAGATCAACTCTGGGGTCCATTGAGTGATTTACTCATTCTTCCAACACGTCTGGAAATATATGAGTCGGGCTACCCACTCCTGCAACTCATGTGCGAAGGTTACAAAGAAAATTTCATATACTACCGTTATAAATATACCTATTTTTCCACTTCTAAGCTGTCAGCTTCGTGCTGCGATTTTCTTTTACAGATAATTCCTGGATCTATCTTTCGAACCACTCTTCAAGTTCTAGTTTCTCAGGTCTCTAATGTTTTCTTGGAATTATCCGATCTCTCTCTCAAAATGCTCCTGGTCCCGGCAATGGAACCATTTTTTGGCTTCAGGGTCCTGACCCATGTTCAGAGGTTAAGGATTGCCAACAAACCCCTATACTACTAGCCCTTTTGGTAATGAACTGCTTTCGCAGGCCAAGGTCTCACCCGAAGTAGTATGGGTGGCTGCTGGAACTAGGTTTTTGCACCCTGGGAGACCATAGATAATCACGTTAGATCTGTGTTCGAAACCTATCAAGTTTTCAGAGAACAAGTCTATTCGTATGTTCTTTAATAGTATAAGTTGAAATTACTCATAATAGCATTATTACCATGCACAAATCTAGTTAGTACTTTAGTATCCACGTGTGGATAAGCAATTATCAACACATAATATCATGAACGCATCAACTAATAGATAACATATAAAATTATGCCAGAAATAAAGGTACTTTTTAAAGAAATATCAAAGATACCTTCTCAGCTCAAATCAACCACACAAATATATAGACATAATAGCTTCGCATCAAGAGTAACACAATTGATCTAGATAACACAAAGATACTTCGATTATATCTACATATATTTGCATAAAAACCAATTTACAACCTAAAATACCATTTGTGCACATAGCCAGCAGGGTCCGCACACAACAAGACAGAGGATCTATGTGCACACATCTAGCAGGAGTCCTTACCCAAAACCAACCCAAACAAATCTAGCAATTCACACGTAGCATTAATTCACATTCATGCCTACCTTCAGACTCTAACTTACCTATCTATTTATACCAAAATGGCCTAGCAATCCTATGGTCCATAAACCGTGGTTTTCAAACCCTAGGTCTACCCTTTGACCCATTTACAAAACATTGGGGTTTTGACCTGCCCAAAACCCCTACACAAGACTAAATAATACTAAATGTACAAAATTCTCAGCTGAGGGAGCCTTGATCCAACAAAAACATAATGTATTTAATTGTTTTAGTGAAAAAAAAGTGAAAAAGGTCCAGAATGTCAAGAGTGACATCCTCGTAAGTAGCAGAACAATACATGTCATCATTCCTCCTTCTCATCATCCAACAATTTAGAAGGGTAGCAATATGAATTTTATTATTTTGGCGCGACCGAAAATGCATGGCGAGAAGTTTTCCATTGTATTTTTTCATATTAACAGTCCGAGGCCAAAGAATTCCACTACGGAAATTGAATTTCCTCAGCACCCAAAGGTAAAATACCCACCAACAATAAAACACCCAACAAGCCAAAACTTCGAGAATGTAGAACTAGAATTTTGACAAAGTAGAAAGGATACCCCTTGTAATATAAATTAATCCCTTAAACGCAGGAATGAGCCCTCTTATAACAGGTATTGAGATAAACCTCCTTGAAAAACATGGTGAAGAGAAATAGCACATACCAAGTGAGGGGATGCTAATGCGAGGTTCCAACCTGCTCCCGCATGATAGCTCTATCTACTCTACCTTTCTCCGTAAACCTCCAGGATAAGATACCACCTTTCCCATCAATGGCCTTGATAACTCCCTTGCAATGCTGGCATTGTTTCCCATACATCTTTAACATGGTTAGTTGGCAACCACTGGCATTCCCATCTGTCATTATATTTTGCGAGTTGTAGTACCTCCCCCTAATTTGGCATGTCCTCATCAAGTCTCTCTGTTGTATGCACAGCTATGTGCCACCTCTCCTCTCCCATCTCCCACTTGGCACCCCGATCAGGGATCTTCAGAAATATCATTATCTCTATCCAAAATTAGTTGTACAGACTATAGTTCCCCATCTTGAACAATTTCTGCCTGGTTAATGTCAAAATGTCGTCCTGCATGAGTGTGACCCTAGTTCACCAAGTAATCAGCAACTTTGCTCCTCACTCTACGAACATGCGACGGAATGAGGTAGCCTATGCTTGGGAGGATGATACTATAATCATGGATTACGTGTGTTTCTCTCCAACTATGGCTAATTTTCTCCTATCCTTTCCCCTGTTGCATCTTCTCCAAAACCCCTGTTACCATGGTCGAGTCCCCTTCGACTATGATTCGGTGGTATTGTTATCTAACCATGATAAACAATCCTTATTTTTCTACCATAAGTTCAACTTCATTGTTCGTGGAGAAACCTAGGTCCATTGCATATATTCTACAAAGAAACCTTGGAATCTCTAAATATTCCTCCTGCTCCTGCCTAACCTAGGTTGCCTTTCGAGGCTCTGTCATAGTTAAGCTTCACGAACCACTACTGAGGAACCTGTAATTTTTTGTGCAAGTGTCTATGCGGTGGTTTTTGTTTCCACGATGTCAAAGCCAACATCTAGGGTTGAAATTTGAGCATAGCTAAAATTCTAGCATCATTCCTGTTTGCATTCCAGTCGTCCTCATTCCATTTATCTGTAAGGACAATCTCTTTGATATTTTCGAGGACCATTTTCCATATCTCTTCATAATGCTTATACTCATCTCTAAATTTTTTGTGGTTTCTTTCTTTCCACATAGCCCATAAAAGACACCCCATAGAGAGTCTCCATGTTCTATTAATGGTTGCACTTGCATATCCTCCTTTTCCCTAGATTTCAATAGTATGCTTCGTGGTCATATTATCTCGGCCTTTTCGTTGAACGAGCGAGGAAAGTTTTTTCTGCAGGGTCTCTTCTACACCACAATTATTCAACAAGTGTTCGATATTTTCTTTGTTCTTCCTACACAACGTGCATAATGACAGTCCATTCATCCATTTCTTCTGCAGCTGATCCTAGGTAAGAACTTTACCATGACTGACAAGCCATAAAAAGTATTCATTTTTTGGCCAATGTTTTTCCAACCAAATTTTGTGCCAAAGAGGAATAGTTATGATGTGTAAATTCTTAGATTTTATGTAGTAGCCTTCTTGTATAGTGAACATACACTTCCTTTGGTATCCCCGTCTTAATATATCTTCTCCTGTTGCTACAATTAATTTTCTGGTTTTAAGTTTTTTTTCATAATTCTACTATTGCCGAGTTTTAGGGGCATTCTGCCAGTGGTCCTTTAATTTCCATTTCCTCCATTGAAGCTCTGTCTCCTCCTTCATAAATGTGCTACAGACTTGGTGTTCAGCTAGTTGGTGAATAGAAACATCTCCCCTAGATCTAATCGTTTTAATTTTTTTCCCTTTGTTGCCAAGAATTCTCCCACAAACGGGCAATGTTACCTCCTCTGATTTCCGAGAAACTGTGTTCATGAATAAGATCTCTATTTAGCGCTGCCAAATTTCAAATGTTGGATCCTTTTAGAGTTATTTTAACTTTTAATTTTTCTGTTGTAGTCACAATCATATCATACTTCGTTTCCAAAATTATTTTCCACATATCCCCACCCCCTTGTAGCCATCTCCACCAAATTCTAGTTCCCATCACCTGATTCATCACATATGGATCTCTTAACCCCAAGAATCTTGTCCTCTTTGTTTTAGTAAGCTTATCCCATGAAAAAAGGGCCCAATTACAGGCTTGCTGGGGACTTTGCCAAAGATTTTCTTTTAAACATCTTGACCATATCGTTACAGCTGGTCTTAGGCATAGCCAATCCTGAAAACTAATAAATTGGAATAGATTGTAAGACTTCTCTCAACAATACAACCCGAATGGGAGCATTAAGCACCCTCAGAGCCCAATTTTGGAGTCGAGTCTGTATGAGGTTAAGGAGATCTTTCCATCCTGAAACCTGAAGGGAATTTAGACTCAAGGGAATTCCTAAATACTTCATAGGCAAGGATCCTATGTTGAATCCCATGGTATGAGAAAGGAAGCGTTCGGACATTAGATTAGCATTCAAAAAATAAACGTTTGATTTGTCATTATTGATAATGGTTCCATAGGCTTCCATGAAGTCCTTAAGAATAGATTGGATAGCCTTAGATTCTTTCAGAGTATCTTTAAAAAATGCATAATGTCATCTACAAACTATTCGTGAGAGAGGTTTAAACCTTCCCCCCAAAGTTTAAGGACCTTTAGTTGACCTCCATCAATCTTGTTTTTGATATGATGACCTAGGCCTTCAGTTTCAATGATAAAGAGAAATGGGGAAAGAGGGTCTCCTTGTATTAGTCCTCGGGTAGCATTAAATGGATTGGAAGGAACTCCATTGAGCATAATGGAATAGTTAGTAGAAGAGATAAAATATATTATCCAATAAATCCATCTTACATCAAAGCCAAAGGCCTAGAGAATGGCTTGGAGATAATTCCAGCTAAGGCAATCATAATATTTAGATAAATAAAGTTGATTCAATATACCTTTTTCTTTAAGGGTATGAAGAGAATGTATAGCTTCCTATGTCATATCCATTCCATCCAAAATTTTCCTGCCTTTCGCAAAGCCCGCCTGCTCAGGTGAAATTAGGACCGGGAGGATAGGTTTTAAATGATTTACCATAATAGTATATAAGATCTTGTATATTATATTGCATAAGGCAATAGGTCGAATACCTGATGATACATCTGAGTTTTCCTGCTTTGGAATTAATGAAATGAGGGTAGACTTGAGGGCTGGATAGACCTGTCATGAACGTTGGAACTCCTCGACTAATTCCCATATTTCCTTAACAATGAAGGACCAATCTGTTTGATAGAATTCAGCTGTAAAGTCATTTGGGCCAGGGGCTTTGTTTTTATCAAGACTTTTGAAAACCTCTTTGACCTCCTCTATAGTGATTTCTCTTAGAAGGGCCATATTTTGATCCCTTCTAACTATTGAGGGTATGTTTCGTGTAACACACTCAATAGCTTCTAATCTACTATGATTAGATTGTGTTACAATATGACTGAAGTGATTGACTAACAAGGTTTCCATCTCATTATGTTGGACGAGTCTATCTCCTGCTACATCTTTTAAGGAAAAGATAAGGTTATGTTGTCTTCTCTAAATCATAGCCTTATGGAAGAAGTTTATATTCTTATCCCCATCTCTTAGACGTTGAATACAAGATTTTTGTTTCCATGGTATTTCCTCTTGTTTCCTGCTCTCTTCGAGTTTACTTATAAGATTTCCTTCTTCTATGACCATATTATTTACCCTTCCATTTAAGATCATTTGTTGTTGAATCTGCTTCATTTCTCCCTGCATTATTTCCTTTTCACGTTGAATCTTTCTGTTGATCACTTTAATTTTTTTAACAATTCAAGTGCTACATAAATTGTCAACCCAGGAAGGTCTATTTATTCCAAAGGTAATCACACACTATATAAGCTCAATTTCAAAAGCAAAGAAATTTTCTAGTATTAATCACACTAATTATATTAACCACACTATCCACACCTTACTTTAACAAAGCTGAAGCCTACTTTTGTTATAGTAAAGACAATCCTTCTATTGCAGACTTTCATTAAAAGAATCCCAGAAAAGATAATGAAAGAAAATCATTCTGTAGAAAGGAAGATCAATCAACTATAACAAAGAACAGGACCCTATTCCTCCAAGTAGGAATCTTCAGCACCTGTTTCCTGATATCAAACTATCACACACTCATTCCATAAACATATTGCTGAAATAAAGTACTCACAGCTTCTCAAGAATGAATTGTATAAAACCAATGCAGTAAATAATGAAAACAGAGTTCTAACAAGAAACACAAGATTTCAGAACTGCATAAATAACTTCAACAAACAGGGTTTAATCAAGGTGCAAATAACATAAACAGTTAACAGAATACACGAAAAAATGGGTGAATCTTGTGATGAAGGCAGGCCCTTTCCTTCTCACAATATTCCCTATAGAAATGAATTAAATTGAAGTGCTCAAAACAAACTTTTATTCATCTGTCAAAAAGCAACATATTACAATAGAGTCGTGCTCCTTCTCTGTTCAGGAAAAATGAATCTCCTGCAGTCTCTAAATATCTTTCTAATGCTGATGTATCCTCTTTTTGAAGAGGAGACATCCATTATAGTTACATCATAGAAATTCTATTTTTATCCAAATCTGATCTTCTGTTCTAAAACAAGGTCTTTCAGTTCTTCCATAGCAGAATGCTGTTACGATGGATACACGAATACTGGCTTCAGAATGGTCCGTGTAACATCTTCCCTTTCTTGTCTTTTCCTTTTTGTCGTCATACTTGAAATACACCTTCAAAATCGCAAATCACGGACTGTTTCAGCAACAGGATTTGCATGCCTATTGACTGTTTCAGCAACGTAATCTTCAAAATAGATTATCTGCGGTCTTTAAACTGTTTCAGAAACTATATACCTTCGATTAATGATTAAATATAAAGGTAATGTAGAATTATATGCAAAACAAATTAAACATATAGTAAAGAGAAGAACATTATATACCTTTGGGGAAAAATGGATGGAAGTGATAATGTAAGCTTTAAATATGGAATATAAAGAGTAAAGTGGTAAAAAAATATGTAGTCAAAATGGTACATTATGAAGTCCTTAACATCCCCCTCAACTGAAAGGGTTGCATGTACTCAAGCAACTTTTAGTCTGAGTCAGAGTCTACATACTAACTTTTTGCATGCAAATTACTCAAGAAATAACTATGGAAGGTGGTATCTGTTAAAGGTCTGAATCTCTGGTTACTTTGCAATTTCTGCCATGCTGTTGTTTCATCCCTGTTAGCCAATCTGTAATGAGTATGATATTGTTCTGCTGGCATCCATAAAACAGGAAAGTGAAAATGATAGCCTATCCAATTCTCAGCACATTGCTAAACACATCTGATGTAGTTTGGTATTCTGGACAATGCAGTTTCGAGGTTAATAGGGCCAAAGGGATTATACTCTTGTCTCTCCTTAGAGGATTGTTTCCACAACATGTTGTTTGCTCTCAGAGCAGGAGTCTCTTTGGCACTGATAAACTGGTGACACTCTTGGAGTACTGAGGCTTGCAATTGTTGTATATGTCTAATCATTCCTGGCTTCTACAAAAAATGATGATATTTTTCCACAAAAATGGCTGGGTTTCGAGGTTCTGGCATAATCCATAGAAGGCAGTTATCCTCATTGTGCCTAGTTGCAAGAAAAGCGGTTTTCCATGTGATTTGATTGGAAAGAAAGGAAACAAATTCCCTAATTTGTACATCACCAACAATAGGTTAAGATTGATCTCTCTATTTTCAGGCATAGCCTCATTATGAAGATATAGCTCACATAATAAATGTTGATCACTAGTGGAAGCCGCAGCAAATGTTTTGAAAAACTGCTCAGCTGTGAGCAGCTCATGAGGTCTTCCATCCTTAATTTCTTTCAATTGGAAATAAACAAGGCATTCTGAAAGAAACAAAGAATAGTTCAAAGATGGTTTCCTGGTGGCTAATAGTTTTTTCACTATTTGAAACATCAGGATTAGTTTATCTTTTAATTATTTATTCTCTTTCATGGAATCTCTAAGTTGCTGAAGTGTCTACTCCTAGTTATCCCAATTGGAATATGTATGATTTTTCCAGGCCAATTTATGCTGTTGTAAAATTTTATCTTGATCAATAGCATACTGCTTCTTCCACTTATTCATTATTTCCAACTCTTTCCATGGTGGAGTTTGTGTTCCGACATTATAAGTAATGGGCTGAGGCATAGTCTGAGTAGCAGAATCAGTTAATGTAGGGCAGGATACCTGTACCTTGGTTTCTTTCTCCAAAGTTTTTGAAGGCCCTACTGGTTCTTGTGTAACAGTAGGGCATTCTTCCTTAACTGCAGATGATATGGATGGTCCAGGCATTGGAACTTTAACTATCTTGTATCCTTCCTTTTGATAGATGTTTCCACACTAATGACACATGTATTCTTTATAGGGATCATTCTCTATATGTTTTTCTTGCATGGATGTTGTATGGGCCAAGGTATAAAGATTTAGTTCCTTTTCAAATGCTTCCCTTTCCATTACCAATTCTTTCTTGCAGGATTCTAATTCTGACTTTAAAAATTCATTTTCCTCTAAAATAGAGGCCATGGTGATTAGACCCTGTGTATCGGTTGCTTTTTCTGAAGTTGATTGTTGTTCTTCGACTATAGCTGGTTCTTGTGTTACAACTATAGTTGGTTTCCCTGTAGTAGCATATTGGATTTTTAACTTTTGCACGTCAGCAGCTGGTTCTTGTGTTTGAGCTGCTGAGTGAGTAGCTAGTTCTTGTGGAGCAGGTACTGGTTGTGTAGAAAATGATGTCATATTACCCTGGCCATCTGGTTCTTGTGGAGTAGTGCCACAGGATGAGACGGGTAATGATTCTAGGATTTGGAAAGGTGGTGATGACTGGAGTTTTAGCAAAATGGCTGCAGGGTCAGGCGCAATGGGAATGGTTTCAGATTCAATGGTTGTTTTCATTTTTCTCCTAGGTAGGAAAGCATAAAAAGAAGTAGCTTACTTTTTATTTTTATGAGAAGATTTTTCCCTAGGAGAGGGGCTATCGAAGGAGGTGGTTTCTTTAGATGCAGCGCTTGTTTGCATTTTTGATACAGAGGCGGTTGTAGTTTGCCTCTTTCTTTTATGAATAGGGGAAGATGGTGGTGTTTCAGCCTGAGAGTCATCACTAGGGATGTGGACGGTAGGATGGGATGACTCTGCTAAATGAGATGGCATTCAAGACAGGTCAACTGGATTGAATGGTTCAGAGGATGGGATAGATGGAGGATCCGAGATATTCTCCAATTGCTGCTCATAGGAACTTTCAGGGATTTCTTGGGGGTTTTCAACTTCTTGGGGAATTTCGGGAGCTTGCTTGGGAGGTAAAGGTAAGTTGTTTAGAGGGAGGTTTTGTTGAGAAAAGCCCCACTAGATCAATAGTTGACAAAGGCGATGATGATTAAGGGAAAGTAGTGGAAATTTTACCCGTCTACAGTAATATGACATATTTCTAATACATCCAAGAAAATAATAAGGAATGTTTACTAGTCTACCATGTCATAAGTGGCTCATGAAAACAAAGTCGTGCTGATAAACTACCTGATAGAGATCCGCACAAGTTAAATAATGCTTGACAAATTCAACTACCTTTGGCCATGGAGGAGGTAATGAGTGCAGTTCTACGCCACGACGTTTAATATCAACATGTTCTCCTTGAAGAAGGAAGTCTTGTTGTGTGTTTAGGATGATTTACTTCCGACTAAACCACCGAGCACATGTGACTGGAAAACTTGAGACTTGCAATATGTCGTCCTCTGAAACCGGAATTCGGACCCCCTGAACTGTAGAATGGTCCTCCTAAAGGTTTTGTGCAAATTCCAGGACCTGCTAAGGGTCGAATTCTTGAAGTCTTTCAAAATATGCCACCCATCCTGCCTGTTGGAAGATCTGATAAGCATCCAGAAACAATTCAAGGAGAGCTATTGAGTCGGGCTCATGTCTAATGGACGGTCCTCCCATAGTTACTAGCTTAGGTAAAATGCAGAGGCAAAGAGCAGAATTACCAGTCTTTGAACAGAGTAATCGTTGTGACTGAGAAAATGGAGTATTGGTAAAGGGCCGAAGTAATGGGTGTAAAGAGTGACGGTAGTTTGCATGTTGTGAAATGATGGTTTGTAATTTTGAAATCCCCCCCATGTATGGTGAAATGATGTTTTTAAGTGTGCAGACATTATAGTCATAATGAGCGAAATATTCTGTTTAAACTATTCTTTAATTGTATTACATAAAATTCACATACCTTACATTTACCTTTTCTTTGTGATTCGAAATATATAGTGCTTGTTTATGATAGCTTGATATTGATGGACGAACTTTAGAATTCTCTGAAATGTAAGGAGGATCATATTAGAGTCTACTTAATCATAAGAGAGAGGTAGTGAATGGACAGTATTCACACAATGAGTATGAAGAATAAAAGTGAAGGACTGAAGAAGTTGCATAATCATGTTTTTAGGGGAAATAAATGGCGTTTTAGCAACAGAAAGATAAATGACATGCTGTTGAAAGTGGTGTTTCAGGAATGGAAAAATAATGGAAATGTTGCTAAAAGGTAATGATTTAGCAATGGGAAAATAGGGGAAGTATTTTCTGAGGAATGATATTTCAGCAGTAAGGAATAGGGAAAATACGTGCTGGAGAATGGTGCTTCAGCAGTGGGAAAAATGGGAAAAATAGGAAAATGATATGAAAATGGAAAGAAAGAATGAGGGAATAAGTGATGAAATGTTACTGGGAGATGAGGAAATTAATTTAAATAAGGGAAGCAAAGCTTCTCATATTGAAGCTTAGATCTTCTTGTGATGAAATTGTCCTCCTTGGTAATTTATTCCTTAATCTGCAAAATACAATTGTAACATGCCAACCCTTGACAGGGATTATTAGTTTTAAGAAATATAATCTAATACTAAAAATATAGTGCAAAAAACGATTAAATGTTGTGAGGAGCAGAAGACTCCCCTAGAAAAAGATAATGTGCATCTGTCATGCAAGTGACCTTAAAATCTTCTTTAGAAGTAGGGCGCTGGTACACACGAAGCCTATGACCATTTACTAGTAGAGGTGTTTTAAAATCATCAATTGTTAAAATTCTTACTATTCCGTTGGGAAAAACAACATCTACTTCATAAGGTCCCAACCATCTTGTTCGTATCTTGCCTTGAAAGTTATCAAACTGAGAATCATACAATAAGGCCCAGTTACCTTTTTGGAACTACTTGTGCTTGATGGTTTTATCATGCCACTTTGTTCTTTGTTGCTAGATCATGGTTGTCTGATGAATGGCATCTAATCTCTTTTGATCCAGTTCAAGAAGCTGCTACAACCTGGCTATCTGCACATAAGTCAAATCAAGGTTAATAGCTAAAGCAGTTATTAAAGTTTTAATTTCAAATTCCACAGGAAAAACAACACTTTTACCATAAACCAATTCATAGGGAGAAAATCCTGTAGTATTTCTCCAGGTATTTTTTTAAGCCCATAGTGCTTCACGGAGCTTTTGAGACCAATCCTTCCGGTTATCCTTCACTGTTTTGGTTAGAATGGCTTCTATTACTTTATTTGTGCTTTCCACCTGCCCATTGGCTTGAGGATGGTATGGTGTAGTAATTCTATGATGAATATGATATTTCTGAAGGGTAGATTTGAAACCATGAGAATTGAAAGGAGGTCCTCCATCTGTAACTAGCTCTCTAGGAATTCCAAATCTAACAAAGATTTTTTCAAATAAGAAAGCTAGGAAAGCCTCTTCATTAGCTCTAATAAGTGCTTTGGCCTCCACCCATTTGGTCATATAATATGTACAAACTAATATATAAATCCTTTGATTGGATGGAGGATTAATGGGTCCTATAAAATCTAAGGCCCATCTTCCAAATGGTTTAAGTATTACCTGGGGGTTTAATGGCATTTCATCTCTATGATTAGGTTGACCCATTCTCTGACAACTATCACAAGCCCGCACATATTTCTTTGCATCCTTAAATAGTGAGGGCCAATAATAACCCATCCTCAAAATTTTATGTGTTATTATTTTATCAGCAAAATGTCCTCCATAAGGGCCATCATGAAAAGCTTTTAGTATGTCATACACCTCATCCTCTCTAATGCATCTTCAGATTTCATGATCAAATACTGTGTAGAAAAGACACCCGCTTATCTAGCTATACCTGGCACTTTGTTGAATAATTTTTCTCTTTTCTCTATGTGACAGGTGTGATGGTAACTTTCGTGCAACCAGATAATTAGCAATGTCTACGTACCAAGGTGAGTGAGAAGATACTGCAAATAAATACTCATCAGGAAAGGAATCATCAACTGGAATATTATTATCAGTTTTTAACCGTGAAAGGAAATCAGCCACAACATTTTAACTGCAGTGGAGTCCTACATTGTAGCTCAATATCAAACTCTTGTAGTAACAACCAACAATCATTAACAAGGCATTTGTAATAGATTTATCCCATTCTAACTCATAATATCTGAGTGATCATTTGGTTCTAAAGTAATAACTTGATAATGTAAATAAATTTATTAATGACGCAAATTACTGCCTAAAATTTCCTTTGATAAAGCGTAATTCAAGCTCGTAGTGGTGTATTCTTACTAATAAAATATGAATGACATGAAGATGTGGTTTTCCTCTATCTAGAAACGTGTCTCCAATTCTGAAGTGTCTGCGAGTCGTGTCGGAATCTATATGAAGAGATTTCACAATGGTCCTCTCAAAATAGGAGCTATGGATAACTGATGCTTGAGTTCTACAAAGGCTTCCTCACAAATATTAGTCCACTTAAATTTAGTATTTTTCATAAGCAATACAAATAATGGAGAAGCTATCTTGGAATTTTTTTTAATAAATCTCTTGTAATATCTAGCATGTCCTAAAACACTTCTCACATCAGTTTGTGTTTTAGGAACAGGTTGATTCTGAATGACTTGTATTTTGGATGGATCTACCTGAATTCCTTGATATGAGATTAAATGTCCAAGCACTACTCCTTCACTCATCATCATATGACATTTTTCAGTACTTAAGGAGAGATGAGCTTGTATACAACGTTTGAGTAACTTCTCAAGATTTTTTAATGCATCTTCAAAAGATGCACCATAAGGGGTAAAATCATCAATAAATATTTCCATGGAGTCATTCAGCATTTCAGAAAAGATTCCTATAACAACCCTTTGAAAATTTGATGGTGCATTACATAGTCTGAATGGAAGAACTCTATAGGCAAAAGTTCCCCAAGGGCTAGTAAAAGTGGTCTTGTCTTGGTCTTGGGGTGCAATTCTGATTTGGTTATACCCACTGAATCCATCTAAAAAGGAAAATAATTTCTTCCTTGATAAACTATCCAACACCTGATCAATGAACGATAAAGGAAAGTGATCCTTTTGAGTGGCTTTATTTAAGGTTCTATAATCTACACACACTCTCCATTTCCCGTTTTTCTTAGGAACTATTACCAATGGGGAAACCCATTCACTATCAGCTATAGGGTATATGAATCTTGCATTAAGAAATTTCTGAAGTTCCTCTTTAACAATTTCTCTTAAATTAGGGTTCATTCATCTTTGGGGTTGGCAGACTGGTTGACAACCTTCCTTAATATAAATCCAGTGAGTATATTCCCTTCATATCCGTGTAATCCCATGCAAATGCTTCCTTATTTTCAAGTAGTAACTTCATTAACTACTGTGTTTCAGCAACTGTCAGATCAGGATTTATGTTTAGTGTTTTGCCAGGTTCGATTTCTACTGTTATGCTTTTAGAAGAGATGGTAATTGATGTTTGAGGTGAATCTTCGGATTTAAGCTTCTCCTGGGTATCTGTTTCCAAAAGTTCAGTCAATTGATTGTGTGTTTCAACAGTCACAGAGGAGGGTTCACAGATAAAATTATTAATTACTTCATCCTCTGTGTTGTCTTTAAGACTTAAAGCTTGTCCGATAGTCAAAATAGGTTGAATAGCGTTATCATCATAATCCATCCACACAAAATTCTCATTATTATTCATGGGTGTAGCATGAGGGTAAAGAGTAAGCAATTTAGTTTCATATCCATTGGAAATTGTCATTGTGGCTAGCCAAGGCCTTCCCAGAATTAGAGAATGTCCCCCCAACTTTGTTCTAGTTTGTAACACCACAAAGTCAGCTGGGCAATTCCAGGACTCAACCAAGATAACTAAGTCTTCAACAACTCCTTCTGGTTTAATTTTAGAACAGTCAGCTAGCTCTAGGATGGTTGGTGTATCTCTAATTGTGTTCTTTATCTAACAATTGTGAAGTTTTGAGAGTCATAATGTTTATAGCAGTACCTAAATCTACCAGAACTTGAGGGATTATTTTTTTACCAATTTGAACTGTCATAGTAGGATGGCCGGGGTCACCATATTTCACAGGAGAAGTTTTACCGAACATTAATGTAGATAGGTCACCCATAACATGAACTGTAAGGGGATCTTTAGCTTTCCTACCAGGTTTCTTAACACAAATGTCTCTCATGGTTCTGGCATAAATTGGTACATCTCTTAGTGCCTGTAAAAGTGGAATTTTAACATACAGATTTTTCAATTCCCCTAAAATATTAAAAGCAGGTGATTCAGGTGTTTTAGTTAAAACTAAATGCTTGGGGAATGGTGGCTCTATTATTTCAGCACCCTTATTAGAGGGTGGTTGTACTTCTTTGTGTGAGTCATGTTTCTCAGTTTCTTCTTTATCAGAATCAGAAGAAGTTATATCATCAATGATGGGTTCTACTATCTTCTCGGATCTCAAATGAATATCATTACATTATGCAGGGAAAGTAGGAAATATAGGCTAGTTCTGAATATCAATGACTTGGACAACTTTATTATTGGTGTTAGGATTTGGTTGTACAGGTAGCTGGGGTCTCATTTGATTATTTGGTGGAGCTCCTGATGGTAGAGGAAGTGGTTGTTGAAATTGAGGAAATTTATTTGGAAATGGGAGTTGTTGGCCCCTCCAATTTGAATTCCATTGATTAAAATAAGATGGTTGTTGTGGAGGCCAAGGAGTCCACATTTCAGGATCTACAAAGGGAGGGTTTGTTTGTTGCATGGGTGGGTAATTCATTTGATTAAAGGGTGGGTATTGCAATTGGTTGAAGGGAGGGTAATTTGTCTGACTAAAAGAAGGATAATTGTTCCAACGATTATAAGATGTAAATGGCATACTAGAATTCATACCTTGTCCTCTTGGTTGCCTTTGTCTCCTTTGTGTTAGCAGATAGACTGCTTCAGCTTCTTTTTCCGTTGGTTGCAATGCTTCCTTTATTCTTGGTAGAGAAGGGCATTGTTGAGTTTCATGATCTTTCTCACAAAGGGTGCAGATTGGTATCTTGTCCAATGGGAATTCCCTTAGTGGGTGTTTGTCTCTGCTTTTGGGGCAAAAGGCAACCAAAGCTACTTCTGCTTCAGCCTGCTTCTTTTTAACCTGCAAGGTGTCAATTTGTGAAGCAAAATAAATTAACATTTCAGTTTTGAATTCTTCAAGTAAATTACCTATTTCAGCTCTTGTTTCTCCCCCACTAGTTGGTTTCTGAACTCTTGAGTATGTGGCATCTCTGCTATATGATCTGTTCCTTGCAGCTCCTCTTGAACATATTTTACAGAGGTCAACAATATCATCATATGATTCTTTAAATATATCTCCTTTACCAAGCATGTTTAGCATGTCTAAACAATCATCCCTCACTCCTTTCAGTAATATTTTTTTAAGAATATCTTTACTTACCCCAAGATGATCGGATCTCTGCAGATTGTACTGCAGTCTCTCCACAAATTCCTCCAAATTCTCGTCCTCCTTTTGTACCATTTTGAATATTTCCTCCCTCTTTTATCTTGTCCGATAATAGTCTTGATATTTAAGTAGAAATTTATGTTTCATTTGTTCCCATGTTGTCATTACCTGGCTTTCGAGGCTCATGAACCACCTTAATGCATTTCCTTTTAGTGTTGCTAGAAACTATTTCAACTTCTGAGCATTAGTAACATAATCATAACTTCTACATAATATATAAAATTCAAAAATAAATTCGTTAGGATCTTCAGAGGATAAACCATGGAAGTTGGGTAAGGTGGACAATGGGATATTCTTCATAGGAGTTTCTCCTCTAGGGAGATCACTAATAGGAAATCCCAAGGTAGAGAGAGAATTTTCATCTTTTCTTTCTCCTTCAGGATCTACTCGTCCTCCACCAAAGAATCCTTCATTGTTTCCCTCCATTGTTTGATCTCCTACTACACTTTCCCGATCCTCAAAATGTTCTACTAGCTCCTCAATGTTTTCCACTGGTTCTTCAATGTCTCCTGTTGATTCCTCAACGTTATCTACTGATTATTTAGTTTTTTCTTCTGGTTCTTCAACACTGTCTACTAGTTCTTCAATACTTGCTGCTGCTTCCTCAATGTTTTCAGGGCTCACAACTTCTTTTGTTTCATAATTTGATTGAAGGGAGAATTGAGGCTTTGGTCTTCGAGAGCTTAATCTCTAAGAAGATTCAGCCTTTGATACAATTTCTTCAATAAAAGTCTTTCTTCCTCCCCTTCCTTTGCCCTTGCTACCTGTAGGGTTATTTTTCTTATGGGTTCCGCGTCCTCTCATACAATCGGCACATCTAGAAGAAAAACATCAATGCTTTTTAAATCTATAATTTCCTTCCCCAGCAACGGCGCCAAAATGTTGGTCACTTTAATTGTTTTAGCAATTCAAGTGCTACATAAATTGTCAACCCAGGAAGGTTTGTTTATTCCAAAGGAAATCACACACTATATATGCTCAATTTTAAAAGAAAAGAAATGTTGTAGTATTAATCACACTAATTATATTAACCACACTGTCCACACCTTACTTTAACAAAGTTGAAGCCTACTTGTGTTACAGCAAAGACAATCCTTCTATTGCAGACTTTCATTAAAGGAATCCTAGAAAAGATAATGAAAGGAAATCATTCTGCAGAAAGGAAGATCAATCAACTATAACAGAGAACAAGACCCTATTCCTCCAAGTAGGAATCTTCAGCACCTATTTCCTGATATCAAACTATCACACACTCATTCCATAAACAGATTTCTGAAATAAAGTACTCACGGCTTCTCAAGAATGAATTGTATAAAACTAATGTAGTAAATAATGAAAATAGATTTCTAACAAGAAACACGAGATTTCAGAACTACATAAATAACTTTAGCAAACAGGGTCTAATCAAGGTGTGAATAACATAAACAGTTAACAGATTACAGGAAAAAATGGGTGAATCTTGTGATGAAGGCGGGCCCTTTCCTTCTCACAAGATTCCCCAGAGAAAGGAATTAAATTGAAGTGCTCAAAACAAACTTTTATTCATCTGTCAAAAAGCAACATGTTACAATAGAGTCATGCTCCTTCTCTATTCAGGAAAAATGAACCTCCCGCAGTCTCTAAATATCTTTCTAATGCTGATGTCTCCTCTTTTTAAAGAGGAGATATATATTACAGTTACATCATAGAAATTTTATTTTTATCCAAATCTGATCTTCTGTTCTAAAACAGGGTCTTTCTGTTCTTCCATAGTAGAATGCTGTTATGATGGATACACGAATACTGGCTTTAGAATGGTCCGTGTAACAGCTTCCCTTTCTTGTCTTTTTCTTGTTGTCATCATACTTGAAATACACCTTCAAAATCACAAATCACAAGCTATTCCAGGATTTGCGTGCCTATTGACTGTTTCAGCAACGCAATCTTTAAAATAGATTATCTATGATCTTTAAACTGTCTCAGCAACTATATACCTTCTATTAATGATTAAATATAAAAGTAATGTAGAATTATATGCAAAAAAAATTAAACATATAGTAAAGAGAAGAACATTATATACCTTTGGGGAAAAATGGATGGAAGTAATAATGTAAGCTTTAAATATGGACTAGAAAGAGTAAAGTGGTAACAAAATATGTAGTCAAAATGGTACATTATGAAGTCCTAACACTTTCCAAAATCATTTTTATTCCATTTTTTTATCTGTTGTTTTAGGTATTTTAGATGAATTTGAAAGGGGTGCATCCTGTTCTGGCCTTGGGCTCAACTTGCTTCCCACCAAGATTTAGCTTTTTCAAGGAAGGTTTGGTCTTGCAGCCAAAAAGCCTCAAATTGAAATGGTTATTTTTTATTACATTCCTTCATGTCAATTTCCATACTTATTGGACAATTATCATACCCCAAGGTTTGGATGATAACAGCTTCATAAAAGATATTAATGCTCACCAGGGCTTCTAAATCTAGGAAATTATCCAATCTTGAGGTGCATGGTGAGTAGCCCCTCTTCTGTTATTCCAAGTGTACTTTCCATTCACTATGGGAATATAAACTAGCATTAAGTCTATTATCATATCTCTAAAGAGTTTCATTTCTGGCTCCTCTCTCGTTATACCTCCTTTTTTTCCAACAAACTAATGATCATATTAAAATCCCCTCCCAACAACCAATACTTCTCATTATACATGTTATTAAGAATTTTTATACTATTGAGGAATGCCTCTTTTTCTCCTGGAATATGAGGCCCATAAACAGAGGAAATTAGGATTTTTTCATTCATTCCAATTTGCCTAAATTTACATGTTGGTATCTGCAGGATCCCAAACCAACCATCTGCCATAATCTCAGTGGGATTCCATAGAATAGTTATTCCTCCAGTGCTGCCTCTTCAAACTATTGCCATTGCTTCATAATGTGGTTTTGAAACTTTGTGGATTTATTCTAATTTTTTTACTTGAAACCTTAGTTTCCTGAATCATCATCACCTGTGGCTTATCTATTCTTAATCTTTCTTTTAGATACCTCTATTTTCCTTTTATATTTAAGCCTCTTATATTCCAGGAGATCACTTTCATTGATGAACATTGTGGTGTTGTTGGAATACCATTGATAATGGTATTACGCTTCCTAAGTTAACTAGCATTTATCCCACCATTCGTATCGATTCTTGTAGGTTCTTTCATCCCCTCTTTTTTCCTTTATATTGGGTGTTGTGGTATTGAGAGGAGGTCTTCTTAGAGTTATGGTTCTCTAGAGAATCCATCTTTTTCTGAGATTGGGATGTCAAATATTGTTCAAATGTTTCCTTGTACAACTTCTTCTGGTCTTCCAGGATAAATCTATCATCAAGATTCTTCCATTCTTGTAGGATTTTTTTTTAAACTACTTCCTATGTACTTAAATCCTCCTTGCTCATCTCTATCTCCATTGCTGATTTTTCCACTGGTTTCCCATAGTCTTCCATTTCCTTGGATTCCTATGGTGCCTTCCTTTTAGCCTGCTAGGTTTTTTGAGTTACCATTTCTTTCCCTTCATCATTAATTTGTTCTCCCTCCTTCAATTTCCCCTAGTTCCTACAATATTTCATATCTATTTTGCGTGCTTTTCTATTTTGAGTTATTGATTTGGCTTGCATGCATATTATTTTTGTTATTTTTGCTTATAACAGTCTTGAATCCATCTTCTTTTTCAGGTGACCATTCACCTTCTTCTGATTCCTTCCCTTGCAGCTGTTCGGGATTGTTCAGAGGACAAGTTTCATAAAGATTCCCATTTTCATGGAATCTACGACAATTGAGTGAAATATATTCATAATGAAGAAGCTAATGAGTTTCCCCTCATATTCATCTTATATTGATTCTGGTAGTGGCTCAGATATATTCATGTATACGCATATACGAGAAAATAAGTATACCAACCTTGACGAGTTGTTTCAACAATTTTGACAAAGCTACCAAGAGAGTTACCAATGCCTTCCAAGATTTCGGGGTCCCAGAAGTCCACCGGAAGTGCAAATAACTAAACCTAGACCGGTGCATCCAGAAATTGTTCTTGATCGGGTTATAACATTCTTCCCACTGTTGTAAAAATAACCTTGCATTGTAATAGAAGTAAGGACCACCTTCAAAGATCCTTTCTTTATCTATAAGATTGGTAAATTTGACTGTAAATAACCCTCTCGGTCCAAGTTTCATATCTATATGACCCTTGGGTTTCCATTTTTCCTTTATCCATTTTAGCATATCTTTCTCTATTGGGCATATAGCTATAAATTTTCATATCAATGCATGATCTTTCATATAACTGTAGTATTCATCCATTTTCTTTGCGAGGATAAAAAAATATGGGTTTTTCTAGATCTCTTCGCATAACATTTCCCTCTAGTTTATCATGTCATTCTACTCCTTATACTAGGCCTACATTAGGGGTAGACCCTCCCTGGGGTCCTGCTTGTTTACTGCTATGTTCCCCTACTGTTACTTTCTGGTATGAGGAGATCTCTCCCCCCCGTGAAGAAGTTGTCATACGATCTCTCAGATCCAGCTCTGATCCAATGCACCCTCCTCGTGATCCTCCTTGTTAGGTTTCAATTCTGTCCAAACCCTAAGCGTTCAACAAACCCTAAAATTCCCCCCTCTCTTCTTAAGGGATAGGATCTCTCATTCAGATCTAATGGTGAGGATTATTTAGGGTTTTTCCAATGTTAAACAAGACCCTTTACACAACTCATTTGTTCATTGAATTTTTAATTGTTTATTTATATGGTTAAGTAAGTTATAGTTTAAGTGGACAAAAATTAAAATTAAAATTTTTTTTGGGCTTTTTATTTTGGCTGACATTAGTGAAATTTCATCGGGACAGAAAAAATTACACATCTCCCCTATACTGAGTTGTAGAATGTGCATAAAGATGTATTTACAAATTATATGCATGCTTAATTCATATATTCTTTTTTTATAATTATTAACAAATATATTTTAAAATAAAGCTATCATTTAGCTAAATTTTATGATATTCTTTTAATCTACACAATGTGATGTATCATAAGATAAATGTTTTGATGTTTATCATCTATCTATTTAATTAATATGACCTTTAATAATTAAAAATATGTAATTTTTTCTACGGGTTCAATATAGAGTTCAAATAATCCATGTGTACTTTTATAAACATTAATAACATTTTAGGTCAAAAGTAAAGAGTTTTCATATCTCAACTATATAAGTTATGCCCATCTTTGTCAATGTACAACAAATAGATTAAATCCCTATATACTAGATATTTTTCAATATCTTTATGCTTGAAAGGTGTATTTTTTGAGAGCGTGTGTGTGTGTTTTTTCAACCATAAATACCGCACAAAGATATTAGAGCGAAGGAGTATAATTTTGGGTCAAGTGAGTGTCTCATCAAACTATGGATTTAGAATTATCTCCTAGCTGCCGTGTTGGTTATAATCACCTTTTGCAAGTGAGAAAGTCGAATCCACAAATCCTTTCGAGAGTGTATGTTGTTTTCCAACCGTAAATACCGCACAAAAATATTATAGCAGTGTACTTTTTGGTTAAGTGAGTTTCTTCATCAAACTATGGATTTAGAATCATCTCGTAGCTACCATGTTCGTTATAATCTCCTTGTGCAACTCAGAAAGTCGAATCCACAAATCCCCATTTGAATTCTACAAGTTCAAAAATGGATTGGAAATACTCTACGTGGATTTCTCAAGTCCCATTCAGAGTTTTAAAAAAATCATAATTATTCTAAAATATGCTTAGGGATTGACTTCGGTTGAGTTATACAATAGAAAATAATTTTTGAACAAAATGATTTCCGTTAGTTCAACGAAGATTATTAAATTAGTGATTTAATTATATTATAATATTTTCAAGAAACTTTTATGATATAGTTTTTAAAGTGATTTAATTATATTATAATATTTTTAAGAAATTTTTATAATAGTGTTTTCTTATTAGGGATTAAGGATAACACCATGGGCTAGGCATTATAGCATGGATGGGCATTGAATGAGTTTATCACAATTTTAATCAAAGTTTGGAAAAAATGCTTAATATTTTTATTTTAGGTTTATTTTTTTTTATTTTTTTTTTAATTTTTTCTAAGTTTTTCACAATTCATTTAAAAATAAATAAAAATTGTAGTGGTTTTCATCACAGACATTGATACTCAAATTATTATGTTACTATTCTTCCCAATGATGCAACTCATATAGTTGCAATTCCTTTACATAAGATATGAAAAGAGGCTAAACAAATATGTAATTGATACTCAAATTATTATGTTACTATTCCTCCCCATGATGCAACTCATATGGTTGCAATTCCTTTACATAGGATATGAAAAGAGGCTAAACAAATATGTCATTAACATTACTGCTATGTGTGTGGAGCTTTACTACTCATACCTCTTCAATAATGTACAAAGTTTGGTTGTAGAGAAAACTACTAAAACTAATACAAATCAATACAAATTAATTAAAAATTAATGTTAAACTATTAAATTGCAGAAAAATATTAAAACTAATACCAATTAATGTTAAACTATTAATGTTAATAATACTAATACTAATTAATGTTAAACTATTAATGCTAATAATACATGATGAGAATCTATCCCAAATTTATAGTTGTCTCAACAAATGATGACAATCTATCCCAAATTTATAGTTGTCTGGAATTTAAATGTTTCATTACTTGTGAAAAAATGTTATTCATACTAGAAATAAGTTATAAGCTATCATTGATGTTGACTTTGTTGCTTATAAAATGCTCACAAAGCACCGTAGACCCAATTCCATAGCATTTTTGAGTTGCAGAAATGTGTTAAAAGAGATGATTCATGTGATTCTTCTTTTCAATGTAGAGTTGCAGAGATTAAAATCACAACTGTAGTGGAGAAAATATAATCAAAAAATTTTACTCATAGTGAAGCAGAGTAAAACGAAGTTATTGTACGTAAAAATTTTAGAACCAAATCGAACCTAACAATAATTTATATTATGACTTCAAAACATGAAATACATTCCCATATGGAGGCTGCAGATCCTTCACTAGTAAAACAACTATTATTACTGAAATTTACATTTGCAAAGTAACACACAGGAAAACCTGTAACTGTTGTTTTCACCCGCCCATCAAAATTCTCTCCTTCTTGTATTTCGAGACTTACATCTACCACACCACATTCAAAACTCTTTGTTGGTTAATTCAAAGCATATATCTCTAAGATATTTAATACATGACAAAAAAAATTTAATACAGAGGATGGGCAAACATGACTTTCTGAACTTTACAAAGTTTGCGTGATGTAAATAACACTTGTGGAATATTTTTTTTCCCATATGCTTTTAATAACAATACATTAAATTTTTTTTGACTTTGATAATTTAATATATTGTGGAATGGGTTATGTACTTCTATTCATAACTTCAGTTATGCGATGTCCTTGCCTGCAAACTAAATCCGCAACCTGCAAAGCATTTACTGAGGGGGAGTTTCCAACACTCCCCCTTAATCGTAACTGCTGCCATTGACCATTCCCAAAAAATCTATGAGATAGACAAATTTTTCACGTGCTAATGAATTTTTGAATATGTCTTCAAATTATTCTTCTGACATACAGTGTTGCAACACATCTCACAATTGTTAGCTAATTCCCTTATGAAATGATATTTAGCATCAATGTGCTTTTTCCTCTTGTGAAAAATATAATTCTTTGATAATGCAATTTCTGAACTATTTTCACATAAAAAAATGTTTGTTCCATATTGTTCATGAGATAAATCCCGCAACATCCTTCTCATCCAAACTACTTGACATGCTCTTGATGTTGTGGCGACATATTTAGCTTCTGTCGTTGACAATGAAACTATCTGCTACTTCTTCGAAGCCCATGAAATGGCTCCCGAACTCAAATTAAAAACATAACCTGACGTGTTCTTTGCATCATCAAAACTTCTTGAAGAGTCACTATTAGTGTAACCAACTAGCCTAAAATCGTCTGTTGCAGAGTAAAAAATGCCATACTCCTTTCTCCCATTGGCATACTTTAAAATTCTTTTAGTTGCTTACCAATGTGTCTCCTTGGGTGTCTCCATAAACCTTGACACTAAACTCACAGTATACATTATATCAGGCCTAGTTGTGATCAAATACATTAGGCTACCCACCATAATTTTGTATAATGTTGGATTGACATTGCTACTACAACCTTCCCTGCTCAATTTCAACCTAATGACAATTGGAGTTGGTGCTGGCATACTATTCCACATATTAAACCTCTCTAAAATGTCTGCAACACACTTTTATTGAGAGATAAAAATGCCATTTTATGTATGCTTCACTTTTATGCCCAAAAAATATCTTAACAACCCCAAGTCAGTCATTTCAAACTCACTTTTCATGACTGATTTGAAATTAGCAATGAGGAAATCATCACTCCATGTAAAAATCAAATCATCTACATACAAAATGACAATAAAAATGTTACCGTCACTTTCTTTGATGTAGAGAGTAGGTTCATCGTCGCATTTGTCGAACCCATTCTCTATCAAGTAATCATATATCCTGCTATACCATGCACATAGTGCTTGCTTCAGCCCATACAGAGCTTTCCACAACTTACATTCCTTGTCTTCTTGGCCTTCTATCTCATAACTACAAGTCCCCTCAAAATATACCTCCTCTTTCTGCCCTCCATTTAAGAACGTTGATTTTACGTCCATTTCATTGACTTTTCATTTCTCTTGCGCGACAATGGACAACAATGTATGCATTGTCTCCATCATCACAACTGGCGCAAATGTTTTTGCATAGTCTCTTCCATGTCGTTGCTTGTATCCTTCGATAACTAAACTTGGTTTATGCCTTTCAATATTGCCTTCAATTTTTCTCATGGTCATAGACCCCCTTCAATCCAATGAATTCTTTTCCTTATGTAAGATCCACTAACTCACATCTGTCACTCTTTTCTACTGCTCCTATTTCTTAATCCATTTCCACAACCCATTTCTCTTCTTTGACTGCATCCTCAAATTTTATTGGGCCATATACATCGCAAAATAATGAAAATAAGGAGTTTAGACTAGCTCTACTATATCTTGCTCATAAATTTCATTCAAATTTCTAAATTTTGATCTTCTTATGGTTGCGGAAGATGGGCTTGACATGTCGCTAGTGTTGTGCTTGAAGTAGATGGAGTTATGGATCTTTGTGGTGTTTTTGGAGAAGCACTTGCTTGGTTGCACAACATTTTCCTATTATTTGTTTTGGGTGTCACATGTTTACTACTTTCTTGAGCTTAAGTAGGTGAAGGAGGAGTCACCATTGAGGAATTACTTGTTGCAGTCAATTCCTCTTTGTCTTCATGTGGTATACATGTCTTCACATTGACTGACTTCTCTAAACTTCCATCCCATGCTTCCTCTTCTATGAACTTAAAATATCTATTGATTATTAATTTATTGGTTGATGCATTGTAGAGCTTGTATGCCTTGGATTGATCACTGTATCCAACAAATATATGTTTCTCCCCCTTGCTAGCCAATTATTCCTCAAATCATCCAGACATGTGCATACGCCACACACCCAAACAAGCTCATGTGAGTGACATATTTCTTTCTTCCACTCCATTTCTCTTTAGGAAAAACATTCATAACACTTTTGATTGGACACCCATTAATAATATATGCTTCACAAGTGACGACTTCAACCGAATCATCATTTAGCAAATGCTTTGCCTTCAACATGATCCTTGCAATTTTTATGATGGTCTTATTCTTCCTTTCTGAGACACCATTTTGCTGAGGTGTATACCTTGTTGTAAATTTCTTGTGAATTTCATGCTCCCTACAAAAACATAGGAAGCCACTTGAGATATGATGTAGGACCATGAGGCTTCGAAAGAAAAGACTTCAATTTTATGCCAAAAATACAAAAAAAGTTTACAAGCAAAGGAGTGGGTTCCTTTCGCTGGAAATTTACATTTTGAGTAGATAGGGATTTGATTGATATTCAAGGATTTGAGCTACTTGTATTAGATTATTTTTATTTAGTTTCTAGTTGATAGATTTAGGGAAAATTTCGTGCACTAGAATTTTATCCAAAATTGGACAAATTCGATCCCTTTTACTCGGATATGAATGTTTGTATATTTATATGTAAGTTTGGAATGTATCGAGAGGGAGGAGGATTTGATGGAAAAATAATCGAATAGAAGAAAATTTCATTTCCTCTATACCTTTGTAAATGTATAAGTAATTGGCAAATCTAGGAAGTTTTATTTCCTTCGAAATTTTCTAAGTTTGTTTGATTCATCTCGAGCTCAGTTTAAATTGATTTCTATTTGTATGTTTTCATTTTCATTCCGCGTCCACTATGAAATTGAAGTAGTCCAATTGTATTGTTAAACTAAAGGATTATCAGTTGTTGATGCCTAAAACCCGTGGTTTCTTTGAAGGGGTGTCAAATCTAGCAGAATTGAATAAAATGGGATCATTGTAGTGTGTAAGGAGTCCAAAATAAAGGCCACCATTGATCTGAGAATTGATGGATATTTCATAAAAACCTGTGTGTTATTTAACCTCTTAAATGGATGCAATGTTTTATAAATCAGGTTTAATAAATTATGTTGATTGTCCAATAAAAAATTGATCTGATGGCCCTCACATCTAGATTATTGATCCAATAGTCTTCACATGTATAAATGCATGAGGTTTAACATAAAAATTGGATGCAATAGTTTTATGATAAAGGTTTGATATGGTTTAAAATTCGTCATCAAGTGAAATAATGCGATTAATTTCTATGTTTGTTCCTCTATTGCTGTAGAGACTTAAAGTTTATGCATGATTGGTAAATAGATAAAAATAAGGAAATATATGAATGACAGATAAAGGTAAGGTGTTGAGTCTGACAGATTTAACTTCTGATTTAGGAGAAATTGTTTCTAAATCTAAAAGCTTATCGATAGAACCTGAAAGCAATACACCGTTTGTGGTATCAGAGTAACCTTTAGAAACTGAGAAAGATCTCAAAGATTAGGAAAACAAATCCAACATGGCTTACAGAGTTGGAAGAGGAGGTGGTGTTGGTCGAAGAAGAGGAAGACCAGTTGCAAATGATGAAGTGTTGGAAGTTATGCAACAGATGCAAGCTAGATTAGAAACAATGGAAATGGGAAATCAAAGAGATGCAGATGTTCGAGATGTTAGTGAGCCTGAAGTTGAATCTGCAGAAGAGGTAGAACCTGTAGAAGTTACTCCTGAAATGAGATTTTTTAAATCAGTGTTGGGATCCGCATTTAAACCCAGACTTGAAGTTTCATTTTTTACAGGAGGCTTAATCTTAGAGGAGTTTATAGATTGGGTTAATGACATTGATAATTTCTTTGATTATGAAGAAATATAAGAAGGGAAAAGAGTGAAATTTGTTGTCACAAAGTTGAAAGGACATGGAGCACTTTGGTGGGATGGAGTGCAGGAAGAAAGAAGGAAACTTGGTAAGAAGCCAATAAATAATTGGAACAAGATGGTGGAAAAGTTGAGAGGTAAGTTTTTTCCAAGTGATTATCAACTTTCATTATTTAGACATATGCAAAACCTTAGACAAAAGTTAATAACAGTAAAAGAATATACGGAGGAATTTACAAAGTAAGAATAAGAGCAGGACAAATTCAAGATACGACAGAGAAGATTGCAATATATATTAATGGTCTCAGAATGGAGATCCAAGATGAGATAAGTCTATTGTATCCTAAAACAGTAGAAGAGGCTTATCAGATGGCCTTAAAGGCCGAAGAAAAACTCATAAGAAAGTAATCTGCTAGAGGTAGAGGTACTTTCTGAGGAAGAGGAAATCACGGTGGTAGAGGAAGATCTAAAACACCTAGAGAAGGAGCTATCAGTAGCTCAAGTCAGCATACACCTACAAAAGGTGATGCAAGTGGCAGAAGGAGTTTTTGTAGAGGAAGTGGAGGCAGAGGTAGAGGAAGAGAAATCAAATGTTATAGATGTAATAAGCTTGGACATAGAGCTTATGAATGTCCAAAGAATGTGGGGACAAATAAGAGAAATGTAATTGTTCCTCAGAATGAAGAAGAATAAGCAAAAGTGCTAGAAGCAGAAAGGGTGCTAGAACTAGCGCATATACCAGAGAAAGGAGAATATTTGGTAGTTAACAAAGTTCTATTAAAACCAACAAAGGAATTTGTTGAATGAGCACAAAGAAAAAATTTGTTTAGAACTGTGTGAAAAGTTTAAGGAAAATGCTTTCAAATGGTAATTGAAAGTGGCAGCATTGATAATTTGGTCTCTACAAAAGTGATGGAGAAATTGAAAATGAAGACAAAGAAACATCCAACACCCTACAAGGTGTCATGGCTTCAGAAAGGACATCCGCTGTTAGTGAATTAATAATGTGAAGTGGAATTCCAGTTGGGCAGCTTCAAAGACAAAATTATGTGTGATGTGATGCCTATGGATGTATGTCACATATTGCTAGGTAGACCTTGGCAGTATGATAGAGGAGCTATACATGATGGGAAAAAGAACACATACAAGTTTTGTAAAGATGGTGTCAATTGTACATTGTTGCCTATAGAAGAAGAAGATGCATCAAGAAGACCTAATTCGAAAACTTTATAACTAAGTGGAAAATAATATCTATAGCAGATTGAAGATGATGAGGTAAACTTTGTATTAATTTGCAAACCCAAGGTAGTAATTAATTCCACTAAAATTTATGATTTACCAATTGAAATTCAAGAGATGCTGGAAAATTACTGTGATATCATTCTATATGATTTTCCTAATGAATTACCACCTATTATAAAGATCAGCCATCATATAGATTTTATTTTAGGAGAAAATTTACCAAATAAAGTAGCATAAAGGATGACCCCCACAGAAAATGAAGAAATCAGGAAGCAGTTGTGGGAACTGTTAGACACATGATTGATTAGAGAGAGTTTGAGTCATTGTGCAGTGCCAACAGTGTTGAGTCCAAAAAATTATGGAGGCTGGAGAATGTGCATTGACTCAAGATAAATCAACAAAATAACAATCAGGTATAGATTTCCTTTACCTAGAATTGACGATTTTATGGATTGTTTAAGTGCGGTAAGATATTTTACAAAATTGGATTTAAAGAGTGGCTATCATCAAATTAGGATAAGAGAAGGAGATGAATGGAAGACAACCTTTAAAAAAAAATGAAGGATTGTATGAATGGATGGTATTGCTGTTTGGATTATCAAATGCTCCTAGTACATTTATGAGGCTTATGAATGAATTATTGGAAGAATTTATTGGTAAATTTGTAATAGAATATCTGGATGATATATTAATTTATAACAAACCTAAACAAGAACACATGAGACATTTGAATTATGTCTTAGGGAAGTTACATCAGGAAAAGTTGCTGGTAAATTTAAAAAGTTGTTCATTCATGAAAGAAGGATTGATATATTTAGGCTTTGTTGTTTTTGTTGATGGATTGAAAATGGATCCCCGAGAAGATAAAGGAAATCATAGAATGGCCTTCACCTAAGAGTGTTTTTGAGGTAAGAAGCTTCCATGGTATTGCTGGTTTTTATAGAAAATTCATAAGGAATTTTAGTAAGATAAATGCTCCTATTGTTGACACTATAAATAAGGACAGAAAACCATTTACATAGACTAATGAAGCAGAGAAAAATTTTCAGTTTTTGAAACGAAAGATAACAGAGAAGCCTAGAATCTTAGTTTTCCCTGATTTTAACAAACCTTTAGTGAGGAAGCTATTGGAGCTGTGTTAAGTCAAGAAGACAAAATTATAACTTATTTTAGTGAAAAATTGAATGAAACAAGAATGGAATATTCTTCTTATGACATGGAATTTTATGCAATTGTACAGTCATCAAAGAAGTGGAGACATTACTTGATGTCTAAATAATTTGTGCTTTATCCAAAAAATCACGTAGTGCGGTACACTATGCAATAACCAAAACTAAATCAAAAACATGCAAAATGGATAGAATATCTTCAAAGTTTCAATTTTGTATTGAAACATATAAATGGCCAAGAAAACAAAGTAGTAGAAGCCTCAAGTAGAAAAATAATTTTAGTTCAAGAAAGTTAAATTCAAGTGTTGGGTTTTGATTTTCTTAAAGAATTGTATAAGAAAGATTTGGATTTTAAAGAAGCATTTGAAGCATGCAATAACCCTGTTTTTTTGGATAGAAGTAAGTGGCTAGATTTTTTCGTGCAAGAAGGTATGCTATTTAAAATAAATCAGTTGTGCATACCAAATTTTTCTATGAGAGAAAATTTAATGAAGGAGAAACATAGTGATGGAATTAGTGGACATTTTGGTGTAGACAAGACTTATGAACAACTGAGTCAATTTTATTTTTGGCCAAAGATGAAATCTAAAGTGGAAATGTATGTGCGAAATTGTAAAGTTTGTTAGTATGCAAAAGGAAGTTGTCAAAACACAGGTTTGTATGTTCCATTACCTATTCTACATAGACCTTGGGATATGGTAAGTATGTATTTTATTTCGGGTTTACATAAACCATAGAGAGGGAATGATGTAATATATGTTGTAGTTGACATATTTTCTAAAATGGCACATTTTATTCCATGTTATAAAACTAGTGATGCTACTCATGTTGCTAATTTGTTTTTTAAAGAGATTGTAAGGTTGCATGGGTTACCTAAAAGCATTGTCTCTGATAGGGACACCATATTTTTTGGTTATTTTTGGAGGAAATTGTGGAAAAATCTTGGTACTAAACTAAGTTTCAGCTCAGCTTATCACCCTCAAACATATGGACAGACTAAGGTGGTGAAGAGAAGCTTGGGAAATATTTTGAGAAGCCTTGCAGGTGAACATCCTAAGCAGTTGGATCAGAATTTGGCACAGGTTGAATATGCTTATAATGACTCTCCTAACATGAGTAAAGGGCAGATTCCATTCCATATAGTTTATGGAATGCACCCAAGAGGAGTGTATGAATTAAAAAATTTGGGAAAAGCATAGATGATAAGTGCTAACGGAGAATATTTTGCTTCAGAAATTCAAGCAATACATGACCAAGTAAAACAACACTTACATGATAGCAACATCAAGTACAGAAGGAGAGAAACTTTGAAGAGGAGAGAAGTTAACTTTGAGGTTGGAGATTTGGGCCTAGCACACCTGAGAAAGGAAAGTTTTCCTAAAAGTAAGTATAACAAGTTGAAATTTAAAAAAATTGGACCATTGAGAGTATTGAGAAAATTTTCTGCAAATTCATATGAAATTGAATTACCCTCTCACATTGGAATATCCCTAATTTTTAATGTTGCTGATTTGTACAGGTATGAAGACAGAGACACAGATGATACCTCTGAAGGAAAAGAAGAGATTGGTTGGTTGAAACAATTATCCACAACAAAAAAATTGCATCCAGAGAATATTTTAGACAAAATATTGTCTAAGAGGACAAGAGGATGAGAATATTTTCATTATTTGGTCAAATGGAAAGATCAACCAATTGCAGAGGTTACTTGGATGACAGAAACCATGCTATAGAAATTGGGTAGTTCCGTAGGGAAGCTCAAGGACAGGAGCCCATGAAGAATTTTTTCCTTAGGAGTCTTTGATGTAGGAGCACGAGGCTTCGAGATAAAAGACTTAAATTTTATGCCAAAAATACAAAAAAAAAAAATTTACAAGCAAAGGAGTGGGCTCCTTTAGTTGGAAATTTACATTTTTAGTAGATAGGGATTTGACTGATATTCAGGGATTTGAACTGCTTGTATTAGATTCATTGTATTTATTTTTTAGTTGATATATTTAGGAAAAATATAGTGCAATAGGATTTTATCCAAAATTGGACAAATTCAATCCCTTTTACTCTGATCTCAATGTTTATATATATATATATATAAGTTTGGAATGTATCGAGAGAGAGGAGGATTTGATGGAAAAAATAATTGAATAGAATAAAATTGTATTTCCTCTGTACCTTTGTAAATGTATGCATAATTTTCAAATCCAGGAAGTTTTATTTCCTTCGAAATTCTTTTAGTTTGTTTGATTTAGCTCGAGCTCGGATTTAATTGATTTCTATGTGTATGTTTTCATTGTCATTCCATGTCCACTGTGAAGTTGAAATAGTCCAGTTGTGTTGTTAAACTAAAGGGCTATCAGTTGTTGATGCCTAAAACCCATGGTTTCTTTGAAGGAGTGTCAAATCTGGTAGCATTGAAGAAAATGGGATCGTCGTAGTGTGTAAGGAGTCCAAGATAAAACCCATCATTGATCTGAGAATCAATGGATATTGCATAAAAACATGTGTGTTATTTAACCTCTTAAATGGATGTGATGTTTTATCCGTCCAGCACACATTTGATTTGACAGCCCTCACATCTAGATTATTGATCCGACAGTCTTCGCAATTATAAATGCTTGGGGTTTAACATAAAAATTGGACCCGATATTTTTATGAAACATGTTTGATATGGTATAAAATCCATCATCAAGTGAAATAATGAGATTAATTTCTATGTTTGTTCCACTGTTGCTGAAGAGACTTAAAGTTTATGCATGCTTGGTAAATAGATAAAACTAGGGAAATATATGAGTGACAGATAAAGGTAAGGTGTTGAGTTTGACAAATTTAACTCCTAATTTAGGAGAAATTAAATTTCTAAATCTGAAAGCTTATCGATAGAACCTGCAAGAAATCCACCAAGATATATTCACCACCTTTATGAATCCTCAACACTTTTATGTAGTGTCTACTTTGCTTCTCAATAAGAAAATTATAGTGGCGGAAGCACTAAAACACTTAACTTTTTTGTTTTAGGAAATAGACCCATGTCTTCCTTATGTAGTCATCTATGAAGGTGAAAATATAATGGTTGCCACTAATTGATGTGTTTGAATTGCTCCACATCAATTTAAGTGGAAAATTTACAAAGGTGCTTTTGCCTTTATAAACTTTCCTACTGGGAATGATTCTCTATGTTCTTTGCTCAAGATGCATCCTTCAGATAGGCTGTCTAGTTTTTCTATGAGTGGAAATCCCTTCACCATGCATTTCCTATGCAACAAATTCAAACCTCCAAAGTTGAGATGACCAAATATCAAATGCCATAACCAATTTTCATCTTTGATCTCTCCTTGAAAGTATACTTGTGTGACGGCTAAGAAATTTCTTTCATCCTCTTGTGATTTCATTAACAGTTGTGCTTGAGCACCTCCCTCCTTCAAATCTGATCTTAGCTTGAAAGGAAACATTCTATTGTTTATCATCTAAGATTTTGCAATAAACTATCTACTTGGAGACTTATCCAAGATTTTGCACACATTGTTTTTGAAAAATATGTTGTAGTCATTTTGCATGATTTCTCTAAAGCTTATGAGGTTATGTTTAAAACTAGGGACAAACTAAACATGTGACATAACCTTCTTCTCTCCCTTCTTGGTAATTATGTCAACTCTTCCTTTTCCCATGACCGAGACTTTTCTATCAGTCCCTAATATCAACTCTTCCTTTTCCCATGACCGATACTTTTCTATCAGTCCCTAATGTCACTTCTAATTTCACACTTTCAACTAGATTGGAAAACATTTCTATGTTTCCAGTCATGTGGTCGCTACACCCCGAATTTAAGAACCATACATCCCCTTGGTTTTCTTGTGCTACATTACAAGATAAAGACATGCTATCATGGTTCTGATTTTCCTTTATGAATTTTTCACTGGGTTTTCTACTTATGGCATATTTATTCCTTCTAAATTAATTTGCATAATGTCCATACTTCTTAAAATAATAATATTGAACTTGAGATTCTTGAGCCATGACTTGGATTTTGATTGTTTCCCCCTCAAATTGAGCTTCAAGGCCTGCTTCTTCCTCCTTTGACCGGGCTTCTACATCTTCCTCAACCTCTACCTTGACCAAATTAAACTTGCGTCTTGAAGGCATGATCTAATGATGAGTTCGTTCCTCTGTTTAATATGTTTTCATGAGAAATTAGTGATGCATGAAGCTCATCTACTGAAAATTGTTAGAGATCCTTTGTCTCTTCTATTTCCACAAAAATTGCATGAAATATTGCTGGAAGAATTCTCAAAATATTCTCAACTATTCTTCTTTCCTCAAGTGCCTCACCATGAGACATGATTTGGGTAACCAACCCAATTACATGTGTGAAAAATGAGTCAAAATTCTCAGACTCTTTCATACAATTTGTTTCAAAATATCTTTTCAGCATTTGTAGTTTTGCATGTAATATGGCTGAAGAAAAGAATGAAGATATATGGTTTTTAGATTCAGGATGTAGCAACCATATGACTCGAAACATTTCTATGTTTTCCATGTTAGATAAAAACTATATAGGCTTTCATCATATACATTTACACTCAAATTATTATGTTACTGCTCTTCCCAATGATTCCAGAACTCACATGGTTGCAATTGCTTTACGTAGGATAGGAAAAGAGGCTAAACAAATATACAATTAACATTACTGCTATGTGTGTGGAGCTTTAATACTAATACCTTTTCAATAATGTGCAGAGTTTGGTTCTGCAGAAAACTACAAGAACTAATACAAATTAATACAAATTAATTAAAAATTAATGTTAAACTATTAATGTGGAGAAACATACTGAAACTAATACCAATTAATTTTAAACTATTAATGTTAATAATACTAATACCAATTAATGTTAAAGTATTAATGTTAATAATACATGATGAGAATCTATCCCAAATTTATAGTTGTATTAAGAAATGATGAGAATCTATTCCAAGTTTATAGTTGTCTCGAATTTAAATGTTCCATTACTTGTGAACAAATTTTATTCATGCTACTTGAAATAAGTTATAAGCTATCATCGGTGTTGAATTTTTTTCTTATAAAGTGATCACAAATCACCATAGACCCAATTCCATAACATTTCTGAGAATATCAACTTTCCCCGTAATTTTTTTTTAAGCTCCTTAATGGAAGAGTTGCAAAAATGTGTTAAAAGAGATGATTCAGTTGCTGAAATTAAATCATGTGAGTCCTCTTTTCAATGCAGAGTGGCATAGATTAAAATCACAACTATTGTGGAGAAAATATAATCAAACAATTTTACTCACAGTGAAACAGAGTAAAATGGAGTTATTGCCGTAAAACTTATACGTGAAATTTTTAGAACCAAATCGAATCTGCGCCCACCAAAATTCTCTCCTTCTTGTCTTTCCAGACTTACATCCGCCACACCACATTCAAAACTCTATTATGGTCAATTCAAATAATATATATCTAAGACATTTAATACATGAAAAACATAATTTAATACACAGGATGGGCACACATGACTTTCTGAACTTTACAAAGGTTGTGTGAATTAAATAAAACTTGTGGAATAAATGTTTGCCCATATGCTTTTAATAACGATATATTAAATTTCTATTTGAATTTGATAATTTAATCTATTGCGAATTAAATAAAACTTGTGGAATAAATGTTTGCCCATATGCTTTTAATAACGATATATTAAATTTCTATTTGAATTTGATAATTTAATCTATTGCGTAATGGGTTATGTGCTTCTATTCAAAACTTCAGCTATGCGATGTCCTTTCTTGCAAACTAAATCCACAACCTCCAAAACATTTACTAAGGTACGGTTTTTTTATTGTATTTAACGTGGTAGTTGAGATTCAGTTTCCAACACTCCCCCTTAATCGCAACTACTGCCATTAACCATTCCCAAAACAATCTTTGAGATAGAAAAAATTTTCACATGCCAATGGCTTTTTGAATATGTCTGCAAATTGTTCTTCTGAGATACATGCTGCAACACAATCTCACCATTGTTAACTAATTCTCTAATGAAATGATATTTAGCATCAATGTGCTTTGTCCTCTTGTGAAAAATATAATTCTCTGATAACGCAAATGCTGAATTGTTATCACAGAAAATAGTGGTTGTTCCATTTTTTTCATGAAATAAATCCCGCAACAACCTTCTCATCCAAAATACTTAACATGGTGTTGATATTGTGGCGACCTATTCAGCTTCCACTGTTGACAATGAAAGTATCAGTTGCTTCTTCGAAGCCCATGAAATGGCTCCTGAACCCAAATTGAAAACATATCTTTACGTGCTCTTTGCGTCATCAACACTTCCTGCAGAGTCATTATCAGTATAACAAACTAGCCTAAAATCTTCTGTTGTGGAGTAAAAATCGCCATACTCCTTTTTCCCATTAACATACTTTAAAATGATTTTAGTTGGTTACTAATGTGTCTCCTTGAGTGTCTCCATGAACCTTGACACCAAACTCACTGTATACATTATATCAGGCTTAGTTGTGGTCAAATACATTAGGCTACCCACCATACTTTTATATAATGTTGGATTGACATTACTGCTGCAAACTTCCCTGCTCAACTTCAACCCAATGAAAATTGGACTTGGTTTTGGCGTGCTATTCTGCATATTAAACCTCTCTAAAATGTCTACAACATACTTTTCTTGAGAGATAAAAATGTCGTTTTTTGTATGCTTCACTTATATGCCCAAAAATCATCTTAACAACCCCAAGTTATTCATTTCAAACTCACTTTTCATGACTCCTTTGAAATCAGTGATGAGGAAATCATCACTCCATGTAAAAATCAAATCATCTACATACAAAACTAGAATAAAAATCTTACCATCACTTTCTTTGATGTAGAGAGTAGGTTCATCGTCACATTTGTCGAATCCATTATCTATCAAGTAAGCATCTATCCTACTATACCATGCACACAGTGCTTGCTTCAACCCATAGAGAGCTTTCCACAAGTTACATTCTGTGTCTTCTTGGCCTTCTATCTCATAACTATAAGGCTACTCAACATATACCTACTCCTTCAGCACTCCATTTAATAACGTTGATTTTACGTCCATTTCATAGAGTTTCCATTTCTCTTGTGTGACAATGGACAACAATGTATGCACTATCTCCATCCTCACAACTGGTGTAAATTTTTCCGCATAGTCTCTTCCATGCTATTGCTTGTATCATTCGACAACTAGCCTTGCTTTATGCCTTTCAATATTGCTTTCAATGTTTCTCTTGGTCTTATAGACCCACTTTACTCCAATGACTTCTTTTCCTTACGTAGTTCAACTAACTCACATGTGCCATTCTTTTCTACTGCTCCTATTTCTTAATCCATTGCTGCAACCCATTTCCCTTCATTGACTGCATCCTCAAATTGTATTGGGCCATATACATGAAAAAATAATGCAAATAAGGAATTTAGACCAGCGCTACTATATCTTTCTCATAAATTTCATTTAAATTTTTGAATTTTGGTCTTCTTATGCTTGCGGAAGATGGGCTTGTCATGTCACTTGGTGTTGCACTTGAAGTAGATGGAGTTGCGGATCTTTGTGCTATTCTTGGGGAAGCACTTGCTTGGTTGCGCAACATTTTCCTATTATTTTTTTGCGGTGTCACATGTTGACTGCTTTTTTGAGCTTATGTAGGTGAAGGAGGAATCACCGTTGAGGAATTACTTGTTGTAGTCATTTCCTCTTTGTCTTCATGTGGTATACATGTCTTCACATTGACTAACTTCTCTAAAATTCCATCCCATGCTTCCTCTTCTATGAACTTAACATCTCTGTTAATTATTACTTTCTTAGTTGATGCATTGTAGAGCTTGTATGCCTTGCATTTATCGTTGTATCTAAAAAATATACGTTTCTCCCCCTTGTTTTCCAACTATTCCTCAACTCATCCAGGACATGTGCATATGCCACACGCTCAAACAATCTCATGTGAATTACATATTTCTTTCTTCCACTCCATTTATCTTCAGGAACAATATTCATAACACTTTTTTTTGGACACCTATTAATAATATACGCTTCACAAGCGACAAATTCAACCCAATCATCATTTGGAAAATGCTTTTCCTTCAACAAGCTCCTTGCAATTTCCATGATGGTCTTATTCTTCCTTTCTGCAACACCATTTTGCTGAGGTGTATACCTTGTTGTAAACTGCTTTTGAATTCCATGCTCCCTGCAAAAATGTAGGAAGTCATTTGAGATATATTCACCACCTCTATGAATCCTCAACACTTTTATGTAGTGTCCACATTGCTTTTCAATAAGAAAATTGTAGTGGCGGAAGCGCTAAAACACTTCACTTTTTTGTTTTAGGAAATAGACCCATGTCTTCCTTGTGTAGTCATGTATGAAGGTCAAAATATAATGGCTACCACCAATTCATGGTGCTTCAATTGGTCCACCTAAATCTGAGTGGAAAATTTACAAAGGTGCTTTTTCCTTTATAGACTTTCCTGCTAGGAATGATTCTCTATGTTGTTTGCCGAAGATGCATCCTTTAGATAGGCTGCCTAGTTTTTCTATGAGTGGAAATCCCTTCACCATGCATTTCCTATGCAACAAATTCAAACCTCCAAAGTTGAGATTGCCAAATCTCAAATTCCATGACGAATTTTCAACTGTGATCTCTGCCTGAAATTATACTTGTGTGACAGCTGAAAATTTTATTTCATCCTATTATGATTTCATTGACAGTTGTGCTTGAGCACCTCCTTCATTCAAATATGATCTTAGCTTGAAAGGAAACATTTTATTGTTTGTCATCTGAACTTTTTCAATCAGTTTTCTACTTGGAAACTTATCCAAGATTGTGCAGACATATTTTTTGAAAAATACATTGTAGCCTTTTTGCATGAGTTGTCTAATGCTTATGAGGTTATGTTTCAAACTAGGGACAAAGTAAACATCTGACATAACCTTCTTCTCTCCCTTCTTCGTAAGTATGTCAACTCTTCCTTTTCCCATGACCGAGACTTTTCCATCAGTCCCTAATGTCACTTCTAATTTCACACTTTTATGTAGATTGGAAAACATTTCTATGTTTCCAATCATGTGGTTTCTATACCCTAAATCTAAGAACCATACATCCCCTTTCTTTTCTTGTGCTACATTACAAGATAAAAACAAGCTATCATAGTTCTAATTTTCCTTTATGAAATTTTCACTGGGTTTGCTACTTATGTCATATTTCTTCTTTCTATATTAATTTGCATAATTACCATACTTCTTAAAATAATAACATTAAACTTGAGATTTAACATACCTCTGACCTTGTTCTTGATTCTAGCTTGAGCTTTGACTTGGATTTTGATTATTGCTCATTCCACTTGAGCTTCAAGGCCTGCTTCTTCCTCCTTTGAGTGGGCTTCTCCATCTTCCTGTATAATTTGATCTTCCTCAACCTCTACCTCGACCAAATTAAACTTGTGTCTTGAAGGCATGCTCTAATGATGATTTAATTCCTCTGTTTAATCTATTTTCACAAGAAATCAATGATGCATGAAGCTCATCTACTGAAAATTGTGAGAGATCCTTTGTCTCTTCTATTGCCACAAAAATGGCATCAAATCTTGCTAGCAGACTTCTCAGAATATTCTCAACTAATCTTCTTTCCTCAAGTGTCTCATCATGAGACTTGATTTGGGTAACCAACCCAATTACATGTGTGCAAAATGAGTCTACATTCTTAGACTCTTTCATACAAATTATTTTAAAATATCTTTTCAACATTTGTAGTTTTGAAATATTCACCTTTGTGATGCCTTAGTAGGTTGTCTGGAGGGCATATCATGCTTTGTTCAACTTCATTGCCGCTGCAATATTAGGAAGATACTTTCATGAACTCCTTAAAGATGTAGAAGAGGGCTTTAGATTCCTTCTTCCTATTATCTCTTAACACATCCTTTTCTGCTTCTGTTAATGCATTGTATGCTATTGCGTCTGTTGGTTCTTGGAAACCATTCTCCAACAATTCACAAATATCTTGAGAAGAAAAGGGATCTTGCATTGTTATAGCCCAATAGTCATGATTTTTCCCATTGGACTGTGGTATTTGTGGATTAGTCAAGGTTGTGCTTGTTGCTGCCATTTTCACTCTGTAAACGAACTTTCTTGTTTTGTCAAAATTTTCTCACTGTGTGAAAAATTTCTCACTACTAGAGAATACGCTCCACAAAATTTTAGAACTCCTTTTAACTCCTCAGTCAAAAAAACTTTCTTTTACTGAGATTTTAAACCCAATTTGATACCATGTTGAATTTTAAAGGGAGGGGAAATTATTTTCCTCAACACATAGTTTACACAGAGTTGTGGAAATGTGTTAAACAAGAGGATCTCAGTTGCGAAAATTAAATCATATGAGTCCTCTTTCAGTACAGAGTGGCTGAGATCAAAATGACAACTATAGTGGATGAAATATAATCGAACAATTTTACTCACAATGAAAGAGTAAAAAAGATTTTGTTGTGGTTAAAACCTATAAGTGAAATTTTCACAACGAAATCGCAACTAACAATACTTTATATTATGACTCAAAACATGAAATGCAATCACATATGGAGGAATTTTAATTCAAAACATATATGTCTAACACATTTAATACATGACACAAAATTTAATACACAGGATGGGCGGACATGACTTTATTAACTTTACAAAGGTTGCACGAAGTAAATAACACATGTGGAATAAATGTTTTCCCATATGATTTTAATAACCATATATTAAATTTGTATTTGACATTGATATTTAATCTTTTGTGGAATGGGTTTGTACCTCTGTTCGGAATTTAAGTTATGCCATGTCCTTCCCTTCAAACTAAATCCGCAATCCAATATGGTTGTTTTCAAACTAAATCCGCAATCTAATATGGTTGTTGTTGGTGTATCTAACAGGGTGATTGAGATTAATTTTCCAACATAATTAAATTAGACTAAATCTGAAAATGAAGTGTGATCATTTTTCCGAGCTTATGACACAAGTACCAATTTGTATAAACATTAAATTAAAAATATATTATTATTAATTTTCGTATCCCAATTTTAAACTAAATAATATTTAAATTGATAATGGTTGCAGCTAGGCACTATTGTTATTGTTAGCGTCGTTGCCCGTACCTGCTGCAAACATTTGTAAGCTACTCATGACAACGCTTAAGGAAGTGACTTGACATAATCGCCTACTCATTTTAGCAAAAACAATGAAAATGATCCTTATTAGTAGCAAAGTAACGACTAGGTCTCAATGGATGCATCAGAAATATGCTTGAGTACAACTGCAGAGCAAATTTTTAGCTGAATAAAAAAGATGTTAAAATTTGCCTATACCTAAGCTGTTTATATCTTGTTGATGAAAAATATTAACTAAAATTCAAGGTAAGGTTATAATAAAAACGAAGAATTCGATGAATTTCAGCTGGCTCGGCAAATGTTACAAAAGTGAGTAGAAGGGGAAGGGCTTATGAGTAGGAGGGTTTGTGCGTCAACTGCAAACGCACTTGAGAGGTCCAAGTCACGATATAGTGGTAATGCTACACCAGTATACCTTTTGGCGCTACAATTTTCTTGATGCTTATCAATACACTGATATTTGATATTGGTTGAAAATGTTATTATTGCTGGCATATTCATATACATTTTATACATTATTATCTATTTATGATTTCCAATAGACTTTTAAACATTGTCCACTTATAATTAAATCCCAATAATGGATTGGAAAACTCCATTACAAAAAAGGATCGTATCAAACAAATAATAGTTATCACGTTTAATTTTCTACTCAAAATCGTCATTATTACATTTAATTAATTCTGTCGGTATATACTAATTCCAAATGACAGATGAGTTGGAGGGACGATATTCGAGCGTGTCGTGTAGAGAATTATTTTGTGGTTCAGCCAACGTGAACATCGAATTAACCCTGTACATGAAAGCCTCGTAACATGAACACACTTTTTCTACAATGAATTGGATTTTAAACCGAATTGTGCAAAGGTGTGGAGAATGGTTCATTCTTCCCCACACTTTAGGATTGCGAAGTTTTACTTTCTGATTAATAGATAATACTTAAAGTAATAGATAATAGTTAAATTGGAATAATGTAAAATTATGTATTTTTTCCGAACGATAGTGAAAAATGGTTTTCCAAGTTGTAATTTAGGCATTCATTTTGAATTCAAAAATGACTATATAGAGCATTTTGTTATTCAATTTGTAAACTATATATAAGAGGATGACGGTCTGTATACTATATAGAAAAGGATCTGCATTCCTATATTTTGTTGGGAATCGAACCCGCTACCCCTTTCTCGTAGATTCTTGCTTCCATTTAATCTTTCAATTCTTTGTTGAAGGTGGGAATCTGGCTGAAAATGGAAGACTGAGTTTGAGTTTGGTTCTCAGTCAGAGCGTGGTAAATGAGAGTCTGAGAAACCGCATCACTGGATAGTTCTCGTTGTAGGGTTCACCCCCGTAGGCGAAGACATGGATATTATTAACATCTTGCAAGAGATATTTACGATTTTTTCTCGAGAGAATTGACATCTTGGTTATGTTGTTCGATGCTATGGACGTGGGTGGTGACAAGGCTCTCCATACTAGAGCTCTGATGTTTACGAAGCCAACATTGGCATCGAAGCAAACTATGGAAGCTAGAGATAAAATATGAACAGAGTTGAAAAAGAAGGAGATGTAGCTCACAATTCAGAACTGAGAGATCACTCTCATACACTCTACATTCATGAATGAAGGATTACATCATTAAGTAAAATACTAGAAATTAGGAAGTTGCAACCAAACCCCTAAACTCTAGGAACTAATCCTAAACTAGGGAGATATGTTACAACTTGTGTAACCATTTCTCCATTAATACAAAATAATATAATTATTTTCAACTCCCCCCCTTAATGGAGAAATGATTGTCCTGAACTCCTAGCATCCTTCTAAACAATTCAAACTTTACACGTGCAAGAGGCTTTGTAAAAATATCGGCCATATTGTCACAAGTTTTACAATACTCAACAAGGATTTCGTTGGATTGTAGTTTCTCTCTAACAAAATGGAACTGAGTGTCTATATGTTTGGTATTTTTATGAAACACTGGATTGTATGCCAATTTAATAGTGCTCTGGTTGTCACTTTTGATGGAAGTAGAATTCTTTTGTTCTTCTCCTGCATCATTGAGAAGCCTTCTCAACCAGATTGCTTCACACGTCGCTGCACACAATGCTTGATACTCAGCTTCACACGAAGACAAGGCTACAGTGCTCTGCTTCTTGCTGCTCCATGCTATGACCCCGGATCCTATGCTGAATGCGTAACCTGTGATGGACCTTCGATCATCCAAATTACCTGCCCAGTCTGAATCTGAAAAACCTGCTAGAATAACATCAGATGCGTCAGTGTATAAGATGCCATAATTAACAGTACCACAAAGATACCTCAACACACTTTTTGCTGCTACCCAGTGACTTTCAAGCAGTTCTGACATGAATTGGCTCAACACACTAACAAAGTATGCCAAGTCAGGTCTGGTTGTTGTAACATATATAAAGCTGCCAACCAGCTGTCTGTACATTATGGCATCAACCTCCTTAGTGCCATCATCACTACACAACTTCAAATTCCGCTGCAAAGGTGTCGTTGTTGATCTACACTGATTCATACCAAACTTTTCCAACAGATTTCTGGCATACTTCCCTTGGGTAAGAAAAGTTTGCCCAGTATCTCTCCATACTTCTAGTCCCAGACAGTAGTGAAGACTTCCGAGATCTTTCATTTCAAAAACTTGTGCCATAAGCCTTTTGATTCCTCTGATTAAGTCATTTGCATCTCCTGTTATGATCATGTCATCTACATACAAAAAGATCAGAATAATCTGCCCCTGCTTATTGTACTTGGTATACAAATTTGGGCCATTTAAACTTCTATGAAAACCATACTCTAAAAATAAAGAATCAACCTTTTCGTACGAAGACCTGGGCGCTTGCTTTAAGCCATATAAAGCTTTTTTCAACCTGCAAACAAGATGTTCTTGCCCCTGCTTTACAAACCTCTCTGGTTATACTAAATAAATTTCCTCTTTTAATTCACCATTTAAAAATGCCGATTTGACATCAAGCTGGTGTAGCTCCCAATTATGTTTAGTAGCTAAAGAAATAAGCATTCTGATTGTATTTAGCTTTGCTACAGGTGCAAAGGTATCATCAAAATCTATACCTTCCTGCTGTGAGTACCCCTTTGCAACCAACCTAGCTTTCAGTTTTTCAATACTTCCATCTGCATTCATTTTTGGTTTAAACAACCATTTACATCCTATGGGTGTTTTATTCTTAGGCAGTTCAACTAAGTCCCAAGTGTCATTTCTAAGAATAGATTCTATCTCTTCATTCATTGCAGCTCTCCACTCCTTAAATTGACTAGCTTCTTTGTAATTAGTGGGCTCTACAATGTTCAAAACATTTGACATCAAAGCATAGTCTTTCAATTTTAATGGTATTTGAGTCTTCCTACTTGATCTCCTTAGTAGGGGACTTACCTCAAATTTGTTTTCTTCAACTCTAATTGGGCTTGCATTATCACCTTATTGTTGTTCTTCTTTCTGTCCCTGTTTCTGTTTCTGCTGCAACTCTCTTCATCCTTGCTGCCTTCATCCATCAACAATGGAATGTGCCAATCATCACCAATGCCATATTTCCCTTCCTGAACCTGTTCATGAAATACTACATCCCTGCTTGCAAATATCTTATGAGTCTGAGGATTGAACAACTTATATGCTTTAAATTCTGTGCCATAACCAGCAAAGATACATTTAACAGCTTTAGGGTCTAATTTCTTCCTATCAGCTTTGGGTATATGGGCAAATGCTTTTGACCAAAATACTCTTAGATGGTTTACTGCTGGTTTGAATCCATATAGAGCTTCAAAAGGAGTTTTGAAGCCAAGATACATGGTAGGACTTCTGTTCTTTAAATATACAGCAGTGTTAATAGCCTCTGCCCAAAAACTATTAGATAGACCCTTACCTTGTAACATGCTCCCTGCGCACTCCACTAAGGTTTTGTTCTTACGCTCTGCAACTCCATTCTGCTGTGGTGTGTGTGGCACTGTAAACTGTTGTACAATCCTGTGAGATTTGCATAATTTCATGAATTCCCCTAACTTGTATTCTCCTCCTTGATCAGATCGGAGAATTTTTATACTCTTACCAAACTGTTTTTCCACCAAGGTTTTAAATTCTATAAAGCATTGGAAAGTCTGACTTTTCTTACTCAGAAAATAAACCCATGAATATCTAGTGCAATCATCAGTAAATAACAAAAAATAATACGCTCCACCTAGCAACCTTGTCTACATAGGTCCGCATATATCAGTATGCACTAGTTCTAAAATATCTGTTTCCTTCCTTTTATCATGCACAAGAAACTTTTCTCTATGCATCTTACCTAAGGCACAACCATCACAATTTAACTGAGCATTACGAAGGATAGGGAGCCCCTCAACCATACCTTTTCTCTGCAATAACATGAGGTCCTGCAAGTTCAAATGACCGAATCTCTGATGCCAGAGTTGTTCGGCTGTCGATCCACCTGCAACCATGGCTCGCTTTGGTATACTCTTTACATCCAATCTGTATAGGCTTCCAACGTGCATGCCTGTTGCAACTATTTCTTTCCTGCAATCCTTTATGACACAATGAGTCTTGAAGAACTCGACTTGCATATCTTGATCAGTTATCATGGATACAGATATTAGATTTTTCTTAATTCCAGGTACATATAAAACATTTTTAAGATGAATGATTTTTCCATTTGGTAACTTGACTGGAATAACCCCATAACCTCTAATCTCGTATCCACTATCATCTCCTAAATATATTTTTGATCCATATGTACTTTCTTCAAGACTTTCAAAAAATTCCTTTTTACCTGTCATGTGAGAGGATGCTCCGGAATTGACATACCAGATGTCGTCCTCATTGCATGCTGAAAGGGCACAGTTAGCTGTGAAAAGTCGAAATTCATGACTTAAGTCTTCATCTTCTTCAACTTCTTCTTCAACAAAATATCCTCTGTGCTTTGCTATCGCCAACTTTCTCTTTGCATCATCTACCTGCTTCTTAAGGCATCCATTCTGTATATGACCCTTCTTTCCACAATAATAACATCTTCTTATAGGATTACTTACAGACATACCTTTATAAGGACTCTTCTGCGATGTACCTCCTCTATGTTGCAGTTGCGACTGTGATTGCTGCTGTGGCTGCTTCCCTTTGAAAGGTCGTTGTTTCGCCATCAGTGCAAGATCATCACTCTGGGGGTTCAAGTTTTGCCGCTGCTCCTCCTCTTGCAGCAAGATCCCTGTCAGATCTTCAAATGTAGGCACTTTCTCCCTTGCCGCCAATCCAGTGATGAACATTTTAAATTCATCTCGCATCCCGTTCATTGTGATTGTGACGAGATCAGAGTCAGACACCTTCTCCCCGATGTCTCCCAATCCGTCTTTCACATCTTTGATTCGTGCAATAAATGCAGCAGCGGTCTCACTTTCGTCCATCTTCATTGAGAAAAACTTGCTTTTGAGCACCATAATTCGACTCGTGTTCTAGGTCTGATACAGACTTTTGATGGTCGTCCAGATCTCTGCGGACGTTTTACATTCTCTGATATGGGGAATAATGTTGTCCTTGATGGACATCTTCAGCAAAACTTTTGCCTTGTTTTCTCGCTTATCCCATTCTTGCTCCTGTGTCCCTGTGTTCAAATTTGGCCTCTGCTCATCACCTGTAACTATGGACCAAGCATTCGCACCCTCAAGCAAGGTCTAAATCTTAAACTTCCAATTTCTAAAGTTAGATCCATCGAGTTTGCCAGACTCGTGGATGTAAGATTCCATCGTATTACTCATTCTGATCTACAAGTAAATGAATCTACTCAACTGGTTCAGAAGAAAAAAAAAATTAGTACCTCTCAGATCTTGTCACCCGGTCTGCTAGTTTTCTACCACTTCTCTGCCAGATCTCCTATCCACCTACTGTATCTTCGATTAAGATCCAGCAAAATCTGCAATTCAATCTCACTCCGATGAGCAAATTCACCGTTTTCCAATACAGCCACAAACCCGATATGCCTCTCCCGGATAGATCCGCAACTTCTCCGATCTGCTTCTCTGCAAATCGTCAAACGAAGATGAGGCTTCCCGCGGATCCCCTTGAAGGTGAGTTGGCACTCTCCCGAGCGAAAAACCCGCGCCTAGATGAAATCAGTGCAAGGAAAAACACTTGGCACGATTTTTTCGTGCGATTCCGCGCCAATCTGGTATTTTGGCGCGGTGGCGTGATTAATGGCTGAACAGACACGCAAGTTGCGCTTCCTGGTGCAATTGTCAGCACGAAAAACGCGCCAACCTCCTTCTACTCAGAAAATTAAAAAAAATCTGAGTCTGAGCCATGTGTTCTGCAATCCACCTGCTCAATTGAGCACAAAGCTCTGTTGAGCACACAGCTCTCGTGTACACGCGGCCACAAAGGCACTTTTAGCCACGAAGGTGATTCTGCCACAAAGGCAAGCTGTCCACAAAGGTACTCCAGCCACAAAGGTGATAAAAAATCAGGCTCACCTAATCTGAGCTCTGATACCAAGATAAAATATGAACAGAGTTGAAAAAGAAGGAGATGTAGCTCACAGGTGAGGCCTGCACCTGGAGACTACACTCAGAACTGAGAGATCACTCTCATACACTCTACATTCATGAATGAAGGATTAAATCATTAAGTACAATACTAGAAATTAGGAAGTTCCAACCAAACCCCTAAACTCTAGGAACTAATCCTAAACTAGGGAGATACGTTACAACTTGTGTAACCATTTCTCCATTAACACAAAATAATATAATTATTTTCAATTGCTAGTGCAACTCAAAATGAGGCCTTTTTCAAGATGGCTAAACCTTCCTTGTGATAGAGCTCAAAGGGATTTTTGACTCTAGGATGGTTTGGGGAGCATTGGTATTTATGTGGGGAGTTTAGATTGGAACTCAGTACAAGCTTCTGACCAAAATTGTTATTCATGGGAGCAACAATTTTGTGGTTCCTAAAGTGGAGTTGAAAACCTTGTGGTCTCTAGAGAAAGACCATGTTTTGGCATCAAAGGCTCTGATGTATTATAGAGAAAGGCCTTCGAATACCAAATGGTAATGGTATGGTAGAAGGTAGGCCTAATTTTTCTCTGGATTTCGATTTATGTGAACATTGTGTATATGGGAAGCAGAATCGAGTAAGTTTACGTTCTGATGCTAAGAGGGTGAACAATATATTAGAACTTGTGCACAGATGATGTTTTTGGACCTCTGTCGATTCCATCACTCGATATGTCTGTGTATTATGTCTCATTTATATATGAATTCTCAAGGAATACATGGATACATTTCCTCAGGAAGAAATTTGAAGTCTATGACAAATTTAAATAATTTAAGGCTCTAGTGGAAAACTAGATAGAGAATAAAATAAAGGTGATGAGGATAGATAATGGGTGATGAGGATAGATAATGGTTGAGAGTTCTGCAAGAAGGAATTTGAAGAGTTTTGTATGAAGTATATAGCACGAAAAAATACTACTCCATACATAGCTTAGCAAAACGGAGTGGTAGAAATAATGAACATGATGTTGATGGAAAAGGAAAGAAGCATGCTTAGTCGTGCTGAGTTAGGACATGATTTTTTGGTAGATGCATTGGAGAGTGCATGTTACCTTGTTAACATATCACATTGATCAATGTTGGAGGGTAATACTCTGCATGGAGCATGGAATGGTAATAAACCCTCTCTTTCACATCTTAGGGTATTTGGTTGTGATACATATGTACATGTTCCAAAGGAAAAAAGAACCAAGTTGGATCATAAATCTGAAAGGTGTATCTTTGTTCGGTCTAAGTATGGTTTAAAAGGTTATAAGATTTGGAACCCAGAAACAAGGAAGGTTGTATATAACCGAGATGTGGTGTTAGAGATGTGAGACATGTTTTTAAACATGAAGTACTACTAAAGAAACCTAAGAAGATATATTTTGAACTAAACAAGGAAGAATGAAACTCTACAACAGAACAATGCTTAGAAGAGGAAGAGCCACAAAATCCAACTTTGAGAAGACCAGTTCAAGAAAAAAGGAAGATAGAAAGGTATATTCTATCGAAATTCTGTTTAAGTTTTTATTTATCTATCACTAATGATGATTCCAAAACTCTCAGGGAGGTAGTGGATACATAAGATGTGAAACTCTAAAAGGAGGCCATGGTTAATGAAATGACATCCTTGCATAAAAATGAGGCATGGGATCTGGTGGAATTATTGGCTCGAAGAAAACACATCCATAAAAAATGGGTTTTTAAGAAGAAGATGAATGAAAAAGGTAACGTGGAGAGATACAAAGCTCAGTTGGTAACAAAAGGTTATTCCCAGGTGCTGAGAATTGATTTTGGTGATATGTTTTCTCCTGTTGCCAAGTTAGCTTCTATTATATTACTTTTATCTCCTGTTGTTGCCTTTGATTTTGAGGCGGAAAAAATGGATGTGAAGACAACATTCCTTCAAAGGGATCTAGAAGAAGAGATCTACATGAAGAAACCTGAAGGCTTTGCGGCAAAGGGTAAGAAAGAACTCATATGAAGGTTAAAAAATTCTATGTATGGTTTAAAACCGTCAGCAAGAATATTGTATTAGAAATTTGGTACATATATACGGGGACGTGGATTCACCAAAAGTAAAGCAGATCACTGTGTGTATTTTAAATTAATTCTTGACCCTGTTATTTATTTGGTCTTATATGTGGATGATATGTTGCTGGCTAAAAATTACAAATAAAGTATCCAGGATTTGAAGACCCAATTGTCCTTCAAATTCGACATGAAATATCTTGGTGCTACAAACTATATTTTGGGCATTGAACTTAAAAGAGACCAGAAAAAGAGGAAGATATGGTTAAACCAGAGAAAGTATGTCGAAACAATATTGCAGAGGTTTAATATGTAGGATATTAAACGAGTGAAGCTTCATTTTCCAGTAGTTGTAAAGTTATATGTTGAACAGTGTCCCAAGACACAAGATGATGAAGAGGACATGTCTTGTGTTCCATATGAAAGTGCTTTGGGTATCCCGATGTATGAAATTGTATGTACTAGATGATACATGTCATATGTGGTGGGAGTATTGAGCATGTTTATGTCAAAATCAGGGAAGGAGTACTAGACAATAGTGAAGCGAGTTTTAATATATTTGCATGACACTAGTGATTATGGTCTCTGCTACCAAGGAAGACCAAGATGGATAGAGTTTTGGACATTCAAGGTTTTGTTGATGCACATTGTGATGGAGATCTAGATCATAAAATATCTACAAGTGAGTATGTGTTTAACCTATTTGGAGGAGCAGTCAGTTGCATGAGAAAAAAATAGTTTGTAGTCACTCTTTCAACTATAGAGGAATAATACATGGAAGCCACGCATGCATGAAAGGAAGAAATTTAGTTGAAGAGATTATTTTTAGGTATGGGTTTGGTTCAACGAGCTAAAAGAATAGAATGTGATAGCCAAAGTGGAATTTTCCTCGCTAAGAACACTGCGTACCTTTCAAAGAAAAAGAACATTAATGTTCAATATCATTTTGTGAGAGATATGGCTGAGGAAAAAAAGGTGTTGCTAGTAAAGGTGGACACTTTGAAGAATGTTGTAGATGCATTGATGAAGTATGTGAGCACTGAGAAGTTATCGTGTTGTATAGAAACGATGGGCATTGTAGCGTAGGACTAATGACTAAGCTCTCTTGCGGAAAGAAGACAACAACTGCGAGAATTTTGGGTGTGTGTTATATTCTTTCCACGGCTACCCTCATGGGCGAAGAGGGGGGATAATGCCTCCTATACGTTGCATTGGGCACAGCAAGGGTGCAAACCCCCATGTTTGGGGGTTTGCAGGGGGGCGGTAGCCCCCTTCACGGGGTCAGGGGCAGAGCCTTGAGATTTTTTTTTTTTTTGACCCTATATATTAGGTGGCCAGACCTACATTAGGCTTTTTGCATGGGTTTTCACATTGTTTTGGGCATGATGATTTTATGTCCATGGTATTTTGTATATTTTTTCAAGGGAACTATGGCCATGTTCAAATCCACCATTAATGGATTGGATTTTATGGATGGTTGGGAATGTATATATATCTATATCTATATATGTTTTGTAACATTGAAAGGAATATAACAAAAAATCAATCTAGGACTCTCGATATTTGGATCTAGGGCAATATATTTATGTATGTATATTTTATGTTTTATTCTCTCACCATTTTTATTTTCTTTTTTAAGAATTTGTTTGCTGGTAATTTATTTATATGGTTAAAATATACGAATACTTTGTAAAGTATTATGTGGAACTGGGAATCCTCTAGAATCATGGGCCTATTCTTCTAGAGTCATCTCCTATTGGTGTTTTAATATGTATTCCTTTTAGGTATGATCCATATTGTCTAGAAGAGGAAAATTATCGGTCCTTGGTTGTCAACACTTAGATACCTCTCCTTCAATTAGAAACACTTCTTACATGACCCAACTTGCAAATAATTTTTTGGATATCAAGAAAGCCTCTAAAGTCTAGGAAAAGGGCTTTTATGCTAGCTATTTGGTGGGAATAGTAGATGTGAGGAAGAAATTATAATATTGATATAGTTCTCAAGATTAAGGTCAACTATCCTCATATTCTTTATCTAAGATGAAATATATTGAGGAAGAGTTTCACTCCCTCCTAAAAAAGGAGGAGCACTATATTGGAAATATAACTAGTTTTGGTCTCCATAATTGTTAGTTTACTCATTTCAATATGTATGTTATGTAATAAAAAAAAGAAGAAAAGAAAAAAGTCATTATTTTAAAGCATGGTTTGCATGCCCATTATTGACGGTCTTCTAGGTAAAAAAATGTTCTTCATGTTTCTAGGGTATGTTAGGTCATAGGATATATTGTCATGAGTTAAGAGAGTTAACAACATGTTTATCAAACACAACGAGGAAAATATATATTGTAAGAGAATTTATTTTTATTATAGAAATTCGTGGAAACCTCCAATGTATAGGTCGACTGTGGAAGCTTCAATTTGTCCCAAGGGAGGGAATTCAACCTCTTGTAAAGGCTATATAAAGGAGCAGATTCGACCTCATATGGCACTCACTCACCCACAAGTTTGATCTCGAGAAAGGAAGTTTTATTTTCACATCGCAAGAAAGAAGAAAAGAATAGTGAAGGTCTAGAAGAGGAAAATAAGGAATAAAACTTGTTTTGGGGCTCTATATCTCTCACATTTGCAAAGAATTATGGTTTATGCATCTTCCAGGAATGCTAAAATTGTAGGCCCAAGTTATAATAGGATGTGTTACAGTATCAAGTTGATGGAAGAGGAAATATTTTTTCTGACTTCATTGACCTTGGGAAGATCTTCCTTTTTTAGAGAATGATCTCTTAAAGAAGTTTAATTATGGTTTATATAGAAAATACAGGGTCGAAGTTGTGCTCGAATTTACATATTGATGCAATATTGAGTTGTAGTGATCTGATTCTATTTGGAGGGCTCACTTGGTACTTCGAGGAGGACTTGGTCTAGGGTTTCGGTCTTTGTTGTCTCATTTGAAGTAGATTCTAATCGAAGAGAAGAGAAAGTTTCTACTTTTTCCCCTTGGAGGTGTTTTTCCCTAGCTTGGAGCCTAATACCTGTGTCCATTTTCTTTACTATTTTGATCTTGATATTTGTTTTATGAAAATATATAATAAATAAACACAAGGATATAAATAATATTCACAAACAATTATTAAGGAATAAGGAAAATATGAATTAGTAGTTGCCACATTCTATTTTCCAACATGGTTTCAAATATAAGGTGAACAAGAAGGAAATTAGGAGGATCATATTCTGGACACAAGAAGAGTTTTCTAAGGGGGAAAACTTGTATAAGACTACATGAAGAATTCATGAAAGGAATCCTGAAGAGGAATACTACAACAAGGATTTTTATATCTCTTGGAAGAATATCTATTCAAATTATCATTGAAAGACATTTTTCATCACTCTTGGAATTTTTTGTTGAAGGTATCCTAGAATAAATGTTTCTAGGACATTATTGAAGTCTCTTTGAATATCTTGAAATCATTAAGATAGTTGGATACATCATCAAAGAAGAGAATATTCTTGATTGAAAACTAAGTATCATATTATTATATGTTTGAATCTACATGTCTTATGGGTTATGTCTACAAGGAAAGAAATAATCTCGTTGGCTCTGTAGTATCCCAAAATCAGGGATTCAGCAAGACATCAACTGTATAACAGTATTTCTATGATGAATAAGATTATAATAGGTGTGAGGAACATAAATACATCATATTGAACTACAACCGCCACTTTAATTCAGATTTACAATCCAAAGGATGGGGAGAATCAACAATTTATGCACTAAAAAGCTTAATATCAGAGATTTGTGTAAAAACAAGGGATGGGGATGGTTGGATCTGATAGCTTAAGCCATGAGGACCTGTGCTCCGAATTTAAGCTCATTCTACCTAAGTTAAATAGTTCCTCCTTTCTTGAATAGTCTAGAAAACCCTGATTTCCCATGACTTTGATAAACTGAAATTTCTGAATACTATGAGAGCGTAATTCCCACTAGGGTTTCTATATAAATTGATATAATATAACTTATATATAGCTTATATTGATCAAATATTAGATAAATAGAGGTTTAACCCCTTTTACACAAGAAAAGGACACCCGACAAGGGTTTTCGACAATTTACATGTACCAAAAGTAGGACTGCAGAAAATAACACAGTCTACTGCAACTCTACATTAAAAATGACTGAATATGAAAATATCAGCTCAAATAAATTAGGGGAGCAAAGCTCTAACCCTTATAAGAAAAAGTACATCAATCCTCTAAAGGATTGGCTAAAACATACAAAATGTCAAAAATGTCGGAGTAGCTGGGCAGCTACAGCAACTCTGGAACTAGAAATACGTAGAGAAGGCTGAATAAGATGAAAATATCTGAAGTAAACCTCCTCCAATGGATCTCCAAAGTGGAATTCTGATCCTTACACTTGATATCCCATCCTCTAATAAATCTGCAAAACCCCGCAACAAATGCACTATGAAAATAACGTAGCTATTGCAGCAAAATGTGAAGTAGGGGCAAGAATATGTGTTGGCCTGATGCCAAGATTTGCAAATAAGCTCTCAAGCTTCCAGACTGATCCTCTAAAGGCAAGAAAGACACCCCCTCTAAAAAACAAGCAATGGAAGAGGTGTTGTGGAGTCTCCACGGCAACACCCTACAACACATTATTATGTTGTTGCAGCAATAATGCTGTCCTGGAGGATGATGCTTCAGTCTCGAGCCAAAATAATGATGGGACAACCTCACCCGAGAAGGCACTCGAAGTGCCCTGGGGCTAAGGGTGATATCTCCAAACGAAGACACTCGATGCACTAAACAGTGACGCAGACTAGTTAAACAACCAGTGTGCTTAAGAAGTCAAGATGACCAAATCAATATCATAAACATATGCATGAATGGAAATAGCTCTCCTCCCCTTCATTTATATAGCAATTGGAGACTCCTCTTGGGCCCTTCCTCTAGAAGCTTCCCTTCCTCTAGAAGCTTCCCTCCTACTTTGTCATGTAGTACTTTCCAACTCATACCCTGTGCTGGTTGACTTGGTCAAACCTCTTTGCAAATATCTCCTTTCACACATGAGGGAGTGAAATCTGGTTCCATGGTTGATCCCTTTTCATACTAGAGGGATTTTATATATGTTTTCATTATCCTTGGGCCTCTTTACCCAATTATTCATCGCCTAAATGAGTTTAGACAATAATTTAATGTTCCAATTTATTGAAGAAAATTTTGGAACATTACAAGCTCAACATTCCTAGCATGGAAGAAAAGGATTGATCTCACACTTACAAAACTTGAAGTAATGGAATATGTTCTTGGGGAAGTGAGTGAAACCAACAAATACAAGACTCAAGAGCCACAAAAATACAAGAAAGAGGAAGTAAGGGAACAAAGGATCATCGTGGAATACATTAAGGAGAATCTTGATCCAATTGTTGTCAACTTTAAGACTTAAAAGGCTATGTATGACAAGCTAGTGAATTTGTACTCTATAAGTACATCAGAAAATTTCATTGATGGATGAGTTATATAAAATCAATAAATCAAAGGATGAGGACATGGCCTCCTTTCATATGAATATTTCTCAAATAAGAGATTAGTTAGAGGGACTTGAGGAAATAATTTATGATTATGAAATGACCATATGTGTACTAAATCCTTTTCCACCATAATGGAGTAGTTTTACAATGAGAATATACCCTAATAAAGACTAGCAACTCATTTTGATGAGTTGTTGGCTCAATGCATCTTGGAAGAAACATGAATCAAGGAAAAGGATGGTATAGAATCAAATGAACAATCTCAAGCCTTCATAGCAAGGATCGAGAAGTGAAAGAAGGGAAGATTTGGAATGTACAAGAAAAATTTAAATATTTCCAAGGTTCAATGCTTTGGGTGCTATGAATATGGAAAATTTAAGAGGGACTTTCCAAACAAGCAGAAAAAAAAAGAAAAGGAAAGGGGGAAATCTCACACAACCGAGGAGATAGGAGAACCTAAGAAGAAATTGAAGAAAGAACATGTCAAGTATATTTACTATTGAAGAAGGCATCCTCCTTGTCAGGTTCTTTAGTAAATTTTTCTTTTCTTTATAATAGAATTCATTATAATTTTCTCTAAAAGAATCTTTGTTTTGCAAATGCATAGCATCATAGAAAGAACCATGTGATATTAGCATTGGGTTACTTTATAGGAATAATCTAATATTCTAATTGAGAATGTTGGGAACATTTTGCATATTATTTTTCATCCACGCATTCTAGCATAATGTTATAAGTAGTCGTTTTTCTAAGGTGGATCATCATGATCATGTAAGAACCATGGTTTTGGAAGGTTCTTAGAAGAAGCATTATGACAAGGTTAGTATATATTCTATGGAAATAATACTCTTGAAGGATGAAGGCATGTCGTTGGTCATGTTGTAAACTCATTTTAGGGCACATAGCTAGTTGTTTGAATAAAAGCATAACATTTCATATTTAAAGTAACTCTTGGGTAGGATTCATACATTTGGAATGATGTAAATGAAGTTGGTCATGAAATATGCTTAGTACGGTTATATGATGCTTAAAATATGAATTTGACTTACTTTATAATGAATAAAGGTTAATATTTTATCTATAATATATAGAATGGTGATCAACATCGAGTGAAATCTCCAAAAGAAAAATTGTGACTTTGTAATCAAGTTTGATCCTTGGGCACTTCAATGCATGAAGGTGTCAGAAAATCAGAAAGGCGGAAATATTTTATTATTCTTGATAATTACTTGTGATGTTTCTTGTTATTATCATTCTTTGTATCTAATTTATTTTAGTTCATCAAGAAATTACCAAAGGAACAACACATAAAACAATAGACATTGGATGTAGGCACTATGCCAAGAAAAAAATCCCTTCAAGGGGAAAACCTAGTCACAAAATTATTCCTTTCAATAGTATTCTTTGAGATTCTTCACCCTAGAAAAAATCCATACCTTCCCTCCACAATAAATTAACTTCCATAATTTTGACCCCTTTCCAACAACTTCGAGTAGGAAAAAACTTCAGACAATAGACAACTTCCAAGACCAATCAAAGTTGGAAGAGTTCAACCTCCAAACCTAGAGAATGAAATAGAGAGAGAGATCGGCACCAAAAAAAAAAATTCTTCATCTCCTTAGACTTCCCCAAACTCACATTTATTTCAGATTCTCAGAAATAGACTTCAAACTTTTCCCATCTATAAGAGACATTCAACTTGTCGTGAGAGAGTGTGCTCCAAATGAATTCAATTTCCTTCCTTTTATAGGTTCCGAATCAGGTCGAATAGGTGTCTCTTAGGACACATGATCCGCGATAGGCTAACTTGGTGTGGAGGTAACAAAATTCATATTTAACTAAATATTAAAACGTTTTACATGATTCAAAATCCCAATAAGGGTCTATTTAAATGTACAATGAATCTATTAGCTTAGAATAAATCCTAGAAGTACTCAATGGGGACTTTGACCTAGAACATGGTGACCCAAGCACGAAACCCATGCTTTAAAAAGTCACAACAATAATAATAATTAGTATTTTATTTATTCTTTTTTCAAGTACATTACAAGATGAATCAAGTCCATTAAATGAAGACTAAACGTAGTTATGTTTTCCAACACTCGCTCTTAACTAAGGAGGTATTCATAATATATAAATACAATGAAAGATCTCATATTATATGAACAATGAATAACTTTGTGCACCGCAATGCCATGAAATAGATTACTGACTAGGGAAATCTATCCATTTCTCTCTCAACAATTTAGGCACCACAATGCGAGAGACTAGTTTCCTAACCAAGGCAATCTATGGATGTGGTACTAATATGGACTCAAGATTTCAACACCTTTAGGTACCATCAAGGTTACTTGTTAACCATCAACCCAGGGATACAGGTTTTTATCCAAAAATCATAGCTCTTTAATCAACACAACCTTTCCAACTTTGGTACCTAGACATCAACAGAAAGTGTCGACCACATGTCCTCCCATGTAATTCTTCACCGACAAGCCTCAACACCCATTAATCCAACAGATTTGGATGACCAATATCTCCCAACTAAATTGATTGGTAACCAACATTTTATTAAATCCTTGAAGATATTTTCATGTATAAACAAAACCCCAACTAATAGTATAGTTTCACATGTACATAAAAAAATACAAAACTCCAAGATATTTAAGACAACTTGATCTTTCTTCTAAAATTTTCATAGTAGGGCTACCAGCCAAATATTTGATAGGATATTCCTTCATCATACACTTTCCTTCTCCTACTTTTCATGCAAAAAAATATTCTCTGAAATTCATTCTTTAATCAAAACCAAGTTACGCCCTCCCTCTCAACCAGGGAGCTTCTCTTGATAAATACTCCCCCTTAATCTTAGGGATATATTTTCTATTTAGGATTCCTCAGGGAGATCATCTTATTCATTTCATAATCGAAGAATATTTTGTGGCTTCCAACCATTTCATCAAAGTTAATATCATCCTTATCATGCTTATCACATCGACAAGCATCTTCACCATACTTAATATTGTTTACCTACACAACTTAGGTAGCAAGTACAACCAAATATATGGAAGCATGAAGTTAGCCATCTCAGAATGATTCAATCATTTCAAATTATTCAAATCAGATACCCAAAGTTAATCACAAATAAGAGATGTATTCTCTTCAATAGTTTGTTAGAGACTTTGTCATAAATGCTAGACTACTTCATAACAACTTTCATTCTATCTAGGGTTTCGATGTTTCTTTCAAAGGTGTAACACAACATACTAAAAAATATAGAAAACCCTAGAGACAATTTAAATATGTATCTACAAGATATCTAGCAACTTTAATAATTCATATGTTAGACTGTCTACAAGGGATTCATACAAATCCTAGATTTCATACAAGAGCATGAATCAAAGTCAATCACAACTTAATCATTAATATGACGAACTTCCACTAGAGTTAGTAAACCCTATATTTTCAATCAACCATGAATTCTAACTAAAACTCATATTTAAACAATTATATACAAATCTCAAATAATCATATTATCATACATCAGATATTTTTACTTCTACTAAGGTTTAACTCCAAAACCCTAGAATTGCATTTTCACAACCTCAAAAATAACTAAATATATATTAGATTGTTATATCACGCATATTATAGAATTTAACTCTTACTAGGGTTTATCTACAAAATCCTATATTTCCAAATATCATCATTCTAGAATCTCATACAATTACTTAAATTAAACCCTAGACTTATGACCATCAATAACTAGGTTAACACATGTATCTAGGAATTAATTATCATGCGAAGGTATATAATATGTATGACAACATTAATACATTAGATATACAGTGACCTAGACCAAGCTAGGGTTTTAACCAAAAAGGAAAAATCTTCACATACCAAAGGATTCATTATCAAACAAAGGCAATTCATATCATATTTAATCCCAACTTCACAACATATCAATAACATATTTGATTAGACAAGGATTTGATCATAAAAACAAACAAGGAAATAATTTCTAAGAAATTATAAGGGTCTTGCTCACAATTTCCACGAAACCCTAATGATTTAGGGTTTCAATGTAGAAACATAGAAAACCCAACATTACCATCAATTCAAAGGTTCAGGATTTTAGACAAAGGTCATTCAATCCTAACAAGTCAAGCTTTCATAATCATACCGATATCCCAAACATGACAACATAAAAAAACATCAAATAACATTTCACAATATCCCTAAGCTGTTATAAGGTTTCATACATTCACATTAGCATACCCTTCAGTTAATATTTTCCACAACCTGTCTGTAATATCCCAATTTTTCTGATTTTATTTTAGGTAGTTAAAAGTTCTAAAGTTCAAATAGACCCATAGAAAAGTTATATTTGGACATAAATTAAAGTTGAATTAAATAAATGTGGAAATTAGTCATTGTGCAAAGACTCGAGTAATTGGAGATGAAGATTCCTTATCCATGAGGATGGATAAGAATCCAAAGACTTTCCCAGATTCTCCAAAAATCCTTGGAGAAAATAAATCAAAATTAAAATATTAGATTGTAGATAAAAATCTAAAAGGTACCTAATTAAAGTGGAAAGTTACTGAGAAGAGGTGGAATAAAACTAGAAAGAGGAAAAAGATAGTTTTAAAGTATTTTTGTGGAAAAAACAAAAGGAAACCCTAGGCAAAAAGGAAAAAAACATCCTGATTAATTGGACGCAGTTATGGAAACAACATGATAGGAAAGAGGACTTAAATATTCCATTCCTGGGTAGACAAGAGGTTGTATACACCTTGGAGGAATTGGTCTCTAATCGGGGGAGCTGTGGAGATAAAGCTCAAGGTTGGATGGAAAATAGTCTTACGTGAAGTGGTATGCACAGTTAATTTAATTTTGGATTTTCATTCTATTTTTAGAGTTGAATGATAATTTATAGAAATGATGTTTATGCAGAAAGATAAGTGGGAAGTTATATTTCTGAGTTAATTATTATAATGGAATTATGTTAGTTTAAAGTTTATAGTCTGATGTATTTAAGAGAACATAACTATAATGAATATAGTTTAGTCTGTACAGTTACATAGACAAAATAAATTATTAAACCCACAAACAGAGAATCTAAACCCAATTATGAGGGTTTAAATCTGTTGTTAGGTTATGACAAATTTTATGTTAAATTCAAAAAATACATCATATGAATTAGAACAAATGTTAACATAATTATTTTGCAAATCAAAAGGAAACCGAAATCTAGATACAAAAGGAGATAATTGGCAATCTTGAAAGAAACATGATTGTATATATACATTTAAATATCTCTACCATACATTCATTTCAAACATAGTTTCTATCCATTTCTATGGACAAACAAGAAATTAAATATTAGATATATATTTCAGTTGTACAAAATATGTATACAAAATTCTTGTGGAGAGGAATTCTTATTATAAAAATAGGAACTGGATTTTGTATAAATAATGAACTAATATGTATTATTATAGATTGTCCATACTACATTAACCAAATACAATTATTATGTCTATTAATTACAAAACTTATACGGGAATAAATATCCTGAATTTGATGGAATTCAGTGAATTGAATTCTAGCAGGGTATCGACCAACCTATACATAGAAGGAATAAAATAAATTGTCAATACTGGTGGGAGGAATGCACAGATTGACAAGAAGCAAATTGTACAAGGTGAAATACCTGTACCATAACCCAGAAGACAAGGGTTAGAATTTAGTTATTAAGATAATTAAATTAATTATATTAAATATAAGAAATAACTATAAGAAGTTTAATATCAAATTACCTTATGAGTAAAGGAAAATTACAAGATAATTCATGTGTTCAATTAAGAGAGTGAAGTAAATTTCAAGGATGTAAAGACTATTAAATATACTGTAAAGAAATAACCATATGGAAAGCATAGAAATGAAATTACCTATAGAGTGACAGGGTAAAAACATAATGAAATTTCATGACTAGTTTCAGAAAATTAAGAGGGAGCCTATTAAGTATATCATTTTATTAGTTGAGAGAATTAATTAAAATGTTCAGTACCTCCTGAAAGAAGAAATTGAACATATTCTACAAATCTATTTTCAATGAATCTCAATAATGATAAAGGAATATTATAGACATGGAAAATAACAATATAGGTATAAATTATACCTACCATTAAACACAGATTATTAAAACATTAAATCTCTATATGACACTCTGTAATTACATCTTCATAACCTTGAGATAGAATATTGTGGAAAACTGAGGAGTGTCATTTACGCACACTTGCGAAGAAAATCTTAACCATTTATACCAATATATTTTCCAATTGAAAGGAGAGAAACAAAATCAAAGCAAGGATAATTCTCTATCCAATGTAAGAGAAATCATAATACTGTGGTGTATTATGAAATTAAATTGACATGAAAAAGTATTCTCATAAAAATGATAAAAAATTCACAAGGATATTTTACTCCAAAACCTGAGAAGCCAAACCGAAAGACTAGGAACATTTCAGTTGAAGTTATTAGAAGCTGAGAAAAATTTAAATCATAGAAACCCAAATTTCTGGAGATAGACTCTGGAATTGAAAAGTATCAAACAATAGATTTACAACTACTACAATTACAAATCTTCTTAGATGACAAAAGAGGGATAAAATGAAAAATTGTTGAAAATGCAGAGATGTATTAACAATGATCAATTTTAATAATGAATTGAAAAACAATGCAGGAAGGAGTGGAATTAACTATATTTTTATATGATAGGATTTAAATTAAAAATCTAGGGTAATGCATGGTTCGATTACGCATGTTGAAAATGTCAGAAGAGTTGAGATACATAAACCCCACTAGTAAAGAAGAATGGGTTGATAACAATTTTTAAATCGTAAACTTTTTACTTGTGAAACGTGGGTATTCAATGGCGGAAACAACCCAAATCAGATTTCCTTAACCTCCAACAAAACCTCAACTTTGTTAATGAACAATAACGAAATACACAAAAACATATAGTAATGAAATTTCACAAATAAATAACGAGAGGAGAACTCATAAAATGCATACAGTCGAATAACAAAACGTGAAAGTTGTAGGAGTGAAAGTCAACTAATCAACGAAATTGTGATGGCCAACGAAAATGAAGAAGAATATTTTACCTTACGTGAGACAGAGCCTCATGGTAAAAAGGATAATAGTTCGGGAATAGTGATCATTGTATATCCATCTCCTCTGTGTAAACCTCTGAAAATGTAGTTTCAACTAAGGCTATGTGGTGCAAGCCCAGTAGCAGAGCCGAACCAGAAATTGCAAAAAATGAAAACAGAGAGAGCCAAGTTAGGGTTTCATTGTCGTAAATCCCTCTAGAAAATATGAGGACAACCACATTGTCCACGTGGATGGCAACATAATGAAGAAGCCATGTGAATGCAATAACGCATAAACATATAGGAAAATTGGTGAAATCTAGAGGTTTTAATGCCAAGTACCAGTATAGATAAGAAACATAAATGTCAAACCCAAATCCTGTATGCGATCCCTCCCTCCTTAATGTATGACAGATATATCATTAAATTGTGAAATTATATGTGGTAAGTCATCAAACCCAAACGTAATGTTAAGGTGGAATTCGAAAATTGAAACTATTTTAACATAGGGTTTATAAAATTAAAATTGCACTATGCAACCTGAAATGGAATACTTAAGTATGGATATAGTATTTGTAACCAAGGATTATAACATTCAAATTATTTCATATTGAATACAAAGCATACAATATCCTTCAAATGAAATCTAGTAATTGTTATCTAAAATAAGGTTTTATCGTAGTATAACCTTAACATTATATTATAATTCCAAACTATAGTAGGAGTAGTTCGAATGAATTCCTATTGAATATTATAATGGGTATAATTCATAAAGTTGATAAATTTCTAAGGTAGAATCTATTATAATAAGGAAAGGAATTCATTCGGATAAACTAAAAATAACTTTAGAATTATGAGGCTAAATGTATTAATAAATAGATACATCAAGGGAAAATGATATAATATATAAGATAGATAAATGTAATAGTGAGGAATTCCTATTACAATATTTATTCACAATTAAGGTATAAAGAGGATAAGATGAACATAAATTATATGAGGATAAGGATGAAAGAATGTAATCAAGAAGAAGTGGAGATTTTGTAATTATAAAGTAAAAATCTTATAACCACAGAATCTGTCTCAGCATAATGATACTATAAAAAGAAGTTCATCAAAAAATGACGAAATATTGATGACAGGACAAGAACGGAATTTGTCAAATAGTGACGAAGATGGAAATTAGAGTACACAAAGTAAGTAATTATACTACAATTAGAAAAAAAGAAAATTGGTAAGTGGAGTTGTTACAGATGGTATCAGAGCCCATGTTGAAACACTGGGCCTATATGTGTCCTCACAGGAGAAATTAAAAATCCAATATTTATGTTGCTATAAATTGTTTCTTTTTATTAAAAAAAAAAAATTACACTAATTTTATTTCTATGTAAAGTGAATTAGTGCAGAAATTTACAGCTGAAACTATGAACGAAGGGGATGAGCTGTATGTAGATAGCTAGATCTTCAAAAACAACCTGTATGAAGGGTGTATGGAATACTCTGAACACAGAGTTGGTTACGGGTGGTGCAGAAAATCCACCAAATCAAAATGCTCAATTGTTGGCTATGATGCAGGAAATGAAACGAGAAATTATGCAACCCAAAACTATTAATGAAATATTTTTGCAAGCCAGCAAAGGCCAGGAGGGAGGTTGATTAAGGAATTAACCTCAAGTTCTACTCACGAAACTGAAGACATAAATAAACTGAAACAACTCGAAAGGGTCTGAGGATAGTAAAGAATTGAGGTATGATCCCAAAAAGAAAAAGGAGAAGGATGAGGAATCCTCGCTCCTGAAATTAGAAAAACACCTTCGGGTTACTAAATGAAAATAATGTGAAAAATATTTTTTTATAGAAATCTACTAATTGCAAGGTAAAGCTAACTTTGGTGGGAAAAAACTAGAGTGATACAAGTGTTGAATGGAAAAACCACTAATTGAGAAGACTCTCAATCAAAGTTCAAGTTTATATACTTGAATGATAGAGGTAATGATGATAAAACAAGAAAACAAAGGAACCATTAAAGTGTTGAGGTGTTGGGGAATCTCACCAGATGACTCACACATGACCATTCAGAACAAGTAAGTGGTTCGAGAGATAGTAAACAAAAAGTCTTGAAATATGTCAGGGACTAGAACTACCTTAGAAAATCAATCGACTGAAATACCAATCAATCATAATAAAAAGTTGAAGGTATTAATTCTGAGAAAATTGTCGCTGATTTAATAAACTTAGGAACAGAATTTGGTTAAGAGAATTTACAAATATTAGTAAATTGTAAAAAAAATGCAGCCAACCATGGTTAGTATAGTAACCATACGAAAGGAAACATGAAAAAATATTGAAACCACGGAAAAAATTTATAGGAATATGAAACATAATTCAAATTAAGACATTCTATCAGCAGAATGATATAATATGTTCCTAGGAAAGAAGAAGTCGGAAAAATTGAAATCAAAGGTATGATTGCTAAAAAACATGTTCTGTTGATAAATTCAGGAGCAACTTTAAGCTATATAAGTCCCTAGACGATGCGAAAGTGCAAATTAACATCAGGAAAAAAAATCAACAAGCTTGATTAATTCAATTAGCTATTGGAGAAAAAAGAAAAGTGACCCATAAATTACCAAATATTGTTGTAATTTTAAATGGGTATGAAATTGATCTAAATTTAACTATTTTACCTTTAGATTCCTATGATGTGTTATTAGGAATGGACTGGTTAGAAAAATAGAAAGCAATATTCAATTTCTTAGGTAAAACAATTCACTATATAGATGGTGAGGGAAAACCAGTGATAGTGAAAGGACAACCCAGACCAATATCAAAGAGACAAATTTTAGGACTACAGTTAAAAAGAACAGCAAGGAAAGGTTGTCAAGTATATGTTGTACAAGTGGAAGAATTGGGACAACAAACTAAAAAAGAAACTATAGAAAAGTTACTAGTAATCCGAGAATTCAAATATGTAATTCCTGATGAAATTAATCAACTATCCCCTAGAAGAGAAATTGATTTATTATTTGAATTAATACCTGGAGTTACACCTATCTCTAGAGCACCATATAGAATCAGTACCCCAGAGTTGTTACAATTTAAACTACAACTACAAGGATTCCTGGACCGAGGTTATATCCAGCCAAGTGTGTCTCCATGAGGAGCACCTTTATTGTTGTTAAAAAGAAAGATGGAACATGTATAATGTGTATAGACTACAGAAAAATGACTATAAAGAGAAAATATCCTCTACCCAGAATAGATTATTTATTTGATCAAGTGAGAGGAGCCATTATATTTTTAAATATTGATTAAAGACAGGCTATCATCAACTTAGAATTAATGATGAAGATAAAAATAACATTGAATTCAGAACTAGATACAGACACTATGAGTTGTAATTCTACCTATTTTGTTAACTAATGCACCTGCTACCTTTATGTGTCTAATAAACAGTGTCTTAAGTAAGCATCAAGAGAAATTTGTTCTGGTGTTTATTCATGACATTCTAGTATATACTAATAATGAAGCAGAACATAAAGAACATCTTAGAATTGTCTTACAAACACTTAGAGAACATAAGTTATATGCCAAACTTAGCAAAGGTGAATTTTATATATATAAATTTTAGTATTTGGGGCATGTAAATTCATAAAAAGGATTGGTAGTGGACTAAGAAAATATACAAGCTATCATAAATTGGCATGATCCTACTAATGTTCCAGCCATAATATCATTCATAGGAATTGCGGGATACTACAGGAGGATTGTAGAAGGATTTTAAACTTTAGCAAATCCTATTACCTCTCTATAGAAGAAAGGAGTGAAGTTTGAGTGAACAAAAAAATGTCAACATAGTTTTGAAGAGTTAAAACTTAAAGTAACAACTGCTCCTATTTTGAAGATTGCTAATCCAAATAAATAATTTCTAGTATGTACAAATGGTTGTGCAAAAGGATTAGGAGGGGTATTATTGCAAGAAAACTTAGTCATATCATATGAGATAAGAAAAATTTAGAAACATGAGCATAATTACATTGTGTATGACATAGAGTTAGTTGTTGTAATACATCCTTTGAAGATGTGGAGACATTATCTGTTAGGAAAGAAGTTTGTATTGATGACAGATCACATATGTTTGAAATATGTTTTTTCACACAACCTGATTTAAATGCTAGACAAGCTAGGTGGTTGTCCGTCCTTACTGAATTTAACATGGAAATCAGATATATAAGAAGAAAGGAAAATAAAATTGCAGATACCTTGAGTAGGATTGCTTATCCATTATTGAATAATGCTGGAAGTAGTTGGAAAATGGTCATAGAAGGGTTGATATAAGAATTAGTGAGTCAAAACCGAAACTATAAAAAACTCCATAGTATAAGATCAAAATATTGGGATATACTATGAAAAACTAGAAAAAAAATTGCAGGACACTAAAATATTGGGATATATTCAAAATTAGGAATGATTGATTATTATAAAAACCGATTGTATATTACCAATGTCATCTCATTAAAACAAAAAATTTTAGATGAGTATCATAAATATCCTTATGCAGGACATACTTGTGATCAACCCTGAATTCAGGATTTAAACAGAACATGTTTTGGCCTAGTATGGGAAAACAAGTAGTAAATTTTTGGTCAAAAAAGTTATTAAGTAAGAAAGAAACATAAGAATCCAACAGAATTGTTGGATTCTCTCCCTATTCTAGAACGGAAGTAGGAAGTTGTTTCAATAAATTTCATCACCATATTTCCTAGAACAAGACACTTATAAAATCACTACATTTTTTTCCAGTTCAAGCTACTTTGGTCACAACTCAGGTTAGTTAATGTGTTCAAGAAAGAAATTGTGAAATAGCATGGAGTTCCAAGATTGATTATATCTAAGAAAGCTGACAATTTTAATTTAAATTGGGTTTTTGAAAACTGTGTTGTAGGAAAAAAGAGTACCAATTTGAAATTGGTACTGCTTGTCATAAACTGAACAGATTGAAAGAATCAATTAAATTTTAAATACATGTTGTGCGTGTATGCAGTGAACAAAGGGACAAAATCACAAGTGGGAAAAATGTATATGGAAAAGTTTTTTTTAATACAAATTAGTAAGCTTCAAATTAAGATGTATTTTCTTTCTAAAGCTTTATGTAACATGGAATTCTACACTCCAATTGGATGGAGTCCATTCGAGAATTTTTGCATAGGGGAAGAGAATTCACAAATAATTCCAAATGGGCAAAAATGTGTACTTGAGGACTAAACCTCGCAAAAGTACATTGCTATGCTGGTAGTTGTGCTGAGTTAGCACTATACTACTATAAACCATTAGGACTATTGCTACAAAGTGACTCTAATAAGACATAATAAGGTTCATAGTATCATCTTGATCCATTATTATAAATGTATATAGGTGACTCTACTCATGCAAATTTCTATGATCTGTGAGCAGGTGGAAACGGGATTGAAAAATCCTTCCGGATATACTTCTTATACTGAAGCAGGAAGAAATCAAACTCTAGAGTATAACAGTAAGTGGGGTAAAAGTATGGGGGATGCAATTTACCTCTGAAGAAACTACAGGGAGAAAGAGGATGAGATGAAGGAGGAACATCCATCCCTAGTTGAGAAATCAACATAGTATTTTGCAACACCGAGGACGGTGTTGTGTTTTAGAGGGGGAATATGTAATATCCATATTTTTCTACTTTTATTTTAGGGATTTAAAAGTTCAAAAGGTCAAATGGACCTATAGGAAAGTTATATGTGGACATAAATTAAATATGAATTAAATAAATGTGAAAATTATCATTGTGAAAAGACTCACGTAAATGGAGACCAAGATTCCTTATTCATGAGGATGGATAAGAATCCAAATACTATCCCAAATTCTCCAAAAATTCTTGGAGAAAAAAAAAGCAAAAATTAAAATATTAGATTGGAGAGTTACTAAGAAGAGGTGGAATAAAACTAGAAAGAGCAAAAATATAATTTTAAAGTACTTTTGTGGAAAAAACAAAAGGAAAGCCTATGAAAAAAGGAAAACAACATCCTGATTAACTCGACGCAGTTATGGAAACAAGTTGATGGGAAACCACACTTAAATAAGCCATTCCTAGGTAGAAAAGAGGTTGTCTACACCTTGGAGGAATTGGTCTCTGCTCGGGCAGAGCTATGGAGATAAAGCTCAAGGTTGGGTGGAAAATAGTCTTACCTAAAGTTGTATGCACAGTTAATTTAGTTCTAGATTTTGACTCTGTTTTTAAGATTGAATGATAATTTAGGGAAATGATGTTTATGCAGAAAGATAAGTGGGAAGTTATATTTTTGAGTTAATTAGTATAATATAATTATGTTAGTTTAAAGTTTATAGTCTGATGTATTTAATAGAACATAACTATAGTGAATATAGTTTAGTTTGTATAGTTACATAGAAAAAATAAATTAGTAAACCAACAAACATAAATTCTAAACCCAATTATGAGGGTTTAATATGTTGTTAGGTAGTGAGAAATTTTATGTTAAATTCAGAAAATACATCGTAAATTAGAACATATGTTAACAAAATTATTTAATGTAATTATTCTTCAAATCAAGAGGAAAGAGAAATCTAGATACAAAAAGAGATAATTGGAAATCTAGAAAGAAACATGATTGTATAAATAAATTTAAATATCTCTATTGTACTTTCATTTCAAACATAGTTTCTATCCATTCATTTCTATGGCGTAACAAGAAATTAAATATCAGATATACATTTCAGTTGTATAAAATATGTATACAAAATTCTTATGGAGAGAAATTCTAATTATAAAAATAGGAACTGTCTTTTATAGAAAGAACTGATTAAAATGTATTATTATAAGTTGTCCATAGTAAATTAACCGAACACAATTATTATGTCTACTAATTACAAAATGTAGAAAGGAATAAATATTCTGAATTGCATGGAATTCAGTGGATTGAATTCTAGTATGGTATCGACCAACCTATACATAGAAGGAATAAAATAAATTGTCAATGCTGATTGGAGGAATGCATAGATTTATGAGAAGAAAATTGTACAAGGTGCAATTCATGTACAATAACCCCGAAAACAAGCATCAAGATTTAGTTATTAAGATATTTAAATTAATTATATTAAATATAAGAAAAAAACTACATGAAGTTTAATATCAAATTACCTTATGAGTTAAGGAAAATTCTTAGACAATTCCTGTGGACAATTAAGAGAGTGAAGTAAATTTAAAGGATGTAAAAATACAAGTAAATATATTGTAAAGGGATAACCATATGGAAAGCATAGAAATGAAACTACCTGTAGGGTGACAGGGTAAAAACATAATGAATGTTCTTGACTAATTTCAGAAAATTACAAGGGAGCCTGCAAATTATATAATTTTATTAGTTGAGAGAATTAACTAAAATGTTTAGTACCTCCTAAAGGAAGAAATTGAAAATATTCTATAAATCTATTTTCAATGAATCTCAATAATGATAAAGGAATATTATAGAGATGGAAAATAACAATATAGTTATAAATTATACCTACTATTAAACACAGAGTATTAAAACGTTACCTCTCTATATTACAGTCTGTAATTACATTTTCATAATCTTGAGATAGAATTGTGTGGAAAACTGAGTGCCATTTACACACACTTGCGAAGAAAATCTTAACCATTTAAACCAATATATTTTCCAATTTAAAGGGGAGAAACAAAATCAAAGCAAGGATAATTCTATGAGTCAAATTAGACTCTGTGTGGAATATTATCCAATTTAAGAGAAATCATAATATTGTGCTGTATTATGAAATTAAATTGACCTGAGAAATAATTCTCATAAAAACAATACAAAATTCACAATGAGGTTTTACTCCAAACCCTGAGAAGCCAAACTAAAAGACTAAGAACATTTCAGGTAGGGTTATTATAAGTTCAGAAAAAATTAAATTATAGAAACCCCACTAGAGATAGACTCCGAAATAGAAAAGCAGCGGATAATATATTTACAACTACTGCAATTACAAATCTTCTCAGATGAAAAAAGAGGGATAAAATGTGAAATTCTAGAAAACGCAGTGGAATCAATGCAGGAAGGAGTGGAATCAATTATCTTTTTATAATATAGGATTTAAACGCAAATTATAGGGTAAGACATGGTTCCATTATGTAGGTTCAAAACATTAGAAGAGGTGAGATACATAAACCCCACCAGTAAAGAAGAATGGGTTGAAAATGATTTTTCAATCGTAAACTTCTTACCTGTGAAACATGGGTATTCAATGGTGGAAACAACCCAAATCGGATTTCCTTAACCTACAATGAAACCTAAAATTCGTTAATGATCAATAAAAAAATACCCAAAAACATATAGTAATGAAATTTCAAAAATAATTAATGAGAGGAGAACTCATAAAATGCATATAGTCGAATAACAAAACGTAAAAGTTGTAGGAGTGACAGTCAAATCATCAATGAAATGGTGCTAGCTAACGAAAATGAGGAAGAATATTTTACCTTATGTGAGACAAAGCTTCATGGTAAACATGATAACGGTTCAGGCATAGTTATCATCATATGTCCATCTCCTCTGCGTAAACCTCTGAAAACATATTTTTCAACTAAGGCTGCATGGTGCAAGCCGAGTAGCAGAGCCGAACCAGAAATTGCAAAAAATGAAAACTGTAGAGCCGTGCTAGGGTTGCATTGTCGTAAATCCCTCCAAAAAATATGAAGAGATCCACATCATCCACGTGGATGGCATTAGAACGAATAATCCATGTGAATGCAATAACATGTAAATGTTTAGGAAAATTGGTTAAATCCTGAGGTTTTAATGGCAAGTACTAGTACAGATAAGAAACGTAAATTTCGAGCCCAAATCCTGTATATGATCCCTCCCTCCTTAACTTATGTCAGAGATATCATTAAATTGTGAAATAATACGTGGTAAGTGATCAAAACCCAACGTAATGCTAAGGTGGAATTCAAACATTGAAACTCTTTAACATAGGGTGGATAAAATTAATATTGCAAAATGTAACCCGAAATGGAATACATAAGTATGGATATAGTATTTGTAACCAATGATTATAACATTCGAATTATTTCATATGGAATACAAAGAATATAATATTCTTTAAATGAAATCTAGTAATGGTTATCTAAAATAAGGTTGTATTGTAGTCGAACCTTAACATTATATTATAATTCCAAACAATAGTAGGAGGAATTCAAATGAATTCCTACCAAATATTATAATGGGTACAATTCATAAAGTTGATAAATTTATAAGGTAGAGTCTATTAAATATGGAAAGGAATTCCTCTGGATAGACTAAAAATAAATTTAGAATTATAAGAATAAGTGTATTAGTAAATAAATACATGAGGGGAAAATGATAGAATATATAAGATAGAGAAATGTAATAGTGAGGAATTCCTATTACAACATTTATTCACAATTATGGTATAAAGTGGATAAGCTGAACCTAGATTATATGAGGATAAGGATGAAAGAATGTAATCAAGAAGAAGTGGAGATTTTGTAATTATAAAGTAAAAAACATATAACCACAAAATTTGTTTCAGCATGATGATAGTATAAAAAGAAGTTCGTCAAAAATTGATGAAATATTGACAAGAGGACAAGAACAAAATATCTCAAATAGTGACGAAGATGAAATTACAGTACACAAAGTATACTATAATTAGAAAAAAAAAATGGTAAGTGCAGTTATTATAGATGGTATCAGAGCCCATGTTGAAACACTGGGCCTATATGTGTCCTCACACCCGAAATGAAAAATCCAAGATTTATGTTGTTGTAAATTTTTTTTGTTATAAAAATAATTACACTAATTTCATTTCTATGTACAGTGAATTAGTGCAGAAAAGTACAAATGAAACTATGAACGAAGGGAATGAGTTGTATGTAGATATGGGTGGTGCAAAAAATTCACCAGATCAAAATGCTTTATTGCTGGCTATGATGCAAGAAATGCAACGAGAAATCATTCAGCTGAGAAACAGTAATGAAAGATTGTTGCAAGCTAGTAAAGGGAAAGAGGGAGGTTGATTAAGGAATTAACCTCAATGTCTGCTCACGAAAATGAAGACCTGAAGAAAGAGAAAAGAAGTTGAAACCACTCAGAAGGGTTTGAAGATGGCGAAGAAGCTAGGTATGATCCAGAAAAGAAAAAGGAGAAGGATGAGGATTCCTGTCTCTTGAATATAGAAAAACACCTTTGGGATACTAAATGAAAATAATGTGAAAATAAAAAAATTTAGAAATCTACCAATTACATGGTAAAGTTAAGTATGGTAGGAAGAAACCAAAGTGATACAAGTGTGGAATAGAAAAACCACTAATTGAGAAGAATCTCAATCAAAGTTCAAGTTTATGAATACATCAAACATCGTGAAGGATAGCGTTTATGGCTTAATTCGTGAGGTAAACAGTTTGACTAGCAATGCAAAGTGATGCAGTAGGGGTAGACGAGGGTCATTGGATCCAGCATGGATTAAACAGTGGAGATTGAAAGTGCAGCAGAAGCGATTTCGCACATCGCAACATTTACAAGTTAAGGTTAAGGTCTTTGCACGGTAAAGAATTATGTTTACGATGCGAAATGGGGAGGACCACGTGTCACCACAGCGCAACATCACATCCCGCAGAAAATAAGATTTAACTTGTAAGGTTATGTTGTAAATATTGCGAAGTGCGATTGTCTATGATTGGTCAAAGCTGTGTGGGATGCGCCGGAAAGAACTCCCACTTGTTCACATTTTATTTGGGTTTCTGTATTTAGTTCGGATTATTTTTTGGTTTGCATATGTTGAAAATCCATTGTTGATTCACGTAATTATGTATGTTTCTAACTCCCGAAGTTGAACCATGTTATGAATAAAAGGGTTTTGGTATTGAATCTCACAAACTCCATTCCGCAACATAATTCTGATAATCCTGTAGCTGTTCTACCTCAATTGGTATCAGAGAAAAACTTTCTTCCTAAATGAAGATGGAAGTAGGACTAAGAGATTGGGGAAGAGCTAAATTAGGGAGAAAAGGCCGAGGAAGAGTTGCAATAGGAGCAATAGATGAATAAATATGCGAAGAAATTAGAGCAATGTCAGAACGTTTGGCAGAAGTAAAAGAAGGAAGGTGTAGGGACCCTAAAGGTGGAGATGACATGAAGATGAGGAGCCAAAGGAACAAATAGATGAGTCAATGAACGAGCCAGTAAAAATCAAATTAATGAAACTTGTTTTGATGGCTAACAGCAAGCCAAGACCAAAGCTCTCCAATTAAGATGGAAGTTTATCCACATCAACATTTTTGAACTGCATAAGTGAGTTAGATAAATACTTAGAGTATGAGGAAATTAGTGAGGACAGAAAAAACAAGTTTGTTGTCACTAACTTGAAAGGACATGCCACACTATGGTGGGATAGTGTGTACGCAGAAATGCGAAGACTCAACAAGCACTTGATCAAAAGTTGGGACAGGATGATTTCAAAGATGGAAAGAAAGTTCCTTCCTAAATATTACCAAACTTCCCTTTACATACAAGTGCAGAACCCAAGACAGAGGACAATGACTCCAAAGGAATACACAATACAGTTCAACAAGAATTTTAAGGATGGAAACTTATCTTAAAGATTAGAAACCTTGGTGAATCTTAATAATCCATAATATGAAAACTATAAATTTATTAATGATATTTTAGTAGAAATATTAAATTTTCTAGTGATTTTATACAGTATCTATAGAATTTTGGCGTTTTTAAAGGTAAAATATTTTTTTCTTATAAAATAGGGTGAATCACTTTTAGGAAAAAATGGGAATTGGCGATTCTTTTTTTTGGAAAAAACATGGAAAATTAGCCCATCTACGAATATTAGTCCCTAAAATTTTCCTTGGGAGAGTTCTATAAATTGAACTTGAGGGTTGGTTATTTTGAAGATACCCTGAGAAAACAAGAAGCTTTGTGAATGGTATATGGATGGAAATCTTGGATGAGATCAATATTCTTTCCCCAAAAACTATAGAGGAGACATACGAGTGTGCTTTGAGGGAAGAAGAAAATATTGTCAGGAAGAAGAATGCATGTAGAGGATGTGGATCCGGTAGAGGAAGATGACAGTCCTTTGGAATAGGTAGAACTGCCGATAGTAATGAAGAGGGCAGCAATTCGAAAACTTTGGGACAGACTAAGAAGGAAGGGAACACGAGAGGTGGAAGCCCATACCAGCAAGGAAGAGGTAATGGCAGAGGTAGAGGAAATGCCTGCGAGTGTTACAAGTGTCACAAATGGGGATGCAAGTCTTTTGAATGTCCTGAAAATGAACTAGCTGGACTGAGGAGAGCGTATTTTTCTCAAACTTATTGCAGTGCCACAAAAAGTGGAGAATATTCTTGAAACAAGAGAGGCCTTGGTGTTGAACAAGGTATTGCTAAAACTAGCTAAGGAGGTAGCTGACCTAACACAGAGGAAAGAATTGTTCCAGACTGTGTGTAAGTCACATGGAAAATGGTGCAAATTATTATAGATATAGGTTGAAGCACCGATAACCTGGTAGCCACTAAGATGGTGAAAATTTGGGTTTGAAGAAATCGAAGCATCCAACTCCATATAAGTTGTCATGGTTTTAGAAAGGACACAAACCGCTAGTTGATGAATAGTGCAAGGTGGAGTTTCACATTGGCAAGTATAAGGACAAGATGACTTGCAATATCATGCCTATTAATGTGTGCCATATTTTTCTTGGCAGAACATGGTAATATGATAGAAAGGCCATCCATGATGGGGAGAAGAATTGTTATAGGTTTGTGAAGGATGGGATAAAGCATACGCTAGTTCCCATGAAAGAATAAGAGATAGTAGAAACTAGTGGTAAAAAAAAATTGTTGATAGGCGAGAAGGAGTTTCTGCAAAAGATTGAGGAGAATGAGGTTAATTATGTAGTTGTGTGGAGGCCAAGAGCAATATTGATGCATACAGAAATCGCTAATTTGCCTATGGAAATATAAGATATGTTGCAAGAATTTATTGATATTATAGTTGATGATATACTAGATAAATTACCACCAAAGCGGAGCATTAGTCACCATATTGATTTTATTCCAGGAGCTAGTTTTCCAAACAAGGTTGCTTACCAGATGAGTCTGAAAGACAATGAGGAGATCAGGAAGAAATTGTAGGAATTGTTGGATAAAGGACTGGTTCGAGAGAGTTTGAGCCCTTGTTTTGTTCCGATGGTTTTAGCTCCCAAGAAAGGAGGTGAATGGCAAATGTGCACTGATTCCTGAGCGATAAACAAGATCATAATCAGTTATAGGTTTCCTTTACCTCAGATGGATGATATGATGTATTGTTTCAGTGGAGAAGTGTATTTTTCAATGATAGATCTGAAAAGCGGCTATCACCAGATCAAGATTAGAGAAGGTAACGAATGTAAGACAACTTTCAAGACCAATGAATTCTTATATGAATGGTTGGTCACGCATTTTGGGGTGAGAAATGTGCCCAACACATTCATACATTTGATAAATGATATGTTGAAAGAATTCATTGGTAAGTTTGTGATTATACATCTAGATGATATACTTGTCTTCAACAAAACAAAGGAAGAACATTTTTGGCATGTCAAGTATGTGCTGGAAAAATTGAAGCAAAATAAGTTGTTAATGAATTTTAAAAAAATGTTCTTTTTTTCAAGAAGGAATTAATTTATCTAGGCTTTGTAATTTCTGAGAATGAGTTGAAGATGGACACAGACAAGGTTGGAGCCATAGTTAACTGTCCATCTCCCAAAATTTTGTTTGAAATAAGATTTTTTCATGGATTGGAAAATTTCTATCAGCCGTTTATGAAAAAATTCACTGGTATTTGTGCACCTATGCTGGATACAATTAAGAAGGAAAATCAGGCTTTTCATTGGATAGAATTTGCTAAGAGATTTTTTCAGTTTTTGAAGAAGAAGATCACGGAAAAACCAATCATAATGTTGCCAAACTTCAACAAACTTTTCCAAGTTCATGTGATGCCATTAGAATAGCCATTGGTGTAGTACTCAGCCAAGAACATAATCCAGTATCATACTTCAGTGAGAAGTTAAGTGAGACCAAGAAAAAGTATATGTCTTATGACAAAGAATTTTATGCAGTCATCCAAGCATTAAAGCATTGGAGACATTATCTGCTGGCTAATGAATTTGTCTTATTTTCAGACAATTTTTCATTGCAATATATTATGTAGCAGCATAATATGAATCATAAACATGCAAAGTGGGTGAAGTACTTGTAGATTTTTACATTTTTTTTGAAACACATCAGTGGTCAGGCCAATAAGGTAGCAGATGCGTTAAGGAGGAGAAGTTTGATTTTACAAGAAAGCACAGTGAAAGTGTTGAGGTTTGAGCATCTCAAAGAATTGTATGAAGTGGATGAATATTTTAAGGAAGCTTATGAAGCCTACCATAATCCACTCTTGAGGGAAAATAGTCCATGGTTGGACTATCACATGCAGGAGGGGTTGTTGTTCAAAGGAGGACAGTTGTGTATTCCGGAATGTTCTATGCGAGAGAATTTAATCTAGGAAAAACACAATGGAGGTTTGACTAGACATTTTGGCATATATAAGACTTTGGATCAGTTGAGCCACTTTTACTATTGGCTAAGAATGCGAAGGGATGTACAAAGATTCATGATTAGGTGTAAAGTGTGTCAACATGCAAAGGGACGTGGCGAGAATCGAGGGTTGTATACACCATTACCAATTCCAAACAGACCATGGGACTCAATCAGCTTGGACATTTTCTTAGGTCTACCAAAGAAACAACGAGAATTCGATTCCATCATGGTGGTGGTGGATCGTTTCACCAAAATGCCACATTTCCTTCCATGCAGAAAGACAAGTGATGCCACACTTGTAACACATGTGTTCTTTACAGAGATATTCAGATTACATGGCCTGCTGAAATCCATCATCTTGGACATGGATGTAAAGTTCACAGGCCATTTCTGGCGAACATTATGGAACAAGTTAGACACCAAACTAAATTTCAGTTCTTCTTATCATCCACAGTCAGATAGGAAAGCTAAAGTTGTGAACAAGAGTCTAGGAAATCTGCTAAGGAGTCTGGTTGGTGAAAATTCAAGACAATGGGATCATTTTCTTGCACAAGCAGATTTTTCCTACAATGAATCGCCCAATAGAAGCACGGGAAAAATTCCTTTCCCAATCCTATATAGAATTCACCCATTTGGAGTATTTCAGTTGTGGGATTTGGGTTAGTTAGAACGCATGAGTGCTGATGGAGAAGATTTCGTGAAAGAAATCATCGATCTACATCAACAAGACAAACTAAAACTATAAGACAACAGGAAAAAATATAAACAACAAGCAGATTTGAAAAGGAAAGAAGTACAGTTCAAAGTAGGATATCTTGTACTAGCACATTTGCATACGGAGAGATTTCTTAAAGGAGAATACAACAAATTGAAGATGAAAAATATCGAGCCTTGTAGAATTCTTCGGAATTTTCTTGCAAATGATTATGAGTTGCAGTTACCTCTGGGTGTAGGAATATCGCCCACCTTTAATGTGGCAAATCTGTACCCATATACTGCAATTGATGAAGAAGACAATTCGAAGAGACGAACACAGGACATCCAGGATGAGGAGAGATGATGGATTAAACAGATGCCTCTAGCACAGCCTTGGGAAATTGAATAGATTCTAGACACACAGGTGGCCAAGAAGACGTGAAACAGAGGATATTTAAAGTATCCAGTCAAATGGAAGGACCATCCTCTAGAGGATTGTTCTTGGTTGGACGCCACCAAAATTCAAAGCACACAGTACTCTGTTGAAGAGCTCATGGACAGGAGCAATGAATTTAAATTACCCCAGGAGCCTGATGCAGGAGCATTAATGTAGACCCAACAATGTGACAAGCTGGTAACATGTTGCGGCTTGGGAAGAGGATCAACAGTCCTAAAAATTTGAAGAATTTTTTTTTTAAGTATTTTTGTTTAAGTTAATGTGGGCAAGCTCAGCCATTGTAATTTTTAGAATAAAAAGAATGGTCAAATTAGGATTAGTTGAGTATTTATTTGAATAAACTATTTTGGAACCTGAATGGTAGTTTCTCCACTATATGGGGATTTTGGAAAAGGCATAAAACTGAACCAAATCCACCATGATGGGGTTTTGCCAACCGTAGAGAGAAAGGAAAGAAGTAAATCTAAAATCAACCATCTGAGGGCTTGAATCTGTGTTTTCCATTTCCAAATTATTTCCAAGTGTTTTGTTTTTGATCGGGATCTCTATGTTTTTTTTTTAAACAATATTTATTTTCCAAATAAATTCTAAGTGTTTTGTACTAAGATTGGGTTCCCTGTTTTAAATTATTTATTTGAATCTTTGTTGAAATAAAATACCATTATTTGAGACGCACAAAAAAAATACAAATCAAATTTGCAGGCACGATGGGTCTATAGACTTTGCACATTCCTTGTTGAATCAAATATTGTGTTAATCGCAGGACAAAACAAATTAGGTTTGCAGGCTCGACGAGGACCGCTACATCCAATCGATCAATGGTTTTAAAAGCACGTCCTACACCGCAGAAAATAAAAAACAAAGTTAAGATTTTGCAAGTTAAAGAATTTAACTTGCGATACGAAGTGGTATAGCAGAAGTGTAGCATAGACCATTGGATCCAGATCAAATGGTGGAGATTGAAGAAAATGTACATCACGAAGGATAGTGTCTACGGCTTAATTCGCGAGTTAAATAGTTTGAATTGAGATATGAAGTGATGCAGCGGGGGCAGACGAGGGTCGTCAGATCCGACAGGGATTAAACAGTGGACATTAAAAGCATAGTGGAAGCTATTTCACACATCACAACATTTAGAAGTTAATATTACTTAGGTCTTCGCATGGTAAATAATTTTGTTTGCTATGCGAAATGGGGAGGACCACCTGTCACCACAGTGCAACATCGCATCCACAAAATATAAGATTTAACTCTTAAGGTTATGTTGTAAAGATTGTGAACTGCAATTATTTGTGATTGGTCAGAGCCATGTGGGACCCTTTGGAAAGAACTCCCTTGTGTTCACATTTTATTTGTGTTTCTGCATTTAGTTCGAGTTATTGTTTGGTCTACATATGTTGCAAATCTATTGTTCATTTGCATAAGTATGCATGTTGCTAACTCCCGAAGTTGAACCCTGTTATGAGTAAAGGGGTTTTCGTATTGAATCTTAAAAACAATATTCCATAGTGTAATTCTGGTATTCCTCCATCTAGTCTGCATCAGTTTATATACTTGAATGGTAGAGATGATGATGATAAAACAAGAAAACAAAGGAACCATTAAAGTGTTGAGGTGTTGGGAAATCACACCAGACGGCACACACAGGACCATTCAAAACAATTAAGCAGTTCAAGAGACTGTAAACAACAAGGCTTGAAATATTTCTGGGACCAGCGCTACCTTAGAAATTCAACCGATTGAAATACTGATCAATCATAATAAAAAGTTGAAGGTATGAATTCAGAACAAATTATCGCTGATTTAATAAATTTAGGAACGAAATTTGGTTAAGAGAGTTTACAATTATTAGCAAAATTGTAAACAAAAATCTAGCCAATGATGGTGTCATAGTAACCATAGGAAAGGAGACATGCAAAATCTTGCAACCACTAAAAAAAATTAGAGGAATATGAAAATAAAATAAAATTAAAACATTCTATCAGTAGAATGATATAATCTATTAGTAGGAAAGAATAAGGTGGAAAAAATTGAAATCGAAGGTATGATTTCTAAAAAACTTGTTCTTTTGATCAATTCAGGAGAAAATTTAAGCTATATAAGTCCCTAGATGGTGGGAAAGTGCAAATTAACGTCAAAAAAAAAAATCAGCAAGCTTTGTTAATTCAATTAGATACTGGAGCAAAAATAAAAGTGACCCATAAATTACCAAGATTGTTGTAAATTTAAATGGGTACGAAACTGAACTAAATTCAAATATTTTACCTTTAGATTCCTATGATGTGTTAGTAGCAATGGACTGGTTAGAAAAACAAAAAGTAATAGTCAATTTCTTATATAAAACAATTCATTGTATAGATGGTCAGGGAAAACCAGTGATAGTGAAAGGAAAACCAAAACCAATATCAACCAGACAAATTTTAGCACTACCGTTAAAAATAATAGCAACAAAAGGTTGTCAAGTATATGATGTATAAGTGGGAGAATTGGGACAACAAACTGAAAAGAAAACTGTAGAAAAGTTACCAGTAATCCAAGAATTCACAAATGTAATTCTAGATGGAATTCCTCAACTATTCCATAGAAGAGAAATTGATTTGTCAATTGAATTAATACTTGGATCTACACTTGTCTCTAGAGCACCATACAGAATGAGTACCCATAGTTGTTAGAATTAAAACTCCAACTACAAGGGTTGTTGGACCAAGGTTATATTCGACCAAGTTTGTTTCCATGAGGAGCACTCGTACTGTTGTTAAAAAGAAAAATGGCACATGCAGAATGTGTATAGACTACAGACAACTGACTATAAAGGATAGATATCCTCTACCCATAATAGATTGTTTATTTGATCAAGTGAGAGGAGCAACTATCTTTTTAAATATTGATTAAGGATAGACTATCATCCACTGAGAAATAATGATGAAGATAAAAATAATATTTCATTTAGAACTAGATACAGACACTATGGGTTGTAGTTCTACCTGTTGGGTTGACTAATGCACCCGCTACCTTTATGTGTCTAATAAATAGTGTCTTAAGTAAGCATCGAGACAAATTTGTTCTGGTATTTATTGATGTCAATCTACTATATTCTAATAATGAAGCAGAACATAAATAACATCTTAGAATTGTCTTACAAACACTTAGAGAACATAAATTATGTGCCAAACTTAGCAAAGGTGAATTTTATAAACATAAAATTCAGTATTTGGGTCATGAAAATTGAGAAAAAGGATTGGTAGTGGACCAAGAAAAGATACAAGCTATCATAGATTGGCCTGATCCTACTAATGTTCCAGCCTTAATATCATTCATGGGAATTGTAGGATACTACAAGAAGATTGTATAAGGATTTTCAGCTATAGGAAATCCTATTACCTCACTACAGCAAAAAGGACTAAAGTTTGAGTGGATAACAAAATCTCAACATAGTTTTGAATAGTTAAAACTTAAAGTAACAATTGCTCCTATTTTGAAGATTGCTAATACAAATAAAGAATTTGTAGTATGTACAGATGCTTGTGCATAAGGATTATGAGGGGTATTATTGCACGAAAACTCAGTCATAGCATATGAGTCAAGAAAATTTCAGAAACAGGAGAAGAATTACATTATGTATGGCATAGAGTTAGCTGTTGTAAGACATGCTTTGAAGATGTGGAGACATTATCTATTAGGACTGAAGTTTGTATTGATGACATATCACATAAGTTTGAAATATTTTTTTTCACATAGCGTGATTTAAATTCTAGACAAGCTAGGTGGTTGTCCTTCCTTAGTGAGTTTGACATGGAAATCAAACATATAAAAGGAAAGGAAAATAAAATTGCAGATACGTTGAGTAGGAGTGCTCATCAATTATTGAATAATGCTGGAAGTAGTGGGAGAATTGTCATAGAAGGGTTGAGATAAGAATTAGTGGTTGAAGACCCAAAATATGCAAAAATTCATAATATAAGATCAAAATATTGGGATATACTATGGAAAACTAAAAGAAAATTTGCAGGACACTAAAATATTGGGATATATTCAAAATCAGGAATGGCTGATTATTATAAAAAACAATTGTATATTAGCAATATCATCTCATTAAAAAAAAAAAATTAAATAAGTATCATAAATGTCATTATGCGAGACATACTTGTGATCAAACCTAAATTCGGGATTTAAAAAGAACATGTTTTGGCCTAGTATGGGAAAAGAAGTAGTAGATTTCTGGTCCAAAATGTTATTAAATAAGAAAGAAACATAAGCATCCAACAAAACTATTGGATTCTCTCCCTGTTCTAGAATGGAAGTAAGAAGTTGTTTCAATGAATTTATTCATCAGATTGCTTAGAACAAGACACTAATAAAATCAATAAAAAAAAATCGGTTCAAGGTACTTTGGTCACAAACCAAAGTATGCAATGTATCCAAGAAAGAAATTATGAAATAGTATGGAGTTCCAAGGTTGATTATATCTGACAAAGCTCACAAGTTTAATTTGAATTAGGTTTTTGAAAACTGTGTTGTAGGAAAAAGAGTAAGAAGTTGAACGTTGGTAATACTTATCATCAGCTCGACAGATTGAAAGAATTAATCAAATTTTAAATACATGTTGTGCATGTATATATTGAACAAAGGGAAAGAACCACAAGTGGGAAAACTGCATATGGAAGAGTTGTTTTTAATACAAATTAGTAAGCTTCTAATTAAGATGTATTTTCTTTTTGAAGCTTTGTGTAATACAGAATGCTACACTCCGATTGTCTAGAGTCCATTAGAGAAGTTGTGTAGAAGGGAAGAGAATTCACAAAGAATTTCAAATGGGCGACAATGTGTACTTGAGGATTAAGCCTCAAAAAAGTACATTTTTGTGCTGGTAGTTGTGCTAAGTGGCACTATACTATTGATGATGATGATGATAATGATGGTTAACGTCCACTGAGACCAAAATTTGGTCTATCGGACCTATAATTTTCTTAGTTCTTAATTATCTGGCTTATCATCTTTCTTGGCGAGATTGGTGTTGTAGCTTTTGTTTTCTTCTCTTCGGTATTCCCACTTCCTTTATCTTGCAACTCCTTCATCTCTTCTAATTCATGGGGACACTGCTATCTTATTTTCGGAATCTCAGAGATTTGATTTGCTATTAAATGAAGATTTCTTTTGCGCAATATTTAATTCCTCATAATTTTTTATGCTTGAGGGGCCCTCAAGTTCATTTTTTTGTTGTTGGGAAAGGATTCCCCCTGCTTGTCTTGAGGGTTGTTTCTTTCTTGCATGATTTCTTGCGATTCTGAATTTTATGGAGAGTATTTTTTCTTGATGACAGTGTAATGTTCCTTTTGTGCTCCTTCCCACCATGTAGATCTATGGTGATTCTTTCTAGTAGAATTGTTCTGGGAGACTTTTGGGAAAATTTTAGCTAGATGGCCTATCTCAAAGCAGGATTGACATCTGAAGAGGGCACTTTCATAGTCAATTTTTTTGGTTCCATACATAGTCTTTGCTTTTTAAGATGATTTCAGCTGGGAAACCGGCACTGAAGTCTATTTCTACACAGATGCGTGCAAAGTCCATTTCTACACAGATGCGTGCATAGGTGGTTCTAACATATTCCTCTGTTTATGGGCACCTATAGTAAAATTTCCCAATTTCATTTCCAATGGCTTCTAGTGAGGAGAGATTCCAAAGTTGCAAAAGTAGGTTTGGAAATCTGACCCAAATTGGTGTAGAGGTTATGACTGTTATTGAGGGATCAAATGATGGGTTCCATGGATTTATGAATAGGCCCAAGTTTTCCCAAAACCAAGGGTTGAAATCTAAAATGCATTGTATTCTTTTAAAGTTTTCAAAATATACTCTAAAGAAACCCTTAGCACAGGGGTAGATATTAATTTCATAAGAAATGATAGTGTTCCATACCTCTGAGATCCAACTGTGGAGAGCTATCAGTCGCGGCCAAAATCCATTAAACCAACAGATTATGGTCTTGCTACAACATGACTTGTCAAACCAGGAGGTAACTCCTCAAATCAGAATGTGTATTAGCTGAAGAATGTACATGCATTTATACATGGAGGTGAGGCTATTGGGATTCATCTCCCAATGACTCTTGGCCTTCCTTATTTCCTAATATTATTTATTATACAATATTACATATCCACACCCAACCCATAGGATTAGGTGTCAAAATTCCCCCCTTTAATCCAAAGGGATGTTGGTGAGTCCAAGCATCGATCTGAACTTTTCAAACTTTTCTCTGCCAAGTGCTTTGGTGAAGATATCAACAATTTGCTCATTTGTGGAACAATGATGTAGATGGATGGTTTTGGCCTGAACATGATGTCGAATTAGATGATATTTTGTATTGATGTGCTTTGTTCGATCATGGAACTTTGGGTTCTTGGCCAACTTTATTGCAGAAGTGTTGTCAATCATGAGTGGTGTGGAATACATTTGTTTCATCTGCAAATCTTCCAGGGTTTTCCGAAGCCACACAATTTCCTTTGTTGCTTCAGCTGCTGCCACATATTCTGCCTCGGTCGTGGAATCTGCTGGAACTGACTGTTTACGTGATCTCCATGAGACAGCTCCTGATCCAAGACTCATGGTGTAACCTGTAGTAGACACCCCTATTTCTTTGTCGCCATCAAAGTCTGAATCAGAGTATCCAATCAAGCTGAAGTCACCTACCTGTGTATATTTGAGTCCAAAGTCTTGAGTCCCCTTCAAGTACCTTAACACTCTTTTTGCAGCAGACCAATGTCCTTCACAAGGTTTTTGCATGAACCTTGAGAGGATTCCAACAAAAAATGAAATGTCAGGTCTGGTGGTGGTCAAGTAGATAAGACTTCCTATAAGCTGTCTATACTTAGTTGCATCCTCAAATTCCTTCCCTTCAATAGATGTGAGCTTCAAGTTTTGTTCCATTGGAGTGGTTAAGGGATTACATTCATCCATGCCAAACTTGTTCAAGAGATCTCCAATGTACTTCTTTTGAGAAAGAAATATAAATTTAGGATGTTGAATTACTTCAATACCCATATAGTAATGAACATGACCCAAATCAGTCATTTCAAAACCTTTCTTCAATTCTTTCTTCATGGATGCAATATAGCTCTCATTGTTCCCTGTTATCAAAAGATCATCTACATATACCACAAGATATACAACTTTTTTTCCAACTTTATTAACAAACAAAGTTGCATCATCAAGATCAAAATGTTTGAAGTCAAGTTTCAGAAGATGCTCGGTTAATTTCTCATACTAGGCTCGTGGTGCTTGCTTGAGGCCATACAAGGATTTTATAAGCTTGCAAACTTTGTGTTCTTGACCATTTACAAAAAATCCTTCTGGCTGGGACATATAAACTTTCTCCTTTAGATCTCCATTCAAAAAAGATTTTTTTACATCCATCTGATGGACTTTCCATCCATTCTGAGCTGCTAAGCAAAAGAGAGTCCAGATGGTGGTCCATTTTTCCGTGGGAGCAAAAGTTTCTTCATAATCGACTCCTTCTTTTCTGCGAAACCTTTTGCCACAAGCCCGGCCTTGTGCTTGTCAATTGAGCCATCTACTTTATACTAGTTCTTGTAGACCCACTTACAGCCAATCGATTTTGTTCCCAAAGGCGGATCAACCAACTTCCAAGTGCCATTCTTTATCAAGGCATCATACTCCTTCTACATCGCTTCTTTCCATTCATCATGAGAAGCGGCTTCTTTGAAGGAATTTGGTTCATGATCTGTAGACAAACTCAATTCACAGTTATAAGCAATATCCATATCAACAGGAGAATTAGAATTATCTACATCACCTTTGATTTGTTGAGTGGAACTTCTTGTTCTTGTTTTTCCAACCTCATCAGGATGAACATTCTCCAGTGTCTTTGTCAGCCATTTGGGAGGACCTTTCTAAGATGGCCCAGGCTGGTCATTTGACTGAGTTGGGATTGATTCAAGATTCAATGTCCCAATTCTATCAATCACATCATCCAATGTGTCATCCATGGTTGTTTCTTCATGTGGGGGAGAGAGTGCTTCAGGACATGATTCCACAGTTTGATTCAATATCGGAATCCCCCCTTCAAGATGTGGAATCTCATTATCAAATTCTTGGAAAGATTTTGCATGTGTGAATCTATCCAGGCGATCAAGTTGCTGCTCAACAACCTTGTCACTCTTGGAAGATTCAAGAAATATGACATCTCTTGCTATTACAAATTTCTTATTTTCTTCATCATAGAGACGATATCCTTTGGAGGTATTGGAGTACCCCAAGAAGATACATTTGCGACTTCTAGCACCAAGTTTGTTCCTTTGACCCTTGGGTATCAAGGCATAACAGGTGGACCCAAAGACCCTGAAATGCTTTACCGAAGGAATGTGGCCATGCCACATTTCAAAGGAGTTTTGTTTCTAATTGAACTTGAAGGACACCTATTCTTTATGTAAACAGCACATAGAATTGCATCAGCCCAAAACATCAATTTCACATTCTTGAAAAATAACATGGAGCGAACCATATTTAAAATAGTTATGTTCATTCTTTCAGCTACACCGTTCTGTTGGGGATTATATGGCACAGTTGTTTGATGTTTGATTCCATGTTGACGAAGATAATTTTCAAATTCGTTTGAAGTGTATTCTTTTCCATTATCAGTATGTAGAGAGCCAATATTAGTTTGTGCATCATTTTCTATCCATGCATGAAAATTCTTGAATGTTTGAAAAGCATCAGACTTGTTCTTCAATAAGTAAATCCAACACATTCTGGTGTAGTCATCAATAAATGTCATCATGTATTTATTTCCATTTGCAGAAGCAACAGGCATAGGGCCACATAAATATGAATGAACAAGCTCAAGTTTTCTATGTTCTCTGGAGTGTGAATCATGAAATGGTTGTTCGCTATGCTTTCCTAGGATACAAGCATCACATTCCTTAGGTTTTATAGGAATTGTAGGCAGTCCATTAACACCATTTTTCTTCAACAAACGAGGGCTTTCATAGTTTAAGTGTCCAAATCTAGCATGCCATAAAAGACTTGATGGGAATGTACCTTCATCATGATGTGAACTGAATGCAAATTTTTGAGCATGAGAAGATGAACCTTTCAGCTTCAAGAGTCTCCCTTCTTCTATTCCCTCCATTACAAGTGAGTGATCTGATGTTTTTCTGACCTTTGCCTTGCCATAAAACAAGTGAATGGAGTGTCCTTGCTGGGGGATTTGGATCAGGGACAGCAAGTTTCTCCTCAACTCAGGGAGCTATAGAACCTCATGTAGAATATGATCTGGAAGACCAGGCAACTTAAGCCTAACTGTGCCAGGCCCTGATGGCTTGAGTTTGGATTTATCTGTGAAATATACTGCTCCATCAAATTTTTCAGTGAATTCTTCAAAAAAATATTTTCTAAATGTCATGTGACATGTTGCTCCTGAATATAGCAACCAATCATCTCTCCATGAAGTAAATGAAACATCAAAAAAGTCTTCAGTTACTCCATTGTTACAATGTGCTATAACATAGTGAGCAGATTCAGGTGCTTTACCTTTGTCTTTGTCATTAGTTTTACCTTTGTCTTGATTTCTTTGCTGTTGAGTTTGAGATTGTCTGCCGCCCTTTTCTCTGAAGTTTCTTCTTCCTCTTCCTTTTCTGCCATTTCTTCCTCTGGATGAATCTGAAGCATGAATATTTTCTCTATGTGCCAAGTATGCAGCCTCTTCAGAAGATGAAGTGACTGTCATCTTCTTTTCAATGAGGAAAAAAAAAATTTCTGGAAAATATACTCAATTTAAAAGGGAAAAAACTCTGCTAAAAATACAGTGAGTTCTGCACACAAAAAAAATTTATGTATTTTTTTTTTTGTTTGGAGAAAAAAATTATATGAAAACTGTATTGAACAAGAGGCAGTATTATGAATGTATGAATGGGGCGGTATTGAGTATGTGGAGGGGTCGATGGTAAAAATGAAATGGTATTAAATATGACAAAGGAGAGGCGATTTTGAAGTTATGGAAGGGGTGGTATTATTTAAAAGGGCGGGAATATTATATATGAGTAGGGGCGGTATTATTTGAAAGGGAGAACAATGGTGTTGTAAATATTATATGACAGCGTATGTATTGAACATATGACAGAGCGTCGTAATATATTAAACAGTGGAATATGCAGTAGCTATGGAATATACAAAACGTGGAGGGCGTATTATAAATGGAGTGGACTGTATATACGTGGAGGGCGTATTATAAATGGAGCGGAATGTATATATGGTGTGAATGGAGTATTCAATATGGTGGATAGAACGTAATATAATATGGTGCGTTGCAATATATGACTTTGTTGATATATAAATGGAGGGCGGGTATTGTTAAACGATGACAGTGGGAGCGGTTTTATAGTGGGAGGGGATGTTATAACAGGTGGGAAGGGCCGAAAGGCCACAGGGAGAAGATCGTGGTGAGCAACAACGGACGACCGAAAGGCCACGGGTCGGAATGAATTGTGCTTTGGGGAGTGTGCAGCTCGTGGAGTCGAGAGGAGGGCGTAACACTTGCAGAGAAGGGTCTGCTGTTGGATAAGCCGAGCGTTGAAGCCCGCGAGAGTTGTAGGGAGGTGAGGTATGACAGCGTTGAGGTATGACAGAGTTTGTATGCGTGTATGACAGGCGGTGATATTAAATGGTATGACAGTGTATATTTGAATATTAAGGGTGGTATTATATTGAACAGGTTGAAAGAAATGCAGGTGCAGTGGAATATGAAGGGCGGTATATGCAGTGTGTAGGCGGTGGTAGCAGGGCGTTAAGTCGGAGGGATAAGGGAGTGATGTAGTAGATTGGATGCCGTGGGGATGAGCAATGGAGAGGTGAGGGAAATATGAGGTGCGTTGGGTAGGTGAGGGAGAAGTGAGGGCAAACACACTGGGTTGGGTAGGTGAGATTTTGAAATAGCAGGACTTTAATAACCGAATTTGCAAGTGTGTGTAGGGGCTGCAATTTGCAGTATTTCAGGAACTGCAGAATTGCAGAATCTTCAGGAGCTGCAGGAGCTGCAAATGTCAGAGCTGTGCAAAGATAAAAAAAAATGCAGAATAACAGTATATAGCATCAATTTAATGGAGCAGCAGAAACTATCATAAAAACTGACTGAGCAAAGGAATGAGGGAGTTACACCACAGGAAAAAATGCCAATAGTGGGACTGGCTCTGATACCATGTCAAACTAGGAGGTAACTCCTCAAATCAGAATGTGTATTAGCTGAAGAATGTACATGCATTTATACATGGAGGTGAGGTTATTGGGATTCATCTCCCAATGACTCTTGGCCTTCCTTATTTCCTAATATTATTTATTATACAATATTACATATCCACACCCAACCCATAGGATTAGGTGTCAACATGACTCTATTGAGACATATTAAGGTTCAGAGTATCATACTGATCTATTATTATAAATGCATATAGGCGACTCTACTCATGTGAATTTCTATAATTTGTGAGCAGGTGGAAACAAGAACAAAAATTTCTTCCATATATACTTCTTATACTGAAGCAGGGAGAAATCAAGATCTAGAGTATAACTGTAAGCGGGGTAAAAGTGTAGGGGATGCACTTTACCTCTAAAGAAACTACAGGCAGCAAGAGGATGAGATGAAGGAGGAAAATCCATACCTGGTTGAGAAATCAGCATAGTATTTTGCAACACCGAGGACGGTGTTCTGTTTTAGAGGGGGAATATGTAATATCCCTATTTTTCTGCTTTTATTTTAGGCAGTTAAAAGTTCTAAAGTTCAAATGGACCTATATGAAAGTTATATGTGGATATAAATTAAATAAATGTGAAAATTAATCATTATGCAAAGACTAGAGTAAATGGAGACCAAGATTCCTTATCCATGAGGATGGATAAGAATCCAAAGACTTTCCCAAATTGTCCAAAAATCCTTGGAGAAAATAAAATAAAATAAAAATATTAGATTGGAGATAAAAATATAAAAGATACCTCAGTAAAGTGGAAAATTACTAAGAAGAGGTGGTATAAAACTAGGAGGAAAAAACAAGTTTTAAAGTACTTTTGTGGAGAAAAAAAAAGGAAAGCCTAGGAAAAAAGGAAACCAACATCCTGATTAACTGGACGCAGTTTTGGAAACAAGCTGATGGGAAAGAATGCTTAAATAAGTCTTTCATGGGTAGACAAGAGGTTGTCTCCACTTTGGAGGAATTGGTCTCTAGTCGGGGGGAACTATGGAGATAAAGCTCAAGGTTGGTTGGAAAATAGTCTTACCTGAAGTGGTATACACAGTTAATTTAATTACAGAATTTGACTCTTTTTTTAGGATTGAATGATAATTTAGAGAATGCTATTTATGCATAAAGATAAGTGGGAAGTTATATTTCTGAGTTAATTAGTATAATGGAATTATGTTAGTTTAGAGTTTATATTCTAATGTAATTAACGAAACATAACTATAGTGAATATAGTTTAGTCTGTACAGTTACATAGACAAAATAAATTAGTAAACCAACAAACATAAATTCTAATCCCAATTATGAGGGTTTAAATCTGTTGTTAGGTTGTCAGAAGTTTTATCTTAAATTAAAAAAAAAAACATCATATGAATTAGAATAGACGTTAACATAATTATTTTAAAACATTCTTATTCTGCAAATCAAAAGGAAACATAAATCTAGATACAAGAATAGATAATTGGCAATCTAGAGAGAAAAATTATTTTATAAATAAATTTAAATATCTCTATTATACTTTTATTTTAAAAATAGTTTCTATCCATTCATTTCTATGGACAAACATGAAATTAAATATCAGATATACATTTCAGTTGTACAAAATATGTATACAAATTCTTATGGAGAGGAATTATGATTATAGAAATAGGAACTAGAATTTGTAGAAATAACTGAGAAAAATGTATTATTGTAAACTGTCCATAGTACATTAACGAATACAATTATTTTGTCTATTAATTAAAAACTTTAGACATGAATAAATATCTTAAATTTCATGGAATTCATTGGATTGAATTCTAGCAGGGTATCAAATAACCTGTACATAGAAGGAATAAAACAAATTGTAAATGTTGGTGTGAGGAATGCACAGAGTGGAATGCTTGTAAAATAACCCATAAGACAAGGGTTAGAATTTAGTTATTAATATAATTAAATTAATTATATTAAATATAAGAAAATAACTACATGAAGTTTAATGTTAAATTACCTTATGAGTTAAGGAAAATTCCAAGATAATTCCTATGGACAATTAAGAGAGTGAAGTAAATTTCAAGGATGTAAAAATACATGTAAATATATTGTGAAGGGATAACCTTATGGAAAGCATAGAAATGAAATTACCTATAGGGTGATAGGGTAAAAACATAATGAACTTTCATGACTAGTTTCATAAAATTAAGAGGGAGCCTGTAAAGTATATCATTTTATTAGTTGAGAGAATTAATTAAAATATTCACTACCTCCTGAAGGAAGAAATTGAAAATATTCTCTAAATATATTTTCAATGAATCTCAATAACGATAGAGGATTATTATAGAGATGGAAAATAACAATATAGGTATAAATTATACCTAACATTAAACACATAGTATTAAAACATTACCTCTCTGTATTACACTCTGTAATTACATCTTCATAACCTTGAGATAAAATTATGTGGAAAACTGAAGAGTGCAATTTACGCACACTTGCGAAGAAAATATTAAAAATTTAAACCAATATATTTTCCGATTGAAAGGAATGAAACAATATCGAAGAAAGGATAATTATCTGAGTCAAATTAAGCTCTGTGTGGAATACTATCAAATTTAAGAGAAATCATAATAATATGGTGTATTATGAAATTAAATTGACCTGATAAATAATTCTCATAAGAATGATACAAATTTCACAAGGAGATTTTACTCCAAACCCTGAGAAGCCAAACTAAAAGACTACGAATATTTCAACTGGGGTTATTATAGACTATGAAAAATTTAAATATATAAACCCCAATTGCTGGAGATAGACTTTGAAATTGAAAAGTAGCAGACAATAGATTTACAACTAGTGCAATTACAAATCTTCTCAGATGAAAAAGATGGATAAAATGCGAAATTCTGGAAGACACAGTGACGTACTAACAATGATAAATTGTAATAATGAATTGAAAAACAATGCAGCAAGGAATGGACTCAATTATCTTTTTATAAGATAGGATTCAAACGCAAATCCTAGGGTAATACATGGTTCCATTACATAGGTTAAAAATTTCAGAAGATTTGAGATACGTAAACCCCACGAATAAAGAAGAAAGGGTTGAAAATGATTTTGCAATTGTAAACTTCTTAGCTGTGAAAAGTGGTTATTCAATGGCGGAAACAACCCAAATCGGAGTTACTTAACCTGCAACAAAAGCTAAATTTTGTTAATGATCAATAACGAAATACCCAAAAACATATAGTAATGAAATTTTAGAAATAAATAACGAGAGGAGAACTCATAAAATGGATACAGTCAAATAAAAAAATGTAAAAGTTGTAGGAGTGACAGTAAAATCATTAACGAAATGGTGTTGGCTAATGAAAATGAAGAAGAATATTTTACCTTACCTCAGACAGAGCCTCATGGTAAAAAAAGATAACGTTTTGGGCATAGTGATCATCGTATCTCCATCTCCTCTACGTAAACCTATGAAAATGTAGTTTTTAACTAAGGCTGCATGGTGCAAGCCCACTAATAGAGTCGCACTAGAAATTGCAAAAAATGAAAACTGATAGAACGGAGTTAGGGTTGCAGTGTTGTAAATCCCTATAGAAAATACTAATAGATCCACATCGTCCACATGGATGGCATCAGAATGAAGAAGCCATGTGAATGCAATAATGCATATACATACAGGAAAATTGGTGAAATCCCAAGGTTTTAATGGAAAGCACCACCACAGATAAGAAACATAAATGTCAAACCCAAATCCTGTATATGATCCCTCCCCTTTAGGCCGACTTGGTGTGGAGGTCACATAATTCATATTTAACTCAATATTAAACCTTTTTACATGATTCAAAAGCCCAAAAGGGTCGCTTTAAATGTTCAATGACTCTATTAACTCAAAATACATCCTATAAGTCCCGAAATGGAACTTTGACCTAAACATGGTGACCCAAGCATGAAACACATGCTTTAATAATTCACAATAATTATTATTATTATTATTATTATTATTATTATTATTATTATTTATTCTTTTTTCAAGTACGTTACAGGATTAGTCAAGTAAATTAAATGAAGACCAAACCTAGTTACATATTCCTACAGAAGGAATGTTCATGTGGAGAAGGACAATGAGGATGTTAATTGCTTGATGAGAAATCCATCACGATGAAGTAATTTTGTTATGAATATTTTTGGTTGGTTATCTGGTTAACATACTATTTTAGTACCTAGAAGGATATTGTAGGAATATGTGATGATTTTTGAGGTAATCTCAACATATCATTTTGGAAATTACGAAATCAATATGTTCTCATCTTGGTTTTAAAAGGTAACAATGCAAGAATATAACTTGAAGGTCAAGTTCCTACAACAAAATGAAGAAGCAATGATCATCCTGGAGTTTGGAAAGGATCAATTTAATTTTTTCATTTATGAGGACAAGATGAAATTGATGTGCAAGATTGATTACCTATATCCAATCACAATACTAAATAAATAATATGGTTTCACAATACCTCAAAATTCAGAAAGCTCGATACAATGAGATGCAAAGGAAAGAGGGCGCCATGTAGTTGTAAATAATAGGTAGATGATACTCTTATGAAGACAACCTACAATCCTTGTGGTGTTGAATTCCCAAACAAAAATGAGGTTTGGAATCTTCTCTGGATTTGAGTGGGAGCAAAGGAGTCTACTTGAATATGATCAAGGATATATTCCTTAGTCAAGAACAAATATGGATATCATCTCTAGTTGATAGGGAGTGATGATGGAAATCACATGTCCATTCTCTTTTTAATGTGTTAAGAACTTGACCAGGACTAACAAGCATAATTATAAGTGAAGGCATTGTAGAGATAATGGTGGAGTATTAGATAAACATTTCTTGTTTCCTTGAGGATAAACCATCTAAGAAAGGAAAGGTACCAACATTCTTTAAGAATGTGACAGGTATCTAAGATTGGAGTGGTTGAAGAAGACATGTATTCTTTTAGGATTGGGAATCCAATATAAGAATATTCCTAAAAAGGCACCTTGTGAACATATGGATGGGGTATGTGCCTTGAAGAGGTAGTGCGGTAACATACATAAATCCACCTAGCATAATGCTCTTCAATGAAGTTGATCTTGTCTAGTTAGGCTTCTAAAGACAATTCTAGTTATAATCAAAGGGGCTTCACTTAATGAAATTCTAAAATATAATGTGTTCGTGCCATGCTAAAAAATACCCTTAATTTCACGACATTTTGGAAAATACCTCTAAAAATCACATTATTTAACCCCCTACCAATACAAACTGAATACACCTTTCCAATTGAAAAAACATCTACTTTCACTAGTTATTGTAGGTATAATTTTTTGATAAACATTTTTAATACCCCTTTATATTTTTCATTACCCTCTTTTTATACCTTCCAATATAAAAAACCTTTACCCCCTATTATATGCTCAATATATTATGTCATTTTTTTCGCAATATACATTGCCCAATATTAATGCATGTAGTATGGTATTGATCCCCAAGTGAAGCCCCCGCGGTTATAATTTTTATGATTTTAGTTGGCTTATCAATTGTACACTTCTTAAGAGAACTCTTAAGTTTGATAATGATGTTGTACTGGTTGTACAGTTATGAATACCTCTTTAGCTAACCACATTTGGCACTCACTCAGTCACAAGTTTGATCTCAAGAAAGAAAGTTCAATTTATAGTTGGGAAGCAGAAAGACAAGAAGAGAGAAGGTCTAGAAGAACAAAAGAGAAAAGAAAACTTGTTTTTGGTCTATACATCTCTCACACGTATGAAGAATTAGGGTTTATGTAGCTTCTAGGAAGGCCAAAATTTCAGGTCTAAGTTGCAGTAGGACGAGTTGCAGTATCAAGTTGTTGGAAGAGGAAATATTATGTTTTGACTTCATTAACCTTGGTGATATCTATATATCTAAAAGAGGTATCTCTTGAAAAAGATAAATTAGGGTTTCTATAGTAGCTACAGGCCAAAGTTGAATGATGAAGTTACAATGTTGAAATTGTGGTCGAAGTTGCAAATTGATGCAAGAATGAACTATGGTGATTTGATTCTATTGAAAGGGTTCACTTGGTACTTGGAGGAGAACCTTGTCTATGGTTTGGGTGTTTTTTGTCTCATTTGAAGTGGATTCTATAAAAAAAGATATTTTATGGGTTTTCCCCATAAAGGGGTTTTTCTATGGCTTGGAGCCTAATATTTTCGTCTATTATCTTTACTTTCTTACTCTTGATATTTTTTTGATGAAAATATTTAATAATGAAAAATAAGAAGATAAATAAGATTCATAAGAAAGTATTAAGGAGTAAGGGAAATGTGAATAAGTAGTTGTCAGATCGTATTTTCCAACGCACTAGGGAGTGAAGAGTATTATAGTATGGCTATAAGTTGGGGATAGAAACGCAAAATCAAATCATCAATTTTCTAATTTCGGAAAGAAAGTTAACATATTTTTAGAAATTAGAGATTTGGAAGGTCGCTCCTTTATTTATTTTATATATACGGTGGAGGAGGAAAGATAAATTTTTAATCCTTCTTTTAGGTTGTGTAGGATGACCCAACTCAGGAAATTTTGCGTGTAGTCTCCAAATTCTCCCTAGTTTTTTTACCATTAAATGAATTCATTTTTTTATAAAGTAATAAAAGAATCAATGGTGATAGAAGCTTTGCATTCTCGGAAAATTTAAAAGATCCCAAGGCCCAATGGGTTCCTAGTTGAATTTTATGTCACCTTTTATGACTTGAATAAGGAAGATCCATTAAAAGTCATCAAAGAATCTAAATTTTTAGGTAAAGTTCCATGCTCCTTCAACTCTATCTTCCTCTCTCTCATTCCTCTATATATATATATATATATATATATTCCTCTATAAAATTTCATCTAAGATGGAACAATTAAAGAAAGTTCACCAAGAAACTAAAATTTCTCAAATGAAAAATGGGAAAACAATAAATATAATGCTCATAAAAATTCAATAATGAATTTTAAACTTATTTAAAAATAAAACATAAACTAATTGAAATACTAACAACCGTAAAATAAAATAAAATATAAGCATAAATATATTAAAGACACCAATGTCTTAATTCATATTAATGAAATGTATTATATATATATTTATATATTTATAAATATATATATATATATATATATATATATATATATATATATATATATATATGATGATGATACATGGTTAACATCCACCGAGATCAATATTTAAAAATCTAAAAAAAACGAATTATTTAGTTTGATTTAAGATTCTTATTCCTATTCTCTAAAAAGCTCTGGAGAGAAGCCTCTTAAGTTAACTATGTAATTTTTGACATTTTAAAAGAAGTACAAGATTATAAAACAAAGATTATGAAATTGAGATTTAATGTGGTTGTAGGCGGGGCACTCTAAGAGGAAGTTATTTTCATCCTCGATGTTCATATTCTCATAGAGATGGCAAATCCTTTCAATCCATGGTGTTTTAGGGACTTTCCAACGACCTGTTTCACTATGGAGCTCATGAGAGTTTGTTATAATCTTGGCTATATTAATTTTCTTCTTTGAGCTAGTTAAAACAGAGAGATACTTTTGATATTCTAGGTGGGGTTGATGACCTCCTTATAATATCTTAATTTTCTTTTAGCTGTTATATCTTTCTCACACCACATTTTTTCTTTAAACTTAGAAGTAAATTTTTTTTTAATGTTATTAATGTTTTGCAATGAAACATTCTCGTTGATCTCCCAATGGTTTAACGAGGCCCTAGTGTCTTTATACCAACCTCATTTGAGCTTTTGTTGGTTTTGGCTGGAATTTAGAGCTAGCTTAGGAAGTCTATGGTCTCCTATGCTATTGAGTTTATGGTTGTACAACAGAATCCTAGTCATAACTAGACTCTGGATAGGGGAAATACACACTTATATATACTTTTCAAAATAACAAAATAAATAAAATTATAAATTAATTTATTATGTTATTATCTTTTTAATAAAATTATATAAATAATTTTTATTTAAAAATTATATTTTAATTATTTAATAATAAAAATGTGATTTTAGAATAAAGTTTTTATAATATTAATTTATTATCAATAATTAAAAAGTGGATAGTAAAAAATTAACTTCTATGGAATATTCTAAAATATTACTAGTAGTAATTGCAAATTAAAACATTGGATTTACCTTCATAGTAGTTATACATTTTTAATTAAATTGATTAATTGAAAAATACTATATAAAATATAGTGACTTATTTTCTTATTGATAATCAATGGTATTATAACAATGTCTATTTACAAATTAAAAATCTCTATAATAAAATGAAAACGAATATCTATAGTTAAAAATTCGATTACATGTATTTAATCTTTTTAATAATAATAATAATAATAATAATAATAATAATAATAATATTGTTATATCTGAGAATTTTTTTATCCATAAAATAGATAAATGTCCTTTCCGATTAAAATAAAATTATAAAGCCCTAACTAAAAGGATAAAAATGTAGTATATTCATAAAAGACAAGAAAAACTCTTACACCTCTCTAAGGTAGCTCTTAAGAAATTCTGAAGGCAGATTCTAACTAGAAAAAATAAAGATAATAATAGAATTTCTTTACACAACTGGAATTTATATCTTAAAATGATTTATGAATTTCCAAATTTCATAGATAACTTTGAAACCCTACTCACAATAAAATAAATTTTCTCATTAGAAGACATATATTTTGGGGTTAAACACATGGAAAATGGAAAATCTAAGGACATTGAAGGTTACCACATGGAAATCTTAAAAACTGGAGGTCATGTCCTCATCCCTCACATCCACAAGCTTTTCAATCAAGGTGTCGAGAAAGGGTTCCCTAAACCATGGACTGAGAGCCTCATTATTCCCCTCATTATTCCTATTTTTAAAAGTGGGGATACAAATAACCCCTCTAATTATCGGAAAATTATGATTATCCCTCTCTTAGCCAAGTTATATGGTATTATTTTGGAAAATAAGGTTTGCATATGGCTTGAATGTGAAGGTAAGCAAGCTAAAGGCCAAGCGGGTTTTAGAAGGCAACACTCAACAACAAACCATCTGGTTACACTTAGGATCATTGTGGAGGAATGTCGTAATGATAAATACAATCTGTTTTTTTTCTTTGTAGACTTTAGAAAGGCTTTCGATACAGTTCCTAGAAATAACCTATGGAAGATATTAGAAGAGCTAAAGGTTCCTTTAGAGTTGGGAGTTGTCGCTATAAGGTTATACGAGAATGTAATTGCCAATTTTAAGAGCAATGAGGGGTGGTGGAAATATATTAAGTGTAATATCAGAGTTAAACAAGGTTGCCCCCTCTCCCCTACCCTATTTGGCATTTACATCAACAAGCTAGAAGGTTGTTTAGAGGAAGTAGGTTGTGCTGGCACGATCTTAGCTGGAATAGTCATCATCCTTCTTCTCTATGCTGACGATATTGTCCCTCTAGAAAAGTACCCATCTCATCTCGATAACCAAGTAAGACTTCTTAAGGATTTCTTCTCTACCATGGGTATGACTATTAACACTCACAAAACAAAAGTTATAATTATCAAATTCAAGAAAGACACTTACGCTAATTTTATGTATGATAATAGAAACTTGGAGGAAGTGTCTTCTTACAAGTACCTAGGAATCGGCATTCATCACAAGCTCAAATAGAACTATAGCATTGAGAAAAGTTTTAATGGAGGGTGGAAATCTTATTTTGGTCTTGAAAATAAATGTAAAGAAGCAAACCTTGTGATGTGGGATAAAATGAAGCTCCTCTTTGAAACATTAGTCACTCTTGTTATCTTGTATGGATGTGAGGTTTGGGGTTGCAACATCTCTATAGAATCCTGGTGAAATATTGAGCAAATCAAGAAGTATTTTATAATGTATAACCTCAAAATTAAGAGCAATACACCCTATCCTATTCTCCTTATAGAAGTGGGTCTTTCACCTATCGAGACCCTAGCTATGACTACGCTCGTGTTGTACAAGCACAAAATCAATAACATGGGAGACCATAAGCTTCCTAAGCTAGCTTTAAATTCCATCCAAAACCAACTAAGGCTCAAAAGAAGTTGGTATAAAGATACCAAGGCCTGGTTAAACCATTAGGAGATCGACGAAAATGTTGCATGGAAAAATATTAATAACATTAAAAATATCGTTACTTCTAAGTTTAAAGATAAAATGTGGTGTGAGAAATATTTAGAGGCTAAAAGAAAATTAAGATATTATAACAAGGTCATAAACCCTACTCTAGAAGATCAAAAGTGTCTCTTTTTTTTAACTAGGTCATCAAATTAGATTGCATGCTCGTTCAGATTGTTCCGGGTCTGGAAATTGAACCTTGTTTCAGAAGGCCAACCCCTCTCTCTTGTGTTGTTCGCTCAAACTTTGTCTACTGGTTAAGAACCTTGTTTAAGAACCCTCTGAGTCTATACTATCCGGACACATATATCAAAGGCTTATGCTGGTTCGATTTTAGTGTAAGAACCCCCTTTCTGTCTCTATGGGGAGCTCAAAGCCTGGTTTGGGTTATGAGGATTACCAATATGGTTGACCCATATCAAGCCTATGAGCATGCCTGCATGTCCAACAATAACAAACAGAATTCCCAAAACTGGCCTGCTCAGAAAAACCTTCCGATGTTTGGCGTCCGAATGAACTTTGTTTTCTCTCCTAGTCCTGGCCACACTAGTAGTAATAAAAATTGTATCTGTAGCATGGTAATTTGGAAACTCTGTCTACGTAATAGGGGTCCTATGACTATTTTGTTTATGCTGCATGATGTTGCGCTTGCGTCTGCAAACATGGAAATAATGGGCCCCACCATCGCTCAAATGAATTCTATTATTGATTTTTCTTTGCCATGTGCAGGCCTGTTTCAAATTCTCACTAAGATTGTACATAAGCTGCCAGGAAGTTTCTATCCACTCAATCACATGGAAAAATGCCAAATAGGGGAAAGACAGGTTACGGGAAAAGGAAAGCGTAAGCTTCCAACTGAGAACATGGACCCAAGCAAGTGTGGTAGGAAAACCAAAAAGGAAGTCATGGAGAATATTTTTGATCTGTATGTAGCTGGAAACCCACCATAGATCCGTAATACAATTCAAGGATGGGAAAGAGAAAGCAGCCAGAAAGAAGAAGACATAGAATGGCAGGAAGCCACAAGTGACTTTATTTTTGACCCTGGGAACACAAGAGGGAGGCTCTCCCTCTTTCACCAATATATTCACACATATTGGACTCTCAAATGTGTTCTGGCGAAGGCTATGACCAGTATGAGGGAAATGGAAGGAAATCCTAACGTGGTCCCAATACTGCAAGAAATCAAACAGGAAATACAGCAAATCGGAATATCTCAGTACCATGCAACGACGAGATTAGGCAAAATTGAACGCCAACTTCAAGCAATGCAACAATTACATATGCCAGGTTCAACTGCAAAGGACCTGGCTCCAATTGACTCTTCTGATGGATGATGGATGCCACAAATTACTAATAGATTTTAATGATTTTTGTGACATGTTTTTACTATTTAGTTTTAAACTTTGATGGACATAGTAAAGTAGATATAGCAGCAAGTAGAAGGAAGAAACGGTTCCAATACTGGTTGGCTTTTAACTCGTTAAGGTGGCCAACAAACCTAGTTTCCTTCGGGCAGGTTGAGGCCACCAACTTCTTATGGATATGTATGGCAATCTCCCTCTTCTTTTGATAAATAGAAAATAGTAAGGATCTATGAAATTTACAAATATATATATATATATATATGTATATGTATATGTATATGTATATGTATATGTATATGTATATGTATAGCCAAGATAAGAATGAACTCTCGTGAGCTTCATAATGAAACAGGTCGTTGGGTAGTTCCTCAAACACCATGGGTGGAAAGGATCTTCCATCTCTGTGAGAATATGAACATTGAGGATGAAAACCACTTCCTCTTAGAATGCGCTACATACACCGAGTTTGGTGGAGACGTTAACCATCATCAATATAAATAATTTTTCTAAATTTTTTAATTTTAACTATATAAAATATATCATAATAAATATTTTAAATCTTATTATGACTTTTATGAATGTTAACCTCCATTTAATTTATTTATATAAATACTCTAAATTAATAACTACCACAATTTATTCAATTGATTAAAACTATATCTAAAATTTGACCCTATCTTATACAGATATTCAAATACTTAGATACATCAACTTTATCTACAAGGTAGACTCAAAGCCTAAAAAATTATACTGAAATGAACTCATTAAAAATTCATAATAAATTGAATTAAATTATTGTTTTTTATTAAATCGATAAAACTAAATTTTATAATTATAAATTATTTTAATTATGAAATAATTGCATTATTTATTTTTAATAATAAATTATTTTAATTATAAAACCAATACAAGTCTATCTTTTAAGAATGCAAGTTAATTGTTCTCTAAAATTTATGATGCTAGGGAGTGGATGTTATGATATGTCTTGTTAAAAGTGACCTTCTCTTGCACATTGTTAAACCCATTACTTTCTTAGAAAATCAAATTAGGTGATCCTGAAGCCAGTCACCATATCCAACTACGAGATCCAACATCTCAATTTCAGAGGGGGAGTGAACCCTAAGCGTATGCACCAAACCAGGAGCCGACTCAAGACTCCACGGTTTGTCCAATTTCTTTACATATGATAATATATATTATACATTCTCTTTCACTTCACATATATCCCAATATCGTATGCATTCTCCAACTCTTCGTCTCATGAAAAAATTTGGAAAAGTCAGGGAAATGGAGTCGGATGGCGTTCCCAATGAATTTGTTGATACGTTGGTTCAAGAATTCGCTTACGATCCAATTCGAATGCATATGAAAGAAGACCCTGTTCAGATGCTCTATGATCGCAGGACGCTCCAAAATATTTGGGACACAAAACACGATGCTGTCAATCCATACACTCGCCAGCCCTTCGACATTAAGAAGGTCATCCCTCAGGTTGAACTGAAGCAACAGATGTACCAATACATTCTTGAGAACCGAAGACGAACCCTAACCCTAGGTCTTGATGTTATTCCCAACTACACCAATGTCTTGACCACGACAGACATGAAGCAGCTCTTGAACGAACTGAGCATTTGTTATCAAGAATTAGATTTTCATTGTTCAATTGCAATCGTTGAGGAGAAAATAGGAAACATGCATGAAAACAAGTATTGGAAGGCCACGTGGAAAAAAATAAATCTGCTACGTCTTCATTGCGAGTACAAGGTTCGAAACAGGGCGACATTTTTGTCGATCAAGGGATATGAATACTTGTTCCTGGTACTAGATAAACCCCTTCTTAATTTATGCCGTCTGTATTACTCTTTATGTGATTATGCTCAAGAAGTCTGCAGGGAAGCTGCGAGGATCGTGGATATTATCGGTCTGAAAGACAGCGACCTGAAAACGATACCTGAAAATACTTTATGGGCGTTCGTACACATTATCTCCGATCTCGCAGAGTCAGAGTATTTGAAAATCCAGAGTATGGTTTTGAGAATTTACCGTAGACTGTTTTACGATAGCGTAGGTTGTCTAATTGGAGACAATATTTTCTGCAATTGTATCGTGGAGAACACTCTCTCTCTGTTACGGCGCGAGAATACCACAAATATAACCAGTGAAGATCTCTACAATGGGACGACAACGCTCAAAGCTGGCTGGATCAAAGCCTCGTCCCTACTACTAGACTCTGAACACTACGTGGATGTTCTTGTGAACGTGGTGATAATTTGCATTTCTCGTCTGGAAAACCTGCATGCAGCTGGAGTTCAGCACGCTTATTGCAGATCTCACAACACTAAACATGACCAGGCTGCGAAAAATATTAATAGAATTAGTATGGCACTGAACCAAGGTCTCTCGTTAATTGATTACTTAGTCACAGATAATTCAAATAATAGTCATACCTACAAGGAAAGGCTACAAACTTTGGACATAGTGAAAGAAATCGTCCGAATGGTGGAGCTTGTGCTTTTAGGTTGCAAATTCATAGAACAATCTCACTTCCAATTTGGTCTTAATATTGCAAGGGCACTTTATAAACAAGGGGGTCTTTGCGTGATCAGGAAAAATGACGTTGAAATTTTTAAAAAATTTCTTCAAAGCAATAAATACGGTAAACGCGTTAAGGCATTGCTTCAAAACATTATAAGCGATGCAAACGTGGCCTATCTTTAGAAGCTGTGAAGTCGTGACATATATGCATTCATCTCTGCGCCCATGGTCGGGATGAAATTAATCATTCGTATTGTTGTATATAGTTAAAATTGTTCTCTCAATGTACTCATTCATAAAATTTCTTTTTGACAACTTAGACCTTTTCTCTATTTAAGTTTCTAAATGGAACTATTAAAACTGTTTATTAAATCTTCGACATCATATTTTGGAAAAAGTATTAAACTTCATTATGTTACGCTATATTTTGTATACAAAGAGAGAGTATGGCTACAATTAACTATTTAGGATAAAAAATTAATATAAATATGTAAAATACAAATTTTATGGTATGCTATATTTTGTATAAGACAGTATGGATACAATTAGCTATTTAATATATAAAATTAATATAAATATATAAAATACAATAGTCCTAAAAATGTTGTGGAATGTAGTCTTAGGTTTTCTTATGTGGGAGATTTGGAAATAGAGAAATAGATGATTGTTTAAAGATAAAAGTGTCACCGAGGAGGAGATATGAAAAGGAATCATCCAAAATATAAGTGAAACTATTTTGGCTGAAAGTTCACACGTTTGGCTTGGAAGTTGCACTGCAAGAAGCCTAGATTTTGACTGCTTTGAATCTATCTTCTGTAATGCTTGCTCTAGAGTCATGGAAGCCTCTAGCCCCTCCTTGTTCTTTTTTGTAGTGCGTCTTAAGGGAACTCAGGGGATGCAGGATTTAGAGAGCTGTTTGGATATTCTCAAAGTCAGGATCCCCATATGTATGCAATAGATTTTCGATACACCAAGAATAATGAAGTTGAATTTAATGCAATCAAGCATGGTATCCACATAGCCTGAAGAGAAGGAATTTAAAAATTGGAAATTAAGGGGGACTCCAGAATGGTAATTAAAGTCATAAAGTACCTGAACCATAGAGCTTGATTGGATAATATCAGTAAAAGTTGGAGGAGTTTTCTTCTGGTCCAAGAGATAAGTGAAATGTTTCCTTAGTTTAACTGCATCATTCCATCTCATGTTCTAAGACTCAGAAACAAGGCAGTAGACTTCTTGGTCAATTGGGGTTGCAATCATAAGGTTGAATCCATAGAGTCTGAATGGAGGAACATTGAACATAGAGAGTATTTGGAGTCGCTATGAATCATTGTGGATTAAGATCATCAACATACCCAAAATCTAGAGGCGAAGGGCATCCAAGCCGCCTGCCCCCCAATCGGGGTGAGAGATGACATAGTAATCCACATTGGGATTTGGTAGATGTGGCCAGGAGGAAGCCATCCATAATTCCATGTATGCTATATCGGTGTGGAGTTAAGGTGATAGGCACGTGGTTATCAATCTGAAAGGCCACGGGCTCAAGTTGGTACCCTGCCCAGTTGTTTTGGTGGTGAGCTCCTATTTTGATGGGAATTTCTCCATTATGAAAGTTCATTCGGATCATTGTGTTGTGTTGGTATCATGAGGTCATGACTTCGTGGTGGATGTGTTGCTCACCAGAACTATAACTGCAACTCAAACGAACGGATATCTCTTATGGTTATGAATCTTCCCTTTCCTCCCCTCTGGGCCTGGATAATGTATGTCGTACTTGTGAAAATTTAAGGTTAGTGGGTTGGACTCGTCTGGCTTCATGATATTATTTTGTATGGGGTTTCATGGTGTGAAGTCATATATATCAATTATGTTGTTTCTATCCTTGTCTTGGAATTATGCTTTCCTACATGTGATTGTTTCTCTCTGTTTGTCGAAATCGGGGTATGGGAATGTTTCTCTCTATTTGTGGGGGTCAGGGAAGGTCAAGTTCTATGCGACCTAAAAAGGTTGCAGGCTTTTCAAGCAATGGGGTTTTTATCAAAATGTCTCCAGAAAGGGTTTGTTATGGTTGTCGCATTCTTCTCGTATGTTTTGGGTGAGGCTTGAGAATGTTGAGGATCTCCTCAGGTGTGCTAATGTTAAAGGACACTGTAGCGTGAGTAGAGGATATCTCTATGGACTTCTGGTTCACTAGGTATTTCACCAAATTGTGAAACGATGGAGTGGCTCACCTGATATGATATGGACTATATTTTGGTGGCATCAATCAACTCCCAAATGTCTTGTTGTGCTCTCTAATGATTATAACAGGTATTGGTATTAGAAGTGTCTTCTGTGACAGTGTGAATACTTTTTGGCTCGGGTTGGTGGTGGGTTTTTTTGACCCACACAACTGTATTCAACATGATATCGTACGAGATACGATGGTTCATGGTACAAAAACAACGGGGGTCAGAGGTCTACAGGGATATGAGGGAAAATGCAGTGCCCTTAGGCAGTAAATCAAGAAATACTATCCAGTGCACCGATGCTCAAAGAGTAAAGGAGGCGATGCAGGCCTATGATTCAGGCACATGTAAATATGTCAAAAAGTTGATGAAAACCTCAGAGACAGATCCAAACCTTCATGCAGTTGTGGAAGTCAACACTCGGGTTTGCATTGCTCAATACAAGAACATAGTGCACCTTTACTGGATTATTAAGAGCATGTTGGCCAGAGCAATAATGACCCCTTAGGGGCCTACTAGGGAACCGAACCCATGATTGCATAAAATTCAAAGAGAGATACAGCTGATCCAAGTCCAGATTTAGCACAAAAACAAGTGCATTTTCTGCATTTAAAAGCACATTCCTTGCCTCCCTCAAATAAATTTGTTGGGTTTGAGTGCATGAGACACATACCTAGTGGAGTATTTCGATTAGATGATGTTTTCATGCTCAATTTTTTTTGAATTTTGATAATAAAAAAATTCTTCAGTTATATATGTTGGTTATTATAGAATTATATAGGTGTACATATAGAAATTGTTGGTGAGACTTACAGGCTTATAAAAACTTGATGGATAAACATAAGACTTTCAGATTTTGGTTGGCTTGTAATGAGTTTCGATGGCCAAGATTTTTGGTTTCCCATAGTAAGGTTGAGGTCACCAAATGTGTTTTATATGATTGCAAATTTCTTTTAATTTGAATGAATGAAGAAGGACCTACAAAAAAAGTTACAAGTTTGGCAATTTTTAAAATGTAGTGAATAAGGGAGATAGAAGGAAACATAGAGTGGGGTTAGATAAAAATGGAGCAAGGAGAGAGGGGAAAGGAAAAGAGAGAGGGGAAATAGATAAAGGGAGAGAAAGTGACAGAAAGAGGGATAAAGAAAATGAGAGAGATAGAAAGCAATAGGGAAAGTGGTCGAGCGAGGGAGAGAGGGAGGATAAGGGAATCTGTGTGTGTTTGTGTGTGTGAAGGGGAAAGAGACAGTGAGAGAGAGAGAGAGAAGGAGAAGAGAAATAAATATGGGGAATGGGCTTAGATAGAAGGGGATAGGAAAAGGGATAAAGATATGGGTTACTAGGGGAGGGGAGAGATAGAGGGTGGGAAAGGGTACGGGAAGGAGAAAAGAGATAGAGAGGGAGGGAGAGGGAAAGAGATGATGGAGATATAGAGAGCAAAGGGGGGAGAGATAGAGAGTGACCACCTAAAGGGAATATGGAATCCATGGATTTTGGAATGTCATGATGGCGAACTTTTTCAAAGGTTGAGATTGATCCAAGACCATATAACTTCTGATTAGGTGAATGTGGGTCCTATGCTAAATTATAACTAGACCTAGATCCACTTATCCAATGATCCAAGGGTCACTCCTTAATTTAACATTTAGTAGGTCTGGATTTTATATAGACTTGGATGAATTCTACCAACCTATATGTCATTTGTCATTTTGGAAAAAATATCAAAATTTCAATCCACTTGATAATTTGCGCATTTGTTTTAGTATTTGAACAATGACACTTTTCATGTTTCATACCCTAGATGATCGTATATTTCATTAATTTCTTCATCACAAGATTAGGCTAAGTGAGAAGGTTAATTATGATTAAATACTAATCAAGGAAATCTAGTATGTCGCTTATTTAACTTAGTATTACATCTTACACCTGTCACACCATTCATGACCAGATAAGTAGTTTAAAATGAGTTCATAGGTTTTTTTGCATTAACCAATTTGTGGTTTTTCCAAAAACCTAAGTGTTTACACTTTAACTATATAAAATTAGGATTTTTCCAATTAACTAAGTGAAATTTGGGGTTTGGCCTCATGCCCCAAAATTTGGAGTTTGGTCTCTCTTCCTTATGCACCTAATACACACCTTTATCACTATTCATTAAAAAAACTTTCACTCTTATGCACATGAATGTAAATTTATTATTGACCATACTTCCTTTGACACCAATGATAACACATTGGTTAAAAATCTACTCCTTTGTCATTGATGGTAACACCACCAGAAAATGTTTGTCATTAATAGATGTGGACTAAACTCCCCTTCCTAGGTTGTCAATTCCCCCTTAGATGTGAAGATGCAATGTCTTCTCAGTGTTCCCTTTTGAGACAGTAGATAGGCTTACTTCTCAAGTTCCATTACATGAAAAAATAAGTGTTTGATTACCTAATAGGTTGGTTTGTTAGTGATATTAATGGTTACTTCGACAACTGGAACTACTCCCCTTATCAATTCATGAGGCTCTCACCCTAACCTCATTATTTCTTTCAAATTTACATAATTTTGTAATCATACCCCCCCCCCTATGAATGGGGTATAATATGAACTCCCCCTGATAAATTGTTGTTTTCTTTCCTTCTACTCATTTTATTTGCTAATATATATTAGTTTAATTTTTGTCGAGTGTATCTAATCTCCCTCTATCAAGGTTGTGACCATTTTTTCTTGCATGCACCATTATTATTAATTTTGATTTATATTTTAGGATTGGTCTCCCTATTCTTAGACTTCTTTTATCCTGTAACACAATTAACAACTTAATTCATGTTTATAACATTATCATCATTTTATTAGTAACATGGTCATGTTAAGGTGAGGAAGCATAATTTATGTAATCATGATGAACCTTAATTGGTTTCATTAAAGGATTACTCTCCTCATCAAAATGCTTGCTATTTTATTTGCAACATCCTTTTGATTTTAAGTTCTCCCAGTTAGATTTTTCTCCAATCCAATGTCAAGCGTGGAATATTAGCTCTATGGATTTTTCTCCAATCCAATGTCAAGTGTGGAATATTAGCTCCATGGCTCAGATGTTATATGATAAAATCAAATGTAACCAAATCTGCTACTACAATGAGATCCATGATATCTTTGATGCATAAAGAAGTGAATTAATGCCTCCAAAAGATCCTTTTGATAGATTATAGTTGAGGCCAATCTAGCGTTATTCCTTGTCTTTAAACTCACTAGACAAAATTTTCTTCACTTGCACATAAAATTCTTCTTTATCTTTGTATAAAATCTCATCAATCAATAAATCACAACCTTCAAGAATTGAGAGTGTATTGATACATTGGTAGCTCACAAATTATGATACTTGGTTTTTAGTTTAATCTTCAAGCTTCTCTTTGGAACCTACCTTGTTTATGCTAGCTTCAATTTATTTTTCAATTTTTATAAGACACTCTATCCTTTTCTTACACATGCACACCTTCTTCACCTTGAATCTTGACCTTGCAAACTTCAATACTATACTCGAAAAATATGGATTCTTTAATTGGAATGGATCTCTCAAGTAAGTTAGCCAACTTGAAATAGAAAAGGTCATTCTCCTACTACATCCTCCAATATTCCACCTTCTCACCAACCTATCCAATCAACTTAATATTCTATATCTTAAATAGGAGAGTAGTAAAAGTGTAGGATATTGCAACTATTGTTTTTGTGCTCAAATGCAAGTCGTGATTTTATACGGATTCCAATCATTATGTCATATACATAACTGGATAAACAAGGTTTTATTTATTTATGACCAAGAGATTCTCCAATTATCACTTCAACAAATATTGTTTTCTTATTCTTATAAATATAGAGACATGATCATCAATAAATAACTTTTTATCATGCTTTTCATGCAACTATTCTCTCCCCCTTAGTTTCTTGTCTTTGTCTAGATGATAGATTAGATCATAGTTACTAGGAGCATCAAATACAAGAGCTCCATTAAAGTGTAGTTCAAAATATTCATCATTTTTTACCTCTAATCAAGGTAAAAATCTAAATTTTTATCTAGATGAATGCCTTTGTCATACAATTTTTTTCTTAGATTAGAACTTTATTTTTTATCACGTTGACATTTCTGTCATTCTAGAAAAAAATTCCTATTTTCACTCAAGTTTTATTCATATCTATTTTCCTAACTGATCTTTCAGGATACCAAGAGATTTCTTGTTCTTTGAAGTTTTAACTTTTCATCTCCATCTTCCAGTTTATATTTTATGTTTTCTATACTATTATGATCAGTTATGTATTGAAACAAAATATCATATCACATATTTTAGACTTACCTTCCTTCATGTACCTCATAGCACTCAACATTGCATATACTTGAAGAATATTTCATCAAATTATTAGACCTCAACATTTAGATCCATATTTATTTTATTGTGTTTATTTTCCACACCTTGGTGTATTTTTATTTATGCCTAGTAGAAATATGTTCTTCCTTAATTTGTTTAGGAGACCATCTCATGTTTTTTTTGCAGTCACATGTTATATGCCCAAAATATGTCAATTGTATCATTTTTTATTGTACTTGAATAGGTGAGTTAATCAACTATGATTTCTACTAATGTATCCACTAGGATTTCTGATTTATTTTCCTACAATTTTTCTTCTAGGGATCTGAAACAGGCTCTTCTATAATCAATTTCTTTATGTCCATAATAATTGTAGATGTAGCATTCAATATGATTCAATAATCAAAAAAATGAGTTGTATCTTCTAGTACCTCAATCATGCATACCTTTGGTTTTACTTCTTAAATAACTATTCACTGAGGCTCTAAAGAATTCCTTTCTTATAATTATAGCATAAGCTCTACAATTTGTAGGTTTGTGACCAAAATTAGTGGATAAATAACAATGAACTTCAAAATAAATTGATACCTAGGAGCATTGGGCCTTTGTGGAGAAAATATTCTTCTATACTTTCTCCAATTTTCTTTATGAGAATATTCAAACATTTGTTGATTCTTTACTCCCTCTTGAATTATTCTTATGTTTTTTATATGAACATGTCTTTTCTATTCCTTTTCTACATTCGTGTCTCTAATTATGTTGTTTTTGGATCCTTTGAATGGTTCAGCATAGCTCTTGATTGTTTCTCCATTTGGTGCCCCTGAGATTGATTCATCGTTGGATGACTCATGATAATCCTTATAACCAAGGTATGTCTTAATGACAGGAGATCTATGTTTTTTGAAAAATGTACCCAAAAATTCAATCCCTTTAGAAAACATCAAATTATGATTAGCTTGCTATAATCTCTTCTTTGTAGAAACAATTTTCTCTTCTAGTTTTTTCACATTCCTTTGAATATTCTTTCAATTTTCCTTAATCCTTTAAGCTTCTTCCAATTTAGGTTTTGGAATAATAATTGACGATTCGTTAGAATCATTCCCTTTTCCTTCATACTTCATCAATTTATCATTTCTTTCTTCTATCTCATTTCAAAAATAAACAATCTCAACTTTGATATCCTCATAATGACCTTACCCTTCTTTCAATTGGATCTTCATTACTTCCATCCCTTTGTATTCTTCTAGTTGGGTCTAGAATTACCTTTTCTACTTCATCATGATCCTTTTTTTGTATTCCTCCAATAGCTAATTCTTCCTTTTTTTTATCTTCTATGTTTCTCTCTATTTATTATAAAGCAGCAATGAGCTCACCTTGAAGATATGCCTTAGCCTCGACTTCCTCTTTTGCATATAAATTTTACTTTTGGTAATTTAAAAATCATATTTATCACTAGTGCCTACATATGGAAATATAGAAGTAAAGATACCCTCATTACCAAAATTAAAAGTCAAGATAGATTGTATTGCATCTTATTTCCCTTTTTTATTAACTTATGCATTCATGATTAGGAAGAAAAATTATTCTTTGGCATCAAATTTTTATTTTGTAGATCCTCTTAATTTGGATTCCACTACTTGCATATCGGATATATTGGTAGTACAATCATATACTTTGATATGATATTTCTTCTTCTATCATCACTTCTTCTTACTCTCGTTTTTATTGGTCATCCCTTGAAAGATCTTCCTTCAAGATGTTAGGTCGTTTATGAAGGAACCTTGCTTAGATTCCCATTTTTTGAATACCAGTACACTAAAAGTGGGGGGTGAATTAGTATAATGTCAAATTAAATAGTATAAATCATTTTATAACTTTAAAAAAATAATGCACCAATAAAAAATACCACATGAGAGCACTAGATATACATGGAAACCATTACAGGAGAAAACTAAAAAATTATTATCTTCTTCTTTATAAATGTATGAACCAACCTATTGGTACAATAATTTACTAGCACTAACGAGAAGGAGACACTTATCCCCTTATTTATAGGTAGCAAACCAATTCCCTCTCTAAATTTTCACGATCCCACCTACAGGAGACACCAATCGCATCATATCTACAAGCACCCACTTGTTAGAGGCACTGGACCTCCCTCGATTTGTAGGCACCAAATTTTTAGTGGCACCAAGTTACTAATGCAATCTATTCTTCCTCTGTAATCTAATTCACCCCTCTTATCTCATTCATTTACCCGAACTTTATAAAGTTATATTTTCTCTACATATTTGATTCAAAATCACAATATACTAATCCTATTTTTTGAAATTACCATTGGTCAAACAAAAAAATTCTAGCATTATATCCCAAACTTCATATATCTAGGTATGTGCATCCTATTGATTCTCAACGACAAAACTTAGAAGGAAAACAAGGAGCATCTAATGATGATACAAAAACATTTATAGAAATCACATAAGGCTTAAGGAGAATGATGTTAAACTAAATAAAAGAAGAATTAATGAGTTAGTACAATTTGTTAAAAGGGATATATATGAACTTTCAAACCTAAGACAAAAAATTACAGATTTACTAACAACACCGATTATAGGCCAATTGAAAGATATAGATGTTAATGAGGATGAACATGAGAAAACAATTGATCACAACCATGAAGTTACTGAAATTAAGGCCCTTGATGATAGTGTGATTGGAAGAAATGAAGTAGTATTCCCATATTTTTTTTTGCTGACTAGGCTCCCATGTCATCATTTTGTCATTTGTGCAAAATTTTAGTTGTTTAGGAAAATGATCGACATGCTCTATCTTCCTTATGTGGAGTCAATCTGCAATGAAACGAATTGCACTAGATTCTTGGGGAAGAGCACTTCATAGTTGTTCAGGTTTGATCGATTCTCAGAACTTTCATTTTTTAGCTTAATACTGAGCACTGATCAATTAAAATCTCAAAAGATATAAAAATTAGAATTATTTTTTTATTTTTTTATTTTAGTTTTTCTCAAAAATTAATCCTTAGCTACTAACAATATTTGTCATCTCAATTCTTAGAACTTAGTTAAATTTGGATTTAGTTTATTTTTCATAATTTAGTTTCTTAAATTCATTCAAGGACATCCAAAATAAAAACATTTTAAAAAATAACCTTTACACATAAAATAACCACAATAAACTAAGTAAGAAAGGTTTCTAGCATATATAGTTCATGTTCACTTCACAAGATTTCCAAATCCAGTTGATAATTTATGATAGAAATTTAAGACAAGTAAATTGACAAAATATTTTTGCATCATTGCCAAGGAAGTGTAAATAGGAGCCTTATCTCTTAATCCATTAAAAGAAAAAGAAAACAACATAAAAAATGACATGTGTAGAGAAAGATATTCTAGAGATAGATTTATAGCTAGAGGTAGAAGTTTTATTCCAACAACACCACTTGCCCCATCAAGACCTCGTAGTGCCACACCACCCACCCAAAACCTCATATCATTCTTAGTAGGTGGAAATAGACTTCCTGAGGTATTAAGATAAAAAAATCAACCTAGAGATTCAAAAAATTCATTAAATGAAGCAGTTGTGGAAGAATAAGATCACATATCCCCGAAAGAAGGAGTAATCTTTCTAACTTCTACTAGATAGCAACCTTTATCCTAAGAACTAGAAATCGCTACCGACGAAGAAGAAGAATAAATCTTCTTTAATATACCATGGATAGAGAAAAAAGAAGAACCAAAAGTGGAACAAATAGCTCAAAACATAGAATCCTATATCAGTTCTAAAGAATATACAATGGTTGGAGGAGGGGAAGGAGAAGTACACAATGTGAATGATGAAAATTTAAGACTAGGAGGAGGTGGACCTAGATTGGAGGTAGATATAGAGGTATAGGAAGAGATGGAGGAAGAGGAATAGGTGAAGGTAGAGGAGGTAGGGGAGAATAAAGAGATAGAATAGATCCAGATCCTGTTGGATTTCCTATACTTGATGAAGATACTACTGCCACAATGAAAAATATCTCACCCTCTATCCTTCCTAATTTCCATGGATTAAGAAGCGAAGATCCTGAAACATTTGTTTTTGAATTCTAAGTTTTATGTAGATAATATGACTACTTAATCGATTCTCAAAAGTTGAAATTATTTCTAGAAACTCTTAAGGATGCAACACTAAAATGGTTTATGCGCTTAATAACACATTCTATTAGGCCATGGGAAGAAATGAAGGGTGCATTCTTACAAAAACACAAGGATTACTGCACACCTCATAATAGGAAAGATGAAGTTTTTAAGGTGATGCAAAGAGAAGATGAAAACTTGTAGGATTTGATTGAAATATTCAGTTATAATATCAAAAGGGCTAAGATGGAAAATTTTGATGAAGAGACTTTAAAGGCTCTCCTATTGAAATCCATTAGAGATGGATGGACATATATCCTTCACATGATGGGAAAAGGGGATATTTCTTAGCTATCATTACCTGAAATTTCTGAATTATGCATACATCTTTCAAGAGCTATGTCAAGAATTGGGAAGAGTTCAAGAGATCATGTTCACTCTATAATCAATAAATCTGCAGCTGGGATGGTAGTTAGGACTAAAATAGGAAATTTTGTTGATGAATTTAAAATGATACTTTGGGGATTCTTAGTGAACAAATAGACACGTTGAAATTAAAAAACAAACAAAGAGCTAAAAGTCATGCCTTATCTATCTTTTATCATAACTGCAAAAAGAAACATGCCTTAATAGAATTCCCTCTTGATTTAAGAGTCATAAAACATGTGTCATATGTACAGAACCATGAAACAAAGAAGTGTCCTTCCATTCTAGGTCTTAAAGTTTTCTGCCAAGAGTAAAAAGTTCCAAACTAGGCAGATCCTCTTTGCTTCATTTCTAGAAGACATTGGAAATGATTGCAAGCTCAAGATTTCAACACTCAGATGTACACCCAGCCCCCACAAAATAAATAGAATGCATCAATGCCATGGCAACAGCTCTGGTCTCTTTCACAACCTTGGACAAAAGGATGGAAAAATCCTTATGGTATATATTTTCAATATCACCACTATCCACAACCTTATCCAAACTTTCCACCACAAAATTTTCCTGAAAACAATCAAAAACCTCAACCTCAATTTCAAAATCAAAATCAACAAATTTCATTACTAGACTTAATAGACTTAGGAGAAACCATAAACATCATGAGTAAGCAAATTGTTGAACAACTAAACCATCCAAATCTTCAATATACACCAACGTTGTTACAACTAGAAAATAAGTATGTAATTAAACTTAATGGTTTATTAGAATACATTTATGTATCCTTAGATTCTTGGAAATATCCAGTTGACTTTATTATCTTTAATCATAATAATAATTTAGGAGGACATCCATTGATATTAGGAAGACCTTGTTTAGATACAATTGATTCCTTTGTTATATGTAGATAAGGTGATATGCTTATCACTCATGAAATTTTGACGAAGAAATTCACATTATACCGTCTAGAAAAAACAATGATAGAGGCAGAAAATCAGGAAGGGATGGATGATGAAAATGACTACAACCTATTTTTACTATCTCATAAATCAATGAAGAAAATCAAATTCTAAATTCAATATAAAATAATTAATTATCTTAAGAATGTGGGAGTATTCAAATTGTTTAGGAAAAATTTAATATTGAATATTTATCATTGAGACAAATTTCTTTATATTTTATGGAAGTATTTGGCATTTCTTCAATAGAATTTGGAAGAATTTCAAAAGGAGAAATTAATGGAAACATTAGAAAAAATCCTCTTCATATGCATGGGAATACACTGACATGAAAGGAATCAACCCTAAAACTTGAATTCATAACATATATATTGAGGATAATTCCAGACCAATAAGAAAACCTCAAAGAAGAATGAATCCAAACTTAAGGGAAATTGATCAGGAGTTCATAATTTTTTCTCAAATTGAAAGTTACAGGATTGGGTCGAAGTTGGGATGGTTGCGTAGATTTCGTCTTCTTGATTCTGTCTCTACGAACAGTTCGAAAAATTGATTTTTTATGAGGGAGATATTGCGTTCTAATCGAATTCCCAAACAGGTAAAATTTGTGACAGGGTTGACTAGGATGCCCAGTCAGGAAGGTGGATTGCACAGTCAGTAAAAGGAATATTCTAAGGAATATTCCTTTCCTCAAAATCAATCAGTGGTTGACAATTGGCACCGTTCTATTTTTTTAATGTGGTTGCATGATTTGGTTTTTGGGCTAATGAGAGGGTGACACATGGCCAACCCTGGGTGGTGAATTAAAATTTTTGGGATGTCCGCAGGGCTCGACCCTGCGACCTCTGGTAGATCAACCAGACGACATAACTGCCCGAGCCACACATGATACATAACCTCTATATTTATTGGGCTTATTTTATAGTTTATTGCATTAACATTTGGGGGTTGGAACCGTTGGTGATCCCAACCCACCAGTGGTCCCGTGTGGCGTGATCACATGACATAACAGAACGTAAGAACAAAAATTTCCAACCGACGACTTACCTGAAAACATCCACAACCATTTCGATATTCGTTGTCACATGCACCGTTAACTCCACACATTTATTACAAATAGTTAGTGCTAACACTACATTCAACTGGAGTTTAAAACTTATCTTGTGGTTTAAACTGAGTTCCGCTACACCGTAAACGATAACCATGGGTTTTGGGGGTTGGCATGTGGCCACCCCCTACCGCAACTTTAAATGCCATAGTTAGGACTAGAGGGATTCTTGGAGGTGCACTGTTTTTGGGCGGATTGCACTAAAATAACTCAAGTTAAGTGGATTTATCCACTTTTAGTGGATATTTTCTAGGTGTAACTGGGAAAATGAGTAGGAGACTCAATTATTTCACATTCAGAGTGAATGAAGAGTCATTCTTAGCTAATTGGATAATTATGGAGCCATTAGTGAAGAGAAAACAAACATTAGAGGTTTGTAACTACCTGTACTTGCAAAATTTTCAACATAATTAAGGATGGAAATGCCATTGGGAGCTGGACCAACAGATGTAGCCCAGGAGGGGTGAACTGCTTCATTATGCCTGTTGTGTAAAAGCTATGTGGTGACTTATTTCTCTATTTTACATTGTTTTTCAGTATTATTTGTGCTTATTTCATGCTTCTAATTTACTAAAATCATCTACAATTCATGGTTAAAATACTCAACCCTTAAGCAAACTAATAAGAAAAGTATGAAAATGTTTATAAGATGAAAATACACTTAGCACAACAAAGCTAATACATTCCTTTCAGATCAAATTGGTATTAGAGCTAGAGTTTAACTTCTGGTTTTTTTTTGTGCAAATAATTGTTTAACTGTTTGCAAGTTTTTATACGCTTACTAGGCTCAAGCTCAATAGAGGAGAAGGAAAATTTGTGGGATCATAAGGGTCTCAAGGATAGCCAAAGAAAAGGAGATCAATATTGCCACAATCTCCACCACCTAGTTCACCTCCTAAGGAAGCAGAAGGTACATTAAGTATGCCTCATAGAGAAGGATAAATTCATGAAGAATTTGATCCCAAAGAGGAAGAAAGAGTGTTCAGGAAATCATTCCTTGACATGACTGAGATGGCTAGAATCCTTTATCAAGAAAGGAATGAGAGACTTGAAGGAGAAGGATCCAAACTTTACAAGGAAGGACACAGATCTTCAGGAGGTCACAATGATGAAGATAAGTCAAAGAAGGGAAATGGAGGAAATTGAGGCAATGGAGAGCCATCATCCTCACCCTCATCATCATCATCATCGTCCTCTACTTCATCTTCAGAAAATCAGCCACACAAGTCAAAGAACACTGGTAAAAGTCCTTTTTTAAAACTTTATGTTAAGTTTAAATTGCCAATGTTTAATGGTGAAGTCAATGCAGAAAAACTTGATAATTGGATTAGGAAATTGGAGGTGTATTTGAGAATCCAAAACATTCAAGATGATGATACCAAAATCCAATTACCTTCATTGAGAATGGAAGGTGCAACACTTGTTTGGTGGGAAGCGAAGACAAAGGAGGAGATTAAGAGGAATGGTAATATTATTATATCATGGATTGATTTAATTACTGCAATAAAACAATATTTTAATCCATTAGATCATATGCAGAAAGCCATAATGAACTGGAAAAACTTTAGGAAATTGAAGGGATAGAATGTGCAAGAATACACCCAAGAATTCAGGAGAAAAGCTCTCTTATTAGGGTAGATTTACAGAGCCAAGATACTATGCTGAAGTACATAGGAGGCTTACATAGCTACCTTAAACATACCATTCTCATTTTTAACCCCACAAGTCTAGATGAAGTATGTATTTAGGCCACACATGTAGAGGCTAGAGGGAAGAACATTTCTGAAAAGGGTAGAAAGAAACATTTTAAGGATAAAAACAAAGAGAAGGCCTCAAAAGGTAAAATAAAAAAGAATGCATCTGTTAAGAAAGATGGAGAATAAGTGGCTTGTAAACATTGTTCAAAATAAGGCCATGATGAAACTCATTATTGGAAATTACATCATGAAATGAGGCCCAAGAAATACAATAACAAAGGGAAACAGAAAACTACAGCTACAAGTGAACATGATTTAGGAGATGATTCAGATGATGAATCTAAGATTACAGCCATGGGATTGAAGAACATGAAAGGGAAATAAATTGAAACTAAACCCAATATTATTACATCAAACTATCACATACATGCTCCAAATGTAGAAGAAAGAATTGAATTTTTTCATGTGAGAGTCATTTCCAAGCATACCAAGATTGACACATTGTTTGAGAGTGGGTCACAAGAAAACTTAATATCTGAATACTTGGTCAAGAAACTTAACCTTGAGACCATACCACATCCAAAACCATATCCATTAGGTTGGATTTGTAAGGATGAAAATTTACAGGTTTCGAAGAAATGCATATTGTGGTTTGCAATCACTACACATTTTGTTGACACGGTTGAATTAGATGTGGTTTGGACTTACGTAGCAGGTATTGTGTTGGGAATTCCTTACTTGTATGTTAGGAAAGAGAACTTCCATCGCCATGAGAAAAAATATCATTTATTTAAATATGGAAAGGAGTACATTGTTAGAGCACATCGCAAGAAGACAAACATTGTTATGGTAAATGTTGGACATGTAAAGACGATGGTGAATTCAAGTAAGAAATTTTTTCTTCTAATTATTAAGACTAAAGCTTATGTTAATCATGAATCATTTGATGGATTTGATCGTAATTTGAAATAAGATTTATATGATGTAGTTAATTCACATTATGATATGTTTCAGGAACCAATAGGATTGCCTCCAAAAAGAGAGATTGAACATGAGATTTAGTTGCATCAAGATTTTCCTCTTCCAAACATCGACATGTATCGCATTTCTATAATGGAGGATGATGAAATAAAGAGTAAAACCAAAGAGATTTTGGACAAGGGAATCATAAGGCCAAGCACCTCGCCATGCGGTTCACCCATAGTCTTGATATCAAAGAAATATGGGAATTGGCACATGTGTGTAGACTTCAAAGCTTTTAATGATATTATAGTAAAGAATCATTACCCACTCCCAAGGATAGATGATTTTCTTGACCAGTTGAAAGAAGAAAATTTTTTCACTAAGTTATATTTACGAAGTGGATATCATCAAGTATTAATTGCAGAAAGTGACATATGGAAAACTGCATTCAAAACCAAACAGGACTCTTTGAGTGGTTAGTTATGCCATTTGGTTTTTGTAATGCACTGGAAAATTTCATGCGTGTTATGGATAGTGTTTTGCATCCATTCCTTGATGAATTTTTTATTTTGTAGATGACATATTTATTTTCAGCAAGAAGAGAAGAACATTTCTTTCATGTCAATAGAGTGCTTAATGTTTTAAAGAAAGAGAAATTATTTCTTAATATGTTAAAGTGTGAGTTTGGAAACACTTCTTTCGTTTATTTGGGACACATTGTAGTAGTAGAGTTGAGAATTGATCCTTCTAAAATGGAAGCCATTGTGAATTTTCCCACACCCAAAACAGGAACCGACGTAAGAAGTTTCGTAGGTGCATCTCAGTATTGGAGAAATTTTATTGCTAAATTTTCTGCCATAGCAACTCCTATGCATGTAGTGAAAAGTGCGAAGAAAGACTTCAAATAGGGAGGGAAAAAATAGCAAGATTTCAAAGCTTTAAATGACAAGATCAGTTAAGCTCCAGTCCTTGCATTACCAATTTTGAGGCAACCATTATAGATTCAGACCGATGCTAGTGATTATGCCATGGGCGCAGTTCTTTTGCAGCATGGTAAGCCTATCGCATTTCATTCTGGAAAATTTAATGGTGCTATGAAAAATTATCCTACACATGACAAAGAACTATATGAGTTGGTAAAAAGTGTCAAGAAATTGAAAACCTACTTGATGGGTAAAGAGACTATTGTGCATACTGATCACCAACCATTATAGTACTTGCAGTCACAAAAAAATTGCAGCAATCAAGACATTTCAGGCATATGGGATTTCTTCAACAGTTTCACTTGGTTATAAGGTAAAATAAAGGTATTTTCAATAAATTTGCTGATATTCTTTCAAGACCAATCATTAGTGCATCTACTTTAGTAAAAAATTATTCTATTGTACCTGAGAATTACATATAACAATTTGCACATGATGTTGATTTTCAAGATGTGTGTGCAAGTTTGAGTGAAGGAAATCAAGTTAAAGGAAAAGATTATCATACGAATAAAAATTTGTTGTTTCATTTGGGAAAGATGTGCATACCACAAGGAGAGAGTCTAAGTTCCATGAGGGAAGCTCATTCATCTCTTATTGCTGAAAATTTTTGGGTAAGAAAAATAGTGGCACATCTACAGAGGAATTTCTATTGTCCACACATGATAGATAGTGTGTCGTGTTTTATAAGAGGTTGTTCTATGTGTGCAACAAGTAAGCCTAGTAATAGGAAGCTTGGGTTGTACACGCCACTACTGGTACCATCAATGCCATTGGAGAGTGTCTCCATGGACTTTGTTGGAGGTCTACCTATGTCAAGAAAACAACATGATTATCTTTATGTAGTTGTGGATAGATTCAGTAAAATGTCTATACTTATGCCATGTAAGAAAACCATTACTGCTGAACAAACTATTGAACTTTATTTTCAACATTTTTGGGTTCATTTTGGATTTCCAACTTCTATTGTTAGTAACATGGATTACAGGTTCATTGGGAATTTTTGGTCCAATCTATGGAGTATGATGGACACAAAGTTGAAAATATTACTTCCTTTCATCCACAAACTGATGGAAAAACCGAGGTGGTGAACAGAACCATTGTGCATATATTGAGAGGATATTGCGGAAAACATCCTAAGTTGTGGGATGAGCAATTGCATTACATTAAGCACTACAACCAGGCAAAGCACTCTTCAACTCAAACATCACCTTTTGAAGTATGCTTTGGGTATTTGCCAAAATTTAAATTATACTTCATCTTGGGAAGGATGTTGTAATAGATGGCCATAGTGATATTGACAAGGCTCAAAATTTCAATGATAAAATTCAGATCATACATCAAAAATTTCAAGAGAAACTTGAGAAAAGTAAACGAAAATACAAAGAGAGGCATGACAAACATAGATTTGTTCAGAAGTTTCAAGAGGGAGATGAGGAATGGTTGTATATTAGCAAAGAAAGGATGCAAGGGGAAGGTAAAAATCTCAAATCCATTCGATATGGCCCATTAAATATCATAAAGCAAGTTGGTAATAATGCATTTCAACTTGACTTGCCTTCATATATACAAATGTATTCAGTTTTTAATTTTGAAAACTTATGTTTGTATGAGCCACCTTTGATCGATGATCAAGGAAGTGATGTTCAACTACCTTCTATATAATATTTCTTGCCAGAATTTCTAGATGAGCTCAAGGAAGATACAACTTTTTATAGGAGGACAAGAGCATCCAAGAGGTGAAGTGTTGACTACCTTTGAGTTGGGCTCAAAGGCACTAAACGAACAAAGGAAAAGTGGATTTAGGTTGGAAAGGTGAGGGAGTTGTACCCCCATATACTGAATAGGTAATCATGTATTTTGGGGTCCAAAAGCTTCCCAATGGGGAGGAGTGATCAGAAGTTCATAAATTTTGCTCAAAATTGAAAGTTACAGGATTGGGTTCAAATCAGGATGGTTGTGTAGATATTGTCTACTTGATTCTAGTGCAACGAATGGTTCAAAAATCCAATGTCATATGAGGGAGGTATCGCGTTCTGATAGAATTCCCAAACAGGTACAATTTGCAGCAGGGCTGACTGGGATGCCCAGTCAACAAGGTGGATTGCACAATCAACAAAAGGAATACTCCAAGGAATATTCCTTTCCTCAAACTCAATCACTGGATGACTAGTGGCACCATTCTATTTTTTGAATGTGGTTGTACGTTTTGATTTTTGGGCTAGTCAGAGGGTGACACGTGGCCAGCCCTGAGCTAGCCACGTGTCCCCTTAGTTGTGCATTAAAATTTTTGGGAGGTCCGCAAGGCTCGACCCTATGACCTCTGGTAGTGCAACCACACAACATAACGGCGTGAGCCACACATGATACTTAACCTCTATAGTGATCAAGTTTATTTTATAGTTGATTGCATTAACGTATGGGGGTTGGGACCGCCAGTGGTCCCAACTCGCCAGCGGTCACATGTGGCGTGGTCACATGACAAAACAAAATGTAAGAAAAAAACTTTCCAAATGATGGCTTAACCAACAGTCTCCGCAAATATTCTGATATTCGTTGTCACATGCACTGTTAACTTCGTGCAATTATTACAAACAATTAGCGCTAACACTACGTTCAACCATAGTTTCAAACTTATCCCTTGTTTTAAGCCGAGTTCTGCTCCACTATAAATGGTAACCATGGGCTTTGGGGGTTCACATGTGTCAACCCCTAACCGCAAATTTAAATTCCATGGTTAGGAATGGCCGGATTCTTGGAGGCGCGCTATTTTTGGGTGGATTGCACTAAACTAACTATAGTTAAGTGGAGTTCTCCACTTTTAGTGGAGTTTTCTAGGTGTAACTGGGAAAATGAGTTGGAGACTCAATATTCTCCCATTTAGGGTGAATGAAGAGTCATTCTTAGCTAATTGGATCATTCTAGAGTAATTGGTGCAAAGAAAAAACTCATTAGAGGTCTGTATTTTCATGTATTTGCAAAATTTTGAGCATAATGAAAGATGGACAGGCCATTGGGAGTTGTACTAACAAATGTAGCCCAGGAGGGTTGAACTACTTAATCATTCCTACTGTGTAAATGTTATGTGGTGAATTATTTCTCTGTTTTACACTAATTTTTAGTGTTATTTGTGCTTATTTAATTCTTTGAATTCACTAAAATCATCTACAATTCATGGTTAAAATCCTCAATCCTTAAGCAAACTAATGATACAATTATGCACATATTTATAAAACAAAAATACTCTTAATACAACAAAACTAATACAGTCCTTTCAGATCAGAAATTGTAAAGGAGGAACTACAAAAACTACTAAGTGTTAACTTTATTTATCCTATATCAGATAGTCAATGGATTCCACCTTCAGTAATTTTTCCTAAAAAGAATGGAATGTGGATAGTATGTATTAATTATAGGGAATTGAATAAGGCCACTTTGAAATATCATTTTGCATTACCTTTCATAGGTCAAGTTTTGGATACATTAGCAGGGAAGAAATATATTTCTTTTTTGGATGGTTTTAGTTGGTATAATCAAATTCAGGTAGCACCAGAAGACCAGGACAAAACCACTTTTACTTGTCCATGGGGAACATATGCATACTAAGAGTTTCTTTTTGGATTATGCAATGCACCTGAAGCATTCCAAAGAGCAGTGTTGGGTATTTTCTATGATTTAATTCATGATTGTGTGGAAGTGTATATGGATGATTTTACAATCTATGGAAATTATTTTGAAGAAGACCTTGACAATTTGGAAAAATTTCTCATAAGTTGTAAGGAAGAAAATCTCTCATTAAGTCATGAAAAATGTTTTATGATGTATATTGAAGGAATTATTTTAGGACACCATATTGCAGGAAATGGAATTAAGCTGGACTCATATAACGTTAAAATTATTTCCAAACTAGAAATCCCAAATTGTAAAAAATATGTTAGGAGTTTTCTTGGTTTTACAGGATACTCCAGAATATTCATAGAAACTTCACAAAGATTGCATCTCCACTCTTCAAATTTATTACAAAGGATTATGAATTTAGTTGGAATCCTCAATGCCAAAAGGAATTTGAAACTTTGAAGGAAAATATTTCTAAAGCACATATCCTAAGAGGACCAAACTAGAAATTTCCTTTTCACATTTCAACTAATGTGTAATATTCTCAATTAGCCATGAGCTAGTTGGAATATTAATTTTTGTTTTTTCTTTCTTATTTGATTAATAAGAGGATATGGAGATCCATAAATCTCCATAATATGAATAAAAGCAATGCCAATGTAAAAGGAGGACATCTTGGCAGCTTAATTGAGCACCCTTGTGTGTGAAAAGGGGTTGGAACACCTAGACTGGGTCAACTTTGACCAAATCAACAATGATGTCATGGAGTAGGGGCATTCATTGAGGGAAAATTCAGTTTTAGTTGGAGACTCTTTGTATGGAAATAGTGTATTAAATGGGTGGAGCTTAGGGTTAGGAAGATCATCACTTATATAAGGAAGAGGATGGCAGCCATATTCAGGAATGTTGATGTTATGATTGGATTATTATTTTTATATATGGTATGTTTAGACCTATACCTTTCTTCACCTGTTTATCTAAGATTGAAGTGTTTTTTAGCATAGGGTGTTCCTGATCGGGAATCCCACCTCTATCCTTGAGAGGACTCAAAGAGAGAGTTTTCACTATATTTCTACATTCATGCATTAGGCCAAACTCCCTCTTTCATCTACAGCGCACATCCTATTGAGGGTTTTGTTGTGTTGCAGGTTGCAGCAGTGGAGAACAAATTTGGGTCACTTCAGTGCTTATTTTCAGTGGAGGAGGGTTCCTTTCCATTGGGAGGTTAGTAAGGAAGGCCCTTGAGCCTTTTGCAACATCTGGCATCATGCCACTTATTTATTTTCCCCTACAGTGCAGTTTCTGTCTTGGACTGCGTTATTTTCAGGGAGGAGTTGCAGGGTGGTTTTAGTACACCATTTGGGGAGGATTTTTCTAGTGAAGGGATTCACCTTTAATATAGAGGATCCATTGGAGGAGGCTACATTATTTTTCATATCAAATCAGCCACACCTTTCCAATTTATGTGTTGTAGTGAATCTTCAGCCCTAGGGCTCTGACTTCCATCTTGTATAGTGGTGTATTTCTGAAAACCCTTTTGGGTTCTTCATTGGAGGCTGTATAGAGCCTAGATTTGTATTTGTTGTATCTTTTGAGGCATATATCAGCCCATTATCTTTTGTTTACTTATTTTCTATAGCAGTGCTTCTATAAATGTGTTGTAGAATTCTTCTTGCATCTTTGATATAGTAGAAGCACCTCTTATTGAGGGTTTTGTCTATTGGAGGCTTGTTCTATATTTTTGTATGATTTTTAGCCCATTATTTTCAACTATATGGATTTTGGTATGATTAATGGAAAGGCTCCATATTGGCCTCATGTTTTTATATGATTTTTTACAATGATATTCCAACATTTTTCCCTATATTCCTACTTTTCTCATTTGGGAATATTACAATGGTATCATAGCATAATATTGGCTCAACCTATGCATCTTAAGCCAATATTTCATCAGAAGAAGAAGATCCTCTCACAAATAGAAAGAAGAGGTATCTCAGAAGAAACTAGAAGTATGATTATACAGATGATAAGGAAGATGAGGGTAAAACCCCCTTATCAGGAGGCATGAAAGGGAAGGAGTTCTCAAGACATATTTTCCAAACTATGCAGATCATTAACAAAGACATCATAGAGATGAGGATGGAGAGATATAAGGTTCTCCAAGAGAGCCTCTACGTAAAGAAAGCTCTATTGTTTCACCTTGTGGGTGTGAGCATTCAAATACACCATCAAATCTACAATGTGGCACCATGCCTACATTCTTGGCAAGAGAAGAAGAGGAAGGAGAAACACCGAAGGAGGAGACTCTTGGTGACTATCTCCAAGAATATGAATCTCAGTCTAGTAGGTTCAAAGAACATCCAAACTTCCAAGGGTTTTGTCAAATCAAAGAAAATAGAAGACCCACTAACCACAATAGAAGAGGAGGGTGCATGAAACACACTTTAGGTAGATTCTTTCTACCTACTTTTGATGGGTCACCCAAGAGTAGAGCTAGGGCTTGGGTAAATAAGCTAGATACATATTTTCAGCTGCATTGAGTTTCATAAGAGGAAGCCATTAGAGTAGAAGTGTTGCATCTTGAAGGTAAAGCTTATGGCTGGTGATTTTATGAATCTTCTTCACTGAATAATGTAAATATATATACTTAAATAGTTCAGTAGGAGGTCAATGAAAATATTTGATATAAAACACTCTGAAACTTCTTTGGGTGAGATATCCAAACCCAGGAAATCATAGCATTTGCATGTGTTGGACGGATCCATGAAACCAACTCCATTTCAGAACATTGTTGAGGGGGTTAAATATCAGCAACCAATTTTTCCAAAGGAAAAAGCCCCACTTCAACAAGAACTTTCTTCTCAAGAAGAAGACATAAGGATTCCTCTTTCAAAAGGAGATCAAGACAAAGGATCTCTTAATGATGTTGTATTCTCCATTGATGAGGAGAAGGAAGAGGAAGAGCTAGAAAGATCCTCCAGTGTTGTGACAGCATGAGGATATCTACTTCTATTTGGAGATGGAGAGGAATCAATTGCTTCCACTAGAGGAGCTCTTATATCTTTGCAAATAGTTCCAAAGGATCTTACATATGAATATCATGAGCAACATGTCTCTAAGTTGATAGACAATGAGAAAAAAAATGGAGGAAGTGTGTTCCAACATTTAAAAAAGTCTTGGGGACACACACTATGATAGATCATTCCCTTGTGATCAATACTTTTAACTCCAATGAGATGTTGGGTGTACATGGGTTGATTACATTTGAAGAAGACACCTTATACTATGGGATATTGCAGAAGGTAGGAGAAGATGAGAAGGAGGGCCAGCATCAAGTGATGGGGAACATACACACCCATCCTTTTCAAGAGGTTTATGGACAAATAATTGAGATGGATTTGCGCAATGGAAGCAAGGACCTAACAATCCCATTTATTATGCACATGAATTTTTCCCATGGGACATTACTGTTTTGTAGCAAACCACATGAGAGGCCACCTGATCATAATTTGGTGAGGAATGTCTCACATGATGATGTACCACTCATATATACATGAGGAGTGGGAGCATTGGGAAGTCATGGTACAAGGCAGAGAGTCTTGGGTAGACTCAAGAAGGAGGGATACATTCTCCCAACATCATCATTACCCACTCTCATTTCAGATTTTACGCTAAGAAACGAGCATCAGAGGAAGGATAGTAGCCTTCCAACATGTGACTTTGGCATGAGAGATGTCAAAGAGAACGACATCCATATGGCAGATGTTTTATGTGATAGATCATCAGCGTTATCACTTGGGAGAGTAAATCCATATTGGAAATCCTAGATGTGGGTGGATTATTCCAAGGATCATTTTACGTGCATGATACTTGATGACCAGATTCAAGAGGAGGGATATTCAATCCAAGATGGGGTCATCTATTATCATGGTAGGATATTCTTATCTAGATATTCCAAGCTCAAGGATAAGTTACTACAAATATCGCATGAGGATTTCCTCTTCAGCCACACTTATTTCATGAGGTCATACTACACTATCATGGAGGGATACATTTGGGAATGCCTTGAAAAGGAGATATATCAGCATTCGAGGAGATGCATGGAACATGTGGAGATGGAGGAGATACATAACTCTTTGGGGGAGTTATTACAGCCACCTCTTTCCTCTTTGGGAATGAGAGGGGATCAATCTATGGACCACTCCATTTCTATGAGCAGAATTTATGGTAAGGATCATGTTTATATGCATAATGATTTACTTGATGATTATTTGCATTCCTTTAGCAATATGTGTAGGCCATTGCTCCAAGTAGGAGCATTATTCCATATAAACTTCATGGCCAACTTGGGGCCAAAAACATTGTTGAGTATGCCCACTCCCTAGGAGGATATAGGGAGATGATTTACCACTCTGGGTGCACTCCAAAGGCACCAAACATTTCTCACCTTTTCAGAACTTGTGAGAAAACTATGCCAGCAAGTAAGTGGTGGGGAAACCACTTACCATATCATTATCTGTTGCAGTCAGGAGATATACTGTGCTAGTTCCACATGTGGGACTATGACCCACCTCCATTTTTGCATATTGTTGTTTATATTTACTTGGGTTTGATCCCATACATTGATGATGTTCTTATTATTTTATGGGAATGATTGGAGGGAGGATGGAAGGATTGGATGTGCCCTTTGGGAGAGATACTCTCCATGTTCATTATGCTACTTGTTTCAGGGAGAAAATTGGGAAAACCATAATAGTTTAATTGGATCTTTTGCTTCCTTGTGGGATGAGTCATTTACATCTCATGAGAACTTGGTAGGAGAATTTCATGGAGGGATGGATTGGGAGACACTTGGCTATGAGGAAATCTCATCACATGGAAGTGTCACAAATGGCAGAGGAGAAGAGTTGCAGCACACACCTTTATAGTTTCTTGAGGACAAGCAACATTTGGGAGGGGAGGACTGTAATATTCCCAATTAGCAATGAGCTAGTTGGAATAATAATTTTTGTTTTTTCTTTCTTGTTTGATGAATAAGAGGATATGGAGGCCCATAAATCTCCTTATTATGAATACAACCAGTGCCAATGTGAAATGGGGACATCTTGGCAGCTTAATTGAGCACCCTTGTGTGTGAAAAGGGGTTGTAACACCTAGACTAGGTAAACTTTGAACAAATCAACAACGTTGTCATGGAGTACTGGCATTCATTGAGAGAAAACACAGTTTTAGTTGGAGACTCTTTGCATGGAAGTAGTGTCTTAAATGAGTGGAGCTTAGGGTTAGGAATCTCATCACTTATATAAGGAAGATGATGGCATCCATATTTAGTAATGTTGATATTATGATATTATGATATATGGTATGTTTAGACATATAACTTTATTCAGCTGTTTAGCTAAGATTGCAGTGTTGTTTAGCAAAGGGTGGTCCTGATCAAGAATACCACCTCTATCCTTGATAGGCCTCAAAGGATGATTTTTCACTACATTTCCACATTCAGGCATTAGGCCAAGCTCTATCTTTCATCTACAGCACATATCCTGTTGAGGGTTATGTTGTGTTGCAGGTTGCAGCAGTGGAGAACACCTTTGGGTCACTTCAATGCTTATTTTCAGTGGAGGAGGGCTCCTTTCCATAGGAAGGTTAGTAAGGAAGTCCCTTGAACCTTATTACAGCATCTGGCATAAGGCCACTTATTAGTTTTCCCCTACAACGTGGTTTCTGTCTTGGACTGTGTTATTTTCAAGTAGGAGTTGCAGGGTGGTTTCAGTACACCATTTGGGGAGGAGGTTTTCTAGTGAAGGGATCAGTCTTTCATCTAGAGGATCCATTGGAGGAGGCTACATTCTTTGGCATATCAGATCAGCCACACCTTTCCATTTTATGTGTTGCGGTGAATCTTTAGCCCTAGGGCTTTGATTCCCATCTTGTATAGTGGTGTAATTATTAAACCCCTTTTGGGTTCTTCATTAGAGGTTGTATAGAGCCTAGATCTATATTTATTGTATATTTTGAGGGATATATCATCCCTTTATATTTTTTGTACTCTTTTTCTATATCAGTGCTTCTATAACTTCATTGTAGCAGCCTTACGACATTTTTGATATAGTAGCAACACATCTTATTGAGGGTTTTGTGTATTGGAGGCTTGTTCTATCTTGTTGTATGATTTTTTGCCCATTATTTTGCACTAATTTTTTGTTTTTATGATGAATGCAAAGGCTCCATATTGGCCTCATGTTTTTATATGATGTTTTACACTGTTATTCCAACAATTTTCCCTATATTCCTGCATTTCCCATTTGGGAATATTACATGATGCTTCAGAAACAGATTTGGGAGTTATATTGGGACAAAAATACTTGACTCCTTATGCCATTTACTATACAATTAAAAAATTGACTCCAACAAAGTTTAATTATATTGTTATTGAAAAAGAGTTTTTAGTTGTTGTCCATGCCATTAATAAATTTAGACATTACATCACTCTCTATGAAAGTTTCATTCACATAGATCATTCTATAATTATATATCTAATGAATAAATCAATTACTAATGGAAGAATCACAAGATGGATACTGTTATTGCAAGAATTCAATATCACCATTTTAGATCGATCTAGAAAACAAAACATAGTTTCAGAATTTTTGTCTAGAATTCAAAATGATAACATTGATACACCAGTAGAAGATAGTTTTCCTGATGAATATCCTTTTGGAATGTCTACTAAATATCCATGGTTTTCATAAATTGATAATTATTTAGCTACAGGAAAGCTACCATCATATTTGTTTCATAGATAAAGGAGGAAGAAAATTTAAAGGAGTGCATATTATTCATGGGTAAATGAAAAATTGTACAAGATAGGTCCACATATTATCATTCGAATATCTGTACGAGAAGAAAAAATACCTGAAATACTAAAAACATGTCATGATGGGCCATGTGGAGGACACTTCGTTGATGAAAGAACCACCTACAAAGTCCTTCTCTCAGGATATTATTGGCCTTCCATTTTCAGGTATGCCAAGGAATATATTAAGAGATGCGATAGTTGTCAGAGAATGGGGAAAAATGTTCCTTCAGATGAAATTCCTTTACAACCACAGGTACTTATTGATCCCTTTGAAAAATGCGCTCTGGATTTTGTTGGACCAATCAATCCACCATCAATACAAAATAGGTGTATTCTTGTGTGCACTGATTATGTCACTAAATGGGTAGAATCTAAAGCACTTTCCTTTGCTAATGAAAATGTTGTAATGTCATTTCCTTTTGAGGATATTATTACTGGTTTTGGTGTCCCAAGGTAAATTTTGAAAGATTAAGGAACTCAATTTACATCTAAAATGGTGCAGAATATCATGGGAGAATACAAAATCAAGCATAGGAATTCCACTCCATATCATATGCAGGAAAATGGAGAGGTAGAGTCCACTAATAAGGTGATTGAAGCAATCCTCACAAAGACTATATATTTGCATAGAAGGGATTGTGCAGAAATTCTTCCAGCCACACCACATAGATAAGCACAACAGGTCATACTCGATATTAACTTGTTTACGAGGAGAAAGTATTATTTCCAATAGAGTTTCAAATAAAAACTTTCAAGACTATAGTTAAACTCAGACTTCAATTATTAGAAGGACAATGACATAGAATGGAACAACTCAATGAGCTTGATGAAATAAGACAAGATGAAATTCAAAGGACTAGTCTAGTTCAAAAACAAAGATCCGTATGGCATGATAAATATATCAAAGAAAGTAAATTTCAACGAGGAGATTGGGCACTTCTCTTTGATTCAAAGTTCAAATATTTTCAAGGGAAAATTCAAATTTTAAATTGCTTGAATTGATTGAGGGTGCTAATGAATATATGCATGGAGGTTAGACTGTTGGAATTCATTTCCCAATTTCTCTTAGACTTCCTTACTTCCTATTTTACACTAATGTACAATTTCTCCCAATCCTTTAGGATTAGGTTTCAACATTGCCCCCATTAATTTGAAGGGATGTTGGTGATTCCAAGCATCGTTCTAAAATTTTCAAACTTTTCACTTCCAAGCCCTTTGATGAAGATGTATGCAGTCTGCCCATTTGTGGAACAATGAAGTAGATGGATTGTTTTGGCCTCAAAATGATGTCGAATTATATGGCATTTTGTATTGATGTGCTTCATTCAATCATGGAACTTTCAGTTCTTGGAAAACTTTATTAGTGAAGTGTTGCTGACCATGAGTCGAGTTGAATGCATTTGTTTCATTGACAAACCTTGTAGGATTTTCTTGAGCCACACAATTTCCTTTGTTGCTCCATTTGCTAACACGCATTCTACCTCAGTTGTGGAATTTGCTGGAACTGATTGTTTGCGTGATCTCTAGAAGATAGCTACTCATCCAAGACTCATGATATAACCTGAAGTAGATACCCTAGTTTCTTTATCTCCATCAAAGTCTGAATCAGAGTATGCAATCAAGCTGAAGTTGCCCACCGATGTATATTTGAGTCCAAATTCTTGAGTCCCTTTCAAGTACTTTAGAACTCTTTTTGCAATAGACCATTTTCCTTCACAAGGTTCTTTCATAAACCTGGATAGGATTCCAACAGAAATTGATATGTCTTGTCTGGTAGTAGTCAGGTAGATGAGACTTCCTACAAGTTATCTCTACTTCATTGCATCCTCAAATTCTTTCCCTTCAATGGATGTGAGATTCAATTTTTTTTCCATTGGAGAGGTGAAAGGATTGCATTCAGTCATGCCAAAACTGCTCAATATATCTCCAATGTACTTCTTTTGAGAAAGGAATATAAATTTAGGATGTTGAGTTACTTAAATACCAAGATAGTAGTGAACATATCCCAAATCAGTCATTTCAAAACCATTTTTCAATTCATTATTTATGGATGCAATATAGCTCTCATTGTTCCCTGTCCTAAAAATATCATCAACATACACCACAAGATATAAAAAAAAATTTCCAACCTTTTTGAAAAACAAATTTGCATCATCAAGAGAAAAATGTTTGAAGTTAAGTTGTCGAATATGCTCAGTTAATTTCTCATAACAGGCTCACGGTGCTTGCTTGAGACCATACAAATATTTTATAATATTGCATACTTTGTGTTCTTGGCCCTTCACAACAAATCCTTCTAGCTGGGACATAAAAATATTTTCTTTTAGATATCCATTCAAAAAGGAATTTTTTACATCCATATGATGGAATTTCCAACCATTTCGAGCTGCTACAGCAAATATTTTCTGGATGGTAGCCCATTTTGTTGTGGGGGAAACATTTTCCTCATAATCGACCCCTTCTTTCAGTGCAAAAAAATTTTCCACAAGCCTAGATTTGTGCTTGTCAAGTGAGCCATCCCCTTTGTAATTGTTCTTGTAGACCCACTTGCATCCAATATGTTTGGTTTCCAATGGAGGATCAAACAGCTTCACAGTGGCATTCTTTATTAAGGCATCATACTCCCTTTGCATCGCTTCATTCCATTCATCATGAGAAGTGACTTATTTGAAGGAAGCTGGTTCAATATGTGTAGAAAAATTCAATTAAAATTATAAGAAACATCCACATCAATAGTTGAATCATAATCTTCTACATCACCTCCATTTTCTCTAGTGTAAATTCTTGTTCTTATCTTTCCAACCTCATCGGGATGAACATTTTATAGTGTCTTTGTCAGCCATTTTCGGGGAGTTTTCTCAGATGGCCCAGGATTCTCATTTGACTGAGTTGAGATAGAATCAAGATTCATTATCCCAAATTTTTCAATCACGTCATTCAAGGTGTCATCTGTGATTGGTTCTTCATGTGGGGGAGAGAGTGCCTCAAAAATCGATTCCACAGGTTGATTCAGTATAGTAATCCCCCCTTCAAGATGTGGAAGATGATTATTAAATTCTTGAAATGAATTTTCATGTGTGAATATATCTAAGTAATCAAGCTTCTACTAAATAACATTATCATTCTTAGAAGATTCAAGGAATATGACATCTCTAGATACTACAAACTTCTTATTGACTTCATCATAGAGACCAGGGGAAATTTTATGGGCACATTTTAAAAGGTTTTATATTTTAGAGGGGTGAATTTTTTATATAAAATTCCTCTTGTATAGCTTTATATAGTTAGCCCTATAATCATTTTTAAAATAATTAATTATTAGCTTTTAGCCTAGAAACATAAATGCGCGTAAACATTAAACCTTGGAATTTGCCTCCCGATTTTCTCGTTTGGAGCCGATTTGAATTGCATTCGCCCACAATTTACTGGTCAGAGGGGTATTGGACATTCGCTCCCATTTTTAGTGGTTTGGGGCTTGGAAGTTTGAGGTGATTGGAATTGTCTGCCATTTACCTAGCCGGACGAGAATTAGAGTGACATTTGCCTCCATTTTTTACTAGGTTAGGGCTTGGAAGTTGGATTCTTTTAGGGTTTGCATCATGAAATGTGTTGGATTATGTGCAGGGAAGATGATCGTCGTGGCATAAACTGATTTCTATGTCTCCCAAATACTGTTCAAAATCCATTTTTGGTGGGTTTTCCCCAAGGTGAAAATCCATATTTGAACATGCATTTTTCATTCCCTTTCTGCAAAAATCTGAGATCCTGGGACAAGAACTTACTTCGATAGGTAGCGTTTGGTTGCTTCATACACATATATATCTGGATTATGTGTGGCGAGGCTGATCATCATGGCACAAACTATTTTTTTCATCTCTCCACTACTGTTCGAAATCTAGCTTTGGTGGGTTTTCTCCAAGGTGAAACTTTGTATTTGAACATGCATTCTACATTCCCTTTCTACCAAAATCCTGGGACAAGAACTTACTTTCATGGCTAGCATTCAGTTGCTTCATATACATCAATAGCTAGATTATGTGTAGGGAGGTTGATCATCGTGGTGATTCTATGTGTTGAACATATTGTTGTTGCTTTAAGGAATATGATGTAAATTTCTTTGTAAATACTCTTTTTCTTCTTGTTTATCCTTTGATGTACACATTTTTCTGTAAATATACTATGTATTTTTCATAAAAAAAGCAATAATAATATTGTGGGAAAAACTCTGTTGAACCCTCTTGATTTTTTTGGAATCATATCATTTGAGTATGGAGGTAATAGCTCTGAAAATGCAGCTGAAAATATCAGTTGTTATAAATTGGTAATGCCATTTTCTTATTGTCATTACAGGCATATTTAGAATATAGAATACCATGGAATAATATGCAGAGGATGCAACTCTTTCAAAGGGTAAATGTCTCTCTTAAATTATTATAGGCATGAGATCTTTGTTTATTTTTGGAATTGTACATAAATTTATGTGATCAAATTTCAGGCTTCTCCTATGGTTTCTCTATTATGTTTCCTTTTATTTTGTTTGACGTTTTATATGTGTTGGGTATGGTGTCTATACCCTAATATTGGTCTGCATTAAATGGTAGTTTATCTATTGTAGGGTCTATTTAGTATGGTGGCTAAGTTGTGTTTTGTAGGGCTTCTCTTCTTCATTTCTGGTCTGCGTGAATGTTTCCTGAACTTTTCTACGCATGATAGATGAAATAATTTGTAGGGAACCTCCACTTATCTCTGTCTTGGTCTACTCATTTTTTTGTATGACAATGTGTATAGACAGCTCATTTTCTATATAGAGATGGACCTGTATATAAAATTTTGTTAGTAATGGTCTACTCATTTTATTGTATGATGATGTGTATTGGTGTGATCATACATAGATGTATATATGTTCTTATGACATATATATCGGATATGGTCTGCTCATGTGCGTGTATGGTGGCATGGATGTTGTGAGGCCCTATGGTTTATATTTGTTTATTGTCAGAAATAGTACCTATCACACGTGGATATGGTTCCCAAACCAAGCCTTATCCCGAGTCTTATACAAAGTATCATATATTACTAATTTTTTCATTTAATAGTTTTCTTAATAAACTTTTTACTGCGTAGGGATGGTGAGGAGGGATGGAGCTCAAAACCTCTAATGCATGGATACAGATACTTAATTATTTAGCAATTAATAATCACATCAAAACCTATTGATATTGTACTGAAGGGATGAATGAATTTTCCAGAGCTACTATATGTTGTAAAAGGATATACATCTCAGCTGCAATTTTTAAATTTGGCTATTAGTTTTTGGTAAAAGTATTACTCGCCATGTGTCAAAAGCATTAACAGCTAACATCTATGACCAAATTTTTTAGATGGCTTGCTTAAGTTGAGGGCTCAATCTGTAGGGTTTATTTTCATGTGTCCCTTTGTCATTGTATTTCAATCTCCTACTTGAAACTCTGAAATCCTCAAGTTTGACTTACACAAATAAAATATAAACATATATGTTTGCAAGTCATCAATGTGCATCATAATTGAAAATTGCATGTATGATTATGTTGTTTGAAATTTATCTCTAGGCTTATTACAAGGTTGGGGGACATTATATTAGTTCCAATTCATAGATCAATCCATTCTTTGCTGCAATATGTATCGTTCTGCACATCTATTGCCACCGTTTGTAATTTTTTGTTTAATTACATAGTATTTCTTGACCACTTTGAAGTACGTAATGAGAATTAATCATGGGTATCGTAATATTATTTGTACATAAAATAGTTTCAAAACACTAATTAATTTTTTTTTCCTATCGACAATGGCTTCAAGCACTTCTTTCTATTAGAACAAGGTTTAAAACAATATAGGAGCGATGTACATTTGGATGGGCATTTGGTCTTGATGGTTCTGAACCACTTATTTGTTTTTCTCTTTGCAGTGGAGCATTCTCTAATCCTGTGGTATGTGGCATTTTATTATGAGCTGAAACATGATCGTATTTTATTGCTTTGCCTTTTGTTCTTTCCAATCATTCCATAAAGCATCCTTAAGATAGTTTGTAAAATATTTGGATAAAATACTTGCAAAATTTGAGGTCTGAAATGATGACATACAGGCTCATAGTTTTACCATGGATAACTTCATTTATGCATGGTTTTTTCTCTACGCTCTGCCAGTGACTCCCAAAGTATTACCTACTACAACAAAATTACAAGTTACCATTTCAAAAACAACATAGTTTTGAGGTCTCTAGCTGCTAGCTAGTGTTTGTAACTTTGTATTGCTACTACTAACACCCTTTTATATACAGGCCCGTGTTTATAAAGAAAAAAATGTGTACAATGAGCTAGAAATGGCTAAAAAGGAGTTTCTTCTAGCAAGAATTGGCATCCAGAATAGCAAGAAGGTCCTTCTACGAAATATTCTTGAATGGTATGCAAAGGAGACAACAATTGGCTCAGGAAGCCTGCTTGGTTGGGTGTGCCAAAATGTGGATGAGATACAACGAGAGGCTATAAAAAAAATGTGTTGAAAGAAAAACCCACAACGTGCCAACCCATTTTATAAGATGGTTGCAATACAATAATATAATTTTTAAGTATATATGTTATAGGGATCTTGTTGCCAGGATGTCATAGGTTTCCTAGTTGTGCAGGTGCTTATTGTTGTTGTGAATTTTATGTAGCACTGAAATATGATTGAGTTTAATAAATAGTTGAATGCTTATATTTTTTAATAATACAGAGCCAATTCATCCCTTTGTCTTTTCCATTCTTGCCACATATCATGATTGAAAGTAAGATTAGGTCAAGTTTCATGCATGGTGAAAACTGTTTCAGTCATAATTGACTTCATCACATCCATGGACAAATTTCTAGTAATTGATATCTGGCCAGATTTGTCATACCTATAGAAGAAGATGGTTCTTTGGGTTATATTTGATTTGGGCTTATAAGTTATAACTACCAAATTTGAAAAAATGCATATACTAAAAATGTATCTCTTCTTGTACAAATTTAAAATAAGACAACATTTGTACAACAATACTAGGAGAGCATTGGCAAGTTCTACAGTGGACCTCCTCTCCAATCAATGGAGCTATCAGGTAAATACAGGGTCCCACTGTTACTACTTGTGGTATTTTTCTACAAACAAATTCATGACATGGGGAATGGAGATTTTCTAATGGCTCTCTTCATGTTGATGTTTATAACTTTAACTGAATCAGCAAGGTCACTGTAACTGGCACATATTCCTTTCAATATCCATATTTTGAAGGCATGGAGAGGAATAATATTTTGAAGAAGTGAAAATAAGTTCACCTTATTATAGTTACCATGATTGTTCTTCCCTTAAGAGCTTCATAGCATTATCATTTCCATATATATGGTTTTTTAAGAGTTGTGATGGTGTTGTAATGTAAATTAAGTTTCCATATTTGAATATCAAAATTGTTTTGTGATATTGTTATTGTACCAGGGCACCTGGATCAGATCCAATGTTTATCAACACTTTTTTAATAGCATATTTTCTTCTTCTCATGCTGCTATTCATTTCAACCTTTATATTATGTAGAACAAGTCTTAATTAAATAATAGCAAAGATCGCTAGAAGATTCTTGCAAAGGATTCCTGATTCTTAATGATTTAAGAATGTGGTAACTGCCTTGGTAACTTGGTAACACTTGAGTTGACCATTTTGAGACAATTTTTTGTGTGGATAAGGATGGTAAAATGCAAGGACAACTAAGACACATGCATTGGGAAAAGTTAAATTCCTTTCTCTGTTTATTAATCATATAACTGAAAAAATATATATTGGACATCGTCACATCTAAGAGAATGTTGCAAGAACAAAACCTTATGAAACCATCCATCACGCAAAATAACAATAGTATCCTTTATTTATGGGATTTAGACAATGAAAACCATGATGGCATGGAAGTTATAATATTTCTTGGTAGCTAAACATGATTAAGTGGAAGTTACAATCCCATATGATTACAAAAATGATTCTAACACTCCCACTTAGTTCATCATCTATGGTGTGAAAATTTTTCATTCTATGATTAAGTGGTATCTATTTTCTTGTCACTCCCTTAGCTCCCTTGATTGGATTAGAGAACATGGATTCAATTATTTTTAGGATGACTCTTCAAGCTCCATTAATGGAGAGCATGATGAAAGATGAGGTTCTCCTTCTAATATTGAGTTTCCCCTCAAGGTTTAAAGGTAAAAGAAATAAAAATGATTATGTTCATGGTTAGCCCTCTTACTTCCCATAAGAAGTATTTGTAGCAACCAATTCCCCTATTAATTTCTCTGCAAATATTTCTATTCTTTTCCATGAGAAAAATGAACGGTAATCTGAGATTGAAAAGTCCTCTCAGAAAATATATGCAAATGGTAGAGTAAATGTTGTTTGGAGGATGTTTACTAAAGAAACCTGACAATGGAGATGGAGATCCCACTACGTTCTTCTTTGATACCTTGGACATACCAGGGGAAGAAGGAATAATTTTAAGAACACCTTTTATTATCAATGGTGAGTCAAAGACATCATAGCCAATTTCTTAAAGACCCAACAATGGAAGCAGGAGGAGCGAAACAAGAAATAATAGCTAACACAAGAGAGTATAGAAAATTTAGGGATGTAGTCTACACAACCATGAAATAAGTATAGTAGATGAATTCAAAGGATACTAAGGTTTAAAATATAAGGATATTAATGACTTTTTGTCAGTATCCATATTCTGAAAGTATAATACCAAAGTTAATATTTGGATTACTCAAGAGAAGGTGAGCTTGAATCTTGCAGTGTGACTTACAAAATTGGAAAAAAAAACAAAAGATACATTAAGAATAAATAAAATTCAATAATGAAGATAAATATTTGTCCTTATATTTCAAAGGTTTTCTGGAAGGCTTGTTGATTTTCCATGGCATAAGAGAATATAGGTTTGGGTCTTAGAATCTCTGACACAACCAACTCATTTTCCACAACACTTCTACTTTGTAGAGCATAAAATAAAACATGAGTGGATCAACTAGTGCACATGACAATTTTAAAATGTTTTCAACCCTTCGTTATATTACAAACTATAATACAACAATTTGGGGCTCTTGTACTAGGGATCATGGCCCTTTACAATAATATTGATAAAAAGAATACAACTAGGGCTTGCTTTCAACCCTTTGACAACCAAATTACCTTGAACAATACAACACTTAACCTAATTTTTGACGTAGAGATCCATAACCCTTTCACTCCACGTGTCCTTAACACATCTGGCAGGTCCTCTTGCCTCCCATTTTGCAGCTTCTCAATCTACCTTTATCAATGAACTCTACTCCTTTAGGTCACCTAACTCGACTCAATAATCTCTTCCCTCTAGTTTCCTCCTTTTTCCTTCATGGTATGCAACACTTAGGGTCTTCAATGAGTTGTTCACAACTCCATTTGTGAACAACTCTTTGGTTGCCCAATTTTTCCTTGTTGTTTTGATGAAGGCAAGTCTAGGGCCTAGAGGCTGCCCACTTTCACTGTATAAGTCCATCTCTACACATGTGAACTAGGGCTCAATACTAAGCCCTCTTAGATGCCCTACTTCTTTCAAGGTTCAACTCCTTAGGCTTCTTAAACCTTGCCACTCATAGAAATCTTGTAGTCCTTTAGAAGACCTAAACTTAGGGCTCAATGTGACAACTTTTGCAATCGTCCAATATTCTCTTAATATGCCACAAAGGCTGCTACTCCAACTCCTTTAGGAACAATCATACACCACTTCCAACCTACAGTCTTTATTGACTGATCTAGGGCCACAAAAGCACTGTCCTCTTTCTTACAATTTGTCCCTAAAATTGCCCAGATTTAGGGCCTTATTTTTTCCCTCATATAGGGCTACTTTACATTTTTTTTCAACACATATGAAAATTCCTCCAAAAAATACTTCTCTCCCCTTGATCCATCAACCCTCTTCTCTACTCATTTCCTTTTCTTTAATTCACCCTTGAAGATATTTTTTCCTCACCAAGAATCAAATCATACACAAGACTTTTGTACATAGCAGTATCCCTAATCTCATGGATACACCACCAAACTGGCTTTCCCTTTAGGGTTTCTGCCCTTCCCTTTAGATCTGAAATATAGCTCCTCACACAGACTACCTGAATAGTGGTACTTTGGCTACATCATCACTAGAGTAACCCTAACCTAGGGTATATACCTTTTTTTCCAATAACTTTAGAAGATATCCATTATCTCTCTTTGAAAACGTCATGTTAGGGCTTCCAATCCACTCGAAACTGAGCATCTAACTTCTGTGGTTCACGAACCTATCTAAGGTATCCTGAAGTAGCTTAAAACCACATGTAAACGCACTAAAACAAACCCTAATCTATGTGCTTTTGTTGTAGGAGAATGCATCCTAGTCCTGAAAACCTACTAATATATTAGAATTCTCAAAACTAGGCATCAGCCACCTGCAATAATTTAGAAATTCTCTGCTTGTTATAGAGATGGAATACTATTGTTTTATGCCTAGAATATTCCCATAAAAATCCTTGGGCTAGTCTCCTCTTCTTGTGCTTAGAATCTGCTCTCAACTTGACCATTTACTCTCCCCAATCCTGCTTCAAAACATGAGATAAGGAACCTATGTCCTTTCTACTCAGTTGACTCAGACTTGAGGTAAGCAGCCTCCAAGCTCTACCTTCACTTGAAAGAAATACACTCATGAACCTTCCTTTAGCAGTCGTAGTCAACCATCCAATTGGGGAACCTTTAGGACTACATTTCTAGCCTCCTTGATCAAGTGAGCTCCCTCTATCTTGATCTCTCTAGCATTGTCCTAAGGCCTCTTTAAATAGATCCTCCTCTATATTTTTAAGAACCCTCTAGACTTTATCATTTTAGTCCTCTATGCTTAGGAAATAAGTTTTATTTTTATTTCTTATTTGGATTTTAAACTCCAACATGGGTCTAAAACCCCTTTTCTTGGGTTCTTTTCCTACGACCTCCTTTTGTGACCAAACTCCTCAAACCCCGATCTACGCTTGTGGAGTACCTCTTGTTGAAAATTTTAACTTGGTCTGTTCTTCATAATGACATGTAATTATGATTTTATGTAAGAAGAGACAAAGAATATAAGTAAAATGAATTCATTGTATTGCTTGTATCATGGGTTTCATGAGAAAGAAATTTTATTTTTAGGTCAAAGACTCATTTTTGAGTCTCTAGGAAATTTTCATCTTGTCATAAAATAATGAGTCATTGTCATGTAAATGAAGTCATGTTACACTTTCTAAAAATACACTATTGTTTATGTAAAGTAGTCCTCCAAGAACCTTGTTGCTAGGCCTCTTCAAGTTGGCCTACCTCACATCAATAACCCCCCAAATCATGTCGGTTCTCCTCCAGCTTTCATGTCGGCCTATAGATATGAAGATAGCCTATATAAATAGGCTCACTCAACCTCATAAAAGGGCATCCACTTCGTTCAATGATTACATTCACAAGTGCGAGGAACATGAATATAAAAAAGTGTGAGAAGAAGGCTATCCAGAAAATAAGGAAGTCTAATAAGGTTTGGACCTTGGGTTACGATCTCTCTCTTGGGTAAAAAGGAAGGTACGAAGGCATCTATAGTAAGACTAGTTCCAACACTATATTTGGATAAGGTATCACATAAAAGGAGACTATAAAGGGAGCCGAGAATAATTCTGAAGTAAACCAAGGAGAAGGGAGAGTAACTCAAGGAAGAAGAGACTGAGAATATATGTCTAGGGTTGAAACATGAAGGAGACCAAGTCTCTCCTAGTGTATGACGAGAATTATGGTGTAACACAATACAAAAAGAGAGGGACCAAGATTCTCAAGGAGAATCCTAGAAGATCATCTCAAGGAGAACATCAAAGGTTAGTGACAAGGTTCTTATTGGATGATTGATTCAAGGGTTTGTGTCATGGTCTTGGTATTCATCAATTGAAGATCTATAAGAATGATTTTTTATTGGGTTTTCCTCTCAAAAAGTGAGAGGTTTTTGCCCTATCTTACAAGGCAACATATTGTATCTCCTTTTTATTTGATAATTGACTTGATGAGAAGAACATAATAATAACCTATTGAAGAAAATATCAAATCAAGAAGCATAAAGTACATCACAAGTAATTATCATGAATGGAAATCTCCTAACATATCAAGCCCTAGATTTCTCAACATGGTATCAGAGCTATAGTGCTAAAGTCAAAAGAAGGGCATCTAAGATGCACTTAAGACTTAGATCACAATCAAGAGTTCAAATGTTATCTCAGAAAGGAACCTAGTTAAGGAAACACACAATCTAGGTGGAATCATAGAGATCGCAGTGCAGTTTGGAACACAGTAGGTTCAAGTACACCAAAGTGACCTCTCCTCACTGTCTCAACACCATATTTCAGATCTCAGTACCAAAATAAAACACATTTAGGACAAAGGAACATATAATGCTACAGTCACATGTTTCGATTCTATCCCTTATATGATTAATTACTTCCATCAGTAAAGATGATTCCTGTATAGATCTCAGTAAGCATATCCCAAAATTTGGTTCCTTTCCACTTTTGAAAAGAAGGTATGATGATATCGACAATAAAGATGATATCAGTGTCTCGACAAAATGACAATAAGGAGATCTAACTAGAAAAAGGAATCATGATGCAATCTCAATTACAAGGCTAGAAGGATAAAGGGCATTATTGTCTTCCTCTCATTGCAACAAGGGTCTCATATTTATTCTTGATCATCTAAGGAAGAATCCAAAACATCCACAAAAATCTCTATCAACAAAGGAAACCAGATCTAAGGGCGTTGACATCATAAAAAGGAGAAATCTCCTTCATTGAAGGACCTTTTATTTTGAATAAGATCATCCAAAGGGAGCTTCAACCATCATCAAAGTGATCAAGCTGAATATTTCATCTTCACTAGTCAAATAAGTATCTTTTATTGTATAATGAAATTTGATAAAATGACTTTGTGTTTGCAAATATGTCTATAGGTTGGTTGGGTCATCAAAATTTCTTACATGAAAAAGGAGGATAAATAATAATTCTCAAAGAAATTGAAGTCATTGATATCTATGGAAAATTCTCTGAAGGTCAAGTATTGTCTCAATACATGGAAAGGGATCAAAGGAATCAAAGGATTCTTATGAAATCAGTCAAAGTTCCTCTCATCCTGAGATAGCAGGATTGGGGATATCAAAGAGATATGTAATAAGCTGGAAGAACTATTCTTTGGAGATGCAATAAAGAAGATCATATTACTTAGACCTGATCTATATAAAATTTAAGGGATGTCTTCATAGAATCTCAACTGTGAGATATGGGAGAAATGATAAAAAATAATCATCATTGTTCTAACTGATGAGCAAGGTAACAAATGTCCATGGAAAAGAAAGTTAACTCATTCAACAACTTATGGTTTCTATGCTTGATAGAAGAAGACACATTGAGGGAAAAAGTATTGAAGGATAACGAACTCAAACATCTGTAGTAAGGAAAGAGAAGTTTAGAAAGTTTTGGTTCTCAGAAAAGAAAGAAGATCATAGCTAAGATTCAATGTTATGGACATTACAAAAAGGTAGCTCATATCAGCGAAAATATGGAGGAAGCTTAAGAGAAGAAGTCCAAGAAAAGAGTGAGTAAGAGATATTTACTGTGATTAAGATAATCTCCTTCACAAAGGTCTTGTCATGGCTCCTATTTCGTTTGTAGGATATTTCTATAATAAATAATTGGATGCTTTGTGGCATCATGGAAGCTGTTATCACCAAAATAGGACCCTGATAGGCTTCTCATCAGACCACTTCAATGTAACTATTTCAAACCAACCTTTTAGCTAAGGCTTAGCCTCCTCAGCCTGAGAGGGCTATCTCAAGGGTTAATGATTTTATATAAATATAGATGGCTAACTCTATGGTTTGTGGTTTTGTATGTTTGCAGGTTGAAAGATGAAGACAAGCTACCATTGGGCTATGGAGTCAGTGATAGGGATAAGATAACAAAATAGATCTTCTTATAAAACTGAGGCTTGTATATACTTCAATGAAAGGATGACACATTCAGGAAAGTCTCAATATCTTGAGGTTCAAAGGAAATCAGAGCATGTGTGCATGAATTCTGAGTCATGATACATAAAGGTATTGAAAGGAGAGTATTTGACAGAGATTTATCCAACCTTAACACTTAAAGGAAGTCAGAGCATGAATGATCATGAATTTTGAGTAATAAACATAAAACATTGAATAAAACCATCCACAGATAGCACCTAAGAACTCAATTCACCATAAATTAACACTAAAGAAAGTCAGAGCATGTTCCCATGAATTCTGAGTAATAAGAATAAAAGATATGGAAGTAAAACACATGATAGAATATAAATCTCACTGAAGTACACTTAGAATCTCAGCTTCAAAAAAGTTAAACTACTTTTGTATATATCAGCTCCTCCAAAGTATTTACAAAATTAGCCAGTTCTGATAACATTTTCCAACCCTATGCAATTCGATGTCTTCCCTCTTATAGAGTGGTCATTACATCCTTGGATTCATTCCAAAAATTTGAGAAGAAACTCGAATTTGACACCTATCAACTTCTAAACAAACCTCATTTACAAACTGACAGTTAAACTATCTATCTTACAGTCCTAATACAAGTAGGACTAAAACACTATTTATTATATCTTAACAACCTTTAACAACCTTATCTAATCGTTAAAAACTATGCTTGACAACTATTTCTTCTAGACTTCGACCATGATGTTGTTTATCTTCTTGCTGTTAGACCCCATCAACCTACTTCTTATCCATTCATGCAAAATATGAGCATGTTCCCTGTATAATAGTTGAATGCCTCATTTCTATCCATTCAAAACAACTGCTGAAGAACTGGTGCTCAAAACATGTGGAAAATTTCTTATAACCTTCATTTGAATTCGACCTTCCAATTGTGCAAATCCTGAACCTCCAAAATGGTGCAAAAATTTTCAATACTATTGCGCTACGAAACTGTTGAGTCTACTGTTTTTGTAGCGCAGAATTTTCCTTTTAAAATCATGCTTCAAACCTCCATTTTTATGTTCCAAACCTCCTGGATCTTCATTGATATTCTACATATACCTCCCACTAGCATCAAAGCTCAAAACCAAACCCTTTTCACCTTTGAAAATTGCAAAAAAAATTCAAACTGCATCCTACAGCAGTTTTGTAGTGCGCTACGAAACTATTGTGTGTCACCTTCAATAGTTTTGTAGCGCGGTACGAAACTACTGGGTCTTCACTTTCCACAGCTTGGCTTGAAAACTTTACAGCCTCGCTTGAATTTGTTTCAGTAAACTCAGGTCTTTTGCCACTAATTTCTTCTTCAAAACATAAGCATGCATGCACTATTATCTTACATGAGACAAATGAAGTCGAAAACGACCAACTGTTTTCAAATTTGAAATGAATAATGACAAATGACCCCTAATAATTACAATGAATGGTTGCATGTGTGAAAGAGAACTCGTGGATGACACCTAATGAGGAGGAATTTAATTGTATTTGACATATGTGATAACTCAAATGAAAAACTGAGAATCCCCGATTCCGTAGCTTATGATTTGCAAATTTAGTTTTTTCCGCTACGATATCACCAGCATTTTCGTAGCGTAAAATCAACTTTTTACATTGAGCGCACTACAGAAACATGGTTTCGTGGCTTATTCATCAAATTTTCGAAAAAAAACTTTAAAAATGGGTTTCAAAACATGGCATAAGATCTTTGAATAATGAAACAAGGTTAATGAACATTCTTTGGTGATGGAATGATATTTTTAACCCATGATATAGACCTTTAAAAATATAAAAATGACTCTAACCCTATCTAGCATTATGACTTAGGAACAAGTGTAACTGACCAAGTTTCTGAAATTTTTTTATAGTGATAACAGAAGCATTATAAACAGGAGCTTGTGACATCACCTTGGGGAATCATAAAGGACAGAAGGAAAAAAATCCATGGCAACCAAATATGAAGGATATAGCTCTTGGGAACCTCATTGGAAATTTAAGGAAAGAATGAAGTCATATATGAAAAGGCTCATGATACATCAAGTGAAGAAGAAAACATGTGCTGGATATGGATACATAAGATCCTCAAGATTCTATGATGGAATATTCATTGGAAGATTCACTGATCCAGAGAGGAAGCAAGTGTTTCATCAAGAAATCCAACTTGTGGAATTCATGGGATGATGGTATGATGACATAAGAGATGAAGCAGATCAAGGGGTTGAAGATCTTTGAATCAGGGAAGTTGCTAAAAGAATCCTAGATAAACTAAAGGTAAACAAGGTATGTATGTTTGTACTTAATATCATAATGTCATTTTGTATTGTTGCAGGTAACATGGATCACTAATTTTATCTTCAGAAGACTGATCAAACGAAAATGATCTCCTCCTCTTAAAGGATGCAGGAAAGCATAAGTCGCACAAGATGAAATCAGCATAATATGGCATGATATGCAGTATGAGGTAGTTGATTACAATCAAGGAACTCTGATTGGAAGCTCCTTGGAATGAAATGTGTGAAGAAAGGAAGGAAGATATCATGAGATTTGAAACCATGGTAAATAAAATCAACATCCAAGAAGACCAAGAAGACTTGACTAGGAAATCTCCCAGAAAGATATGAAGACTCTAATGGAAGTCTAAAAATATGGAGATCCTTTACAATGGATATCTTTGGGAGATGTGTCAACATGTATGCAGGATGATAATATGATATATCTACAGGAATATGTCATGATAAGAGACCAAAACAAAGGTAATTTTGATTTAAGTGTTCATTTCTTATTTTGAACAAATATCTGGATGGGCTTATGAAAGACTGCCAAGGGGAACAATTGTGGATGTCTTCCTATAAATACCTTATAGAAGGATGAAATATCCTTCTAAAAGATATGGTATGAAGAAAGCAACATGACATGAAGCAGAGCCAGATGAATACTGATGGATCACTTTATGGTGAAAGGAACGATGACATGAAATATGTATTCCTTGAATTCTAGAATTTTCTTGAACTAAATTTGTTGATATCCTATGATTTGAAGTAGCAGAATGAGATACGCGATCACTATTGTGCCCCTTTCACCTATTCGAGAATCAATAAGAATCTGGGGCCCCTCCCCCTAGGTTCCACAATAGAGAAGAATCTGGTGAGGTGAGTTAGGTGAGTCCATTTACTCAAATCCCTAGTCAATCCTTTCTCTCAGATTCACTGATCGAGATGTGCCGGTGCCCAGAGGTATCATTATAAATCGGGGCAAGCACCACAAAGTTGGTTGGACAATATTCCAAAACTTATTATAATATGAATTGCATATAGACGTGTAACTTGTCCATAGCTGAAAGGTTTGTACACTTTCTGAGATTAAGGACCATATTTCTCAACATACTGCATTCTTCCTCCACGGAATTGATTTTCTTTGTTTATTCGATTTTTGTTCTCAATTATGGCATTTTGAGAAGCGCATTAGTGGTAGTATTCATACAATTTTGCAGTTACAGAGAAGAGGGAAATTCTCTTGCATATTATGGATTATGTATTCAAATAACTTCTTCGACTTCCTAGGCTTATCTAATACATGGATATTATAGGAATAAAGAAACAAAGTTGTCAGCCAATAGTTCTTAAGGGGTTCGAACATCCATTTAGGACCGCGAATTCAAGATATAGGAAAAGACAGAGTACACTGCATACCACAAAGCAATACAAGAGAGCCTAAGATCAAAATATATTTCAAGCAAAATAAACTTGAAGGACCAAATCCAGATAAAACCTAAATACCATGCCCCAGAAGAAATTTCTTGGAACACCAGCAGACAATAATTAATTGAAATTATAAATAATAAGAACAGTAAGGCTGAAGCCAATATCTCTGAGTATGCCAATATCTCCGAGTATGTGGAATAAAGGCTCTATGGGGACAGAGTCAAAATCCTTTTTGAAATTCTATGAAATAATAGTAAAATTTCCAAGAGCAACGTTGGGCTTCCTCAATTGTGGTCTCGAGTGTAAAGATGTGATTAATAGACTAGTTCTTAGGTTGGAATGCAGCCTTTCCTTGAGCCCTATGTTGCCTCTACGCAAGGTCCCTAGAGAGTTGCAGGTGGAGGGATGCAACATAGAGTTTCAAAAAGAAAATAGCGATAAATAGATCCAATGGACTGCAAGGTACATCATAAACAGTGTTTAGTGGGAGCATGCGTTCAACTCCGATAGAAGGCATATCTAACTTCTGAGGTCAAATACCTAAAGGATAAAATTATTCATCTAAGATATAAACTGTTACAAAACTGAGATTCCTAGAGAAGAAAGGGTCCCTCTCAAGAACTTGAGAATCAAGAGAAGTATCTTGATTTAAGGTTTCTTGTATAAAGCGATCAATGTTTGGAGGAGCTATCACCTACTAATTAGAGAGGGCTAGGAGAAACTACTAGCCTCTAAAACTATATTACCAGTGGGTGAATATCTCCTACTATCTGAAGCTAAAATGAATAATCCCCTAATGGATAAATTTGAAGATCCAATATTGTGCATATAGGCTTCTCTTTGCAGAGACCTAGATCAGTCAGAAGGAGGGTGTCTTATGTCATTGTAAAAAGGGCTTAGACAGAGACACTATTGCAAGGGTCTCAAGGGTAGAGGTAAGCGGTCTCCTCGAGATCTCATGAATCCACATACTGAGGTGGCGCTGCTCTCTGCATGTAACTTATTTCTTCTATGTCTAAGATCTAAAAAGGAGGGATGTGATCATCTTATTGTGTGGGTTGATAGGATTTATTCTAAGGCTCCTCCATTTAATTTTTTTGTGGGGGGAAAAGCTGAAAAGTCGAATTGTTCCATGACTGGATGAATTTACAGCATCAAAGTGAGTTGTATTTATGCAGGAACGCAAAATAATACACATATAACCATAATTAAAAATATGTAGTGGAAATAACACTTCATTTCATTAATATCAAAGAACTTAAATTTTCTTACAGACAAAATGGAAATAAACTAGATAGGGCACTAATAGCCTATCTCTGAGAAGAGATGAGAGGGCTACATGCCTCTTAATTGTGCTAAAATGAGGCTCTAGGGCCTATTTATTATTTAGAAACAATAAGAAAACCATAAAAATCCAAAACCCTAAACCTAGGAGATGAAGTACCAAAACTATGGGCCCCGTTTGGGTAAATTGGTGTTTCAACTTCCTAGGGACATAACTTTGGCATATGATCACTATTTTACTTGCACCATACATTTTTAGAAACATCTATCCGAGGAATAAAACTTTTGATGCGCGAAACATTGGTCCATGGACACATCTTGCTCTCAGTTTTCCCAAAAAATGTCGTTCAGGGCCTCAAAATGGCTTCAGAAGTTCAGGGCCTGAAAAACTGCTAAAAATAGTAAGTCGTGCCAAAACTAAAAAATTGAGAGACAACGGTGGGTCCCCAAGTGGAATAGGTGGGTGGCCACCAATATCCACCTATATCATTCCTCCCCCCTTAGCAATCAATGGTCCCCATTATGTTGAGTTCCTCCATGAGATGAGGAAACTTCTGGTTCAAGAATATTTTCTATAGTTTCTACTTTTCAAGATGTTTCCGTTGATATATGGCACACCATGAAATTATTCATGGTTTGAGAGACATTCATGTTTAAAGTTTGTAACCTAGTTAGTGGGATAAAACCCCATGGGGTTGTGGAATGGGCCATTGAAAATTCAATAATTAATAATGTGTAAGCTCCTAAAAACCCTCCCATGTTCACTTGTTGAATTCCCTCTCAACCTAAGAATTTATATAAATTTTGATCCTCATATCCTCCTCATGTAGAGATTTCGCTACCAGAAACAGGTCATCATGGAATTTTTGCTATAATTTCTTTCTACGAATGTTCAGAAGCTGAAATGTTTATGAGGCGAAGTTGAAATTTTGAAGAAGCTCCTGTAAAAATTTCTGATCAAGTTTGCAATATTTTCGGAGATATGATCTGTGGAAGTCAATGTTTTTGTAGGCTCCTAAACTTCATCTCAAAGAAGTGACCTTGGGAAAATCGTTATAACTCTCTCTTTGAGTATCAGAATTGAATTATGTAAAAAGTGGTGGATATTGCACATACTTTTTTTTTCATTATATTAATTTCAGAGCCGAATGAAGAAATAGTGACATGTGGCATGTTGTACAAGTGAGCTCTACTGAACCAGTCCATAATTAGGTCATTATGAGAGATTGGGCATAAATCTCACTTGAAGAATCCAAATTTTGTCAGACTTATGGCATTAAAAAGAAGAATCAAAGGAATACTACAGGACCAAAAATCACATATTGGGGATCTGAAATAACAGAGATATACTAGATTCAATATCGAGCTCCTAGAAGGAAAGAAAAAGCTAGATCATGTGTTCTCAAGGGATACAAAGGACCAGAATTTATAGGGAAAAAAAGCAAAGCAAGTTGCAGTAGAGGGTAGCATGACAAGAGCAACAATGAAGGGGCAGAATAGTAGCAACAAGTTCACCACATGAAGTCTTCAAGTGGGCAACACTGCATACAGTCATTGTAAAGGTATCTTTGTACTAAGTCATTGTAAATGCATCATTGTAAAAATTGTAGAGGTGTTTCTTTGCCAAAAGTTAAAGAGACAATGTCGGGAGGTCTAGGATCATCATAAGGTGATTGTTTCATAGTTGGGGTTATGGTATAGTGTGTCTTCTTCTTCTACATCATTCTCTATCATTGTAAAGTGGACCATTTTCCCTCGTACGTGAGTCCATTCTTCTTATATTCTTCTATAGGGTGGTAGGGTGGTGCTAGGGTGAGTTGTAGCTCATTAGGTGTTGGCACATCTGTTTAGTTTACTACTGAAAAATATCAGGCATTGGAGCATCCATTCAGTTGGAGCTAGAGAAGAATGTTTTTCTAGATTCTAGGAAGTTGGAGCTTTATTTTCAGTTGGAGTTGAATATTAAAGAATTATTAGAAAATCATTCAGGTGGTTTTTGTCTCGGAGTGGGTTTCCACCTTAAAAAATATGTGCATTTGTGTTCCTTTTGTTTACTTCTATCATTGTACAAACATTGATAATAATTGAAGATTAACTATTCTCTGAAAGGAATATTGATTCATCCCCCCTCTCAATATTTCCAATAGCTTGCGGTGGGGTCTAGTGAGGCACTCCTTCTGCAAATGTAGCCACACTTTTTCACCCGTATGGAAGTTGTGTGGCACTTGATGTTGATAATGTCATTGCTTGTACTTAGCACTGACTCTATCCAATATGTCATGAACCTATTGGTGGATTTGTTGAATGCGCTCGATGAAGTTATTCATTGTGTCAGCTTCAGACTGGACTTGAGCCGAATCGGCCAGACTAGCCGCAAATGACATGGCTACGTCAATGGGACACAGTGGCTGGAATCCCAACCCTACCTGGAAAGGGATATGGTCGGTTGAGCTTTGGAGATCCCGATTATAAAAAAATTTTAGATAGGGGAGGTTGTCATCCCATGTACGATGATGCTTTGAATTGTACATGTGTAGTGTTATCACCAGTTTGAGTCCTATTGGGTTGCTTCAATGGTCAATCTGGAGTAACTATTTCAAACCAGATTTTGACTAAAGCTTAGGCTCTTCAATCTGAGAGGGCTCTCTCACATGTAATTTATGATATTGTTTAATGATAAAGATAGATGGCTAAATCTATGAATTTGTATTGGTTTGGTATGTTTGCAGGTTGAAAAGATGAATGCTTGCTACCATTAGGCTTATGGAGTTAACAAATCAATAGGATCAGTGGCAAGGTTTCTTGAAATGGAAGCAAAGGTAGATAGAGGTCTTTAAAAAAGGTAATTCACTCATAGAAAATAGGTCAACACAATCATTTCATTACTAAAGGAATTTAGAGCATAGAGTTATGAATTCTGAGTAATAGCAATCAAATCTACTGCTAGTGGTTCAAAGGCAATTCAGTCCTAAAACATAGAAAAACACAGCCATATCATTACTAAAGGAAGTTAGAGCATAGAGTTATGAATTCTGAGTAATATCAATGAAATCTACTGCAAGTAGTGAAACACAAGATGTAGATTAATAAAGCATTAAAAACCCCATGAGAATCTTAGGTCTATCCAAGAAAACCAGTCTTTGTATTACTGAAAATAGTCAATTAAATAAACCTGCAGTTTTTCCAAAAAGTATCCAACCCTTGACAAATTCGACTCAGTGGCCTTTAATAGAGTTTTTACCTCATGATATGATCTGCCTCCAGGCTATATACATCGGAATTTTTCCTACTAACACCTTACATAACCATAAAACATCAACTTTATGACAAACAGACACCTATCCTACTTGACATTCCTATTTCAAATAGGACTTAAAATACTCATTATTATCTTTAACAACCTTATCTACTTAAAGAAATTACATCTTTGACAATTATGTTGTCACATGGTCAAATTTATATGACGTGATTCATCACTTTATGACCACTTAACTGACCTCCTCAAAACTAGGAAACAAGACCCTACTTTTTAGGCAATTGGTCTTCTTCTTCTTCGAATATTTTGGCTGTCATTTAATCTTCAATTCGTGGTCCTTGAGTGTTGAATAATTTCTTGACATGGTCTTTAACTCTTCCATATCCTCCAGATGTCCAAAAACTGCTCCAAAACTTGCTAAAAAGGCTTAAATATAGTGCACTACAAAATTAAGGCAATTTCGTAGTGCACTTTCGTAGTCCTGAAAAACATGCCTTTAACCTTAAAATTTTTTACTCTTTCCTTTTGCATAATGTTCATCATCATAAAAAAAATCCCTCATACCAATTTAATATCTTAATAACCTCCAAAACTGGTCAAAAAGTTAAAATAGCAGCTACAGTAGTTTCGTAGCACTTTGCTGCCCTTCAAGCCCATAGGCACTACGAAACTGCTGAAAAGTGATAAAAATGCATATTTTTGTATAATTTTGAAAAATGAAACTTGTAAGTGCCAAAAATTTTTATCTAACGTGACCTCAGCCTCCATCAACTATAAACCAACTCACCTTATGCTCCTTGAGGCATTTCTTCCTCATTTATAATTGGTTGGGCTATTGGTTCTTCAATCACTATCATTTTAAGCCCTTTCTTTTATAATTCTTCATGTATCAGTTCAAGTTGCTCTTGAAGGTCCTTGACCTAGTATTTAAGTATTCCATTGCTGGATTTCAGATGAGTGTTCACCTCTCTGACATGCTTGGCTTCTATCCTTGCTGGAACTGTCCACTTGATAAGCTGTTGTGTATTGTCTAAAGTTTTAGAAACAATGTAAACATGTTCTTCCGAAATTGCATTCATCTTTGCAAATTGAATTTCTCAACACTATTTTTTCTAGCTTCTTTTTTCATGACAAAAATTTCCTGATTGGCTAATTTCAATTTCTCTTCAAGGAGCTGCAACTCTATTTTTTTATCACCTTCTCTTTTCCCTTTTTGATTTGTTGACTGTATCCTTTACTATGGGTGATGAGAGGTCAATAATCTCTTGAGGTATTTGAGTTGTCTCAATAGTTATTTGAACTTATTTGCTGCTTTATATTAATTTTCTAGCATGCCTTGTCATAGGCTTTCTTTCTTGGAACGTGAAACCTGCATCTTCACCCTCAAACTCTAATTTATTTGTAGATTTTCCCTTCTTTAACTTCTACCCACCTTCCTCTATGAATTTAGCTTGGACAATAGGTGTTTCCTCTATGTCAATGGCATGTAAAATATTCTCTAAATTCCCCTTATCTTCTGCTCTATCTTATACAACCACTGTCTTCTGTTCCAAAACCATTGTTTGGATTCTATTCATCCTTTTGGTCCATTGTTTTCTAACAGTTTGTTTCTGTTTTGCAGGTTTGACGACCTTTTATTTATGTTTTACAGGTGGGACATTTGGTGTGTCAAGACTCTGCATTTTCTCTAGCTCCTTCATAGTTTTCTTACTTAGTTTTTCTCTTGCAGGTTCATTTGGTTTTGCAACCAATGGTTGGCTCTATTCTACTACTAGTGGTGATGAAATTTACTTAGGTTTAGGATTTTTTGAAGGAGCTAGAGCATCCAACTCAAAACCACTGACAAACAAGAATGAGGAACAATCTCTTCCTAACCTTTGAAGTTCATCTGAAACCAATAATTTCATTAAGCCGTGATGAGATGATGATGTCTCACTCCTCTCAGATTTTTCTTGGACCTTACCAGCCATCTTTGACAGACGTCTATGCAGATAGAAATCTAAGTCAAGGGAAATATTACAAGTGAAGTGAAAAAGTAATTTGAAATGGTATGAGTAGACTTTGTGATATCTACTTTCGTAAGTAAAGTACTTCTGGATGATGAGCAACAATTTTGAACATTTGTATTTAATGCAGCTTCTTGGAATAGCATTGGTGAGATCCATCTCAGTGTGTTCAAGCTTCATGAACTCTTTTCACTACTCCATGTTAAACTTGAAACCTTTGAACCAGATTTCTTGACCTCCTGAAATCTCTGTAGCAGTAGCAATAACCTCTGGTGTGATGGAAAAATTTAGCATTCCCACTTTAGTGGTTGTTCCACTGAAATTCAAAGAAAACTCCTTGGATACCTGTGTATTACAACCCTATAATTTCTCACAAAATTGTAGGCAACCTGCGCTTTTGAAGGCTTCCAATACTGTTGGATATTCATTGATCACTTTCATGTCTTCAAGTTCATATCTCAGACATTCTCCACCCTTGTGTATTTCTCTTTTCTCTATCATAGTTTCTCAAAGAATTTCTCAGCCTCGCTTGATTTATGGCCCTCCTTCTAGCGCCAAAAATGTTGAAGCCTCGAAAATTTCTGCTTCAAACATCGGGGTATAACCACCCGGTCAGGACCTTAAGACAACTCCTTTTCTGTTTGGAATGGTGGCTCCGACTGGATTTGTAGGAGCAGTTTCCTAGTGATTTGATTAGGTTGGTAATGGAATGATTGGATGGGGGGAAATGGGACTAAATGACTTGAAATGAAAATACTAGCTAATCTAATTTAAATACTGATAAAGAAATTCTAAAGCTAACCCGGGTATCATATGTGAATACAACTTGAAATTGTTTCAATTGAATAATAACCATAACAATGTATTATAGATTAACTGAAATGTGCAGCAACAAATAAAGATAACTCTGTTTAAGAAATTAAACATAGTTATATCAGCATATTGTATTCATCATTGTATATCATTTACATACAGTTATGAAAGATAAATATTTCTAATATACTCAAAAATTATATATATAAAGAAATATTGTGAAACGAAGTACATATGAACGATAGCAAATTTAAAAGAGAATATCATATGACAAAATAAATTAAAAATGAATAGATAGAAATACCGTATCCATCTTGAGACTTTCAAATGAAATATGATACTCTAATCCAACAATTCCAATGCAAAATCAAATCCAAGGTACAGAAATGAAAATCTTTAAAAATAATTCCTCACAGAATCATCAGATGCGATCCTTTATAAAAGAATATAAGAGTAAATGGAGTACAAAAATGTAGTCTCCAAGTAAAAAATATTACAAATTAAGGACCCCTTTCTAAATGCATGAAAGGGGTTTAAATAGGTACTCAATAAAACAAAATAACTAAAAATATTCCTACAATCTATCTAAAATAAAATATCTTAAACTAAAATGCGAGCTTGTAGTAGACTGGCTCATTGATCATCGATTGTAGTGGATGAAAGAAGGTGACAAATATTGAGCATATCTTGGACTTCTGTTGGCCGAATCATTTTTGAATGTAACTGTCCAGTGTATGTAGCATCAGAGAATTTATGAATGATACATTGAATAGCATTCGAAAGGAATTTGATGGCCATCTGTTGGCTGTGTGGCTTGATCAGATAAGACCACATATTATCCCATGAAATTCCTTGAAGTTTGTTAATCTTTTGATTTTTATTGATTATCTCTTGCTCCCACTTGGAATCAACTTCTTTTACTTTAGGTAACTCGCCTGGTGTACAATCAGAGATCAAATTGGTAGCGTATAGGCTGTCATTAATCAATTTTGTTGTATTATTCATTAAAATTTTAGCCCTTGATGTGGCTCTTTCTAATTTCATTAACTTCTGTTCCCATTCCATAAATAGAATTTCCTTGTGTCTCTCTTCAATTCTAGGAATATTAGCTTTTCTTACCTGCTCTGTATCTTGCCATGAAAGAAACTCGGAAATTTTATCATCAACATCTTCAATTTCTTTCCTAAGAGTGACTGATTTATCTAACAAAGACAATGTTATTTCGCACAAAGGCTCAATTTGTGTCAACTTTAGACAAAATTCATTTAACTGTTGAGATAGTAGTTTGTTGATTTCAAGAGCTTCAGTAATGAATTAAGCCATCTTAGGATACTCCTAGAACTTGTCCACTTCTGATTGGAAAATTTTTTCCTGTTCAACCTTTGAATTTCTCTCATTTTGTAAAAGATTTTGTAGCTTTTCTACTTCTTGTGTCAACTGATGTTGTTTTCCCAAGGCTTGTTCATCAATATTTTTCTTTTCAAGGTTGAGTTTCTCTTCTAGTTTCTTAGCTCTGCGTTCTGCATCCTGTACCTGCTGTTCCAACTGAATAATCTTTTGTTGATCACCTGCAACCTGTTCTTCAAAAATAGCAATTTGCATATCCTTTTGTTTTAATAGCTGTGAAACTTTGGAGGCTTTATCTATAGTGGCAACAATATAGGCACCGGCATACTGAGATAATTTGGTGAGATCCTGAGATGGATCCACCTCAACATTTTTATAAACAACATCTAGTAATTCCCCTTGTGATGCCAAAAGGGCATCTTGATCCGTTCTCCTTCTTTTCCTTTGTTTTCTTAACACGGCCCAATGTTTGGGACTATAAAATATATCTAAAGGAGGGATTTATTCTATATTTAGCATAATTTCTCCAGTGGGGTTTTCATGAATGATTTCCACATCCTGATCTTTGGGATCGTCAAGTTGAGGAGTGTTTTGAAATCCTATCCATTGTGCAAATTGTTGATATTGATTTAGAAAATGAGAAGAAACAATCAATTCAGTATCTACTTGTCCTCCAAGTTGAGAACATGTATCATATTTGGGTGCCTGTTCGGTATTTTTACTTTCTGTACTTCCTTTTTCAATATGTACCTGGGCATTAGTACCCATGTTCCCCTTTTCTATTTGAAACAAAGGCTTCTGTATATATGTTTGAGCAACTGTTTCTGTTTTGGCCGTATCGACTTTGGTGCTGTCATCTTTTTCCTCTAGAACAAGATCAACTCCTTTTACTTCTTTACCAGAAGTATTTCCTGCTTGTTGTAATGCTTTCTCCTGTGTGGGAGCTCTCAACTAATCAAGAGGCACTTTAAATAACCTCTGGCTTCTATACAACAATTTTTTTTTCAAGTCCTCGGCCTGCAACTTAGACTTGGTTGAATTAAATACTTGGGATATATCATCCATGGAAACAAATAAATCATCAAAAATGTCTGGTTCATGCTCGAACCGGGAAATTGAAACAGAGGTACTAAAATCATGTGCCACTTTCCTTGGGTCGTATTTTCTTCCGAGAATTGTTGAAAACTTAAGATCAGAAATCTTACCAACTTCTTTCGCAGAATGAGCAAAAATATTAAGAGTATAGTCACCACACTTAGAAGGGAAGGTAGGCCACATAAGCTTTTTATTTCTTTTCAAAATTCTAGACATTACTTCAACTGTCAGTTGATAGGAAATCTCTTGAGCTAACAGCGTATTTGGAACATATAAGGGAAGGATATGTGGCTGAAAAATACTCCCAAAAATTTAGATATAAGTGAATTTTTCTTCTCCGAACCAATCTCCGATAGAAGACAAATCAGTCATAGCTTTATTGGAAAGTCTAGGAGGGAAATCACCAAAAATGGTTTGGTAGATTGGAATTAGAAAACCATGGCAGACTCTATAAACATGAAGTTTGAAATTTTCTTTCCATAAGAAATTTTGGTACACATGAATAGGGATAGATTTTTTTGGAGTCCATTTCCAACCTAACATGGGAAACTCAGAATTGAAACAGGCGGCGTCCAAAATATAAGCACAAAAATGGAAAGGGGTGGAATTCCTTGAATTCTTATCCTTTCTGTACTCTAGAATTCGATTGGCTATTGTATTCGACAAAATTACAGCCCAATCCATAATTTCAGAACTAACAACAGAATCAATTAACGGGACCATTTGAATAGAAAATCTAGCAGAGTTATCATTTCCGAACAACCTACACATCATCGCTGTGGCATAACAATATGGAGGTGTGAGAGACTCCACAGAGTACATACCTAATGCCTCCTGCTTATGTTTCTCAGGGTTATTCCTCCATTCTTTGATTGGCTCTACCTGGTTTGGATGTTCTGCAGCATATTCCTTAAGGAATTATTTGTTGTAAATATTTGGTGGATTGGGAAGATGGTACATTGCTTTAATATATTTTGCCTTGAATGACCCGAACACTGATCCAGAAGCAGAAACAAAAGTCCTGTTTTGAATGGTCACATTGTCAATGACCCATCTGATAACATCATAGTAGGGAAAAATATTTTCCCGAGCAACAACTTGGTGTAAAAATGAATTTTCCAATGCACCAAGTTGAGTTTCAGAGTCAGAGTCTGAATCTTCTTCATCGGGAATAGTTGCCTTGGGCACAATAACCCTAGGTTTCTCTTTTTCAAGAAAATTGTATACATTCTCCCATGTCATCTTCCCCAGTCCTTGATAGGAGGTGTCTGTGACTAGCTTGAACCTTGTCGGTTTCTCCTTGGGCGGAATTTTTAACACAGGAGCTTTTGCAACAAAAGCAGCTTTAGACTTTCTGATTCTCTTTGACATTTCAGTGTCGAGTAAATTCTATCTGGTTCTGCAAATGAAAGGATTCAAACTTTTGTTCTGCAATTCAAATGAATTCTTTTAGCCGAAAATAAAACACAATAATGAGAAAGCTACACAAACATTTGTTTATTTAATTACCATTTAATCTCCCCATATTTTCAAAATAAATGCCCTCCAAGGGGTCACATTCACGTATTGAAAACAAAGTAACCCATGATCTTCTGCCTGATTTTCAATTAATATTGTCGTACAATCGGAGATCGGTGCATCCTTGTAATAAATGTTAAAATTAACTTTTGTTCCTTTGCAATGCGATGAATAAATATAAGGAAAAATAACAATTGCATCGCAAGTCTTCAATGGTGTGTAAGATAATTCAACATAACTCATTGCCGATCTTCCGATTGCAACAATCACATCGCAATTTTTTTGAAATGGAATGCAATAATGCTTTTTTACCGAATCCCGATCGCATCAGAGATTTTACAATGGAATAGACTGTTATAATACTATCTCCGAAATGAAATTCCAATTTGAGCTCAATCACATCGGCTTTTTAAATGAAAGGAATACAATGTTTTAACTCTCTTCAGAAATGTGATTGTGATAAATCGCATCGCATCGTTATAAAATAGAAAAGTGCAAGACTTAATTTTATTCCGAAATGCGATTGCGATTGAGCGCGATCGCATCAGAACTTCTCAAAGCAATAATCAACTCTTTAAAATAACTTCTCCGAATTTCCGATTGCGATTTACTACTCATTTTAACATATTTCTAAGTATAAATCTTTTCTAAATATGTTCAAAATATGTTAAAAGGTCTTTTAACTTATCGAATCAGAAAGTTTTTAAAACTTGTATACTTTGTGAACAAAATGTGGTATGCATCCTTTTATCTATGGAAAAGATATAAAAAGGGGACCTGTTTTTAAATGGGATTTATTCTAAAAATTTAAAAATGGGGAGGCTTGTTGTATATTACAACACTTTCTTCAATGTAGATTAAAAAAAATGCCAGAGAACACTGACATGATGAGAAAATAATGTGTCTGCTACATATGGAAAACTCTAATAGTTAGTATGATTAAATTACATACACATTACATTTCAGTTCAAACTTTCCTTTGGCATAATAAATTCCATAAAAAAACACAATATTTAACGAGTTAGTTATCCCAATACTAGTCAAAAAACAAAATAATGACTGACAACGATTGGTAAATATTACTATTTATTCATTCATGTCTAGAAAATTCCAAAAGCTCAGTTACAACTCTTTTTAACTTTACATGACCTATTCTCCCAAAGAAGTTGCAGATCATATTCGATTCAAAATACCACAGGAAGTATTTCACACCTCTGCAATATGAAAATCATGTATCAAGAGATAAGATGCTTGTAGAAATATGGACATTTAGGAAAAACACATGGAATGGACCAGATGAAATTAGAAAGATCTGGCAATAACAATTGACCAATCCTTAAAGATATAAAGACAAGATGAGGGCACTCCAAGCTTTTTGAATAGATAAAGACCAGGTTACACATTATTAGAACAGGTATGAAATGTAATAGAAAATCTTGTGCATTCATATAAATTCACCACCTAACACAAGCTCTAAATAGAGGGTTGGGAGAAACTCAACAAGTATAATATACACTCATCTCCATCTCCACTATCAAAAACCAAATCATCACACTGGTATGTGAAAGTAACAACTCTGAGCAGAATATAACCACAATACTCGTACTAACAAGGACTCAATGGTCACACTCACATGACACTAAGGAATCCAAGCATAGAATAGAGTACAATTATGTTAGCACACAGAGCCTTGCAAGTTGCAACTGATCAGATAAAAATTTTACAAAAAAACTAAACCCTTCACTCAACATATATTTGGCTCATGTCCTACCCCAAACACAATCAGTCTTGCCCTTGTCATGAATCTTCCCATGAATAATAACATACCCTCTAGAAATTTGAATAACTAATAAATTATTCACCGAGATTATCCTGATCACACACTATTTGAGCTTCATGCATAATACATAACCTCTTCTACTATTGATCATCAATTTGCGGAAATATAAACAATCGCATGCGCACATTAAAACCATAAACAATCACACAAATAAACACAGTGTTTATGGGAAAGCTTAAAGCTGAAAACCTCCAACTATCTGTATATTATAATGATAGAGATCATGTAACAATCATAGTACAAACTCCTCACAATCTCTCAGCACTATCTCCAATTGTTACACACTACACAAGCTCAGATCATACAAATCACATGCTCCAATCTGCTCCACCTGTTAGCCAGCCTCTACTGTGCAATCCAATATGGATAATCATAAGATCAAGGTTCAAATCCCACCAGTATGTACTACGCAATCCTCATTGGCTTCTCCATCAATGTGTGTGCAAATCTCATGCACCAGTATAGTCACAACTGATAGTCACACTGCTCTTTCACCGACCTCTCCACTGGTCTCCACTGAAACTGTCCATGCACTGCAGTTAACTGATGTATTCTTTAGTTGATTTATGAGTTAATAATTAGTGAATTAATTAATAATTAATTCACACCACTCTCACTAATTGTGTCAATCAGTTAGACTAGATACAACTAGCTCAACTAAGTTAAACTGAACACAACTCCATTAACTGTCTCATCAACTCCACCAAACTCTGTCACATGAGTTCTAACTGAAGTCAACCATGCAATAGCTCCAATAAACCCTAGGAATAGCGTAATTTCTTCTGTCAGCTGCATATGCCACATCCAGGCATCAAACTGAAGTGCTCCAAGAGGATAAGATAATGTTTAGAGTCCAAATATTATTAAGAGCTAATAATATTCGACATATCTATTTTTAGACTGGCAATCTAAAAATAGATTCCGCCCAGTATGTCTAAAAATAGAAGTCCATATATTTTTCCCGACCTGACCAACCATCCACAAATAGCATCCGGCAACTCATAGAACATGATCCATATGTCTAAAAATAGACATAGTCTAAAAATAGACTTTGCGCCAAAAATACCCTGCAGGCCCACTTAGTGAAGGCGACTCCTTTCCACTAAGCTCATCATCTTCTTGCAATCTCAACACTCCCTCTCAAAAAGATATGGATTATCTGCAACCCCTATCCTGCCCCTGTGGTATTCGAATTTTCTCCTGGTGAGCGCCTTCGTCAAGATATCAACATCCTGATCCTCCGTAGGAATGTATGAAAGTAACATGATTCTCCGTTGCACACAATCTCTGATATGATGATACCGGATGTCAATGTGTTTAGATCTATCATGAAATACTGGATTAACCGAGAGTTTGATGCAACTCTGATTATCACAATAAATCACAGTAGGCTCTAAGTGTGAACCGAACAACCCGACCAGGATCTTCCTCATCCATATAGCCTCGCATGCAGCCAAAATCGTTGCCATATACTCGGCCTCTGCTGAACTGAGTGCCACGGATCTCTGCTTCCTGCTGTACCAAGAAACTGTTGTCGACCCGATACTGAAAATCCCTCTAGATGTGCTCTTTTCCGTCCATTGGCTCCCCGGCCCGCATCCATGAAGCTAGCTACGCTCACTCTCATCCGACTATCCGTACCACAATCCATATCCCGATGTGCCTCCGAGATAACACAATACATAAGCTCGCTTCCGTAAGAGCTTAGTAGGCTTAACCATAGCTTTTGTGCCGTTTAACCGCATAGCATATGTCAGGCCGTGTATTGACCAGATACATAAGCGACCTCACCAACTGTCGATAAACAGTGGCATCCACTACCTCCACCGAAGTAGCATCCTCCTTCCTCCATCCACCAGGAAGAGGAGTATCAACAGGCTTGCAGCCATGCATGTTGAACTTCTCCAGTATCTCCCGGGCATACTTACCCCGAGAAACAAATAGTCCACCACTGCGCTGCCAAATTTCCAATCCCAGGAAATAATGAAGGAGGCCCAAGTCCTTCATCTCAAACTCCTTTGCAAGATCAGCCTTGCATGAGTGTATCAACAGTTCATCACCCATCAAAATCAAGTCATCTACATAAAGTACAATGATCAACAACTTACCCTCCACCACAATCTGGTATAGGTTCGGATCCGCCTCACTCTTGGAGAATCCAAGTCCGGTGAAATAATTGTCTATCCGTGTGTACCAAGCACGAGGTGCTTGTTTCAACCCATACAGCGCTCTCTTGAGCCTGCACACATGCGACTCGCTGCTGAAGATCTCGAAACCTTCGAGCTGCTCTATGTACACCTCCTCCTCAATGACTCCATTGAGGAACGCAGTCTTCACATCCATCTGATGAATGTGCCACCCCATCTGCGCTGAGAGAGAAAGAATCGTCCGTATGGAAGAATACCTTGCGACAGGTGCAAAGGTCTCCTCATAATCGATCCCCTCAATCTGTGAAAAGCCTCTGGCAACAAATCTTGCCTTGTACTTCTCCACACTCCCGTCAGCTGCCTGCTTCACTTTGTAGATCCATCTCGAACCCACCACTGATTTCCCTTCCGGCCTCGGGACAATCTCCCATGCACTGTTTCTGAAAATCGAATCATACTCTTCCACCATGGAATCTACCCATGCGGGGTCCTCCACAGCTTCCTCGAAAGAGGATGGCTCCGTCACGATACACTTGCTCATAAGAGCCATGTATCTAGTATACCAGTCAAGTGACTATCTTTTTCTGTGCTGTGATGTAGGTGCTCCTACAACCTTCTCTGTATATTGAGCCACTCGCTCAGCTTCTGTAGTGCGCTTCTACCCTCTAATGGTTGGTTCTGCATGAGTGGTTTCTTCCACTCCATGAACCTCCTCTTGTGGCTGATCCACATCCTGAGACTCATCCTTAGGAACTAATAGCTCCTCCTTTGCATGCAAGTGTGGCTCCCTCTCAAGCAAACACTTCATGGCTTTCTCCTCATGAAATTTGATATCTCGTCGCACAACAATCTTGCGCCTATCTAGCAAATACACATGATAGTTATGGGGCATATCAGTGTACCCCAAAAATATCCTAACCTCTACAGTTGGCTCCAGCTTCTTCCTGGCATCCTTCGTCACATGAATGTAAACAGGTGAACCAAAAATCCTAAAATGGGAAATATATGGCTTCTTACCAGAAAACGCCTCCTCGGGTGTACTCATGCAAAGTATCTTGTGAGGACAACGGTTCTGCACATATACTGCAGTATTGCATGCCTCCACCCACAAGTGAATGGGTAGGCGCTGATCATGCAACATCGCCCGTGTAGCACCCACGATCGTTCTGTTCTTCCGCTCAGCAACCCCGTTCTGTTGTGGGTTATGAGGTGCTATGAGCTCTCTTTGAATTCCTTCTGCACTGCAAAAGTCCTTGAATTCACCAGAGATGAATTCACCACCATTGTGGCTCCTAAGAGCCTTCACCTGCTTCCCCGATTCTTTCTCAACCAGTGCTTTGAACTCACAGAAATTTGAGTATGTCTCGCTCTTCTTCTGCATGAAGAAGATCCAGCACTTACGAGAAAAGTCATCAACAAAGATCACATAGTACCTGTGCTTTGCTGTCAAAGCTACTGAGAAAGGTCCACACACGTCTGTGTGAATTCTCTCAAGGATCATCGTGGCACGACTATCCTTCTCGTGAAAGGTGGCTTTCACAAATTTTCCCAAGGTACACCCCTTGCACTGATATAACTGTGCAAGAGTGCCCCAAAAATATCCCAAGCTCTGCAGTTGGCTCCATCTTCTTCCTGGCATCCTTTGTCACATGAATGTAAACAGGTGAACCAAAAATCCTCAAATGGGAAATATCATGCTTCTTACCAGAAAATTCCTCCTCAGGTGTACTCATGCAAAGTATCTTGTGAGGACAACGGTTCTGCACATATACTGCAGTATTGCATGCCTCCACCCACAAGTGAATGGGTAGGCGCTGATCATGCAACATCGCCCGTGCAGCACCCACGATTGTTCTGTTCTTCCGCTCAATAACCGCGTTCTGTTGTGGGTTATGAGGTGCTATGAGCTCTCTTCGAATTCCTTCTGTGCTGCAAAAGTCCTTGAATTCACCAGAGATAAATTCACCACCATTGTCGCTCCTAAGAACCTTCACCTGCTTCCTCGATTCTTTCTCAACCAGTGCCTTGAACTCACAGAACTTTGAGTATGTCTCACTCTTCTTCTGCATGAAGAAGATCCAGCACTTACGAGAAAATTCATCAACAAAGATCACATAGTACCTGTGATTTGCTGTCGAAGCTACTGAGAAAGGTCCACACACGTCTGTGTGAATTCTCTCAAGGATCTTCGTGGCACGACTATCCTTCTCGTGAAAGGTGGCTTTCACAAATTTTCCCAAGGTACACCCCTTGCAATAATCTAAATGTGCAAGAGTGCCTTTAGGAAGCCCAGTAGAAATCTACTGCAGTATCTTCAAAGCTCCATGGTGAAGGTGGCCCAATCTCCGGTGCCACAACTCGCCATCATCCTGGCTCACCAGTCCTTCTGCCTTGCCTGCCATTGCTATGCAACCATCTACCTGTAATTGATAAAGGTTCTTAACTCGAACCCCTATCCTCCGAGTCTCACCAGTTTCCTTACTACGTAGGAAAGCCTTTCCCTCGCTAAAGACAACGTCATATCCATTTTCTTCTAACATCGCCACAGAGATAAGATTCTTCTTCAATCCTGGAACATGCATCACTTCCTTCAATACGAAGGGTTTACCAGACTCCCTCTCAAAGGAAATGGTACTGATACTGTTCGCACGGTATCTACCATCATCGCCCATCTCAATGTGCACTCCAAGATCTTTCTCATCCAGATCAGTAAAAAAATCTCGATCTCCTGTCATGTGAAAAGACGCACCACTGTCCAGAAACCACACTGATCCTGCCACACTTGAAACCAAGCATGCGATCAGCGAAAAATCCAGCTCAAACTGCAAAGCTAAGGCCTCTCCAGCTGCAGATCCAGCAGCCTGCTTATTTTTCTTCTTCTGCGGACAATTTGTGGCATAATGTCCGTGTTGGTGACAGTGAAAGCACTTCACCTTGGACATGTCCTGCTTCTTGCCTTTGGCACTGGAATGAGAAGCTTTCTTGCTCTTCCCCTTCTTTTCTTTGGCAGCCAAAGTGAAATTCTCTTCATCAGAGTTTCTTGATGAAGATCTGTCCCTGGTACTTCGCCTTATCTCCTCTTACACAAGATCCGACCAAAGTCGCGCCCATCCTGGCAATTTCTCCCGACCATTGACAGAGTCCTAATAGGAATGCCAACTCTTCGAAAGCCCAAGGAGATCCAAGCTCACCAAGTCCTCATCATCTACAGTCACCCCCACACTTCCCAGCTCATCCGTGCATTAGATGAACTTTGTGAGGTACTTGGGCATACTATCGCCTTTCTCCATCTTTATGTTTCTGAGTTTATCCTTGAGCGCCAACTTCCTCTGGTCACTCTTGCTTTGGAATAAATCTGTCAAGGCTTTCCACATCAAGAATGGAGAAGCCTTACCATGCAGGCTGGACACTATGTGATCCTTCACGCCCTCCAACAGAATCCTTCGACACTTTTCTGTCTTCTTTTTCCAAGCCTCAATTACGGCAGCATCGCTAGAAGTAGGCTTTGGGACTTCTGCATCTGTGAACTCCTTCAACCCATTGTCATCTAACACCGCCTCCATCCTGTCCTTACATGCAATATAATTTGAGCTGCCCTCAAGGGCATACTCCAATCGAAGTTCATTGAAAGACATCTCAACTTCGACACCAAGAAAACACTGCTGCAAATTTGAATTCCACCAGCACAAAACTCAACCGCTTCAATGTTTTGCAATTGCTCCAATGATCAATACTGCTCTAATACCATGTAGAAATTTGAATAAATGATAAATTATTCACCGAGATTATCCTGATCACACACTATTTTAGCTTCATGCATAATACATAACCTCTTCTACTATTGATCATCAATTTGCGAAAATATAAACAATCGCATGCGCACATTAAAACCATAAAAAATCACACATATAAACACAGTATTTATGGGAAAGCTTAAAGCTAAAAACCCCCAACTATCTGTATATTATAATGATAGAGATCATGTAAAAATCATAGTACAAACTCCTCACAAGCTCTCAGCACTATATCCAATTGTTACATACTACACAAGCTCAGATCATACAAATCACATGCTCCAATCTGCTCCACCTGTTAGCCAGCCTCTACTGCGAAATCCAATATGGATAATCATAAGATCAAGGTTCAAATCCCACCAGTATGTACTATGCAACCCTCATTGGCTTCTCCATCAATGTGTGTGCAAATCTCATGCACCAGTATAGTCACAACTGATAGTCACACTACTCTTTCATCTACCTCTCCACTGGTCTCCACTGAAACTGTCCATGCACTGCAGTTAACTGATGTATTCTTTAGTTGATTTATGAGTTAATAATTAGTGAATTAATTAGTAATCAATTCACACCACTCTCACTAATTGTATCAATCAGTTAGACTAGATGCAACTAGCTCAACTAAGTTAAACTAAACACAACTCCATTAACTGTCTCATCAACTCCACCAAACTCTATCACATGAGTTCTAACTGAATTCAACCATGCAATAGCTCCACTAAACCCTAGGAATAGCATAATTCCTTCTGTCAGCTGCATGTGCCACATCAGGAGGCATCAAATTGAAGTGCTCCAAGAGGATAAGATAATGTTTAGAGTCCAAATATTATTAAGAGCTAATAATATTCGACATATCTATTTTTATACTGGCAATCTAAAAATAGATTCCACCCAGTATGTCTAAAAATAGAAGTCCATCTATTTTTCTGACTTGAACAACCATCCACAAATAGCATCCCACAACTCATATAACATGATCCATATGTCTAAAAATAGACATAGTTTAAAAATAGACTTTGCACCAAAAATAGCCTGCGGGCCCACTTAGTGAAGGCGACTTCTTTCCACTAAGCTCCTCAGCTTGTTGCAATCTCAACTAGCACACAGAGCCTTGCAAGTTGCAGCTGATCAGATACAAAGTTTACAGACAAACTAAACCCTTTTCTCAACATATATTTGGCTCAAGTCCTACCCCAAATGCAATCAGTCTTGCCCTCGTCATGAATCTTCCCATGAATAATAACATATCCTCAAATTCATCAAAACCAAACATATACAATAGTAGTAAGAAATCTGAGAAAAAATCTAAATGGGTAGAGTCTTATAGAGTCTGTAGAAAAGCTGATTAGCAATAGAGTCTTCTAATCTTCTGAACCTTTGTTATATCCAATGACCATTTAGGGGCATCTATCATATCTGCTAGTAGGGACTCCTAATCTTTTGAAATTTTTTTATATAGAATGGCCTTTTAAGGACATCTACCATATTGATATTTGATTTATGTAACATCTATGTGGCTTGTATTTGATCAATCTTATGAAATCAAAGAACCCACATAAAATAATTAATTGGAAGCATGAAATTATTTTCTTGTAGGCGCCAAAAAATTATTTTCCATCGCCTACAGGAAAAAAAATTTATATGCATATCCTACAGATTCTAAATAGTATTTTCTAGTTACCATTCAACGAAAATATTTTCCTGCCCGCTACATCATACAGATTCCAAATACTATTTTTCATGCCTTCTCTGTCAAGCATAGTCCTAGCAAGATGAAACTTTTAAGATTGATTTTTCTAGTGCAAAAGAAATTTGATATAATGGATTTAATCCATTTAATGATGTATTGAGGTAGTATATATAGATGCATACAATACATTGTGATGCTATGCAAGGCCAATTGAAGCAAAATAAATTCCACCCCCCAATAGAATTTTGGTAACTGGATATTTGATATGCATATAATTTTTTTTTCCTATAGGCGCTGGAAAATCATTTTCTAGCACCTACAGGAAAAAAAATTTAAATGCATATAAAATATCCAGTTACCAAAATACAATTAATAAATAAATACAGAAGATGACATATTCCATGTCCTAAAGAAATACAGAAGATGGTATATGCCATGTGATAGGTAAGCATCCCAATAATGTTAAATCAATGAGACAAGTAGGCATCCAATTAGTGAAACAAAAAATAGATGACATACTCCATGTGATTGACATTTTGTATACATTGGATTATTAGTTGTGGATTAAATGCCTCATTAAATTCCTTCTAAACTAATTTAAAAATTAAAATGAGATAGAGATTCATACAAAAGAGATAAAAGACACTTTCACTTGATCAAGATCTGTGAAATTTATCCAAAATTGAATCCCTGTCAGATTTCTCTCTTAAAAGAAGCAAAACCAAATTATCTTATTTTAGTTCAGTTTCCCATGAGGAATGGCTATAAATATATGATTTGTGATGGGTCTTGGCTAACCCTCAATGAGGGATTTCAGTAAACATGGACCTGTCAAGTAGCTCTCTAATTTAAGTAAGAGAAATGTTTAAGAAATCGTAAGTGGATTGGCATGAACATTTTGGGTTTTTTGGGTATGCAGAGCAACTTCTTATTATCTACTTCTTTTCAAACTAGTCTTATATTGTTCAAATAACATTTTGAATGAAATTTATCCCCTTTTACCACTTCCTTGTGTATGAACTTTATTGTTGTCCTATTCCACACGCCTGTGTTCAAATTAAGACCTATATTTGTTTAATTCATCAAGTCGAGCCTTCATGGTCATATGAACAAGTATAACATACACTCATCTCCATATCCACTATCAAAAACCCAATCATCACACTGGTATGTGAAAGTAACAACTCTAACCACAATACTGGTACTAACAAGGACTCAATTGTCACACTCACATGACACTAAGGAATCCAAGCATATAATAGAGTACAATTATGTTAGCACACAGACTCTTGCAAGTTGCAACTAATTAGATACAAAGCTTATAGACAAACTAAACCCTTCACTCAACATATATTTGGCTCAAGTCCTACCCCAAACCCAGTCAATCTTTCCCTCGTTGTAAATATTCCCATGAATAATAGCATACCCTCAACTTCATCAACACCAAACATATACAACAACAATAAGCAATCTGAGCAAAAAGCTAAATGGGTAGAGTCTTAGAGTCTGCAGAAAAGATGATTTACAAAATCATCAAACGATTTGACTATTCTCTCTACAAACATCTATAATCGGCGATTGAACAACACATTTAAGATTCAACTAGAACAATAAAGCTATTTACCGGTGACTGTTGAATCCTCCGATGTAACTGAACTTTCGTGGACTGTTGAAATTGGATTGTTGAATTTGGGACAGGCTAAGCACTTTCTCTGGTGTGAATAAAATAGAATGACGGGAATCCTTCAAAATCCCCTATTATTACCAATGTGAATAGTTGGAGTTCAAATTTCAAATCTCTGCCAAGCGTGTGGAAGTGGTGGTTTAGTGGGGGTGGCAGATGGGAGAGGAGTGGCGTGGAGGGAGAGAGGTGGCGGAGGCAGGGCGCGGGGTCCACCAGATTTTTTTGCCATCGTCGTTCGTCGGGGATGTGGTGCCGTCACCGTCAACCATTGGAGTTGGGTGGGGTCCACCTCCTACCCAGAAAGGCACACAGGTCACCGGAGGGGGTAGTTTTGGAGCTGTCCCATCACACTCTGTTTCGTCGAACAAAAAAGTCCTCCTATATGTATATTTAAATGTTAATTTATTATACTTATAAGATATGAAATTAGATATACTATACAAAGTCTTCTTTATTATTTATAAAGAAATTTAATTTCTATATTAAATAAGTTTAACTTTAAAATATATTCTTTACATTGTAAAATTTTCTCTCTTACATATACATACATTGTAAAAAAAATATTATACATATATTTTTTAGATTTTTTAATAATTTAAGAAATAAAAAACTGTTAATTAAAATTTGTATTGTCTCAAAATATCATATAGAAAATCAGATATGATTATTTATATTTAATACCATAAAGGAAACTAGAACATCTCAAAAAGGTCACGATATATTAAAATTGAATTACTAATTACTCCTAAATACATAATTGCTAAAATAAACTATTTTACTGAAAGAAAAAATCATTAGCCAAGAGTTTGGATGAAACTAACTAGAGTAAGATCCTAGGTGCTTATAATTTCTAGGGATGGATTCTCAAGGCCACAGTAAAAGTGACCATCTATGTGGACCAAAAGAGCTCACAAGATAGTAACATTGGTGGTGTTGGAATCATTAATTTCATTCATTGAAGAAATAATATCATTATAGTCATGTTTTCTTTCAAGACCCTTCCAAGGACCATCTTCATTTGCCAACCAAGTGTAACGGAATTAATATATTCACTTCATCCTACCCTAATATGTTTAGGGTCAATAACCTAATTGACTACTTTAGATTCTGCAGTTAGAGTATTTTTTTTATGGTTATTTGTAGTCAATATTTAGAGTTGAGAAATTTTCCTCTTGGATTTTTCCCACTACATTATTAAACTCAGATTAAGCCAAGGTCGTCCCTCAAAGCCCCCAATGATAACACGTCTATAGGTGGGGCATGGTACTCAGAGATACAAGAGGGTAGAATAAGGAAGCCCAATAGTAAATAGAAAAGAAATAATGAAATAAGTTCATTAGATCCCTAAAAATATGAATGTAGATTTAAAAATGAGCTTCCAAAAAGGTCTAGAGTGTTGTTTAGAAAGATGCGACAGGGGAAAAAAAAAATATTTTGTTAAAAATTGGAAACAAGAAATATTGAAAATGGCATAAAGAAGGATTTTAATTTAATTTTCCCTGGATTAAATTAGAATAAAATTGAAATTCCACATCACATGACAACTTGTACTAGTTACCTAAGTTACGATGAATTATTTGGTTTAGTTAATTCGAGTTGAGGGTCAAACTAGAGGCATGTGGAGTGTCTCCTACATTATAGGCACCCTGGTTGAGTTGATTCTGAGTTGTAATTAATTAACTCAAATTATCTGAGTTAACTTCAATTAAACTAGTTCTAAATGATGGAGGAACTAGTAGGAGGTTAAATGGCAGGGTGTCACTTCATATGTTCAACCAATTAACTAATAATTCATTCATAAATAGCTCATGTATGTTAGTTATGAGAAAGTTCCACCTGAGATTGGAGTTCAAGGGAAATGTATTATCAGTTGTATAATTATCTGAATTGTACAAGTGGTGAATAAAGTAAGAGAAAGATCTGAATTTTACATGTGGTGCATGCAGTCAGAGGAAGATCTTAGTTCCAAAAGTGGTGCACAAAGTCACAAGAATATCTGAATTGTACATCTGTTGCATGTAGTCAGAGCAAAATATGAATTGTACACATGGTGCATGTAGTCAAAGGAAGATTTGAATTTTACAAGTGGTGCATGCAGTCAGAGGAAAACCATAAATGGATTGCGCAGTATGGATTGGGAATTTATCTAATTAATATGGCCTAATTATGCAAGGAAACTGAGCAAGGAAATAGGAATCCTGAAGGGAATAAAATTGGCTAAGTATTGAACCAAGCTTATTTAGGAATGATTGAGATGGGTAGAGACAGCGCAGAGGTTTCTCACTTGGAAAATTCATTGTAATATTCTCATATTCTTTGGCTTATGAAATATATAGATAACGGGGTTTTAAGCTGAGGCTTCCCCCAGAAAAATATTTGTGTTGTGTGATTCAAATTCTTTCTCTTTCATGTTATTTTATTTCACGATCTAAATTGGTTTTTGCAATTGGTAGAGTATATTCAAGTATAATTTTTTAGCATATTACAATTATTAGTTGAACCTACGTGGATTTTATACATGGTATTAGATCAGGAATCACTTTAGAAGAGAATAATATGAGGTTTTTTTTTTTTTTTTTTTTTGTTTCTTTTTTTTCCTTTTTTTTTCTTCAGTATATGTGAATTTAATTTGCAGATCTACGCTTCAGGGCTAGCAGCAAGATCACGATGTATTTCTCTAGATTGAGAATTTAATATTCCCTTGAGGGTAGTTCGAATTACATAGGTTGGAGAGACAGGATGAAAGCAGTGTTGGAAGACAATGGGCTGAAGGAATTCATTGACAATGATATTCCGAAGCATGCAATAACAGATGCTCAATATCTGGTGGCATGGAATAAGAACCTAGAAAACATAGAAGGATTCTGTTGGAAGGTGTTCGAGATCATATTTTATCAAACCTCCATGGAAAGTAAAATCCATATCTTATGTGGAAGGCGTTAACACATTTTTTTTTCAGAACAACAGTGACCACAGAAAGTTGGTAGTGAAGGAAAAGCTCCAAAAAATAAATATGGGGGAGGGAAACACAATACCAAAGTACTTTACCAAGTTCACTCAGTATCGAGATCAGATTGGAAGTGTTGGTTTTATAGTTCCTGAGGATGAAATGGTGAGCCTAACACTTCTAGGCCTTCCTGAGAGTTGGAAAAACTACCAGAATTCGGTAAATGGGAGGGAGAATCTACCAGAGTTGGAGGGATTCTGATCCCACATGGTGCAGGAAGAGATTAGGAGGAACACCAGAGATGGGACCTATTCCAAAGAAGAGGAATTTGCATTAATCAGTAAGGGAAATAAGAAAGACTTGTCCAACATAATTTTTTTTTATTGTCACGAACTTAGGTACTATGCCAAAAAAATTCCATAGAAGAAGGAAAGCAAGAATGAACTTGCAATAACAGTAGCAGGTGAAGCTCTAGCTTCACAATTCAAGCTTGATTTCATTCTCATTGCATGCATGGCAAGCACTGTCAAGGGATACGTGTGGTATCTTGACAATGTTGCCTTATTCCACATAATGGGCAATAGAAATTTCTTAACTGACTTGGAGGAGAAAGACCTCAAACAAAACATAGAGTTTAGAGATGATTGGAGGTATAGCGTGACCAACATCGGTACTGTTACCTTTGAGAGGGAGTCTCGATACCCTCTTAGACTCACGGATGTGTTTTTTGTTCCGGGACTAAATAATAATCTTGCTTCCATAGCGGTATTAGAAGATCATGGCTATGATGTGATATTTAGCAAAGGAAATGTTTTCCTTAGACACATCACCACAATATGGGTGAAGCAGATCGATGTGCGAGTCAAGCAATTGTATGCTCTCAAGTTTGAATATGCATGAAAAGCTTTAAGGAGCAAGACAAGGGTTAGACACTTGGTGGTTGAGAGGGATCATAAATTACCTCTCAAAATGCAACCTCAAAAGGAGCCTCAGAAAGTTCTGGAGCAACCACAATTGGAGAGGCAGAGAGGAGGTCGAGCGTAGACATCCACTCAAGTAAAGACCTCTAGTAAGGGGAATTACGATTCAAGTGGGTAGAGGGAGCACATGCAACCATACCTCCAAATGAGAGGTGGGGCAATGTGAAAAAATAGTCCCAAGAGTGCCAAACTTTTGGTAGGGTACATTGAGATGCTTTGTCTCACGGATCATTACCCTTGCTATAGGGGTCCACATTATACACTAGGAGGATGGATCAGTGAAATGTCATGTAGTCAGATGCCAAAGTATTATATGCATATATTAATAACAATAAAATACTCGGGAGTGCAATGCAGAGTTGGAAGTAGTGCAGAGTCAGGGAAGCGCCAATTTTTCAATAGACAATGCAGTAGCTAGTAGCAGTCATATAATCAGGTGATAGATGCATCATACTGATCATATTTTATTTAGTTTGGATGCTTTTTAGTTTCAAAAGTTTCAATACAAACAACATTAGAGAGAAGTGTTGCATGCACCACATTCAAAAGTTACCATATCAGGATACAATTTAATTCCTTCCTTGTTGAGAGGGAGTGTTGAAAATGGAAACAAGAAATATTGAAAATTACATGAAGAAGGATTTAAATTTAAATTTCCCTTCATTAAATTAAAATAAAATTGTAATTTCACATCAGATGACAAATTGTACGAGTTAACTAAGCTAGGACGACTTAGTTAGTTTAGTTAATTCGAGTTGAGGGTCAAACTAGAGGCATGTAGAGTGTCTCCTACATTATATGAGCCATGGTTGTGTTTATTTAGAGTTAATTAACTCAACTTATTTGAGTTAAATTATTTTAAACTAGTTCTAATTGATGGAGGAACTAGTAGGATGTTAAACAATGAGGCGTTGCTTCATGTGTTCAACCTGTTAACTTATAATTCGCTCATAAATAACTCATGCATGTTAGTTTTGATAAAGTCCCAGTTGATATTGGAGTTCAAGGGAAATGTACTATCAATTCTATAATTATATGAATTTTACAGATTGTGCATGCAGTCAGAGGATGGCCCCTAATGTATTGTGCAATATGGATTGAGAATTTCCCTAATTAATAGGGCCTAATTATGCAAGGAGAATGCACAAGGAAATATGGATCCCAGAGGGCAGAAAATTGGTTAAGTATCGAACCAATATTATCTAGGAATCATTGATACAGATTGAGATAGTGCAAAGGTTTCTCGGCTTAGAGAAAAGAATTTTAATCTTCTTGTATTCGTTGACTTGTGCAATATAAAGATAGAAATGTTTTAAGCTAAGGCTTTCCCGGAAAAAAATTGTGTTGTGCGAATGAAATTATTTCTTTTCCATGTTTTGTGATTTTAGGATCTAAATTGGTTTCCGCAATTGGTAGAGCATATTCAAGTATAATATTTTGGCATATTACAATTATCAGTGGAATCTACATGGATTTTTTTATACATCTATGAATATAATCCAATAGCCATAGAAATTGAAGCACACCAATGACATCATGCACCACTAGAACACTCCATAAACCATGAACTAAATTCCACCATACAAGGACTATACAACTGAAAGAGATATAAATATTGGACATATAACAAATTACCCCACAATTATCAACTCATCAAGCTCAAAAATTCTTTAAACAAAGGTCAAATCCTTGCCAGTCACCTCCCACACTAGTTCTATATTCTTTTGTCCTTGCTATTGATGCCCTATAGGTTTCGTCCTTAGTCAATGTTTGCCTTCTCTACACATGAAGGGTTACCACCAGCATCATGTGCTAAAGTTTATCATCCAAAGAGCCAAGACTATCATGTAACTGGATTCTCATAGAACTAGCACCATGGGAGAGATCTTCCTCTTGTAGCAAAGATGATCCATAAGGATTCTAGAGGAACATGGCACCATGAGAAATGGATAAGAGCTCAATAAAACAATTTTTTTGGGAAAAATATCCCACCTATGGTAGGGGAATGTTGTAATGGTTGTAGAAGAACACAAAGTTACAACTACTAGGCCAAGAGCTAGAAAATGGTATACAAGGTATCATATTAGTGTGAGGGGAATGTATGATTGTTAGGATGTGTGGCTGCAATAGGTAGAGTAGTCATGCAATCCCCATCTTATATGAATCGGAGGTGGTGAGGTGGTAGATTCTCCTTCTACTTTAATACATATTTCAACACCCCAACCAAAAAAATATCTTAATAAAATATTATAATATAACATGATACTTAAGTATAAAATATCTTATCAATTCTAATATAATAATATTTTAACATTTTATAAATATTAAGAAATATTATTTTAATTTATGAGATATGGTAAATTTTATTTAAAAAATTAATCTATCACATTCAAGAAAATAATTAATTAAAATATTCCTTTCAACTTTTATTCTATAGTTTTATGAATAAATCCATGCAATTGAATAGAATTTTGTCCTTCTTATCATATAATGTTAACCTCAAATAGTTATAAGAAACTTAACCTAACTCAATAGGTGTGATCCTTCGTATCATATAATGTTAATTTGATACCTCTTAGCCTTTAGTAGATCTAGAATTGGGATGGATCTAGTTTGGCTTTAAAATGATATAATTTATAGTCTTTACTTCATGTATCAAATATACTAAAATATTTGTGAATTGTTTGCTAAATATCCACTTTCAATATTATTTTTATAAATTAATTTAAATCAAATATATTGATATTGAATTTATGTTGAATATATATAGATATATAATTTTTTAAAATAATTAATTTTAAAAGGGTTAAATTTAAACCTGTAAATTAATAAAAGTTAATTATTATCCTAAACTTATTTAGGAAAGTCTAACAAAATCTCTTTTTTGGCTAGAATCTAGCAAGAAAATTTCTAGTAAGATTGTGATTTCTTCTTGTTTAAAATACACTTTTAAACAATAATATGAAAACTTTTACTTATTAATCCAATAATAAATTATAGTGTTCAATTCTTGATTTATTTATTTATAATTTTGAGATTTCACTTATTAATTGAGATGGTCATTTTCATATATATTATTTACTATAATTATAGTTAAAATGTTTAATAGGTTTGTAGTATAGAGCTGATTTATAATGGCATTTATTAAATCATTAATATGTATAGTCATTATTTTTATTAAGATTTTGATGCAACACATGTATAATTTGTATAATAAATTTATTATTATGTTAAAATTTGATGCTCTCAAATTATTATTTTTTATTAATCATAATTGATTTTAAAAAAAAATTAAATTATGAATTTTTTAATTTCTGTTGAATTAAATATTTTATATAAATATCACTTGACTTTATAAATTATTAAAATATTTATTTTTAATCCCTAGATTTTATCTTATTAGAGTAGTTTCTATTATGTTTATCAAATTTATGAAACTTTTTCATAAATTTTATTTTATAAATTAGTATGGTTCTTATACAATTATTTATTTATTTATTTTCTATATATGTTTCTAGACATTTAAAAAATATTTACATACAACGTTCCATACGCCTACACATCATGCATCATACCGTAAGAAGATATTACCACCATAATATTTTTCATCCTCGCAAAACCACTTTCTATGGGGAGTGAAGTGAAAGGATACACATACTTCAATCAACCATGCCTCATGATCTACATGTGTACTAGAATAACAAGCCAAGTACACATCCCTGCCTTCATATGAGGTAGTTTTTTCCTCTGTGGAAAGAGCATCATCAGTTCCCTTTCCCTTCACATGAGCTTTAGATTTATAGTCATTTTTGTAGTTCCCTTCATTTCTGCATTTCCAACACATATTTACATATTTTACTAGAGATTTAGATCTCCCTTTGGATTTAGATCTCCCAATCGAGGACTTATTTTTGTTTCTATTCTGGGACCGTCCTCGTACAGATAAGACATCTCCATTTTGGCTCTCCATATATTTCCGTCTTATCTCCTCCGATAGCAAGGATGAGACTATTTCATCAAACTTCAAGATAGTTGTATTGCTAATTATTGCAACAACACAACTATCCCACGAATATGGTAGAGAACACAGTAAACTGATGCACTCATCTTCATCTAAGATTTTAATATCAACAAATAACAACTTGCTTACTAAAATATTGAATCCATCCTTCATCCTTAGGTTATAGAGATTTTTCTGTAGGAACCGTTTTTTCATGAGAGACAGATTGGTACAAAGTCCCTAAATTGTCCCACAAAGCCTTTGTCATAGCTTCACAAAGAGAATAAGAGATCACTGAGAGGGCCGCTTTTTTATCCTTGAATAATAAATTTAATGATTGTGTCTCTAGAAATACCATAAATAAAGGACATGTCCTTGCATTTTGTTTAGTATTATGAGATTTCTATGAAAAACTTGAAAATTTTGAGGTTGAATTTTATTCATAACCCTGTAGTCTAAAGATGCTTAAACTTTCCTAGAAAATAATGGAAATACTAGTATGATTTTAAGTTGTTAAAATTGAGCTAAATTTAGATTACGAATGTCAAATTTCAAGATTTTAGGTGCTTCAACATTATTTGGTAATGCAAAATCCATTTCAACTTTGAAAAACAAAAACATAATTCAAATACTCTATATGGTAAAATTTTGGTCCTATGTATCTACGAAGATTGAAGTTAGCAACGGAACAATAGCACAACCAGACACACAGACAATAACAACATTTTGTATGGTACCCAAAAAGAGTGAAATGATTGAAGGCTCTTCACCAAAAGGTCATGGAAATTTTCAACCTAGGGAGTTTGATGTAGGAGCATCAACCCCAGGCACCGATTTTGTTTAGAGCAAAAAGAGTTAGGAGATTTTCCAAAAGAATATTATTTTCATTTATTAATTTGTGTGAAAAAAATAAAATTATGTAATTACAAGTGTACATAAAAAGAAAATTATATTATTAAGGTTGTTAGACTATTGGATAAGTTGGTATGTTTTTGGCCTTTGTAAAAATTGCAAGTAACTAGTTCGAGTGTTCGCTAGTTTAGGTGCATGGAAACATGCTCCATTTATCTTATTCTCCAAAGATATTCCTTGACTAGTAGGGGAATATACAAATGAATATCATTAGAATACAACATTATGATGTCTATGGTTGTTACAAGCGATCTTGGTGATTGCAGGAGGCCGCACTACAACGATTTCGTTGAGGTCACCAGCCATGCATTCGGGGTACGCTAAATTCTCGTCGCAAGGACGAGTTAGGATGATCAAGGAGGGAGGCATTTGCTTCAGAGCAATTGTGTTTCCGTGAAGAAGGCGAGAACATGGAACTCGAGAGAATACGTAACAAATGCACAAAACAACACAGCAATCGTGTGACAAACCTCACTGAATAATTGAATTCAACTGCACGATTACATTACATTTATATAGCAGAGTGCACTCACCTAATCTCCTGAATTGGAGGAAACAAACCTAAATAGATGGAACCAATTTCTAAATTAAAGCTCTCGTTCAACAACTCAAAACTAAATCTATTTCTGCATTAATCTATATTATTCTCACATCCTCCCTTAATGGAGAAATGGATTTTCTACAATACCTAATTTACTCCTAAAAATTTCAAATTTGATTTTACCAAGAGGCTTAGCAAATATATCAGCCATATTATCCTTGGTATTACAAAATACTAATTCAATTTCATTTGACTCAATTTTCTCACGTACAAAGTGGTATTGCAGCTCAACGTGTTTTTTTCTGGCATGGTATATTGGATTATGTGCTAATTTGATAGCACTTTGATTATCACAATTGATGCATGTTGAACCACTTTGCACCTCTTCAAGATCTGCAAGAATTCTCCGCAACCAAATAGCTTCACAGGTGGCATTGGTCAAAGCTTTGTACTTAGATTCTATTGATGATAAAGAAACAGTTGGTTGTTTCTTACTACTCCAAGATACAACCCCTGATCCTATATGAAATGCATAGCCAGAGGTAGATCGCCTGTCATCTGGATTTCCTGCCCAATCTGAATCAGAAAAACCTGTCAGTGCAACATCAGATTCATCAGTATACATAATACCTAAATTCATTGTTCCTTTTAAGTATCGGAGAAATTTCTTTGTAGCATTCCAGTGATTTCCTGAAGGCTTAGCCATGAATTGACTAAGGATACTGACTGAGTATGCAATGTCTGGTCTGGTAGTGGTGAGATAGTTCAGACTTCCCACCAACTGACGATATAATGTTCCATCTGACTCTTTAGTTCCAACTTCTCTGTACAACTTTGCATTCTGTTCTAAAGGAGATGACATAGGTTTGCAATCACTCATATTGAACATTTTAAGAATTTCCTTTGTATATTTGCTTTGAGTGATCAATGTTTTACCAGGCTCTCTCCATACCTCAATTCCTAAACAGTAATTCAATTCACCCAAATCTTTCATTTCAAATTCCTGCGACAACTGAACTTTAATTTCTTCAATTAACTTGCAAGCACTGCCTGTGATAATGAGATCATCCACATACAAAGATATTAAAGCAACATTTCCTTTTTCATCTTTCTTAACATACAAGTTAGGATCATTTTTGCTTTTCAAAAATCCATTCTGAAGAAAGAAGGTATCAATCTTTACATACCATGATCTCGGTGCCTGTTTCAAACCATATAAGGCTTTTCTTAACCTGTAGACTAGGTGCTCCTGTCCCTGTTTGACAAACCCTTCAGGTTGAACCAAATAAACTTCTTCCTATAAATCACCATTTAGAAAAGCAGATTTGACATCCAATTGATGTATATTCCAATTATGTTTTGTAGCTAAGGCAATCAGTAATCTAATTGTATTCAATTTAGCTACTGGTGCAAAAGTATCTTCATAATCAATTACCTCCTATTGAGCATATCCTTTTACAACTAATCTTGCCTTAAATTTATCAATGCTACAATCTACTTTAAATTTAGATTTATACAGCCATTTTCTTCCAATTGGAACTTTGTTCTCAGGAAGTTCCACTAATTCCCATGTTTGATTTTTCATAAGAGAGGCATATTCATCATTCATAGTATTTCTCCGTTGTTCATGTTGTTGAGCTTGTTCATAATCAACTGGTTCTACAACATTCATGATATTAGACATCAAGGCATAATCTCTATACCTTGTGGGAAGCTGGGTTTGTCGGGTTGATCTTCTTGGTGCTAAAATACTTGTTGGAGTTCCATCCATGATTCTTCGGCTTTGAGGTGAATCTTCCTCTCGTGATGACTCACTGCTGATGGATGTGCTCATACTGCTCTCATCCTGATCTTGAACCTGTACCTGTACCTGTTCCTGTTCCTGTTTAACCAAAGTATCAAGTTTGACATGAGAATCATTAGATATATGCCATGCATCATTATTTGTATCACATTTATCATCCTGCTCACAAAACACCACATCTTGACTTGCAAACAGTTTATGTGTACTTGGATCAAACAATTTATATTCTTTATGATCTGTGCAATACCCAATAAAAACACACTTGATTGAATTTGCATCAAGCTTTCTTCTGTTAGCCTTAGGAATATGTGCAAAGGCAGTACATCCAAAGACTCTTAAATTAATGACATCAGGTTTGTAACCATGAAGAATCTCAAAAGGTGTTTGAAAAGCTAATTTATTAGTGGGACATCAATTCTTCAAATAAACAACAGTATTAATGGCTTCTGCCCAGAAACCATTAGAAATGTTCTTACCTTGAAGCATACTACGAGCACACTCCACTAGTGTTCTATTCCATCTCTCAGCAACACCATTTTGCTTAGGGGCATGAGGTACTGTGAACTGTTGTTGGATCCCATTAGATTTACAATAGCTGTTAAATGCGCCTGACTTATATTCACCCCCTTGATCAAATCTGAGGATTTTAATGTACTTACCTTTTTTTTTTCAATCATAGTTCGAAACTCTTTAAAATACTCAAATATATCACTTTTCCTTCGAATGAAATACACCCAGGTGTACCTAGATCTATCATCAATAAAAATAACAAATTAGGAAGCACCACCAAGAGACCTAGTTTGCATAGGTCCACATACATCAGTGTGAATTAATTCAAGTATATCATATTGTCGTTTCTCGGTATGAACACGAAACTCTTCTCTATGCTGCTTACCAAGTGCACAAGCTTCACATGGTAAATGTTCACACTTCATAACAGGAAGATATTCAACCAATGATTTTCTTTGCAACAACGATAAATCATTGTAATTTAGGTGCCCATACCTATGATGCCATACTTCTGCTGTCGATGTCTCTTTGGATGTCAATGCAACATGACACTTCATCGTCACATCCAATTTATATAATCCTCCAACCCTGGTACCTGTAGAAACAACCCTGTAGTGGTCCTGAACATATTTCACAATACACCCCAATTTACCAAATTCCACTTTTAAATGATTATCAGTGATAGTGGAAACATATATCAAATTATTTTTGAGAGTAGGTACATACATCACATTATGAATCTGTCGCATTTTTCCATTAGGTAAGTACACATTTATTATGCCATAGCCTTGGACTTTAAGTGACCTGTCATCTCCTAGGTAAATGTGTGTGCCATCATATTTCTCATAATATTTATCATACCATTCTTGATTACAAGTCATATGTGTCGATGCACCAGAATCTATGAACCAATCATTCTCATCATCAGTTTTAGCAGACAATACAGCATCAAAAAGAAACAACTTAAGATTTTTGAATCCATCAGTAACTGAGGTGTCTCTGTTTATGAAATTTCCATTATGCCTTCTATGTCTTTGATTTGATTCATGATTCTTTCTTCTATAGCAATCTTTAGCTAGATGTCCAGGTTTTCCACAATAATCACATTCAATGTTCCTCTTAACATAAGAATCAGGAGGTGTCATACCTTTCTGTTTTGCTTGAAAACGACCTCTGTTCCTGTCCCATGGTCTCCCTCGGAATGATATTTTACCTCTTGCAATCAAAGCCAAATCAGAATCATTTGACTCCAGTTCAAAATTTTTCATTCTCTCTTCTTCTTGAAGAATAATTCCAGCCAATTCATCAAATGTAGGAGGTGTTGGTCTAGCTGAGATTTCTGAAATAAAGACTTTATAGTCTTGGACTAAACCCTTCAAAGCAACAGTTACCAAATCGCTACTAGACACTTTTTCACCAATATCACCAAGCTTATCACTCAAGTCTTTAATTCTAGAAACAAAGTTGCTAATGCTTTCATTGGCTTCCATTTTGATAGATAGTAGCTTTGTTTTTAAGAATAAAATACGGTTTGCATTAGTAGTTTCGTACAAACCTTTGAGAGTGTCCCATGTTGCATTTGAGGTTTGACAGTCCCGAATGTGAGGAATAATATTGTCCTTCACTGACATGCGTAACAGTACCTTTGCTTTCATTTCTCACTTATCCCAATCTGGAATTGCAGCAGCAGTTGTAGGCTTGGGCTCGTCACCTTTAACAATTGTCCAGAGATTGTATGCCTCCAGAATTGTGATCAACTTAAATTTCCAATTTACATAATTTTCACCATCAAGTTTAGTGGATTCATTTAAATATGAATCGGCAAGAGGAATAGCCATTTCAACCCAATCCTAAATCCCAACAAAATACAACAATAATAAAATTAAATTGCAAATGCAACAGATTAATTCACTGACTTTCACTCTAACTTAGCAGTGCAACTACTATCATCCACAGCTTCTTCAAATAACATAGCAATGTAAAAAAAAGGAGAATACTCTACTATTCGATGATGTGCACTTCTTCTAAGCGGCTTCACCCTCGAAAATAATTGACACTTCTAAATAAAAAAATTGTGCAATTTGTGCCGCAGCTAATCTCTGAGTAGCGAAAACAAAATGGGTGGTCACTATCAGATTACACAATTTTAGATTTCAGAAAATTAAAGCGTATGGATTTCATGTAATACGTTGGTGCAATCGCTGTGCATAGATTGCAGATTGCGCGAACAGAATCACAAAATTCCTCAAGGTCGGCAAGAATGTTGAGCTGATGGGCAGCAACTAGGACATAATATAGCATCCATGTTTACTGTAGCAATTGGTATAATTGATCAGCGCAGATTGAAAAATCCAACAGCAACCTTCAGGTATCTCAAACTGTGGTGGCCGAGAAGGTAGTGGAGAGGCAACACTTTAGTATTTTTTGCCATGACCCATGACAGCAGTGACGATGTACGTTGAGCTGAAAAGGATTGGGAAAACGAGCTGTTAAATCCAGCAAATTCAAACCATACCATTCACTGCCCGTGAAGAGCAGAGAGTAGCAGCAGATCCACTGCAATGAACTGGTGTGCCAATCTTTAATTTTCTGATGGGTTTCGAAAGCGGAGTGTAAGCCAAACCTTACTCCAGTACCCAACAGATCAGATCGGAGACAGCTTATTCAGCTCCGATACCAAACTAAAACAAATGCACAAAACAACACAGCAATCGTGAGACAAACCTCACTAAATAATTGAATTCAACTGCATGATTAAATTACATTTATATAACAGAGTGCACTCACCTAATCTCCTGAATTGGAGGAAACAAACCTAAATAGATGGAACCAATTTCTAAATTAAATCTCTCATTCAACAACTCAAAACTAAATCTATTTCTGCATTAAAATAGATTATTCTCACAGTGGAAGCCAAGCATGCGCACAGTTTGGAGCCAATCAAACTTCATCGAATTTGGGGCCGAGTTTGATAGAGGTTTGTCAAGCTATGTATAGAGATACTATAGTGCCTGTGCCTAGATATAATGATGAATGATTAGGTGAGGTAAGATAATGAGAGATCACCAAGAGGGCCACTTTGTTATCCTTTAGAAGGCCAATTTAATGATCGAGTCTCTGGAAATACCATAAATAAATGACAAGTCCTTGCTGCTTTTTGTTTCAGATTATAAGTCTCTCGAAATACAATACCATAAATAAAGGACACGACACTACTGCTTTTTGTTTCGGATTATGAGAGTGCGATGAAAATCTTGACGCTGACTTTTACTCATAATGGAAAATAATGGAAATTTAAGCTTGATTTTAACAAAATCAGGTTAAAATTATATTAAGATTCTTAAATTTTAAGATTTTGGGTGGTCCAAGTATTTTTGGTAATTCATTTTTATTTTCAAAAACATGATTTAAATATTTTATTGTAAATTATTTTGCAACAAGAATGATTGAATTTTTGTCATATTTTGTTGTCTTGACGTCTAGGTAGATAAAGTCTTTATGTAAAAAAGAGTTGGTTGGGGGTCGTGTGGGTTTTTTAGATGGAGCATGTAAAATGATGCTTAAATTTGCTTGGGAAAAAATGGGAATTCTAGTATGATTTTAATTTGTTAAAATCAAGTTCAATTAGATTCTGCTGTCAAACTTCAAGATTTTGGTTTAGTCTAAAGATACTTAAATTTGCTTGAAAATTAATAGAAATTCCAATATGATTCTAATTTATTAAAATCAAGTTAAAATTAGATTACGATTGTCAAACTTCAAGATTTTAGATATTCCAACAATTTTTGGTAGTGCCAAATCTATTCCCACTTTCAAAAACATTATTCAAGTACTGTATCATAATTTTTTTTTTTCAAACAAAACCACTGGATTTCAGTCATATTTTGTTGTCTTGATGCCTAGATAGACAAAGAAATTTATAACTGACAAATGTTTTAATTTTTTTTTGTTTACCAATCTCCTTTGTTAATTAAAGCGGCATACATTAACGAGTTTTATCATTGCAGTAATTTTTACTACAACTCTCTCCACCACCATTAATAAATTCTCTATCTAAGGTATCATATAAAAAGGATAATAAAACTTCCAACCCTTGGTATGATAAGCATTGTAAGCTTCTGAGGAAAAGGATTAGATATTCTCCTCATGAAAGTTGAAAAAATGTGCACAAACCTCTTATCAAAAGGAATAAATGGTAACATATAAATAAGAGGAAAGAACGCCCCCTTCACCTATTTAAAGTTGAGCCTAGAAAGTTCTTATGGAATATTCTTGTTTGTAAAATGAAAGCTGATAATTCGATCCCCTTATAGGAATGTGATATCTATCTTAAGAACCTTTGACTCCCGAACACCATGGGAAACATCATAAAAAATCCTATACAAGAAGATTTCTTTTCTTTGGAAGACTTGAAGTTCAAGATTAAGAAGCTCGTTATGGGGAAAGCTAGGCATATTGAAGGTTACTCTTAGTGTCCAAGTATGAATAAATATTAAAACCCTTTCCCACATAAATTAATCAATTTGGGTGTGTTTGTTATTGCAAGGTTAACGCGCAAAGTATATGCAGGTACAATGAAACAATTCTTATATCAATCGTGGATTCGATAATTAAAAAAAGAAAAAATCATTGTAACAAAAAATAAAGAAATGACAGCAATAAATCGTAAAGCTCACAATGCATTCACATAAATAAGATTATCAGCAAATATTTCTATTGTCACAAAAATTACAAATTATACAAAATAGGAAATAGAAATAATAACAGATAAAGAATATGCAATGCCTGATTGGAGAGTGGGCCCAACTCACTGATCAGGGTTGTGATATACTCACAAAATCACAAGAGTAACAGGGAATTAACTTTCATTAACTTGATAAATAATTTTATGTTACACAGCTCAATTCCTTACATTACCAACCCCTAACTCATAGTTTCAGATCCTTTCTTATACAAATGTTTACAATGACTGTTCCTGAAATCCCAACAACTAGTGCCTACATTATACAACATTATAATAAACAAACTAAATGCTAAATAAGGAAGTGATAATGACTGCAAAATCCATAAGCATAGTATACATATCTACAATTAGTGTGCAATCTCCATTGAAAACCTCCTTCACATTGACTGGAATTGCACTTTCATTTCGATGAGTTTTCTCAGTTTTCACTTTGGCACACTTACGTTTTCTTAAGTGTCACTTTCATGTTCACAACTATCAATTTTTGCTTTCATTCACTTTGGTACATGTTTTTTTCATGTTATATTCACTCTAACATGTTTCACTTCCACTTTCTTTAATATTTTGCAAGAGTTGTTTGCAATTTTCTCTTACTTTCATAAGTGTTGTCTTTTATGGTCTATTTAAATAGGAAAAGTTGGTACTAATGGGTCCTATATATTATATAAACATGGATTAAACACATTCCCAAAGTTTCATGTCGTTGTCGTACTAGTGTCGTCACTTTCGTCACAAAGTGTATCTTAAATGTCACACCTAATCGAAAGGATTCAATTATACATCATTAAAGGGTAGTTCTGATGCATTAAAAAAAACTATTGTGTCATATTCATCATAATACATGCATTAGAAATATTCCCCAAGTATTGATCACTATTGTACAAGTCTCGTCAATGTCGTCGTAAAGTGTACCCTAAGTGTCACACTTGGATGAGAGTATGTTTTGTCGTTACATTAAGGGAATCATGTTGCTTCTGATATTTGAGTGTTCTATGTTGTTTCATTGATTTGTCTAAGATTCTGATCTTATTCAAGTCAATCTCAGTCCTATCCTTATCTTGTTAACCTCACACTTAGTCTGATTCCCCAAAAACTTCTTTTCCGATCAACTTAGAATCACTTTGTCTCTTTATACAATGCATTGTGTAGTGGTAAACCTCAAGCATGCATCCATGCCTCTTAAGACTTCACAATGCGTAGTTTCTGACTCCAAGTACTATGCATTACATAGTCACAGTGCTCAAGTATTTTCTCCCTGCCATCATAAACTGTGTAATCCTTCCTCCCAGCGAGCCTCTTGTTGTGTATTTCACAGTCTCAGTCATCAAGTTGTCTCCCTGATTCCTTGAACTACATCATTATGCAATCCACTAACTAGTCTTCCCTCCTGAACTGTATAATTTTCAGTCTCAAGGCTCCAGAATTCCTTAATGAGCTCCTCAACTTCATTTTCTTTCTGACTAGGCCTCTAGAACATAACATTGTATAGTCACAATCTTCATTCCTCCACACTTGGAGTCTATAATTATGCATTTCACAATCCCTTAGTCTCCCTCCCGTTTGAATACTTATTTCCAGCTCCATAAGTGATTCTTAGGAAGTATGTTAGACTAGGGGTATTTTGGACTCATGTCATCTTGTGATGAGTAATTTATAGTTGCAAGTACTATATCTTTTCAAGGAAGGATGATGATTGAAAATAAGGACGAGGAGACCATATTAGAAAATACTTATGAATTTTTAAGGAAAAGAAGATGAAGGGACACCAAATTGCGATAGAAGTTGGAAGATCAAGATCATAGTGAAGACTCCCTATTTTCAAACTCTTGTAAGGTGAAGAAGAAGAACAAAGAAGATATTTCATAAAGATGAAGTACTGAACATACCTCTCATGAAGATTGAAGACAAATAATAAAGAGGAATAGCTTGAAATTTCCACTTCATTATGGATTATGTTTTATCACTGGCAAGTTATGACTTGTACCATTGCCATCACAATTCCATGTGTTTCCATGTGTATTGTAACATATTTTGTGGATGGAATTATGTAATTATAAAAAGGAAATGAAAAAATGTAATGTGCGGAAGTCCAAGAGTCATATGTGGAATATGAAAATTCAAATATTCATATATGGACAGAAGAATCTTTAGGAGAAGTCCAAAATGCATCTAGAAGTTCAAAGATCACATTAGAGGTCTAAGAGTCATGAGGGCACCTCAATACTCTTGGGGATATGAAATGTCATTCGTCACCTCAATATTATAGGTGAGTAATCGTGTATAAGAGTTTAAGTGATTATTTTGGAAAAATTCTCTTTCATAGTAAAATGGCTACACAGAGGTGGGTCTCTTGTCCCACCAAAAAGGGGGTCTCATACACCAATTTGGTATTTGGGTTGGTCATGACCTTAAAATTGGATAATAATAATAATAATAGTAATAGTATCATTGAAGTATCTTATAATTTTGGTTAAGAATTAGTAGAGAGTCTTAATTTTGGATTGTTTAGTTAGTTTCTTCTTCTTCTTCTTCAAAAGGAAAAAAATTAATAGACTTTCTATTAATAAGATTGTTTACATATATCAGTATTTGTCATCATTCTTGCATTAATCACCAAATATACCCATATTTAACAATATGATCAATGTATCCCATATAACATCTATCAAAAATCATCCAAAAACAACTACATATTTTAAACAAAAATATCATATGACCACAACGAATATATTATTTCCATAAACACTAATGACAACAAACCAAAGGAATCCCATGCTATATCATGTATAGAATATTATACCTGGCCCAAGATAATGATCATTTTTATTTTCCTTGTAGATGACCACTCCACGGAGATATCGATGGCTAGATTTTGATAATGTCATCTGTTGTCCTATTTTGTTCCCGGAATATGAGTAAAAGTCAACCCATCAAACAGGTCGAACACATTTTTAATCCTTTGCATATAATAGGAAAGCATAGGAAGATAAAAGGAATTCTTGCATCCATCCCACTCAATAACTTCTTTAGAGTCACCAAATATGTCGATTACCTCTATGGATAGCCATTTTACACGATATAATACACCCCAAAGTGCAATGATCTCCATCCTTGAGTTGGTGCTCATCTTATTGAAGCAATAGAAATTATAGTATTGTCCAAGCTTAATAACTATATATGCACGACTCCCAAAAATGTTCTTATTTTCAACCCTGTTAAAACACCCTATGAGGTATCGACACCAAATTTCCACATGTTTGATGCTTCTCTTTAGTCCCTTGGATACCCAAGGGAAAGTCTCATTGAAGTATGAACATATACAAATATTGGTCTGATCGACGTCCAATGAATAATTCAAAAAAATACACATATTCTTGCATTTCCGAATTCCACATATGATATAGAAAGGAAAGATTTGGTATTTGTTATACCTCATATTACAAGCAATAATGATTAATGCATTCCAATTTGCAAAATTTTGAGTTTGTAGTTAACTTTATATCAACATATTTTCTATGTGAAGTAATTAGATTTTGGGAAATGTGTGTCATCTAGTACAACTTCATGTTTTCTTGAATTGATTTAAGAAAATATGATTAGGTTTGACTTCTTTCAAGGAGATCTAAATCTCTCTAGGTGATTCAAGCATATTCAAGAGCTTAAGTGAGAAATCCGACACCATTTAATTTAGTTCATTATTACAAGTAGGTTTATCAAATATTTGTGAGAACTATTGTGGAGAAATCCATTATCATTTTAATAAATTCTATTATTTCCTTCAAGAATGAACGCCAAGGAAAAGTGACTATCTGAATTCCCTCTAGCATCTCAATGTCTACAATAGGGTTATGCATTCTCCCATTAGCGATACTCCCTATTGTGCCAAGCATGTATGTTGTTAAGAAATTGGATGAGATGCCAACTTTGAAGCTCAAGTGGTGGAAGGCAAATGGGTTCATTTTATTACTTAAATTTGAGGTAGAAATATGTAGGTTTAGTGGATTTTGGCCATGATTGGTAATTTTACATAAATAGATATATTCTAGCTATACTAAGAACCATGAAATCCCTTTGCGCTATAAATTATTTTTTCTTACATAAATTTTATGTTCATGATCACTACCATAGAATATTTGATAATTGTATCCAAAATGCTACTTTGATTCAAAATCTCTAATACAACTCTCTCTTTTGATTCATTCAATGTTTAATAACATTAGAAACACTTTGCCAATCTTTTTAAAGTATGATATAAAGGATTCATTATGAATTGTTCATATATATCCATGCAATTATCTCAATATTGACTTTTGTAAAACTTTTACAAACTAAATAACGTTGAAACATAAAAAATTTAAATAAATTTAATACTTGAATAATATTTTTAATAATTAAGGCTATCATTATCATTACATAAATCACCAACTATAATAAATATATCTAAAGGTTATAAATTATTCTAGAAAAAGAATAGTCTTTTAAACATAAAAATTGATCGGGCACATGAAATTTCATTTGACAATCATATGATTTTCATTTTTAGAATGTTGAAAAAACAAATATTGGACACGGTAATGCACGAACCCAAAAATATATCTCTAATATTTGGAATATTCTTTTATTGCAGAGCTACAACAGAGCAGAGTTCTAGTTGGAGTTAATCTCTATTTGGAGGATGGACGCAAAGAGTTAAACACATGAACGGCTGAGGAAACAATTACATAATGCATATTTTGACTCCAATGAAGGTTTTTGGGTTTGTGCGTTACGGTTTTGGAGAAAATACTTGATATTTGAAAAAAAACTCCTTAAACTGCCCTCAATCTTTTTACACTAAACTTATCATACATACTTGATATTTGAAAATTATACGTAAAATGTAGTTATTTGGAACTCTGCACCTGAAATGCTTTGAAGCAATATCTTAATATCTTCACCATATTCATTCAGAGTATCGCTTTCAAGAAGCTTTCCAAAAATTTCAACATCCTTTCTTCTAATCACATTAAAACCGTATTGTTTATAAAGGGCCTCTACAATTCTCAAACCAGAACGCAAGTGAATTGGTTCAAAGATTTTGAAACCAGCTACCACAAGTTCCACAATTCTGACAACTTCCTTTATTATATCCAGACTCTTTAGCCTCTCCTTTTCAGAAAAATAGTTGCTGTCATCAGTAACTAAGGTTTGAATGGACCTCAGCCCTTCGGTAAGAGCAAAACTGAGCAAATGAATATCATTGTTGGCGACGTTGAAGATGGAACCACGTGATCTCTCACCATCATCAACTGCAACAACTCCATTCAGATCTTGCAAACGGGCAATGCAAATTACAACAACGTTCACCAGAACGTCCACAGAGTATTCAAAACCTAAGATAAAGGACTGGTGCTTGATCCAGGCGAGGGAGAGTATTGCCATTCCGTTGTAAAGGTCTTCATTCGTTATATCTCTGGAATTCTCGCGCCATAAGAGAGACAGAGCAACTTCGACCACATAACGACGTAAAACGTCGCTGTCACATAGCTGGCTGTAAAATATACAGGCGTAAAACAGTCGAAGGCAAATTCTTAAAACCATGCTCTGGATTTTCAAATAACCTGAGTCTGCAAGATCATAGAGAATGCGTCCAAAGGCACGCACACAATTGTCGGGTATGGAAATTAGATCTTGTCCTCTGAAACCGATGAGATCCACAATTTTGGCAATTTCTGTGCACACTTCCTTTGCATACTCACATGAAGAGTAATACTTATTCCATAAAGAACGTAGGCGTTCGTCGACTACCTGGAACAAGTATTCATATCCCTTGATTGACAAAAATGTTTCCTTGTTTTCATCACTGTACTGGCAACAAAGACGGACCAGATTCAATCCCTGCCACAGATTCTTCCAACGCTCGTGCCCGGCATCATTCTTCCAACGCTCGTTCCCAGCATCATTATCGTAATGAAAAATCGAAACTGGAGTATAATAATCTAAAAGGTTTTGCCAATGCAAACCCAATTCATTCAGGAGATCCTTCATATCTCTGGTGCTCAACACTTTAGTGTAGTCGGGAATAACCTCGAGACCTAACTTTAGACTCAATGTTGGGTTGTTAAGGAGGTAGTGGCTCATCTCTTGCCTCAGCTTCGATTGAGGGACGACATTGTTAATGTCGAAAGGCTGACGGGTGTATGGGTTGACAGCATCGTGGCTTATGTCCCAAATTCTCTCGAGTGTCATGCGGTTATAAAGAACCTCAGCCGGGTCTTCTTTAACATCTAGTCTAATTGGATCATAAGCAAATTCTTGAACCAGCTTATCAATATATTCATCTGGAATATCATCATCTGAGTCCATTTTAGACATTTTCAAGTAATGTTTTCACTACGGCTACATATGGGGAAACTTATGAAATATAAACAGTAACGCTGATGTTTTGTTATTGGCTATTTATTACTATAAGTGAAAAAATATGTCGTTTCCTGAAAAGGGATGCCTTTTGAATAATTTGCTTAGAGTTCGTAGAGGATAGACCTAGGCCTTTGGTTTTCGTTAACTTTTTTCTTATACAGTAAAATGAATACTTAATAAATTTCAAATAGTTTAGCATTATATTGCAAAACCAATATAATTATCTATAAATGAATAATTTATTATAATTAAAAATATAATTGATTTATTTATAAAATAAGTTACGTAAGACGTTGAATTAGATATGGTGAAGTTTGCTATTTTACAAGAAACAATGACTAATGTATTCCAATTTGCAAAATTTTGAGTTTGTAGTTAACTTTCTATCAACAAATTTTTTATGTGAAGTAATTAGATTTTGGGAGATGTGTGTCATCTAATGCAACTTCATGTTTTCTTGAATTGATTTAGGAAAATATGATTAGGTTTGACTTTTTTTGGGTTATCAAATATTTGTGAGAACTATTGTGGAGAAATCCATTATCATTCTAGTAAATTCTTCGAATTCTATTATTTCCTTCAAGAATGAACACCAAGGAAAAGTGACTATCTGAATTCCCTCTAACATCTCAATGGCTGCAATAGGGTTATGCCTTCTTCCATTAGCGATACTCCCTATTGTGCCAAGCATGTATATTGTTAAGAAATTGGATGAAATGCCAACTTTGAAGGTCAAGTGGTGGAAGGCAAATGGGTTCATTTTATTACTTAAATTTGAGGTAGAAATGCTTAAGTTTAGTGGATTTTGGCCATGATTGGTAATTTTACATAAATAGATATATTCTAGCTATACTAAGAACCATGAGATCCCTTTGTGCTATAAATTATTTTTTCTTGCACAATTTTATATTCATGATCGCTACTATACAATATTTGATGATTGTATCCAAAATGCTAATTTGATTCAAAATCTCTAATACAACTTTTTCTTTAGATTCATTCAAGGTCTAATGACATTAGAAACACTTTGGCCATCTTTTTAAAGTATGATGTAAAGGATTATTCTAAATTGTTCATATATATACATGCAATTATCTCAATATTGAGATTCGTAAAACTTTTGCAAACTAAATAATGTTGAAACATGAAAATTTATAATTAAGGCTATCATTATCATTACATAAATCACCACCTATAATAAATTTATCTAAAAGTTATAAATTATTCTTGAAAAAGAACAGTCTTTTAAACATAAAAATTGATCGGGCAGATGAAGTTTCATTTGACAATCATATGATTTTCATTTTTAGAATTTTGAAAAAACAAATATTGGACACGGTAACGCACGAACCCAAAAATATATCTCTAATATTTGGAATATTCTCTTATTGCAGAGCTACAACGGAGCAGATTTCTACTTGGAGTTAATCTCTATTTGGAGGATGGAGGCAAAGAGTTAAACACATGAACCACGGAGGAAACAATTACATAATGCATATTTTGACTCCTATGAAGGTTTTTGGGTTCGTCTGTTACCGTTTTGGAGAAAATACTTGATATTTGAAAAAAAAAAACTCCTTAAACTGCCCTCAATCTTTTTACACTAAACTTATCATACATACTTGATATTTGAAAATTATACGTAAAATGTAGTTATTTGGAACTCTGCAACTGAAATGCTTTGAAGCAATATCTTAATATTTTCACCATATTCATTCAAAATATTCAGAATATCGCTTTCAAGAAGTTTTCCAAAAATTTCAACATCCTTTCTTCTAATCACATTAAAACTGTATTGTTTATAAAGGGCCTCTACAATTCTCAAACCATAATGCAAGTGAATTGGTTCAAAGATTTTGAAACCAGCTACCACAAGCTCCACAATTCTGACAACTTCCTTTATTATATCCAGACTCTTTAGCCTCTCCTTTTCAAAAAAATAGTTGCTGTCATCAGTAAGTGTTGAAATATTAAAGTCATTTGCGTGCCTTGAGAGCAGGAAGAAATAGAGTACAGGGGAAGCAAAGGAGCTTGCGTGCACAGCACCGCGCATTCAAAGAAGAATGGGAAATTCGTAAGGATGAATTTAACTGTTTATGGCCGCAACCGAGTTTGCAGAGATGAAGTTAATGTTTGATGGGCGTAGCCGTTTTTACAGAGAATGAAGACTTTCGTGGTTAAAAGCACGGAAGAACAGAGTTTTATTTAGGACAGTCATTTCAGGCTGTTAAGTCCTCAACAACCGAAATTGAAGAAAATGTGTTTAAACGACGAAGTTCTTTAAGTTTTGAATGAGACACATGATAGTGGTCCCCACCACTTCACTGCCAATCGGAATCGCAAGTTTTACTTGTAGTGTCTTGTTGACGTGAAGAATCGCGATGCGAGGCGATGTGGTCCCACCACAATCGCAATCGCAATCGCATGTCACATATGTTATCCACCGATTGAAAAGTCGTGATGCGATCACAATCACAATATCGCATATGTGTTTCTCTGCCATATGATATGTTCCATCGGATGTTTGCGATGTGATCACAATCGCGCAATCGCAATCGCAACATCGCTTATCGCGCAAATCACAAAGTTCATTCTGCCAAGTCTTATGTTCAATCACCGATTGCGATTGTCATGCCATCGCTCAATCGCCAATCGCAAATTTTGTTTTTTAAGCGGATAGTTGTATCACCGATCCCCGATTGCCAACTACGAAGTGGTCCCCACTTGTACGTCACGCTTATGTTAAGTTTTTATGTTCGGCAATGTATTCCTTTGTAATTTGTTTTATGTTTTTATTTTCCGCCACGTTATATATAAAGTAAAAAGGCCCATAATATTGTAAGTGAGAATGATTGTAGAGTTGTATCGCTGTGTGAGCCCGCAGGCAGAAAAAACACAGTAAGACCAACAGAGCACTGTTTTGTGCATTTTGTTTTTGAGAGACAGAGAGAAGTAATTTTAAGTGCACTGCGTTTGTAGCAGTCAAGTGTTTTTTTGAATCCCTCCACTGAGGAAGAAATTTGTAATATTTTTAGTTCAGTTGATGAAATAGAAAGAAAAGTTTTATTCTGCAAATCTCTGTCCACTTATTCTCTGTGTTTGAAAGAGAGTATTATTCTCTCCATATTGTTCCGGAATGATTAGAAATTCCAACATGGTATCAGAGCTAGTTCAGCTCTTTGAAGATCAAAGAAGCTGAAAGAAGAAGAAGACTTGTTGTAGCTTTTCTCCACCAGCGTGAAAGCTCAGTAGAAGATAAAGTCAGGTATTTCTCAAAAGAAAACAGAGTTGTTTTTTGTTTAAAAGATTTTGTTCTTTTAGAAAAGGAAAGACAGTTTGTCTAAGTTCAAAGTTCAGATTAAAAGCAATGGCTGGACCAAGCACTGGTATGAGTATTGGAAATGCTCAGCTTCCACAATTTAATGGAAAGAACTATGATTATTGGGCCATTACCATGAGAGCCCTGTTTGTCTGACAAGACTTATGGGAATTTGTAGAAGATGGTTTTGATGAACCAACTGATGAACAGCCTTTTAATGCCTTAACTCAAGAAGAGAAGGATATATTGAAGAGAAATAAAAAGGAGGACTCTAAATCCCTCTACTATTTGTATCAAGCAGTAAATGAGAGTGTGTTTCCAAGGAAATCAGCAGCTAAGAGATCCAAGGATGCATGGGATACTCACAAAATACCATACCAAGGTATGGAAAAAGTGAAGAGAGCAAAACTATAGTTGCTGATGAGATATTTTGAAACTCTCTACATGAAAGAGTAAAATAGTATAGACTCATTTTTTACACATGTGATTGGGATTATAAATCAGATAAGGTCCCATGGAGAAACTCTTGAAGAAAGAATGATTGTGGAGAAACTCTTGAGGAGCTTACCCTCAAAGTTTGATGTTATAGTTACCACCATAGAAGAGACCAAGGATTTCTCAAAGTTCACAGTGGATGAGCTTCATGCATCACTGATGACACATGAACAGAGGATGAGTAGAAATGAAAACTCATCTCTAGAGCATGCCTTCAAGACCCAGATTCCTTCAGGAAGAAGAAGAGGTCAAGGCCGAGGAAGAGGAAGAGGAAGAGGCAGAAGCCAAAACAGAGGTGGAAGGAACAACCCTTCACATTCACATGGAAGAAGGAATAGTCAGAATCAGAGCCACGGCCAATGAAACAACCAGCAAGGTGGACACCAACACCAACATGCTCAAGGACAAACGTATGACAAATCCAATGTCCAATGTCATTATTGCAATAAATATGGGCATTATGCCAATGAATGTAGGAAAAAGAAAAATGACATGAAAAATAGGCAGAATGCTAATGTAGCAAAAGAAGAAAAGAACCCAAGTAATGTGCTGTTAACATGTAATGTAGCACAAGATAGAGAAGATGATGTTTGGTTCTTAGATTCAGGATGTAGTAATCATATGACTGGAAACAAAACAATGTTTGCCAATCTAGATGAAGAGGTTAAATCAGAAGTAGCCACAGGGACTGATACTAAGATCTCTGTCAAGGGAAAAGGCAGAGTTAGTATTCGAGCAAGAAATGGTGAGAAAAAAATTGTTCCAGATGTGTATTATGTTTTTGGTTTGAAGTGTAATATTTTGAGCATTGGGCAGCTCATAAACAAAGGTTACAATGTAATTTTTAAGGATGATGTGTGCACCATAAAGGATATACCTCCAAGCAAGAAAATCATTGCTGAAATGCAAATGACCAGCAATAGAATGTTTCCGCTCAAGCTCAGCACTGACTTGAAAGGAAAAGGGAAGAGTGTAGCAGCTGTAACACAAGAATCTTTTCAGAAGGAAGAGAAATATGGAAACTGGTTATGGCACCTGATATTTGGACGTCTCAATTTCGGAGGATTAAATTTGTTTCACAGAAAAGGAATGTTAAGAGGTTTACCATTGATTTTGAAGCCTGACAGCCTATGCGAAGGCTGCATCTTGGGAAAGAAACATAGAGAAAATTTTCAATCAGGGAAAAGCATAAGGGCGAAAGCACCCTTAGAGATCATTCACTCATATTTATGTGGGCCGATGCAAACAGCATCAGTTTCAGGAAGCAATTACATGCTGACCTTTATAGATGATTTCACAAGAAAAGTGTGGGTTTATTTCTTAAAATATAAGAGTGAAGTCTTTCAGAAAATTTTCCATTTTAAATCTCTTGTAGAGAAACAGAGTGGGCTGTATATCAAAGTTCTCAGAACTGACAGAGGAGGAGAATATATCTCAAAGGAATTTCTACGTTTCTGCAGAGAGAACGACATACACAAACAATTCACCACAAGGTACACACTGCAACAGAATGGAGTTGCTGAAAGAAAGAATCGAACCATAATGGAAATGGTAAGAAGAATGCTAAAGGCAAAACACTTGCCGAATGAGTGCTGGGCAAAAACAACAAACTGTGCTGTATATATTTTAAATATATGCCCTATAAAAGCTGTGATGAACAAAGTTCCAGAAGAAGCGTGGAGTGGCAAAAAACAGGGAGTCACCCACATGAGAGTTTTCGGATGTGTGGCTTATGCACACATACCATACAAGTTGAGGAAGAAATTGGATAGTAAGGGGGAGAAGTGCATTTTCCTTGGATATTTTGAAGATTCCAAAGGATATATATTGTACAACCCATCCACAAAAAAGTTTGTGATAAGCAGAGATGTGCAGTTCATTGAAGAGGAAGCATGGGATGGAAGCATTGAGAAAACAATTAGTGCTAAAAGCTATTTATCTCATGATGAAGATGAGGAAGATGTGGTTGAAATTAATACCTCATTGGTAGCACAACCTCCACCAGCACAAGGAGAGCAAGGGGCACCTCAAGCAGAAGCGAGAACACCCTTGAGAAGAAATGGGAGTGCATCGCCAAGCACACCACATGGAGAAGATTCAAGTGCTTCTTTAAGCACGACTACACCAAATGAAAGAGGAACAAAGTTCATAAATATTAATGAGATTTATGAGCAGGAAGCAGCAAATGAAGGTATGAATTCCTTATTTGCTTTCTATTGTCAAGTTGATGATCCTATTCATTTTGAAGATGCTATTAAAGATAGAAAATGGATAGAAGCTATGGATGATGAAATTAATGCCATAGAGAAAAACAAAACATGGGAGTTGGTTGATCTCCTAGAAGGTAAATAAGTCATTGGATTTAAATGGGTCTATAAGACGAAAAGTAATGTTGAAGGAAAGATAGAGAGACACAAAGCAAGACTTGTTTTCAAGAGATATAAGCAGCAGGATGGAAGAGACTATGAGGAAACTTTTGCACCAGTTGCAAGAATGGAAAACGTGAGAGTAGTGCTGTCCATAGCAGCACAAAACAAATGGAAAGTATACCAGATGGATGTAAAATATACATTTTTAAATGGAGTTTTAATGGAAGAGGTATATGTGGAACAACCTATGGGCTATGAGAAGAAAGTCCAAGAGCATAAAGTCTGCAGATTGAAGAAAGCTATTTATGGGCTGAAACAAGCACCGAGAGCATGGTACAATAGGATAGAATCCTATCTAATGGAAAATGGGTTTGAGAAATGTGATGGAGAACCCACATTGTACATCAAAGAAAAGGATGGTCGAATGCTCATTGTTGTGTTATATGTTGATGATGTAATATTCACTGGCAATGATGATTATCTCAGTGAAAATTTTAAAACAGTGATGAAAGAGGAATTTGAAATGACTGACATGGGTTTGTTGAGATACTTCTTAGGAATAGAAGTAGAACATAATGAAAAATGGATTTTTATCTCTCAAACAAAATACGTGAATCAAGTTTTAGAAAGATTTAATATGCAGAAGTGCAAAGCTGCAATTACTCCCATAGTAATGGGATTAAAGTTGAGTAAAAATGACAGCAGCAAGGATTTTGATCCAAGTTTGTATAAAAGCATAGTTGGAAGCCTCATGTATTTGACTGCAACTAGGCCGGATATTATGCATGATATTAGTTTGATTTCCATATTCATGGAGAAGCTAAAAGATGCACATTTGCAGGCAGCGAAGAGAATTCTGAGGTATGTTAAAGGTACAAAAGAATTTGGTATTTTATATACTGCTTCAGAATGTTCAGATTTAGTTGGATACACTGACAGTGATTGGGCTAGAAGTGTAGATGATCGGAAGAGCACTTCCGATTATGTTTTTCATATGGGTTCCAGAGCCATTTCATGGGCTTCTAAGAAACAACCCATTGTAGCATTATCTACAACAGAGGCAGAGTATGTGGCAGCTACAGCAGCAGCATGTCAAGCAGTGTGGATGAGAAGGATGTTGAGAAGTTTATACCAAGAACAGGTAAAAGGGATAGTGATTTATTGTGACAATAGTTCAGCTATTGCATTGTCAAAGAATTCAGTGTTTCACAAGAGAACGAAACACATTGATGCCAAATATCACTACATCAGAGAATTGGTAAACAATGGAGAAATTGTTTTACAACATTGTAGAACAGAGGAGCAATATGCAGATATTTTAACAAAGTCGTTGGGGCAGAAGACCTTTGAGTTTTTAAGAAAATGCTTGGGTATGACAGATAACCCAGTAGCTGACTTTAAGGGGGAGTGTTGAAATATTAAAGTCATCTGCGTGCCTTGAGAGCAGGAAGAAATAGAGTACATGGGCAGGAGAGGAGCTTGCGTGCACAACACTGTGCATTCAAAGAAGAATGAGAAATTCATAAGGATGAATTTAATTGTTTATGGCCGCAGCCGAGTTTGCAGAGATGAAGTTAATGTTTGATGGGCGTAGCTGTTTTTGCGGAGAATGAAGAATTTCATGGTTAAAGGCACGGAAGAGCAGAGTTTTATTTAAGAGAGTCATTTTGGGCTGTTAAGTCCTCAACAACCGAAATTGAAGAAAATGTGTTTAAACGGAAAAGTTCTTTAAGTTTTGAATGAGACACGTGATAGTGGTCCCCACCACTTCACTGCCAATCGAAATCGCAAGTTTTACTTGCAGTGTCTTGTTGACATGAAGAATCACGATGCGATGCGATGTGGCCCCACCACAATCGCAATCGCAATCGCATGTCACATATGTTATCCGCCGATTGAAAAGTCGCAATGCGATCGTAATCGCAATATCGCATGTTTTTCTCCGCCATATGATATGTTCCGTCGGATGTTTGTGATGTGATCGCAATCGCAAAATCGCTTATCGCGCAAATCGCAAAGTTCATTCCACCAAGTCTTATGTTCGATCGCCGATTGCAATTGTCATTCCATCGCTCATTCGCCAATCACAAGTTTTGTTTTTTAAGCGCATAGTTGTATCACCGATCGCCGATTGCCGACTGCAAAGTGGTCCCCACTCGTACGTCGCGCTTATGTTAAGTTTTTATGTTCGGAAATGTATTCCTTTGTAATTTGTTTTATGTTTTTATTTTCCGCCGCGTCATATATAAAGTAAAAAGGCCCATAATATTGTAAGTGAGAATGATTGTAGAGTTGTATCGTTATGTGAGCCCGCAGGCAAAGAAAACACAGTAAGACCAACAGAGCACTACTTTGTGGATTTTGTTTTTAAGAGACAGAGAGAAGTAATTTTAAGTGCACTGCGTCTGTAGCAGTCAAGTGTTTTTGTGAATCCCTCCACTGAGGAAGAAATTTGTAATATTTTTAGTTCAATTGATGAAATAGAAAGAAAATTTTTATTCTGCAAATCTCTGTCCACTTATTCTCTGTGTTTGAAGGAGAGTATTATTCTCTCCATATTGTTCCAGAATTATCAGAATTTCCAACAGTAAGTAAGGTTTGAATGGACCTCAGCCCTTCGATAAAATCAAGATTGAGCAAATGAATATCATTGTTGGCGACGTTGAAGATGGAACCACGTGATCTCTCACCATCATCAACTGCAACAACTCCATTCAGATCTTGCAAACGGGCAATGCAAATTACAACAACATTCACTAGAACGTCCACATAGTATTCAAAAACTAAGATAAAGGACTGGTGCTTGATCCAGGCGAGGGAGAGTATTGCCATTCCCTTGTAAAGGTCTTCATTCGTTATATCCCTGGAATTCTCACGCCATAAGAGAGACAGAGCAACTTCGACCACATAACGACGTAAAACGTCGCTGTCACATAGCTGGCTGTAAAATATATAGGCGTAAAACAGTCGAAGGAAAATTCTTAAAACCATACTCTACATTTTCAAATATTCCGAGTCTGCAAGATCATAGAGAATGCGTCCAAAGGCACGCACACAATTTTCGGGTATGGAAATTAGATCTTGTCCTCTGAAGCCGATGAGATCCACAATTTTGGCAATTTTTGTGCACACTTCCTTTGCATACTCACATGAAGAGTAATACTTATTCCATAAAGAACGTAGGTGTTCGTCGACTACCTGGAACAAGTATTCATATCCCTTGATTGACAAAAATGTTTCCTTGTTTTCATCACTATACTAGCAATAAAGACGAACCAGATTCAATTCCTGCCATAGATTTTTCCAACGCTCATTCCCAGCATCATTCTTCCAACACTCGTTCGCAGCATCATTCTCGTAATTAAAAATCGAAACTGGAGTATAATAATCTAAAGGGTTTTTCCAATGAAAACCCAATTCATTCAGGAGATCCTTCATTTCTCTGGTGCGCAACACTTTAGTGCAGCCATGAATAACCTCGAGACCTAACTTTAGACTCAATGTTGGGTTGTTAAGGATGTAGTGGCACATCAGTAGCCTCATCTTGGAATAAGGGATGGCATTGTTAATGTCGAAGGGCTAATGGGTATATGGGTTCACAGCATCGTGGCTCATGTCCCAAATTCTCTCGAGTGTCATGCAGTTATAAAGAACCTGAGCCGGGTCTTCTTTAACATCTAGTCTAATTGGATCATAAGCAAATTCTTCAACCAGATTATCAATATATTCATCAGGAATATCATCATCTAAGTCCATTTTAGACATTTTCAAGTAATGTTTTCACTACGGCTACATATGGGGAAACTTATGAAATATAAACAATAAAGCTAATATTTTGTTATTGGCTATTTATTACTATAAGTGAAAAAATATGTCGTTTCCTGAAAAGGGATGCCTTTTGAATAATATGCTTATAGTTCGTAAAGGATAGACCTAGGCCTTTGGTTTTCGTTAACTTTTTTCTTATACACTAAAATGAATACTTAATAAAATTCAAATAGTTTAGCATTATATTGCAAAATCAATATAATTATCTATAGGTGAATAATATATTTGAATTAAAAGTATAATTTATTTATTTATAAAATTAATTTAGGTAAGACGTTGAATTAGATATGGGGAAGTTTGCCATCTTGTTTCAAGGTACACAGTTTTAATATATTGTTTTATTGGTTTGAGTTATGAGAGAATAAATATTATTTTTCCTAACATTTGCCATATTTTCAATCTTTTTCTTGACCTATTAAGTCAATCTACCTATAGTTGTCTTGGAGAGCTTATTCCCTTTCTCTTTGATCATGGAAATGAGATTTTCAGTAATCAAACTTAGATTATTTTTCCTTTCTTGAGGTCCAATAGGCCGCATTGGTTTTAGGGGAGGAAGAATACCCTCATCTACATGATTAGTAATCCAAGAGGTTTTGGAGTCCGAACAGATTCTAGTGGGGAGGAATGATCAGGTGCTTGGTGTAAAAGCTCAAAAATGAAAGTGCTCAAATTTGAATGAAAACTGAACAACATCGAAGAAATCGCCGCAGGAATCTAGAGCAATTAATTTCGTCGAAAACGAAGTCCAGATGAAGGAGATAGAGCATGTTTTTCATTTTCCCAAATAGCGAAAAAAGTTGAAGAAAAGTGACAGGTTGATGACACGGCAGCTCAGTTAGCGTGTAGGGAATATTCTTCAGTTTTTTCCCAGTTGCACTGTGACAAGTATCACAACAAGATTCAGTGAATTGGTCTGAAGGTGATTTTTTTTTTAGGATTTGCTCCTAGTGTTGTATTTGAATTATTTTTTATATATGAGCGACACCCCAAGGAGAGGCTGACATGTGGTGTAGCCAGGGGCTGCCACGTGCCCCCTTTGGCGGACCCTCTCCAACTCCAAGGTTCGAATTTCATTTTTAATATGGTGGCATATTTATTTTACCATACTCTGAAGGTTAATACATTTCAAAAGTTGGTGGAGTATATATATCATGGCACATTTTATTTACAAGCCCAATTTTCAAACCATATATTCTATGGTCGAATCCATCGCCAAACCCATATCCAAATTCTGACTGTATTTATTTTAAAACAAAGTTTCCAATTATGGAGGGCGCATATGAATTCGAGCTGAATGTTTCATAACCACAATTTTTAAACTTTTGTATGGGCAACATAGTGTGGAAAAAACTTTATGCAAGGCAGTCGGGGTCGAACCCACGACCTCCCCCGCGCCAACGTATCGGCCTACCACCGTGCCACGATGTTTGTTCTTATAAAGTATGCGTTCCACCATCTATTTAGTGTAATATGATTCGACCAACAGGGGTTTGGAGGGGGGAAACCTCCTCCCCATTAAACGAAACCAAAAAAGCACAAGTGTAGATTTTTTTTTAATTAGTGGATTAAAGTTTATTAAGCAGGTTTAATTACCCTAAACACGCATTTAAGCACTAATGCAAAATGTAATTCGGATTATGGTTTAAACCCACTTATCATGCTAATCACTCTTATCCACCATTAATAATGTCTTAGTATTAATTAAGACTACATTTAACTTGGAAGAGTTTTAGGGGTGCCTCCAAATTCAGCGAGACTTCCAAATTTGGCAGACTTATCTTGAGTCTTCTCCAGAGTTGGAGGAGATTTCCAAGGAAAATTAAATGAGCCATATCTTGAGCAATGTTCGACCAATTTTGGGTGAGGAAGTGTCATTCCTAGCAGATTGGCATGCTCAGAATCCATTGGTACATGTTGCAGAGGTAGAGGAGACATTCTAAAGGTGTTTTTGTCACTTTTAAGAAAAAGCAAGCTAAGGGCTACCACGAAGGAAGGCCATGCCTAGATCAGCTAAAGACCAAATTGAGAGAGTGAATAGTCATTTTTGATAGATTTCGGCATTTTCAACTCATTCGAGTATGTTTCAGGAGTTGTAGGTGAATTTAAATAGAAATTTTTTCACTATTGAGCTAATACAGAGGCCCAAGCCATGGAAGTTGGACCAAGGAGATGTAGCGCACGAGGGGTGAACTCCTTCATTAAAACTTTGTGTTGATCGATCAATTGTGATGGTTTGTTGTGTATTTTGTTACTATTGTTCATAATTTTATTTTCATACTTTATTCTCTTCAATTCACTCATAAAACTCTGTTATTTTACCTGTTTGACACACATAAACAACAAGAATAGCTATGTACATCAAAAATAATATCACCAAATAAATTTTAATTCTGAAGATAAAATTAACACATCAAAACTAACATTCATACTGAGATCAATAAGTCAAATTTGAAAATCTCTTCAAGTAATTTAAAATTTTTGTAATCAAAAGTATTTAGGTTCACAAATTCTTAAAATTAATATAAATTCTAATGCATTTTATTTTATTTTATGTATAAGTAAAAATTATACCTTTCTCCCCTTGGAAAAATCGTAATTTTCAGTAATATGAAAATTTACATGTTGTAGATGCCTCATGGCATATTTGTCAAAATGTGACATAGTCACATATAAAAAAAATAAGTCACTATAGGTTCCCCTGTTGGGGTATACATGATAGTATCAACAAGCTCTGATAATAAAAAAATAAATACATATGTTCAGTTCTGTAAATAAAAAGTCCATATTATGTATGCTATATAATTGCAGTCTGGCAATAATATATGTATAACCAGTGATAATATATGAAGTGTTCCTGTCGATTATGTTCCTCGATCAACCATGTCACCCGAGGTTGGAGCGTGGCCTCCTTGGATAGCGAGTTGGAAAGATGATTGTGTTCCATGAAAATATGACAACATGAGATAGATTCAAATTGTTTTTTCAAATGCCAAAGGTCCTCCAATATGTGTCGACGTGTGTGAACATGAAATATTGATGACATATTGAACCAACTAATGAAAATGTTTGAATCCCCAAAAATTTGCAGATGGTGGCAACCGTGTTCAATTGCAAATTGAGGGAGGTGTCGAAGGGTAATAAGCTCAGAATAGTTGTTGGAGCTCGTTCACAATCCCATCCTAATTCTGTAATGGATTTGGTCATTTATATATAGTATGGCTCCACCCCTACATCTGTGATTCTGAGCAGAACCATCAAAATAAGCCCACAGGTGTTCTCTGTTAATTACATCCAGAGTGATATTGCGGAGAGGAGCAAGTGGTGCATCCGAAGGTAGGTAGTTGAAAATAAATAGCACATGAGCGGAGGTCGATTTCGAATAAAGTTGTGTATCTTGGAATATGATTTTGTTTCGAATGTTCCAGAGTCACCAACATATTAGCAATGATAAGTTGTGAAGATTGTGTGAATTGGCATGTTGCCACTAAAATCACCATGCCCCAGCAATTTCATTCCCATGAAATTGTGCCAAGAGGTTGAGGTCAGCCAAAATCTGTCTCCATAAATCTTAGGTTATAGTGCATTGTAGAAAAACCTGGCAAAACAACTTAGAGTTTTCCCTAGAGAATACACACCATGTGGGACTGATGATGGATTGTTTATGTAATTTTTCCCCTGTGGGAGAAATGTTATGCAGAATGCACCACATGAATATAATAGTTTGGGGTGGATCCTCTAAATTCTATAGACAATGCCACCACCATGTAATATCGTTAAGTCAATGGTCAGAGTAGATGATGGTATATCCAATCTTTGAAGTGTATCGACCATCAGGAGCATGTTTCTAGATCAATTCATCATCTTCCTGGGTGATACGAATGTGGGATTCATAGAGGGCCATGGTGAATCCATGTTAATGGTCATGCCATTGTGCAAGTAGCCCGAGTTGATTAGAAAACTTCCAAACCTAAGGGAATATGGAAGTTCCCTTTGGATCTACTATCTGAGAAAAGGTGGTGATCTCCAATCCAACAAGGTGATCCACGAGTGCAGGGGGTATTATATGGGAACCACTACATCCAGGCCATGGGTCAAGCCCAATCCATGCATATTTCCCATATTTGATATGCCAATAATGTCTATCTTTGATATATGGGAATGATTTAATGACTACCTTCTATACCATAGAAACATTACGAGTTGTCCTGGAGGGCTTGTGGATCCATTCCATAGTCAAAAGAGGCTAAATGTATTTCTAGGTGACCACCTCAGTAGAGAGGTTGTGGGAGGTCATAATCTGCCAACCCATCTTGTTTGCGAGAGCAGAGGCAGATGAATCCAGATCTTTGATGCCCGAGACCCCCCATTTCTTAGGTATGTGATGCTATCCCATTTGATCCATGAAAATGTGTGTCCTACCTTATTGCCCATCCAGAGAAACCTTCTATAGATTTATTGAGGATGCCTTTGGGAATCCAAGCAAGGTATATTCAGCACACAGAGGTGGTCATCAATACAGCCTTGACTATGGTAAGTCTTCCAGCCCTAGATAACCATCTGTAGTTCCAAATAGAGATCTATTTTTCCAGCTTGGAGATGAGCCATGGCTAATCAACGATGTGATATGCGAGGGGCTTGAGATGAAAACCTAAATATTTAAGACCATCAGATAGGCTGAGGACAGTGAAGGGGAATCTCAGAGAGGAAAGGTCCTTCTCCCTACTGTGTGCATCCAATGATGGTCATAGTGGATTTGAGATTATTCCAAGTCATACCTACCACAATGCAGAAGGAAGATCAAATAGAGAAAAAGGAAGGTATGCCCCCCACAGATATATTGAGAAAGATAAGCACATCATCTACGAATAAATATTATACCTATTTCTTATATATATATATATATGAGAGAGAGAGTTATAACATGTTTTGTTTAAAATTAAAAAAATATATATATTAAAATAATTATTTTATTTAGTTTTTGGTATAGTTCCATTGTTTGAGGTTTTAATTTTTTTTCTTTACCATTTATTAACATATTTTTTAATGATATTTTAATTTTTTATTATTAAAATTGTATTTTTGAATGTGTTAGTATATTCTAACACACAGGAAATAGTTAAGTATAACTTGGTCTAGTGTAGACTTAGGTAAAGTGTGTTTCTTTACTATGTACTTCTGTAACTTATAATCCTACGGTCACGATATGTATTGATTTGTGTTCACTCTCTCCTCGGTATTACCAACACTTGATCCTTGTCTTAACACTCGATTGGTCCATGATCTCTAATAAAGGGCATGGAGGGTGATTTGTCTGGTAACTGTTTATGAGAGAAGCTCATGTAAATTTTCTTTCTTTATATTAATAAATTTCATGAAGTGGCCGCATTGGTTCATACCATGCACTGTTTCCCTCTTTAACGGATTTAACCACGTCAATTACTGTTGTATTGATCTGTTATCTATTTGTGAGCAGTGACCTTTGGTGTTTGATATAACGAACTTACCTTGTAAATTCCTTAGAATGTATAAATTGATTAGTACCGTAAAAATTGTGAAACACTTAGATTATGCAAATTATAGGACTCATATTTGCAATTCTAATAAATCCATAGTAAATTAAAAAAAAAAACAATAATACAAAATATATACCCAAAAAATGAAACATAAAACATATATATATCTATATATATATATATATATATATATATATATATATATATATATATATATATATATTTTTATATACACACACACACTCTCCAAGAAAAAAATCAAACTTTTTATATTAATAAAAAAGTTAACTGTGTACATGGATTTAAAAATTTCTTGAGCAAGAGTTTTTCTCTTCTCATTTTCCGGGCAATAATTCAACCCTTCCATTTTTCATCAACCCCATCGCGATGAGGTCTCGAACCTCCCTATTTGTAGGGAACAACAACCAACTATGTCAACATGTATACAAAAAAAGTAAAAAAAACGAGTGCCATACCGCATCTCGGGTCACCTCCATATGAGGTAAAAAAACCCAATGTAAAAAATAAATCTATAGTTCATAATAACTTTCCCGGGCCTCCTCTTAGGATGAAAACAACCCAAACAGGAAATTTAGTCTGCAAGTGTATAGTATAGCAATAGTGACAACATATACATGAAACAGTATTCAAACAAAAAACTAGAAAGCAAGGGTTTCCTAAAAGATCCAAATATGAACATAAAATAAACTAAAGTAAGGAGAAACTCCTAAAAAGACATGTTCATGTGAAAGGAGGTAGATTCGACTCCACTGAGCCTTTCGTTCCTATTTCTCATTTCCTCCAGCTACCCGGAGCTTGCTGTACACCCTCTTTAGAAAGGAAGTCTGTAGCATCATTCCTTTCCGTGTATATGTGACATAGATCAATGTAATAAAATGAATGTTTCTATAACCAGCAAGCATCAAGGATTGGACGTAATATATAATTTGAGCAAACAAAATCCTTGTAAAACTATTTTATGACGTTGAGGGAGTCCCCAAAAATCTGAGCCTCTGTGATATGTAAATAAGTTAGCTAGCATAAGAGTAGATGAAGGGCTTTAATTTCAACATATTTGTTTGTTCCCTGTCCTAAACCTACAGAAGCTTTGAGTCTTCTAGTTTGAGACAAATGGATCACGATTACTACCCCACACTGATTTTCCGGGTTTGATGCACCATCAAAGTATGCCCAGGGAATATCTCCTCTGATTTCTTCAGGGATTACTACTCTTTCTTTTGTAGAAATTTCTTTGTTGGGGAGAAGGGAGTAAATGGCTGCTCCATTCCAAGTAACTATCTCAAAGGGGGTGTCTACATCCCTAAATATCGTGTGGTTCTTGGCCAACCAAATGCCCCATATGGTGATTAGGGGTAAAGATTTTTGTTTGTCCTTCTGGCTCCCATTCCACCATCGAAGCCATGCCTCCTTGATTGAAGGTCCTTCCCATTGAAGTGAGCAACCTGTCATAATGCACATCTCTTGCCATACTTTTTTTTCATAAGGGCATTGAAGAAACAAATGGTCTCCCATTTCTAAATTATGTTTTCAAAGAGGACATATCCCCGGACCCTCTTTTTTATTTTTCTGGATATTGTCCCAGGTGGGTATCTTATTTTCCAACGGGCACTAGAAAAATAGTTTTCCTTTTGCAGGACAACTTGATTTCCATATAGCTTTATGCCACCACGTGGCTTCGCTCCAATTTTTATTCTCCATTAGGTGCAGATATCCAGCCTTTGGGGAGTAAAGGCCTTTCTGATCAAAACCCCAACTGAGAATATGAATATATATATATATATATATATATGAAACAATTTATTAAATAATTATATTATATTATATTTAGTTTAGTTTAATTAGTTAATTAAACTAATTTGGTGTCTAGGTTGTTCATGACCTTAAAATTGGACAATAATAATAATAATAATAATAATATCATTGAATTATCTTATAATTTTTGTTAATAATTAGTAGAGATTCTTCATTTTGGATTTTGCAGTTAGCTTCTTCTTCTTCACAAGGAAAGAATTAAACACTTTATATTAATAATATTGTTTAGATATATCAGTATTTATCATCATTCTTGCATTAATCACCAAACATACTCCTACTTAACAATATGGTAATTGTATCCCATATGGAATCTTTCAGAAATCATCCAAGACTATCCCCCCAAGAAGCCAAATAAATAAGCTTAGCTAGTTAGTAAGAAGGATTAATAAAGGTAGAAGAGAATGTAAGAAAAAAGAGTCGACGGTATGGGGAATATACACTCACTAAGAAGACTTTAATTATCAATAAAGATGAATACTCACCAAGAAAAGAGAAGAAATGAAAGTAAGAAAGGAAGGAAAAGACTGACATAAGAAAAGATAGGAAGGTAGGTCAAATCTTAAGAAGGAAGGTAAGAAAAGATAAAAAGGAAGTAAAATAAGGTCAGAAGGATATACCTACCCATGTTGATCCACTAGCTGTAAGATAAGGACATCTTTTCCACATTCTCCGAGGATATACCCACATATGACCACAATAAATATATTATTTCAATAAATGCTAATGACTATAAACCAAAAGTATCCCATGCTATATCATGTATAGAAGATTATCCCTGGCCCAAGATATAAGTCATTGTTATTTTCATAGTAGATGATCTCTCCAAGAATATATCGATAGCCCAATTTTGATAATGCATTTGATGTCCTATTTTGTTCCTAAAATATATGAGTAAAAGTCAGCCCATCAAACAATCAGAACACATTTTTAATCCTTTAGATCTAATAGGAAGCATGGGAGGGTAAAAGGAATTATTGGCTGCAACCCACTCAATAACTTCTTTAGAGTCACCAAATACGTCCATTACCTCTATGGATAACCATTTTACATGATATAATACACCCCAAAGTGCAATGATCTCCACCCTTGACCTAGTTCTTGTCCCATTGAACTAATAGAAATTATAGAATTGTCCAAGCTTAATAACTATATATGCACCATTCCCACAAATTTTCTTATTTGCAACCCTGTCAAAAAACCCCACCAGGTATTGACACCAAATGTCTACCTTTTTGATGCATCTCTTTAATCCCTTGGATACCCAAGCGCTAGCCTCATTGAAGTATGAACATATACTAATATTGGTATGATCGATGTCCAATGAATAATTCTAAAAAACAAACATTCTTGCATTTCCAAATTCCACATATGATATAGAGGAAAGGTTTGGTATTCTTTATATTCCATAATACAAGAAACCACAAATGATGTATTCGAATTTGCAAAGTTTTGAGTGTATAGTTAGCTTTGTATCAACATATGTTTTATGTGAAGTAATTAGATTATGGGAAATGTGTGTCATCTAGTACAACTTCATGTTTTCTTGAATTCATTTAAGAAAATATGATTAGGTTTGACTTCTTTCAGGAATATCTAAATCTCTGTAGGTGATTCAAGCATATTAAAGAGCTCAAGTGGGAAATCCCACACCTTTTAATTTAGTTCATTATTACAAGTAGGGTTATCAAATATTTGTGAGAACTATTGTGGAGAAATCCATTATCATTTTAATAAAATCTTTGAATTCTATAATTTCCTTCAAGAATGAACACCAAGGAAAAGTGGCTATATGATTATGGAATCTATAGTTTGTATAATTTGTTTAGATTTGTGATTATGGGGGAGGGAGAGTGGTTTCACGCTATGTCTTCTTCCATTAGCGATAATCCCTATTGTGCCAAGAATGTATATTTTTAAGAAATTGGATGAAATTCTAACTTTGAAGGTCAAGTAGTAGAAGGTAAATGAGTTCATTTTATTACTTAAATTTGAGGTAGAAATATTTAGGTTTAGTGGATTTTGGCCATGATTAGTAATTTTACATGAATAGATATATTCTAGCTATACTAAGAACCATGAGTTCCCTTTGTGCTATAAATTATTTTTTCTTGCACAATTTTATATTCATGATCGTTACCATAGAATATTTGATGATTGTATCCAAAATGCTAGTTTGATTCAAGATGTCTAATACAATTATTTCTTTTTATTATCTCAATGTCTAATGACATTAGAAACACTTTGGCAATATTTTTTAAGTATAATGTAAATGATCCATTATGAATTTTCATATATCCATACAATTGTGTCAATACTGACTTTTGTAAAATTCTTCCAAACTACATCATCTTGAAACATAAAAATTTTAAATAAATTTAATACTCAAGATTAGCTAAAAATTATTGTAATAATTAACACTATCATTATCATTACATAAATCACCGTCAATAATAAATGTATATGAAGATTATAAATTATTCTAGAAAAAAAAAAAAAAAAATTATAAAAAAAGTTTTTAAACATAAAATAAAATGACAAGCATATGATATTCATTTGACAATCATATGATATTCATTTATAGAATGTTGAAAAAATAAATATTGGACACGATAACGCACGAACCCAAAAATATATCTCGAATATTTAGAACATTTTTTATTGCAGAGCTGCAATAGAGCAGAGTTCTAGTTGGATTTCATCTATGTTGGGAGGATGGAGATGCAAAGATGCAAAGAGTTAAACAGATGAGCCGTTGAGGAAATGATTACATAATGCATACTTTGACTCCTCTGAAGGTTTTTGGGTTCGGAAGTTATATTTAAAAAAAAAACTCCTTTTTAAATTGCCCTCAATCTTTTTACATTAAACTTATCATGAATACTTGATATTGATATTATATGTAAAATGTAGTTATGTGGAACTCTGCACCTGAAATGCCTTGAAGCAATATCTTAATATTCATTCACAATATCGCTTTCAAGAAGCTTTCAAAAAATTTCAACATCCTTTCCTCTAATCACTTTAAAACCGTATTGTTTATAAAGGGCCTCTACAATTCTCAAACCATAATGCAAGTGAATTGGTTCAAATATTTTGAAACCAGCTACCACAAGTTCCACAATTCTGACAACTTCCTTTACTATATCCAGACTCTTTAGCCTCTCCTTTTCAGGAAAATAGTTGCTGTCATCAGTAACTAAGGTCTGAAAGGACCTCAGCCCTTCGGTAAGAGCAAAACTGAGTAAATGAATATCATTGTTGGCGACGTTGAAGATGGAACCATTTGATTTCTCACCGTCATCAACTGCAACAACTTCATTCAGATCTTGCAAACGGGTAATGCAAATTAAAACAACATTTACCAGAATGTCCACATTGTTGAGATTTTCTGTTTTGAATAAAATAGGCAAAATCTCAGTAGATGACAACAATAGGAATTAGTTCCTAGATTAGCTCTAGTTTGTTGGGAGGGAGTTAATGCATCCTAAATTTTATGTGAGAGGATTTATGAGACAGTTAGATTCTCTTTGCTATATAACAGGTATCCATACGGATTGTTTGAGGTGTGTGTGTGAGAGTTTGTAATCTCCTGTTTGATTAATAAGATTGCCGATGCCTATGTTGTGTGGATGTAGCCCAGATTGGTTGGGTGAACCACGTTAAACCTCTGTGTCTTATGTGCTTGATTTATTTGCTGAGTATTTTGTTTAATCTTCTATGCATCTGGTCTCCAACAAGTGGTATCAGAGCAGTTGGAGGCGTGGCGCAGCTAGAGCACGTGCTGGAGGTGGAGCGCAAAGGCGTGTTGGGCTGCGTATTGCTGGAGGTGCGTTGAACATTGCTGGAGCTGTCCAAACTGCGTGGATAGTCCAGCGTGGATAGTCCATTACCTACATATTGCTGTGCGTAGAGGTCGTTTACCAAAACTGCGTGGAGGTAAAACAGTGTTGGCCGTAAACCAACTGCGGAAGCGTGGTTTGATTGCTGGTGCTGCGTGGAGTTCCGAAGGTGTGGAAGCGTGGTTTGTTTTGCATTGGCGCTGTGTGGAGGTATTCAGAACTGAAGTTTTAAGCCGATGCGAAGTTAAGTCGACGTGCAGTGTTTATAACGCTGGTTTATGCCTTTGAACAAACAAACAAAAAAAGTCGATTTTCACATCATGGATCATGGTATGAAGAAGTCGTTTTGTTTTTAAATCGATTTATATGTGTATTGAATTGACTCTAAAATGTTTTACATTGAAGTCAATGTGTATTCAAAACTATAAATCGATTATATTAAGGGTGGCCCATTAGAATAAATCGAAAATCGATTTGGCATTTAATAATGCCATTTGCACATGGTATTTTATGAAGTGGTCACAAAAAGTCGATTTGTATGGTGGTGGTTTAAAAAAAAAAATCGATTTGATTTTTTTTTTTTTGGTAATTATTAAATACCAATGCCAATTGCATATGGTATGGAGTTTAGAAGGTTATATTTTTTTTTTAAAAGGAAGTGAAAGGCATTTTAAAGGTGAAGGGTATTTTGTTTTTTAAAGGGCATTTTTTATTAAAAAAAGGCATTCTTTACTTAAAAGTTGGATTTGGAGATTATTGTGTT